>CM029558.1:11498935-12879504 GCA_017141385.1 Sogatella furcifera
AGTAGTAATACAAAAATCCAAAATTGATACGCAATCGTACATGAAGGAAGCTCATCGGCACAAAATATTCACAGCTTTAGTTGCAAAGTACAGCGATAGTTCGCACAGAATGAGAAGACACGCCGTTACAATGTAAAGTGTATTGTGATGGCGTGTCTTCTCAGCTTAATCGAACATTGTCTTTCCTTGAATCCAAGCAGGCATTGTTGTATTGGATTGTATTAAATTATTGTATTGCATTAAATTCAATAAAATTTCCACAACAATTCAACAAAGCTTAACGATTTTACATGATTACTAAATAATAGCCTAATAGATGAAAGCTGAGTGAATTTTAGGTGAACAAATATGAGTAAGGTAGATTAAGACGAAAGCTAAGTGGGTTTTAGATGAATAGATGCGAGTTAAGAGAATTTTAGTTCAGTGAACTCAAGTTAAGTGAATCTAAGTTGAGAGGAATTGAGTTGAGAAAATTTTAGTTGCGTTGAATGAGCGGTTACTTAGGTATGTTTAGACCACTACTAGCACTTAAAGGACTCTATAGAGGACTCACAGAAGAGCTCCTACAAAATCGCATTACTCCACACAAACAGCTTGTATAGTCTGTCCAAGCAAAGAAGACATTCTGGCAAGATGGGGAAATGACTCCGGCTCGGTCAACATTGATTCAAAAATTATAAATTTCTTCTCAAATCGCAGATCAGAATGTTTCCTACAATTTGAGACCAAATTTATAATTTTTGAAACAATATTTAGCGAGATGGAGTCATTTTCGCATCTTGCTGGAAGGTCTTCTTGGCTTGGACAGACTATACTAATGTTATCCCTCTAGGGTTTCAAAGTGCGGTTTTTCGTTTTCTGAGGATGAAGCCAAAACGAGCTCTTAGGCTTGTGCGTGGGTGATGAGATGGATGATGATGAAATTAAATGAAAATATTCTTTATCAGGCGGAGTTAGGACTAGGTAGTCCCTTCCAAAGCTACTAAATCTACCAGGTGGGATACTTGTCTCGAAATTATGGTTCACGAGTCTGACGTCACTTTTTTGCTACAGTATCGCACTCTAGCGCCCAAAATGAAAATCACAGCTGATGAAAATGTAAACATAACCTATTTTCGTTAGTGTTGAAGAATATTATTGTTGTAATGAATTCCGATGAGTTGGGGACATCACAATTAACAAGGAAACAATATTTTTAAGTTGTCCTAGTTGTTATGTAGTAAAATATGATTATTTTAATTTTTACAATCGTAATCGCATAGTTTAAACTCACCAAAGCTTACTTTTTTTCTTAACAAGAGCGCCAGCCTTCGAATCTTTGGCCCCAATTAATGATAAAAATAGCATTATATACTTCTAATATCACAACATTATTCATTATTATTCGACTGTAATAACACTCAATAATTTATTTCAGTATTTTTACATATTTTCACAATTATTTTCATTGATATTTAGCTTTATACGTGGTATTTTTCATTTTTCAATCCTCTGTGGAACAGCTGGACAATTTGAATCCTAGATACATGTCGAATCTTAAATGTAGGTATATTAGAGCACAATGTGAAAAATAAATTTAGTGACGTCATACGGCAGGGAAAAAGTGGACTGCTGGGCTCTTATGGACGCTGGACTACCTGGTAGATTTACTAACCTTGGTCCTTTCTACCATTCAACCTTAATGATGATGATGGTGATGATGATGATGATGAGAGATGATGACTAATGTTCAGGTAATCGGGATTGACAGCTTATTGTCTCCTCCGAAAGCCGTATCAATAGGTGTGACTTTGTAGAGCAGAATATATTATAACTGGCAGTTGCGCGTGTATGTTATCAATGCACAGCTCTGTTAGGACAGTCGACAAGCGGTCTGCCAAAGCATATTGAGTCGAGAGCTAACGAGTCTAAAATGATGCTTTTGGAAATAATGAAAAGAGACAATAGATATAGTCTGACCAAGCAGAGAAGACCCTCTGGCAAGATGAGAAAATGATTCCAGCTCGGTCAATTTTGGTTCAAGAAATACTGACTTGGTCTCAAATTGTAGATTAGAATGTTTTCTACGATTGAGACCGAATAAATAATGTTTGAACCAATATTTTCCGAGCTGGAGTAATTTTTTCATCTTGCCAGAGGGTCTTCTTTGCTTGGAAAGACTATACTTTACATCAGCTGTAAGTAGGTTACATCACGTACAAGAGACAGACGAAACCTTCTTTATATTTGGTACCAGCTGTACTATTAACTACTTCTCTTTTCAACCACTAAACAACGATCTTCCTACAGTTAACATTAAACCACGATCAAGCAGAATCTATGTTTACAAAACACTGCCAATATCTATTCTAGTAAAACTCTATCAACAATGAAACCTACATTATTTCGACTGGAATTCGCTTCAAAACGCCAAAAAACAATTTTTGAAAACTTTTCAAGCGTTGTTTGGCACTCAATAAAACTTCATACAGTGCGCAATATCTTCCTCTTTCTCGAACACTATCAATCTACTTTTATTTGTACTACTTCACTTCTATTACTAGTTTTACTACTATTTACTTCTTCTACTACTTATTTGTATCTACTTTTATTCATTTTTCAGCGTAGTATAGACTTCAAGCAAAGAAGACGTTCTGGCATCATGGAAAAATGACGTCAGCTTGGTCAATATCGGCTCAACAATATCATAAATTTGGTCTCAGATTTAGAAAACATTCTGCTCTAAAATTTGAGACCAAATGACTAATATTCGAATCGAAATTGACCAAGCTGGAGTCATTTCTCATTGAACAGACTTCATCAGCTATTTGAACATAATTTATTTTGTTGTTGGAAACAATGCGGTTTTCGGAAGTGTTCTTTCAAATATGGGAAAAGAAGTCGTTAATTTTTAAAATCTAGTACGCATGAAAGTAATCTGATAGAAACTGGAACAGCAGAACTATTTGAAATAATATTAAATCATCTGTCTCTAAACATTGTACGTTCTCATTGGACATCTTTCAAAAATACTTTATACAAGGTGTTTCAGGGGGAATGTGCAATACTTCTCAGGCTGATTCCTTACACCAAGTAGACAATAAAGTTTCATGGGACCAACCCCCATAAACGCTTTGTTACTGAGTTAACAGTGGCGGAAAATTGAGATTTTTCAAAATATATTAATTTTTCTAATTTCTTAGTGGATTTAGTGAGGTTTTAAAATAAGCAATTCCTAAGTAAAATTAGCTGAGGTATTCAATGAAAGCAGTTCCAAGTTTGTAACTTTAACAGTTATTAAGATTATTGGAAAAATATGCTAGAAAACGCAATTTTTCAACAATAAGGGTTATAACTGGATAAGGAATCATAAAATCGATTTTTGATCACCATTTCTGAGATTTGGGTAAGATTTACACGATCGCCGCCATTTAAGTTTTTCTTCAGAATCCGACTCTCTTCAACTCCCATTAACGAAAAATACAATTTTATGATTCCTTATCCAGTTATAACCCTTATTGTTGAAAAATTGCGTTTTTTAGCATATTTTTCTTAATTATCTCAATAACCGTTAAAGTTACAAACTTGGAACTGGTTTCATCGAATTCCTCAGCTAATTTTACATAGGAATTGCTTATTTTAGAACCTCACTAAAGCCACTAAAAAATTAGAAAAAATACTGTTATCTCAGTAACAAAGCGTTTTTGGGGGTTGATCCCATGGAACTTATTTGTCTACTTGGAGTAAGGAATCAGCCTGAGAAGTATTGCACATTCTTCCTGAACACTCTGTATACTGTGGCTGACTCCGAAAAGTGAGGCGGTTTCGTCAGCTTCCCGTTATCAACAGCTGATGTTATCAAATATAATTATCATTTAGCTATGCATAGATTCTCCGACCCATTCTCAGACCCATTTTCTCCCCATTCACAGACGCACAGTCTTCTGGGGGAATTCCACGCAGCCAATTATGTTCATTTATATCCTATTATTGTAATGTAATAACCTCATATACTTTTTGGGAAAGAACATATTGTAACTCAATTTATTGTTATGCTATGTGGAAAAATAAAAATAAATTGAATTGAATTGAGATTATGTTTTTGGAATTAAACGAGACAAAGGTGCTTTACATCAGCTGTTTGTAGGTTACATTAGTTAGGAAACCACACAACTTTGTATAAAATTTTAAAAAATTATGAAAATTGAACGAACCTCCTGGCGTCAGGTTCCTAGGTTGAGGAGTACCACTTCCCGCAGCACCCGAGGATCGTCTAGATCTAAAAAAAATTAAAATAAGAATAATTATTATTGTTTTCAATACTACATTATTTGAAATATTAAATAGAAAGACAAGATATTGTTAAACCACAGATTTATTTAAGATTGAGATAGCAGATTCGGTTGCTACACCATTATCAATCTCTGGTATACTTTAACTTGAAGTGATTAGCAGCAGTATTCATACTAACGGCCAAGCACCGCTATTGGTAGAAGCTTGAACCAATCACAGTGATCGTCTGCCATTGGTCTGGATAAGCTCCTCCCCGATTAGCGGTTTATACAAACTTTAAAAATGATTCATGGAAATATTACAATAAATCAGTGATTTGACAATACCTTATTGTTCCATATAATATGTTTCTCTGTTATTCATTTTGGCTGAGCAGATTTCAATGAGCATAACCTTTTCTGAAACTAATTTTTCTTAAAAATTAGGATCGAGATGATAAATAATAGATAAAAGGGCCTGTGCCTGTTTTCTCTTTCCCTATCATATAATCATTATGATTGTGTGTTTGTATCTCTGAATAAATAAATATGGACATTTAGTAACTTTCGTATGAATCGCTTATTGGGGAGGAGCTTGACTGAGCCAATGACAGACGTTCACTGTGATTGGTTCAAGCGTCTACCAATAGCGATGCTTGACGTTTAGTACAAATAATACTGCTCTTTTAAGTTGAGCTTTAGTTTGATAATGGTGCAGCAACCAAAACTGGTATCTTGATTTTCTGATAAATCTGTGGTTTGACAATATCTTGCATTTCCATTTAATATCGATCAAAACCACATTATCATAATTATCATAATTACTCAACAAGTATTAAGAATATTACAAGAAAAAACCAGAATACAAATACAACTTAGACAAAATTAATGATCCTGCAGACTGCTCAAGCAAAGAAGACATTCTGGTAAGATGGGAAAATAACTTCACTCAGATAATATTGTACAAAAATGATAACTTTGGTCTCAAATTGAAGAGAATAATTTTTTCTACAATTGAAACCAAATTTATAACTTTTGAACAAATATTGAACGAGCTGGAGTTATTTTCCCATCTTGCCAGAATGTCTTCTTTGCTTGAACATACTATACTCAACAAGTATTTAGAATATCTATACTACAATATAAACCAGAATACATCAATATAACTACACTTTTAATTTGATGCTGCTACAATGATCTACATCGGAGCAGAACGTAACCAAATATTAAACGGCTTAAAATAATCATATTGTTCCAAGGAGTAATAATCGTAATAATCATAATATCGTATCATGAATCATGGAAGCCGTGACGTAATTGCTTTCTGTTTTTGAGCTACTGTAATTGGTTTTATGAATCTCTTCTTTTATGCTCCGAATTTCCAGATTAGAACCTCAGTCTGTTATTTAATAGGAGTCTACTTAAGACTGCATCATTGTCTCATAACGTGGATTCACTTCAGTTGCTCAAAAATATCTTGGGACAATGATGAAGAAGGAAAAGGAGAAGAAGACGAATCAGGAGAAGAAGGAGAGGTTGGGGTAAAAAGAGAAGAAGGAGAAAAAGGAAAAGGAGAAGGAGGAGAAGAAGGAGAAAAAGGAGAGGAAGGAAAAGAAAAAAGGAGGAGAAGAAGAAGAAGGAGAAGGAGAAGGAGGAGAAGAAGAAGAAGAAGAAGAAGAAGAAGAAGAAGAAGAAGAAGAAGAAGAAGAAGAAGAAGAAGAAGGAGAAGAAGAAGGAGATGGAGAAGGAGAAGGAGAACGAGAAAGAGAAAGAGAAGGAGAAGGAGGAGAAGAAGAAGAAGAAGAAGAAGGAGAAAAAAGAAGAAGAAGAAGAAGGAGAAGAGGAAAATTAAAAAGTAGAATAAGAAAAAGGAGAAAAAAATAAGAAGAAGAAGAAGAAGAAGAAGGAGGAGGAGAAGAGGAAAAATAAAAAGTAGAATAAGAAAAAGGAGAAAAAAATAACAATAAGAAGAAGAAGAAGAAAAAGAAGAAGAAGGAGGAGGAAAGGGAAAAGAGAATATGGGAAGGATCAGGTGACAAAGAAAATAAGAAAAAGAAGCAGGAGAAGGAGAAAAATGAGGGCGAAGAAGGAGGATAATAGAGAGAAGACAAAATGAGTAGAAAGAAGTCAACAAAGACCCTCAAGGAGTTGAGAAGATTGAGAGAAGCAGTGAGATGCAAAGCAGAAGAAGAAAAAGTCAGATAAAGAGGGGAGAGACGACGAAGAAGAACAAAAGAGGAGAAGGAACTCAAAGGAGGAGAATAAGAATAGTGGAGATGAATTTATAGACAAGATAGTGAAATAAGAAAATAGAAAAAGGCTGATAGCGAACAAGACGTACAACAATTTAAGATACTCAACTAATTTAGATGGAGCTTTAAAAGACTTTCCTCTTTTTTGAAGTCTAGGGAGTGCAAGGTGGGAATGGAGAAAATAAGAAAAGAAGAGAAGAGGAAGAAGGATGAGAAGGTGAGGAAAGGTTGAAAAAGGAGGAGAGGAATTCTCAAATGGATGATAAGGTGAAAGAGAAAAAGTGAAACGTTAGGGAACACTTAGTAAGTGTACAGTAATTAGAATATAGCACTTCTACAACGTGAAAGGATTTCATTGATTGAGCTTGCAGGCATCTTCTCTTCTCCTTCTTCCTCCCTTCTTTATTTCTTCTTACTCTTCTTCTTCTTCTTCTTCCTCTTCCTCTTCTTCTCCTTCTTCCTTCTTCTTCTTCTTCTTCTTCTTCTTCTTCTTCTTCTTCTTCTTCTTCTTCTTCTTCTTCTTCTTCTTCTTCTTCTTCTTCTTCTTCTTCTTCTTCTTCTTCTTCTTCTTCTTCTTCTTCTTCTTCTTCTTCTTCTTCTTCTTCTTCTTCTTCTTCTTCTTCTTCTTCTTCTTCTTCTTCTTTTTCTACTTCTTCTCCTTCTTCTTCTTTTTCTACTTCTTCTTCTCCTCCTCCTCCTCCTCCTCCTGCCCCTCCTCCTCCTCCTCCTCCTCCTCCTCCTCCTCCTCCTCCTTCTTCTTCTTCCTCTTCATCTTCATCTTCTTCTTCTTCTTCTTTTTCTTCTTTTTCAACTTCTTCTTCTTCTTTCACTGGTTCATCTTTATCTTTGATGTCAGCTACGTTGATATCTTGTTATTATTATTATTCTTCATTTTTTTCTTCTTCTTCTTATTCTTCTTCTTCTCCTCCCTTTCTCTGAAGAAGTTTTTCATCATTACCCTTAAAAAGGTTTCAGGTATCTGATGGGATTTAAGTCCCCAACCATTCAAAATGCTTGCTCCAATTAGACGAGAAGCTATGTCATCGTTTTTTGCTCCACTTTGATGCATTCCAGCAGTGCTGATTTTTACCCAATCATATTCATGATTCAATTGAGGATTTTATTGATAAATTAAAAATGAAAATTTCCTTCTGCAGTGTTTGAAGTTAATAGTGATAAACTTTGTGATGAATTTTAATACTTCACAAAAGAGTATCCACGAATTCCATCCACTGTCAGTTCGGACTGTGACAGTCAAAAATTGTGAGTGGGTGGGGTAACCATCAGTCCAAAACAGCTGCAAACCGACATTCCGATCATCACTATTTGAAATTTGTCAGTGGACTGTGAACGATCGAACTGTCAGTCCAAACTTTCAGTGAGTGTTCTTTTTGAAAACTTTTTGTGAATGTTCAGACCTCAAGTATCTGAGGGGTCTGAAGAAGGCTTTACAGCCAAACAGACCCAAAACGGTTAGAGAACGGTTAGGGTGTCAAATAAGGTGAGGCTCAAGGTTAGGCTGCGGGTGATACATGGTATGCCTCGCTTCGCTCGCCTTCTCCGCCTAGCCAGAGGGCTCCGCCCCTAGACCCCCGACGGTATCGGCAGTGTAAGTGAGTCAAACAGGCTCGCTTCGCTCGCCTGCAAAACTTCTGTCAGTGACGGCTGAGACAAACAGGCTCGCTTCGCTCGCCTGCAAATTCCGTTCAGAAGGGATTCGAAATTTATTTCAGCATTTCTACACCTGATCTGGACCTGTTCACCTAATTTCAACATTTTCTGCCAATTTGTTCTAGAAAAATTTAAGAAAAAATCCGAAAATTCCAAAAATAGTAAAACGCTAATATTAAGCGTAACCTTGGGAAGTATATCGGAAGTATATATAGTAGTTTGATTTGATAGTACTTGATTCAATGATTCAAACTTGATCTTCCAAATTAGTTCATCTAAAATCTCGCTGAACCATTGAATTTACAGTTAGGATTGGTCGTATCAAGGCGGAAGATATGCAACTCGCAACACATCTACAATTTTGAAAACCAGATTACTGGCGTAATCTCAAACGGATTGCAAAAATACAAAAATTTACAATCGACAATGATAACTTCTAAACGTTTCCCATACTTCGGGAATTTTACAATCTTAGCTGGCTAGTTACTATGACAATTAATTTCCTCAAGATAGAAGCCCAAAGCCCGAAATACATCAAGAAAAGAACACAAAACTTGATGAATTGGTAATCTATTATGAATAGAAATATCAATCATTTCAAATTATAACAGACTAGCCGGCAGACTCGCTTCGCTCGCCTTCTCCGCCTAGTCAGGGGGCTCCGCCCCCTAGACCCCCGCCAGTATCGGCAGTGTAAGTGAGTCAAACAGGCTCGCTTCGCTCGCCTGCAAAACCTCTGCCAGTGTCAGCTGAGGCAAACAGGCTCGCTTCGCTCGCCTGCAAATTCCGTTCAGAAGGGGTTCGAAATTTGTTGACCTAACCTAGACCGGTTTACCAAATTTTAACATTTTCTGCCAATTTGTTCTCGGAAAATCCGAAAAATAGTAAAACGCTAATATTGAGCGTAACCTTGGGAAGTATATCGGACATTGTTTGAAACTTGATTCAATATCTTCTTACTTACTCCATCTATAATCTCGCTGAACCATTGAATTTACACTAAGGATTGGTCGTATCAAGCCGGAAGATATGCAACCCGCAATACATCTACAATTTTGAAAACCTGATTACTGGTGTAATCTTGAACGGATTTCAAAAATATTTTAACAACATTTCTAGACCTTATCTGAACCTGCCCACCAAATATCAACATTTTCTACCGATTGGTTCTCGAAAAAATTGAGAAAACGCCGAAAAACTATAGAAAAACTCAAATATTTAGCGTATACCTGAAAAGTTTTTAAAATCCGTTCTTAGCGCGCGTCTAAACGTCCAACTGAAGATGCCTGCCAAATTTGAACGCATTCGGTTCAGTGGATTTTTAGTTCTGGTGATGAATGAATGAATGAATGAATGAATGAATCAGTCAGTCAGTCAGTCAGTCAGTGCCATTTCGCTTATATAGATATAGATCAAGTAGATGAACTTGATTGAGGATACTCACTTAGGCGTTGGCACATTGGTGAGACTAAGGAAATTGTTTCTGACGCTTCTAAGACTGGCCAGGATCTGAGCAAACGGAGTAACAATGAGGTCCTCTCCATGACTAAAAAAACCAAAATATAAATTATTAGATTTCCAAAAGAGAACACTTTATACATTAACAAAACGATCACAATACCACTGGGGGCTCGTACCCAGAAAACAGATGAAGGCCCGTATCTTTTACTGTACAGCACTTCACCTATTTTGTGGGCACGAGCCGCCAGAGCACAATACATAAAAACGTTACAAATATAATGTACCTTGATTCAAGCATGCACAAGACCAATTTTATTGTAGTCTGTCCAAGCAAAGAAGACACTCTAGCAAGATTGGTAGATGACTCCAGCTCGGTCAATATTCGTTCTAAAATTATAAATTTGGTCTCCAATTGTAGCGCAGGATGTTTCATACAATTTGAGAAGAAATTTATAATGTTTGAATCAATATGAAAAGAGCTGGAGTCATTTTCTCATCTTGCCAGAATATCTTCTTTGCTTGGACAGACTGTAGCAATACAGGGTGTTTCAGGAGGAATGTGCAATACTTCTCAGGCTGATTCCTTACACCAAGTAGACAAAAAAGTTCCATGGGACCAACGCTTTGTTACCGAGATTGTGTGAATCTTACCCATATCTCAGTAATAGCGATCAAAAATAGCAAAATCGCTACTGAATACAAATTTATCACTTGTGCTATGTTTTGTCGAATTTTGCGATTTTTGATCGCTATTTCTGAGATTTGGGTAAGATTTACACAATCGCCGCCATCTAACGTTCTTCAGGATCCGACTCTCTTCAACTTCCATTAATAAAAAATGCGATTTTTTTTATTCCTTATCAAGTTATAACCATTATTGTTGAAAAATGGCGTTTTTTAGCATATTTTTCTAATTATCTCAATAACAGTTGAAGTTACAAACTTGGAACTGGTTTTATTGAATTTCTCAGCTAATTTTACATAGGAATTGATTATTTTGGAACCTCAAAAAAGCCTCTAAAAAATTAGAAAAATTAATATTTTTTGAAAAATCTCAATTTTCCGCCATTTTTATCTCGGTGACAAAAAGCGTTTTTGGGGGTTGGTCCCATGGAATTTTTTTGTCTACTTGGTGTAAGGAATCAGCCTGAGAAGTATTGCACATTTCTCCTGAAACACCTTGTATACTGCGGCTGACTCCGAAAAGTAAGGCGGTTTCGTCAGCTTCTTGCTATCAACAGCTGATGATATCAAATATAATTATCATTTAGCTATGCAAAGATCATGTTTTTGGAATTACAAGAGACAAGAAGCCTGAGAAGTATTGCACATTTCTCCTGAAACACCCTGTATATATTTATAAAAAGAACGAAATCATAGTACCCTCTCAGTAATTTTTTTTATTATTCAAGGTCTGTTTTTGAATGACTTTTCCAAAGAACTATACCCTACATGGTTTTCCATGTTTGCATCTGGGAAAAACTAGGTTATATTATGGTGAAGTGGAATGAGTCTTGGGTCTCCCAACTATTAAAAATCAAACACTAGATAATAATTCGAGGTCAAACTATTTCAAATTTCTAACTATTTTGCTAATCGTTTAGTAACAATTTATTTATAAGGTTGAAATCGATTAATCGTCGGAAAAGTCAATCACTCACTTTTTCCGCCTCAAATGAATTTCCTCACTCACCAAGGTCACTCATTTGAGTGACGTGCTCTACTGAGGAACTCATTCACTCACTCACAAAGGTCAGTATAGTCTGTCCAAGCAAAGAAGACATTCTGGCACGTTGGGAATATGACTCCAGCTCGATCAATATTAGGTCAAAAATTATTTATTTGATCTCAAATTGTAGGAAACATTCTGCTTTATAATTTGAGATCAAATTAATTATATTTGAACCAATATTGACCAAGCTGTAGTCATCTTCCCATCTTGCCAGAATGTCTTCTTTGCTTAGACAGACTAGCTGACTAAACCTCCTCTTCCCACTCACCAAGGTATCGTTTGAAAAGGAAGATTCGCCTTCAGCTTTCGTTGAAAGGAAAACTGAAAGTTTCTGAATTATTGAACGGTCTGAACCAGGCCACTAAATTCTGTCCAAGCAAAGAAGACATTCAGGCAAGATGAGAAAATTACTCCAGCTCGGTTTATATTGATTAAAAAATTATGAATTTGATCTCAAAATGTAGGAAACATTCTGATTTAAAATTTGAGACCAAATTTATATATTTTAACCAATATTAAACGAGCTGGAGCAATTTTCCCATCTTGCTGGAATGTCTTCTTTGCTTGGACAGACTATACCAAGAATCAGAACTCTGCCTTCTTTCCTGTCCTTAGCCGCTACTGTTTTCAATATGTCCTGCTTCTAGCTGCTCGAATTCTGCATGCTATTTTGAATATTTCAAGACTCATTTTGCAAAACTACTGTTAGTCTTTCGTCAATAGAAAGACTGTTTTCTTCATCTTGTTCTTGTTATTTTTCTTCTTCTTCTTCTTCTTATCCTCCTCCTCTTCCTCCTCCTCCTCCTCCTTTTTCTTCTTCTTCTTCTTCCTCTTCTTCTTATCCTCTTTCTCCTTCTCCTCTTTCCATCCTCTTCTTACTTCTCTAATTAGTAGGTTATTCTTTCTCTTCTCTTCCCTCCCAGCTTTCTCCTTACCGCTCCTTCAACTTCTCTGCTTCTTCTTGTAATATACATTATATATACATCCTTCTCTTTTTCTCAGTTCTCATCTCTCTCTTCTATTATTCTTCTTATTTTCTTCTTCTTTTCCTTTTTCTTATTTTTTTAAATTTTCTCCACTTTATCTTTCTTCTTTTTCTTCTTCTTCCTCCTCCTCCTCCTCCTCCTCCTCTCCTTCTTCTTGTTTTTTCTTATTCTTCACTTTCTCTCTCTTCTTTTTCTTCTTCTTCTTCTTCTTCTTCTTCTTCTTCTTCTTCTTCTTTAACTGTTTGTTCAAATTCATTGGTGCAGTTCATGTCAATCCATTATAAAATTAATTATTTTTACAGTAATCATTGCATAAGTGGATTTAGCTAGAGCTAAACCTCGTTTGTTTATGGTAAGAGTAAATCAGCTCTGTATTACTTAAGCTATAGGCCCACATTTCGCTTCAACAGCATTTGGGAAAACTGACCTGGAAATCAAAAGTTCCATTGGTCATAAATCATAATCATACCACCAAACAAAAAACCCGAAAAACATTGATCGTAAATAGCCCACAAACGCTTATAAAAACAAGAATTGTGATAAAAGTAATTTTTTCAGGAGACCTTGTTCATCAAACGATGATTAACACAGCTTTTCATCCCTGAATGAGGAAAATTTGAACCCTATACTCTCTTTTTCCTTCTTTCTCTTTCCCCATACTCACTCTGTAACTCTCTCTCTCTCTCACACACTCTCTCCCACAAACACTCTATCAAATTTTCTTTTTTTTGCAGTTTTGTTTGGTTACAGGGAGGATTAATTAATACACGTGATCCAGCAGCTTTCCATTGATATGTAAATTGGAGTCGAGGACCCTTTTGATATTTACCACACGTCAAACAAACTGGCAATTGGCAACTAACTATTTTTAACTCTCAGCTCTGTTAGGAACGTCTGAAAACGGTCAACGATAGCTAAAATGTTGAACTGATATCACTATTGTAATACTTAGTTCCCAAATACCACTCGCCGACTGTCCTGACAGAGCTCAGCATCAATCAAAACCCTTTGCAAACCGCCACTGTCGTTGTCATCTACTATATCCAGGTATAGTCTGACCAAGCAAAGGAGACATTCTGGCAAGATGGGAAAATTACTCCAGCTCGGTTTATATTGATTATAAGATAATAAATATGATCTCAAATTGTAGCAAATATTCTGATCCACATTTTGAAACCAAATTGATATTTTTTCAACCAATATTAAACGAGCTGGAGCAATTTTCCCATCCTGCTAGAATGTCTTCTTTGCTTGGACAGACTATACCAAGAATCAGAACACTGCCTTCTTTCCTGTCCTGGTTTTAGCCGCTACTGTTTTCAATATGTCCTGCTTCTAGCTGCTCGAATTCTGCATGCTATTTTGAATATTTAAAGACTCATTTTGCAAAACTACTGTTAGTCTCTCGTCAATAGAAAGACTGTTTTCTTCATTTTGTTCTTCTTATTTTTCTTCTTCTACTTCTTCTTCTTCTTCTTATACTCCTCCTCCTCCTCCTTCTTTTTCTTATTATTATCCTCCTCCTCCTCCTCCTCCTCCTCCTCCTCCTCCTCCTAACTCGTTCAATATCAGTTTAAAAGTCACGAATCTAGTCTCAAATTGTAAAGTACATTCTAATCTTCAATTTGAGACCAAATTTATAACTTTCCAACCAATATAGACCGAGCTGGAGTCATTTTTGCATCGTGCCAGAGTGTCTTCTCTGCTTGGACAGACTATATCGTTAACTGGAGCCAACCTCTATGCAATCCAGAATCATCGATTCCCATTTAACAATAATTGATATCGGGTTCGGTTCGGGATTACATGACAGGAATCTGTCAACCTTTTGAAAAGGGCTTTTGGTTTAGGATTTGAGTGATTGAAAGCTCACGTGATGGTTCTCGAGTGTTTTGGAATATCCATTTCAGCTCAGCTATTGCAACCCTGATTTGATATTTGGGTTTATTTTTTTTTGTTTTGTGTTTTTGTTTATGAGGGTGAAGCCCACATGAGCTCATAGGCTTGTGCGTGGGTAATGAAATGGATGATAAATGACGACTACTTTTTTTATGTAGTCGGGACCGACGGCTTATCGTCTCCTCCGAAAGACGGGGTGGCCGTATCTATGTGATTGTGCTGTGGTCAAAAATTGTTTCCCCGCTTGGGACTTGAACCAGGGTCCACCTGTTTATCAGACCGGCGCTTTATCACTCCTCCAACGAGCCACCCAAAAAAGTAAGGTATAGTCTGTTCATTCAAAGAAGACCCTCTGACATAATGGGAAATGACTCCAGCTCGGTCTATATTTGCTCAAAAATTATAAATTTGGTCTCAACTTGTAGATCAGAATGTTTCCTACAGATTGAGGCAAAATTTATAATTTTTTAACAAATACTGTCCAAGCTGAAGTTATAATTCCACCTTGCCAGAATGTCTTCTTTGCAGACTGTAGTCGAGTATTTTGAATGATCTATTTTATCTATTGCAAGGCCTGATTTGATTATATTGTGGTGGAAAGTAGCTATGATGGTGCATTCCGAAATTGAGCATACAGTTGTACAGTTTCCTTTGTAGCTACAGAGGCTCTAAGGCTGAGGCCGCACTGCCGGTGGGTAGAGCCTTGAGGGTGGAGGGTGGTTGGTAAATCTATAGAACATAGACACCATCCACAGTAATACATCGTATGAATGGTATGTGTTCAGCCGCCATCTTTAAATTCTTAAATATGGACAACATAACCTCAAAAAACAGAATGACATCATAGCATTCATACGATGTATTACTGTGGATGGTGTCTAAGCTCTATAGATTTACATCGTATGAATGGTATGAAGTCATACTGTTTTTGAGGTTATGTTGTCCATATTTAAGAATTTCAAGATGGCGGCTGAACACATACTATTCATACGATGTATTACTGTGGTTGGTGTGAATGTTCTATAGATTTACCAACTACCCTCCACCCTCTACGCTCTACCCACCAGCAGAGCGGCCTCAGCCTTAGAGTGTAATGCAACAATTAATATTCCTACAGTCACTTCGTATATTACTCCAATTTAATTCCAATAAGAGTTGGCAAGGTATTGTACAAAAATAAGAACTACTTCAATAGAGCTAACCAATCAAACACAATGTCCACACAGCAGTGATTATAGTCACTGTATCCGTAATAAGTGGACATAGATACTCCTTTCTCTCTGGTGAAAACAGTTTGGGAAAATGGGATTTTTCTCTCAGTTTTTCTTTTTTCCAAACATCCAGTACCTAATGCTCGCTCTAATAGCACACTGCAAATGATGACACCTAATGTGGGCTTTCACACTCTTCTTTCTTCTTTTCTCTTCTACTCCCCCTCTCTTACTCATTCTCTCTCTTTCTCTTGCTCTTTTCTCTTATCTTCTCTCTCTTTTCATCTCCCTACTTCTTCCCTGAGATCCCATCCACTGCCACAGCGATTAAGATAAATGACTGAAATCGTTCGTACGGTTCCAGTCTCTGGTCGAGCAGGTTTGACATTCTGGCAAGATGGGAAAATGACTCCAGCTCGGTCAATATTTGTTCAAAAATTCTAAATTTCGTCTCAAATTGTAGAAAACATTCTGCTCTACAATTCAAGACCAAATTAGTGATTTTTGAACCAATACTGACCGAGCTGGAATCATTTTCCCATCTGGCCAGAATGTCTTCTTTGGTTAGATAGATTTTACAACAGCAGATTGTCTTAATCGTTGAACACATGGAATTAGACCCTCGTCTGATGAAATGAACATCTTGCTTCTATTCTCTTTTTCCATTAAACGTATTTTTCCTCCTCCTTTTCTCATCTTTTTATTCTCCGTCGTCTTCTTCTTTTTCTTCTTTTTCCTTCTTGTTCTTCTTGTTCTTCTACTTCTTCTTCTTGTTCTTCTACTTGTTCTTGTTCTTGTTCTTGTTCTTGTTCTTGTTCTTGTTCTTGTTCTTGTTCTTGTTCTTGTTCTTGTTCTTGTTCTTGTTCTTGTTCTTGTTCTTGTTCTTGTTCTTGTTCTTGTTCTTGTTCTTGTTCTTGTTCTTGTTCTTGTTCTTGTTCTTGTTCTTGTTCTTGTTCTTCTTCTTCTTCTTCTTCTTCTTCTTCTTCTTCTTCTTCTTCTTCTTCTTCTTCTTCTTAGTCTGACAATAATCAACTGTGTATTGCATTGGCGGCTCGTGCCCGCCAATGTAACAGGTGAAGTGCTGTACAGTGAAAGATACGGGCACTTCACCTCGGGCACTTGGGTGGCTCGTTGGAGGAGTGATAAAGCGCCGGTCTGATAACCAGGTGGACCCTGGTTCGAATCCCAAGCGGAGAACAATTTTTGACCACAGCACAATCACATAGATACGACCAAATTCCTGAAATAGATACCCCGTCTTTCGGAGGAGACGATAAGCCGTTGGTCCCGTTGCTACCTAAAAAGTAGTCGTCATCTATCATCCATCTCATTACCCACGCACAAGCAAGCCTATGAGCTTATGTGGGCTTCACCCTCATAAACAAACAAACAAACAAACAAACCTGTTTCGTGGGTACGTACCGTTCGTACCGTTAGTAAAACTAGATTAAAAATTGTTCTCTAAATCTCTCTCATGGTTGGGAGGTATGTTCTTGAGCATTCCTCTCCAAGAATGGACACTTATATGTCCAAACCCCGCCTTTTTATGACAATTTATTCAGTAAGAGCAGGCAGGTAATGAATGAATTGGAGGATTGGTTTAGAGCAAACGGCCTGAGCTTGAATTTATCAAAAACAGAGGCAATTCTCTTCAAAACCTCTGCAACACTCAGTAATTTCAACCCACTGGAAAATTTAGATTTAGGCCCAGGAATCAAATTGAAAATTTCCAAAGCAAAGAAGTTTCTAGGTATTTGTGTTGATAGTAGATTGATATGGAAGGAGGAGTCCATAATATTGTGTGGTAGACTCTCAAGAGTCCTATATGTTCTTAGAAGGTTAAGGGATGTTGTGAGTCTCCTTCTCTGTTAACGGTGTTTCAGTGTTCTTTCATGTCTCTGATTAGGTATAGTGTTCTGTTCTGGGGTGGCTCTGCACTGCAAGATCAAGTTTTTAAAATGCAAAAAAGGCACTACGAATAATATTTAGACTGGGCTTTAGGGAGAGTTGTAGAACTCACTTCAAGAGGAAACAGATTCTTACTGTGCCAGCTCTTTATATCCTACAGGCCCTCACCTATTACATATCTAATAAGGCTCGCTATGCTGGAGATGAAATTACGCATAATTATTATACAAGAGGGCGCGGTCTCACTTTGAGGTTCCCTTCTCATAGGCTGAGCTCATTAGAGAAAGGACCACATTATATGGCTATAAAATTATTCAATTGCCTACCAACTGATTTGAAAGAAATTAGAAATGAAAGACAGTTTAGGAAGGTTCTGAAGAACGTTTTACTCATCTCCTCTCCTTATTCACTGTCAGAATTTTTTAATTATAATCATTGAAAGTTCCTAGTTATCTTGCTTTTATGTTATTTGAGTTTTTGTTCTGTATTGTAAGCTTAATCTAATGGTACTAAGTGTTTCTCATGATAATGTATTGTGTATTTTTGTAGGCTATATCTTTTATGACGTTGTTGTATGTTAGCTGGGTCCGCAATGACTTCAGCGAACTGTACCAATGATAAATAAATAAATAAATAAATTACAGCTTCAGTTATATTACCGTTAACATAATTATTGAATCCTACATTTGAATCATTCTCGTAAGTTCTTTCTCATATAGTCTTTAATACAGTTAGTTATTAAAACGAGCGATGTAATTATGTAGTATCATTTTTAATTTACATAATATAGGATTTGAGCCGATGCATTTTTGTAATTTACATAAATAAAGCGAATGAATCTGAATCTGAATCTCTTCCTTACTCACTCTTTCTCGCCCTCTCTCTCAATCTCCCTCTCTCTCTGTCCGCAACTCTCTCTTCCCAAGTTCAAAAGATCCTCCATTGTTCTTTCAACCGTAATAAACTCAAGACTAATAAAATCCTTATTTTCATATCTCAACTGTAGTGAATGAATTACAATGGTATAGTTTGTCAAAGCAAAGAAGACATTCTCGCAAGACTGGGAAATGACACCAGCTAGGTCAATATTGGTTCAAAAATTAAATATTTCGTCTAAAATTGTAGAGCAGAATGTTTTCTACAATTTAAAACCAAATTTACAATTTTAGAACCAGTATTGACCGTGCTGGAGTCATTTTCCCATCTTGTCAGAATGTCTTCTTTGCTTGGACAGACTATAACGCTGCAGTGAAATAATGCTATTCAAGTTAATAACTCAAGATGGATTTTAGTTGTAAGATACGAAATTAATATCTCGGTGAATTAGAATTTCAATTTATATGAACTTTGATAATTCACTTTTCTAGTAAAAACTTAGTTTTTATTAAACAAACTTAGTAATCCAAAGTTGAACTTTAAAAAGTTAATTTTAAACTTTGGGCAATTTAAAATAATACTTTTGAAACTTTAAAAAAGGGTATTTGATTCATTTAATTTTATTTATCAATTATTGAACTTTAAAATAACGCAATTTTATGTCAAGTGACTTTTTGAATTAATGCGATATTAGAATACTTTACCTTGAAAATATAACACATTGAAATGTTCAACAAATACAAGATACAAAAAAGAGTTTGTTATTTCTGTTCAGGTACAAGATTGTAATCATGATATTGATCATTTTATAAATTAAACGAACCTATTCACGATCACTTGAGACGAAACAAACAAACTTTTTGCGTATGTGTGCGTTTGAAGGTATGCTAATACAAGCTATATGCTATATATGCTATATAAACTAATACAAGAGGGTGAATCAAATTATGCAAAATCCATCCTCATATCATACACGAGTAAAATAAAATTATGTTATTTAATAAATAACAAATTATTATAATTATAAAATAAAATTATAATAATAAATAAATTATTACATTATCAACAATCTATCTACAATGTAATAGATATAACTGATATCTTTCTTAATGAAAATATGCTCTTTCTTGAGCATATAAATGAACACCATTTTTAGAAAATAATATCCAAGTATAGTCTGTCCAAGCAAAGAAGACGTTCTGGTAAGATGGGAAAATGACTCCAGCTTGGTCAATATTGGTCCAAAAATTATTAATTCAGTCTCAAATTGAAGAGCGGAATGTTTCCCAGGATTAGAGATAAAATTTATAAGTTTTGAACGAATCTTAACCGATCTTGAGTCATTTCCCCATCTTGCCAGAATGTCTTCTTCGCTTGGACAGACTATTGGCCTACATCCTTTTCCTTCAACACTTGATCGTGAGAGAGGATGAGTGAGATTGAGAATAAAGGGAAGTTGGAGGGAGTGAGAGAAAGAGAGTGAAAGAGACAGAGAGAGAAAGTTTGATAAGGTGTGATCAATAGCTTATCGATAATTCTGCAGGGTGTTCTGACATTGCATGATAGGGCAGACCTCAATATTGGGTGCGTGAAAGGCCCTATCGTTCAATCACCTCATTTTTCTTCACTTCCCCAATTTTCTTCTTCTTCTTCTTCTTCTTCTTCTTCTTCTTCTTTTTCTCATCCATGATAGTATTCTTTCAATTTTTGTTTTCTCTATCTTCTTTATTTCTCTCTCTATCTTTTCTTACTCCCGTTTCTACTCCGCGACCTTCTTTTCTACCATATAATTTTTTTCACTCTTCTACAACCCTATAGCCTATTCCCATTCAGGTGTACTCAAAACCATTCAGGATAATTTTCGAGACTATCTCGACAAAAAAATCATAAGCTGACCCATAGCTACAAGAAGTACTTAAACTACTTCATATCTTGTTTCTAAAATTTCATACAAAACATCTCTATACCAACACAGGAATAAAGCCAAATAATAATTTATCAATTCTACAATTAATTCTATGGATACAAAAAACTAAATATTTCAAAAGTAGGTTATACTGATAGGGGACTAGAAAAAGTGATAGACTTAAATGAATCTAGTCTATAAGGAGACTTATGCCCGGTTTTTCCAAGCACACTCAAAGTTGAGGGACCCTCAAATTTTGATGAACAGCTGACATTTTCTATGATAAGTATAGAAAATGTAGTAAAGTGTAGTAAACTTGAGGGTCCCTCAAATTTGAGTGCGCTTGGAAAAACCGGGCATAAATGTAATACTGAAAGTTAGTTCTCATGAAAGAGATTGTTTTTGAAGTTAAATTCTCATTTTGGAGAGGAACTTGTGAAATATTAATGAAATAGTTGGCTAACTTGGTACAAGAGTTTGGATGGAATGATACTGCACAATTCAAATTCACTGACAAACAAAACGGAGTAAAGAAAAATCAATCAAGTGGAAGAAAAACAACAAAAAAAAACTTTTTCACACTGGAAATCCCAGGCATGGAAAAGTACATCACTTTGGGAAGTTTCAATGATGGTGGTTACAATTTATTTTTTGTAATTTATATGAATCACTGACCAAATTCAATAAATTCACAAAACCAATGAGTCATGCTTCAAAAAATTAATCTGAAAAACTTTCACAATCTCAAAAAATCTTCAAACAATTCCCATACACAATTATTATGAATTGTTGACCTTTATGATATATGAGGTCGGTATTATAGTCTGTCCAAGCAAAAAAGACCCTCTGACAAGATGAGAAAATGACTCCAGCTCGGTCAATATTGGTTCAAAAATTATTGATTTGATATCAATCGTAGGAAACGTTCTGATCTACAATTTGAGACGAAATCAAAATTTTTTGAACCAATATTGACCAAGATGAAGTCATTTACTCATCTTGCCAGAGGGTCTTCTTTGCTTGAACAGACTATTACAATGATTTAATTTTATGAAGTATTTAGATTGTGAATCTGAGTTAATTTATGAACTATTCATGGGATTCATACTGATAATGTTATCGATGGATTTTTTGGTGGTAATATCCTATTTCAATACAGTATAAAAACTACTAGAATGTTGGATCGATAAAATCATAACCTCTATATAGATATGAAATTGAACAGATCTTTATTTGAATTTGAAAGGAGAAAACAAAAGAGAATCAAACAAAATTCAAGATAATATAAAGAAGAAAGAGAGACACAGTCTGTAGGAATGTAGCAAGGTATAGTCTGTGCAAGCAGAGAAGAGCCTCTGGTAAGATGGGAAAATGACTCCAGCTCGGTCAATATTTGTTCAAGAATTGTAAATGTGGTCTTAATAGTGGAACAAATCGTTTCCTATAATTCGAGATTGAATAAAAAATTTTTGAACCAATATTGACCGAGCTTTAGTCATTTTCCCATCTTGCCAGAGGGTCTTCTTTGCTTGGACAGACTATAGCTCTACTGTATTCTTAATATAATAGTCCTATTCTATCATCTCTGGAATAGATTTAGTGATAATAAACGTATTTCATAAGATTTAATTCAAATTATATATAGATATTGCATGTTGTCCTTAATTTGATAGTTCAATTTTTCTTCAAACTTCTCAACTAAAGTAACATTTTTAACTCAAAGCTTTCATGGTTGAGATCTACGTTATTCAGACAGTGTTTGAGAGAGGAATTTGGGAAATACCTTAAAAATAAGAGTAATAATACTCCGAACGGCTTTGTAATAATAGCGTGAAAAAGGTTCCGTAATTAATTAATTAATTAATTTATTAATCTATTGGCAAAAACACAGGCAAGAAAGAACAGGCCTTGCTATTTCCAACACAATTTTCTTTCAAAAAATGTCCAAAATTTTAGCCCTTTTTTCAAGTATAGTGCGAAATTTTAGGTTATAAGTCCAATTTATTTTTTCATGATATTCATGAGGTTAATAATAAATTAGAAATGTCCATATATTGTGGTTAGGTTAGAGATAAAATTGGAAAAAAATCCTCTGCAACTCAGAATTCTTTGATTGAAATGAAGTTCGAAATTACGACATTTTTCATTTAATTATTATTTAGTGATTAAAATGGAGATGAATCGATTCCATTCATGAATTATAAATAAATCACAACAACAAAATATTGGTAAGAGTTATGATCAGAGAATAGTATTTTTTTTCATTATATGGGGCAGAACAAAATTACAGGGGAACTCAAAAAAGCACTCAGATTTCACGATCTTACCAGCTACAAAGGTTCTCTACATCTCACCTTGTTTGTCTTTCCAATAGGCTATAAAAGAAAAAAGATAGAAATAAGAAAATTGCAATGAATAATAATTATTAAAATAAAATTATAAGAACAGATTATTGATTCATCTTATACGTATAATATAGCTCCATAAACTGATAAATATAATGAGAAAATCAAATACTCTTCTTTTAAAACCTTGATTTTTTTATTTTATTTATCAATTATTTTAAATAGCCCTAAGTTTAAAGTTTGATTCTCCACTAACTGATATTATTATAGTTTGAGACCCTCTAATCAAACAAATGGAGCTTTTATAATTGAATAAAGAGAGGAGTACTGTTGGTGATTCTCTTTTTCATTATGCACCAATTAAGTTTATAGTAAGGACAATGTTCATTTTGTAGTTGAGGGCTTTTTAAACTTTTATTATACTGTACACTCTCCTACATAGTAACTTCTTATCAGTGACTGCAGAACGAAATTTTTCTATTCTTCATTAGTCATCCGCAACCAGAAAGATTATCACTGGCGGCTCGTACCCACGAAACAGGTGAAGTGCCCGTATCTTTTACTGTACAGCACTTCACCTGTTTTGTGGGCACGAGCCGCCAGTGGAGAATAAACGCTCTTATTTCCATACTATCTTGTTACAACGATCCTTGAAAATTAGAAGATTGATTCAATCGATCTCAATTAATCCATAATTCAATCGATTTTTAAAATTGGTCGAACTCAACCAATAATTCAATTAACATCGACTCTCTCTGTTACTAACACTCGATTTCTTGATCGATTTCAACCAATCTACATTCCAATTACCATCGATTCTCTCTCTGTTTCCGACACTCGATTTTTCAATCGATTCTAATTAATCGATGATCCAATCACCATCGACTCTTCATCTGTTTTTGACACTCCATTTTCATCAACGAGATGTTCGTTCATTAACCTTGTTCCAATCCACTAAATTCGTGCTATAGACTGGGCGAGCAAAGGAGACATTCTAGCAAGATGGAAAAATGACTCCAGCTCAGTCAATATTGTTTTCAACAAGTATGAATTTCGTCTCAAATTGTAGACGAGAATGTTCCCTACATTATGAGATGAAATTTATAATTTTTGAACCAATATTGAACGAGCTGGAGTCATTTTCACATCTTGCCAGAATGTCTTCTCTGCTTGGAGAGACTATATCAACTGAATGGAATTCGAAATGAGTGAAAGAACAATTTCGAGTCAAATGAACATCGACTGAATGTCACACTGGCGGCTCGTGCCCACAAAACAGGTGAAGTGCTATACAGTAAAAGATACGGACACTTCATCTGTTTCGTGGGTACGAGCCGCCAGCGCTGAATGATGGACGGAGCCAGCAGTCAGTTGCAGAAATACGCGCCTTAATTAAGTCAAATTAATTGGGGTCGGTCTCATCAGAATTATTATCAATTATGGCTGTTGAACCATTCATCGTCGAAATTAATTGGTCACGGCTGCAGCCAGCATAATCACATAGAAGAATGTCAAGATAAAGTCTACCCAAGCAAAGAAGACATTCTGGCAAGATGGGGAAATTCCTCCAACTCGGTCAATGTTGGTTCAAAAATTATGATCAATTTGGTCTCAAATTGTAGGGAATATTCTGTTCTACAATTTCAGACTATATTTATAATTTTTCAACCAATATTGATTGAGCTGGAGTAATTTCCCCATCTTGCCAGAATGTTTTCTTTGCTTGGACAGACTAGTATAATCACACAGAAGAATGTCAAGATACTAAATATTCGATTCGACTCTACCAGTGTAATCGATGTGACTTCCGACTTGGCGTAACTCGTATAAGGTAGAGAATACAACATATAGCAAGTCCGAAGTTACGTAGTAGAGTATAAGTTTGTAACTCACTTAAGCTATACTCTCATTTATAGATAAAGGTTTCTGAACTATAGAAACCATAATAAAAAACATTATTCGATAGTCTCTACTTTTGAAATTTCTCTGCGATAATACTCTTTTGTGTCTTAAGAGAGATAATCATTTCTCTGCGATAATACTCTTTTGTTTCTTAAGAGAGATAATCATTTCTCTGCGATAATACTCTTTTGTGTCTTAAGAGAGATAATCATTTCTCTGCGATAATACTCTTTTGTGTCTTAAGAGAGATAATCATTTCTCTGCGATAATACTCTTTTGTTTCTTAAGAGAGATAATCATTTCTCTGCGATAATACTCTTTTGTTTCTTAAGAGAGATAATCATTTCTCTGCGATAATACTCTTTTGTGTCTTAAGAGAGATAATCATTTCTCTGCGATAATACTCTTTTGTTTGTTAAGAGAGATAATCATTTCTCTGCGATAATACTCTTTGTGTCTTAAGAGAGATAATCATTTCTCTGCGATAATACTCTTTTGTTTCTTAAGAGAGATAATCATTTCTCTGCAATAATACTCTTTTGTTTCTTAAGAGAGATAATCATTTCTCTGCGATAATACTCTTTTGTTTCTTAAGAGAGATAATCATTTCTCTGCGATAATACTCTTTTGTTTCTTAAGAGAGATAATCATTTCTCTGCGATAATACTCTTTTGTGTCTTAAGAGAGATAATCATTTCTCTGCGATAATACTCTTTTGTTTCTTAAGAGAGATAATCATTTCTCTGCGATAATACTCTTTTGTGTCTTAAGAGAGATAATCATTTCTCTGCGATAATACTCTTTTGTGTCTTAAGAGAGATAATCATTTCTCTGCGATAATACTCTTTTGTTTCTTGAGAGAAATAATCGTCTCTCAACTATCTTTCATGGTATTGATACTGATATATTATTTACTTATAAACTGATGTACTTGTAATATTTCGTTCCCTCATTTCTATCTCACATAATACATGGAATTGTCATGAAACCAATGATAACTTTTGAGCATCAAATACATCAAATACATTAATACATCATTTGCAAAGAGAATACATTCAATACAACAATAAATACATAATTGATATTTGAATAGAAAGCATGCAAAGCAATTTCAAACAACAATGAAACATGCAAAAACAACAATCAAGAAAAAAACCTTCAACAATCAAGGAAATAAAAGAGAACAAACCATGCATCTGAGAAACAGATTTCCAATAGTTTAGAGCGAAACATTGCAGTTTACAGTGTTACAATTTCATATTGACAACGCTTTTTCTACTTCATTGATTATCATCAACTATTGATATAGTCTGACCAAGCAAAGAAGAGCCTCTGGCAAGATGAGAAAATGACTCCAGCTCGGTCAATATTGGTTCAAAAATTATTGATTTGGTCTGAAGTTGTAGGAAACATTCTGATCTACAACTTCAGACCTAATCAATAATTTTTGAACCAATATTGACCGAGCTGGAGTCATTTTCTCATCTTGCCAGAGGCTCTTCTTTGCTTGGTCAGACTATATAAAACAGAGCTTCCAGACTTGTGCAAGAGTAAGAAGAGGGGTGATGATAAGAGGTGAAAACTACTTCCTAGTTCGGTATTACACAGTAATCTTTCTATGTTACATGAAGATCATTTATATAAGATATTATGAAATTAGATGAAAAACAAAATCATATTTTAAGTCATTGAACTATCTATATGGTATTACAAGGTAATACTTTTATGATTTTGTATTTTCATCTCCTTTCAATGATCCACATAATAGAAGAAATATTGGCCTACCATGTAACACCGGCGTTGGGCAATTGGGACCTCTTGTCACCTTCAAAAAATATTTTACATGCAAGCATGCATATCAAGCATCGAATCCAATCCAACAACCTTTCTCGCTTATGCCGGTCTTCCCAGAACTTATCCCAGAACGAGGAGCGATGCTTTATCCTCAGAACGCTGGTACTGAGCGTGCGCGGTAGTGGCATCTGTACCGCAGGCATCCCCTCCTGCCCCCCACCCTCCGACATGGCCGACACTAGGGAGGCCGAAGGTGCCAGTCCCAGCTGATATCTGCCACCCTTGAGGTGGTGACCTTGCAGGTGACCTTGAGAGCAGGAGGAGGCATCGTCCCCTTCTGAAGATGATGAGGAGTCACCAAGACGTATCAGCGGACCTCTCGGCTGAGAGCCGCCCGCTGCTGAGGAGGAGGACGAGGACGCCGTTGTGGGAGGAGATTGGAAAGAGGCGTGGTCAGAAAGTGGGCGGGACCGTGAAAGTGGGAGGAGCTTAGGCGACTGCCACTAAGGAAAACACTTTCATTGCAGGAGGAGGAAGTGGGCAGACTCTGGAAAAAAGGTAGGAGCTTAAAGAGGGGCGGATCTAGCGCCAACACCGTGTTGGGATCATTTCAGATTTGTGGGTGATGTCTATGGTACACGTATTGTGGTTCACTACATTCATTGTAGTTGTTGGATTGAAGATAAAGGATTTGAAGAACTTCTCAATAGTTTTAAATACTATGAAGATCAAGTATTCAAAGAGCTTGTATGCAGTTGGAGTATTGGAACACTATGAAGATCAAGTATTTGGAGAGCTTAAATGCATTCAAGATATTGGTACACTATGTAAATTTGGTATTTGGAGATCTCTTATGCAGTTATAATATTAGGCTTCCAATGGATATCAAGTATTTATGGAGCTTGTATACCTAATTTGAATACTTTGTTTTTCCTGCTCTATAAAAACCAATCACAATAATTATTTGGTACTTGGAGAACTCTTATTCCAAATATAACTTCAACACTATGCTTGTTTCACACTCTTTTAACAAAATCACTTTCTTTAAAAGTTTCACTTCAATTTAAGGATACCAACCAGCAGTTCCTTGTTTACTATCACAGCTTTTACACTTTGATTTGAACTTTTATGTAACAATAACAACACTTATAACTATTAACACTTTTTGGAGACAGGTACTTTGTAAAATTATTGATGAATGAGTTACACAATTATAATAATTGTACTTTTAGTTTTAGATCACTTGCTTTTCTTAATTGGTAATTTTTTACTAATTTTCAAAGCATTAGCTGTCAAAAAATATATGAAATATAGTTTCTTGAATTTATCAAGCTAAACATATTGTAAATACATCATCATACTATTTGCAAATTGAAGGAATATGAGAAGAGGAATATTGACGAAAACAAATAGGAGGTGTAGAAGAGAACTTATGACGAAAGCAAAGAAACAGTGAACTGAACAGTATCTGTTACTTAATAACTGTTATTATTCATGAGTAACAGTTATCAGTCATGTGCATTTGACTTGAGATAAGATCGCTTGAAATTCCGTGCCAGAATTTAGAATAGGTCCACGACACTCGGCTTAAAAATAGACACAACTTCACTCATATCCAACGCAGTACTGCAGCTATACAAGCTTCTTAGCCTACTATGGGCCTACTAACATTTCTGTAGACTAGAGGATAAGATCTATTGTAGAATCACTTGACAATAAATGTGAACCCTCTCTACGTCATCAATATGTCATTAAACGATTATGTATGATATTAATGAATATATTATTATAGGATGGAGTATCGTATTTAGAAATTATCATGAAGTATCATATAGTCAGTCCAAGCAAAGAAGACCTTCTGGCAATATGAGAAAATGACTCCAGCTCGGTCAATATTGGTTCAAAAATTATTGTTTTGGTCTCAAATCGTAAATCAGAATGTTTCCTACGATTGAGACCTGTTCAATAATTTTTGAACCAATATTGGCCGAACTGGAGTGTCTTCTTTGCTTGGACAAACAATATATCATGATACTTCATTATCATTTCTAAATAAGATACTCCATCCTATGATAACTTATTCATAAATATCATTCATGATTATTTAATAGGATTTAATTTGATAACATATTGTGATATTTCTTCATGATGAAGATAAAAATACAAAGGTGTTGTCAATACCATTACTTTTATTGAAAAATTTAACGATCGTAGGCTCTAGTCTGTCCAGGCAAAGAAGACAATTTGGCAAGATGGGGAAATGACTCCAGCTCGGTCCAATAATTGGAAACTCAGTCACAAATTGTAGATCAGAATGTTTCCCACAATTTGAGACCAAATTCATAATTTTCGAACCAATATTGACCGAGCTGGAGTCATTTTCCCATCTTGCCAGAATGTCTTCTTTGCTTGGACAGACTATACCATGGTTTTCATGGCTAGACCTGCTCCAAATTCAGCTAGACCTCAAAAGTTTCAAATATTATTGGGAAATACTGTGATAAGAGCATCAGCACAATATTTTGGTTAAAATTTTTGAAGTTTTATTAATGGAGATTTTCAATTCAAAAATGTTAATTTGTTTTTATAACAATCTTTCTGGTTTTAAAATTGATAGTTTGTTCATAGTGTTGATATTTTATAATTAAATCATTGTCAAATCATATAATTGTATGAGTGAATAAGGGTAACCTGAAATTTGGACATTCAATCTAAATTGTAATGGAAAAAGTTCAGGGTAAACGCGTTTTCCATTCCTTATTGTATTATTGTAATCAAATGATTAGGCAATTTTAGATTTTAGATTTTTAGATTTTAGATTTTTAGATTTTACTAAATCTATATATTTTGTAAATTACTTATGAGTAATTCCTAGTATTGTTTGTAACTTAGATGTAGTAACTTTAGAAATATGACAAGTCACCAATCAAATGAGTCCAACTCAATGTATGATGTTTGTGTGATGATGAATAAATAAATAAATAACTACTACTAAATTAAATATAGTTCTCTGATATTTTCATTTGGTAAGTGGAGTCACTGATCACATTCATTCTATACTATCCTATTAAAGCTGAATACATCGTTTTGATTTAATATTATCATATTATCATATTATTATATTATCATATTATCATATTATCATATTATCATATTATCATATTATCAGATTATCATATTATCAGATTATCATATTATCATATTATCATACTAATATTAAATCAAAACGATCCGATAACTATTTCCTGTGTTCTAAGGGAATCTACAATTACCTGAAGATATACTCTACTGACACTATTAATAGTAGAAAGTTAGTAGATCCACTGATTTGATTACATACATAAATAATTCACGGCCTTACATGGAATCGAATGAATTTATGACGATATTAGGTGGATTCATGAATGAATTATTCATCATTATTCACCAGACCCACCAAATAATTTCGAATTCAACTTGAGTAATGTATGATAATGAATTTCCCAGCCTGCGGCCTAGCAAGAAGTACGCGTGCAAGTTGAGATGACACGCCGTTACAATGTAAAGTGTATTAAAACAGCGGGTCTTCTCAGTTTCCACCGTCTGGGATAGCTCGCTGAAGCTGAGAAGACACCCGTCACAATACACGTTACATTGTAACTGCGTGTCTTCTTAGTTTGCACCATTAGAAATAGTTTGGTGAAGCTAAGAAGACACCCGTCAAAATAGACTTTTCGTTGTAACAGCGTTTCTTCTCAGCGCGCGCATGTGAACTATACATGTTTCCCAACACTGATGATGCCTAAAGACGATGCGGAGGATTATTTTTTACTGCTACCAAAAATTTGGACCAGAAATTTGAAATTCAAATTTCAATGAAGTCGACCTGGTTTTGTACAGTCTGTCCAAGCGAAGAAGACCCTCTGGCAAGATGGGAAAAAGACTCCAGCTTGGTCAGTATTAGTTCAAGAATTATAAATGTGGTCTTAGCAGTAGATCGAATTGTTTCATACAATTTGAGATGAAATTGATAATTTTTAAACCAAAATTGACTGAGCTTGAGTCATTTTCCCATCTTGCCAGAGGTCTTCTTTGCTTGGACAGACTATACGTTCGATGTTGGAGAGAGTGAATGTAAGAGAAAGAGAAAGAGAAAGAGGAAGTGTGAGTCTGAGAGAGAAAGAGAGAGAGAGAGAGAGAGAGTGAGAGTGTTCCACCTTCTTTTAGAATGTCCCCCTATACATGGATGAAGCAATGTGATGGGGTTTACTGAATGAAATTAACCAATATTTTCTAGAAGATAAAATTTCAAGAAAATGTCCGGTTAAATTGGACATATAGGAATATATTATTCCTATTTTTTTCTAAAAATTAAGTAAGAATCAAGCCGCGTATCGATAGTGCGAGGCATGTGCCGCTAATGCTTCAAGGTATAGTCTGATGAAGCAAAAAAGACCCTCTAGCAAGGTGGGAAAATGACTCTAGCTCGGTCAATATTTGTCAAAAAATCTAAACAATCTGTTCTATGATTTGAGATTATATTCATAATTCTTACACTAATATTTATCAAGCTCAATGGGAAAGTCGTTTTCCCATCCTTCCAGAGGGTCTTTTTTGCTTCAACAGATTCTTCAACCTTGAGGCGTGTGTTGTGGGCGAAGTTGAGGCATGCAAAGCCCCTCATCAACAACAAATTGAAGAATCGGAGACAAAAATCGCGATCATTCTTGTTTTAAAAGCAATAAAACCGCGTTACTATTTTGGGCAATCGACCTTTGAAGGTTACTTTCGATAAAAGTCAGCGACCTTTCAAATAATGCGTGTGCCTTACTGCCTTTGACCAACTTAGTAATATAGTCTGTCCAAGCAAAGAAGACATTCTGGCAAGACGGGAAAATGACTCCAGCTCAGTCAACATTGATTCAAAAATTATGAATTTGGTCTCAAATTAAAGATCAGAATATTTTTTACAATTTGAGATAAAATTTGTAATTTTTTGAATCAATATTGACCGAGCTGGAGTGATTTTTACATCTTGCCAGAATGTCTTCTTTGCTTGGACTGATTATACTACTCGTGACGTCATAAAACTCTACAACGTCATCCGAAAACAAGTTGATGGTCTGAAAAAGTTGGTGATCTTAATAAAAGTTGGTGACCTATGAGAGGACAAACACTTGAAGGGAAAGGACAATCGCTTATTTTGTGTTATATGATCAGAATGATTCTAAATTTGAAAGAATTATAGATGAAATTTAGACTTTGCATTTGGACGAAGTAGATAATATCATGGAAATACTTTAAATTGCCTATTTCGGACTAATCAAGTGATCATTTATCAAAATTTAGGGAGAAATAGCATTCCCAAGTCTTAACCACTTGTATAATAAAAGCTCCAAATTGAAGCACAAATCAATTTCAAGTTCATAGAAATTCATTTCTGTTCATAAATTTTGAACAGAGATTCTAGAAAACTTAAAACTTAAATTTCTTGTACAGATTGTAAAAACATTCCACGCACAAGATTTGTGTCACAATATGCATAGCTTGCTAGTATGTTCAAGCAAAAAAGACACTCTGGAAAGATAGGAAAATGACTCCAGCTCGGTCAATATTGGTTCAAAAATCAAAAATTTAGTCTCTATTTGTAGATCAGAATGTTTCCAACAATTTGAGACCAAATTTCTAATTCTCGAACGAACATTGACCGAGCTGGAGTCATTTTCCCATCTTGCCAGAATGTCTTCTTTGCTTGGTCAGATTTCATTGAAACGACGACATCAGTGACGTCAGAACAGTTTATGGGCCTTTGATGGAGACAGATGAATGAACGCCTACTAAATCCGCGCAAGCTGGAAGAGACGTCTTCAAAATACAATTTACATGGTAAAGGCGTGTCTTCTCATCTTGCGCGAACTGCATCATTTTATTAGACGTGACATGCAGCTGAATAGAACTTTAATCCTCGATTTAAAGTTCTCACTACTACTCTCTCTCCTAGCCTCTTTCTCTCATGTTTCAACAATCAGTCACTCTCACTCCCTCTCTCTTACTTATTTTCAATTTCTTTGTAGGTTATCATGCTTTTTAACGTATTTACGTCTTCCCTGAGAAAAAAAATCATGTAGGCCTACATATCTCACGTGCTTCAATTTTAATGTGAGTGTGTTAGTTTCTCCTAGAGGATTGCGATGCTAATTTTTTTCGACAAAAAAAAATTTTGAACAGTATCAGATTCAGAAATACAGATTTTGTGGTAGAGAAGAAATTCAATAAGAGAATACAAACAAAAACTACAATCTACAGTAATTGATACTATTGTTTAAATAAGTTCATTTGGGTAATAATAAGAGTTATCTATGATTTTGCACCAGAGTTTCTGAAGGCATAACTATTGGCATAGCTTCCGGTAAGCATAACTGAAGAAATAACAGCTCATATATTCAAATACTTTGTATCGAGAGATATATCCTGTAACACTGAAGTTACTTGCTCCAATACAACTTACTTTGAACCAAGTTTTCAAATTACATAGCATAGGCATGAACAAGATTTCTTTGAAAATTCTCAATGAAATAAGAAATTTTCCTCATACCTACTACAAAACCAATTACTAAACTTACGTCTATATTCTATCCAAGCAGAGAAGACATTCTGGCAAAACGGGGAAACGACTCCAGCTCGGTCAATATTGGTTCAAAAAATTATGAATTTAGTCTCAAATTGTAGGAAACATTCTGCTCTACAATTTAAAACCAAATTTTTAATTTTTAAACAAATATTGACCTAGCTGGAGTCATTTCCCCAACTTTCCAGAATGTTTTCTTTACCCCTCCAGACTATATAATACAGAAAGTAATCGAAAATCTGTTGAAAGAAAAAGACGAAGAGCTTTCTCACAATATTTTTCACCTCTGATCTTTCAACGAAAACTTCCTGCTTTGATAGAAGATTGGATTTACAAAGTAATAGCACACGCCAAAGTAAAAGGCGGTTGACAAATTTCTGTTATTAATAGGCTACTCTGCTCTGCCAGAGCAGTCTGAAAGCGATCTAACAATAGGAAAACGATTCAGCTGAAAACTTCTCGTCACGATCTATGCTATCGCTGACACTGGCGGCTCGTGCCCACGAAACAAGTGAAGTGCCCGTATCTTTTACTGTACAGCACTTCATCTGTTTCGTGGGCACCAGCCACCAGTGTCATGATTATCATCATTTTGAAACAAAGTCTCCTTTGATTCCGGGATGGAAATGAACCAATATTGAAGTTTATCAAATATGTGGTATCTCTAGGAATTATTTTAGTGGCAGAAATTTTTAGTAGAGTTGAAGAAGCTTCTCACTCGAATATCTATAAGAGGAAATCATTAATTTTTGAAAATAAACTTTTAGTCTGGTCGAGCAAAGAAGGCATTCTGGCAAGATGGGAAAATGACTCCAGCTCGGTCAATATTTGTTCAAAAATTGAAAATTCGATCTCAAATTGTTGATTAGAATGTTTCTCACAATTCGAGACCAAATCTATAGTTTTTGAACAAATTTAGACCCAGCTGGAGTCATTTTCCAATCTTGCCAGAATGTCTTCTTTGCTTGAATAGACTATACTTACAAGTACTCAACCATCATTTATTGAAAAATGCATTTGGCTAAGTGCAACAGGCTCATGCCTTAAACTGCTCCTCTTCCAATTCATACTATCCTAAACCAGGACTCAATATTATGAATAGAACTCAATATTATGAATTCCCAATTCAAAAATCTGGTGTGGTACGCTCACACAACTTTCCTTGCCATTCATATTTGCATAAGGTACCTAATACAAGTATTTATACTTAGTTATCAGCAAGTGCAAATTGCATTAGGCCATTACTTCCTCTCCATCTGGTACCAACAGTGAATTTTTCACTCGTCGATGAGCCCTGTCGCCTATCGGCGCTTCGGCCCATTATACGTATGATTTGCAATTATCACTAGCCCATGACGCCTCGCGCCTGTCGGCGCTTCGGCTAGAAAAATCCATTATTCTCAACAATGCTGTGGATTTTCTGCTATTTTGCCAGGAACAGACTCATGGCAGTAGTCGATAGGGCTTATATAGGACTATTTCGGGTATGAGTTTAAGAAAAATCGTTGGAGACGTTTTCGAGAAAATCGTAAAAAACATAATTTTTGACATATTATTCGCCAATTTTCAATGATTTTTTTTAAATTTTCTTAGAGTCGGGTCCTCATGGTATAAGAACCTTAAGTTCCAATTTTCAAGTCAATCGGTCAATTAGGGATCGAGATATAGTGTATACAGACGTACATACACACAGACCAATACCCAAAAACCACCCAATATACCCAATAACCTTGAAACGGATAGAAAACTTGAAATTAAATTTTATTGGAAAGCAATACTTTCCTTACCTATGGTTGTAGGTAGGGCAAGGAAAGTAGAAAACATTTCTATGTACAGTAATACTTTTCAACTAAAGTAAGAGAAAGTGTAACAAATGTTTAGAACACTAATGAGTGAATTCAGAGTTCAAGAGAGTTCCAAAAGTTTGAATGTAAAATGTAAAATGAAGACTATCAATAAGTAGAATGGAGAAGAGTCGGTAGTGGCGCATATTTCGAAAGTTTGTCTTCCATAGTTCGCGTAAGCTGAGAAGAGACGCCGCCACAATACACTTTACATTGTAACAGGGTGTCTTCTCGGCTGGCGCAAACCATGCCAGACCGGTCTCATTGCATACCTTTGTTTTCATTCTTTACTACTTTCACTGGTTCATCTTCATCTTTTCAAGTCAGCTACGTCGATAACTTCTTATTATTATTAATTTTCTTCTTCTTCTGCTTCTTCTTATTCTTCTTTTCGTCAGTCTTCTCCTCCTTCAACTTCTTTTCCTTCCACTAATAGTATTACTTCTTCAAGTTATTTCTTTTCTTTACCCTTTTTCTTTCTTTTCTATTCCTTTATCTACATTGAGATCTTTTTCTTCATATTTTCTTATCCTTTTTCTTCTTCTTCTTCTGCCACTGTTTCTCCTCCTCCTACTTTATCTCCTCTTTATTCTTCTTTATCTCATTCTTCTTCTTCTTCTTTTCCTTTCGTATCTTCTTCTCCTTATTCAACTTCTTTTTCTTCCACTATTAGTAAGTACTAAAACTACTTCAAGTTATTTCTTTTCTTCTTTTACTTCTTATTCCTAGTCTTTCATCTTCATCTTTGATGTCAGAAATGTCGATATCTTTTTATTCTTTGTTTTTCTTCTACTTTTCTTCTCCTCTTTCTCCTCGCCCTTCTTCTCCCACTACACTTCCCTACATTATTCTTCCTTTTATTCCGTATTTTCTCGAACCCTTTAAGAAAAACGATGCTTCCTTGAAAGCTCTCCCTAATTAGTTCGGAGTCTTCAATATTTTCATTGTTCGATATAATAAGATCAAAAAGATTCTCTTCTTCTTTTCTTCATTCTCTACAACTTCCCTTCTTCTCATTCTTGTTTGATAATTTCTCAATTTATCTACTAAGAAAACAAGTTATTGATATCAATAAAAAAGTTGATCATTTGATTACGGGTCATCACCTCTTGAGCGTGGAATAATTTGATGAATATATAAATTTCAACATATCCTGACTATTTGAAATACTTGATTATTTTCCTAAATCCAAGATGATTTGAAGAAGTTTAGGCGATTGCCTATTATATTGCCTATAAATTATATTTATTCTTTCTTAAATTCCGTAGGCTTATTAATATTTTATCAACTCGAATAAATAAATAATCATAATAATGATTAATTTAATGTTTTACAATGTAAAGTACAACATTATATCTCCCAAAACTGTTTCCATTCCAATTCATACAAACAGTTCGTCGGTCACTGGCGGTTTGTACCCACGAAACAGGTGAAGTGCTGCACAGTAAAAGATACGGGCACTTCACCTGTTTGTGGGCACGAGCCGCCAGTGCAGTCCGAAGGTAGATATCAAAATATCAAAGAAACATAAATTTCTGTGAGGTCTTGAAAGTGATAATGTACCCATTTCAAATAGAAAGACAGAGATTTACAGCTAAAAACGAATAATAAGATAAGAAATTATAAAGTGATTTACTTCAAGGAACAAAAAATAAGACAGAAAATTGTCATAACAACGGATTCATAAAAATATCTAGATAGAAGTTGAAGATTAAACTTTCAACTTAGGGTTTCTCAAAGGGTACTCAAAGGCTGAGGCCGCACTGCCGGTGGGTAGAGCCTGGAGGGTGGATGGTAGTTAGTAAATCTATAGAACATACACACCATCCACAGTAATACATCGTATGAATGGTTTGTGTTCAGCCGCCATCTTGAAATTCTTAAATATGGACAACATAACCTCAAAAAAACAGAATTACGTCATACCATTCATACGATGTATTACTGTGGATGGTGTGTATGTTCTATAGATTTACTAACTACCCTCCACCCTCCAGGCTCTACCCACCGGCAATGCGGCCTCAGCCAAAAGGCTATTTGATTTTTCATTCTATTTTTCAACTAGATAGAAGTTTTCTGTTCCACAAATTCACCAAACTCTGTTGAACCAAAACTTATTGAACAGCAGCAGGATGTTATGAATACTAGGGCTCGAGCGCTGCTATTGGTAGTTCAGTGACCAATCAAGGAGAACGACTGCCATTGGCTGAGAGAAGCCCCTCCCACAATGGGCGGTTCAAACTAATATTACAGCAATGGTGGTTATATTTGCAACGTTACAGGAATGGTGGTTCAACGTTGAAATGTTTCGAAATACTCCTCTACAATTTATGTAGCTATGACAACTTGAATTTTTGGCATACAAAGTATTCATTGTTTATAGGTAGATTGTCTTATTATAATCTGATTTTTTTAGGTAGAATATGTATTGTTAATAGATAGATTTTCAATTTAATCAGTCAGCAATTTTTGAACAATCGATAATAGTGATTGATCAAATCCTGATCATTTCTAGCATCCATTAGTCATGATAAATTTACTTTAAAAAAATTAATTGATTGGAATCTCTCATATGCACGTAATTTATAATGAAATAAAAAAATCTTTAAAGGGTAATTCCTATACCCCTTCAGATAGAGCTGACTCTTGTATAGAACACTGGCGGCTCGTACCCACGAAACAGGTGAAGTTCCCGTATCTTTTACTGTACAGCACTTCACCAGTTTTGTGGGCACGAGCCGCCAGTGGTATAGAATTTGTTGTAATCGATTTTTGAAGTAAGGATTGTTCATAATAGGCTATGACCCGGTTTTATTTCCAATTCATCAAATCGGAGATAAGTTACATCATCATCATCAAATTGCTTATAATAATACAACCAAGAATTGTTTATAATAATACCGTCATATTATCTTCAAAATCATCAAATTCACGCTATAATTCTCATCCATCTCAATACAATCATAATTGAACTATTGACTTGAGAAAACAATTCCTTCACAAATCTTAAAATATTTTCTTTTCAATAATCCTACAGAGCCTCCTCACAAATAACTAGTGAATGCAGAAAATAATTTTCTAAAGTTTTTTATCAACAATCTCTCTCTGGCAGTGAATTACTGGCAAACACTAGCTCACAATATAATTCACGCAAACTGAGAAGACACTCCCTTACACTATAAAATGTATGGTATCGGAGTATCTTCTCAGTTTCGTGAAGTATAACAGAGGAAGAGCATCGAGATTGAGATTGAGGAAAGAAAATCTTGAAAGAAATCTCAGAAAAGAAAAAATTTCGTATTGAAAATGTCCGTCCAATGCTGTGAGAAATGAATTACGATTGAGTTCGAAGATCGACCCCTTTTCAAGCATTGTTGTAGTTCGCGCTAGCTGAGAAGAGACGCGCCGTAATACACTTTACAATAAACCAAGTGTCTTCTCACCATCGCACGGCTCTGAACCGAGACATTTTCATAGATGGATGAGGAAGCTTCTGGTGATAAAACTCCGAACACTATTTTCAATATTTCCCCTCAATCTGTTTTCCAATCTTGAGAATTTTATCGGTTTTAATCTAACACAATTTCTTATTGCAAAAAATGATGCAACTGATTTATCAAACAATTTGAGCTTTGTTCTAAAATAATTTGTTCTCTTATTTCTTTGTAATAATCCATTTCAATACACTCTTTTGAATATGGGAAATCTCTTAGTTTTAAGATGAAAAATATTAAGTGTTTATATTAGTGTTTGAGTAGTTGTGAAGGTGATATTGTGGTAGTTATCCATAATAAATGAAAAGACAAGATGTTGTCAAACCACTGATTTATTAGCAAATTGAGATACCGGTTTCGGTTGTTACACCATTATCAATCTCTGGTAAACTCTTGTTTGTGAGCATATTATAAGTTTGAGCATAGCATGTTTTATAATATGAGCATATTATATAGTAAGTTTACCAGAGATTGATAATGGTGTAACAACCGAAACCGGTTTCTCAATTTTCTAATAAATCAGTGATTTGACAACATCCTGTCTTTTCATTTATTGATTATTATTGTGAAGAATTTTCAGGGAGGAAATATAGAATATTATAATATTACAGTGTATGGTGATTTTTTAGGATCTCTGGCATAAGTTGTAGAAGGAAAATGTATTGAGAGAAGTTGAAAATTAGATGACAATTTTAAATAAGGAATCAAGTGAACAATCCTTAAAATTGAATTAATTTCAATTAAAAACAATAGATTTGAATAATTGCGTATTGATCTCCCATGTTCGATTTCCCTTCTTGTAATTATTATCAACTTATGTATTTCTTAATAAAAATTCAAGCAAAATCAATAGAATTATGAACTGATGTATCAAATCTCATCAGAAAAATCGAATCCATGAATCACTCCCCCTCCTTGAAAATCTTGATAGATGAACGAAATCCCCCTCAGAAAATCTTGAATAATAGTGGTTCCAATTAAATAATGAGTTTTGTAGGTGAATATTTCTGATACACCATAATTATATATTTTCTGATACAGTATCAAATTCATAGTTATGTGCAAAAAGGCGACTTTAGTGTTCGGAACCCACCTTAAACTTGAAAAACTTTGTGTGACAAATACAAATAGTTCCAGGAGGAATGTACAATACTTCTCAGGCTGATTCCTTACACCAAGTAGACAAAAAAGTTCCATGGGACCAACCCCCAAAAACGGGTTGTTACCGAGATAACAATGGAGGAAAATTGAGATTTTTCAAAATATATTTATTTTTCTAATTTTTAGAGGCTTTACTGAGCTTTTAAAATGATCAATTCCTATGTAAAATTAAATCATAGCGTAGAATAATCATCATGTTAAATCCCCAAACTTCTTGCTTGAATCTAAAATTCGTAGTCAAACTTGGATGAAAGTATTTTGAGACTACTGAAACGTTCTCAGTGCTAATGTGAATAGGTCATAAATCATTTAAATTAATCAATTCTCGATTGATAATGATGTAATTGTGTGAAGTATTTTTACAACTCATCATTCGATCAAAAACTTCCGGACTAGTGAACATAGATAAAAAAAGTGTCTTGAATGAAAATTTTTCGAAATTTTATTCGAAGTGCTCTATTTTTTTGACGAATGATAGTAAAAACAGTTCGATAACGTGAAAGCCTATCATTACTTTCACTGAATCATGGAAAACTATGGAATAATTATACAAATAATGATGATAAGAATGTAAATGGAGACCGATGAGATGAATTATTATTATGATGGTGATAGAAGAATATTTAAATATTACATATCATTGGAGCTCTTTTGAAAAGTATGTAATAAGGAAATTTTGATAAAATATGTTAATGGATACCGATAAAAATGTAATAAAGAATATTTAAATATTACATATTGAAGTTTTCTCGAGAACTTCAGAAGTTTTGTTATATTCCTTCTCCTTCGTAGAACCAATATTTTATTCATTTTCATGGGAAATTAGAGTATTATAGTGAACTCATTATTTTAATTATTTATTCTTCCATTTACAGAGAATAATAATAAATAATATCCAACTTCTGTAACCTAACTAAATAGGGTTAATAGGCTACGGTTAACACAGAACCAATTTTTTTTATATCATGTCTGTTTTATAGACTGCATATGAATATCATTTTCTTGACAAGAATTGACTCACAAGTAGAAGGCACTTATAAGCCTATAGTAAACAGGAAGAGGAAATTTAAGCAGTTGGTTCACGTACTCTTTCTCTCTCCTGCACTTTCTCACACTCACTCACTCACTCACTCTCTCTCTCTCTCACTCTTCTTTTTCAGCTATTAACCTCTTTCTGTTAATCTCTCATTATATTTTTCCTTCTCCTCTAATTTTCCATTCATCTTATTCAGTTTTTTTAATGATTGTGTCCATTTTTCTCTGTACTTTTATCGATAAAACCGTTTTCCTCACTATCTCCCTCTCTCTCTCTCTTTTTCTTTCTCTCTCTATTCAGATTTTTAACCTTTACTCTTTACTCTTTTCTATATTTATTCATTCTCAATATTCGTCTGATCATTCATTAATCTAGTCCATTTTTTGCGATTGTCCATCATTCTCTCGACTTTCAACTGTTTCAATGTTGATATCATTCCTCTTTCCTCTCTCTCTCGCACTCTCTCTCTCTCACACTCTCTCTCACTCTCGCTCACTCTCTCTCTCTCTCTCGCACTCTCTCTCACACACTCTCTCTCACTCACTCTCTCTCTCTCACTCTCTCTCTCTCTTACTTATTGGAATTGTATACCGACCTCCAAAAGCGGGTCGTTTGAATATACTTGAGGATGCTCTGTTGGAAATAATGCATAATTATCAGCACATAATCATACTTGGTGACTTTAATTCTGATTTATTAAAAGAAAATTCTGAAAAACGTCAGCTTGTCACTATGGCTGAATCATTAAATCTGCATATCCTCAATAAAATCAAACCAACTTATCACTTACCTAACTCACACACGTTGCTTGATTTGGCTATTGTGAGTGATCTTGATTATGTATCCATCTATGGCCAGGAACCAGCGCCTTGCTTTTCTATGCATGACATGATATTTGTTGTTTACAATTTGATCCATAACCAGCAGGCACCCTATAGCTTCTCTTACAGAAGCTTCAAGCATTTTGATTCTGAGAGATTTTTGTTTGATGCTTTTAATATGCCATGGCACTCTATTGTTCAAATTGAAAATATTGACGATAAAATCTCCACGTTCAACAGTATGATTCATGAGATTTTTGATAGACATGCTCCTCTGCGAACTTCTCAGTTCAAGCATAAGCCTGAGCCGTGGATTGACGCGGAAATATTGAATGCAAGACGAGAGCGTGATAGGGCTCGCAGAACTTTTGGCAGGACAAGCTGCAATTCCGACTACAATGCATTCAAGATTTTGCGTAATCGAGTCAAGTCACTCTGTCGAAATGCAAAGCTTAGATTCTATCATCGGCAATTTAATCAGAGCAACTCTGCTTCTGCTTTGTGGGAAAATGTGCGAAGGCTAGGCGCTCATCCCAGTAAGTCTAAGGCAAGTATTAATGTTCCTCTCAATGATCTCAACAATTTTTTTACTGCGCAATCTTCTCAATTAGCATCTAACGAGCTTGATGATCCTGTCAGTCAGACTGTCCTACAATTCAATCATGAACCACCGGAAAATCAGTTCTACTTCTCCTATGTTATTCCTTCGACTATTTCTCACATAATACTATCAATTTGCAAAAATTCGAAAGGCATTGATGGCATTCCCATACTCTTTTATAAAAAACTTCTTCCCATTATTCTTCCCTCGTTGACTCATATTTTCAATTATTCTCTACAGAACGGAGTTTTCCCTAGCTTATGGAAGTACTCTGTTGTTCGACCTATCCCTAAAGTCCGCAACCCTACTGAACCTGGGGACTGGAGAGCAATTCATATTTTGTGTTCGATTTCAAAGGCTCTGGAGAGAATTGTGCACATGCAGGTGAATTCTCACTTAAATGAATTGGGTTTCTTTTCGAAGTACCAGTCTGGTTTTCGCCCTAACTTCAGTACTAGCACTGCTCTTGTGCGCATCACTGATGACTTGCGGTTAGCTATGGACAAACGACAGGTAACAGTCCTTGTGCAGTTTGATTTTCGAAAGGCATTTGATAATGTGTCACATCTCTTACTTCTACGGAAGTTGAAACACCAATGCCACTTATCTGCGTCAGTAGTTGCCTGGTTCTCATCATACCTTTCAGGTCGCTTTCAGGCTGTTAGTGATGACTCAGGCAATATGTCAACATGGTCTCCGGTTTTGCGGGGTGTACCGCAGGGATCCGTGCTTGGCCCATTACTTTTCTCAATATTTATAAATAATGCACCTTTGGTCTTTCAGGATTGTTCTTTCCACCTCTTTGCAGATGACCTCATCATCTATTCCCATACATCAGTTGAGAACATTGCCAACTGTATAGAGCATATGAATCAGAATGTGTCTTCACTCCTTCGATGGGCTACAGCTCATGAGCTTGTCATTAATCCCGTGAAAACCAAGACTGCAATTTTCGGCTTCTCCAGACTTCTCAACCGGATTGAGTTGGATAGGCTTCCTGCAATTGTGGTTGGTGATGTGCGGGTGGCTTACTCTGAGTGCTTAAAAATCCTGGGTATCTATCTTGATGAAACTCTTAGTTGGAGAGATCAGACTACTCATTTGTGCAACCGTGTATTTGCTGGAATGCACCAGTTTAAAAGGCTCAAAAACTTCCTGCCCAGGAGCATCAGAATTCTATTGGTGAAGTCATTGATACAGCCCTTGCTGGATTATTGCTGTTTGGCCTACATCGATATCACAGCGGAACAGAATACAAGGTTGCAGAGGTCACTTAATTATGCCGTCCGGTTCATCTTTGACGTGAGGCGTGATGACCACATCACTCCTTTCTTCGAGGAGCTGAGGTGGCTGAAGTTGGCGGAGCGGCGCAAGTATTTTCTTCTCGTTCTAACCTACAGACTCATAGTGAGAGGCGATGGACCGGATTATCTTCGGGACTCCTTCACGCTCCTAACTGACATCCAGCCAAATCGAGGTACCAGGTCTCATGAGCTCACCCTCCAAATACCTCTCCATCGGACGGCTATCTTTAATTCTTCTTTTCTTGTGTCGGCCTGTCGTGCTTGGAATTCCTTACCCTATCATTTGATACAAATCAATTCATTGGAAAGCTTCAAGAGAAAGTTGTTCATGTATCTACTTGAGGGTAGGGTCTAAATTAATATCCTGTTTGTTACTTTCTATTATTCCATCCCCTTGCGTTCAGTTCATAAGTTGTTCATCAATGATAATTATAACAATTTCTATCACTATTCTTATTCTTTTTCTCAACTTCACTTGCTGTAACTTATTCCTTTTCACAGATTGATTTTCATTCTTATCATCCTCTCATTCAAGTCTTCATAATCTTTAATTGATGATTATTCCATTTTTCTTCCTTCTGTCTTTTCCTTTTTTCATTTTTTCTTCTTCTTCACTCATCTTTTTCTTTCTCTTCACTCATCTTTTCCTTCGTTATGCATAATTTATTCTCAATTATCTATTTAATATGTATCAGGCTTTGCATAGCAGTTCCTTTCTGTTTATTATAATTAGAATATTTGTACTGTATCTTAAATCTATCCTTAATTTTTCTTGTAATTTGTTTACTTTCAATGTAATAAGCAATATTCTTTTGTTTGTTTCTTATCACTAGTGTTTGCCATAGGTCTTACCAGACCTGGCAACGTAAGATGTTTAAATAAAATATCAAATATCAAATATCTCACTCTCTCTGTATGGTTGAGTGTTAAAGGGAGAGATGTCTTTGAACATCCCTCTCCAAGAATGGACATTTATATGTCTAAACTCCGCCAATTTATGTAGATGCAGCACAAATTTATATTACCGTTAGCTTATTGAATCCTACATCTGTCTCATTTTGCAAGTTATCATAGTTACAATTAGTCAACTTATGCAAACCGTAATGTAATTAGTGTAACTTTCATTTATTTTTATTCTTATAGCATAGGATTCGAATTATTGTATTATGTAATCTACATGGATAAAGTGATTGAATCTGAATCTGAACCTAAATCTCTCTCTCTCTCTCTCGTCCTTCCTTTCACATGTTTTCCTATACTACTAGATAATATTACTAAATCCTCTACTATATTTTTCTACTCTTTTTCTCATTCAAGTTCCAATCACAATCTAAAGCCATTTCCCATTCAAAAGTTATATATAGCCTACATAGTTTTTTAAATATAGTTTCTACGGCCTGTTTTCAAATTCAAATAAAGATAAAGGTATCTATAGTCTGTCCAAGCAAAGAAGAACCTCTGGAGAAAATGACTCCAGCTCGGTCAATATTAGTTCAAAAATTATTGATCTGGTCTCAAATTGTAGATTAGAATGTTTCCTACAATTGAAAGCAAATCAATAATTTTTGAACATATATTGACCGACCTGAAGAAAATGATCTCGTCTTGCCAGAGGCTCTTCTTTGCTTGGACAGACTATACTAATATTGATGATGCTTATATAGCCTATATCTCTAACACTAATTCTATCTCCCCTAGAGCAAAATATCTATAACAGACTTACATTGAACTGCCGCTTGGTGTTCTTATATTATCAATGCTCAGCTCTGTCAGGACAGTCTGGAACTGGTCTACTAGCGCGAAACAATTCAGCTAAGATTGCTCTCAACTCGATAAACTCTCACAGACCACTCGCCGACTGTCCTGACAGAGCTAAGCATTAATAACAGTCATTCGACAACCGCCAATTTAGTTGGAATATACTGGAACAGCCACTCGAAAATTAATTAATTGAACTACTTCAGCATTTCCTTTCTTTTGTTAGTGAATTTGATATAGTCTGTCCAAACAAAGAAGATCCTCTGGCAAGATGGGAAAATGACTCCAGCTCGGCCAATATTGGTTCAAAAATTATAAATGTAGGCTTAAATTTTAGGAAACATTCTGGACTACAATTTGAGACCCAATTTTTAATTTTTGAACCAATATTGATCGAGCTGGAGTCATTTTCTCATCTTGCCAGAGAGTCTTCTTTGCTTCGACAGACTATACGATCCTAGAACCATCAATTAAAACCCAACCCAAATTCGGTCATGAACCGGCCTGGTATAGTCTAGTCTGTCCAAGCAAAGAAGAAATTCCACCAAAATGGGAAAGTGACTCCAGCTCGGTCAAAATTGATTTAAAAATAATAAATTAAGTCTCAAATTGTAGGAAACATTCTGATCTAAAATTTGAGACCAAATTTATAATTGTTGAATTAATATTGACTGAGCTGGAGTCATTTTCCTATCTTGCTAGTATGTCTTCTTTGCTTGAACAGACCAAATTTAGCCTATAGAAGAGACTAGCCTACCATCATTAATTTGTTCACTGACTATAGAATCGAATCATGTATAGAGCTCTATCATTAATTTAAACAGAGTATTGAATATTTGACTGCAGAATAAGAGTATACGGTATACGCTAGGCCTGTGCGTGGGTGATGAGAGGGATGTTGGTGAGAGAGAGATGACGTCTACATTTTACGCAATCGGGACCGACGGCTTATCGTCTCCTCCGAAAGACGTCTATATCTATATCAATATTTATCTTTCCATATCTATATGACACAGGCGGCTCGTAACCACGAAACAGGTGAAGTGCACGTATCTTTTACTGTACAGCACTTCACCTGTTCCGTGGGCAAGAGCCGCCAGTGCTATATGATTGAATGATTGTGCTGTGGTCAAAGAATTGTTTCTCGGTCAAGAATCGAACTCGGTTTCTCTTGATTATCAGACAGGCTTGTTATCACTTACTCCTACTAGTCAACAATTACTGAACTTTAAACTCTTCTCAAATATGATTATGAATGATTTATTTTGAACTTGGAAGTCGACAAAGATGTTACTTCAGTTAGGCTACTTGAATTATTGTCAAACGCGGTCAAATAGGCAACAAGTAAAAAATAGGGGTGATTCAAAACCTCAAACTCCTATCGAAACAACAAAAAATTCCCCTCAAAATAATTATAGAAATGCTATCAACTGTAAACCAGTGACATAATCCTTCACACAGCAACCGAAAAAACTTCATAAACAATACAGATAGACACTGAGTGTACAAACTGTAGTTTTCTATGCAAATTAGACATTCTGGTAAGATGGGAAAATGACTCCAGCTCCGTCAATATTGGTTCAAAAATTATGTGTTTGGTCTCAAATTGTAGATAACATTCTGCTCTACAATTTGAGACCAAATTGATAATTTTTGAACCTATATTGACTGAGCTGGAGTTATTTTCCCATCTTGCCTGAATTTCTTATTTGCTCCAACGGACTATAATAGAATGTGCGATAAGATAATACCACAGATGTTTACAAATGGGTCGTTGCAGTGAGTATGATGATGTATTCACAAAATTATTCTATTTATATAGATAACAGCTAAGCACACAAACACAACACAACACCTTTTCTGCTTCCGTTGATCGATTATTTTTTATCGATATCGTAGCACACTTCAAACTTCTGTTGATCGATTAATTTCTTATCGAGTTCGTAACACACTTCAATCACAAACAGATAACACACGGTAGACGGCCGAAACTTTTTGGAAGAAATTTAGAAAATTTCAATTAAGATTGAGGTTATGTAGCGCACATGTTCACCCTGCGACCAGCGCGGAGAAACTGGCAGCCTGGCCAACACAAACCGATAGTAAATTTCGGCGCTGCCAACCTAGCGGCTCGAAATATCCCTAGATGATGAATGATCCCTGGCCAAAATTTGAAGCTGCACGTTCAATGAGTTTCCCGCGTTTGAGAGTTGGTGGAACGGATTGGAAATGAAGTGACATTATGGAAAAACTGGATTTTTATACAAGCAATAAAATTGGTCTCTCGGTGAGGGTGATCGGTGAGGGTCTATCGGTGAACGTGATGATAAGTCACGAACACTGTGGACTACACTTGGATGGGTGACCGGTTCTAGCCAGGTACACATTGGCGAGTTGGAACTACCCGTAAGGGTCTCCCCACCATTAAAAGACATAAGAATATTTTTTTATTTTATGGAAGAGAAGAATGTAGAGGAGGAGAAAGTGATGAGAATGATGTAAAATAGAAGAAAGATTCAAGAATAGATGAGAATGGTGAATATTGTCGTTAGAATGAATATTTGATGTAGGAAATAAAAATAGGTCAAAAACTACAGAATATTAGACGTGAAAATGTTGAATAGAGAGTGGATGTGTTATAAGAATAATGAAAATGTAAGATTTGAGAATAGATGTAAGAATGGAGGAAACAGTGAGATGTGACTCTGTTGGAGAGAGAACAGAGAAATTTATGTAATAGTTAAGAATAAATGTAAAAATGAAGATTAGAAATGAAAATTGAGCAGCAGAATGGTAATAAATAAGTAATACTCAATTGAAAGCAGGAGAAAAGAGAGGAATGTCGTCAAAGAGAGAGATTAGATTACTTTATTCAATTAGATAACAAAATTCGGATTAGATTATACATTGTAATATAAATGAGTAAAACAAAATTATCCTATAAATTTCACAAAATAGAGACTTCTAGTACGAACAATGGTGATGTAATGAATTTATACAGATTTTATAAAAATTTATACAGATTTTAAATTGGAGGTTCTGCAAAATGAATAAGGAGTGTAAGTTATCTAAGTGGAAAGGCGAAGTTTAGACATATATATGTCCATTCTTGGGAAAGGATAATAAGGTTATATAAGAAGAGAGAGAGAGAAAGAATGAGAGAGTGTGAGAGAAGGTGATTTCAGATAATTTTATTGATAACACAATTAGATTCTACATTGCAATACGAATGAGTGACACTAATTCTCCTACCATGAGGGAGAGAGTGATGGTGGGAGGGGAAAAGTTGGGAAGGAGAGGAAAAGAGAGAGTTGGGGAGAGAGAGAGAGAGAGAAAGAGAAGGGAGACACCATCAATCAACGACCGAATTTCTAATTAATCTTGCCAAAAATTGAACGCACCGGGGATTACTTTCACAATACTGTACAGTATTTTGATTTAACGCAAGTCATCAATAAAATGGAGACAGCTTTAGAACATCATGTATCAAATTGACTTTACAGCCGAGCTGAGCTGCTCAGCTAAAGTCGGTCCAAGCGAACAAGACATTCTAACAATATAGAAAAATGACTCCAACTCGATCAATATTGATTCACAAAATTATCAACTTGGTCCCAAATTGTAGAACAGAATGTTTCCTACAATTTGAGATCTGATTCATGATGTTCAAACAAATATTGACGGAGCTGGAGTCATTTTCCCATCTTGCCAGAATGTCTTCTTTGCTTGGACAGACTGTAGCTAGGGATTGAATGGAGATATCGTTGATGTCACTTTGAGGAATGTCAATTTGAGAAACAATGCGGCAAATTGATGAGTTTTCCCTGTTTTAAATTGGCAGAGGTTTTTCTGGGTGAATATGAATATTCATGCTGGAATAAGTAATGTTCAGAAAAAATTATGGTTGCCCAAGAGATGAAAAGACTAATTTCAACTCATTTATTTACTATTTATGTTAAAATTTTCGAGGTATATTAAAATCTCTACTTGAAAAAGTCGACTTGACTCTATCTGAGGTATAAGACAAGGAAGTAACAAATAACCGAAAATTGGTATATTCTGTCCAAGCAAAGAAGACATTCTGGCAAGATGAGAAAATGCCTCCTGCTCGGTCGAAATTGGCTCAAAAACCACAAATCTGACCTCAAATTGTAGGAAAAATTGTGACCTACATTTTGAGACCATATATAATTTTCAACGAATATTGACCGAGCTGTGTACTTGAAACTATTTTCTTCCTATAATTTGAGATCAAATTTATCTTTTTTTAATCAGTATTAGACGAGATGGAGTTATTTTCACAACTTGCCAGAATGTCTACTTTGCTTAGACAGACTATTATAATTGAGCTGTCCACTTAATCAAGTCAGCTTGACTTGTGTGTTTTAGGTATAATACAGTAAGAAACCGAAGTCTCGAGGTAAATTAGACATCTGATTCGTAGTTTCTTCAGGACTTTTTCCGATTTGTAATATGTTTATCCTACTTCTACAAAAGGAGAAGTTTATCCTACCTAAATCCAAAATCATCTTGCTTGAGATGAGAACAGAGCTAGACCTACATCTGTAACTGTCTAGCACGACAGTATTATAATAGTCTGTCCTTACAAAGAAGACATTCTGTTAAGATGGGAAAATGACTCCATCTCAGTCAATATTGTTTCAAAAGTTATAAATTTGGTCTTAAATTGTAGATCAGAATTTTTTCTACACTTTGAAAACAAATTTCTCATTTTTGAACCAATAGTGACCGAGCTGGAGTAATTTTCTCAACTTGCCAGAATGTCTTCTTTGCTTGGACTGACTTTACTCAGAGATGAACAATCTAGTTTCAGGTTACGAAGACTGAGTGAGTGTCAGAAAGCTGTCTGACTCAGAGGTTGCGTCTGTGAGTGGTGTCTCACTCAGAGCTTATAGTTAGCAAGCTGAGAAGATACGTCGTCTAATATACTTTACATTGTAACAGGGTGTCTTCTCATCATGCGCGAATGATAAACTTGAGAAGACACGCCGTTCAATGCACTTTACATTGTAACCACGTATCTTCTCACCATGCGCAAATGATAAATTTGAGAAGACACTCCGTCTAATATACTTTACATTGTAATTGAGTGTCTTCTCAGTTTGCACGAACTGTACCTCACTCAGATTGCGGTTGAGCTACGTGTTCGTTTAGTGGGGAATTCCGGATTTCATCAGATCTCTCAGCTATAGTCTGTCCAAGCGAAGAAGACCCTCTGGCAAGGTGAGCAAATGACTTCAGCTCGGTCAATATTGGTTCAAAAAATGTTTATTTGGTCTCAAATTGTAGATCGGAATATTTTCTACGATTGAGACCAAATCAATAATTTTTGAATCAATATTGACCGTGCTGGAGTAATTTTTCTATCTTGCCAGAGGGTCTTCTTTGCTTCGACAGACTATACTGCTGTTGAGATTTGCTTCGGTTGAGGTCTTGAATAGCAATCAGGGTTTCAAGAGAAAGATAACGAAATAGAGATTAGATTGAGAGAGAGATTCAGATTCAGATTCATTCACTTTATTTACGTAAATTACAAAAATACATCGGCTACAAATCCTACATTATGTAAATTAAAAATGATACTAATTACATCGCTCGTTTTAATAACTAAATATAGACTATTAAAGACTATATGAGAACTTACGAGAATGATTCAAATGTAGGATTCAATAATTATGTTAACGGTACTTTAACTGATTCTGTAATTACATAAAAAGGCGGAGTTTGGACATATAAGTGTCCATTCTTGGAGAGGAATGCTAAAGAAAATATCTCCCATTAACACTCAACAATGGGAGAGAGAGAGAGAGAGAGAAAGTGAGAGAAAAAGAAAGAAATATGAAAAAAGTTAGAGAGATGGAGAGATAAAGAGAGAGCGAAACATAATAATTCGGAGGAAAAGAAGAGAAGGGCTTCTGGAGAGATTATAGTCTAATCATAGAGTAACTAATAATCGATCTAATCCTCTTTGGTATAATAAACAATTAATTGAAAGGAAAAAATCAGAGAATAGACTAATTTTACAATTTAGCTTTGTTTTGTCTGTTTTTGGTCTCAGATAGGGGTGGGTTCAATTTTTTCGGAATCACAAGTAAGCTCTATTCATTTGAAATAATCTGTATCACTGACACCAAAAATTGAGGAGGTTTCGTCTGCTCCTTATGCTGATGTTGTCAATTAAAGTAGTCATTTAGATATGCCTGAATGATTTTTTGAAATCAAAAGATACAATAAACGATTTACATGAGCTGTTGGTAGTTTATATCACGTAGGCCTACAAAAGGCAGGCGAAAAAGCCTAACTTTATGGTAGCAGCTTTAAATGGAACATTTTTCTACATGAATACTATGAAACTCTCTTTTCGGTTCTATACCGTGTATGTCTCTATTTGGTGAATATTTTGATTATTTTTTACAAGTTCCAGATCCTTCTCATTAGATGAACAGTGGGTGATTATTAATTCACCTACCTTTAAATCAAGTTAATATCAATATACTTGAATCGAATGAAAGTAGAAATAAAATACCTTTTTAAAGTTTAAAAATATTATTTTAACACAAACATGTTTCGGAGCTTTAGCCTATTCTCAAATTTTAAAAGGATATTTGATTTTATTTTTATTTTATCTATCAATTTTGAAATACCCCTGAGTGTGAAGTTTAATTTTTGGATTGAATAATTGAGACTTATTGAATAATTATTTCGGTAACCATTGACTTTCAAAAGGTACGTATTCCAATACACGACACGACACGATGGCCGGTCGCAAGAGCCAATCACAGCTCTTGTTCTTTAAGCTCAAGAACAATAAAAAATTTGGGAAACCTAACGTTTTGTATTAGAAGACCTGTGCTGGTTTTTCCAAGCACACTCAAAGTTGAGGGACCCTAAAATTTTGACGAACAGCTGATATTTTTCTATGCAAGTATAGGAAATTTTAACTGTTGAATGTAAATTTGAGGGTCCCTCAAATTTGAGTAGGCTATGCTTGGAAAAAGAGAGCACCGGTTTCTCAATTCGTTCCATTGAATCTATCACCTAATTCAATATACAACATATTCATTCTGGTACTCTGGTGTAGCCTAAGCAGAAGAAGAGCGAAATAAAGAGATAGAAAGAAGAAAGAGAGAGAGAGAGTGTGTTAGGAAGAGAGAGAGAGTGAGTGAGAGAGAGAGAGATAAAACATTGTTACTAGCCAGTTGGAAGGTGTCAAAATCACGTTTTCCTCGAAAAACCAAGGGGGAACCAAACGCTGGTGCTTTCAACGCCACTAAATAGAACGAAGCTGTATCTCCATCACAACGGTCGCCATCTTGTTTTTCAATAGATCCAATTTGTTCGATTGAGTTGACATAAGCCTGAATTTTCGTCGAATTTCTCCGGGGACGCACACAAATTTATAGCGGAAAAGAACCGCCGTTACAATATAAAATATATTGCGATGGGTGTCTTCTCAACTTGAGCTAACTGTTTCAGATGGTGTAAACTGAGAAGACACGCAGTTACAATGTAAAGTGTATTGCGAGGGGTGTCTCCTCAGCTTGCCAGGAAATCTATAGTCTATCCAAGCAAAGAAGACCCTCTGGCAAAATGACAAAATGACTCAAGCACGGTTAGTATTGGTTCAAAAATTATAAATTTAGTCTCAAATTGTAAGAAACATTCTGATCTACAATTTGAGACCAAATCAATTTTTTTAAACCAATATTGACCAAGCTGAAGTCATTTTCTCATCTTGCCGGAGGGTCTTCTTTGCTTGGACAGACTATACCACAGTGAGGAAATTTATTCGCGCTTCAATAAGTTTTCGTCGGCATTATATTATTTGAGGACGAAATCTAACTAAGTTTACCGGATACCGTGTATCAGAGGCGGTGAAAATAATGAACATGTCCCAGACACCAGAAAGAGATAGAGTGAGGAGAGATGAAGAGGAAGTATAAGAGAAAACGAGAGAGGGTGGGAAAGAGAGAGAGAGAGAGAGGGAATAAGAATGTGTGAGAGAACGAGGGGAAGAGAGAAATAAGGAATAAGAAAGAGTGAGAGAGAAATGATGTGTGTGTGAGAGATAGAGTGAGATAGAGAGAGAGAGAGTGAGAGAGAGAGAGAGTGAGAGAGAGAGAGAGTGAGAGAGAGAGAGAGAGTGAGAGAGAGAAAGAGAGGGAGGAAAGTGCGAGTGTTACATCTATGGTATTCCTGAGAATTTGAAATATCATTTGAATCAGTTTTCCTGAATTATCCATTTCACCTCTCAGCATCCATGAATTAGATATGGTCTGTCCAAGCGAAGAAGATATTCTGGCAAGATGTGTAAATGACTCCAAATCGGTCAATATTGGTTGAAAAATTGGAAATTCGAACTCAAATTTTAAAGCGAAGTGTTTTCTATAATTTGAGTCGAAATTAAAAAATTTTGAACCTATATTGACCGAGCTGGAGTTATTTTTCCATTTTACCAGAAAGTCTTCTTTGCTTGGACAAACTATACCCAGCTTCATTAGAGTTTATTCACATCTCTATGAATTCGATAAATCTGGTCCACTAAAGCCCTCTTTACTCGGCGGATTTTTGATACGCAGTAGTGATACAGAGTCCAATATTGATACAGGGAGGAAGCTCATTGATACAAAACATTAAATTTGCAATATCACCCTCACAACAAGTGAAATCCAGTAAACTGCAACCAGAAGCAACATAGAGAACCATAGACAACAGACATATTTAAACAGAACTGAGTTTTGACCTAGTGACAAAAATTTGCAAACAGTTTATATCACAATCTATTTTATGAATTTAGCCTTCATCAGAATAGATTCTGATGATTAGATTCTAAAATAGTATAGATTCTCAAAGAATAGATTCTAAAGTAGTTGTCCAATACAAGCCCCATTTCTAGTTCGGAAGATTACACAGTCTTGTAAAATCATGAAAAAACCTTGGCAAAGTTATCATAAAGTTGATAAGTTTCCAAATACGTAATGGGTATATTATTTACTGTCATGCAACGTTTATATTTGGTGCTGAGTATAAACTGAGTATCTCTATAATACATTCAGTAATATTATAATATTATGAGAATTGCAAAATTAAACACTTTATATTGCTCTACACATGCAGATTGGTGATTGTAGCATGTATTACTTTGAGAATAAAAATTCATAAGGTTTGAAGTAGAACAATTTTCCGAAATGACAGTAACAATTAATTTTATCACTGACTCCTTAGCCTTTTACAAAAATGGTCAAATTAAATTTGATCACCCTAATGAGCTTATTACTATTATAGTCATACAAGCAAAGAAGACCCTCTGGCATGATGAAAAAATGACTCTAACTCGGTTATTATTTCTTCAAAAATTATTCATTTGGTCTCAATCGTAGAAAACATTCTGATTCACAATTCAAGACCAATAAATATTTTTTGAACCAATATTGACCGAGCTGAAGTCATTTTCTCATCTTGTCACCGGGTCTTATCGGCGTGGACAGTCTATAACAAGTGACTATGTCTTTTGACTCAAAAAGGGACATTCTGAAGTTTTTTTTTTGTGAAACGATCTTATTTCAAGGAAAACTAATATGAATTTCCTATCGAGGTTTTCAGAACATATAGCTCGATTTGACTTCCCAAATAAAATTCAATAGTTTATCTTTTGATAAGTTCTTCTCAGTTCTCTCAATTTTATTCGAGAATTAAAAATATCTACCTGACTGTTTCATTGCTTATTCAAAAGCTTTCATCAAATTAGAATTTTTTAATGCTTCACTTCAATATTTGACAAAAATTTCGGATAAAACTTACTCATGTGCAGGTCATGCTTGTGAAAAATGAACTAACTCTACTAATTCAATGCAATACCAGCGTCACATTCCAATAGCACTCGCACGTTGAGAATAGAAACATCTAGCATAGAGTATAATCTGTCCAAGCAAAGAAGACAATCTGGCAAGATGGGAAAATGACTCCAGCTCGGTCAATATTGGTTAAAAAATCATCAATTTGGTCGTAAATTGTAGGAAACATCCTGATCCAAGGTTTGAGACCAAACTTGTAATTTGTGAACCAATATTGATCGACCTGGAGTCAGTTTGCCATCTTGCCAGAATTTCTTCTTTGCTTGGACAGACTAGAAGCATCTTAGACTTTCCTATTTTAACTTTTCCGGCATACACCAATCATGATCTATGCAATCCTATTTGTTTCCTATATTTAATTCTCTAGTGTCTATAGTATGTCCAAGCAAAGAAGACATTCTGGTAAGATGGGGAAATTACTGCAGCAAGGTCAAAATTGTTCAAAAATTGTAAATTTGATCCTAAATTGTAGAAAACATTCTGCTCTACAATATGAGACCAAATTTATGATTTTGTAACCAATATTGATCAAGGTGGAGTCATTTCCCCATCTTGCCAGAATGTCTTCTTTGCTTGATAAGACTATAAATACAGAAATTCTATCCTCAACGTGCGCGGACTATAATCTCTATAAGAAAAAATTGCATCCCTATCAACAATTAGAGAAACATAAAATTTCTATAAACTACGAGATGAAACATAACATTAGTATTTTGTGACACATGACAATTCTAAAGACTATTAGACAAAACATAACATTTCTAGAGACTATTTGTGAAAACATAACAATTCTATAGACTATGAGACAGACCATAACAATTCTAGACTATTAGTGAGAACATGACATTTATAAAATCTACAAAAAATCAACAAAAACAAACAAAACGAACATAGACACACAACATTAAAACATTCTTTGAATGTTGAAATGCTACATACGGCCTCTCTATTATTGGTGCTTCTGCCTCCTTTAGCCTGCAAAATTACAAACATTTTCAATAAATTTCGAATTTTAACCGTTTCAACCGATTAGTCTAATGTTTTATCTTATTTATTATTTTATTGACAAGCTGACTGTGCGTATGAAATTCAAAAGAAGGTTTCGATGATTATACAAAGGTGTTCTACCAACGCTTCACTGAGAAGTTTCAGGGCGCAATCTCTCAGATTTTACAATGCTCTCTTGTCGTTGGTAAGAGACGGCTCACTGAATTACATCATAGAATAATAGAATTCCTAGGATCCTTTTTAATTAGAGGTAATGCGATGACTAAATGGTAGGTATGGTATTGGAACCAATTGGTAGCTCTTCTGAAATGATAAATTTCTCAAGATGAGATTATCAGATGATCTTAGAGTTCAATTATTGAAGTCTCTTCTTCATTTTCAGGTTTATTTCTTAAAATTTTTTTGTCTTTGGGTGGAATAGATTTTGAGGAGAGGATCCGTATTGCTTTGCAGTATATTAAATTCATTCATTGGTTAGAGATCTAGATTCAGCTGGCCTGTAAAAGACCATTAGGCCTGGTAATGATGTGCACACGGTATGCTGATTTGAAAATTTATTTTGGGGGTATCGTTATTGTTATTTGTAGCAAATGGAATTAGCTGTAAAAATGTATGATCTCAATAAACTATTTGATGTAAAATTCAAAAGGATTCTCAAATCAACATGCGTCCTCACTGGCTTAATGGCTAAGGGCCGGTTGCACGTACGTCCTGCTAGTTTAATCAGCGTTATTTCACCGTGTCAAAGTGGAAAAACGTTCAAATAAATAGAGTATTGAAATGTGATGGTATTAGCAGAATATTCAAATGTACTTATTCAAAATAGATATCTGAATCAATAATTATCTCATTATTGTATAAATTATTTATCTATTAAAACAAAAACATGATCTGGAAATTGCATGCTGATACAACTTAATTATTGTCAGGTTGGTAGTACCACGAAAATCGAAAACCTCCAGCTGCTATTATTTTCAGATATTGGAAATATAATCATCAGCTGATGTTTATGTTGAAATTTTTAACGCCTTGAATTCTGGCCGATTAGTTTAGTACTGTGAAATTAGTATTCAATTCTATTTAAACAGCTGCTGATCTGTTAAATTTGAAAAAACCGCCATTGACATTTCCAATACCTGATTGATATCATAGCCTCAATGATAATAAATCTTAACTTGATTCATGAATTTAAAGGTTAGTAATATTTCTAGGCAATAAAATTTAATGTAAATGATAAGTCATCGAGTTTTGTGAATGAAACTATTGAAACTAAAGGTTTTTTAATGATTTATTTGTTTCTATTCTCTATTCGAATTGAGTTAATTTGCCGTTGTTACAAGATGTCATCATCCAGGATAATCACGGCGTTAAAACTTAACAAAGTTACTAACAACCGGCCCAAAGTCTTACTCGACAACACTATTACTTCGTGTACAGTAGGATTTAGAGTCAGAAAAAACCTAATAGAAGGTAGACTTTAAAGGTGCCAAAATTTTATAAAATTTGTCCATCCATATGAACCTAGTTATAACTTTACATAAAAAATAGAAATACTTCACATCAAAACTAGAGAAGCCTAAGAGAAGCAAAACGGGTTTGCTTTCTCAGACTGTCCTAACAGATCTCAGCATCAATAACAGTCACTTTCGTTGGCACTTGCTCATACTTTGAATCCTCCGATGCTCCAACTTAATTAATAAAGTCCATCCAAGCAAAGAAGACATTCTAGCAAGATGGGAAAATGACTACAAATTGATCTATATTGGTTCAAAAATTATAAATTTTTGTCTAAAATTTAGAGTAGATTGTTTTCTACTATTTGAGACAAAATAAATAATTTTTAACAATATTGACTGATCTTTAATGATTTTCTCATCTCGTCCGAATTATGTCTAAAATTGTAGAGCAGATTATTTACTACGATTTGAGACAGAATTGGTAATTTTTCAACCAATATTGGCCGATCTTGAGTCATTTTCCGATCTTGTCTGAATTTTGTCTAAAATTGTAGAGCAGATTGTTTTCTACCATAATTTGAGACAAAATTGGTAATTTTTAAACCAATATTGACCGATCTTGAGTCATTTTCTCATCTTGTCTGAATTATGTATAAAATTGTAGAGCAGATTGTTTTCTACAATTTGCGACCAAATTTATAATTTTTGAACCAATATTGACCGAGCTGGGGTGATTTTCCAATCCTCTTTAAATTATGTTTAACATTGTAGAGCAGATTGTTTTCTACAATTTGCACCAAATTTATAAATTTTGAACCAATATTGACCTAGCTGGAGTAATTTCCCGTTTTCCATCTTGCCAGAATATCTTCTCTGCTTGGACTGACTATATCAACTTGATTCCCTCCAACTGTGTTGAGTTGTTGCTGCAGACAGAATATCCTTCGACTCATTGTCGGCTTGTCATAAACAGCTGATGAATTTCACCAAAACAATACCGCAGTAAACAACCCCACAAAACATAGGGTCGCTCATTCATCAATACACAGCTTTTTCCCTTATCACCCACAGAATATCAGCTGTCATTATCAGGTGTGGGGATGATAATAATCTACTCTCATCACTTTCATGTAGTCATCACTATACTCTGGTCTATAGAGACTTTATATCATCTTTATATCTTTATATCAAATTATTTTTTCAAATGAACTTTTTAAAAGAATTATAACTTATGTCTCCGTTTTCATGTCTCCCCACTATTAAAAGCCATACGCTAAATAAATAAATAAATATATCATAGGGTGTTTCGGGAGGAATGTGCGATAGTTCTCAGGCGTTTTCCATCCAGACAAAAAGGTTCCATGGGACAAACCCCCAAAAACGCTTTGTTATCGAGATAAAAATGGCGGAAAATTGACATTTTTCAAAAAATATAAACTTTTTAGAGGCTTTATACTAACGTTTCAAAATGATCAATTCCTATGTAAAAGTAGCTGATAAATTCATTGAAACCAGTTTGAGGTTTGAAGCTTCAAAAGTTATCGAGATAATGGAAAAAATATGCTAAAAACGCCAACAATGCTTTTTCAACAATCAAGCTTTATAAGTGGTTAAGGAATCATAAATTTGTATTTTTTGTTAATGAAAGTTGGAAAGAGTCATATTCTGAAGAAAAACTTGAAAGTTAGCGATTGTGTAAATCTTACCCAAATCTCAGAAATAGAGATAAAAAATCGCAAAATCGCTACTAAACACAAAATTTTCACTTGTGCTATGTTCTGTCTATTTCACAGTTGACTAGGTATTTTCCTAACTTCATTTCCTCTAGCAAAACCCAACATACAGCCTATTGTTTTTGTATACTGAATTCCTTTATAAGTTCTTAATTATAATTTCCAATTTCTCTAATTTCTTTTTATATTTGTCACTTCTTACTGTATTGAATTGTTTTACAATTCTCTCTTTTTCATAGTGCTTTTCTTGGGTTATGTATTAATAAAAAAAAAATTTATACTCTATATTTATGCTCACCCTGTCGCTCACAGTATTAACAAAGTTTCACGAACCGTAAGATTCCTTAGAATATACTTCATCATGAAATACAGTAGTATTCTTCTTGATGGTTGTGTGAAATGTAAGAAATCTGACACAATAATTGGGATGTCAAAATATTTTGGAGCTCAAAAGGAGAACTGAATGTACTTCTGCTCAAAGTATGAAAATGAAAAACATAATATGTTCCCTCTTTTTCTTCCCTTCAATTAAATTTTTCTCAATTGTTTTCTGTGGAAAAGTTTCATTTTTCCAGGTAGGCTAACATGTATACTTAATGATTTTCACCAGGAAAATGAGAACTTATAGTCAACGACGACACCAAAAACGCGGAAAAGTTTCAATGTAATTTTTGCAATAGGCCTATAATTTTTTATTTGAATGGAAATAAAATTGGATTCAAAAGTATCGATACTTAGACAAAATAAAATTGAAATAAAATGAAGAAATTGTGGGAGATACAGCATTTCGATCAAAGATGATTGAATTTATTAAGAAATCTGAAATATGAAGCTATAATAGAATAAAGGAAAAATAATGAAATTTTTTATCTTCTGAAAGCTCTTTCTAATTAGTGCAATGATTATGCAGGATAGATAGGAATATCAAACATGTTGTTGATTCAACAACAAGTTGCAAAACGTTTTTTCTAGTTTATTATGTTCCTATACTTGAATTTTCCAAACCAAAGTTTTATGACGAAACTTTATTTTATTTGTAATTATAACGTAGAAATACTTTATTAACCTTTCTGTAGTTGTAATTATTTTCAAAAATGCAGAAGATTTTCAATAGCTATTATTTCATTTGTTTGGGACAGGTCAGTCAGAATGGGATAATACCATAATGAATTAAGAGATTATATCATTCCTTTATGATAACACTGTTCAAAAAAAAAATTGAATTATTTAATTCTTTGAAGCGATTTAACTCTCCATTTGCGTAATTAGATACGCAAGGTTCGCAAGATTACGTTTGTACGGAAACCCAATTAAATTTAACCGCTGTAAAATTATGTCATCTAGGGTATACAATGCAACAAGAGCCAACAATCAAATGTGACATAAAAACCTTGTTGTTAATTCACAGTGGTTGAATTAAATTAAAATTTACTACAACAGAAAGTTAGTTTCCAAACGAAAGTATATATAATAATGATATTAATAATAATATAAGCACATATTGCGACGATATTCTCTTATAAGAATAATTGATAAAAATGAAGCCAAAATATAGATTCGGAAGCAGACTTTATAAAAAAGAGGTCTACCCAAAGCTTTTACAATATTCAGGTCATTGAAGTTTTCGAAAATTCCTACTATTAATGTACTAAAAGAAGACTTTAAACTGGTGTATTGTATTATGTATTGAGCCTCATGTTTTGAAATTTGTCCCTGTAATATCATAATGTTGATTATGACGTTGTATATTGAACGTAATGGTATTATAGAGATGAATTTTGAAACATGAGGATCTATAGGTCTACATGATATAATACATTAAAGTAAAAGCCGGCTGAAAGTTTGGAAAGTTGGAAAAATCACTGGTATGGTTTGCCCAAACAAAGAAGACATTCTGACAAGATGGGAGAATGACTCCAGCTCGGTCAATGTTGTTTCAAAAATGATAAATTCGGTCTCAAATTGTAGAGCCTGATGTTTTCTACAATTTGAGAACAAATTTATAATTTTCGAATCAATATATTGGTGATTGACATCTTGTCAGAATGTCTTCTTTGCTCGGACAGACTGAAGATTCAAAAGACAAAAGTAGCTAAGAATTTGCAAGTAAAAATGACGCATATGGCAGGAAATACTGCTGTAATACCGTATTGTATATAATTATATAAAAAAGTAATTGCTCATTGAACTACGTCCATTGAATCTAAGATTAAATTCAGTAAAAGTAATAAAACTAAATCTATAAACCTCCTACCATTGAATAATAATTTCATAACAGTAAAGAGTAACAAGGCGACCTAAAATTCCCAACAGGCAAGAAACTCTCATTGCGGGTAGTAGAAAGGTGTAGGAGAAAGCCCTTGAATATCACACTAAACATCTATTGATTAGAATGGGCACTTGAGTGCTGCTCCAAATCACGGCTCCTCAAAGTGGAGCAGAATGATGGGTTGCGCGACACCTAGCGCGAGAGAAGTAAACTAGCTTAAAGAGCTTACAGCTTCCGCCGCTAGAGTTCAGGGGGTACACTATGACTCACCAGCGAACAAGGGAGCTTGAAGAGATAGAGCTTCAAAATGAGCAACAAAAGCTTCAAATTGAGTTTCAGGATGTTAGTTATAGTTAAAAACGTGTATAATATCAAATTTTTATAAGTATATTGTGATTATTATCGATTATAATGTTAATGAATAATAATTTGGAGCTTGGAATACGATTAACTAATGTTATTACCTCTTAGAGCTAATAATATCTAAGCTTGTGACAGCGCAGTTCAACTGACATTTTGTAAAATTTATATATTGAGTTTGAGACTTACGGAACCAATCTGAATAGGAGAAATAGAAGATTGATCGTAGAGTAGGGATCACATTCTAAAAATTCAGTAAAACGGAACAAACAGCTGATGAGATAGCGTTTCCAAAAAATAGAATATTGAAAACTGCTTTAGCACTTTTACATATACATACAATGCAACATAGTACATTGCAACACTGTCACATTTACAACACGGTGACCTGAGAGTGGAAGATGAAGATTACTCACGAAACAGGTGAAGTGCTGTACAGTAAAAGATACGAGCACTTCACCTGTTTCGTGGGTACGAGCCGCCAGTGCTATGATGTAACTTAAGATGAAAACTAGGATAAAACTGAAGAAATTTGTAATTCTGAAATTGGAAACAAATAATTGATATCATTATTGATATTCCAGGAAAACATTATCTTTTAAATTCACTCAAATTTTTCGAATTAATTAACACATGATTTAAAAAATTTTTTTCTTTAAATTCATGTATTTCGAGATATAAAAAACATTTCTTGTGGTACTAATTCAGTCAAGCAGCACGCTTAAATTTGAGAAAATTTGAAAAGAAATATGTTTCAGCAATATTGTAATGATTCAAGTTATTTGTACTGGCAATTAGTCTCTCGGTGAGGGTGTTTACCATATGATCTTGAAGTCAAGTCACGAACACTGTGGACTGCTCTTGGATGGGTGACCAGTATTGGACCAAGTACACATTGGCGAGGTGGAATGCCCGTAAGGGTCTCACCACCATTAAAAGCTATAAGAATTTATTATTTTTCCTATTCAAGTTATAATGTTTCTCCAATTTCAAAATAACAAATTGGTCTAATCAATAAAATTATGGAATACTCTTATTTTCTCTACAATTGAAAAATTCCCAAAATATATGGGGGGGGGGAGGGGGTTAACGCACCAATCACAGTTCAACATCTTCAGTTTTATCTTCGTTTTCATCTATTGTTTCTCTTTTTCTTTCCAACTTATTCATTAAATTTATTTTTAAACAATTATGACCGAGATAGAGTCATTTTTTTTATCTCACAAGAATGCCTTCTTTGCTTGACCAGACTTTACAAAGTATCAAGCGACACCACACCATGATGATAAATTTCTCTTAAATTCCAACTTTGAAGCCAATCCACACCAAAATCAATAATATTAATTCCAATAAACTAGAAAGAAGCTTAAAGATCATTATAATAATTCTACAAAATTCCGTTTACTTTCAGCCTACCTTTCACTGGCGATGGACGAGTTCCGAGACATCGACTTGGGAGACATCTCGAAGTCCGAGTCCGATCGGTAGAGGAAGCTCTCCCTGCGCTGCGGGAGGTTCTGGAGGATGAGACCCGCCGAGGGGGACGCCCCCCCTCCACCGTCCAGCGGCGAGCGCCCGGGGCTGGCGCCATTTTCCACATCGAAACTGAAAACAAAATATTTAATTCATTCTTTGAATTTGTTAATTTTATTCATAGCACATTACATATTGGTTGACATGACAAAATTTGAAAGTGCTAAGTTTTCGTGTTCTAAATTTCAAGTCAAAATTTGAGATTTTCGGTCATGGAAAGTTATTTTGTGAAGTATTTCGGTTTTATTAATTGATATTATGTTTTGGGTTTAAAAAAATCTGATATTTCAAATGACTGAAAGAACTATAACCATGGTTTTCCATCTAGTAAGAATCAGGTTATATGCTGGCGAAGTGGAACAACCCTTGGGTCTCCCCACTACTAAAAGCCATACGCTAAATACATAGCACACAATAGTATCTCTTCAGTTGTAATCTATTTAGAGAATATTTAATGCAACAGTACTGGGTATATTGGGCGCTCGGTGAGGGTGGTTCCTTAGTGATCGTGAAGTTCTCCCAGTGATCGTAACGAACATTGTGGACCGCTCTTGGATGGGTGACCATTATTTGGCCAAGTAAACATTGGCGAAGTGAAACTTACACATAGGTATTTTTATATCAAACAGTCATATTAGAATGTTTTTTTTTGGTTTCTGAGGATGACGCCAACATGAGGTCTTAGGTTTGTGCGTGGGAAATAAGAGATGACAACCACTTTTTGGGTAGTCGGGACCGATGGCTAATCATCTCCTCCAGAAGACGGGGTGACTGTATCTATGTGGTCAAAAATTTTGCCTCCGTCAGGAATCGAACTCGGGTCCTCTTGATTATCAGATCAGCACGTTATCACTTCATCCAAAGAGCAACCCACAATTATACAGACAATAATTATTATTACTATTATACGTTATACGTTATCACTTCATCCAAAGAGCAACCCACAATTATATGGACAATCATTATTATCACTATTATACGTATGTATAGTCCAGAAAATGATAATAAATCTATACTAAGCCATTTAATGACATAACTGGGAGGGTAGTCTGCCTGGAATCGGTTCTCTACTTTATAAAATTATGATTTGAAGGAAAATAACTAATAATACAATGTAAACTGAAAAGAAATGAAGATAAACACCTTGAAATCTATACCGCCAGGAGAGAAAAATAGAAATAAATAAGCAATCCTGCAAACAGTGAAGAAATCTCAATAATTGAACTCCAAGATCATCTACCAAAAAACGCTACCAATTTGATCCATTTCCCACCAATTTGTTCCATTTCCCACTAATTTGTTCCATTTCCCACTAATTTGTTCCATTTCCCAACAATTTGTTCCATTTCCCACCAATTTGTTCCATTTCCCACCAATTTGTTCCATTTCCCATCAATTTGTACCATTTCCCACTAATTTGTTCCATTTCCCACCAATTTGTTCAATCCCCCACCAATTCCTACCATTTAGTTGAAGCATGAACAATGAATTGATAAATGCAATGAAAAAATCAAAACCCTTTTTTTAAAACTTCGAAAGTATTATTTTTCACAGACATGTTTCGAGCTTAAGCCCATTTTCAATGTGACTACAAAATACTACAATAATACAATAACCACAGTTATGGTTCAGTTATTTCAGTATTATTCTAGTCCATTGAAAATGGACTTAAGCTCGAAACATGTCTGTGAAAAATAATACTTCACAAATTTTAAAAAGGGTATTTGATTTTTTCATTTTATTTCACAATTATTTCAAATAGCCCTAAGTTTAAAGTTTATTTTTATGAACAATGAACTAAAATTGATCCGACATTTACACAGCCAAAAACTAGGGGAACCCCCACTCGCAGTGAATTCAATGTATATTTCAAAAGTGAATTCAAATGTATATTCGAGCAAAAGTGCAGGGCATAACAACATTAGCCGACTGAAACGCACTAATCCATCTTCATTAGATAGAACAAAACTTCCAGCTATAGGCAGCCCCAACCACTATCAATCATCCCTGTATTCAGAAGAGAAACTCTCTTTCTGTCTCTCTCACTCACTCTCTATTCATCTCTCTTTCTAAATCTTACTCTCTCTCACTCACGCGCTATAACTTCTTCTCTTTGAAATCCTCTCACAACTTTCTTTGAAACTCACTCGCTCACTTATAGCATTTAGGAGAGAAACTCTCTTCCTCCCTCTTTAACTCATTCACTCTCTCTCTCTCTCTATCTCTCTCTTACACTTATTCTCCCTCTTACTCTCTATCTCTCTTTCACGCACCCTCTCTAACTTCTTCTATTTGAAACCCGCTCACCACTTTTTTTGGAGATCACTGGTTCACTTATAGCATTTGAAAGAAAGACTCTTTTTTCTTATCTTTCTCATAAGTCTCTCTCTTTTCCTTTCTTTATCTTGAGTCTCTCTCTTCCCTCTTTCCCTCTCTCTCTCTCTCTCTCTCACTCTGAGTTAATGAAAAGGATATTCTTGATATCATTTCCCAAGAATGGACATTTATTTGTCCAAACTTCGCCTTTTCACTTGGCTAACTTACACTCCTAATCCATTTCGCAGACCTCTAATTAATATTTGTATAAATTTCGATTCATTACATTACATTACCGATTTTTTATCAAATTTTTCGAAACTTATTGATAAATTTGTTCTACTAGTTAGTATTGTAATGTAGAATCTACGCTGGATTTGTTATCTACGGTATTTGAATAAAGTAATCTTATCTAATCTAATCTCTCTGACACTCATTCACTCAACCACTCTCTCTCTCTCTCTTCCTCTCACTCACTCTCTCACTCTCCTTCTCTCTATCTTTCTCTCTCTCTCCCTCTCTCTCTCTTTCTCTCTCTCTCTCTGACTCACTCTTTCTCTCTTTGAAACCTTTTCACCACTTTTCTTATAAGTGAGCGATTAAACATTCATTTTCAAACATTTAGAAAAGTAACTGTCTTTCTCTCTCTCCCTCACACGCTCTCTCTCTTACTCTCTCACTCTTTTTTTCTCTTTGAAACCCTCTCATCACTTTTCTTCAAAGCTCACTCGCTCACACTCATACATAGTCCTTAGAAGACACGCCGTAACAATGTAAAGTGTATTGTAACTGCGGTTCTACGCAGCTTGCACGAACCTCATTTCTGAGCAACAATAGTCGGCTGATTTTGAAAAATGGGTGACGGAAGTCTTGATGAATGAGAGGCAAAAAGAATGCGAGGAGAGAGAATGATAAAGGGGATAAGGAGATGAAAGTATAATAAAAAATGAGAGAGGTAGTAAAGGTGTAGTGTGTCCAAGTGTCCAAGAAAAGAAGATATTCTGGCAAGATGGGAAAATAACTTCAGCTAAATCAATATTGATTCGAAAATTATAAATTTGGTCTCAATTTGTAGATCAGAGTGTTTCCTAAAATTTTATACTAATTTTTTATTTTTAAATCAATATTGACCTAGCTGGAGTCATTTTCCTATCATGGCAGAATGTCTTCCTTGCTTGCACAGACTATACTACTTATATGATTATTTTTTCAACGTTTCTGAACTTTAAATGATAGATAATTATCATGAATTTTTGAAACTTGAAGAGTGTAATACTTAGAAGTATAAAACTAAAGCCACGTTTACACCGGAATATTAATAACACTTAAAAAAAACTTTCATATAATGAGTTATATAATAGTCTATATAATAATACGTTATTCAAAAAATTTATTAACAAATGTTATTAACATTCCGGTGAAAACGTGGCATTGGAGCTCGAGACTCTCCAACTATTCAAATTAGGCCTATCAGCTCTCTTAGAATCTTACTATTCAATTACTACAAATCCCCAAATATTGAAAATGTTAGACTCTCAGATTCCTGGAAATTTAACATACATGTAGGCCTATAAATTTGGAGTAGGCGTCTTATCACAACAGCCACTCCAAAAACCAAAATATTTAAATGTCAGATCCCTGAATGTTTCTCATGTAAGGATTATGGCTCTTATTTACAAATTATTCCATAGTATTTCACCTTCAGGAGTCGAAATGTGTGTATAAATTGATTTCCTAGTGGGAACATGCATAACCTTTATTTACAATAACAATTCATCAAAATTGGGAAAAGAGACGTTTTTACCTCGCCTGTGTTTCATTCCTATTGTATTAAAAATAAATTATATTCAGTGTTAGATCCCCAAATATTGTACATACATGTCAGGATAGTTACTCCAGAAGTAAGAGACTTCAGCTCCGGCTGATACCGGGGTACAGGTACCGGAGTTACTAGTACTCGTGGAAGACGTCCTCCGTCTTATCACAATCGACATAGCACCTGAGTCCCTCCTGATGAACCGGGATTTCATTTTGCCTCCCGCCATGTTCGGTTTCGTTGTCATCGAAGAAAATTTTGAAATTCTCCAGAAATACTATCACTCCAAACGAACGTTGCACTAGAAACTTCGAAGATATTGTTGATATTTGTTTGTTTTCGTTGTCATCGAAGAAAATTTCACAAAACTTTATCTCTGAAAACGAACGTTACACTGAGAAATTTTAAGGATATTGTTGATATATTTGTCGATAATATTTCACTCAATTTTATCAATACATTTATTCTCACTTCGACACATTCATGTCGATTCTACCACTAAGAAGAATCTCTTCTCTGTGATTCTACCAATTTTCAAATAAAATTTTATGAATTCCTTTCTTAAACCTAATTCTAATTCGAGCAAAACCTTTGTTTATTTTGTCAATTGACACCAAGAATATTATCATTTAATACAATTGTTTCACTAGAAATTTTGAAGATATTATTGAAATTTTTGTCGATTTAACTAATTTTTTATTGAATTCCAATGATTCATTTCCTGATTATTTAAGCGAAACCTTTGTTTGTTTTGTTAGTCAATGAAGAAAAGTAGATTACACAAAATATTATCACTTGAGAGAAAAGGTTTCACTAGAATTTAAAAGCTTTTCTAGATATAAAATAATATTCAATTACATTTTCACTGAGTGTTATCATTACAATTAAATTATTCTTACTTTGAACGAGAAGTTACACTTCTACAATTCATTGAATCAATATAATTCATATTATGTAGCCTATCCTATCTCATTTTAAAACAATTTACTATATTTTCATAATTAAACAGTTGCTATATAGTATGTTCTAGTCAATGAATAGTAACAAAATTATGGGTTTAGTCATAGCCACATCTCTTAGGCTGAGGCCGCACTGCCCGTGGGTGGATAAGTTAGATGGTCTGAGTAGTGTTCAGCCGCCATTACATCTTGAAATTCTTAAACATGGACAATATAACCTCAAAAACAGTATGACCTTATACCATTGATACGATGTATTACTATTACTATATGGATGGTGTGTGCGTTCTATAGATTCACCAACTAACCTCCACGCGCTACCCAAAGGCCCATAGCCTGATAGAGGTGGCTATGGCTCAGTTCAACATTAAATTTTTACTTTTTTTAGTTCAACATCAACTTTTTACTTTTTTTATTTCAACATAAACTGCAGCCTCATTCCCAATCACCATTACGGGGAGAATTATAGCCTGTCCAAGCAAAGAAGACCATCTGGCAAGATGGGCAAATTTCTTAAACTCGGTCAATATTGGTTCAGAAATCTTTCATTTGAACTCAATATTGTAGAAAACAATTAGATCTACTATTGAGACCAAATTTATAATTCTTGAACAGATATTGAACAAGCTGGAGTTAATTTCCCATCTTGCCAGAGGCTCTTCTCTGCTTGGACAGACTATACCAGACTACTAATTTTCAAATTACGAGACTACACCTTTTTCTAACACAAAAACATTATGATATTGGGAAGCAATATTCTTCAAAGACTGAAGGAATCGTTTCCAGTTTTATAGGAGAAAAATATTTATTTAATAGGGAAAAAATTTGAATTTATCATTTATTGATACCTATTTTATATCTATTAACTCATATAAATGGAAGGTGAAATATCCCCAATAAACATTCTCAACATGTATTTTATAGATCTTTAATAGTGTATTTTATATGTCTTTAGGATGTCTTTGTCCTACTAGGGGAGTAGAGAAGATTGAATGGAACAAGAAATTAGAACGGAAACACGAAATGTGATCAAATAGGAATTTTGAAGAAACGGAGTGGAGGAGAATCGATTATGTTAAATCGTTGGCGAAAAGAAAAGGCTTGAAAGATGAAGGAGTGGGAAAAATAGGATAAGTAGGATGGAAAAGGGAAATGAAGGGAGAGGGAAAAAACAATGATACTTGAGGTGAAAACTGAGAAAAAGATAGAAAGGAAGAAGAAATTTGAGAGCAAAGGAAGCAGATTAGAAGAAGAAATATGGAAGATTATCAAAACATAATAGGAAAGGCACCATTGAAAGCTATAGAGAAAATAAGAAATAATGTGACAATAATTAACAAAGCTTAACAAAAAAATTCATAAAATAGGTAGATAGACAAAATTGTCTTTATTAAGTCAAATCCCTTCCCTCTCTCTCCTCTCTCCTCTTGAAAGAGAGATAATAAAGATAGAATTATAGAAAAACAGAGAAAATGTTACGAAAACAAACGAGAATAAGATGATTAAGAAAATTAGATTGGAGATGGGGGAACAGAATTTTAGAGAAAGAGAGAAACTTGATAAAGAATAGTGATAATTAGATAAATGGAGAACCAGAAAAATTAGTAACATAGTAAGATGCGAGGAAATTGATTTCAGGTAATGAGAGAACAGATCATAATATTTATGAGGAAGAGAATGCATATAAAGACAGAATTAAAGAGAAAGAAACTTAAAGTCAGATAATAATTGATGATTAGGTATCGCAGACTTCATTCAAATTAATTCATTCAATTTTGTCCTGATAGAACTCGGTAAATTAGGTGAATTTTGGTCCTGATAGAACTCGATAAATTAGGTCAATTTTAGTCCTGATAGAACTCGATAAATTAGGTTTCGCAGAAGAAATACTTCTAATGCAGGAAAATGCATATATCAACCTTAAATTGAACACAATTCAAATTTTCCCTAATTTTTATATAAGTGAATCAGTTCAAGATTGTCTGTAATCAACACTATTAATTGAAAACATCATATTCACTTATTATATCATTAATTCGAAAGCTTACAACTATATTCATATTCTGAATCGGCTCGAAAAATTTATAATCGTCGACATGATTGTGATGAGTAATGATTTCTCAAATTTATGTTTACAAACAGACCATTGTTAATGGTTCTCAATGGCACAACCTCAACAATCAATTCTTTTCGAAGAGCCAAATAACATCGTACAGTTTCCGTTAACATTCAAGGTGTTCCAAAATTGTAGTGTAACAACCATTACTGTAATGATACTAATTTTCTCAATTACATGTTAGCTTCTTCCGCCTCCCCTCGTTCCATCCTTATTCTTCGTCTTCCTCTTTATTTATTTCTCAATCTCTCTCTATCACTCTCTCTCAATCTCCATGTTCCTCTCTCTCTCGCTCTCTCTCTCTCTCTCTCTCTCTGTTTCATTCTCTCTCTCTCTGAATGTTTTTTCTCCCGACAGGTTGTTCCTACTCTGACCTAGTTAATGAAGTGAGAAGGTTATGTATAGTCTGTCCAAGCAAAGAAGACCTTCTGGCAAGATGGGAAAATGACTTCAGTTCGGTCAATATTCTTTCAAAAATTATAAACTTAGTCTCAAATTGTAGAAAACTTTCTGATCTACAATTTTAGACCAAATTTATAATTTGTGAACCAATATTGACCGAGCTGAAGTCATTTTCCCATTTTGCCAGAAGGTCTTCTTTGCTTTGACATACCGAGATAGTCTAAATTGGTATTACAGCATAGCATAGTGATAGTAAAGAAAAAGACCAGCATTTTCACCGAATTCGTAAAATTACACAACTTTCCAGTGTTTGCTTCCAAACTTGATTGAACGAGATATAATTATAAGGAGTTCTCAACGCTATTTTACAAACATGGATAACTCGAAAGACAATAATATTCCTACATAATAGTTATTATTGATAGTTTATTTTACTGCTCAAACTTTTTCCACTTACATTTTCACGCACTAATTAACTGAAAAAAAAAAATGGAATAATAGTAGAGAAGCATCGTATACTTGAAAACAATACTCATGTACTTGAAAATGTACTCGAAGACAATACTCAAGTAATTAAATTCACTTTTCAACTATCACTCACGAAATTGAAGTCAATTTTTAATATTAGTTTATGAAAATCTATACTCAAACTCACGTACCGTACTAGAAATGCAACGTGAATTGTGAAAATTCTAATGTAAAAAAAGACTGTTTCTCCAACTTTCGTTGAGTAAACTATAGTAGAAATTACAGAAAACGAGATTTTTTGAGAAAATTTCAATAATTCGATCATTAGGCAATGACTTGTCTAATTATTTATGAAAAACAGTGAAATACTGAATTATGTATTCCATCGAATCAATTAATTATTATTTCAATTACCAAATATAGATTCTTGTTAACAGGTTATGCAAGTTTTTTTTTATGATTGAAATTTCATTTTTAATCTCCAAAAATTTCTATTAAACGATAAATTCCACGCAGGAATGATCAAAATTATAATTCTGGAAAAGACAAAACTATTCAACAAAATTAGAAATTTGAACAAATCTTTAAAAAATATTTATAGCTTCAATCAAAATTATAGACACTGCTTCACAGACTCACAGACGTGGAATAATGTTCAAGCTGAATAACACAGATTTTTCTCAAACATGTTCAATTTTTCCGAATACAGTAAACTAAGCGTAGGACGTTAATGCCAACTGTCTGATTAATTCAAGAATAATTTTATTGCTCTTTGTTGACAATATTCACTAGTTGATCCACTCTCTTTTTCAAATCTTTCCTCTTACTCTAAAGAATACTCTTTTCCCTTACTCTCTCTTCCTTCCCTTATCACTCTTTCTCTCCCTTATCACTCATGCGTTCTCCCTTTCACTCAATCTTTTCCATTATTTATCCTCTCTTACTCTCACTCACACTCTCTCTCACACACACACACACACACACACACACTCTCTCTCTCTCTCTTTCTCTTTATCTCTCCCTCTCTCCGTTTCTCTTTATCTCTCATCCTCTTTTTCTATCAGAAAATCTTCCTTTCCTCTTCTCTCTCAAATCGGGAAAAACAAAATTTTCATTCAGATCATAATAGGAGCTCAAGAGAAACATTTTCATTTCTTAGCTACAGCTCAGCTAAAATGACTCAAACTGCTTCTTCCGCTAAATTCTGTGTAAGGATTCTGACTAGATTCTATTTTTAGGTTGTTGTCATTCTCTTCACTTGAGAATTGCTTGCGAACTAGATTAAAATTTTCAGCCTGTTACATGATTTTGTAGAAGTTTGAAATTCAAATTTGAACTGATACAAATGATGTGTTAAAATAACGATACATCAATTATGATTATGATTGTTATAAATAAGCTCAACCTAGTAAATACTAATGAATTTCACTTTTATAACAGTACTCACGATTTTGTTGCTTGTCGGACGCGTTTCTTGGCACTGAGCCACATCTTCAGCGTACAAGGAATAACTAGATACTTGAGTATCTAGTTACTTGAGTATCTAGTTACTTGGGTATCTAGTTACTTGAGTATCTAGTTACTCAAGTAACTAGATACTTGATAATATAATTTCACACCCCATTAAAAAAAGAGAAGTACGCTGAAGATGTGGCTCAGTGACACGAAACGCGTCCGACAAGCAACAAAATCGTGTGTACTGTTGTAAAAGTGAAAGCCATTAGTATTTACTAAGTTATAATCTTATTATCATCAACAGTTCAAGTAGGATGAAGACAAAATAAGAAATTGTTATAAATAGTGGATAAATACAATCACTTTGTTACAATTTTCATTGAACTCAACAATATGAAAGCTTCAAATATTGAACTTCATTTTCCAGTTTCTAATGGAATATACAGTGGACCTATTATGAGAAATAATTTAAAAACTGAAACTATACAGAATAAATAATTTGTGAATAATGAATCATGATGCTTTTCTGCTTTTCTGGTCCTCTCTTCTTTCATATGGGTTTTATTTTTTTTATTTCATCTTTCCTTTGAAAGTTCACCCAATCTCTTTTTTTTCTCTCTCTCTTTTTATCCTCACATTCGACATCAAATCCATTGATCTTCCAAATGTTTTCTCCGTTTTCAACTCAAATAAGATTTCATTTCTCTCTCTCTCTCTTTCTCTCTCTCACATACCATTTCTCCTCTCTTTCTCTGCCTTTGTAATGCATTTTCTCTAAGTTTGGCTTCAGAAGACTATAGTCTGTCCAAACAAAGAAGGTATTCTGGCAAGATAGGAAAATGACTCCAGCTCAATTAATATTGTTTCAAAAATTATAAATTTCATCTCGAATTTTAGATCAGAATGTTTCCCACAATTTGAGACAAAATTTATCTTTTTCAAACCAATATCGACCAAGCTGGAGTAATTTACCCTTCTTGCCAGAATGTCTTCTCTTCTTGGACTGACTATATTTTTGCGGACTTCTTTGAATGGATATCGTAGGCATTATCAAAGCTTTTATCGAAATTAAAACCTCTGGCAGGATAAACTTTTGTTACAGCAGACTCCAAAAAGTTGGCGATCAATCAATGACCTTCAGCTCTATCAGAACAGTCGGCTAGCAGTCTGCGAGAGCTTATCGAGTCGAGAGCGACCTCAGCTTAAAATTTTTGATTTAAATATAGTCTATTACTCATTTTAGAGATGAATATGTGGTAATGTCTGGTTTTGCAAAGAAGACATTCTGGCAAGATAGAGAAATGTCTCCAGCTCGGTTCAATTATTGTAAATTTGGTCTCAAATTGTAGGAAAGATCCATCAGTTTTTTTCCTGCAAATTCAACCCAACTCCTGATCAAGGTCAAGAGCTGAATACGTTAGTCCTCTATTGAACTGTATATTGGATACATCACTTTTGTTATGTTGATATACACCTCTGGTCATCTGAATATTTGAATAACAAAAAAAATTAATTTTTCTATTTGTTGGTATTATTGTACGCTGTAGAGGCAGAAGGGGGTCAGGAATAAGAAGAAGAAGAAGAAGAAGAAGAAGAAGAGAAAGAAGAAGAAAGAAGAAAAAGAAGAAGAAGAAGAAGAAGAAGAAGAAGAAGAAGAAGAAGAAGAAGAAGAAGAAGAAGAAGAAGAAGAAGAAGAAGAAGAAGAAGAAGAAGAAGAAGAAGAAGAAGAAGAAGAAGAAGAAGAAGAAGAAGAAGAAGAAGACGGAGAAAAAGAAATAGTAGTTAGTGTTATCTGAGGTTCATTTATAATTACCAATTGAGAGTTGCTATCTTATAGTTTTACACATGGATAGATAATATTCTACTGGTATATAAGCTAGTAACTAATACAAAGTAGTATTAGTACTAAAACTTTTTCAAACTTGTAATGATATTGTGTTCAAAAGAATCTGTAATACAGTCTGTCCAAGCAAAGAAGAGCCTCTGGCAAGAAGAGAAAATGACTCCAGCTTGGTCAATATTAGTTCAAGATTCATAAATGTCGTTTTAATAGTAGATCAAATTGTTTACCACAATTTGAGATTAAATTAATGATTTTTGAACCAATAATGACTGAGCTTGAGTCATTGTCCCATCTTGCCAGAGGGTCTTCTTCGCTTGAACAGACTATACCTGTACTGAAGACGAAAAAATTTGATTTGTTTTGATTGTGATTGAAGAAGACATTCTGGCAAAATTGAAAAATGATTCCAGCTCGATCAATAATCGCTAAAAGAAATTGAAAATTGAAATTGAAAAGGTTTCAGATTGTAGAGAAGAATGTTTTCTACAAATTGAGACCAAGTTTACAACTTTTGAACCAATATTGACTGACCTAGAAACATTTTTGCATCTTTCTAAAATGTCTTCTCTGCTCGACCAAACTCTACTCGTATCGCAAATACTCTGAGTTCATTAAAAAAAAATATTGCGAAACTTTTACGATAATTAGGCTTTCTCCGAATGAATTAAAAAAATCAGTGGCACTCTAATTGATAAACCTTATATTGAGACAAATAATCAATACTATTTTTCTCCAAAACAGAAATGTATCAAGGGAGGATGGTAACGATAGTAACTCATATTATAATTTTCAATATAATTTTTCATGATTATATCTACGATCAGCTCAATGACACTTGAAATAATAATCCTCTCTTAATCCATTCTCAAACAATAGGTCACTCTCTTTTTAGTTCATATTAAATACGCAAAACCAGTAATTTGTTGATTTAAATTATAGACCAGTCTCGATTCAATGTATGGACACTTGGATAAATCAGATAACCTATCGATATAATGATAATATAGTCTGTCCAAGCAAAGAAGACACTTCGGCAAGATGGGAAAACTACTTTAACTCTTTCAATATTGGTTCAAAAGTTATAAATTTGATCTCAAATTGTAGAAAAGAATGTTTCCTACATTTTGAGACCAAATTCATGATTTTTGAACCAATATTTATCGAGCTGGAGTCATTTTCATACCTTACTAGAATGTCTCCTTTGCTTGGACTGACTATAATAATAATTCACTTCACCAATATTCAAATGAGATCACAGCGTTGGACTGAGCTGTAAGTGGGTCGATTTTATGATTAGATGATTGAAATGAATCATAAAATTTATGAATTATTCATTTTATTGAAATTATTACGGCTGATTACGCAACGCTGTTGAAAACAGTATCCATAAATTGCTGATTTTGTTTATGAGGTGAATCAAATTTGATTATCTCGGAATGTTTTTTATCAAATCAATAATGTAATAGATTGGGGTTCATTGCTGAGAGTATCCATCATCTCTCTGAAACAGATTTTACAGTCTGGATATGACTGTGTATAGAATTCTACTATATTGGAATAATTTTCTATGATGTTAGAATACTTTTTTGAACGTGATCGTGATTTTTTTATTCAAATTGTATTGAGTTGTTTCTCTGTGAAGATATAACATTTATCATTAAGCGGCTCGCTTCGCTCGCCTTCCTTGCCCCTGGACCCGACAGTATCGGCAGTATAAGTGAGTCAAACAGGCTCGCCTCGCTCGCCTGCAAGACCTCTGTCAGTATCAGCTGAGACAAACAGGCTCGCTTCGCTCGTCTGCAAATTCCGTCCATAAGGGATTCTAGATTCATTGAACACAGCATTTCTAGACCTAATCTGGACCTTTTTATCAAATTTCAACATTTTCTGCCAATTGGATCTCGAAAAATCCAAGAAAAACTGAAAATTCCGAAAAGTAGTAAAACGCTGATATTGAGCGTAGCCTTGGGAACTATATCGGACATAGTTTGAAACTTGATTCAATATCTTCCCAATTAGTTCATCTATAATCTCGCTGAACCATTGAATTTACAGTTAGGATTGGTCGAATCAAGGCGGAAGATATGCAACCCGCAATTTTGAAAACCTGATTACTGGCGTAATCTTGAACGGATTTCAAAAATATTTCAGCACAATATTTCTAGACCTTATCTGAACCTGCCCACCAAATATCAACATTTTCTACCAATTGGTTCTCGAAAAAATGAAGAAAACGCAGAAAAACTATAGAAAAACTCAAATATTTGGCGTATCCTTGAAAAGTTTCTAAAACACGTTCTTAGCGCGCGTCTAAACGTTTAACAGAACATGCCAGCCAAATTTGAACGCATTCGGTTCAGTGGATTTTTAGTTCTGGTGATGAATGAATGAATCAGTGCCATTTCGCTTTTATATATAGAGATAATTTAACTGTAAATGTGTATATTAGTGAAATAGAACAGATAGTATTCATAGAATGATATTGGTGAAATATCAGCAAAATTAAAAAGTGTATTATTGTGAACATTTTGAACGATGAAAAATATATTCGCTCATGATATTCACATTCTAGTTAGGCCTCTATTTTTAACAATTCATCAAGCATTAGAAATGTTTGAAACTCGAACCCATTTTTTTTTTACATGAATATATAAGCTAGCCCACTACTTTTCAAGGAATCTCAACAAGCTATTGCATTGATCTCATATGATACAATTACATATGATACATGTTGCATTGATCTCATATGATACATATTACATGAGATACATAGATATATGATCTCATGAGAGACAACTCCACGGATATTATGAAAGTCAATTCAAGAAACTACTTGAATTTTTGATTTTGTTAAGAATGAAATTTATCCAAATATTTTCCCCGATGTTTGGCTTCCAAATGATCTTTTGAACAGCAATTAAGAAGTGAAAAAACAACTATGTAGTAGAAAAACTAATAATAGAAACTAATAGGAGAAGATCTAAGAACAGTACACTCAGAAAAATTCGGAAGAAAAAAGTACGTTATTGTAAACAATACTATCAATCTACTCACTGATTAATGTGCAGAAACTCTTTAGCTTTTCCTAAGTGAAAATTCCTAGTTGAGAAACCGCTTGAAATGTTAAAATAAATTTAAATTCATTAGAAATGTATTCCAAGTCAAGGAGCCAAAGAATGCAAAGATGTAGGCAAGTATGTTTCCTAATTAGTTAATTATTTTCCTTCAATTGAAATCAATTGGATGAGCTTCACTAATTCAAAACCTACTTTAAATATGAAAGGAACCTATTAATAGATGTCATCTATTCAGCTGATTGTTCACTTCTTAAAGTCAGTCCAAGCAAAGAAGCAAGATGACAAGATGAAAATGACTCCAGCTCGGTCAACATTGGTTCAAAAAATATTGATTTGGTCTCAAATTGTAGATCAGAATGTTTTCTACGATTGAGACCAAATCAATAATTTCTGAACCAATATTGACCGAGCTGGAGTAATTTTCTCATCTTGCCAGAGGGTCTTCTTTGCTTGAACAGACTGTACCTACAATTTTTCTATGCCAGTGTTAATTTCTACGTTAAAAATAGAAATACATAGAACAGATCTTTTTCTACAATTTGAGACCAATTTTATAATGTTTGAACCAATATTGGCCGAGCTGGAGTAATTTTCTCATCTTGCCAGAGGGTCTTCTTTGCTTGGACAGGCCATACCTACGATTTTTCTATGCCAGTGTTAATTTCTACGTTGAAAATAGAAATACATAGAACAGATCTTTTTCTACAATTTGAGACCAATTTTATAATGTTTGAACCAATATTCACCGAGCTGGATACATTGTCCCATCTTGCCAGAATGTCTTCACTGCTTGACCAGGTTATAATAACAAAGATTTAGGACCCCTGGAAGGTCCCCGATTCCCCTTAATAACATGAGAAAGCAATTGATAATCCAGCCTGACTTTCAATTTCCGATATTTCCGACCAAAGTCCGCTCTTCGTGTTCCGCTTTTCAATGAGAATTTATATTGGCTTCCTACAGATTTAAGAGGTCTGGAGAGTTGTATTATCACTTGTACAGTATTATCACTTGTACTTGTATTATCACTATTACAGTTGGCGCAAGCTGAGAAGACACGCCGTTATAGCCTGGTCGAGCAAAGAAGACACTTTGGCAAGTTGAAATAATCACTCCAGTTCTGTCAATATTGGTCTCAAATCGTAGAAAACATTCTGCTCTACAATTTGAGACCAAATTATTTATTATCTTTGAACCAATATAATATAATAACTGACTTCAATATTGACGAGCTGCAGTCATTTTCCTATCTTGTTAGAATAACTTCTTCGCTTGACCAGACTATATAATGAAAATTGTATTGTAATGGTAATATTTACCAACTAAGGTATTGATGACTTACTTCTTTATTAAAAGTGTGTTATAAAGTCAAATAATAGGAATATAATTCTGTAGGTCTGTTTTAATCTTTCTTAGAGAGAGAAAGAGCCATCAATGAATTATTTGAAAGATGAAAAGTATTTGAATAGAGAATGAAAAAATGAGTATTGAAATAGGAAATGAGACAAATAACAAGGGAAAAGAAGAGAAAGGTCAGAGAAAGGGAGAAAAAAACGAAATAAGATGAGGATAGAAATGAAAAATTGAAATGTTTGGAAAAAGAAAAGAAAAAGCGAAGATACAATAAAAATGGAACCATCTCTTTTGACGGCGATTTGAAAAAGCGTGTTATAAATGCGTAAAATTGAGTTATTAATCATTAAAATTCATTTGAGACGGAATTAAGTTTTTAAAACTTGTGAAATTAGTAAAATTAGGAACTTATTCTACTACTCTCAACCTCTATTATCAAACCACGTATTTAATAATAATTAAACAATAATTACACGATCAATGAACCGCGTTTAGGAGACACCAACAAGAATAGCGAATGGTAATGACTGTTATCAGAATGACTCTGTCAGGACAGTTCACGAGCGTTCTGTCGAGAGGAGAGCTACTTCATGTGAGCCCTCTCACTTTCGTAGACCGCTTCGGATTGTCCTGATAGAGCTGATCACTGATAACAGAAAACGCCAATCGCCACTTATCTTGACTTCTATTAGGCTATAAAAACTCTCTACCTCCAATAATTATGAATATTTTCGGATTAAGGTTAGCTTAGGCTACTTGAAACAATAATCCGCGAACAATAATTTACAAACTCAAGAATGGTATTTACGTCAACTGATCTTATTATCCAGATTAAATTTTATCTCAAGTGCTTTCTAATTCAAGTCTTCCTCCTATATTTTCGTATAAGAGGCTCTTATCTTAACACTCGAATTTCAAGTTCACATGTGAGAAAATTTGAGCACGTTCTAAATACTTTGAAGTGTATTAGAGCTGTCATCACTTTATAGCAATATATAATTATGTGATTTGTAGGCCTCTAAGGTCTATAAATCATAGGCCTACGATAAGAGACAGACAAAACAGCCTGAATATTTTAAATTTGGTTTCATCTATAATAGCATTAGGAGCAGACGAAACACATCTAAAATCTACTGTTAACGTTACAAACGTTACAGATTACGTCTACAGACAATCTACAGAATGCTACAGACCACGTCTTACAACATTATGTAAGAAATATTTTATCCTACAGTATTTATTAGTTGTTTAGTACAGTTCTACCAAATCCATTTATGTACTATATTAAAGATTATATGGTTGATTAATTGTATATAAGCTATATATATACCTTTCTCACTACGGGACAGAACGCCCCCCTTTCCATATAAGGTATAGTCTGTCCAAGCAAAGAAGACCCTCTGACAAGATGATAAAATGACTCCATCCTGGTCAATATTGGTTCAAAAATGATCAATTTAATCTCAAATTGTTGAAAACATTCTGATCTAAAATTTGAGACCAAATAAATATTTTTCGAACCATTATTGACCGAGCTGGAGTCAATTTCCTATCTTGCCAGAGGGTCTTTCTTTGCTTGGACAGACTTTACTAGTTCTTGTTTCCAGCATACTTGTTCAATAAGCTTTCATTGTTGTATAGCCTTAAACCTGTGCTAATCTTTCCAATTTAGAGCGTATTGCTGATGCCAAGGGATTAGGCGGTTTCGTCTGCTCATTGTGCGCTCCAACAGCAGATGTTGTCAATTAGAGTTGTCATTCAGCCGGGCCTAGTTCAACTATTTTATTTCTACCCTTCATAGAGGATTAATAATTTTTCAAAATTGCCAAAACTATTTTTACAAAAAGATCTAGCTTGTCGTTAATTTTTAAAAACATATTATCATAGTATTTAATAACTGATAATAGCACCAACAATATAGTAGTATTTACACTCTTATCAGAGATGTTGTGGAACTAAACCATAATTCAAGTAATAAACAGATGTCAGATCCACAAAGTTTATTAAGTATTTTGTCCTGAGCATTGAAACTTGAGTATGGTATCTTAAATTATAATAAATTAAATAAATTGATTATAACCTACATCTTAAACCTTCATCATCATCATTCATCATCACTCATTCATCCTTTGCTTAAAATACTTGGAAACCAAATCGCAATTGTAAAGAAAGAATAAAGAAAAGAATAGATAAACTTTGTGGATCTGACAACATTTGTTGTCATTATAATTGACAATGAGTAGTAAAACCTGATTACTGGCGTAATCCTGAACGGATTTCAAAACAACATTTCTAGACCTTATCTGAACCTGCCCACCAAATATCAACATTTTTTACCGATTGGTTCTCGGAAAAATTGAGAAAACGCCGAAAAACTATAGAAAAACTCAAATATTTAGCGTATCCCTGGAAAGTTTTAAAAATCCGTTCTTAGCGCGCGTCTAAACGTCCAACTGAAATGCCTGCCAAATTTGAACGCATTCGTTCTGGTGATGAATGAATGAATCAAGTGATGCATAATATTATAATTGTATGTAATGCATATGAATTTTATGTACGTGTGATTAATTGTCCTAGGGCCTATGAAAGGATGGTAATATTTATTAGTCAATATAAGAGTTATAACAGATAATCTTTCCACTCATAAGAGCACAAAATAGCTGGTATCCTATAGTCGTTTATCTATTTACTATACAAAGTCATTTATTAAGTCATTTAAGTTTATCTTATATACTATAGCTAAAAAAACTAGTGAAACCTATCATTCATCTCAACAGAACCTTGTCTAGTCTAATTTGAACTTCAAATGACAAAAATAGCACCACAGCCAGTTAGACTAAGTTGACAATAATATTGGCACATTCTGTTGGATTTTGACAACAGTAGACCAAAAGTCTGTCCAAGCAAAAAAGACATTCTGGCAAGATGGGGAAATCAGTCCAGCTCGGTTTATATTTGTTCAAAAATCACAAATTTGGTCTCAAATTGTAGGAAACATTGTCATCTGCAATTTGATAACAAATTTATAATTTTGAACTAATATTGACCGAGTTGAAGTCATTTCCCTATCTCCTCAGAATGTCTTCTTTGCTTGGACATTGGAAAGACTACCAACACATTGATGAATATTTACACGAAAAGTGACACACTATAAAGTGTGACACATTATAAAAGATGATTCACACTAGCAAAAATGATTTGATTCACACTAGCAATAATGATTTGATTCACACCGACACTATAAGACGAATTCACACAACAAACTATTACGAAGACTCCGGATCACGTGAAATTAACAGTAGTTTAAAGATGATTCACACTGGTAAAATTATTAGATTTTTGATTCACACTAGATATTATAAAGTCACCGGTTCACATAAAATTAACAAGAGCTTTACAACAAATCACTCCCTATCACCTTGTCACTAACCGAGTTAACGGATGACTGATTTCAATCTCAGTCCAAACTACGCGCTACTCTGAAAACGACAGTGTAGCCAACTTCTAAAAAACAAACAGAAAATTCCCTTTCACCGTCTAAGAAAAAACGTGACTAACCAAGCGAGCGTTGGAGTGAATTTTTACGGAAATTTATTAGCGCGAATTTTTAATTTCCGGAAGAGTGACGTGATACCGGATATTAGTGAAAAATGGCGGGAAGGTTATGCGGTATCTTTTAATAAGCTTTATAATCTTTATAAGCTTAACAAAGTGTTTTTTCACATTTCACCCAATCAACAGGTAAGCGAGAGTTGTAGCCTGTAGTTTGTCCAAGCAGAGAAGACATTCTGGCAAGATGGGAAATTGATCCCAGCTTGGTCAATATTTGTCCAAAAGTTATAGATTTAATCTAAAATTGTAGAGCAAAATGTCTACTACAATTTAAGACCAAATTTAGAATATTAACCGGGCTGGAATCATTTTCCCATCTTGTCTTCTTTGCTTGGACTTGGACAGATACGTTTAATAGCTTGGTATACGTTTAATAGAGTAGGAGAAAGTAATTGCCTGTTTCACATTCAAGTTGCATGTCTCGTTTAAACTAGTTCAATAATTCAAGGTTCATTATTCTACAATGTTATATATCATATATCATGTTATATTATATATATTGCATGTTTCCAATAATATTCCTTTTATCTGTTATGCCGGCAATAATCCCTCTTTATTATTGGGTTACTATTTAAGGTTAGGCCACTTACGTTTAAGTTACTTAGATATAGGTAGTCATTTAATATTTTCAGTTACCATTTAAGGTTAGCATTACTATTTAACTATTCATACCTGGCAGATTTCTGATACACAGTAATGATACGAAGTCTAAAATTTATACAGGAAGGACGCTAATTGATACGAGACATTTGCAATGCTCTCGGATCGCCGCCATATTGAAAATAAGATGATTCTTTCTATCAATAATTATAATCAAACATATTGAAGGCATTAGAACTCAGTTTAGGTATTTTCCAAGATAAATTTATGAATAATAACTAAAACACCACGTAGGAGAATGACCTAGACTAGATATCTTGGATATGCAAGATGGCCGTGGATAGAAAAGTTACCTCTCCGTGCGGTTGTTGTGATAAAACCATAAAATTAAATGCGGAAGCAATCTACTGTGATCTTTTTTGTGAAAAGTGGTATCATTCTAAATGTGTCAAAGTCTCAAAAGATGATTTTGAAAAAATTGAATCTCTAGGTGATCGTGTGAAGTTTCATTGTTCGGCTTGTGAGACTAGGTTATGTTCGTTGAGAAACCTTATAATTGACGACGTTTTATCTCTTTCAATTAAGGTGGATAAAATGGACACTAAACTCGACTCTATTGAATCTTTCAATAATGACTTATTGAAAAAAGTTGATAATCTGTTTGAAGAAAAACTTCAAAAAATACTTGACCTGAACAGAGTTAGTTCTGATCGTGTTTCTCATTCAAATTTGAACAATGCTGTTGAAGCAGAACAAAATTTGACATGTCTTCCCAATAACAGAAGTGACAGTTCGAGATCGACTTCTCGTAGGAAATCGATTGTTAAAATCGATGTTGTTGACTATCGACAGGACAATCCGACAAGTGAGGTTATGGTTTGCAATTCAAATAAACAAAAACAAACGGTGAGTGATGCTGAGGACATAATAAATAATTATTCATCATCTTTTCCTTCCTTGATTGCTAATAATGTCTCAGTGGAAAATGACACTATTGATCAAAATGTCAATAACAACTGGTCTTCAGTGGTTAGGAGAAGAGTTCGTAATCCTAAACGTTCAACTTCAGAAATCAAAGTGCATTCTTACAATGTTCCCAAATTGCCTAGTAATACCAATATTAGGAAAAAGAACAAAAACTTTATTACTGGTAATATGACTGGTGCTGACAAACTTTCAGTTATGGATCGAAAAGTGTTTCTTTTTGTCTCCAGATTTGTTCCTGAGACATCATGTGACGACCTTACTGACTTTTTGATTCAGCAGAAAATTAGTAACTCTTGTGTTGAAAAACTTGTATCCAATCATCCGGACTCTTATGCGTCGTTCAAGGTTGGAGTTCCTGTTAGTTGTTTTGAAACTGTGTTCAAGGCAGAGTTTTGGCCAAGCAATACTTACGTTGCAAAATACTTCACAGCTAGAAAGCCAAAAGTGAATGATAATTTAAACTTGAAGGACTCTCTGAAGGTGGCAAATACTTAGCCAAATTTATGGGTGGTTCTCATGAGGGTAACTCTTGTTTGGTTGTTGTTCACTGGAACACTCAGGGTTTGGTTAGCAGTTTGGATGAACTCCAGTGTCTCAACTCCAAATTTAACGTTGATATTCTTTGTATTAGTGAGCATTGGCTGGGAGCCCTTGAACTTGCTGAGATTACAATCTTGGGCTACACTTGTGCCAGTTCTTATTGCAGAAATTATGGTAGTCGTGGTGGGTCTGCCATATTCTTAAAAAATGGTCTGACTGGTCTTGAAGTTGACTATTTAATTGATCTATCTGTGCAGCGTATTTGCAAGATCTCTGCAGTTCTAATCAATGATCTAAACGTAATTGTTATTGAAGTGTATAGAGTTCCTGATACTAGGAACTTTGAGTCTTTCATTGAAATTATCTTCAACTTGTTAGACATACTAAATAATAGAAACAAATCCAATGCATCTGTGATACTTTGTGGTGATTTTAATATTGACATATTGACTAATTCTAGTTTTAAGACAGTTTTTGAAAACATTTTAATTAGCTTTAATCTTAAATTAGTTATAAACGAAGTTACCAGACCAGCCTCCTCCTCACAAGGAGGGTCTTGCATTGACAATGTTGCTACTTCTATCCATAGTGAGAGAATACTTGCTGCTGCAGTTGAACCAATGTTGGTTTCTGACCATTCTGCTATTGTTTTCAAGTGTTCATTGGATTTGAGTTCTCAAAATTCCAATGCTTCTGATGACCATGACTTCAGAATTATAAGACCTCTATACAATTCTTGTGTTTTCAATTTTGTGACTCTGTTGTCTGCAATTAATTGGCTTGTAATTTATTCCATTGATTCCTCTGATGACAAATTTGCTCATTTTCACAATAAATTCTTGAGTATAGTGGATGAAGTTTTTCCTTACAAGTGTGTGCTCAACAGAAGCAGGTCTTCTCATAATATGAACTGGTACAACTGTGATATTAGGCACGTGAAAGAATTGTATTTAATTATGTATGATTTATTTAAAAACACTGGATTGAACTACTATAGAGCTAGATTCATAAATCTGAGAAAACTTTTTAAAAAATTGGTGAAAGAGGCTAAACTCAATTATAATAATAATCGTATCCTTAGTGCTAGCAATAAGCCAAAAATGTTATGGGCTATAGTAAATGAAAATTTGAACAGAAATGATATGGCTCAGAATAGAAACAGTGATGGCCACTCATCAGATAATTTTAATAATTTCTTTTTGAGTAAGGTGAGCCAAATTGTACAAAGTGTTCCTGCTGCTGGTCATGACGTATCTTACTATCTTGATGTACTGAAAAACTCTGTACCTGACGCTGTACCTGTCACTTTCTCCTTTTGTCATACGAGTGTTGAACAAGTTCACAAAACGATTATAGCTTTAAAGAATAGTACCTGCCTTGACATTTATAATTTAAACTCTTTTATTGTAAAACTTGCCTCTCCGTATATTTGTGAAGTGCTCTGTTATCTGTATAATCATTGTATTGATGTTGGAATATTTCCGAAATGTCTCAAATATTCTAAGGTGATTCCTGTGTTCAAGAAGGGCTGTGTTTCAGATTGTAATAATTACAGACCTATCTCAATAATCCCTATATTTTCAAAAATCTTTGAGGACATTTTATATAAGCAGATTATTGATTATTTTGAGGTAAATCATTTGTTTAGTGACAGTCAATATGGGTTTAGACCTAACAGAGGGACTGGCATGGCTATCTCTGATTTTATGAAGTGTTGTATTTATTCTGTTGATGGTAGTCATAAGGTTAAAGGTAGTTTCTATGATATGTCCAAGGCATTTGATACAATATCTCATGAAATTTTAATTAAGAAACTTATTTTTTACGGATTTGACAACAGTGCTATTAGTTTAATGTCATCTTACTTGCACGATCGGTACCAGGCTGTCTTTTACAAAAATTGTTATTCTAATCTCTTAGAAGTAAAATCAGGTGTCCCCCCGGGATCTACTTTGGGGCCACTTCTTTTCATTATATATGTGAATGATCTCCCTGCTGCCATAGGTACTGATTATGCTAAACCATTTATGTTTGCAGATGATCTGGCGGTACAGACTAAATGTTTCAAGATGTTCAATGATTGTCATAGACTTTTACTTGTGAATTCAATTATTGAAGACTGGACAGCAGCAAACTTACTTTGTCTGAACAAAGAAAAAACTCAGATGTTGGAGTTTGGTCTAAACTCTAATTCAAATCATACAAAATTTTTAGGTCTTGTAGTCCAAAATAATCTCAAGTGGGAATCCCATATTAATTTTCTGCATGGCAGGCTATCCAGAGGTATTTTTCTGCTGAACCGTTTGAAATTTATTGTAAACTCTTCTGTTTTAACTACTGTTTATTTTGCACATATACATAGTCATTTGTCTTATGGTATTACTGCTTGGGGAAATGATACTAATGTTGGTAAACTGTTTGTTCTGCAAAAGCGAGCTGTGAGAATTATTTCTAGTGTACCTAGTCGCTCTCATTGCAAACCTCTTTTTAAAAATTTTGACAATTCATGCTATTTATGCATTTGAATGTTTAGTTTACATTAAGAAAAACTTGGCCAGTTTGGCACTGAATAACTCTGTCCATGACCATTATACAAGGAATGCCTCTTCTCTTAGACTGAATCAATGTAATTATTCTTATACTTTAAATAGTTTTGTTGAGTATGGTACAAGGCTTTATAACTGTCTTCCTAATAGCCTTAAGACTGATGATATTGAGTGTTTTAAAAAGAATGTTAAACTGTATCTTGTTGAAAAATGTCCTTATAAACGTAATGAATTATTGTTCAATATGTAATGTACTGTCTCTTTTGTGTTAAGAATGATATTTTGTATTTTCATATTTTTATTGAAATATGTATTTCCGACTTTTGTTATGCATTATTATGAATGTTTCAACAATAAAAAGAATTTGAATTTGAATTTGAATTTCAGAGAATCAATACTTATTTCTGCCCAATATTTGGCATTGTAAATCTCACTTAGCAACCCCATGTACAAACATTTTGTATCAATGAGCTTCCTTCCTGTACGATTGCGTATCAATCTTGGACTTTTTGTGTAAAAAATTCACCGTGTAAAGATATCTTTGGAACTATTATAATCTAATACCGCCCTCAATTGTAATAGATTTCCTAAGGTTATTTGAAATAATATTGTGCTATCAAGATTTTGTCATTTCTTTTTGAACGCCCCTGGACTTGATTATTTAAAAAAAGGCGTGGTTCACAATAGACACACTATAATTATCAAGCAAAGAAAATAATCAATCATAAGAAGACTGAAATGAATTTTTGAAATAAATGAAGTAGGTGGGGATCTAGGAGGCTTTAGCTCCTCCCATTGTTATCAAAATCTGCCGTAATGTTATCAGGGTACAATAGCTAACGCCATAACCTTAGGCGGTTTCGTCTGTCTCTTGTACGTGATGTAACCTGCTAACAGCTGATGTAAAGCATTCATTGTCTCTTTCGATTCCAAAATCAACATCTATATATAGGTTAATAAAATCTCTAATTTACAACATCAGCTAGCTGTGGGAGCGCACAAGGAGCAGACGAAAACACCTTACATTGGGTTAATTGGAAGAGGGGGCTCGTGTGCCTCAACTTCGCCCATAACACTTTATGTAATGTACAAAGTGGAAAATAAAGACAGTTATCTATCTTTCTATCTACTTTCTGGAGTCAGTCAGCCAAGCAAAGAAGACATTCTGGCAAATTAAGAAAATGACTGCAGCTCTGTCAAAATTAGTACAAAAATTATAAACTTGTTCTCAAATTGTAGAAAACATTCTGCTCTACAATTTGAGACTAGATCCATGATCTTAGAGCCCATATTGACCAAATTGGAGTCATTCTCCCATCTTGACAGAATGTCTTCTTTGCTTGGACTACAAGTTCAAACAGAAGGGAATAATTTAAACTTTTATCAGAGATGTTGTGGAACTTATCCATAATTTAGGTAAGTGAAAAAAAAGTTGTCACATCCACAAAGTTTATTTAAAATACCATACCTAAGGTTCAATGCTGATGATGATGATGCCCTGAGCATTGAAACTTAATTATTATGGTATTTTAAATAAACTCTATGGACCTTTATTTTCACTTGGACTACCTAAGTGAAGGAAATAATATTGAAAAATCACATGAATTCTAAAAAAATTCCGATTGACAGTGGAATGTATTATCAAAATTGGTGATTATTAATCAAAGTATCATCAATATAATGGAAAAATACGGTAGAGTTCTTTAGAGGTTTTGAAACGCCTTTGTCCATCTATTGAGTCCATCCAAATTATCTATTTAGGAAATATTATCATGGTGGAAACATTTTAGTCCATTTTATCATATCTCTGGTAACGCCTCAAATGTTGTTGGATAAGTCTGAGAGAATACTCCCACTGTTCAAACAATAGGCTTCAATAAACCTTCGACGTTCTCTGACAGAATGATTTCGTCGTCCAAGCTGTATACACCCTTAAGTTTAAGAGAAGGCCGGCTGTGCCCTAACTTCGCGCTGCCAGTTAAATAAATATTTTATTCTATTTTGTTATATACTTGACTCCGTTCATCGAGTTATTAGAGCGAGAGCGAATTCAATATTTTTGTGAATAATTGTCCAAGTAAGCTAGTATTTTCGGCTTATAGAAATTGTGAGATTAATAAGTTAACAAGTGAGATTTACTTGAGTTATGTTAACTAATGTTAACAAGTTAACATTGAGATTTAATTTCAACTTATCTCGGCTAACTTTATTTTCACTTATTTTCGGCCAACAAGTGAGATTTGATATTTTCAAATCTTTTCAATTATATTATTTTGGTGCTATTCTTTCTTAATAATATCCATTAAAAATATTGGATTGATAACTCCATGTTTTCTATGTTTGGAAGAAGAAAATGTGATTCTAGAATGGTGAGTTGGAAATTATAATAGCCTTTTTAAATACAGTATTTTCATAGAAATTAGGAAAGAAGACAGGGAATTGATCAACGATTCAGTAAATTAATGATTTGTTGCAGTAAGTGAAGAGTGAGTATCTAATATGTAAGTAAGGGCCGGTTTCTCCAAAAAAGTTAATCTGAATTTTGGATTAAACCATCAGCTGGCTCAATTGAAACACAAGTTAATAAAAGTGACCATACACTGACAGCTGATAGTCTAAACTAAAATTTCAGTTAAACGTATTTGCAGAAACCGGCTCTAAGAATAAGCAGTTGAGTGTGAGTTAGGAAATAGTGAGGAAGTAATTCTTTCGCTATCTTCTTACAATTCTTCAGTTATCTAGATATTATTAATCAGTACAAAAGAAGCATTAATCAATCTATACAAAACATGAGTTTTTAATGAATTTTGTTTTCTGGAAACATTCAACGAGATATAAAAGTCCTGGTTTGATAAAATAATTAACCAATGAATTCAATACGATTCAAGTTTATACTGAACTAAACTTTCCTCAAGACAAACAGGAAGCTGCAATAAGGTACATGATTCAGATAATACAATAAAAAAAATCGAATTGCATTTATCGCATCAAAATATTCAAGTTTTCAGAAATTTTTTATCTCAATGAAATAATGAAATTAAAACTATTCTAGGACATATGACTTCATCTCAGTAATAAAACTGCTTGATGGTTATTCATCTATGCTTTAGTACTTGATCAAACTTGAAAAAAAAAATACTAAAAATTTTCCAACAACAATATCACCTTCACAACTAATGAAAAATAACTCAATCAAAATCAAACTCTTTCTTCAAAACAAAATCTTCTCTTTATCAAATTCTATCTCTCCTGAACTCCTTTATCTTATTTTCTTACTCCTGTCCACCACAAATTCTCTTTGATTACATTCCCCAGCTTCTCTATCCTTCTTCTAAAAAACGTTTCCCTTTATCTCTCTCTCTCACACTCTCTCTTTGCTCCACACTTCTGTCCACAAATTCTATTCGATCTTATCCCCCACTTCTCCTTTATTCTTTGAAATAAACCCCGCCGCAGCGGCTAAGAAATAAATACACTCGGGGCGTTTAATAAGAGACATTCCCAAAGTAATAAAGTCTCGGCTATTGCTTTGTGTATAGACCGATGAAGAAAGCCTTATCTGAAAAACGAACCAGAAACGAACTATCATTTACGTTCATTCTCGGGAAGGTTCTCAAGAATCTAAGGGAAAGAATACAAGGGAAAGATATAATATTACCTATCAGCAGCTATCACTCAAATTTAATTTTATACTTGGAGAATATTCTCTACAAGGAGAATAAGTCTACAAGGAAAAATACAAAAGAGTAATTTCTTGAATCTCAGAAGTCGTTTTATACAGTAGTTTTATCTCGTTTTATACAAGGATTTCTTCTGCTGAAACCTCTACTCTACTAAACTGTTTCACTATTTACAATGAGTGATAATTAATTCGATGCCAGAATTATTTTACATGTGAACGATTTCACTGGCGGCTTGAGCCCACGAAACAAGTGAAGTGCCAGTATCTTTTACTATGCAGCACTTCACCTGTTCCGTGGGCACGAGCCGCCAGTGGAATTCAGCAGCGAAGAAAGTTGTATATTAGAAGAGATAAGCTTCACTTTAACTTATAAACTTCAAGAAACATACCGCTGATGGAGCAAGTTTTCATAATCTGAATTTCTGATTAACTTTCTTCTAAACTGAATTTCTTTCAGCTTCCAATTTCGATAATTATTGCTCAAGTACAAGTCTATCTTCAAATTCCCAATAAAACTCTATGTTCAAACTGCCTTATTAAATGGTTTTACTAGAACACTAAAAATGTCCCAGCTTCTAGTTTTAATAATCATTCTCAATTACTCGATTTCTCAGTTACAGCTTCTACATTCAATAACAATTCCCCATTACCCACCTCTACAAGTTTACCTCACAAATCCCAATAAAATTCGACGCTCAAATAGTTATAATCCATGGTTTACTAGAACACTAAAAATATCCCAGCTTCTAGTTTCAATAATCATTTTCAATTACTCACCTAAAACTCTACCTCACAAATGACAATAAAATTTTACAATTCTTCTTTTCTTATTCAGTAATTTTACTTCAAAACTAAATTCACTCCAGCTTTCAATATTATAATCATCATTTCCCATTATCTAAGAACAAGTTTCTCTTCGAAATATTAATAAAATTTTACTGTTTTATTCAATGGTTTTACTAGTACACTAAAATTCTTCTAGCTTCTAATTTTAATAATCATTTCCTATCACCCACCTAAATACACTTATGTTCAAGCAAAGAATACCCTCTGATAAGATGAGAAGATAACTCCAGCTCGGCCATTTTCTCATCTTGCCAGAATGTCTTCTTCGCGTGGACAGACTAAATCTCTAAAATCTCATCAAAACTCTACTTTTAAACTCTTCAATTCAATAGTCTAGCTCGAACGATAAAATAGTTTCAACTAACGGTGAAACTAACAAAGCTACAAACTAACAAAATTCAATTAAATCCTCGGATATAGTCTGTCCAAGCAAAGAAGACATTCTAGCAAGATGGGGAACGTCTCCAGCTCTGTCAATATTGGTTGAAAATCATAAATTTGGTTTCAAATTATATGAAACATCCTCTTCTACAATTTTATGACAAATTTATAATTTTGAATCAATATGGACCGAGCTGGAGTCATACCCCCATCTTGCCAGAATGTCTTCTTTGCTTGTACAGACTATACTATCGCATTTAATTACACGTCCAACTTATTGCAGCCTAGACCAATTTAATAAGCTGTCTAGACCAGTTTCATAAACCTGCAATTACACCAGAATTGTAATCGATTTTGGTTGGTTGGATTTAATTAAAAGTAATCGTTGAAATTATCGAATAGTACGCGGTAAAGTAGAGGGGGATGACTGGGTGATTGAGGGGGTGACAGGGGGCTGATTGACGGGAGGGGGTGACAGCAGAGAGAGAGAGAAAGAGAAAGAGACGTAGTGAGAGAGGAAGGAGAAGGAGAAGAGAGATAGTGATAGGGTGAAGTTGGTGAGGGAATGATTGTCAGGGGGTTGACAGTGGTGACTGAGGGGGTGATTGGCAGAAGAGGGGAGTGAAAGAGAAAGAGAGAGAGTGAGAGAGAGAGAGAGAGAGAGTGAGAAAGAGAAAGAGAGAGAGAGAGAGAGTGAGAGAGAGAGATTGAGAGATTGAAAGCGATTTTGATATTGTTGGAAGATATTGGAGAATAGGGGCTCATTTACATTTTATTGGAAGCCTCCTGCCAGCATGGCAAAATATGGTCGAAGCAGCTGTTGTGATTGGCTAGTAAACGACAGGTGCAAAGGAGAATAGGATGACAAAGGAAGAAAGAAATAATGAATTAAAATGAGGAAAGAAACAGAAGAATGAGTAGCGAGATACAACTGGGTATAGTCCGTCAAATCAAAGAAGACATTCTGACAAAATGTGAAAATGACTCTAGCTCAATCATGTTGGTTTAAAAAAATCATCAATTTGGTATCAAATTGTTGGAAACATTCTGCTCTACAATTTGAGAAGAGATTTATAGTTTTTGAACCAATATCTACCGAGCTGGAGTCGTTTTATCATCTTGCTACAATATCTTCTTGGCTTGGACAGACTATACCAAACACTTGAAGACAATGATTGTCAACCACCACTTTTGATGCTATACTTTCTTACCTGTTCTATTCTGTTCTCCTAAACTGTTCTATTCTATCTAACCTGTTCTATTCTTTCCAACCTGTTCTATTCTTTCTCACCTGTTCTATTCTCTTCTATTCTTTTTCACCTGTTCTATTCTTTCCAACCTGTTCTATTCTTTCTAACCTGTTCTATTCTTTCCAACCTGTTCTATTCTTTCTAAGCTGTTCTATTCTTTCTCACCTGTTCTATTCTTTTCTATTCTTTCTTACCTGTTCTATTCTTTCTCACCTGTTCTATTCTTTATCACCTGTTCTATTCTCTTCTGTTCTATTCTTTATCACCTGTTCTAATCTCTTCTATTCTATTCTCTTCTATTCTTTCTTACCAGTTCTATTCTGTTTTATTCTTTTTCCTTGTACTATTCTGTTCTATTCTTTCTTACCTGTTCTATTCTCTCTTACCTGTTCTATTATTTCTCACCTGTTCTATCCTCTTCTATTTGTTTTACCTGTTCCATTCTTCTTCCTTGTTATATCCGGTTCTATTCTCTCTTACCTGTACTATCATTCTTGCCTGTTCTATTCTCTGTAACCTGTTCTATTCTGTTCTATTCTGTCCTATTCTGTTCTACTCTGTTCTATCCATTCTTGCCTGTTCTATTCTCTGTAACCTGTTCTATTCTGTTCTATTCTGTTCTATACTGTTCTATTCTGTTCTACTCCGTTCTATTCTATTCTATTCTTCCCTACCAGTTCTATTCTTTCTTACTTCTTACCTAGTTATCTGCTATAGTTGGAACACCAAAAATTTTTGTAAAAAAAGATACTACACAAATACTGAAAGTTCACGATTGCACAAACGATAGGAGGATTGAAATTGTACTGAATTCAGAATTAGAATTGAAAAGAGACGATAAAACGGATTCAGAAGCATGACTGGATGCACAAGTCTGTTCAAGCAAAGAAGATATCCAGACAAGATTTGAAAATTACTCCACCTCGTTCGATATTGGTTCAAGAATTATAGATTTGATCCCAAATTGTAGATCAAGATGTTTCCAACAATTTAAGATTAAAATGATAATTTTTGAATGAAAATTGACCGAGCTGGAGTCATTTCCCCATCTTGTCAGAATGTCTTCTTTGCTTGGACCGACTATAGAAGCGATCGAATCCGTTTTGAACGGAAAATAGAGCAAGCTTTGAAATGAGACTGATCCTCTTATAGTAGACATCAACTAAAATGGCGGTTGGCAAATGTCTATTATCAGAGTCGGCGAGCGGCTTCCAAATTTATATTCCGTAGAGAACGATCCAAGCAAGCTGTTTTGTTTTCGAAATGCGCTTCCAGACTGTCCTGACAGAGCTGAGCAGAAATAACAGTAAATTTTCATCCGCCAATCTCGTTAAATCCTGCTATAGTCTACTTGAAACACGGAAACCTTTCATAGGACGCGGGATAATCATGGAACATAGAGTGACAGATAAAAGAAATACAAGAAGAAAAAAGTCAGAGAAGTTGTATAAAGAAGAGAAGGAGAAGAAGGATGTTGAAGATAAGTTGAGGATGTTGAGGAGATGGAGGAGGAGGAGGAGGAGGAGGAGGAGGAGGAGGAGGAGGAGGAGGAGGAGGAGGAGGAGGAGAAGGAGGAGGTTGAGGAGGAGGAGGAGGAAGAAGAGCAGGAGGAGGAGGAGGAGGGGAGGAGGAGGAAGAGGAGGAGGAGGAGGAGGAGGAGGAGGTTGAGGAGGAAGAAGAGCAGGAGAAGGAGGAGGAGGAGGGGGAGGAGGAGGAAGAGGAGGAGGAGGAGGAGGAGGAGGAAGAGGAGAAGGAGAAGGAAGAGGAGAAAGTCCTCTTTACAAGAAGAAAAAGTCAAAGAAGAAAAAGTTGTATAAAGAAGTGAAAGAGAAGAAGGATGTTGAAGATAAGTTGAGATGGAGGAGATGGAGGAGGAGGAGGAGGAGGAGGAGGAGGAGGAGGAGGAGGAGGAGGAGGAGGAGGAGGAGGAGGAGGAGGAGGAGGAGGAGGAGGAAGAAGAGCAGGAGGAGGAAGAAGAGCAGGAGAAGGAGGAGGAAGAAGAGCAGGAGAAGGAGGAGGAGGAGGGGGAGGAGGAGGAAGAGGAGGAGGAGGAGGAGGAGGAGGAGGAAGAGGAGAAGGAGAAGGAAGAGGAGAAGGAGAAGGAAGAGGAGAAGTAGGAGGAGGAGGTTGAGGAGGAGGTGAAGGAGGAGGAGGAGGAGAAGGAGGAGGAGGAAGAGGAGGAGGAGGCGGGAGAGAAAGGAGTAGGGCAAATAGGGGAAGTGATAAGAAGAGGAGTAGAAAAAACAATAGATGGGGAAGAAAAGGAGTAGAAGAAAGAAGAGGAAGGGGAAGAAGAGAAGTACAAATAAGGAGAGGTGGGAGAAAAAGAAGAAGAAGAAGGAACTGGAGGAGGAAGGAGAAGAGAAGTAAGAATGAGAATAAGAGTAAAAAGAGGGAGTATGAGGTAAAAAAGAGAAGGAAGAAAGAGAGAAGGAGGTCGAAGAAAATGAGGAAAAGAAAAGGAGTAGGAGTGAAAGAGGAGGAAGAAAAAGAGGAAGAAATAGAGGAAGAAAAGAAGAGGAAGAAAAGAGGAAGAGGAAGAAAAAAAGAGGGGGAAGATGAGGAGGCGAAGAAGATGGGGCAAAATATAAAAGGAGTAGGAGGGAAAGAAAATGATTTATAGGAACCATAGGAGGAAGAGGAATAGAGTAGGAGGTGAGGAGGAGGGAGAGAAAAAGGGTAGGAGTGGCAAGAAGAGAAGAAAGAAAAGAAGTAGGAGGGAGAAAAGGAGGATGAAGAAAAGGAGTAAGGAGAGAAAGGAAATAAAAGGAGTAAGAGGGAAATAAGGATTAGGAGGAATAGGATGAGGAGAAAGATTAGGATAAGGAGAAATAACATTGATGAAAAAGAAACTAAATAAAAAGGAGAAGGCGACGTCAGATAAAAATGTGAAAATACGCTTCAAATTTTCATGACAGATCAGGCCGCTGCGGAAATTTCGGCATTTTCCGGAAATTAGACGGAAAGAATAGATTTTCGATCAAGTCAACGATGCATTTTCTCAAAAAGAAAATTGCCTGGGAAATTGGTCTTGGTCGGCCAAAGCTCAATTTCCCCGAAAAAGTTGAGATATTGCTTCTTCTAATCGAACTTGTAATCTTTGGAGCCATTTTGTTATGAATCTGATAAGAATCAGATGCTAATGTTCATGTTGAAGCAACTGGCGTCTCGTGTCCACAAAACAGGTGAAGTGCACGTATCTTTTACTGTACAGCACTTCACCTGTCTCGTGGGCACAAGTCGCCAATGAACTTTAAGGACGAGGAAAATGTTAAATTTTTGCATTTCAATAAGGAAGGAAGACTTTTGAATATTCTAGAGGATTTAGAAAAGAACTAGAGTAACAGAAGATAATATCCACAATCAAGTTAGTTAGTTCCATTCCACACATAACATTACCATCATTTTCGTCTGTCCAAGCAAAGAAGACCCTCTGTCAAGATAAGAAATGACTCCAGCTAGGTAAATATTTGATCAAGAATTATAAATGTGGTCTTCATAGTAGATCAACTTGTTTCCTACAATTTGAGATGAAGATGATTATTTTTGAACCAATATTGATCGAGCTTGTGTCATTTTCCCATCTTGCCAGAGGGTCTTCTTTGCTTAGACAGACTATAGTTTTATCATAATTTTGGTAGTAATTTGTTTCAGTAATTTATTTTATCATTGTTTCTCAATGAAAATATTTTTCTATTCGTTTCGTATTCTACTGTAACTATAAATCTTCCATTGCTATGTTGCTCTTCGTTGCTGAATCGCCGCCATTTCTTAAAGCTTGTATGAACCGCTAGTTGGGGAGGAGCTTGTCTAGGCCAATGGCAGACGTTCACTGTGATTGGTTAACGAATCTACCAATAACAGTGCTTAGTTAACAGTGGTTTAGTAAAACAAATTTTTTGTTTGAATCCGTTAACAATATCTCAGAAAAGACTAGATCCAAAGCAAGTTGAATATAACGTTCTAAAAATAGATTAGAATGAATAATTTATTATAATAGATGTATGGATATGAAAAGAAATTGAAGATATTAAAAGAGAAGAAGAAAGGAACAAAGAGAAGAAATAAGAAGCAGGAAGGTGATTGCATGCATAATTTTGTTTATCAGTCTGGTTCCATGGGGAGCTTCCTGGTGCCTTAATTTGCATCCCCATACAAATTATCCCCAGTCAGCAAATATTTGCATTTACAACCCAAATCCAACTTTCCTCAATCTTCATCCTGACCCTATTTTCCTAGGACCTCTACTTGCACAGTACTTTTTATTAGAAGTATTTTAAATTTTGCTAATTATTTAAAATTACAATAAGAATATATATTATCGTATTATATTTATAATTATTATCATAAATTATTCTAGATTTGAATTACTTTTTTGTTATTCGTATTTAAAATTTTTTTTTGTATTCTAAATTCAAAGCTGAAATGGAAGCAGATTGGATCTTTGATCTGTTGCTTCCATAAATTATTGTTTCAAATAAATGAATACACTTTGTGATGAATAAGTTCAGATTATTCTCCAATAGTTCTGCAAAACCTTTCAATACAATATACTCCCTCACTTTAATTATTGAGTTTATTCCAGAATAACTTTTCTCTCAGATAATATTCTATTTCAATCAATCAAAAAATGGAATATAAAATGAATAAATAAATAGAGGCCTCTATTCAATTCTACGATAATTGCAGTAAATATTTATTTTGTCGGAAAATTTACTTCATGGCAAAGAGCAGTCGGGACCAATCAACAAAGTTTTTTCTAATCTCTCTCACAAAAAGCTGTTGAATGCAATCGTCAAAGTGGTAACCATCCAATAGAAGAGAAATTGATTGTTAGTTTTAAATCCATTTCGAATGACTGAAGATAATTAAAATGCGATTTAACCCGTTGCCATTCCTAATCTGTCATTTCCATCTTCAGAAAATACCTGGGAATATTATTGGAGAAGCAGAGCTCAGCTGCAAAAGTATGGTCTGCTAATGACGTATCTGATGGAAGAGTATGTTTGATAGGGAAATTCCAAGGGGAAATATGAGAAATCCGATTGAAAATATGGAAAATCGGAACGGAAAATTGAGAAAACCGTGGCTATCATTGATGATTTTTTAGTGCATCACTTCCAGGCATGAAAAGCCATACCTAATTTCACAATTCCTTAACCTGTCAGATAACAAATAACCAATAATTTGAAATGTAGGAAGAAAATGTTGATTTCGACTTTATTGTCTTTGTTTCCATCCTATTACCCTGATATTATATCAAATTTATTATTGTCAAATAAATTTTTTGTTTGTATAAATTTAGGAGGAACAGTTTTGGGCTATGAAGCCTGTTGTACTCCTTACAGTGGCGCCGACTTTGGGGGGCAAGGCACTTTCTGCCCCTCAATAATCACTCAGGGGGCAATGCGTGTATTTTGCCCCCCCAATGTTCATAAGTTACTAGAAAAATTCCATAAATTTTTTGAGTATCAATTATCAATAAGTAGGTTTATTGAAAGAATATTTTTGCCACCATCAATTCCAAAAAGCCCAACTGAAACCAATTTTAAACAATGGACCTGTCTAGCTATTTTTATTATACAGTATTCACATCTGGAAACTGGACTATTATATTGTGAAATGACATAGGCCTACACCCTACAGCATTATTTGCATTACCCAGCTAGACGTCTGGTCTTAGATTGTTATAGCCGGATTGTTATTGCAAGAAATTCTTAAATTCATTCCTGATTTTTCATTTTATGTATAGTTATAGTTTAATAAACTCTCATAGCATGAGAGTTCTCCCACTCTTCTTTCTTTGGAAATGAATCTAATACATAGTCTATATAAATACATATCGAATACAAAATCTAAATAAACAAAACAAATTACATAATAATGGAACTAACATTCATAGCCAGAATTACTTCGGTTTTCAGTTAAATAGTGACGAGAGTGGTCGGTAGCACAATGGCACATTTATAATCTATTCGTGTTTCGTGGCTTTTGTGCGATTTTTTTGTAGCCGTTTATTAACGTTAAAGTGAAAATGGTAAAAATTCTAATTGAAAACTGAGTTTCTGATAAAAGTGAACTAGATAATATTATGTGTAAGTTAGATGCAAATGTGCCTTCAACCTACACATTGGAGGAAATTCAGTAACTTAACTGTTACAGTATTAATTTTTTATTTCTAAATATTTTTTTCATGTTCAAAATTGAAGGAGAAACTTGATTTATTCACTACCTTGAATCACGATTATAATTGCCAATTTGAATAATTAATGATAGGGTGATATAGGGAATTCAAAATAGTTGAATGGATCAGATTATCTCTATACTACAGAATTAAGCACGAAACCACATGCAAAGATGCAGTCTTACTGCTTGTGTATTCTTGCGTATTTTTCACAAACAATCTTCATGGTGGACTTTGCCCCCAATATTTTGGTGAAGTCGGCGCCACTGACTCCTTATTATTATTAGCTTATGGCTTTATTTGGTGGAGAGACCCAAAGGTGTTCCACCTCGCCGACATAACCTTGTTTAGTAGGAAACATGGTTGAATTTCTTGAATATGTTCACAATTAATTTGATTCGGAAGGGTCAATTTCAATTTAGAAGGTCCAAAAACACCAAAGCACAAGTCAAAATCACTACTCGAAACCTGAAAATTTTTGAATTTAAGAAAAACTTGGAGAATAAAATATCAACTCTATGAAGTTAAATAACTAAATAAAGATGTATAGATGGTAGAATATCAGTATTCTGCATGTTTCACAGAAATTCTACATTCACTTACAGGAATAAATTATGATACTCAATTATTATAATCACACAGCTTTAGATCCTTGAATTCGCATGTCATCATTCGCTTGAAATATTATTAAAACTTACCACTTTCAATCTCATTATTGTTACACAGGATGTGATTCTCACCTGAAATAAAGGAGAAAATTATTAGTAAAATACACAAAACTTTAGTAATGCAAACGTCACAAATTTCATTCTGAATCTATTATGAAACACAATAAATCCTATAAAAGATGTTCTCTATTTTGAATCAAATTATTGACACTTTGGCATACTTTTCCAACAAATTATAAAAGTTTCAGAAAAATACAAATTGTTTCAAATTCCTGTATATGAATCGATTAAAATTCCTGAATAATATTTGCAAACAAATTATTTAAAATTCTAAATAATATTTTTTGTATTAAATCAACTCATCACTTGTGTATTTTCTCTCAGCATCTTTCCGTATCAACTTTCCAGCAATTAAATCACTACTTATAATAACTTTGTCATTTAAATGATATTTTTGGAATAAAAAGAGACAATACTATTAGATGCTCTACATTGCTGTTAGTCACTGGCGGCTCATCCCCACGAAACAGGTGAAGTGCCTGCATCCTTTACTGTATAGCACTTCACCTATTTCGTGGGCAAGAGCCGCCAGTGTTAGTAGGGTACATTATGTACAAAAGACATACTAAACCGCCCAATTTTTTGAGGTCAGTCAATAATGAGGTTGGTCATAACCAAATATAATTTATAATTTTTCAGCTATAACCTAATTAGATTATTGAGTGCAGATAGGATATAAATCTATTCGAATATGAATATAGAGATAGAAGTGATGATATTTTCTTCTTCTTCTTCTTCTTCTTCTTCTTCTTCTTCTTTTTCTTCTTCTTCTTCTTTACCTAACCCATTGTGCCTGTTAAGGCGTTGGGTGATGATACCAATGGACAATAATATTGACCAATAGACAAACACCTAAACATCTCTTGAGGGTGAGCAGACTCATGAATTAGTGGTCTGTCTAAGCAAAGAAGACCATCTGGCAAAATGGCAGAATGACTCAAGCTCAGTCTATATTGTTTCAAAAATTATCAATTTGATCTCAAATTGAAGGAAACAATTTGCTCTTCTATCAATACCACATTTATAATTATTCTTGAACAAATACTGACCAAGCTGGACTAATTTTCCCACCTGCTGGAGGGTCTTCTTTGCTTGAACAAACTTTAGTCATCGATCACCCAAATTCAACAATTCATCGAGGGTTCACCAAAATCGATTTACCCACTAAGCCATATCAATCTTTCGTTTTATCAAACAATGAGACCTATTATTCAAACATTTTCAATGATTCTGTATACAATAATCCACGCTCGTGCAAACTTCACATTGTAGTAGGTTGTAACCAGGAAACCATTCAGGTTGTATCCCCTATAAATATTCCATTTATAGTCCGTCCAAGCAGAGAAGACATTCTGACAAGATGGGAATATTACTCCAGCTCGGTCCATATTGGTTCAAAAATCTTAAATTTGCTTTCAAATTTTAGAAAACACTCCAATCAACAATTTGATATCAAATTCATAATTTTTGAAGCAATAATTACCGAGCTGAAGTCATTTTCCCATCTTGCCGGAATGTCTTCTTTGCTTCAACAGTCTACCACCACCCTCTACCCTCCATGTAACCATCCAACAGTACAGCCACAGCTTAGCCGAGTTAAGTAGCTTAAACAACAAATACTTAACTGCGTTACATTAATGGTTACAGGGAAATATATGTATGCTTTATTACCAAATGCAATACTAAATGTATACAGGTATATTATACAGTACCTATCAAATCGATAGACCGTTATATATTCAACTATACAGGGTGTTTCAGGAGGAATGTGCAATACTTCTCAGGCTGATTCCTTACACCAAGTAGACAAAAAAGTTCCATGGGACCAACCCCCAAAAACGCTTTGTTACTGAGATAACAGTGGCGGAAAATTGAGATTTTTCAAAAAATATTAATCTTTCTAATTTTTTAGAGGCTTTAGTGAGGTTCTAAGATAATCAATTCCTATGAAAAATTAGCTTAGGAATTCAATGAAACGAGTTCCAAGTATGTAACTTTAACGGTTATTGAGATAATGGAAAAAATATGCTAAAAAATGCCATTTTTTAACAATAAGGGTTATAACTGGATAAGGAAACATAGCATTGTATTTTTTATTAATGGAAGTTGAAGAGAGTCGGATTCTAAAGAAAAAGTTCAATGGCGGCGATTGTGTACATCTTACCAAAATCTCAGGAATGGCGATCAAAAATAGAAAAATTGACAAAACATAGCACAAGTGCCAAATTCGTATTTAGTAGCGATTTTGCGATTTTTGATCGCCATTTCTGAGATTTGGGTAAGATATACACAATCTCTGTCATTTAACTTTTTCTTCAGAATCCGACTCTCTTCAACTTCCATTAATAAAAAATTCAAACTTATGATTCCTTATCCAGTTATAACCCTTATTGTTGAAAAATGGCGTTTTTTAGCATATTCTTTCAATTATCCCAATAACTGTTGAAGTCACAAACTTGGAACTGGTTTCATTGAATTCCTCAGCGAATTTTACATGGAAATTGATTAATTTAGAACCTCACTAAAGCCTCTAAAAAATTAGAGACATTTTGAAAAATCTCAATTTTCCGCCATTGTTATCTCGGTAACAAAGCGTTTTTGGGGGTTGGTCCCATGGAACTTTTTTGTCTACTTGGTGTAAGGAATCAGCCTGAGAAGTATTGCACATTCCTCCTGAAACACCCTGTATATTGAACAAAGTGTACATTCATGTATCACCAGAGATTTACGATGATGTGTTGTACAGTTTGTCCAAAAAGAGGAGACCCCCTGGCAAGATACGAAAATGACTCCAACTCTGTCAATATTGTTTAAAAAATTATACGTTCGATTTCAAATTGTAGAATAGAATGTTTTCTTCGAACTAAGACCGAATTTGTAATTTTTGAATGAATATTGACCGAGCTGGAGTCATTCTCCCATCTTGCCAGAATGTCTTCTGTGCTTGGACGGCTTAGATATAGAGCAACACAGTTTTGAAGTTTTTCGATTAGTGGAGCGAATTCCAAGCTCGAAGATTATCTGTCCAAGCAGAGAAGACCCTCTGGCAAGTTGGGAAATTGACTCAAGCTTAGTTAATTTTGGTTGAAAAATTATCAATTTGATCTCAAATTGTAGGAAACAATTTGATCTGCTACTATAAGACCACTTTGATAATTCTTGAACAAATATTGACCAAGCTGGAGTCATTTTCCCATCTTGCCAGAGGGTCTTCTTTGCTTGGACAGACTATACATTGTTAATGTATACTCTTAATGCATTACAGGTGTCTGAGAGTTTCCAATGAAATTTTGGTTGTCTTAAAATAAGGTTATAATAGATGAAATCAATATTATGATAGGAGTAGCCTATAACAAATAACAAATTTTAGAAATGATAAAATTGATATAATACCAAAATTGATACAGGTATTAGACAAAAAATACTACTCATAACAGATGCCCATGGACCATGGGTCCATGAGCTCTCCATGAGATTTTTGTTTCTCTCAAAATGAAGTTATTATGAATTAATCATTATTTTCATAGGATGAATATAAAAAATAACGCATTACAGAAATATAACAATGTAATAAAATCAAAGGCTGAGATAGAACTGAATCTGAAATATACACATACACTATACAGAGGGTATTAGGAGGAATACCTCTCAGGCTGATTACTCACGCCAAGTAAAGAAACACGTTCCATAGAACATAAATTCATATTTGTTTCATTAGATCTATCACAAATAACAATATAACCCTGTACTAAATCAGTGATAAAGTAATATTATAAGTGGAAATATGAAATAAGCTTATTTTTGTATGAATTTTTTTTTGAGGGTGATGCCCACATGGGCTCTTGCGCCTGTGCGTGGGTAATGGGAAGGATGATGATGAGAGATGAATGGACCTACTGATTTAGGTGGGTTCCGAACCACCGGGAAGCGGTTTTTGAGGCTCATAAATTGAATTCACAGGAACCGGTCACCATTACAACAGTGGTGGTAGAGGAATAATTGTAAGTCTTCTATGTTATAGTCCGGTCAAGCAAAGAAAAGCCTCTGGCAAGATGGGAAAATCACTCCAACTCGGTCAATATTGGTTCAAAAATTATTGATTTGGCCTCAATTGCAAGAAACATTCTGATCTACAATTTGAGACCAAATTCATAATTTTTGAACCAATATTGACCGTGCTGGCGTCATTTTCCAATCTTGCCAGAGGCTCTTCTTTGCTTGGCCAGACTATACTCAATGAAGATGATGATCACTTTTTGAGTAGTTGTGAAGGTGATATTGTGGTAGTTATTCATATTAAATCGACAACATCTTGTCTTTTCATTATTGATGATGATGATGATGACAAACTAGAAATATAATATAATTTTTCCATAAAAAATTGTGTTGTAAATAGTTGGATAATTAAATATTTTGATACTAATGAATAGAATTGGTACCGGATTATTAGCTTGATTCGAAAATTTGATTCCACTACTCAGCAATCAAGCGTCATCCTCCTCATTTCACTTTCTGTGACCCTCTTCCTACATTTTCTCTCTCCCTCTTTCTCTCTCCCTCTCCTCCTCTCTTTCTAATTCATAATTCCTTTTCATATTCCTCAACCTTCCAACTATTCAACCTTCCAACCCTTTCTTAGTAGAGCCACCTTACAAGAGAAGTCGTTAAACTTGAGAAATTGGAAGGATGGATCATTAGAGTCAGCCCAAGCTGACAAGACATTCTGGCAAGATGGAAAAATGACTCCAGCTCGGTCAATATTGGTCCAAAAATTATAAATTTGATCTCAAATTGTGGAGGAGAATGTTTCCTACAATTTAAGATCAAATTATAAATTTTTGAACCAATATTAACCGAGCTGGAATAATTTCCCCATCTTGCCAAAATGTCTTCTTTGCTCGACCAGACTATACTTTTCCATCCCGGAGTACTCCCTCTATTGAATCCCACTCGGCAAGAGATCATTGAGATAAATTAATGTTAATTCAAGACGCATTTCCCAACTGGACCTTGAAGATTTTCTAAAAGAAAATTTCCCTGGGAATCGTTTCTCCTAGGAGTAATTCAGAAGCTAATTCTGAATGCACTTCGTTAAGAGTGTTCAGAAGAAGATCTCGTTATCTGTGCCAAATGCATGAGTTTTGCAAAATTATTATGACTTTGAAGATGAAGTTGAAGAGTGTACTCCGTACAACTACAACCATTACTCTCGGAAATTTTCTTTGTAATGATTACCTAAAGATAATATTGTATTACAAGTCGGCAGTGATAGCAGTGTCAAAAAATCCTACAAGTTCCCCTGTAGTATCAGCGGTATATCAAGGAGACATACAGGCTTGCTTCGCTCAATTCCATTCAAACGGATTTGCTTTGTTCATCATATCAACAGGGTCTTTTGGGCTAATGTTTGGATGATTCGATAAGCCTTTAAATTAGTTCTTCTATTACCTCAGCTCAACTTGGGTAAGTGATTTGAACGTATTTAGTTCAGTTGTTTCTGTTAAATCGCAATAAGTGCGAATTAAACCTTGGAAAACCTGATAAAATTACTGGCGTTATCTCAAAAGAGTTTAAAAAATTCGTGAACCCAACATTTTTTGAAGACCTAATTTTAATCAGTCTACCCATTATTAATATTTTCTGCCAATTAGTTCACGAAAAAAGTTGAGAAAACGTAGAAAAACTTTGTCTGTCTGTCTCAATGACTCAACAGCCCATGAAGGACCTAGGCCTACCAGATAGTTTCATACTCACCCCGTCCAAGCAAAGGAGACAACCCGGAAAGACGGGGAAACGGCTCCAGCCTGACCAATACCGGCCCAGAAGCCATAAGAACTTCAACTGAGTTGTGGTCGATATTGTAGAAACGTTCCATGATGGAATGAACACACAGATTATTTGTCAATTTTCTACTCTATTTTATTGGTACACGACCAATGAATATGTGACCTGTGTGGTCATAAAACCATGGTCATGTACCAATAAATAGAGTAGAAAATTGACAAAATCTGTGTGTTTATTTCGCCATAAGAGCTCACAGCCCCCAAACCAACATTGATCGAGTCGAAGACGCCCCCTACATCGCCAGAATCACCAACCAGGATGGAGGTAACGTGGAATTAGCACGTTATCCTCTCAACCATAAGCCAGGCTCCGCAACCAATTGACGCGCAGAACACCTCTGAATAACATCCAGTTAATCAGTTACAGTTTAATGCAACAATTACTATTCTTCCAGAGATAGGAAATGACTAGAGAAACACTAGAAAAGCATAGATATTGGGAACAGTATTTTCGGGAAATATCAAAAATTCTCCGTACGCGTCTAAGGGTTGAACCGAGAATGCAATTCATAAGTGCCAATTCGATTTTATTTAATAGTTTGATTGATGAACCTTATTGCTGGCGTCATCTTTAAAGGATATCTAAAGTTTATTGCATCTGGAACTCATGACTAAAATTCTCTTTAATTACACGTTCAATTCATACTATCCATTGTACTAGGTATTCATGCCAATTATACCTTAAATTCATGAACAACGTACCTAAACTGAATAATAATTGTCCTGAACTTTTGAAAGGACTCCATATTGATTCCCGGTGAGACCCATCAATAGCATTCACATCACTGGCGGCTCGTGCCCACAAAACAGTTGAAATGCCCGTATCTTTTACAGTAGAGCACTTCACCTGTTACGTGGGCACGAGCCGCCAGTGATTCACATTCAATCTCTCTTTTAGTTCTCTTTTAGAATCATTCTCATTTAGCTCACCTCTCTTTTCAGAACATCGAATGCAGGCCTTTGTCATAGCAACATTATAGTCTGTCCAAGCAAAGAAGACACTCTGGCAAGATGGGAAAATGACTCAAGCTCTGTCAATATTGGTTCAAAAATTAGCAATTTGATCTCAAAGTTTAGGAAACAATTCCATCTCCTATTAAGACCACGTTTATAATTCGTGAACAAATATTGACTAAGCTGGAGTCATCATCCAATCTTGCCAGAGAGTCTTCTTTGCTTGGACAGACTATATCAGACAAGTTAGCAGCGTCGAATGGCTTCCATCCTATTATTCCTGATTCCATTATTCTAGAGGTTGAAATGAAATATCCAATCAGAACTCTTGAATGGCTATATTGGCTAAGGATAATTCGCTGAATGGGATTAATTTTTCTAACACACATAGAAGGGATTGGTGTTTCAGACTATACAAAACGATCTGCATGGTACCACCGGTATGATTCAACGATAATTTTATTTGAAACTTCAAATCAAAACATCATTGCGGTCATTCAAACAGAACATGTCGAGAAAAAAGCTCAGACAAAACAGAAAAGAACAAGAAACTAATAGAAACAAGATAGAAAAGCACAAGAAACCAATAGAAGCAAAATAGAAAAGCACAAGAAACCAATAGAAACAAAATAGAGAAGCACAAGAAACCAATAGAAACAAAATAGAAAAATTCAAGAAAGGAATAATAAAAATGAAAGAAACAAAATAGAGGTATACAAGTAACCAATAGTGGAAATACAATAAACAAAATAGAGAAATACAAGAAACCAATAGTAAAAATACAAGATACAAAATAGAGAAATACAAGAAACCAATAGTAAAAATACAAGAAAGAAAATAGAAAAAACCAAGAAACCAAGAAAATCCTGTGCAAATGTGAAAGTTGCTAATATGATTTGATACAACAATCAATTGATAGATTAGAAGTTCAATATGATATTATAATGGAAAAAAAGATAAAGAAGTGGTTGAAGGCTGGAGGGGAAGAAAGGAAGGGAAGAATAAGAGATGGTGTACATATACTATTAAAAAAGAGAGATAGCTCAAAAAGTTTATTTTCTTTTAGAAAAATATGTAGTAGTAATAATGTTACAACAATTATTACTTTGTTTTATTTTATGTTTTTTCAAAGTTGTGAACATTGTTATCTGCATTTTATTTCATTTAAAATTGTATATTGTATTTATTGGCAAATAAACTCATTCATTCATTCATATTATACTGGTTATCATCCATTCAATAGTTTCTCTTTTCAATTTTGGAACCACGAATCTACAGACAAGTTCTCAGTCAATATTCGTTCAAAAAATATGGGTTTGGTCTCAATCGTAGGAAACATTCTAACCTATAATTTGAGACCAAATTCGCAATTTTTGAACCAATATTGACTGAGCTGGAGTCATTTTTTTATCCTGTCAATGAGTTTTCCATGCTTGGACAGATTATACAAATATCTTACTAGTTGCTCAGCTCAATTTCAATGAGGAAACGTAATTTTGGTACCTCCATGCAGCCTATAAAAATTTATAAAATGATGTATATAAAATGATATAATATGTTAAAAAATTAATAGCTGACGCCAAAAAGTTAGGCGCTTTCGTCTGCTCCTTGTGCGTTTCAACAGCTGATGTTTTCAATTCAAGCTGTTAATCAGCTTTGCCTGAATTTAATAATATCACTCAACACTGATTGATTGATTGAACTATTACGATTAATTACTACAAGAGTGATAACATCACTCAGCCCAGAATCATCAACCCGAAATTAGTATGTCCAAGCAAACAAGACATTCTGGCAAGATGGGAAAATAACTCCAGATCGGTCAATATTGGTTCAAAAATTGTAAATTCGATTTCAAATTGTGGATGAGAATTTTTTCTACAATTTGTGACCAAATCGTTGATTTTTGAACCGATATTGACCGAGCTGGAGTTATTTTCCCATCATGCCAGAATGTCTTCTTTGTTTATGGAGAATGTACTTCTCAAAACTGTTGCAGCCGCCTTCAATTTCTATCAAGAGCGCAGGTACAGTTCGCGCAAGCTGAGAAGACACGCTGTCACGATACACTTTACATTGTAAATGAGTGTCTTCTCAGCTCACGCAAACTATAGCATTCAAAGTTCAACCCCAAAACCACAAATTGACACAACCTAAGATGGAATAGATTTGAACTTTATGCAACGTCATCAAAGAGGAGGAGGAGGAAGAGGAAGAGGAGGAGGAGGAGGAGGAGAAGGAGAAGGAGGTGGAAGAAGTGCTGGAGGTGAAGGCAGGGAAGGAGGAGGAGGAGGAGGAGAAGGAGATGATGACAGAGATTTGGAAGTATCATTAGGTTAATGGTTTCCATCGTTGAAAGGAAGAAGTGTCCTTAAGCACAGGATGTTCTGGAACAAGATGACATTTGGGGAAGTAGTAGAAGAAAATAAGAAGAAGAAGAAGAAGAAGAAGAAGAAGAAGAAGAAGAAGAAGAAGAAGAAGAAGAAGAAGAAGAAGAAGAAGAAGAAGTGTAATATACAGGAATAGGAATATCCTATTCTGCTCATGATTGATATCATCTCATGGAACCACATTTTATAGCCTATCGAGATCAATATATCCTACTAATTTATCTAATTATGATATACTACTCATCAAATTAACTCACACATTTATGAAATGAGAAAAATCAAGTAAATAAAAAAATAAACTGAGCAACGCACTACTTCTTAGAATATCTTTCAAAACTGATCATAAATAACAGTCATCTTCCATTTTCACAATCCCTTTAAGGATTGGGTCCTGACTTGAGTGTTGACATTTATGTACTCTGACGCGTTTGTTTTCCATAACTTATGGAAAATATTATGGAAACATGGAAAATATTCATGATATATGAACCTTAAAGCTTTATTCCTTTTCAGTATTCCTGTCACAGACATTTTCTGCTGAATCATGGTTTCTCTAATGTTTTCTTCTGCATCGAAGATCTATACTTCAGAATCTATCAGTAGATCAGAATCTATTCTGATAAAATATGTGCTAGGAAGCGTATTTCAAGTATGCTACAGAATAGAGATTTGCTGAAAAGACAATATGATGATGAGATTCAAGGCGGGTATTACACGATAATAGTTCTATGACATATTTCTATTATCAAACATCTGTGATGATGAAATATTACCGTGTAATGAACCAAACCATAGCTTCCTTTAATAGAAGGCCATGGCCTAAAAATTGACAACTATGTAGAGTAGGGAATTGGGTTCATTTGAAAGCATTGAAATCATTTTCCAATCAGCTGTTCTAATGGATGCGTTTCTTGTGTGCGTTCTCCCATTTGACTTGCTACAAATCATAAGTTATTTTAATAAATAACTATCTATTTTTAATCTTTCTTGCTAATCTCTATCACTAACTATTACAAAAAAAACACAAAAGGAATTCTATACGAAGAGTTTCATGAACGTTTTTCATGGAAATTATGCTTAAAGAGAGAAAAACCAAGTCAACACGCATGATTTGTATCTGTACTTAATGCTTCCATATGAAAAGACTGTGACTACGGTGCGACGTTGCCATATTATTAGGGCATGGCCTTCTATTAAATCTATGACCAAACATGATAAATGATCATATTCTACGTCATATTATGTTCTCCTATAGATAACATATTATAACATCTTGGATAATAGATGTATGACATAGAACTATTATCGTGTAATAGCGGCCAAAGTTACTCTCTGTAATCAGGAGAAGGTATTGTAAGCAGGATAGATAATACTTTATGAAAGAATACGACTTTTATTTATCAGAAAATTTTGTGAATCACTTACTTTTTTGGAATATTGAATTGGGATGCATTTCACTCCTGAAGAGGAGATTCATCAGCCTGAGGCTCTTCAGGAGTGAAATGCATCCCAATTCACTGTGCCAAACAGTAAGTGACTTTCAAAATATACTGGGAAATGAAAATCGTCTTCTATCATAAATTGTTAATTAGTGTTGAATTTCATCCCATTCAATGTTGAAGTATTTCGTCATGGAAAGCAACATCGATAATACTTTCTTTCACGTTACTATGATGCTATCACAATGTGTATTAAGTCAGTTGTAAACTATACCCAGGTTTTGCATGTTTTCCTTTGTTATCATTCCATCTATTATTTATGTACTTTCATTATACAGGGTGTTTCAGGAGGAATGTGCAATACTTCTCAGGCAGATTCCTTACACCAAATAGACAAAAAAGTTCCATGGGACCAGCCATCAAAAACGCATTGTAACCGAGATAACAATGGCGGAAAATTGAGATTTTTCAAAATATATTAATTTTTCAAGTTTGTAACTTCAACGGTTATTGAGGTAATTGGAAAAAATATGATAGAGAACGCCATTTTTCAACAATAGAGGTTATAACTGGATTAGGAATCATAAAATTGTATTTTTTAGTAATGGAAATTGAGGAGAGTCGGATTCTAAAGAAAAAGTTAAATGGCGGCGATTGTGTAAATCTTACCCTAATCTCAGAAATGGCGACCAAAAATCGCAAAATTGACAAAATATAGCACAAGTGATAAATTTGTTTTTAGTAGCGATTTTGCGATTTTTGATCGCTAATTCTGAGATTTCGGTAAGATTTACACAATCGCCGTCATTTAACTTTTTCTTCAGAATCCGACTCTCTTCAACTTCCATTAATAAAAAATGCAATTTTATGATTCCTTATCCAATTATAGCCCTTATTGTTAAAAAATGGCGTTTTCTAGCATATGTTTCCCAATTATCTCAATAACCGTTGAAGTTACAAACTCGTTTCATTTCAAACTCGAAATTCGTTTCATTGAATTTCTCAGCTAATTTTACATAGGAATTGATTATTTTAAAACCTCACTAAAGCCTCTAAAAAAATTAAAAAATGAATATATTTTGAAAAATCTCAATTTTCCGCCATTGTTAACTCGGTAACAAAGTGTTTTTGGGGGATGGTCCCATGAAACTTTTTTGTCTACTTGGTGTAAGGAATCAGCCTGAGAAGTATTGCACATTCCTCCTGGAACACTCTGTATATATATCCTCACACGCCTCACGACTGTCCACTATAGCTATCACTACTAACACTTTTTCCTCTTATCTATACATATATATAGCATGCTTGTTGCATGCTTTCCCCACACATGTTTAGTGAAGCATGCTCGCTCTCAGTCGACGCCGACATGCCGAGGTGGATAGCTCGTTACGCTTGACCAGTTCATTGGATCTATATAGAGGGTGTTCTGCTCGCCTACTCTATCACCTCTTCAGCTGCCCTTCATTCCCGTCTAGAGCTGCTAGCTGGGTTGAAGATCAATGCTTAAAAATCCAACACTGACTGTATGAATTTAGTACGATTAATCTCTTGTTTGCTATATTTTATAATAATAGTAATGATAATCTTTTAATTTTTGTTATGAATTTCACGTGAAATTGATATTCTAAACAACATTTCTCGTATTTTTGGTTCTTCTACTCATTTATAACAACCTTACAATTTTTTAATTGATGATTCACAAAACTTCCTTTGGAACTGTGACTTAAAAAGCTCTATACTCTATTCACGATCAATTGAGACGGAATAAACAAACTTTTTGAGTGTGTGTGCGTGTAATGGAAGGTCTTGTCTTATTCAATGCGAAGCGTTCGGCCACAGACCAACATCTGTAGCCAATCACAGCTCAATACAACATTCTTGAGACAAGACAAGTCGAATTGTATCCAATCACAGCTCCAGACAGGAGTCAGCTGTTCGACTGCAACCGACGTTTTCGCATAGAAGTAGACCTACCATTAGATTACACGCACACACACACGCAAAAGGTTTGTTTATTTCGTTTCAAGTGATCGTGAATGGACTAAAGTTTTTTATTCTTCAGTAGTCAAAATTTGAGTATAATTATTAGAACTTGAAGTATAAACATAACCTTTCTTTTGAAATCAACTATTTATGATTGATATGAAGAGGCGTTCTACTTAGACTTGACGTCTACTTGGTGTAAGGAATCAGCCTAAGAAGTATTACACATCCAACCTGAAACACTTTCTATAATGTGGAGTATAAGTGCGTCATAAGAAGTGGAATAGAATAGAATCGAAATTAATTGAATTTCAAATAAATAAATAAAGAACTGTTAGAATTCAACTGGTTGAAGATCGATGCTTTAAATTAATAACTGAAGAGGTAAATTTAGTTGATGTTTTGAGAGAGATGATTTTTGTTTTTTGACATACAGTGATTTTATTGTACCTCTGAATGTTTCAAGTTAATAATAATTTATCAAGTTTTCAAATGATAATTTGAATGAGTTTTTCCATTTATTCCTTGTATCAGCCTTCTAAATAAAAAATTCTATGATAATTATTCCGGCATAAACATATGTGTTGGGAAGATAAATAAATAATAAATAAATAAATTTTTATTACAGACGAAGAGAAATACAAGTAGAACAATACAATACATTAAATGAAAGAAAAAATAGTATCTCAATTATAGGAAAAAATGGGATAAATAGATACAAATAAATCTCGAAAAGATCAAAGTTGGAGAAAATAGAAAGAACTGAAGAGATCTTATTGAGAGAATGGAGAATAGTAGGATCCTCAGAGAAGTCATGAATAACAAGCCAGGAGAAAAAAGGGATATTGATAGACCAAGAAAAATATAGCAATAGAACTTTAAATAACAGAATATTTATTTTTCAACAATAAGAGAATGTTGTTGTTTTAGTTTACCAGAGATTGATAATGGTGTAACAATCGAAACCGGTATCTCGTTTTTTTAATAAATCAGTGGTTTGACAACGTCTTGTCTTTTCATTTAATAAGAAAATGTTTGAAGTCGGAACAGGTCCTCTTGCCCAATCCTTGTAAGAAGACAACAAAGTGATTTAAACAAACATAACCTTTTCTGGACGAAATTGTGATCGAGATATAGTTGTGTTAAGCACAGAAGAGCCTCTTGCAAGATGGCGGAGGGAAGTGAGAGTGTAACTACACATGCGCAGAGCTGGAATTTTCCACTTGAAATCACTTCCGCCAACCTACCGTTTTCACACTAATCATGATCATAATGATTTCAGGAATGAAAATACTTTTTTATTAATTAATTTATTGAATTATTGAAATATGACAGCACAAAGCATAACATAATTATTAACTTGGACAGAAAAAATAGTACTATTTCTTCCAAAATTTGGTTATATTAGAACAATTCTCATTTTGACTACTGACAGCAGTGAATGGAAGCCATGTTGCCAAAGGCTCTTCTGTTCTTGGCACAACTATAGTATGTGGCCTGTGCCTGTTTTCCCTTCCCCTATCATAATTCTCCAAATTTATGCTTCAATGTACAATGCATCAGAAACATCTAATTCCACACTCAACTGATTCCTCATAGTGCATCAAACATACACCAATTATAGAACATCCTCCCAATCAAACTCCAAAATTCCATCCCTACAGTAACCTCTTCAGAAATATAACTCCAACGTAACACTTCATTAACGTCAGAGTAGGTTGGGCTACATTTCTGTACGTCAATTTTCTACCAGAGGCAAATTTCAACGTCACTCAAGTCAGGTGGAGACGCATACCTCAAGGTAGTCTGTCCAAGCGAAGAAGACATTCTGTTAAGATCGGAAAATGACTCCAACTTGGTCAATATTGTTTCAAAAATTGTCAATTGGATCTGAAATTGAAGATTAGAATGTTTTCTACAATTTCAGATCAAATTTATCATTTTTGAACAAATATTTACCGAGCTGGAGTCATTTTCCGATTTTAAGAGAATGTCTTCTTTGCTTCAACAGACTATAGCAATCTATCACAAACCTGAGTAAACGTATTTGTTTGAAAATTCCATTCTATGTGAAGCTCGCTCAAGCTAAGAATACATGCAGTTACAATATTGCTTGCACAAGCTGAGAAGACACTCCTTTACATCGAAAATGTATTGTAGCTGCTTGTCTTCTCATCTTGTGCCATCTGAGGTAGTTCGCACAAGCTGAGAAGACACGCCGCAACAATTTAAAATGTATTGTTACTGCGTGTCTTCTTAGTCGCGCCATACAAGATAGCTCGTACAAGCTGAGAAGACACTCTTTCACAATGTAAAGTCAATAATAACAGGGTGCCTTCTCAGCTTGAGCAAATGTATCTCAGACGGCGCAAACTTAGAAGACACGACGTAACAATGTAAATTGTATTATAACTGTGTGTCTTCACAGCTTGGGCGAGAACAATATAGTTCGCACAAACTGAGAAGAAACTCCGTTCCAATGTAAAGTGTATTGTGACCAAGTGTCTTCTTAGCTTGCGCGAACAATATGTGCATTCTAGTTTATGTAAGTGTATTCAGGTTGGTATATTCTGGTGTAAATATAAGTGTGTCCCACTGAGTGTAAGTGTATACTGGTAAGAGTTTGTGTATTTTCGTGTGAGTGCTAGTGTATTCCAGTGAGTGTTGGTGTTTTCTAGTGAATGTGAGTGTACTTTCGTGTGAATGTTAGTGTATTCTAGTAAGTGTTAGTGTATTTTCGTGTGCGAATAAGTGTATCCTTCAAAGTGTGAGTGAGTTTTCATGTGAGTATGAGTGTATTATTCAGTGTAAATGTGTTTTAATCTAATAAGTGTATGTGTATTTTCGTGTCAGTGTATTCCACTGTGAGTGAATACTACTGGTTGGTGTTTGTAAGTTTGAGTATAGTCTGTCCAAGCAAAGAAGACATTCTGACAAGATGAGAAATGACTCCAAACTCAATCAATATTGGTTCAAAAATCACACATTTGGTCTCAAATTGTAGAAAAGAAAGTCATCTCTAATTAAAAACCAAATTAATACTTTTTAAAACAATATTGATCGAGTTGAAGACATTTTTCCATCTTGCCAGAATGCCTTCTTTGCTTGGACAGACTATATATATGGGTGAGTCAGTAAGTCTTCCATCCATCATAGTAAACAATGCGGCTGCCGCTTTTACTCATGTCAAGAAAATTCAAACGGTAAATCATGGGAACCGAATGTAAAGAGCTGCCTCTCTGCAAGCTTTTGAAAGAGAATGGTCTGGGCGAGAATTTGATGGAGAAGGAGACAGGAATAAGGAGGAAGGAAGAGGACAGGTGAAGAGGAAGGATGAAGAGGAAAGATGAGGGGAATGAGAAATAGGAAGACGGACAGAAAGAAAAGAGGAATGGAGAGAAATGTTTGGTGGAAGGAGGAATAGAAAGAGGAACAAGAACAAGAGGGACAAAAACAGGAGGAAAGAAGAGATACAACGAGGGGGAAGAATAATGAAATAAGAGGACGAAATGAAAGACAAGGAGGAAGAAGAATTTGGTTTTAATGGAATAGATGGAAAGTAGGAGATGAAAGGTGGAAAAGGAAGAAGAGAAGGATTTAGTAAAGTTGAGAGGCGATAATGAACTAATATGAAGAAGGTAGGCAGAGACAGGAGAGATGAAGAGGAGATCAAAAAAGAAGGAGAATTTGTTTTTTCAAACTGAATGTTTCAAAGGAACAGAAAGTTCAGTAAGAGAACAGAAAAGAACAGTAAGAGAGTGAGGGTTGAAAAAAAGAAATAAGAAGCAAAAAACGGTGAAGGGAGGATGATAGAGAGAGAGAGAGAAGAAATATAAGTGATGAGAGAGAGGACCAGAGAAAGAGGAGTGGAGAAAGAATAAGAAGAACAAAGAATTAATTCATGCTTCTTCAGACTTAAAAAATAGAATGTGACAAAAAAAGAAAAAAAATTAAAAGAGGAAAAATGGTCGAGAGGGACTAAAAGGAAGAGAAGTGAGGAAATAGTGGAAAAGGGTCCGGAAAATGAAGAGAATTGAGGGTGTAGAGAGAAAACAAAAAAGAATACGAAATTTTGACTTTCTGAAATTCGAAAACTCAATGGTCCAAAGGTGTGGAGGAAGTAAAAAGGAGTAGGCCTAGCTAGGAGAACAGTAAAGAGTGTGGAAGAGTTGAAAAGGAAGAAAAAATGCAAAGAGAAAAGAAGAAGAGCGAATAAAATAGAGAATGAGAGAACGAGAGAGAGAGAGAGAAAGAGAGAGTGAGTGATAGAGATAGAGTGAGAGCGAAAGCAGTATCTTTGAAACTCTGAAAACTCAACGGAGCGAGCATAATAATTGAATTTGCGTTTCAGTTGAGTTACTGAGCCTCGCTTTTCAGTCAGCGCTTGTTTTGAGGAGTGACAACGGATGATGCTTGAAGAGGAGGAGAAGGAGGAGGAGGAGAAGGAGGAGGAGGAGGAGGAGTAGGTAGCGGATGATAAATAAACAGAGAAAAAGAGTGATGCTTGAAGAGGAACAGGAAGAGGAGGAGGAGTGGGAGGGAGTGGATGATAAATAAACAGAGGGAGTGATTCTTGAAGAGGAGGTGGTGGTGTAGGTGGTGTAGGTGGAGGAGGAGGAGAAGGAGGATGAGGAGGAGGAAGAGGAGGAGGAGTTGGAGGAGGAGGAGGAGGAAGAGGAGGAGGAGTTGGAGGAGGAGGAGGAGAAGAAGGAGGAGGAGTAGGAGGAGTAGGAGTAGGAGGAGTAGGAGAAGGAGTAGGAGGAGGAGGAGGAGGAGGAAGAGGAGGAGATGTTGGAGGAGGAGAAGGAGGAGGAATAGGGAGTCAATGATAAATAAACAGAGAAAAAGAAAGAGAAGAGAGAGAGAGAGAGAGAGAGAGTGATAGATTGTGAGAGGGATAAGAAAGTGGTACGGTGTAGAAATCTTTGTCTTGAGGGGTGATGGACAATGATGGTAGAAGAAGAGTAAGTCAATGGCAGATGAACATAGAGAAGAAGTGAAGAGAGAGACAGAATAAGAGAGGGTAGAGAGAGAGATAGAAATAGAATGAGAAAGTAAGAGGGGGCGGAGAGAGAGAGAAATAGAATGGGAAGCGTGAGAAAGTGTGAGAGGAACATGAAAGTGGTATGGTGTAGAAACCTTTGTTTTGAAGAATAACGAAAAGTAGTGATGGAGAGGTAAGGAAGAAGAGTGAGTAAATTATAAATAAGTAGAGAGAAAAAGTGAAGAAAAGGAGACAGAGTGGAATACATAGGGAGAAACCTTAATGATAGAAATGGTAAAACAAACAAGCCAATATTGTAGATTTGGATACTAAAGCTCTATTTACATAGCGGATTATTCATGTAGAATTCTTTAAAAAATAATAAAACACTGATTTACAGAGTCAAAACCTACCAATTTTCGAAATTTTCAAATAAGCTAGTCTCACTTTGCAACTCCATGTTGCAAATATTTTGTGTCGATGAGCTTCCTTCCTGTACGATTGCGTATAAATATTGGACTTTTGTATCACCACTGCGTATCAGAGATCAGAACCTAGTGGAGGGGCCTCAACATTGATATAAAACTAAAGAATTGAAAGGTATTAATAAAAAACTTATGAATATCCACTCATGTAGTATTTAGATTGTGAAGTATCCAAATTTATTAAATTTTCAAGTTATACACATAAATACATTACATTTGTGCTTCACACATAAATCATAATTCGAGGTAGGAGAGAATGAATGCTTCATTCCACTTATATTCGAGAGAATTCACCCATGATAATTACCTAGAACATCATCTCGCACTCTTCTCAAACATCTCATTTTATATTCAACAAACTAGCAACCCAAGAGTCCAAGAAATAATTTAATCTGCAAAATTTACAACTTTTCACCCCTTGTTTGTTAGATTAATAACAACCTTACAACAAAATTACATCATAATAAAATAATCAAAGTAATACAGCCAAGCTCAGTATGTTACATACGTCATAATGTTTTCACCACCTAAACTGAATTACAAAACAAGGGAAACCCTTTCAAAAGTATACTCTGGCTAAGCAAAGAAGACCCTCTGGCAAGATGAGAAAGTGACTCCAGCTCGTTTAATATTGGTTCATGAATTACAAAATTGGTCTCAATCGTACGAAAAATCCTGATCTACAATTTGAGACCGAATCAATATTTTTTGAACCAATATTGACCGAGCTGGAGTCATTTTCTCATCTTGCCAGAGGGTCTTCTTTGCTTGGACAGACTATACCTTTAGTACAATAGTACAGTAGCTTACTAGGGAACACTCTTAGTTTGAATTATAAGATGTGAACTAACTTAGTAGTTTACATAAACTCATATTTTTTGTTGTTTCATGAATGTCTGTTCCATGTCTGTATTATTAATATTATAACCACACTACCAAGTTCATGCATTAGATCTTGATACAGTTCCCAAGTACGGTTGTATTATTATGATATTTATTAGGAGAATTGAAATGTTTCATAGATAGTTTTGAATCACCAAAGGGATTTTAAAGCCATGAATACACAAAACTAAGTAAGTTATAAAGCATTGAGCAAAAGTTCATGTTCTACAGGCTGTGATAACTTGAAGCCTTCACTGGCGATGGCGGCTCGTGCCCACGAAACAGGTGAAGTGCCCTTTCTTCTACTTTACAGCCACCTGTTTCATGGGCATGAACCGCCAGTGCTTGAAGGATGACGTAAAATAGCTTCGGAAAAAATATATATCAATGGAAGACTTTATTCTAGAACTTTGGAATAAATCCATCAATGAGAGTTCAGATACTCAAGAGATATTGAATTAGACAATGTAGCAACCGTTGAAATTTCTCTATTTGAGAACAATAGTAGACTTATACCAGAGACAATGTATATTATACAGGGTGTTTCAGGAGGGATGTGCAATACTTCTCAGGCTGACAAAAAAGACAAAAAAGTTCCATCGGACCAACCCCAAAAACGCTTTCTTACTGAGATATAAATGGCAGAAAATTGAGATTTTTTAAAATATATTGATTTTTCTAATTTTTAGAGGCTCTAGTGAGGTTCTGAATGAATCAATTCCAATAGATTTACCAACTACCCTCCACCATCCAGGCTCTACCCACCGGCAGTGCGGCCTCAGCCTTAAAGCTACAAACTTGGAACTGGTTTCATTGAATTCCTCAGCTAATTTTAAATTGGAATTGATTATTTTAGAACCTCACTAAAGCCTCTAAAAAATTAGAAAAATTAATATATTTTGAAAAATATCAATTTTCCGCCATTGTTATCTCGGTAACAAAGCGTTTTTGGGGTTGGTCCCATGGAACGTTTTGGTCTACTTGGTGTAAGGAATCAGCCTGAGAAGTATTACACATTCCTCCTGAAACACCATGTATAATATACATTGTCTCTGCTTGAACCTAATTAGAAATGATCAAATTATTCGCCTACTTACTGAAATTCCAGTATAGTCTTCTCTAAATAACAGTGGAACACTCACCTGAAAACAAATAAACTCTTATTAATGACCAAAAAATGTGAAATGAAAAATGTTTATTCACATAGATTGTAACAAAACATGGTTTCCTTGCATTTCCAGAAAATTCTTGAACAAGTTTCAAATTCGAAAAAAACACCTACAGAGCTACAAATAAATGTTTATTGATGAAAACACTGAGTTTTTCTCACCAAATTCCATAATATTTTCTATTCGTGACCAAACAAGCTTTGAAAGCTCTGATAGTTTGAATTATCGATCCACAAGTTCGTGATGAACCAGGGTATAATTCGCGCAAGCTGACAAGACACTCCGTCACAATACACTTTACATTGTAATGGCGTGTCTTCCCAGCTTGGGCGAAGAGTACTCTGTTATTCATATTATGCAGGATCTCTTACTGCAATCTACATTCAAATTTTGCATTGGTAATGGCCACTTATAACGTTATCTAGTGAGAATTAGGATTGCATAATTATGAAATATCTGATTTTCAAATCACTTTTTAAATCATGATAATGATTTAAACCTAATTTTTTAATCATGATCATTCATTCAATACTAGTTAAAATGGAGTGAAACAGGATTCTTCACAAAACTCTTCTGATATTTATACAAACAGTTAATATTTATCAATAAATCTGTTAATTTATACAATCAGTACATTTTTTGTACAAACAGTTCAAAAGTAGGTTAACGTTTGAAAATTTTGCTTAAAAATGTTACTATATCATTGATTCTAACTCACAAAACATCAGTTAAAAATATTGGAATTAGAATTCCCAAACATCAATATTTTTATAAAAATCACCAGATGAGGAATTCAATAACTTTGAAAACTGTACATTCCTCATTCTTATTATGTTTATAACTTATTTGTACATATTAAGATTCAGTAGGCCTACACATAATCCATAATCTAAACACTTTCAGTAATACTTATTTTCTCTCAGGGCTACTGTATTAATTAAAATTCAATATAATTTTTTTTTGCTGCGGATGATGCCCACATAAGTATTCCAATTTACTTGTGCGTGGGTAATGGAGTGTGCGAGGGTGATTTATGAGGTGCATAAACGACCATGCCTCTGGTGGGATTCGAACCCACGACCGGGTAGCGCTACTGAAGTTTACTGAAGCTGCTGAAGGTAGCGGACTGACGTTTGCAACGCCCCAGACCACTCGGCCAACCCAGCCGGCAAATCAAATCGAAGTACGGTACCCTTTTTAAAAAAAAAAAACTTTTCATAACATGTTTCGGCGTTCTAGAGCCAAGGGTGAATTACTTTTTTTAAATATCACAAAAATATTTGAAAAAGGGTAGCCTACTTCGATTTGAATCATTTTAAAGTTTTAATTTCAGTACGTCTGGTTCGAAATAATTTCTCCAGATTTCAACTATATTCTCCAGTTTGTTTCTGTTACAAAAGTTTCTCAAAAAACCTTGAAACTTTCTTCAACAATCGCGTGACCGACTCCTTTTCGCAATATTTAAATTTAGGAATAGCTATTCAAATATTGATCAGACTACGGTGCATTCTCAAATTATTCCATGAATAATTCTCTTATCTGTGGGAAGTTTATGATTCATCATCACTCAGTAGTTGTATTGATTTTGAGCTGCAGAGCTGTAACCTCCAATAATTGATTGATTTGCTGCAGTGGTGCACTCAAGAGAGACGAAAGGAAGATTCTGTCATCAATATCAATTTTGCTGTCTAAAGTTTACTGTCAAATATTTTTCCCATCTAGTTTTCTTCTTTTACTCTTTCAACTTCATCTTCCTGATCTTCTTCTCCGTCTTCTTCCTCTTCTCCTTCTGCTTCTGCTTCTCCTTCTCCTTCCCTACTCCCTCTTCTTCTACTTATCCTTCTCCTTCTTCTTCATCTTCTTCATCTTCTTCTGTTCTTCCGAATCATGCTTTTTCTCCTTCTCCTTCTTCTCTATCTCATTCTTATTCTCTCTCTCCATCTCCTCCTCATCTCCTCCCCCTTCACCTTCTCCTTCTCCTTCACCTTCTCCTTCTCCTTCACCTTCTCCTTCTTCTTCTTATCCTTCTCCTTCACCCTCTCCTTCTATTTCCCCTTCTCCTTCTTCTTCATCTTCTTCTCCACCTCCTACTCATTCTTTTTCTCCTTCTTATCCTCCTTCTCATTCTGCTTCCCTTTTCTTCTTCTTCTTCTTTTTCTTTATCTTTTTCTTTCTCATTTTCTTCTTCTTCTTCTTCTTCCTTCTCCCTCTCCTACTTCTCCTTTTTTCTTCATCTTCTTCTCCTTCTCCTACTCATTCTTTTTCTCCTTCTCATTCTTCTCCATCTCTTTCTTATTCTCCCTCTCCTTCTCCTTCTCCTTCACCTTATTCTCCTTCTCCTCCTTCCTCTCCTTCTCCTTCTTCTTCGCCTTCTTCTCCTCCTTCTATTCTCCTTGATCTTTCCCTTCAGAGTGTAAAAATTACCCAAATATCTTAACCGAATGTTATTATGTTAAAATTATAATTATGATGTGACTTAACCTGTTAATTTAGGCGTTTTTGTCTGTTCTAGAGAACTCCAACAGCTGATGCTGCCAATTAGAGTTTTCATTCAACTATGCCTGTTGAAATCGATATTGAATATCGATATTGTTATATTGTTGAATCAAATAATCGAAATCGATATTGAATATCAATATTGTTACATTGTTGATATCGAATAATCGATATTGTTGAAATCGAATAAGACAATAGATGTTTTACATCAGCTGTTAATAGGCTACATCACAGACAAGAGATAGATGAAACCACCAAACGTTTTGACGTCAGCTATCCCTCCAAGAGGTCTAAAAAATATGATTGATAGATTTGAAGACAATTTTACAGTACTACGCCATTGTTATCTCGATATTGAAGTATTTCTATGGTTATTTACAATCTATATCTATATAAGCGGAATGGCACTGACTGACTGATTCATTCACTGACTGATTCATTCATCACCAGAACTAAAACTCCACTGAAGCGAATGCGTTCAAATTTGGCAGGCATGTTCAGTAGGACGTTTAGACGCGCGCTAAGAACGGATTTTGAAAACTTTCCAAGGATACGCAAAATATTTAAGTTTCTCTATAGTTTTCCGGCGTTTTCTCAATTTTTTCGAGAACTAATCGGTAGAAAATGTTGATATTTGGTAGGTAGGTTCATATAAGGTCTAGAAATGTTGTGTTAAAATATTTTCGAATTTCGTTCAAGATTACGTCAGTAATCAGGTTTTTCAAAATTGTAGATGTATTACGGGTTGCAAATCTTTCACCTTGATACGACCAATCCTTACTGTAAATTCAATGGTTCAGTGAGATTATAGATAAACTAATTTGGAAGATATTGAATCGAGTTTCAAACTATGTCCGATATACTTCCCAAGGTTACGCTCAATATTAGCGTTTTACTATTTTTCGGAATTTCCAGAGTTTTCTTGGATTTTTCGAGAATAAATTGGTAGAAAATATCGAAATTTGGTGAACAGGTCCAGATTAGGTCTAGAAATGCTGCGTTCAATGAATTTTGAATCCCTTCTGAACGAAATTTGCAGGCGAGCGTAGCGAGCCTATTTGACTCACTGAAACTGCTGATACTGTCGGGGGTCCAGGGGGCGGAGCCCCCCGGCTAGGCGGAGAAGGCGAGCGAAGCGAGCCTGCCGGCTAGTTTACAATAGTAATGATAACTAGTAGTGAACCAGGTGGTCCCTGGTTCAAGTCCCAAGCGGGGAACAATATTTTTGACCACAGCACAATCACATAAATACGGCCACCCCGTCTTTCGGAGGAGACGATAAGCCGTCGGTCCCGACTACCTCAAAGTAGTCGTCATCTATCATCCATATCATTACCCACGCACAAGCCTATGAGCTCATGTGGGCTTCACCCTCATAACATAACAAACTGTATTTCGAAATTCTCACTGTTTACTACACTGTATTCGGTGTAACGAGTCAGCCTAATTTCACAAATTCTTTTTGGAAAATCCTGTATAAAAACAAAACCTTCTTCATTGGGAATCCTCAATATTTGAATATTTTCCAACTATAATCACCTTTTCATGAACTGTCTATTCCTTCTATTCTTCTTCAAACTCTAGTTTATCAATTCTTCCTACTCATCATCAATTTTTCACAAACCCCTCACAAACCAACCAAGCTTCAAATGAGATTACCTTTTGGTTAGTGGATAAAAACCTTCACAAAGTTTTTCAGATATCGGAAAACCCGCTAAACGGTTTCCATTCTCAGAGCGATTACTGTGATTGAGTGTGAGCTGCAATTTGGGAGGGATTTTTTCAGCGGTGAAAAATGGAGTAAAACAGGAACACAGTAAACTTTTCTCAAATTCACTCAAATTTTCCTAGTTTTCGATCTGAGTAAGGGATTTTGTCGACTTTTGAGAACGATTTTTGAAGTGCTGATGACAAAATTTTGTGAGATAAATTCTTGTAAAGGAAAAGGTTTTTTTTAAAATATAAATGTTATTAAAACCTGTCCCAAGTGACAAACAATTTTTGTCAACAAAGAGCATAGTAAAGTTGGAAAAAGTTCGAATAGCTAACAATTAGGGTGAAATGTTTTTTAACGAATGACAATGAACTCGTACAGAAGTCCAACCAAGCAAAGAAGATATTCTCGCAAGATGGGAAAATAACTCCAGCTCCAGCTCACACAATATTAGTTTAAAAATTATAAATTTGTACTCAAATTGTAGAGAAACATTCTGATCTACAATTTGAGAAAAACTTGATGATTTTTAAACCAATTTCAACCGAGCTGGAGTCATTCTCCCATCATGCCAGAATGTCTTCATTGCTTGGACAGACAATACACCTACTTCATTTCCTATTCTTTTCATCTTTAATTTTATTCTATATCTCAATCTTCTCCTTCTTTACTTCCTTCTTCCTTTTTCCAGCTCCCATTTTTCTCCTTATCACACCTTCTTCTCCTCCCCTTGTTATTCTTACCACCCTCCTTCCTCACCACCCTCTTCTTCCTCATTACCCTCTTCTTCATAACCATCTTTTCCCTCAACCTTTTCTCCTTCGTCAACTTCTCTTTCTCTTTCCTCTTCCTACTACTTTCTTTTTCCATCTTCTACTTCACATTATTCCAATTTTTCAACTCTTCCCTTTCACTTATTCTCTTTCTCTTTTCCCTCTTCCTTTCTCCTTCCCACTTCATCCTCTTCTCTCACTCTACTTCTCATAATTTTCGTTCTCTCTTCCCCTTATCACCCTTCTTTCTCAACCTCTCCTTCTTCCTTTTTCTTCTAGTTCCTTCTTTACCTCTTCTACTCCAAATTAATACAATTTTTCAACTCTTCTCCCTATCTGTTTCCCCATCTTTTTCTTTCCCCTTCTCCCCCATCAATTCCCCCTCTCCTCTCACACTCTACTTTCCCTAATTTTCGTTCTCTCTCTCACTAATCCTCTGGGAATTTCTCTCCTCATCAGCATCAATTGCTCATTACGGTACTCAGCTTAATCTCTCATCAAACTCTCTCTCCTCCATAACTCACAAAGCTCAAAATCTACATCCTCATCACTTTTACAATCCCTCTCTGCATTTTACTCAGTCTTCTCTTTATTCCTTCCATCTTTCACTTACTCATTTCATCTATTAATTCTCCAATAACTCATTGTACTCATCAATTCGCTTACCTCAACATTTCCAAATTCTTCCAATTATTCTATTTCATTATTTATTGATTTTCAAAAACCCACTCCGTTTATCTATGGTCTGTGCAAGCAAAGAAGACTCTCTGCCAAGATGAGAAAATGACTCCAGCTCGGTCAATATTGGTCTGAAAATTTTTGATTTGGTCTCAACCGTAGGCAACATTCTAATCTACAGTTTGAGACCAAATCAATATTTTTTGAAGCAATATTGACCGAGCTGGAATCATTTTGTCATCTTGCCAGAGGGTCTTCTTTGCTTGGACACACTATATCTGCACTTCCATTGGATTTCAATTTTATTGGCTACGACACTTATGCCAGGTTTTTCCAAGCACACTCAAATTTAAGGGACCCTCAAGTTTACTACACTTTACTACATTTCCTATACTTATCATAAAGAATGTCAGCTGTTCATCAAAATTTGAGGGTCCCTCAACTTTGAGTGTGCTTGGAAAAACGGCATAAGTGTTGCATTACTCTCCAACTGTTTAACTGGATGTTATTCAGAGGTGTTCTGCGCCGTCATTTGGTACGGAAACTGGCTTATGGTTGAGAGGATCACGCGATAACCACACGTTACCTCTATCCTGGTTGATGATTATTCGCCAGCTGTATGGTCTGCCGGGCGAGGCATTCTGGTGGGGTGGGGGATGGCTTCGAATCAGTCAGTATTGGTTCGAGGACTGTGGGTTCTGTCTTGGATTGTGAGAGACATTCTGATAGACAATTTGAAAATGGCGTTTGGGCCGGTATTGGCCGGGCTGGGGTCGTTTTCCCGTCTTGCCGGGGTGTTTTCTTTGCTTGGACGGACTGTTTAGGAAACACTCAATAAATTATTGTTAATATACGTTCATTAGACCTCAAAGACAGCTTCATATTGTTCTGAAAGAGTTGAGCGCTATTAGGAGACACTCAAATTCAAATATTTCAAACAACAAAAAAAATAAATTGTAAAGGCAAATAAAATTATTCTTATAATAAATGTGTTTTTCTAATGGATATCCTGAGTGGGAGCACATCAATGAATTATTGATAATATGATCTCATTCGTTCTCAAAGACAGCTTCAGACTGTTCTGAAAAAGCTCAGTATTATTAAAAGACATTCGCCAACCGCCATTTTCGTTGTCTTCTGCTATATAGCCTGTCCAAGCAAAGAAGACATTCTAGCAAGATGAGAAAATTACTCCATCTCAGTCATCATTACTTCAAAAATTATACGTTTCATCTCATATTGTAGATAAGAATGTTTCCCATAGTTTTAGACAAATTTTACAATTTTTGAACCAATATTGACCGAGCTGGAGTCATTTTCCCATCTTGCCATATCTTCTCTACTTGAACAGACTATACCTCGGATATTAAAACGTTCGTGCCCGATTTAGACCCTACCTCACCACAAACGAGAGATATATTATAGTCTGTCAAAGCAAACAAGACAATCTGGCAAGATGGAAAAACGATTTCAGCTTGGTCAATATTGGTTCAAAAATTACAAATTTGTTCTCAAATTGTAGGAAACATTCTGATCTACAATTTGAGACTAGAGGTGTAATTTTTGAACCAATATTGACCGAGCTCAAAATGTCTTCTTTGGTTGGAAAGATATTATCAACTATATAAACACCTACTGGGTTATGGATTTCTATAACGGGTCTTGGCTGAGTTCCAACTTTATTCCCCCCCTCCCCTCCCACGCTCTTAAACCCATGATTTCCATCCCCTGGAATTCCACCACCCCTGAATTCTCTACTTTCTGTACCCTGGATTCACCTACTTCAAAGCTGCCACTAACCCATTTCTTGTATTCCATTCATTTTTCTGTTCAACCCACTTTCTTTGGCCTATTCACGAACATTTTTTCTGTCCAATTCTCGAATTTTTCCACTTCTCGAAATTTTTCTATCCTCTTCTTGAACCTTTTGTCTGTCTTGCACTCCTCTATTCGATAATTTTTATCACAATAATTCATATTATTCCACATTTTCGTCTATAGTTGTCAATCTACTTCTTTTTTTACTTCTATCAGACTTCATTGACACAATCTATGATTATCTTCACCTCTATAGTATTCAATAATTTTTTAGTTTATCCCAATTTCCCTATTCGCTGTGGGATATTTTTGGCGACCGAGGCGCTATTGGCGGATCATGTAGAAAAATTGAGAGAATTAACATTTACTAAACCTAAAATAATGTCCTGAATGTTCCAGATTGTAAAAATAAAACACGCAATGGAAATTTCAAGTTCTACACTTCTCCAGTTGCCATACATAAGTTTCATCAATAAAAACAATGGTTCACTGCATTGAATAAATATTGATAGGTGAAGCTAACCTTATTGTTTTGTTCACGTGCAAAAGAATTTGTCGATCAAGTAGGACCATGGAGTGCTCTATTCTAACCTGTACACATTTTCATGTAAGATAACTTATCAGCTATAATCAAAGTTTGTCGACTCTCAAATACATCTGTTTGCGGTTGTCTGCTCTCAAATACTTGAAAATTAGGACTAATATAATGAGCTATAATACTATCAATAACTAACATTCCTATCCTAAACGAATAGGCCACCTCTAAGTTCTCCTATTAAAATGTTCTTCAAAGAAGATAGATAAGTCATCAATTATTTCCCACCATTCTCAATATTCACATAAACCTCAGACTTCACATAAAACTAATGGGTAGAGCCTGGAGGGTGGAGGGTAGTTGGTAAATCCATAGAACATACACACCATCCACAGTAATACATCGTATGAATGGTATGACGTCATTCTGTTTTTGAAGTTATGTTGTCCATATTTAAGAATTTCAAGATGACGGCTGAACACATACCATTCATACAATGTATTACTGTGGATGGTGTGTATAGCCCAATAGATAACAAATTTGAGGTAGAGTGTCATTAAAATCCTGGAATAGGCATAGATGTAGAACTATGTAAATACTATGTAGTATGTATAACCTCAAGCACTTACCTTATTCGACATGTTCTTAAGCCGCCCGTGTTTTTCCAAGCACACTCAAATTTGAGTGACCCTCAAGTTTACTACATTTCCTATACTTATCATAGAAAATGTCAGCTGTTCATCAAAATTTGAGGGTCTCTCAACTTTGAGTGTGAAACCCACAATGAATCATTTGCATTCGAAAATGACTATAATTAGTTGAAACATGTCATTCATTGAAAAATAATAAAAAAACGGTAGTTGATAATTATTAAAAATAAAAAACAGAACTTCGCCTGTTTCGTAAGCACAAGCTGCCACTGCTTCCTTGTTAAAAATTGAATGTGGCGTATCCAAGATGGCGCATAATATTTTTGAACTTTTAATCGAGTAGCACTTGAAATTTTAGTACTTTTCTCCCCGTCTGATACAAATCAAATTCGTATCACCATTATTGGGCCGTTCCCAAACGTTTCACCTAACTTGTAAAGAGTGAAACCAATGAATAACCTGTATAATCTTGAAATCAATTACTGTAATTCAAATAGAAAACAAAATATCAAAACACAATTACCTCTTAGCTCTCCTATTAGCCGGCGGTAGCCTGATCCTATAATGCCTCACATGTGTTTTACTCGAAGACCTCCTCCGTATCACGGGTAGAACTGTATCATCCTTCTCCTCCATACTGATACTGGGCACCGCCCTCAGGCTGGACGCACCCGAGCTCTCTCCCGATTGGCTGTTACTCGACCAACGGAAATCCGCCAACAGAATGGCGCAACCTGATTGGCTCTCCGTCGACCTATCGGCATCTGCCGTCTCTTCCTCTTCACCAATCATTTACGCGCACTTAATCACTTTCTCACTCGCGAACCTTACACATTTTTTATTGGGAGAATATCGTACTGCTTTTATTGTTATTCTATATATATCGTATAATTTGCCATGATTATGTATGATTTCATTGTTCAAAAGCCGTTTTACATTCTTATTGGAGAAATATTGCAGTAAGTATAATGCCGGGTTTTTCCAAGCACACTCAAATTTGAGAGACCCTCAAGTTTACTACACTTTACTACATTTCCTATACTTATCATAGAAAATGTCAGCTGTTTATCAAAATTTGAGGGTCCCTCAACTTTGAGTGTGCTTGGAAAAATCGGGCATAATATCATAGAAATGTCGGATATAAATAATATATCAGTAATGGGAATAAGAATTAAGCAAGCTTACAAGTTTAATAGTTGCAAGTTCTGATTGAATATTCTAAATAAATGTTAGTTTTTTATCTTGTTTTGGTAAAATTGTATTGTAGCTATTGTTGATATTGTATATTCATGATATTCATGTTCATCATATTCATGATATTCATATTCACGTTGATATTCAGGATATTCATGCCCGGTTTTTTCAAGCACACTCAAATTTGATGGACCCTCAAGTTTACTACATTTTACTACATTTCCTATACTTATCATGGAAAATGTCAGCTGTTCATCAAAATTTGAGAGTCCCTCAACTTTAAGTGTGCTTGGAAAAGCCCGGCAATGACTGAAGTTCAAAAGATTCCATGGTTCAAAAGTTGCACATCATTTCTGATTGGTGATTGGTGTTCTATATTATAAAACAACACTTCTCAATAAATTAAGGTACATTTTCATTCCTACAAGTCACGGATACATGTCTCAAGATGAAATAGAAACCCGTAGTTGTATAGTCCGTCCAAGCAAAGAAGACCCTCTGGCACGACGGGAGAATGACTCAAGCTCGGTCAATATTGGTTCAAAAATTATCAATGATGTCTCAAATTGTAGGAAACAATTTGTTCCACATTACATCCACATTTATAGTTCTTGAACAAATATTGACCGTGCTGGAGTCATTTTCCCAATTTGTCAGTGGGTCTTCTTTGCTTGGACAGACTATATGAAGCAACGCACATCACATCCAGCAGACCAGTGTACGTTGCTCTCTCTATATATTTACATGTTTCTATTGCAACTTTAGAAGTAAAGAATGTGCCCGTGCTACATTAGTATCGTCTGTTCAAGCAAAGAAGACTTTCTGGAAAAATGGGAAATGACTCGATCAATATTAGTCCAAAAATGATAAATTCGGTCCCCAATTGTGGATCAGATTTTTCTACAAATTTCCCATCTTTGAACAGATACTGACCAAACAGGAGTCATTTTACCATACTGCCAGAATGTCTTCTTTGGTTGTAGTAACTTTGCTGGGAGTAACAACTAGAAGAAATGTAATAGTTGATAGTTTAGACAAAATTATCGATCAATCGGTAACTAACACCATACACTGTAATTGATCAAAAGTTTATAAAACCTTCTTACATATTTGTTGAAAGAAAAACAAGTACATAACAGTTTATCAGCGAACTACCGCGAATAGGCTAGATATTCCCAAATATCTGCTACAGCCAATTTTCAATCATCGTGATCATTTCAAAAGCATAGCCGATGAAGCAGATATCTCCTCTGATATTTTATTCAAGATAATTGGAAAAACTTCTTCTCATTTGAGAAGATTGATAGGCTATCTTAGAAGTTCTCCATTAGCTGATGGAGATATCTGTAGCTGAATACTTATAATATCAACCAGACATCGCTCGAATCTTCAACGAGGGAAAGAAAAATAAAGAATCTACAACTCTTTCAATGGTTATTTGAGCATTAAATAATATTGCAACCATTTAGAAGTTGGTAGAACTTTTACTAAACATAAGGAAAAGCTAAGAGAAACAGAAATTGTGGAGTAAGAGAAGAAGAAGAAGAAGAAGAAGAAGAAGAAGAAGAAGAAGGAGAAGGAGAAGATGATGATGAAAGTGGAAGAAAAAGAAGAAGACGAGGAAGAAGAAGAAAAGGAAGAAGAAGGAGGAGGAGAAGATGATGATGAAAGTGGAAGAAAAAGAAGAAGAAGAAGAAGAAGAAGAAGAAGAAGAAGAAGAAGAAGAAGAAGAAGAAGAAGAAGAAGAAGAAGAAGAAGAAGAAGAACAAGAAAAAGGAAGTAGGAGGAGGAGGACGAGGGAAGAGGAAGAAAAAGAAGAAGAAGAAAATGAAGAAGAAGAAGAAGAAGAAGAAAAAAAGAAGAAGAAGAAAAAAGAAGGAGAAGAAGAAGAAGAAAAAAGAAGGAGAAGAAGAAGAAGAAGAAGAAGAAGAAAAAAAAGAAGAAGAAGAAGAAGAAAAAAAAGAAGAAGAAGGTGATGATGAAAGTGGAAGAGGGATAAGTAAGAGAAGGATAAGGAGGTGAAGTAGAGGATGAACGAAGATGTAAAATGAGAAGAGATTGGAAAAATAAGAAGTTGGTAAAAGGAGTCAGAATAATTAAAAGTTAGCTTCACAAGAAGGAAGTAATGAATAGAAAAAGAAGAATGATGAGGGTGGAAAGAAGGTTGAAAACGAAGATAAGTAGGATAAGATAAATTGCAAATTTCGAGATAGGAAATCACAAGTAAACAAGCACTTTTAAAAAGAATAATTACTGGGGTGATTGAATAAAAAATGAAGAGAAGAGAAAAACGTGAAAAAGAAAAAGGAGCAGAAGTGATAGTAGAAGAGAAAGAATACAGAAAAAAGATGGAACATTGGAAAACGAACATGGGAGAATGATGAATCTGGAAAAATAAATGAAATTAAAAGAAATAAAGTAGACGAATATAGTGGAAAGGGAGGACAAAAAAGAACCCGACTATAAAGACTTAAAAGTGAGTAATTAGGGTTGGACTTCAGTTCACTCCAGCCATTAAACTCAACATTCAAACAAGTTTGTTTGAATGAATTGCCAAAGTTAGCGACTTGTTTTAAACTCATCAATTAGTGGTTAACCCAACTCGGAACTGAAACTTTCATGAATCACACGAACCAGAACTAAATACACAACTTACAGTGAGTGCTCCATATATTTTCAGAATATGGTATTTCTATGGGAGTTTGCATTGATGTAATTCTATCAAATGGTTCTGTTCAACTTTATCCTTTATGTAATAATACTTATCTACGGGCATATTGAAAAATTCCTATTTCAGTTTTACAATTGAAATCGAAATGACTACCATTTTAAAACAGAATCTCAGAACCGTATTGTAATGAACGTTTTTCGATACAGGAGGAACTTTACGATACAGTCAAAATTCCACTTTATGATACATTCCTTGTTTCGTTTTGAAATCAGGTGATAAAAAGTAAACAGTGTTCAACTAACCTCAAAATCAAAACTGCGAATGGGATTGAGTAGCCTACCAGTATTTTTTGTCAATATTTCAATTTATGTATAATTTAAATATTCCAAAGTTTAAATAGTTAAATATACTTATAACTTTGTTAGTGAATATGTTAATAACTTTCACTTTTACAACAACACTCACGATTTTGTTGCTTGTCAAATGCGTTTTGTGGTTCTGACTGATATGTTATTTTTTACATATTTAACAAGTGATAAGTTGATTATCATAACAGTTCAAGTAGGATGAAGACAAAAGAAGTTAAATAAATGACGGTATGTTGATTTCTATAATAGCGTACACTTACAGATAGCTTGACACTGGTGGGCTATAGCTTGATACTAGTCTGATACTGATAACTACACTGGTGGTCGTAGATAAAAGTGTATGTAACGGTTGTATTAGGCCTTTATAGCATTCGTGAGATATTTAGAGCACTCGCTTCGCTCGTGGCTCTAACTTACATCTCACCTCATGCTATAAAGGCTCCCATTATACAACCGTTGCATAAACTACAATAATCGTACCAGAAAGTTGAATATGAAAGTATTTGTTAACCATTACACTGAAGAAGCGGTGAAAAAGCTTGAATGAATTCATGGGATATAGCTGTGAGTCTTTAATATAATGTTGTATAATCTGTACCAGCCAAGAAGACATTCTGGCGAGATGAGAGAATTACTCCAGCTCGGATAATATCGGTTTGAAAATTATTAACTAGGTATCAAATTGTTGATTAGATTGTTTTATACAATTTTAGACTGTATGTATGTATGTATGTATGTATGTATGTCTGGCTCGGCTAGCCTGCCGGCTAGTAATTAGTAAACCTAATAATTCAACTTCTTAAATTTAACGTTATATTCAATGATTCTTCATTTCATCCTGTTCCAGTTTGACCTCGAGATAAGGAGAGCACGACCAATTATTATAACGAATAATATTATTAATTAATATAGAATTATTATTAATTGTTGTAGAATTAAGAGGTAAGACGATTAACAAAACAAATCTCGTATTGAATAGCATTTGGAGATGATGAGAATTTTCCATGAAACGAGAAATCTTATCTTAAAAGATAAGAGAGATTATAAGAGAATTGATAATTAAGTTAAGATAATTAAGAACTCGTACCCCATTGTCATCATGATTAAGAAGGGATGTCTGATGATCTTTCTTTGTTAATGCCAAGCTTTGCAGAACTACAGCGTGCAGTCTGTCTAAGCAAAGAAGACATTCTGGCAAGATGGGAAAACGACTCTAGCTCGGTCAGTATTGTTTCAAAGATTTCGAATTTCATATTAAATTGTAGGAAACATTCTGATCTACAGTTTGAGATCAAATTTATAATTTTTTACCCAATATTGACCGAGCTGGAGTAATTTTCCCGTCTTACCAGAATGTCTTCTTTGTTTGGACAGACTTTACCTCTCGGGCATTGGATTAATGCTGTTCGGTACAGAGAAATCAAATTTTGAATCGAGATAGGAGAAGAAGAAGGAAGAAGAAGAAAAAGAAGGATAACAATGGATGGAGTGGAAGAAGTAGCAGCAGGAAAATAAAAATGAAGGAGAAGAAGAAGAAGAAGAAGGAGATAAAACGGAAGAGGAACTGTAAGAGGAAGAGAATCAGGAGGAGGAAGAATTGGAGGCGAAGGAAGAGGAGGAGGTGGAGGAGGAAGATGAAAAGATAGAAGGGGAATGAGAAGGAGAAGGAGGAGGAGAAGGAGGAGGAGAAGGAGGAAGAGGAGGAGGAGGAGGAGTAGGAGGAAAAGAAGAAGAAGATGTAGGAGTGAAAGAAATAGATGAAAAACAAGAGAAACGCAGACAACATTAAGAAGTTAATGGAGTAGAAGTGAGAAAAGCGATAAGAATACAGAGGAGTAGAAGGAGAGGAAGAAGTAGACAGAAAGAGAATAAAGTTAACAATAAGAAAGGAGGAAAAAAAGAAGAAAATTGACTTTTCTAAATTCAAGAACTAATTAGTCGAGAAGATTCTATGAAAGAGTGGATTTCAATGGAAATCCCCCTCATCTTATTGAGACCAAAGAAATGCCTAACATAACAATAATACCGTACAATGGACAAGTAGTGATGTGCACATTATCACTGGTCAACTTTGGAGAGATAACAGATTCCTATAGTCTGTCCAAGCGAAGAAGACCCTCTGGCAAGATGGGTAAATGACTCCAGCTCGGTCAATAATGATTCAAAGTATTACAAATTTTGTTTTAAATTGTAGATTAGAATGTTTCCTAAATTTTAAGACCAAATTTATAATTTTCCACCCAATATTGACTAGTCACAAGCTGGAGTCATTTTCCCATCTTGCCAGATGGTCTTCTTTGCTTGGACAAACTATAGGAATCTTGGTAAGAACCTGTTATATCTTCAAAGTTGATCAGTGATTATGGATAAATTTCATTAAAAATAGAAACATTTTTCTTCTTTTCAATAGATCAATACCTTTCTGATAATATCGAACTCCATACCTTATACCATAACCATACTAATAAGAACCAAAACCCTTATCTTGAGTTCTTACCAGTATGAAATTATTAATTTATTTAGCGTATGGCTTTTAATAGTGGGGAGACCCAAGGGTTGTTCCACCTCGCCAGATAACCTAATTTTCCACAAACGGAGATATGAGATATAGTTCTTTTGAAAAGTTCATTTGAAAACATAATTTTTGATTCCAAAACATTGTTTACTACTAAAACTGACTGAAGCACTTCACAAAATCACTACACCATAGCCGAAAATATTGAATTTTTACGATAAATTTAGAGCACGAATATTAAACACATTTAAATTTGTATGAAAAAAGTCTCATAGAATACAGTATCCCTTGTACCTTGTAAAAGAGAACCCCGAACTTAATATATTCTGTCCAAGTGAAGAAGACCCTTTTGCATTATTAGAAAATGACTCCAGACAATTTGATACCAAATAAATCTTTTTTGAACCAATATTAACCGAGCTGGAGTCATTTTTTCATCTAGCCAAAAGGCCTTTTTCGCTTGGACAGACAATACTTAGATTACTTCCAGTCAACTATATCCGACCCACAGAGGCACCGAGTTATTGGAAAAGTTTAATGAAGTAATTTTCATTCTCCTAAGATTCTAAGGATTGACATCACAGAACCGTTCTACTCCAAGAATATAAAATTTAATTCCTCCTGAGATTCTAAAGATTGACATCGCAGAGACCGTTCTCTCTCAAGATTATGAAATTTGATTGCCTTTTTTCACGATCTTGTAATTATTAAGGAATGTATAATGTCGTACTTTACTTGAAGTTCTACTCCAACGTTTCTTGGTATATTCGTCCAAGCAAAGAAGACCCTATCGCAAGATGAGAAAATGACTCGGTCGATATTTTGGTTCAAAAATTATTGACGTAGTTTTAATAGTAAGAAACATCCTGCTCTACAATTTTAGATCAAATTTTCAGTTTTGATCCAATATTTACCGAGCTGGAGTCATTTTACCATCTTGCCAGAAGGTCTTCATTGCTTGGACAGACTATGTATAAGTCTTGATAAAAAATCGCAAGGGATAAAATAAAAGTTGAAATACTTTAGATCCTATTGTACCATTGAATTATGAAGAGATTTCAAATAATACCTTTAGAATAATAAAGTTATTATATTAAATACCTTATAAATAATAAAGTAATAATATTAAAGTTAAGACCTACCTAATTAATTTCAAAGTCGATTGAGGAGTAAAAGTTTGAAGTTTATGGAATGATAATGAAAAATAGAATCTGGGAAAATAGAACTCTATAAAAATAGAAAGTGAAACTAGGTGATACCTGTTACATTCACCTATTTTATGTAGGTGACATCGAAATCTAAGGTATTTCGCCTACTTTTTTGCGCTACTACAGGTAATCTTATCTATAAATTAGAGTTGTCATTTAGCTATTCCTAAATCAAGTTTTTTCAAAACTTTTTTAAGACGATGAAGTCTTTCATCAAATGTTAGTAGGTAAGTCAAGCAAAGAAGACCCTCTGGCAAGATGGGGAAATGACTCCAGCTCGGTCAATATTGGTTCAAAAATTATAAATTTCGTCTCAAATTGTATATTTGACTGTTTCTAACAATTTGAATCCAAATTTATAATTGTTGAACTAAACTTGATCGAGTTGGAGTCATTCTCCCATTTTGCCAGAGGGTCTTCTTTGCTTGGACAGACTATACAAAAGACAGACGAAACCTACTTAATTGTCTGCGTCAGCTATATAAACAAAGATTGGAGTTTGGGTGACCAAAAAGATTGCAAATCCTTTATAGCAATAATCATATTACAAGATCTATTTTTCCAAGCTACATCGAAAACACAATATCGACAATTTTTAAAAATCGATCATTCTTTGTCCGAGACTGAACAGAGGTTTAGTTCTCCATGTATATAAGAAGTAATCCAATCCTACATATATCTATATCTGAATATATCTTGCACAAGCTGAGAAGACACGCAGTTACAAGGCACTAATATTGCCACGGGAGGTCTTCTTAGCTTGAGGGAACTACACCTGAATCCCCAAACTTCATAATCTATCAACCGAAGTCCGCTACCAATTCAGTAGGAAACCAAATTTTCAAAAGTTCAAAAGCTAGGTAGCTCTTTCACATTCTGCTTTGAAAAATACTTAATAATTGGGTGAAGTGAACAGTTACAGGGCGCGGAAGCTGAGAAGAGACTTCATCACAATAGAAATTGTATTGAAATGGAGGATCTTCAAAGCTTGCACAACATGCTACCGCAGTTTTTATTGGTTCAATAAGGGAGCTTCTGTTTGACGAACAACACAGAGAAAACTGATTGAATTTCAGATTTGATCAAGCATTTTTTGTGAAAGTTAGAAAGTCACAATGATTTCATTAGCTTCTTTGGAAGATTCCAGGTTGACAGAATAGCCTACAGAATTTTCAGGGATAAAGCTAACGCCAAAGTTGGGCCGTTCCGTCTACTCCTTGTGCGCTCCAACAGCTGATGTTAAAACCAAAAGAGACATTAAATGCTTTACTTCAGCAGTTAGTGATACTACTCGTGCGCTCCAACAGCTGATTTTGTCAAGTAGAGGACATTTTGTAGCAACGGCAAACTAACTCAATTCAAATAGAGAATAGAAACATATAAATTATTAAAAAGCCTTGAGTTTCAATAGTTTCATTCACAAAACTCGATGACACATCATTTACATTAAGTTCTATTGCCTAAAAATATTACTAACCTTCAAATTCATGAATCAAGTTCAGATTTACTATCATTGAGGCTATGATATCAATGAGGTATTGGAAATTTCAATGACGGTTTTTTTTCAAATTAACCAGGTCAGCAGCTGTTTAAATAGAATTGGATACTAATTTCACAGTACTAAACTAATTGCTCAGAAGGCGTTGATAGTAGTTTATGCAACGGTTGTATAATGGGAGCCTTTATAGCATGAGGTGAGATGTAAGTTAAAGCCACGAGCGAAGCGAGTGCTCTAAATATCTCACGAATGCTATAAAGGCCTAATACAACCGTTGCATACACTATTTTATCTACGACCACCAGTAAAGTTATCAGTATCAGACCAGTATCAAGCTATAGACCACCAGTATCAAGCTATCTGCAAGTGTATGCTATTATAAAAATCAACATACCGTCGTTTATTTTATTTCTTTTATCTTTATCCTACTTGAACTGTGATGATAATCAACTTATTACTTGTTAAATATGTTAAAAATAACATATCAGTCAGATCCACCAAACACATTCAACAAGTAACAAAATCGTGAGAGTTGTAAATGTGAAAGTTATTAACATATTCACTAACAAAGTTAGTAGTATATAAAACTATTTAAACTTTGGACTATTCACATTAGTTAAATATTCAAATATGTAAATTGAAATACTGGTGTGCTACTCAATCCCAGTCGCAGTTTTGATTTTGAGGTTAGTTGAAAACTGTTTATTTTTTATCACCTGATTTCGAAACGAAACAAGGAATGTATCATAAAGTGGAATTTGGACTGTATCGAAAAGTTCCTCCTGTATCGAAAAACGTTCATTACGACACGGTTCTGAGATTCAGTTTTGAAATGGTAGTCATTTCGATTTCAATTGTAAAACTGAAATAGGAATTTTTCAATACACCCGTAGATAAAAATTTTAACATAACCAACAGCTGATGATTAAATTTTCAATATCTGAAAACAATATCAGCTGAAGGTTTTCGATTTTTGTGGTACTACCAACCTAACAACAATCAAGTTGTATTAGCATGCAATTTCCAGATCATGTTTTTGTTTTAATAGATAAATAATTTATACAATAATGGGCCTATGAGTTGTAATTTAGCTATGCCTTTATGATATTTTTGAAACCAGAAAAGTGAATAGATGCTTTGAAATCAGCTTTTAGAAGTTACATAACACACATTACCACCTAACATTTTGCGTCTGTCTCTTGTAAGTGATGTAACCTTCCAATAGCTGATTTTAAAGCATCTTTTGTTTTTTCTGGTGTCAAAAATGACACTCAGCTATACCACATTGCCACTTTATTGGATCTGGTAAGGTTGATTTGCCGGTCAATTGAATGAATGATTGAGTTCAATTATTAACAATAGACTACTAATCAATAATCAGGTCAGCTGTTTCCTAGCTGATGTAAGCTAAATTACAGCTATAATGTAAAGCATCTATTTACTTCTTCATTTCAAAAACTTCACCCAGCTAGGCATAGTAAAATGACTACTATTATTAACAAAATCAGCTGTTGAAACGCACAAGGAGCAGACGGAAACTACAAAAATTTTGGTGTCAAAATTATCACAAATACTAATCAGTGAATTATCAATTCATCAATTAATATGGGGTATAGTCTGTCCTAGCAAAGAAGACCCTCTGGCAAGATGGAAAAATGACTCAAGCTCGGTAAATATTGATTTCAAAATTCTCAATTTGATCTCAAATTGTAGGGAACAATTCGATCTACTATTGAGACCACATGTTTAATTCTTGAACAATAATATTGACCAAGCTGGAGTTATTTTCCCATCTTGCCAGAGGGTCTTCTTTGCTTAGACAGACTATATAACATTTCTCAAGTAGTTATACGGCAAGTAGATCATAAAAATGCAAGAAACCTCCTATCAGAGAAATTACGAATAATAACCAATAGAATATTAAATGATAAAAATAATATTGATAATGACAGACTGCAATAATCAAGCCGTAATAACGACTCACTCCGAATTACTACCTTAAAAAAATTTTCTACTTCGCGCAATCTAAGAAGACACGCAGTCACAACGTAAAGTATATTATACAACGTGCCTTCTCAGCTTGCACAAACTGAGAAGCTGAAAAGACACACCTTTCGATTATAAAGTATATTAAACAGCGGTTCTTCTATGAAAAATATTCATCGGAATTGCAATAACCTTTACAATCTATGATTATAGAGAACTGCAGGTAAGTCTAATAAATAGCCTACATAACCTTGTCATGATAGAATTCATCAATGAATAATTCATTGAATGAGTAAACATCGCAGTGAATAAAAGATTAAGAGCGCCTCAACAAACATTTTCAAAAGAAGAGCGTTGCATGTATTTGGAACTGTTACCATGGATATTATACTGAGAATCGATAAGCTCAACCACCCCGTATAATAGATGAACATTATGCCACAAATAGCTAGTCCCTGAATGGGTTATATGATGTATGTAGGGAGTATTATGTGGAAAGGATAGTCAAATTTTAATGTATTAAAAATTTAATTTTGAAGTTCTTTTTGAGTGGTTTTGAAGGTAATATTGTGATAATTATCCATCTTAAATGAAAAAAAAAACAATATTTCTTTAAACCACTGATTTATTTTAAAAAATCGAGTTACTGCTATCGGTTGTTACACCATTATCACAATCTCTAGTAAACTCCAGAGTCTGGTAAACATCTTCAAAATACTTAATCAACTTTCATTTTAAATCCTAATTACTACTTTCAAATTATTATTTATTATTCTATTATAGTTTAATTGAATGGTTATTCTTTATTTTCGATGTGATAAAAGATAAAAATATCAAGAACAAGGAAATAGGTTTAGAACAAGATTGAAATCATTATCAAAGTCGTAAATTTGTGAAATAAAAGTAGATACACTAACAGCAGTAGCAACCCTTACTTCAGAGCAACATGTTAGTCTACATGAATCCTGCACAAAAATGTAATAAAATCTTACATTAATTCCATCATTCGACATAAATTTCGCACAGAAGTATAAAAAATGACATCAATTCGGTAATTTGAATCGAAATCGGGGAAATCTCATCCTAATATTCTCATCCATAATGAATCTCCATTAATGTTCGTTTACTTTACGATCACCCACTGGCGGCTCGCACCCACGAAACAGGTGAAGTGCCCGTATCTTTTATTGCTGCACTTCACCTGTTCTGGAGCCGCCAGTGCGATCACCATTCATGTTTTATAGAGCCTCTCCAGTGTACTCCATGATATAGTCTGTACCATCAAAGAAGACATTCTGTCAAGATGAGAAAACGACTCCAGCTCGGTCAGTATTAGTTCAAAAATTATAAGCTTGGTCTCAAATTGTAGATCGGAATGTTTTCTACAATTTGAGACCAAATTTTTAATTTTTTAACCAATATTGACCGAGCTGTACTCATTTCCCCATCTTGCCTATGTATTCTTTGCTTGGACAGACTATAATATATCATGCACAGATTCCGGTGTTAAAATTTTAAGGTATTGGTAGCGCAAGGTAAGAAGACACGTTGTTACAATATAAAGTGTATTCTAACGGAGTATCTTCTCAGCTTGCGCGAACGGAAGCCTGAGTATAGGCTTCAGCTTTCATTTTATAATTGGCTATAAAATTCAGGACATTATTGGAAATATGGGCTGTATTAAATTTGCAGGTGTCACTACTTAGGAAGCTTTGTTATAAGAGATAGAGAGATTTGTTACAACAGTCAGAGAGAGGGAGACAGAGAGAGAGAAAAAAGAGAGAGGAAAAAGAAAGAGTGTGAGAGAGAGGGAGTGAAGAGAAAAGGAGTAATAGAGGATGGGTGAGCTAGAGAGGGAGAAAAAGGAGTAGATGAAGAGAGAGAAATAAATAGTGAAATGAGAAGAGAGTGAGTGAAAGAGATATGGAGAAAACGGAAGAGAATAAGAGTAAGAGAATGAGAACGGAATAAAGCGAGAGAGAGGGAGAGAAAAACAGGGAAAGTAGTCCTAAGAGAAAGGAAAAGAGAAATGGTAGAGAGTGAGAAGAGAAAGAGAAGGGAATGAGAATGAGGATGAGAAGAGAAAATGAAATAAGAAGAGAAGAGGAAAAGAAATAAGAAGAAAATAAAAAGAGTGAAAGAGAGTGAAGGGGAAAGGAATACGAGATATGAAGATATAGAAGGTATGAAAATATGGAAAGATGATATGAGATGTACATTATAAAAACGTATATTTGATATAGGACCACATGTTGCAACAAGAAGTTGAAAGAGAATATGAAAAAAGAAAATAGCAAGCTTAGAAAGATGGAGAGAAGAAGGAGAAGAGAGAGAAAGAGGAAAGGGAGGTGGAAGTTCATGGAGAATTGTTATAATCTAAGCAAAGAAGTAGAATGATTGATCTTAATTGAAGAAGAAAATTATTTGAATGAAAAGAATTTTCTATCAAGAATGGATATTTGAGATAAGGGTGACACCTTCAAGAATTACTGAAGGAAAATAATTACTGGAGAATAGGGAATAATAGAAGATTATTGAGAACAAAGAAGTCATGAAGAAAGAATGAAAAAGAAAGAGTTGATGAGAAAAAAGATATGAGGTCAGATGGAAGAGAAATAAAGCGAAAAAGTGATATGGGAATTAATGATTGATAGAATTTGGTAAGGAGAACGAGAAGGAAAAATCATGATAAGGAGAGATCTAAAAGTAGAAAATGTTAAGGAATCACTTCCAATATATGAGAATTTCCAGAATAAGAAAAAATGGGGAAGACTGAACACAGAAAAGAAAATTCAGTGATCGTATTTCATAGATTACTATCAGTATTTATTGACCATCATAGACCGTTATTTGCTCCTCAGAAGAAAATCTTTATAATGAACCACTATAAAAATGTACATGACATATTATGCGAGAGTGAAATCACCCTATTTCATCAAGAAAATAAAATTTAGTAGCCACTGGCGGCTCGTGCCCACGAAATAGGCGAAGTGCTGTACAGTAAAAGATACGAGCACTCCAGTTTCATGGGCACGAGCCGCCAGTGATATTACAGTCTGTCCAAGCAGAGAAGACTTTTTGGCAAGTTGGGAGAATGACTCCAGCTCGGCCAATATTGATTCAAAAATTATAAATTTGGTCTCAAATTGTATATCAGAAATTTTCTATTTTTGAACCAAAATTGATCAAGCTGGAGTCATTTTTATATCTTGCCAAAATGTCTCCTTTGTTTAGACAGTATATATAAATTAGAATGCTTGTGTTTGAGGGCCCCTCAACAAAAATCTATCAATAATAGCGCATTCTGGTGATCACCTTGAAAAGTAGCAGAGGTGCGGCGTCTTACCCACTTACGGCAACTCTCCCCGAATTAGCCTATATATATTTTTGTATCTATCCATCCATATCTATCTTTCTATATATCATAATTTCAATCAAATAATCCACTTCCCTGTACCCAAAAAATATATTTATCTACTGTGATGACACAATCTACCTCGACTCCCATTTGAAAAATAAACATTTAGATATAGAGTTCTAGAGTATTGGGTGCAAACTTCCTGATAGAACTCTGAGTCAGAAGAAAACTCAATGACGCAGGAAGAGTTTTCCAGAAAACTTGTGAGAGTTTTCCCGAGCAAGCAAAATGTGAATTGAGTGCTTTCCCACAGAGGTCAACACTTGTGGAAAATGCCTTCTGCTTTTCTGCTTATTTGGGTTGTGGATGGGAAACTTCCAATACTTGTAGTGGGAAATGGAGTTTTTTCAAGTTTTTCCAATGATCGAAATAGATTTGAGAGCGTACTTTTGGAAAAGGGGGATTCCAAAAACAAGTATTTTCATAGATGAATAAATGAATGACTCCAGCAAAGTCAATATTGCTCCAAAAATTATAAATTCTGTCTCAACTTGTAGAGCAGAATGATCTCTTCAATGATTTTGAAACATAATTGTTTCTACAATTTAAGACCAAATTTATAGTAATTTTTGAACCAATATTAACCGAGCTGGAGTCATTTCCTCATCTTGCCAGAATGTCTTTTTGCCTATAGAGTGACTATTATTATTATTATTTTATAGCAATTATTTTCTAGAGAGATGTCCAGATATCTTATCAATCAATTTGGAAAAGATTCAGTAGAGGCTCAAACTGGGTCTTATATTGAAAATGATAAATTTTTTAATTATATATAATCACTTTTGTATCAATAATGAATTATTATGAAGATGTGATAAGATAATCTATAACCCATGAATGTTCAGGTTCAATCCACAACAATCAATAGTAATGAATCGATTATTGTTTTCAACGGAATAATCCTTCATCAATTCAAAAGTTCCCAAAAAATTCATGAATATTCCCTTGTTGTGGATGAATTGTCAATATCTCTGCATGGAAATACGCAATGCTGACTTGCTTTTTCCAGTCTATCGTTAACAAACCCATTAAAAATGACGTAGAGGTTTTTCCAATGTCACATGATATGTTTTCAGCACTGGCGGCTCGTACCCACGAACTAGTAGATGAAGTGCTCGTATCTTTTACTGTACAGCACTTCACCTGTTTCATGGGCACGAGCCGCCAGTGGTTTTTAGCAACACATCAGGAAACGATTCATCATACAGAGCTGAGGTGAACATTTCAATGCCTCTATCGTTTCCACTCTCATATGTACGTACATTCTTTCCAAACAAAGAAGACATTCTAGCAAGAGGAAAAAATGACTCCAGCTCAATCAATATTGGAACAACAATTACAAATTTGGTCCCAGATTGTAGATAAGAATTTTTTCTACAATTTGAAACAGAATTGGAAATTTTTGAACCATTATTGACCGAGCTGTAGTCAATTTCCCTTCTTGCCGGAAAGTCTTCTTTGCTTGGACCGACTGATCCATGGAAGGGCCTTTTTTGGAATCAAAATACGGATTTTTGGAATCAATCATTTTGGTATCTTGTTGTATTTCTAATTCTAACCTTTTAGAAACTTTCAATTGCTTTGTTGAGCTCTGGTTTTTGTGAAGAATGAGAATATGAAGTTTTGGACTAACGCCTGCTTTTTCATTCCTATTGCATTACATTTTATACATATTATTGTATTATTCCAATGAAGAAAATAAATAAATTAATACAATCCCGGATCAATATTGGATATCAGAATAAAAAAAAGTATACTTCGAACTCCAGAGGAGTCCAAGTTTTGGATTCCAGTTTTCAACCATAATTTTCAGTCTTGAAGGCCTCTTTAAACGGTTTATTGATACGCATGAGTGATACAAAAGTTCAGAATTGATACACAATCGTACGGGAAGGAAGCTCCTTGACACTAAACATTTGCAACGTAGGGTTGCATATGTATCACATTGTAAAGTATATCAAACGGCGTGTCTTCTTAGCTTGCACGGACTATCCTAATAATAGGGATCTCTAGTCTACTTCTACTTGACGTCTATTGAGGTAGTTCAACAACTAATATTCGGTTCGCGCAAGCTGGGAAGACACGCCGCTACAATGTGTATTGTGAGGCGGATCTTCTTATCTTGCGCCAACTTTATGAAGACACAAGAATATTGGAAAAGTTGTGTAAACAAAAGTTGCACACAAAAGAACAGTGATAGAAACTTTTTCGATATTACTGTAAAAACAGGAAGTTTCTGGTAGTCAGACGAATGCAATGTTCTTTGCGACTTCATCCGGTCACACAGGAATAAAAGGGTTACATTTTAGGAAGATGAGGAGGAGGAGAAGGAGGAGGAGAAGGATGAGTAGGAGGAGGAGGAAGAGAAGAAGGAGGAGAAGGAGAAGAAGGAGGGGAGAAGGAGGTGAAGTGATTCTTGACTGGAGTGAGAGAGATAGAGTAAGAGTAGATTGGAGAGAGTGAGAAAAACTAGAATCCTGTTGTCAGAGAAAGTTCATAAGAGAAAAGGAAATTGAATTAAAAATGTGGAAGGAGAGAAAGAAAAATAACAAATGAAGAATAAGAAGAAAATGGAAAATAGATAAAGATGGAAAAGGTTGAAGTGATGAGAAGAATGAGAAAGAAAAAGAGGAAGTAATTGTATGAGGGAGAGAAAGAAAAATCACAAGAAAGACTTGACGGGAAAAACCCTGACAAGTTCTTATCGTGAAATAATTTTTTTATTGTTTGGTAGTAAGTTTGCTGACAGCAATATTCAATGCCTTTTTCCACCCTATAGGGTGTGATTTTTTTTTTTGAGGGTGATGCCCACATGCCTGTGCGTGGGTAATGGGAAGGACGATGATGAGAGATGAATGGACCTACCGCTTTAGGTGGGTTCCGAACCACCGGGAAGCGATTTTTGAGGCTCATAAATTGAATTCAGAGGAACCGGTCAGTGGTGGTAGAGGCACGTCGCTTATCTAATCTCACCGATTAGACACTCTCTACCACTGGGACAAACCGCTTCCTAAATATCAGCCAATGATATCAGCCAATCCTTTTCATAAGAATATTGAAATTCACAGGAATGGGCGATTTTCAGGAGAAATTAAAAACGTAACAATATAATGGAGAATTTTAGGGGTATTAACACTCATCAGTTGAGTTGTGGTATTTTGTTATTTGTTAAGTCAATGCTATATTAGTGAATTTAAAAATTAACATTGAAAAAATAGAATTAATTGCTAAATTAGTAAATTAAAAAAAATAACAGCTTAATATTCGGTCTACAAATACCACGACTTAATTAGTCAAAACTTGGATCAGGAAAAACCTATAAAATAATTATTGTAACATATTTTCTAATCCTTTTTTTTTTGTTTCAATGGTGTATTTTGTTCAAATAACAATATTTTCTCTATTTTTGGAGACAATTCACAGTTGAAAAAATACTATTGTTATTCATCCAAATTCAAATTGATTTGGAAAAAGTGAATGCAACATTAAAAATGAATTGCTGTTGGAGATAAATAGAATTAGAGATAAATCAATGAATAGAATTATATTAATAATTAATTCGAATCTCCATTTATTGCTATATAAATAGACAAAGGACTTCTGCAACTGCAAATTGAATAGAATTTGAAATGAAATTGATTTGAAATTAGAAATTGAATAGAATTATGTGTAACAACGTTGAGGAAAATAGATGCAACATAGGAGAACGAATGAATGTTTGACAGAAATTAATTGACCAAAATGACTAATGGGTGAAGAAAATTAATTGAGTAGAAAAAATACTTTTAGTTAGAGAAAAATGTACATAACATGTAAAAGAATAATTGACAAGTATTCAGTAATGCAGTAGTTCAATGTAAAGTTAAACAAACAGGAAAACTATGAACAAAATGAATGAATTGGAAGAAAGAGAGAAGAATAATGATACAAAGTGAAAAACTACTATCAAATGAATGAAGCTACTAATAGAATGAACAAATGGGAAGTAAGAGAGAAGAAATATTACTGACTGTACTTCTTTGGGAAATTAAAGACAGAGGAATACTACGAATGAAATGATCGAATGAGAAGCAAGAGAGAAGGAAATAGAGAAGAAAAATGAGAAAAAGTGACAACAAAAATAATTTCGAGAACTAGAGAGCATCTATAGTCTGTCCAAGCAAAGAAGACCCTCTGACAAGACGAGAAAATGACTCAAACTCGGTCAATATTGGTTCAAAATTATCAATTAGATCTCAAATTGTAGGAAACAATTTGATATGATATTAATACCACATTAATAATTGTTAAACAAATATTGACCAAGCTAGAGTCATTTTCCCATTTAGCCAGAGGGTCTTCTTTGCTTGGACAGACTATACTATAACCGACTCACATCAACTTTTCTGAACTCTTTCAAAAGCAGCAATATCTCAACGAACAAAACAATAGCAGAGTATTTGACAGGAAACGCGCCAAATAAGTTCGAGATAAAGACGGCTAATTGCAGTTGAAAAGAGTTGTAAATTTTACATTTCAAAGACTCTGCGTGATTTGAGTAACTTTGATTCAACCTTGGAAACTTTTCTAGAACGATTCTTTCTTTCTTCAGATCTACTTTGCTTTCGCATCACGTATTTCAAGAATGAAAGATGTATTATTCCTAGCAACTACTGTGTATTTTGGAGACAGTAATTGAAATACGAGTTATTTTATTCCTACAATATTTCCAATAGGTTTTCTCAGATCACGTATAGTCTGTCCAAGCAAAGAAGACCCTCTGGCGAGATGGGAAAATGACTCAAGCTCGCTCAATATTGGTTCAAAAATTATCAATTTGATCTCAAATTGTAGGAGACGATTTGATCTACTATTAAGACCACATTTATAATTCTTGAACAACTATTGACAAAGCTGGAGTCTTTTCCTTATCTTGCCAGAGGGTCTTCTTTGCTTGGACAAACTATATAGCTATATTTCAAGATTGAAAGATATATTTATTATTTCTTTCAACGATAGTCTGTCCAAGCAGAGAAGACATTCTGGCAACATAGGAAAATGACTCCAGTTCGGTCAATATTGGTTCAAAAATCATAAATTTGTTCTTAAACTGTAGGAAACATTATGATCTATGATTTGAGACTAAATTTATCATTTTTGAACCAATATTGACCGCGCTGATGTCATTCTATCAACCACAACAAAGTTCCTAAAACAAAATAACTGGCGGGTGAATCAGCTGACCACACCTACACTTTCGTTCTTTGTCCAATATATTAATATCAATGTACTATTTCAAATAAGTAGTAGTAATAATTGAAAAACCAACATTCTCTAGGCGTCATTATTATGTATGATTGTTTTTAGATGATTATTTATCAATTCATTTGAATTCAAATTCAAATTTTATTTATTTATTTAGCATATGGCTTCTAGTAGTGGGAAGACCCAAGGGTTGTTCCACTTCGCCAGCATGAAACCTACTTTTCACTAGATGAAAAACCATGGTTATAGTTCTCCCAGGTTATACTTCTTGATGATTATACACAGTCTCTAGATTGTAAACTTTATCACAAACAAATTTGTGAAGTTGAAGCCAAAAAATAAGGCACTTTCGTCTGCTCCTCTTGAGCTCCAACAGCTGTCAATTGGGTAGGTCAACTTATTCAGCTAGGCCTAGAAGGTACCCATAAACTTACACACTAAGTGTAAACTTAGTAAGTGATATTTTTGAAATAAAAAGAGACAATAGATGCTTTACATAAGTTGTTACAGTAGGTTACATCAAGTACTAGAGACAGACGAAACCGCCCAAATTTTTTGGCCTCTGCTCTACTGCTCCAGAAAATACAACCGAACCCCTATTAACCTTCACATAATTGATATTCTGTCTGTTACAAAACATAACAGTAATGCACTGGCGGCTCGTGCCCACGAAAAAGGTGAAGTGCTGTACAATAAAAGATACGAGCACTTCTCCTGTTTTGAGGGTACGAACCGCCAGTGCAGTAATATTCATTGAACCCCAGAACATTAATGTTTCAAAACAAATATGCTCTCTTTGTTTAGCTTGTACCAAAGACTAAGTCGGTTAGCGAATGACTGTTAATTATTCTCAGCTCTCTCAGGACAGTCGGCGACCTGTCTGGGGGAGCACATTGATATGAGAGTGACCCTAGCTTCACTAATTCCCACTCGAAGACAGCTTCAAACTGTCCTGACAGAGCTGAGCATTAATAACAGACATTTTCTAACTGCCTTCAACTTTGGTACCAACTATAAACCACTGAACATTGCATACAGTTTCCAGTAGTCCAAGCAAAGAAAACATTCTGGCAAGCTGGCAAACAGGCTCCACCTCGGTCAATATTGGTTCAAAAATTACAAATTTGTTCTCAAATTGTAGGAAACATTTTGATCCACAATTTGAGACCAAATTCATAATTTTTGAACCAACAATGACCGAGCTGAAGTCATATTTCCATCTTGCCAGAAGAGGTCTTCTTTGCTTGGACAAACTGTGCAAGATACATCGGTTTCAAACTATCCCAACGTCTATTCCCCATCATTAATCTCAATTCCAATTCAGGATTCCAATTTCAGGCAGCTGCCTGTGATTTACATACAGTACGCGCAAGCTTGGAAGAACCGCAATCACAATACACTCAAGTGTAGCTAAGTCTCTTCTCAGCGTGCGCGAACTATACTAATCAGCTCACATGGTAACTACCGCACAAATTCAGTCATATGAACTTGTATCGATTGTATCGATACTATTTATCGATTATATCGCATTTTATCGATTGTGGATGAACATGAAAACCTCATCAGATTCACGTTTGATCATTCTATCCTTTGTATTGATTGGAATTATGAGAATTTATTTTTATTTATTTATTTATTGTACGATATATTGGAATCATAATAATTATTATGACCAGGGAGGAAAAACTAGGCTGAGCCTGTACCATTTCAATCCCAAATTTTGATAAAATATTCATATTGTCCAAATGAGGTTATGAATCACATCACTGTTTAAACACATAATTTTCGATCCAGGAAAAGTAATTTAAAAATTTTGAATTTGTGAGGTCGATGAATGGAACAAATTGATACCAGTACATCAAAGTGATACTATGAGAATTCTTGTTAGATTCTTTCCTGATAGCACAAACAGCTGGGGACCAGCTGGTTTCCAGCTTGAATGTTCCATTCAACATGCTTGGAACTTACAGTAAACAGCTGTAATACAGCTTGATTCAAGTTACGAAGTTACCACGTTTCAAGCTGTTTGCAAAGCTTGAAAGTTCAAGCTGGAATCAAGTTTAATCATCCAAGCTTGAAAGTTCAAGCTGGAATCAAGGTTGATTCTAACTTGAAACAAGCTGGACTGTAGCTGGAACATCCAAGGTTGATTTTAAGAATGAAAATTCCAGCTTGTTACAAGTTTAAAACTTCCAGCTTGATTGCTTACAGCCTGTTACAAGTTTGAATTAGGCTGGTTTGATCAAACTGGAACTTCCAATTCAAAATCTACTTAATTTACAGCTTGAAATAAGCTTACGTGCTATCTGGGTTAGTAGTTAGAATTTCAACAAGAATGAAACTGAGAATAAGGAGAGAAATCAGAATATGGAATCCGCTGGAAAGGTCCTTCTTTCAAGAGAATGAGAACACCCAATTACCTCTTATCTGGATAAACCAACAAGATAACTGACATAAACATGTCCCATTTATATTAATAACATATCCATAGTAAATAAAAGCTTGAAACTATAGCTAATAGTTAGTTATCTCTGTATATCCAATAGTGAAAACACCAAGTTTAAAACAAACTAAAATGTATACTTTCATACAAAAACACAAAATATCCCTACTTTTCTCTCACTAATGACATCAATAGGTTACACATTTGTGCAGAATCACCTTAAAAACTGAAATTATAATTTATACAAATTCAGCACCTAATTTAATCCGATAAAACGCAATTTTTCATGAAATTACTCTAATAGAATTTTGGAAATTCCAACAAATTAAGCATCTGTTGCCTCCTCGACACCCAATGGGTAAAAGGAGATTCGACTAAATAGCCTTAGTATAAGTACCACTCTTTTACACGAAGGTTTATCAAGCTATCTTTGATGAGAGCTCATTGATTGAAATACTTATTTCTGAAAGTGATCAAGATAAAGTGACTTATTTCAGCATGATATCACTTGAAATATAAAGCTAGAGTTAACTTAAGTTGAACTATTCTCAATCAGCACTAACACTACATTCTAATAACAATTCATATAACCTACATCTTAAACCTTCATGATCATCATTCATCATCACTCATTCATCCTTTGCTTAAAATACTTGGAAGAATAAAGAATAATCAGTAGAAATCTTTCACTTGCAGATCAATTTTCGTGCAAGCTGTACTAAGAAACACTGGCGGCTTGTGCCCCCGAAACAGTGAAGTGCCAGTATCTTTTACTGTATAGCACTTCACCTGTTTCGTGGGCACGAGCCGCCAGTGCTAAGAAACCAGAGAAACACTGGAAACGAGCTATGGGACTTCGGAAAACTTTCTTTCACTCAACAAAAAATCGAGACGATTCTTAAACAAACTAATTACTCTCTCGAACAAACCAACTACCACTGGCGGCTCGTACCCACGAAATAGGTGAAGTGCTGTACAGTAAAAGATACGGGAACTTCACCTGTTTCGTGGGTACGAGCCGCCAGTGCCAACTACACGTATTAATCGAACTAAACCATCATCTACTCTACTATATGATATGATTTGTATTGATTGAAACGTTTTTCAACCATAAACTAAACCATAGTTTCTCGATCAAAAAACTATTATTCTATCGAAGGAATCCCCAATATTTTAAGAGGTAAACCGCTATCTACCAAATAATTTGATCAGTTTAGATGACAATCTTTAACTTAAACTTCAAAACTAAAACCGACGTTTTACAAACAATCCAACAATTTTCCCGAACAAACTAACGATTTTCCGAACAAACCACCAATCTCCCGAACAATCCAAACAATTTTTCAACAAACAAAACCGGTTTTCACCACGTGATCAGTTTCATTCGATGCGCGACTTTTTCCGACGAACTGGCTTGTCGAACAGTCAAAAAGCGACTGAAAACTCGCAGCGACACCCTCGACGCGCTAGAAGGAAAACCTGCCAACGCGCATGCGCGACGATTTTCCCAACAAAGGCGCCGTCAGATTGGATGACAGCTCTTATCGGCGACGGTCGGCTATCAGTATATCTATTTCTATAGTTTGGTTTGATAGCTATTTACATTGAATTGACTCCTAGTATATCTATTTCTTTAACACACAACTACTATAACAATCAGTATATCTATTTCTATGATTCTAAATGATAATTCTTACAATTGGATTGGCTGTCAGTATATCTATATATCTATTTCTCCAACTCACAACTACTATAACAGCTATGACTGTCAGTATATCTATCTCTATTGTTTGGAATGATATCTATTCCTCATGAATTATCTGACAGAATATCTATTTCCATAGTTTGATATAGCTAGTTCCATCTATTCGGCTACTAATATACCTATTTATATATTTTGGGGTAATCTCTATTTCTACTGTATTGGGCGCTAGTATATCTATTTCTATGACTCTCAACTAGAATCACAGCTATGACAGTCAGTATATCTATTTATAAAGTGAAAGATAACAGCTATTTCTATTGGATTGATTGCCAGTATATCTATTTCTACACTTTGTTCAGCTCACAACAAACTTATAATGGACGAGAAATGGAAAGGGAAGTGATAAATAATTTATCTTCAAGTCTCGCCAAAGCTAAGTTGTTGATAGCGTGTTATATCACACTGCTAATGTACTGTATATCTATTTCTATAGTTTGTTGTAATAGCTATTTCTATTAGTTCGGCTGCTAGTATATCTATTTTTATACTTGGATAACGTATCGACGGAGTCAACTTATATACATCGTGAAATTGAAGGCAAAAAGTTAGGCGGCTTCGTCTATTTCTTGTGCGCTTCAACAGCTGATGTTGTAGTTGTAATTTAGACGATAGATGCTTTACATCAGCTGTTAGTAGATTAGAACTTCTACAATAAAAAACGAAATCGCTTAACAGCTATTTGGCGACGATTAGAAGCAATGTTTTTTCTAGTAACGAATGAACATTATAATATTACAAAAATGTCATGTAATGTGACAGTAAAATGACAGTAATGTCAGTGTTTATGAATAGATATATTTATATTCACTGGTAATGTTGAAAGTACTGACTTTATAATAGAGAATGTAAAACTTTTGGGGTGGTATTTACATTTTGAATATATAGATTTTCTGATGGGAAAGTTTATGGGTATGTTCAATGTGTATAATTAACATCATATAATTAGAGCAATAACATACAACATTAGAGAATGGGAGCGATTTAGGTGGACATAACCTTAGTTTAGAATATTTTTATTAAAGTTTGCAATTAAGACGTTTTGGACGTTCTGGATGTGTTTTATCCATAATGTATTGTATTCTCTCAAATAAATGAATGAATTATTCATTTTACAATTGCCCTTTTTCAAAGACAAGAATTACTATAATTAGAATGTTCATTGAACTACTTGATTGTTATTATTTTTTTAAATATTTTTAATAGTTCAGGATTGAATTTCATGACTCACTAGGGAATATTTTCCTCAGAAAAAGAAATAAAGTTTATATTTACAAAGTCTCGTATTTCCTTTCTAATGCAAATTATAAAAAATCGAACAGAACATGATCCAGTAAAATATTTCAGATACAGACTGAATATTGGCCAAATATTTAAACCAGCTACATTGAAAACAGAATTGATGAGTTGGAAGAATTCCAATAATTATATTGTATATCCAATTAAGAGATGAATAATTTGAATTTAAGAGGGCTTGTTATTTCCAATGGATCATAATAAGAATAAATGGAATGTAGTGAATAAGGAAATGTAATAATTTCTGAAATGGGTATAAGCAGAATATTATTTATAATTCCATAATGCCGAGTAAAGTAGATTTTTAATCGCGTTCCCTATTAGGAAAAACTGTACTGCACTGGCGGCTTGTGCCCACAAAACAGGTGAAGCGTCGGTATCTTCTACTGTACAGCACTTCACCTGTTTCGTGGGCACGAGCCGCCAGTGCTGACTACATTTTTTCGCATTAGCGGATAAAATTGCAAATATTTGATGTAATGGAGAAATATATTTTCCGAATGGCTTCATTTCAATTGAATTCTGATCAGTATCACTGCATTACAAAGCAAAATAAAAACCAATTGAATATTTTCGCTTGACCATATTCCACCATATTTATCAAGAGAATTTGATCAAATCGTTCCGCTTATACGGAATAATAATCTCATTATAGTCTGGTCGAGCAAAGAAGACATTCCGGCAAGAGGAGAAACTGACTCCATCTCGGTTTATATTTGTTCAGAAATAATAAATCCTGTTTTTAACTGTAGAAAACATTCTTCTCTACAACTTGAGACCAAATTTATAATTTTTGAACCAATATTGACCGAGCTGAAGTAATTTTCCCATCTTGCCAGAATGTCTTCTTCACTCGACCAGACTATACACCGACTGAATTTCCCACTCTGATCAAACTCAGTACACTTTACTACGAAATTTCCTCATGCATGAAACAAAAGGGTAGGAATTTTCCTGAACAAGACTTTCCCAACAAGAAAACTGCACCCGAGAAAATTCTTCAGCAATTTTATAGGTAGCTTATTGGTCTCTTGGCAAGCAATTTTCCTAACAAGTTCGTTATCACACTTTTCCATTTTCCTGATATTGTGAACTAGAATTGAATAACTATTCTGACATGGTGAAAAGAGGCCCCAGCTCGGTCAATATTGATTCAAAAATTATAAATTCAGTCCCAAATTGTGTGAAAGAGTCTGCTCTACAATTTGAGACTGAATTTATAATTTTTGAACCAATATTGATCGAGCTACAGTCATTTTCCCATCTTGCGAGAATGTCTTCTTTGCTTGGACAGACAGAATACATATAATCTCATAAGAAAGATAATGTTGTGTTCAGGTTCGACGGTTTAAAATTGGTTTCCCATTTGAAAAATTTTTTTCGCCACACTGGTATGAAATGGACTGTTTTACATGCTTTATACGGAGGCCGAAAACGCTCGTTTTCAGGCGAGGTCACCAGCAACTCGCCGGGAAAATGCGTTTTTCGGCCCTAGGGCGGTAAAATAACCTTGAATGTCAGCTGACTGAAGGTTGTTGTCGATTTAAGGGTTAGTCGATCAATAGGTAGCATTCCGGTTTGATTGCATTAAATGTCAGCTGTTTTGGGAGTCAATGTCGACTTATTGGTATTTCGAAGTAAAGGTAGTCTCTCATCTGTTATTTTGATTGTCAAAATCCCATGTCAAGAGAACTGAACGTTGAAAGTTTTCAAATTAATCAGTAGTTGAATAATAAAGGAAAACTGCTTCAATAACTAATACTTCAACTTTGATAAGATTAAAAATGTTTGTATTGATTAACTGTTGAATAATGATGAACGTGAAATCCATGTTTGAACAAAATTATTGTTGTCAGACTCTGTGTTACTTCGTCTAGCAGGTAAGCCAGCGCCATCTAGCAGCTGATAATGCAACTAGACAAAGCTTCTCTGTTAGCCAATATCTGTCGAAAATCAACAACTTTGAATTGATATTGTACAATTTAGGATGATCGTACAAAAATTATCTTGGGCTTAAACGTTTCTGAACTAAGAAAATCGAATACACTGATAGTTATAAAGTAATATTCAGTCACTAAATCAATAAACTTTTGACGCGAAGTTCCAATAGCAAGCAGATGGCACCTACTCCAAATTCAGCATAGGGGAAGAAAGCATAATAAGGCTACTGGTCTAGCTGTTCATGGAAATGATTAACTGATAATTTTGTTTTGTTTTCATTGATGTTGTGTGTCGAAAAATAAAGTTCGACACCACGGGTCGAAAATGTAGGCTAATATTCCGTCTCTCAATCTTTTCTAGTCCTCGGCCTACGGCCTCGGACTTGAAAACCGATTTCGAGCCGGAAAACGCACATTTTCGGCCCTAGGTACGAAATATACTATTCTTTACTGGAGCAAATCATCCATGTAATAGTTGACGCCAAAACATAAGGAGGCTCTGTCTGTTTGGGCGGTTCATTAGAGTGAAATAATAGGATTATTGTCACTAAAAAATTTTCCAAAATTAAAATGATGTATTCGCTTAATTATTATAGTGAGAGAATTACATTATTTTGAATGAAGATGAGATTAGAAGAAAATGCATTGAAAGAAGGAATTATTTGGTCTCAAATTGTAGGAGAAATTCTGATCTACAATTTAAAAGGAAATTTATAATAATTGAATCATTAATAAGCTGGAGTCATTTCCCCATCTTGCCAGAATGTCTACTTCGATGGCCAGACTATGGATAATGATTTAGTTAATAGAATTATATAAATCAAATACCCTTTATAAACTTTACAATTTTTTTTACACAGACATGTTTCAAGCTTTAGCCCATTTTCAATGTAAAATAATATTTAGTCCAGTCATTTTAGGTTTCGCACGAGAAAGAGGAGAAAATTCTCTACAACTTGGTTGTATCACAAGACTTTTTATCAGATTCAATTCCGACTTAGGAGGCTTGAACTATTTATCCTTTTAGTCTCCTTAGTCGGAATTAAATCTGATAAAAAGTCTTGTGATACAACCAAGTTGTGGAGAATTTTCTTCTCTTTGAAATGCAATAATAATTTTCATGTTTAACCCTTCAATAAAAAAGTTACACCTAATTGAAGAATTGAAAAAGTGAGGTTTTTAATTTTTTTCAAAATTTTACATTTATTGAATGTTCTGTAAATAAGAATTACAACACTGTAAAAACTTGAATTTGGATTCAAATTGTAGATAATTTAATTCTCTATAATACTGAGTGTAAGAAAAAACTCTTGAAAATGTTCTTTCAATTGAAGATATGCAAAAATTATTAAAAGAGGAGATAACTTGACATTTTTGCTTCTTTTATAAACAAGAATATTTTATCTTGTGGAACAGATATTTCGGATTATATCTACTAGAAATGAAAGAAAAATTGTAATCTATAATTAGAGACTAATTATGATTTCTTATCACCAAGTACTATCTAGATATGAGCATTTGAAATCAAAAATAGCCCATACTCATTACACAAAGATAAAAGTTAAAGTCACCTCAGGAATGAAATGTTTTGATTTTGACCGAATTTGACTTGTGATATATGCATTTGAACCGCCTTGATGAGCTGAGAAGAATGAGCTATGATTTGTTAACATTCGTTCACTCCCACCAAAGTTAGAGGCGTCCTTAGCGTATGATCCTTCAAGGATCCTTTAAGGATCTGTATGTCAGAAAATCACCTCAATTGAGTGTGTTATAGGTGGGTCAGTCAATGAAAAATAATCAAATGCATGATATTCTGACAAAAAACTTTGACGAACTGACGAAAAATATTAATTTTCGAATGAATAGTAAGAAATAGTGGATTTCTGGAAATGCAAGGATATATGTTTATCGGTATAGCATGAAAACTATTCAAGATAGAGAGGTCAATTTGGTCTCAAATTGTAGAGGACAAAATTATCCCCAGAGGGATTTAAAATTACACATTTCCTAAACATCAGGCGAAAGTTATAAACAAACAAAAACTGAGAAGTATCAAATTTTTATTTTCCTTGAAAAAATACTACTTTTTTGAAAAATCATAACTCGGTCATTATTCAACATAGAAGGGTGAATTTGATACCAATCTCTTGGAAATTTTATAAGCTCAAAAAATTAGGATTTAAATGTTTTTGTCCAACGCTTCATTTACGCGTAAATCGCAGAAAACTATACGCGGAACCGAAATTTTGTAGTTTTTGGGGCACCCTGTATTAAGCACAAGGTTTAGAAGGTCAACTTTTTGGATTTAAGTTGTTCAAGGACCAAGGAACATAACACGAAAATATGGCAGCGTCCTGAATATTTTCTCACAGAGGGCCTTTTTTTATAAAATGCCTCTCATATTTTCCAAGGTGCCATTATCGATCAGTTGGTTCACAAGTTTTTGTTTAATATTTCCGATGTGACACTATGTGTTGAATATTTTATCACTAATCGAAGACGCTACTAGCAATAACACAGTGCTGAAGGACTGTAAAGTTGAACATGACCTTCATAAGGACCCTTCAAGGTCATATAAAGTTTTCCAAGGAGGTTATATTCCCTTTAAGGTTATATGAAGTCTTTCAATGACCTTTTAAAGTTTTGTTATTCTACAGATGGGCGAAATATTCTACTAATGCGTTCGTTTATGTAGCGAATGTAATATTATCATCATAAATCATTATGATTTTTGAAGTTTTTAGAAGATTATTCGAGTGGATTTTTAAAATTATTCATTTCTCACATCAACCTTTAAAATCCAAAATCCTCTGGTAATCATATTAGCATCAAAATATCTATGTTTACAAGATTTCAAGAAACGTAACCTCCTCTGGACTGAACTTTTCATCAAAATTGGGATGGAGATAGTGAAGGGAATGTGCCTGTTTTCTCTTTCCCTATCATGATTATGATTGTGTATGTTGTCTCTCTCTGAATAAATAAATAAATAAAGTTTCGTAATGCATCATCATCATTTTTCTAAGAAATAGCGATACATGGAATCAAATTAAATGCGAATTAATTTTGAAAACAAAGTGATTTGAAACACTAATAAAAGCACAGTTTGAAATCCGTCGATAATACTACAGATGGACTCCATTTTAATCAATCTAAAATATTGGAAGCAATCTTACATCGAATAACCTTGTTCACAGTGGAATCAATAGAAAAAAAAACAATATAAATAACAATATAAATGAAATAAAAATAAATTTCTACTGGAAAAAATATCTACAGATATTACTACACGTAATAATACAGACGAAACCCGTTTCAATAGAACGTATTTGGAACAATCTCACCTCAAAATAATCTTCACAGTAAAATCAATACAAGAGAAGCAATATAAATAAATTTCTACAGGAACAAATATTGTCTTGGAAGACTTAGCATGGCACGACATTCCATATTTCATGTTAAACCCGCGTTTTCTGACATCAAATATTGACAAAAAGCCACCCTTTCTCATGTTATCGATTGAATGCCGAATAAAGCATGCAATAAACTTCAATTTCCCACCTTTGTTCGAGCTGTTTGTCATTGGGATTTGTCACGAAAATAGGGAAATTTCACCTGTTGCCGAATAAGTCTTTCGAGAATTTTATTCTACCTTCTTTGATTTACCATAGTGATTTATTAATTTATTGTGAGTTTTAGACTGCCTTCTCTGACTTACTGTAGTGATTTATCAATAATTTATTGTCTTTATAGGGCGAAGTTGGGACTCACAGGTCCTCTCTTACACTTCACATAGTGATCTACTATTTATTAATATATTCACTATATATAAATATATATAATATATATTTGGTTTGGTTGCCATGACAAAATTTCATAGTTTTTAATTTTCGAGCTCTAAATTTCCAGTCAAAATTTAATATTTTCGGCCATGGTGTAGTGAATTTGTGAAATGTTGTAGTTTTGTAAAATTTTGTTTTAAATTGACTATTTTAATTGAACTATAATCCACATGGGTTTCCATGTTTTCATTCGTGAAAAATGAGGCTATAGTATTGCGAAGTGGAACAACCCTTTGGGTCTCCCCACTAATGAAAGCATACGCTAAATAAATAAATATATAATATATGTATATAAATATATAAACTTCACATAGTGATCTACTATTTATAAATAGTAGATCACTATGTATAGTGTAAGAGAGGACCTGTGAGTCCCAACTTCGCCCTATTGTAATGGAATCAAATATTCATGGATAGGCCCTAAATACAAATTATTGATGTAAAAACATATGAAGAGATGTTGTAAAGACCTAATGAAATAAAATATTCATAAATATGCCCTTAATACAAATAATATCAGTAAGTTTTATATAAAAATTTTTGATTGTTTATAAATGCTAGCATTGACATCATGATTCTGTTTTATTAAAAAAATATAAGAGTATATATAAACGGTATCAATATTAAATTAAAAGACAAGAGATTGTCAAATCACTGATTAATTGAAAAATCGAAATACGATTGCCAAGCCATGAACAATCTCTGGTAAATTAAAACGAAGAGTGAAGAGCAATAGTATTTATACTATCTGTAAATCACCGCTATTGGTAGACGCTTGGACCAATGATAGTGAACGTCAGCCATTGGCCTACACAAGCTCCTCCCCGATTAGCGGTTCATTCAAACGTAACAAAATGGCGATTCAAACAGCTGAAGTAGCAGCAAACAGCAAGCAATGAAGATCAATGAATTGATTTATCTATTAGTGATATGACAACACTTATAGGTGAAAACACAGACATAAATGTCCAAATCGTCTTCTTCCCCAATTTTTATGACCTATTTATTGATTTTTGAAATTCTTATACTATAATTTCTGCATTTTAAAGTAGGAAATGTGATATTGTAGCAAACTATTAGTTATTACAATTGACAGCTAAACATCGATTTTCTCCAGATGAAATAAATCTGAATAGAGGTTAGTTTTCCAGAATACAAGAAATATAGGATATTTTGAATTGTAATAACTATTTTCTGATCGTCACTTAAAAAAAATTCAAACAACCAATGTTCAAAATCAATAAGCTTTCTACTCTATCTATTAAGATACTTTCATATTATACCTAATTTTAAAAGAGTATGATATCTCCAGTTCGTTAGATTTTGAGTCCACACAGAGGACACAAATATAATAGGTATAAGACCCTGTCTCATTAAAAAATATTGGTTATGATAATTTATAATCATTATCAGGTGAAAAATTGAATAAACAATTTATAAGCTTTTTCAACTTTAATTCAACCTTCTTGTTAATCTCCGTAAATATGGACTTCCAATAAAAACTTGAAAATTTAATCCAGAAATTTAACCTTTACTTCACATGTTTCTCACCCACTTTCTAAAAAAAATCAACACTCCCCTTCCTTATTTCTTTTAGCTCCTAAATTTAGTATAAAAGCTGAGCAGAGTGCTTCTTACTCTTTAATGGAGCCTAAAAGCAATGGATTTCCACTTTCATCAACACCTCTCTCTATCTTCTTTTTCTCTTTCTTTCTCATTTTCCCTCTATCCCTTCCACTCCTTCTCTCCTTCATTTGATCTTCTCCTCTCCCTCCTTTATTTTATTCATTTATTCTCAATTTTGTTTATTCCTCCCAAGTATTTTCTTCTTCTTCTCTCTCTCTAATTTTTGTCACCATGTTACTCTCTCCTAATATTCCTACCTCTCTCTAACTCACTCATTCCCTTTCTTTCTAGTAGTTACTATTTTGTGAAATGTATAGAAGAATTTGTTTCATTCACTTTTATTGCAATGTTGAACCTGACCTGAGTCTTGTTATTCACTCGAATTAAGCAATCTAATTTAATCTAATTCCTTCCTCTATTATTAATTTCAGATTTATTCTCTTCGACTCTCTCGTTTTCTCGTTTCACCTCTCTTCCATCATTCCTCCCATTCATTCCTTTTATCCTCACTTCTTCTATTCCTTTTGTTCTACCATTTGTCATACTTCTTTTTCCCAATATCTTTTCCATCCTTTATCCCGCCAAAAAAATGAGGATACACAACTTTTCCAATTGATTTATTTTCCTTTATTTCTACCATCTTCTTCTACATTTCTTCTTTTTCTCTTTCCACCTCATTTTCCTGCTTCTTCCATCTTTTTCTCCTTTTTTCACTTCTTTCTTCCACGTTTCTCCTCTTTTTCACTCTCACTCTTACTCTTCCTACCCTCTTTCTCATCTCTCCTTCTCATCTTCCTTCTCACTCTTCCTCTTCCTTTCCTCTTCCTTTCCTCTTTTCCTCTTCTTCCTCTTCCTTCCTCTTCCCTTCCTCTTCCTCTTCCTCTTCTCCTTTTCCTCTTCCTTTTCCTCTTCCTTTTCCTCTTCCTTTTCCTCTTCCTTTTCCTCTTCCTTTTCCTCTTCCTTTTCCTCTTCCTCTTCCTTTTCCTCTTTTTCTTACTCTTACTCTTTCTCACTCTACTTACTCTTCCAAACTTACTCTTCTCCGTCATTTTCCCCAAGAAAAAAAAGCAAAAAGTAAACGACCCCCTTAATAAAGTCTGTAAAAGACCATCATCTGGTATGTTAATTGCAATTTTTCCTGGGAGCGTCTCCAAAGCAAAAAGTAATTTTAATGAGAATTTTCCATTTTCTCAACAATTCTCAAGGCTGTCCTCTCCCAAGACCAAGCTAACTTAGAAGACACTTCTCACAATACACGTTACATTATAACGGCGTCTTTCCTCAGCTGCACGGACATGCAATAACCGCTACAAGTTCGCGTAAGCTGAGGAGAGACGCCTTCACAATACACATCACATTGTGACGGCGTGTCTTCTCATTTTTTCGGCTTGTACCTAGGGAATTTCCAACCTTGAACGAAATGCAATACTGGAGTGACAGGCGTGTAAGTTAATATTGGATGTCACTCAGATTTTCTTTGAAGGAGGTAGAAATTTATCAGTTGTCGGAGAAATATCAGGGGGTTGATAAACTAATATAGTATAAACTAATAATGATCATGACAAGTGAAGACTTGATCAAAATTATTATGATTTGATCTCGGACTTAACATGATCAGATCGAAAGGATTGTGATCTGATCATGATCATACTTGATCGAAAGTTATGAGTCTAGTTGAATGATGAAGAGAAATTACTTTTTGCTCAAGTCTGTAGTAGTTAGTGATTGAATAGGGTAGTCTGGTGGCCTATAGTTGACCTTCCTCCAATATAGCCACTTGAAGTAACTGCACAAGCGCAGATTTAGAATTTTTTAGTACACGAATTTCTGATTTTCTATTATTATTCAAGGGTAAAAACGAAAAAAAAATGCAAAAAATTTCCTTTTGCTGTGATTTTACAGTGATTTACTAATGGCGATCAAAAATCGCTAAATTGACAAAACAGCACAAGTGATGAATTCGTGTTTAGTAGCGATTTTGCGATTTTTGATCGCAATTTCTGAGATTTGGGTAAGATTTACACAATCGCCGCCGTTTATCTTTTTCTTTAGAATCCGACTCTCTTCAACTTCCATTAATAAAAAATACAATTTTTTGTATTGATTCCTTATCCAGTTATAACCCTTATTGTTGAAGAATGGCGTTTTCTAGCATATTTTTTCCAATTATCTCAATAACCGTTGAAGTTACAAACTTGGAACTGGTTTTATTGAATTCCTCAGCTAATTTTACATAGGATTTGCTTATTTTAGAACCTCACTAAAGCCACTAAAAAATTAGAAAATTTTTTATAATTTTGAAAAATCTCAATTTTCCGCCATTGTTATCTCAGTAACAAAGCGTTTTTGGGGGTTGGTCCCATGGAACTTTTTTGTCTACTTGGTGTAAGGAATCAGCCTGAGAAGTATTGCACATTCCTCCTGGAATACCCTGTATAGTAGCAATAAAAAATAAGTTCATACTCACATGAACAAGTCCTGTCAATTATTGACTTCGGACTCTTGGATGTATTGGTACTCACCTGGAAAAAAAGAAAATATCAATTATAAAAAATTGTATTCCTCTTTCCAATCCAAGATCAGTATGAGATAAATAACAACATTAAAATATAGATAAAATATTAACAATATCGAACAAGGTATTAATAGGTTCTATAATAGGTATCAATTAAGGTTCTAGGGCTTCTAGATTATTCTGAGGGTCGATGGAAATTTAGACCTAGCTGTTTTTTTTTTGTTTTTTTTTTACTAAAACATGCGCATGATCCCTACCGTGTATTTGAGTATCCTTGGTTATTGCTTAAGGCACAGACTATGAAAATCTTCATATAGTTTTATAGTTTTAATAGTTTATATCAGTTTAGAAAGTCTTATGTTCTTTGTGCTTATGGGAACATTCCAAATCCAACAAATTTTTAGCCAAACCAGCTTATGATAAATTCAATGTAACGTCATCTCCGACCCAATTGATTGCAGATTAGATGGAGAGAAGATATAGATCGCAAATTTCAAGGACGCAACGTAAATAATACATAGATATAGATTGCAAAGCTCAATGATGCAATAGATAAGATATAGATTGCAGATTTCAATTATGAAACGTAGATAATACATAGATATAGATTGCAAAGCTAAATGACGTAATGTAGATAAGATATAGATATAGATTGCTGATTTCAATGACGCAACATTGATATAGATTGCAGATTTCAATGACGCAAAAAAGATGAGATAAAGATAAAGATTGCTAAATTCAATGACGCAACAATAAATGATCGAAACAGGAGACGATCAAACTTGGGTACTGATACTATCAACTTCTGTCGCGGGAGAGTAATAAGTAATAGTAAGTCCTATGTTGTATGAGGGGACAGAGCGAGTAAAGAGGAGTAGGAAAAACAAGAACAAGAAGAAGAAGAAGAAGAGGAAGAAGAAGAAGAAGAAGAAGAGGAAAGAAGAAGAAGAGAGAAGACAAAAGTAGGATTATTTCTTGCACTGAGTTTGACTCCCAATAGACACATTCTAGCTTGGACTGTAAGGCCTTTCAAGCAAAGAAGACATTCTGACAAGATGGGAAAATGACTTCAGCTCGGTCAATATTGGTTCAAAAATTACTAATTTGGTCTCAAATTGTAGAAAACATTCTGATCCACAATTTGAGACCAAACTTATAATGTTTGAACAAATATTAACTGATTTGGAAACATTTCTCCATTTTCTCAGAATGTCTTCTTTGCTTGGACTGACTATACCTTACTTCAACCCCTAAGCTCTCATTATACTTTTGACATCTTACTCAGAAACTTTCCTCCCAGATGTGAAGTTTTCCAACAATAAGTTTCCACTACAATACAATATACCAGACACCATCTAATTTGGCGGTTTACGGTTATCTATTTTTATTCCTTAGCTCTGTCAGGACAGTCTGAGAATGGTCTACGAGAACGAAACTGATTAGCTAAGATTGTTCTAGTCTTAATTAGCTCTCTCAGACCACTTGCTGACTGTTCTGACAGAGCTGAGAGTTAATAAAAGTCATTCACCAACCGCAAGTTAGGTTAGAGTCTGCTCTATGAAAAGATGACCAGAGAGGGATTCAACTTCCAAGACAGAGTTTGATAGTTTTGATACCATGACAGGATAAGAAGAATTGATGAGGTTCATCAGTACCCAAGGGATTTGAGTTTTGATTGAAAGGTGTAAGTTTGAAATCATTAATTTATCAAATTTACTTGAAATGTTGACGTTCTCAACTAATTGAGACCCTGTCCTTGTTGAGTGACAATAGTATATTACACCACTAGTTTTGAAATCGTCGTTTTGCGACGTCAAGAATACGGAGCTTTACAGCCGAAGCGATCAGCTGAGGCTGGAAAGGTGAGTATTCGCGACGTCGCGAACGTTTACGAAACGTGTTGTGTATTTGTGTTTTTTTTATACACTTTATAGAAAAGTTTATGAGAATAAGATGAAAACATTTCTATAAATACGACATACGAATTCAATTTGCTGAATTCCATATTGGTATTTATTTTTTTTTTGAAAATTCTTTATTTGTCCAAAATAATATAACATACATAAAATATACAGTACAAAATACAAAATCATATATTTGTTATTTATTTCAACGAAGGTTATCAGTCGCTAAAATCAATTCCAAATCAAAACAAAAGGTTAGGTGTGGAATCATACGGAACAAAAATTATTGTTTGAAAAAAATCATATGCTAAATTGTCTCAGTTGGAAAATATTCGAAATAGTCGACTTATCAGTTCAGTCGACCAATTTGCATGGAATGCGCTGCTAAGTCAACGGAAAAATTTGTTGAAAGCTGATTTTTCCTATCTTGTACGGCTATAAGGCCCAAATATCAGCCGTTTATTTCGCACTAGTGCTGAAAATGAAGGCTTTTAAAGCCTGTCAAGTAGATCGAAACTGGCTACTTCCTATCAATTGTAGACAAAAAAACGTTCTGAAGTGCAACCGAGTGATTACACAATCAAAAACTGCGTAGAAATACTCCCTGAAAAAAATAGTAGAAATAGTCCCTGAAATTATTCTAAACTAGCCGGCTGGCTCGCTTCGCTCGCCTTCTCCGCCTAGCCATGGATGGGGCTCCGCCCCCTGGACCCCCGACAGTATCAACAGTGTCAGAGAGTCAAACAGGCTCGCTTCGCTCGCCTGCATCACATCTGTCAGTGTAAGCTGAGACAAACAGGCTCGCTTCGTTCAGAACAGATTCAAAATTTATTGAACACAGCATTTCTAGACCTAATCTGGACCTGTTCACCAAATTTCGATATTCTCTACCAATTTTTTCTCAAAATATCCAAGATAAACTCCGAAAATTCCAAAAAATAGTAAACCCTAATATTTAGCGTAACCTTGGGAAGTATATCGGACATAGTTTGAAACTTGATTCAATACCTTCCAAATTAGTTCATCTATAATCTTGCTGAACCATTAAGTTTACAGTAAGGATTGGTCGTATCAAGGCGGAAGATATGCAACCCGCAATACATCTACAGTTTAAAAAACTGATAACTGGCGTAATCTTGAACGGAGTTGAAATATATTTTAACATAACATTTCCAGACCTTATCTGAACCTGGCTATCAAATCAACATTTTCTACCGATTAGTTCTCGAAAAAATTGAGAAAACGCCGAAAAACTATAGAAAAACTTAAATATTTGGCGTATTCTTGAAAAGTTTTCTAAATCCGTTCTTAGCGCGCGTCTAAACGTCCAACTGAACATGCCTGCCAAATTTGAACGCATCCGGTCAGTGGATTTTTAGGTCTGTTGATGAATGAATGAATCAGTCAGTCAGTGATATTTCGCTTTTATAGATATAGATTGTTAACTTTCCAGTTATATCGGAAAAATGAGAGTGTATCACATATTACACATAACAGCTCGTCAAGGATCAAAAAATTATTATAATTTTGACCTCCCTTGTGCACAATATATTTGAATAATAATTGCAATTTGATTTGATTCGAACTTCCATTACTTGTGTGTTATCACTATACATATACAACATAAAATATTCTACTCCACACGTAGAAGAGGTCTGGAAAACTTAGCTGGGAAGAAAAGTATTGGTATTTCCATTAAACATAATTACATATCTCCATGATAGCCTACATATGTTTATGATACAAATATCCATGATTTTCAGAGGTCCGGAAAACGTAGCTGGGAACAAAAGTATATTGGTATTTCTATTATACATAATTACATATCTCCATGATAGCCTTCATTTGGGTGGCTCGTTGGAGGAGTGGTAAAGCGCCGGTCTGATAACCAGGTGGATCCTGGTTCAAGTCCCAAGCGGGGAAACAATTTTTGACCACAGCACAATCACATAAATACGGCCACCCCGTCTTTCGGAGGAGACGATAAGCCGTCGGTCCCGACTACATAAAAAAAGTAGTCGTCATCTATCATCCATTTCATTACCCAAGCCTAAGAGCTCATGTGGGCTTCACCCTCATAAACAAAAGAAACAAACAAAAACAAACAAAATATGTCCATGATACATATCGGGTGAAACAAAAAAAAACGGGAACTTTTGAAGTAACAGGTACGTGAATAAAGGAGATTTTATCATTAGTTTCATTGCTGAAAATGTGAAGTAGAATAGTTGCCATTTATATTTCTAACAATAAAATGCCAATATTCATGGACAATATCTTTGAGATGACGACCATTCAAACGTATGCATTCCTGGAAGCAAACAGTGAGATTTTCATGTAAGCATGGAATGTCGATGCACTGTGTTCAACTTTTTCTTGTGGGACATTTAAAAAGTAAAGCATACGCTTCACGCTCAGAAATAATTATTCGAGTTGAAAACAAGGATTCACGAAGAAATGGCTGAGATTCGCATTGCAGTGGTTCAACTTGCCGTGCAAAATCTCACTGTTCGCTTCTATAGGAATCTACAGGATGCTCCAGGAGGAATGTGCAATACTTCTCAGGCTAATTCCTTACACCAAGTAGACAAAAAAGTTGCATGGGACCAACCCCCATGAACGCTTTGTTACCGAGATAACAATGGCGGAAAATTGAGATTTTTCAAAATATATTAGTTTTTCTAATTTTTTAGAGGCTTTAATGAGGTTCTAGAATAATTAATTCCTATGTAAAATTAGCTGAGGAATTCAATAAAACCAGTTTCAAGTTTGTAACTTTAACGGTTATTGAGATAATTGAAAAAATATGCTAAAAAACGCCATTTATCAACAATAAGGGTTATAACTGGAAAATGAATCATAAAATTGTATTTTTTATTAATGGAAGTTGGGAAGAGCCGGATTCTAAAGAAAAAGTTAAATGGCAGCGATTGTGTAAATCTTACCCAAATCTCAGAAATGGCGATCAAAAATCGAAAAATTGACAAATTACAGCATAAGTGATGAATTTGTGTTTAGTAGCGATTTTTGATCGCCATTTCTGAGATTTGGGTAAGATTTACACAATCGCCGCCATTTAACTTCTTCTTTAGAATCCGACTCTCTCCAACTTCCATTAATTAAAAATACAATTTTATAATTCATTATCCAGTTATAGCCCTTATTGTTGAAAATTGGCGTTTTTCAAGCATATTATTCCCAATTATCTCAATAACCGTTGAAGTTACGAACTTGGAACTGGTTTCATTGAATTCTTCAGCTAATTCTACATAGGAATTGATCATTTAAGATCCTCATTAAAGCCTCTAAAAAATTAGAAAAATCAATATATTTAAAAAAATCTCAATTTTCCGCCATTAATTTCCGTCGGTAAGAAAGCGTTTTTGGGGGTTGGTCCCATGGAACTTTTCTGTCTACTTGGTGTGAGGAATCAGCCTGAGAAGTATTGCACATTCCTCCTGAATACATACCCTTTATACATACGTTTGAATGGTCGTCATCTCAAGGACATTATCTACAAAAATTGACATTTTCCTGGTTACAACCATAAATGTAAACTATTCTACTTCACATTTTCAGCAATAAAACTAATGATTACTTACATTACCTTTATTCACGTGTTACTACAAAAGTTCCAGTTTTTTGTGTCACCTGTTATATCCATGATTCTCAGAGGTCCGGAAAACGTAGCTGGGAACAAAGGTATATCCATAATTCTGAAGACACTACAGAACTTTTTCATTCTTTTCTTTAGTCATGTTCAAGACTTTTCTATTTTTATTTTCTTCAGTCATGACTCATTTTTCCTCAGTCATGCCACTCTCCCCCTCACACTTCACCATGATTCTTCCCCAATCATTAACTCTCAAATATCAATCAATAAAAAATCTAATTTTTATTGAATTTTTCGATTCAACAAAATTTTATCGGTAATCAAGACAGGAATTGGTTATCATTGTTTTTTGACACAAATAACTCTTCTGTACAGCGAGAATAGGATATGAAAATTTCTATATTCTATTCTCTCTGCTCCTGTATGCTTTTTGAAATCTTTCATCACCTCTCACAGATTCTCGATATTCCAGATTTCCTGGACAGAATTGCTAGCAGCTGTCCAATCCACTAATACAATTTTGCCAATACTATCCACTAGCAGCCAAGAAACGCTCCCAACAGGAACTGTCAATTCTATCAGAGCGCAAATGAACTGAAAATGCATTATAACAGTCCATTCCAACCAGACTGGCGGACAATAAATGTCTTCCAACAACTCTCAGCTGCATCAGGACAATCTGATAGCTTACTTCACAAGCAAAACTGTTTACTAGAGTGGTTCTAATCTCGATATGTTTTAGAAGACCACTCACCAACTGTCCGAATAGAGTTGAAAATTATAAACAGTTATTCCCCAAACGTCAGTTTGGTTGGAGTCTGGTATAGCTGAGACAAGTTGTAATCGGCCAATGGGAAACGAGCTGAATGCTAATAGCTGAAATGGAGCGCTGTGATTGGTCGATCGAGCAGTGGCTATCTCCGTTGGCTGAATCGCCTATAATTGGAAATTGATCGTTGATAATGGGCCCTCGACTAGTTGGTGACATTCACGTTCTTCCTCACACCTGACTATCTTTATTCATTCTCTCTCTCTCTCTCTTTCTTTTTGTCCATCTCTCTAACTCACTCTTTCTCTCTCACTGTCCCAATGAGAAAGTGAGCTTTCTCACTTTTCTTTTTTTCTCATTTTAGTCTCTCTCACTTTCGTCCCACTCTTTCTCTCTTACTAATGTGTTCTTTACATTTTCACTCTCTCACAAATCTCTCTCATGAACATCTTGTGTCAAAGTTTCGCCATTTCCTATAGGTGCAAGATATGCAACCTGCGCTGCATCTTCAACTTTTAGAAACCTGATTACTAGCGTAATCTCCAAAGGATTACAAAAAATTCGTTCCGGCAGCTGGCGGTCGGGAAGAGTGCATTTCAAATGCAATGCTATGATTGCTCAAATCATATGACTCATAATGAGCTATTCAGGGTATGAATTCAAAGGTGCCGTTTTCGAAAAACCCATGAAAAACACAATTTTTGGCATATTATCCGCCATTTTCTCCGCCATTTTGAATTAGATTTTTTTTGTTGATGGCTCAAATTGTAGTGCATAAAAAGGGTATTATACACACCAATTTTCAAAACGATCAAGTCATTGGTCGATTTGTAGTGATTTTTTAAAATTTTCATCCCCTAATTTCACCCCCTTCCCTTGGACCAATTTGGCTGGTTAACGAACTTGACCGAGATATTAGCACTAATGATTTTTGTATATATATATATACAATCTATATATATATATATATATATATATATAGAGAGAGAGAGATATGAATTTGAACGGACATCAGATTCAGATTCGTGATCTGGGGGCTCGGAAACGTGTAAAAAATATATCGCATCATATATTTGCGATTATCCGGTCAAGATCAATAGTGCATTTTTTCAAATGAAATGCACTAAAACACATTTCGAGACCTACACCTGATCTGAACCTGTCTATCAAATTTCAAAATTTTCTGCTATAGTCTGTACAAGCAGAGAAGACCCTCTGGCAAGCTGGGAGCTTGGTCAATATTGGTTCAAAAACTGACAATTTGATCTACTATTAATAATTCCAATTTATAATTCTTGAGCGAATATTGACCAAATTTATAATTCTTGAGCGAATATTGACCAAATTTATAATTCTTGAGCGAATATTGACCAAGCTGGAGTCATTTTCCATCTTGCCAGAGGCTCTTCTTTGCTTGGACAGACTTTTCGAACTTGATTATTAAGTACTACTGTTTATTGAAAAACATAATCCGCCAGTCACCAGTTTCTCGTTGTAGGGAATTCTATATGTAGGTAACGCCAAAAAGTTAGGCGACTTCGTCTGTCTCTTGTACGTGATGTAGCCTACTAACAGCTGATTTGAATCGTCACTAAAATCGATTTCAGAAACATCATCTGGGCCCTGGCTTATAAACATTTTACAATCCACATTACTCATAATTCGTGGATTTTATGGGCATTTCTGTCTCATAAACGTCTCCAATAAAAAGAAAATTCTACAGTATCAGCTGATTGAAAAAATAACATGAAACCAATTTACCTCAAGTAAATAGAATCTCGGTATAGTCCAATGCTATTCCTTTTAAACCAAAACTTGGCTCCTATTTTAATGATTTTGATATATACATTGATTTATTATTATGAATATATATTTAATAATTAATATAGATCATTATGTTTATAGTGAGATTTGAATAGGAATCATTTTTGTCGCTAAAATAATAAATCATAACCTACAAAGAAAATCGTAATAAGAAACCAAGTCAGAAGACCCTTGCCTTGTAATCTAAAATGGCCGCGATGGTTCGACTTTGAACAGCTGATATCGTGAATTTGTCGTTTGCACCAATTTACATGGGATTTCCTATTCCACTCGAATCATTTGGATTCCACGCGGCCATTTTGGATTCGAATGTTAGGGTCTTCTAGTGAGTTTTGGCTGATCATTGATTCAACAACTGATTCTTTCCAAAATTTGGAACATTGTAAATCAAACGTTTAATTGGTGAATCTACAATTCCAATCACTTGTTTTTCATCAGAAAAACAAGCAGTAAATCTTTATAAGCCAGGGCCCAGGGCATAAATAAATGAGAAATACTCTAATGGAATGACAACATCAGCTTTTGGAGCGTACAAGGAGCAGAAGAAGCCGCTTAACTTTAGACGTTTTCGTCTGTCTTTTGCACGTGATTCAACATACTTCATAACAGCTGGTGCTGCGTTTATATTTTTTTATGTTCAAAATCGACCATAATACGACTTCTAAAAGATCATCTGATCATCTGGAATAGCTTAATAATTTTATTATAGTCTGTCCAAGCAAAGAAGACCCTCTGGTAAAATGGGAAAATGACTACAGCTTGATCAATAAATATAAATGTGGCCTTGATAGTAGATCAAATTGTTTCCTACAATTTGGGATCAAATGGATAATTTTTGAACCAATATTGACCGACCTTGAGTCATTCACTCATCTTGCCTGAGGCTCTTCTTTGCTTGGACAGACTATACTACTCTTATTGAAAATCTCATCCGTTGCAGCGTTAAAAGAGCAGGCTAGACTTTCCGGCATCTGTTATACCACTTCAAGGTAAGTAAATCTACCAGGTAGGCCAGCGTCCATAAGAGCCCAGCAGTCCACTTTTTTCCTGCCGGATGACGTCACTAGTTTTATTTTTTACATTGTGCTTTATACCTATATTTATGATTCGACATGTATCTGGGATTCCAATTTTCCAGCTGTTCCACAGAGAATTGAAAAATAAAAAATACCACGTAAAAAGCTCAATATCAATGAAAATAATTGTAAAAATATTTAAAAATAATGAATTAATTCATTGAGTATTATTACAGTCGAATAATGTTGTGATATTAGAACAATATAATGCTATTGTTGTCATAAATTGGGGCCAAAGATTCGAGAAGCTGGCGCTCTTGTTGAGAAAAAAATAAGCTTTTGGGGGTTCAAACTATGAGATTTCGATTATAAAGTTGAAAATAATCATATTTCACTACAAAACAACTAGGACAACTCAAAAGTATTGTTTCCTTGTTAATTGTGATGTCTCAACTCATCAGAGTTAATTACAACAATACTATCCTTCAACACTAACGAAAATAGGTTATGTTTACATTTTCATCAGCTGTGCTTTTCATTTTGGGCGCTAGAGTGCGACACTGTAGAAAAATAGTGATGTCAGATTTGTGAACCATAATTTCCAGGCAAATATCCCACCTGGTAAGATTTACTTGCCTTGATACCACTTTTCGGTTCAAATTCAACCTTCGCGCGACACCTATCGGGAACCGAGTGAACTACTGCCACTGTTCTCCCTCAATCGATTTCAACATCACAGCTGTGCAGCTAGCTGCTCAAGGGGGGTCTTATGACGCCTCTCGGCCTGAAATAAACGGAGCCTATTATAACACAGATGACTGCCCCCCTATATCAGCCACCCCCTCAATGAACCACCTCTGCATAAGTCGCCCCCCAATCCTTTAAACAACCCCCGTAAGCTGTAACAGTCCCCTCTCCAGGAAAACTCCCGTAAGAGCCCTGGATTTTTAACCCCTCATCACATAAACATCTACTATAGCCCGTCCAAGCGAAGAAGACATCCTGGCAAGATGGGGAAATGACTTTAGCTCGGTCAATATTCGTTCAAAAATTATAAATTTAGTCTCAACTTGTAGGAAACATTATAATCTACAATTTGAAACATAATTTATAATTTTTTAACCGGAAAAAAATACGCTTAGGTTAAGGCCGCACTGCCGGTGGGTAGAGCCTGGAGGGTGGAGGGTAGTTGGTAAATCTATAGAACATACACACCATCCACAGTAATACATCGTATTGCTGTATTGTGTTCAGCCGCCATCTTGAAATTCTTAAATATGTACAACATAACCTCAAAAAACAGTATGACGTCATACCGTTCATTCAATGTATAACTGTGGCTGGTGTGTATGTTCTATAGATTTACCAACTACCCTCCACCCTCCAGGCTCTACCCACTGGCACTGCGGCCTCAGCCTAAGGGCTGCTTCAAATTAAAAAATAAAAATGGAATTCAAATAACTTTTTGAAAACTTACAAAATATTATCACGTCACAGACATTTTTCGAGACATAAAAGCTTATTTTCAATGTGATAAAAATACTTTCTATTTGTAACTTTTCAAGGAATATTGAACGAGCTGGAGTCATTCTCCCATCTTGCCAGAATGTCTTCTTCGCTATACAGACTATACATCCCATTATTTGAAAACTGAACTTTAAAACTTAGGGCTGTTCAAAATAATTGAGAAATAAATGGAAATCAAACACCCTTTTAAAAAACTTTGAAATTATTAAAACACAGACATGTGTTTACATGCCGAAACATGTCTGTGTTTTAATAATTTTGAAGTTTTTTAAAACGGTGTTTGATTTTCATTTATTTCTCAACTATATATTTCCCTTACGAGAACAGTTCCCTCACCTTCCATGAATACCCCCTGTAATATAGTCCCCCCTCTTACAAACACCCCCTGCTTATACACCACCACCCAATCTCATCTCAAAGACATCTCCTGGTTGAGAGCGACATCTAGTCCAATTCTTCCTGGCTGAGTCGTTTGTTAGATGAAAACAGCATGAGAAGAGCTCACTACTCTTCTACCCTTTCACTGATCTTTCTCTCACACTTGCTCTCTAATTCCTCTCTGCTACACTAACTCGAAAAATAAGATAATTTAACCTTTAAGAAGCTTTACCAATCAGTTTCTTTTATGAATCACAATAACAAAATCGTTATATAAAATATCATTATAAAGTTACTCCACTGAGTGGTGCGGATCGACACATCACTGATTTTCAAAAGCTCCTTAAGAATTTCTATAAGGAATCGTTTAAAAATATGTGTTTTGATCATTGAAGTGTAAGAATTATGAGGTTTGAGTGCATTTCAGACAACATAACACTACCTTAAAAATTTCTCAAAACTTGTTAAATATTTATGAAATTACTGTACTCCAATTTCCATAGATTTCAACTATGAATTGGAGAAATCAGCTGACAGTAATAAAATTCTATATTATTGTTTATTCTCACTGCCAGCTGACTCTAAAAAATGATGAGATCGATCATAAGGAATGTGACCATATAATCAACTATTTTTGTAGTTTGTTTGAACGGAAATAGAGCATACAGCTCTAAATTGGTTGAATATTGCCAGTTATATGCCATCAAGAGTGATGTAACAACCATTTAATTGTTTAATTATTTCAATTAATAATTAACAATCAAATAATTAACAAATTGTAAATCAGACAGGGATTGTTTTCGTTCATACGGTACTTCCATCATTTATGCTGAGGCCGTACTGCCGGTGGGTTGAGCCTGGAGGGTGGAGGGTAGTTGGTAAATCTATAGAACATACACACCATCCACAGTAATACATCGTATGAATAGTATGTGTTCATCCGCAATCTTGAAATTCTTAAATATGGACAACATAGCCTCAAAAAACAGAATGACGTCATACCATTCATACGATGTATTACTGTGGATGGTGTGTATGTTCGATAGATTTACCAACTACCCTCCACCCACCAGGCTCTACCCACATGCAGTGCGGCCTCAGCCTAAGGGTCTCGAATCTTATTGTCTGTCAAAGCAAACAAGACATTCCAGCAAGATGAGAAAATGACTTCAGCTCAATCCATATTGGTTCAAAAATTATAAATTTCGTCTATTGTAGAAAACATTCTGATCTACAATTTGTGACCAAATCAATATTCTTTGAACCAATATTAACCGAGCTGGAGTCATTTTCCCATCTTGTCAAAATGTCTTCCTTGCTTGAACAGGCTATACCTTCTCGTTCACAGCTCATCATCAAAAGATCGAAATTCACAGCTGTTTTGGACTGCCGGCTTCCCATCCACTCAACAGTATTTGTCTTTCACAGTGCGAACTGACAGTTGATGTAGACCCTCAATCTATATAATCATCATTTAACTACACATCACGATAACAATCATCATTTAAAAAATTATTGTAAATTATAAATTTAAATTGAAAATAAATTATTCTTACCGATTATTGTCACTCTTGGATCGAATTGTGAAGCTGCACAAGGTACAAGAGTTCTGACTTCTCTTCCGCTTATTGCTCCTAACACACCACTCCTGACCCATGGCTGCAGATTATCCTCAACTTTCCTCCTCAAATGCCTCATTTGGTCCCTCACTTGAAGTCACTAACTCACTCAACTGCGCACGCGCAAACCGTAATATTCCTCTAAAAAAATTCCCGATTTTTCGCAAAAGAGTTTCCCGATCTCCAACTAATAACATGTATTGTGAGTTTACTTCAAGCTGTGAGCTCTCTTTCACTCAATAATGCATTTTATTCATTTATCACATTTATGCTTGTGATATAAAATACTATGCGCATGCGCAAATCGTCAGCTTTTTAACGAACATGAACAGACCATCTACTTCCAACTGTGAGACTGCGTGAGGTTGAAGAGCACTTATTGCTTCATAGAATCTGATGGGAAAGAAAGTGCTTGTGTTTTCTAATGGTAAGAAAAAGTTATTGTGAAAAAAGATAATCAATTTTCTTCATGAATCTGATCCTAGTATTGACAGTGTTTGATTAATATCAGAAGAAGAAATAATAATTTTTCAATGAAAATTACTATGAAATGTTTTACATATCATACGCATGAAATCAATTCAACAATAACAGGACAACTTGATAGCGATGCTAACCTTTGATTATCTGACAGAAACAAATATGTACTGAATTAATATGAAACTCGATTATTTAGTCAATCTTTCCATTAAGAATATTCTCAAGCTTTTATCTGTCGAAAAATTGACTAATTTTTTATTCAAACCAGCAAAACTCCTATTGAATTGAATATTATAGTCTATCTAGCTAAGCAGAAGTGACCCTCTGGCAAGGTGAGTGAATGACTCAACTTAGGTTAATATTGGTTCAAAAATTATCTATTTGATCTCAAATTTTTGGTAACAATTTGATCTACTATTAAGACCACATTTAAAATTCTTGAACTAATATTCACCAAGCTAGAGTCATTTTTCCATCTTGCCAGAGAGTCTTCTTTGCTAGGACGAAATGGACAGACTATAGTAATATGGATAGATCGCACTGGTGGCTCGTACCCACGAAACAGGTGAAGTGCCCGTATGTTTTACTGTACAGCACTTCACCTGTCCCGTGGGCACGAGCCGCCAGTGGTAGATCGTAAAGAAAATGAGAAAAGAGGAAATGAGGTCACAGTAGATAACACTTGATCACAGTAGTGAGCTTTGTTGAGAATTTAGATTGGATAGAGCATGTAAAATTTTTGGGATGGGTATTATAGTGATTAATGGGAGTCTCTTTCAAATCAACCACTATGAAATCATGGTATTTTTAAACGTTGAGAATTGAAAATTACGATGAAAATTTCTACTAAACGATGAAAAATTGAATAGAATTTCAGAAATATGGTGACACTTCAAAAAAATATTCATGGAGTAACACTATAACCTTCCAAGATTTCAAAGGTAGACAAACCATTAATAGGTTCCACTAATAACAAAAAATATGAGAATATAAATTAATGGAGAAAACGTATTGAATAGTTGTGAACGTCATACTGTAATGGTTATCCATATCAATTGAAAATACAAAATATCGTCAAACCACGTATTTATAGTGGTAAACCACAGATCTGTGGTTCGACAATATCATGTCTTCCAATTTGAAAAATAAGTAAGTATAGCCTAGGTAGAATTATGATAAGAAGATGCATCCATAATCTTGCCAACAAAGATTATGAAAAATTTGAAAGACATGAAAAGTCAGTGTAACGTAACATAGCGTCAAACCATTAGATTAGATATAGATTTTTAGTGGTACATCGTTAAAAAACTGTGGTATGACAATATCTTGTGTTTTGATTTTAAAAAATTGATGAGGTAATTGATATTTCAATAAATTGATGATTGTAAGTAGGTAGAATGGTTAGGAAAAGATACATTCATCATCTTGTCAATAATTATCATAAAAAATGTCAAAGCCTGGAAAAGGCATTGTAACATAGCGTCAAACCATAAATTTCTAGTATATTCTGACCAAGCAAAGATGAGCCTCTGGAAAGATGGGAAAATGATCGGTCAATATTGTTACAAAAATTATTAATATGATCTCAAATTGTGGGAATTAATTTGATCTACTACTAAAACCACATTTATAATTCTTGAACAAAATTGACCAAGCAGGAGTCATTTTCCCATTTTGCCAGAGGCTCTTCTTTGCTTGGCCAGAATATAGTAACGCTTAAATATTTGTGGTTTGACAACATCTTGTCTTTCAATAGTTTCAATTTTAAAAAATATTAGTAAGTAGGTAAAATTATAATCAGAAAAAGATACATTTATAATCTTGTCGATAAACATGATCATAAATTTCAAAGCCTAAAAAAGACAGTAAAACATAACGTAGCCGTAGTGAACCTCTCCATTGATAAAATCAAACCTAACCTTACAACTCACAGCTTTACTACAAACCCTGGCCTATATCATGAATGAAAAACAATCACACAAATCACCAAACATCAATGACCCACCACGAAAGTACAGTCCTGTCTATTTGCATTCCGTGCAATAGAAAACACGAAAAGTACAGTCAGATCCCACTAAAAACAGGCTTCGCGCGCGAAAACTAACCGATCAATCTTGGCCCTGAAACTTGCAGGGGACACGACTGTACTCGTTCCAGATTTTCACCCTAGGTTACCATCTTAAAAACCTCTAACCTCACTTGTAATCAACACAAAAACCAATTGTAAACCCCCCCAAATTAATCCACTAAACCCCTACTATCCATTACAAAAATCAATTCGCGATTTTCCAAAGTGTGGTTAGTCACTTGAGAGGAAATGTGCTTTCCAGCCGATAGCAGCGCTGCAAGCGGCGGTGGCCGGAACTAAACGGGTCTGCCATCTTGGAGTGAAGTTCACATCCAGTGAAAACGGGGTGAGTTCAGTGGGACACTGTCTGTCGAAGCAGAGAAGACCTTCTGGTAAGATGTAAAAATTACTATAAACTCAGTCAATATTTGTTCAAAAAATGTAAGTCTGGTCTCAAATTGTAGAAAACGTCCTGATCTAGAATTTGAGACAAAATCTATGAATTTTGAATCAATATTGATCGAGTTATAGTCATTTCCCCATCTTGCCAGAATGTCTTCTTTGCTTGAACAGTCTACTGTCAGATGAATTAGTGGATTTGAGAGAGAGCAGATTTCAGGATCAATGTTGGATTAGTGATGAGAAAAGGAATTTCACAGCTCTTGAAACTTTTGAAAAAGATTGTTTATGGATTATAAGCGGCTATTTGATTTGTTATTTGGGGTTACCATTGATAATAAATAGAGAACATTCAATAAACAAATAAGAATTAGTCTATCATTATGAGACTTGAAAATATTTCGAAAAAAGTATCATTGGAAGATATTAATTTTGTGTTATCCGATTTGAAAGGAGACAAAAAATAAAATAATAATATCAATCGTGATTCTACATTATCATTTTCATCATAAATATTATGTTGTATTGATTGAAAATAAATCTATATGGTCAATCATATAATATGCGTTTATAATAATTTGCTTTATTTATATTATTCCCATGATGAATAATTCTTATGTAAATGAAACTAATTTAGTTTCCAATACTAATAAACTGGTATTATATTCCAACATCCTCTTCACCCCCTTCAACTCCTCCTCATCACAACCTCCACCACCTCCTTCTCCTCCTTCTCCTTCTCCTCCTTCTCCTTCTCCTCCTCTTCCTCCTCTTCCACCTCCTCCTCCTCCTCCTCCTTCACCTCGTCCTCCACCTCCTCCTCCTACTCCCTCCTCCTCCTCCTCCTTCTCCTTCTCCTTCTTCTCCTCCTCCTCCTCCTCCTTTTCCTTCTCCTCCTTTTCCTCCTCCTCCTTTTCCTCCTTTTCCTCCTCTTCCTCCTCCTCCTCCTCCTCATCCTTCACCTCCAACTCCACCTCCTTCTCCTCCTCCTCCTCCTCCTTCTCCATCATCTCCTCCTCCATCTCCTCCTCTTCCTCTTCATTCCTATCCTCCTTCACATTCCATTACTCAATCAGCTACTCAATTCCTTATACCTCACTTCTCTTCTTCTATCCATTTCACATTACTTATCTTCTTTCCTCCTCTCATTCTTTCCTTCTTATCTCTCTTCCTCCTACTCCTCTTCTCTTCATCCTTTCACTTCTTCTTATTCTTCTTCTTCTCTTATTTCTCATACTTCTAATCTTTCTTCTACTCCTCTTTTTCTACTGCACCTCCTCCTACTCCTCATTCTCCAAATCCTCTTCATCCCATTCTATCACTTTTTACTCCCCCGTCACCCCATCCATCTCTTTATGCTCCTCCTCCTCCTCCTCCTCCTCCTCCTAACCCTCCTTCTTATTCTTCTTCTTCTTCTCTTCCTCTCTTCTTCCTCCTCCTTCTCCTCCTTCTCCTTTCCCACCATCACTTCCGCTCCTGCCTGCTCACAATCCCCTCTTTATGCTCTTCCTCCTCCTCCTCCTCTTCTTCCTCCTCCTCCTCCTCCTCCTCCTCCTCCTCTTCCTCCTTCACCTCCTCCTCCACCTCACCCACCCTCACTTCCGCTCCTGCCTGCTCCTGCGCGTCACAGAACTGTGTTAGCAGGTTGAGCTGACGTTTTGTTTTGAAGGTTTATCGGCTTCAGCCGGGAAATTTCACATCTCGAAAAACCGGGCTGCTCGCTCATGGGTTTTATGCTCTTCCTATCACTATATAATATATATATACAGCTATCTTTCTGTATTAAGCTCTTCTATCTATACTGTATACTGTCTATATCTTATAGACTATATCCTTCTATCTTTTTTTATCTACTATGTTACTACTATATACTCTTTGTAGGGTGCCACGTGGTATATTCTGTCCAAACAATGAAGACATTCTGGCAAGACGGGATAATTACTCCAGCCATAGCTTCCTTTAATAGAAGGCCATGGCCTAAAAATTTGCAACTAAGTAGAGTAGGAAGTTGAGTCCATTTAAAAGCATTGAAATCATTTCCCAATCAGCTGTTCTAATGGATGCGTTTCTTGTGTGCGTTCTCACATTTGACTTGCTACAAATCATGAGCTATTTTGATGGATAACTGTCTATTCTTAATCTTTCTTGCTAATTTGAAATCTTTCTTTAATTTGGAATAACCTTATTGCTCTAAATTCAAAATTTAATAATTTGGTTTTTCTCCTGGACTATAAATTTATTCTTAATTAAAGTGCTACGTGAAAATAACCTAGTTTTGAACATTATTATTCATAAAAATTTGGTATGAAGACGTTTTGTACATAAGTCTGTGTTTTTAACCAATAAGTTATTATTGTCTGTAAAATAAATAAATAAATAATCTCTATCACAACCTATTACAAAAAACACAAAAGGAATTCTATACGAAGAGTTTCATGAACGTTTTTCATGGAAATTATGCTCAAAGAGAGAAAAACCAAGTCCACATGCATGATTTGTATCTAAAGAACTTAATGCTTTCATATGAAAAGACTATGGTGTCTACGGTGCGACTTTGCCATATTATTAGGGCAGGGCCTTCTATAATATAATATTATTATATTTTAATAATTTTATAATATTATATTTTAATATTTTATAATAATATTATATTATTATTATTAGGGCCTTCTATTAAAGGAAGCTGTTCTCCAGCTCGATCTATATTGGTTCTAGAATTATAAATATGGTATCAAACTGTAGGATACATTCTGATCTGATTTGAGACCAATTGTACCATTTTTGATCCAATATTAACCGAGCTGGAGTCATTTTCCCGTTTCGCCAGTATGTGTTCTTTGCTTGGTCAGACTATATTTTATTGCCTTTACTGTATAGTCTTCCCAAGCAAAGAAGAGCCTCTGGCAAGATGGGAAAATGAATCTAACTTGGTCAATATTTGTTCAAAAATTATAAATGTGGTCTTAATAGTAGATTAGATTGTTCCCTCCCAATCGAGATCAAATTGATAATATTTTTGAACCAATATTTACCGAGCTTGAGTCATTTTCCCATCTTGCCAGAGGCTCTTCTTTGCTTTGGCAGACTCTACTACCTGTATTTTCAAAATATAATAATTACATAGCTGTAATAAACATAGGCGATTTTGTCTGTTCCTCAACGATCAAACAGCTTATGTTATCACTTAGCCATGCCTAGATGATGATTTGAAATCAGAAGGGACAATAAATGTCTTACATCAGTTTTCAGTAGGTTACTTCACATAAGTTACAAGATACATTTGATATACATCTAAATAACAACTCTTATAGTTGACAGAATCAGCTGTTGGAGCGCACAAGGAGCAGATGAAACCGCCCAGATTTTAAACATCAGCTATACTCTCACTTTTCTTACCATATTCTTATTATTTTCAATTCTCGAGAGAATTTCCCCCCTTTTCAGTAAAAATACCCAACTTTTTTCCTGGCATAACCAATTTCACATTCTACCAACATTTCTATGACTTTGAAACTCATTTACTCCCCCAGACTCTTCCAACATCGTAAACAGAATTTCCTACGACGAAAATTGTTTTCCTTCTCAGCAAAACTTTCACAGATGAGTTTTCTTATTCATTGATGAATTTTCCAAGTTTTTCCATACGCCGCTTACATTTTACACTTATCATAAGGTCTTTTATAAGCCCATAGGGCTGGTTGCATACCGACCCTTAGTTTAAGTTAGTTCGGTTAGTTTAATCACCGTTATTTCACCGTGTCAAAGTGGAAAAGCGTTCAAATGAATAAAGTATTGAAATGTGATAGTAGTAGCAAAATACTCAAATGTACGTATTCAAAATAGATATTAGAATCAATAATTAACTCATTGTTGCATAAACTATTTATTAAAACAAAAACATGATCTGGAAATTGCATGCTGATACAACTTAATTGTTGTCAGGTTGATAGTATCACAAAAATCGAAAACCTTCAGTTGCTATTGTTTTCAGATATTGAAAATTTAATCATCAGCTGATGGTTATGTTAAAATTTTCAACACCTTTAATTCTGGCCGATTAGTTTAGTACTGTGAAATAAGTATTCAATTCTATTCAAACAGCTGCTGACCGGTTGAATTTGAAAAAAACGCCATTGAAATTTTCCATTACCCCATTGATATCATTGACTCAATGATAATAAATCTAAACTTGATTCATGAATTTAAAGGTTAGTTATATTTTTAGGCAATAAAATTTAATGTAAATGATGTGTCATCGAGTTTTGTAAATAAATAAATTGAAACTTAAGGCTTTTTAATAATTTATATGTTTCTATTCTCTTTTTGAATTGAGTTACTTTGCCGTTGCTACAAGATGTCGTTATCCAGGATAATCACGGCGTTAAAACTTAACGATGTTACAAACAACCGGCCCATAGGCTATAGTCCAGCAAAATGAAAACTCTAAAATTAATTGGGTCTCAACATAGTTAGTTAGATGTTACCTACTCTACAGCTGGAAATGGTTTCTCAGCTTATCATCACACCTGGGATGTTATAGTCTGGTTGAGAATTGAAGACATTCTGGCAAAATAGAAAAATGACTCTAGCTCGGTCAATATTTTTCCAAAATATTGGTCGTCAATTGTAGAGCATATAACCTATATTACCTACAATTCAAGACCACGTTTATAATTTTTGAATCAATGTTGACCGAGCTGGAGTCATTTCCCCATCCTGCCAGAATGTCGTCTTTGCTTGGACTGATTAAACTTCTGGTTGGAGTGGAATACAAATTTTATTTTATACTATGATTGATATCATCATAAATAAATGGGAAATATCCAACTATTATGCTTAGTGAACATGAATCCAGTATTTGGGATGAATGTTTAAATGAATAAAATGTGGTAGCATGATTACTCACAGAATAACACCAGTTTTGAGGATTGAAACTCACCTGAAACAGAAATAAAGATAGTTATTGACATTGCGAAAATAGTTGAGTTATTCATGTACTATATACATACAGTAATTATAAATTCATATTTCAAAATTTTCATTACAATGTACTAACAAAGTATATAGTTCCAATGATCAGCTTAGGTTTCAAGAAAAAAAATCAAAGTAGGTATTGATAATAAGGCTATAGGCTACAGTCAAGATTGTCTTATGAGTATATAATAATTCGCTTGAAATTATATAATTCGAAATTATATCATTGAAATATATCAGAATTCGCATGAATGAGTATACATATTCGCTTGAGGTAGGGTAAGTATGATGAATAACCATTAATTGTGATAATTTTGAGTAACTATTTCACGGATTGCAGTTTGATGTTTGATTTGCATTTTTCAAACCATTTTGATATTTTCTGTTTGAGAACTGATCTAAATAAGGAATTATGATGATTTTTGAGAATGAGATGGAAAATATTTTTAAAAGTATTCCAAAGTACCCTCTAGACTTTAAAGTATCATGAACGTAACTGATTTCAAATATCTGAAATTTCTGTAATGGAAATCACAATATGAAATGAAATTTATTTTCCAAAAAACATACAATACGATATAGCAAAGTACAGAATTCATAATGACAAGAAAAATATTACATGATTGATTATTATAAAACTAATCACAAAATATACATTAACTAATGATGATGCTGTTTCAAATTGATATAAAAATCTCTCAATCGGAATTCCAACTCAAAAAACAAACTCTAATGCACGGTTTTTCCAAGCACACACAAATTTGAAGGACCCTCAAGTTTACTACACTTTACTACATTTCCTATACTTATCATAGAAAATTTTAGCTGTTCATCAAAATTTGAGGGTCCCTCAACTTTGAGTGTGCTTGGAAAAACCGGGCATCAGTACTTAGTTTAACATTCACAATAGGCTACCAAGTAGTGTTCAACAGTATCCGTTGACGCTTTTTACAATTCAATGAGGCCACTCCATCTAGCGATGAAAATGATAACTACTTGCGTTTGTGCAGTTCAAGAAGCGCTCACTAGATGACAGCACTTGTACTCTCATTTGTACACGTTCAATATTAGGAGTATTCTCTAAACCAGTCACGTTGTGGTATCCTGTTATTTATTGTCAATGCTATTTATTTATTGCTATTTTTTATTGTTATTCAAGTCAATCTATTCTATCTAATTCAATCTATTCCATGTTATTTAAGTTTATAGAAGTGCATGAGAAAAAAAGTAGCAGCTTTCGATTTAACAAAGACTCATACGGTTAGATGAACACCATAAAACTTCTAAAAAAGTGGAGATCCAAAAAAGTACAAAGAAAAAGTTGTTAGTTGTACAAAGAAAATAAAAATTTTATTTCTGATTCGATAATAAGAATATTAATCAATATTCAGTACCATTATCCATCATATAATACATCTTTTCATCAATATAGCAGATTAACCCCATATTATAGCACGGTATAATCCCATATTCATCTGACTATGACTATAGTCTGTCCAAGCAAAGAAGACCCTCTGGCAAGATGGGAAAATGAAACCAGCCTGGTCAATATTCATTCAAGAATTGTAAATGTGGTCTTAGTAGTGAATCAATTTATTTCCTACAATTTGAGATCAAATCGGTAATTTTTTAACCAAAATTGACCAAGCTTGAGTCGTTTTCCCAACTTACTAGAGGGTCTTCTTTGCTTGGACAGACTATAAACAATAACGATATTACTACATCCTATAATAATATAATCCTGTAATTGAAACCATAACATTGCCCTATTAATAATCTCCCCATTATTCGCCTGGGTATTCTGAGCATTGATGAGTTTTTTATGGCCTATATAATTATTGCCCATCGAAATCCAGCAATAAAATAACATGGGCTATTGGTTGATACTATAGCAACATCAGCTGTTGAAGCGCACAAGGAGCAGACGAAAATACCTAACTTTTCGGTGTAATCTACGCATATAATAAATGATGTATTGTGTGTAACATATTGACATATTACGTATAATGACATGATCTTTTCGATATATTTTCTTGACGTATTTTCACAATCTTCCATTATATCTTTTCAATGACATGTATAACCGACAACATCAGCTGTTGGAGCGCACAAGGAGCAGACGATACCGCCTAAATTTCGTCATCTGCTGTACCAAGACCCTTCATCACCTTTGCAACCCCACATTATTTGATGTTCTCAGTTAATCAACAAATTGCCAAGTTCCACATTTGTTGACAAAGGCACGTATAGTCTGTCCAAGCATAGAAGACATTCTGGCAAGATGAGAAAATGACTCCAGTTCGTTCAATATTAGTTAAAAAATCATAAATTTGTTCTCAAACTGTAGAAAACATTCTGCTCTACAATTTGAGACCAAATTCATGATCTTCAAACCAATATTGACAGAGCTGGAGTCATTTCACCATCTTGCCAGAATGTCTTCTTTGCTTGGACAGACTATACCTAACTCCACCAAACATTGTTTGCTCTCTAGCTTTGAGCTACTCGTTGCTAGGTGATAAACATCATACTCATGTCTCTCCATCTATCTACCTAATAGGTATAGTATATACTCACATATATATACCAGCAACTTGATATAGTCTGGTCGAGTAAAGAAGACATTCTGGCAAGATGGGAAAATTACTTCAGTTCTTTCATTATTGGTTGACGAATTATGGTCTTTATTACTCTTTATATCTTCATGCGGTGGTTTTCAGAACAAGTTAACTTGATAAAATAGAAAAGGTATGATTATTTATTTATTAGATACATTCCAATTAAACTTATAGGTGAAAACACAGACATGTGTCCAAATCGTCTTCGCTCCTAATTTGGATGAAAATATTAGAAAAAGTTATGTTCAAACTCACTATTTCAAAATCACGAATTTTCACTCCCGAATAGAAAAAAGCTATGAATTATAAATTTAGAATTTCGAACTGTTTATATTCCAGTAGATAAGCACCAAAAATATATAATAAATTATTCGGAAACTAGGCGGCAGGCTCGCTTCGCTCGCCTTCTCCGCCTAGCCAGGGAGCTCCGCCCCCTGGACCCCCGACAGTATCAGCAGTGTCAGTGAGTCAAACAGGCTCGCTTCGCTCGCCTGCATGACCTCTGTCGGTGTAAGCTGAGACAAACAGGCTCGCTTCGCACTCCCGAATAGAAAAAGCTATGAATTATCAATTTAGAATTTCGAACTGTTTATATTCCAGTAGATAAGCACCAAAAATATATAATAAATTATTCGGAAACTAGCCGGCAGGCTCGCTTCACTCGCCTTCTCCGCCTAGCGGGGCTCCGCCCCTGGACCCCCGACAGTATCAGCAGTGTCAGTGAGTCAAACAGGCTCGCTTCGCTCGCCTGCATGACCTCTGTCAGTGTAAGCTGAGACAAACAGGCTCGCTTCGCTCGCCTGCAAATTCCGTTCAGAAGGGATTCAAAACTTATTGAACACAGCATTACTAGATCTAATCTGGACCTGTTCACCAAATTTCGACATTTTCTACCAATTTATTCTCGAAAAATCCAAGAAAAACCCTGAAAATTCCGAAAAATAGTGAAACGCTGATATTGAGCGTAACCTTGGGAACTATATCGTACATAGTTTGAAACTTGATTCAATATCTTGCAAATCAGTTTATCTATAATATCGCTGAGCCATTGAATTTACAGTAAGGATTGGTCGTATCAAGGCGGAAGATATGCAACCCGCAAAACATCTACAATTTTGTAAAACCTGATTACTGACGTAATCTTGAACGGAATTCAAAAATATCTTAACACAACATTTCTAGACCTTATCTGAACATACCTACCAAATATCAATATTTTCTACCGTTTGGTTCTCGAAAAAATTGAAAAAAAAACGCCGAAATACTATACAAAAACTTAAATGTTTGGCGTATCCTTGAAAATTTCCTAAAATCCGTTCTTAGCGCGCGTCTAAACGTCCAAATGAACATGCCTGCCAAATTTGAACGCATTCGGTTCAGTGGATTTTAAGTTCTGGCGATGAATCAGTCAGTACCATTTCGATTTTATAGATATAGATATCAAATTTCACTTGAAATTTCTAAGCCATGAATACGTTGAGTAGATAGATAGTAGAGAGGCCGCGAATAGAAAATATATATAAGGCTATATCGACAGCAAGAACCTAAATCATATTTGATGAATATTCTAATAATTATCGAATCAAGAATAAATTGTTCGTTTTTGTATTCCTATTTCAACCTTTTATTTCCGATTTGCTACTAAATTATTTTGACTATTCTATCATCCTCTCCTCGACCTATTAAATCAAACGTTTCTACTTTATTAAGTCAACTTTAACTCGAAATATTGACCTTGTTTAGTTGAGACATTCTGGCAAGACGGGAAAATTACTTCAGTTCTTTCATTATTGGTTGAAAAGTTATGGTCTTTATTACTCTTTATATCTCATGCGGATAAGCATTTCTTGTTACACTGACTTCATCAATATCAGCCATATTTTATGTAATTGTATGATGATTTTTTGGAAGATGATAATTTGTATTTTGTTTCGACTTTTATAATGATTGAAAACTGAAATAATGACTGTAAACTATAATCTTGACTGCTATCATGATCATGAACTGTTACATGATTTTAGACTGTAATCATGATTTTAAAATGTAATCATGATTTTAAAATGTAATCATGATTGTAAATTGTTATCATAATTATTGTAAACTGAAATCAAGCCCGTAGATTATTGTTTCCAAAACAAATATTATTTCAAAATTGAATAATTATGACCCAAATCTCGTTCTCATATAGTCGTCCAAGCAAAGAAAACATTATTGAAAGAAGGGAAAATGACCCCAGCTCAGTCAATATTGATTAAAATAATATAGATTTGCTCTCAAATTGTAGATCGAAAGTTTCCTACAATTTGAGACCAAAAGTATAATTTTTATATCAATATTCGTCGAGCGGAAGTCATTTTCTCATCTTGCCAGAATGTCTTCTTCGCTTGGACAGACTTCAACAACTCCCGCCTCCATTTCCCCGCCAAATTGCAACACCACTGTTGCCAATCTACATTTCCAGACCTCCCATTGTCGTTTCCATACAATTCAATCCATTCAAGTTGGCAAGCGTGTATTGTGGTTTTACCGCGCTGAAATAATGCAAGTCGCACATGACAGAGCACAGAACTCCCATCAATTCATTTATTCATTTCATTCATTCAATTCATCCTGATGAATGCTGGTGTTAATCCCAGTTAGCTCTGTAACCTCGCTTGATACAAATTGAATGGCTCACAAATATGAATATAATAATACACTAGGTTGTGAATATATACATTTAGTTGGAATGGTTTTGGTTTTTTCATTAATTGAAACCCAAAATAAAAGAGATTTGTATAGTATGCTGCTGTAGCTTGAGTTAAAAATCTGGTGTGGTACACTCACACAACTTTCCTTGCCATTAACATTTGCTCAGCCTAATACGAGTAGGCTATCCATTATCCATACCTAGTCATCAGCAAGTGCAAATTTCATTACGCTATTACTTGCTCATCTCTTTATACTATAGTCGACCACAGATCATTGGAATTACCAAGGTCACAGGATTGCTGAGCCCTGTTACCACTGTAGTCCACCCTCACCCAAACAAAACATCACTCCTTCTCTCTCACACACTCTCTGATTACCTACCCCTAAGTACAAAGCAGCATCACCGGAGGGAGAAACAGGGAATGGTGTCGGAAGAATTGCTTGTCCTTGACCATTCCAATGATCTGAGGACGACTATAACAGTGAAATTTGCATTCGCCAATAACGCCTCGCGCCTACCGTGTGTGCCTCGCGCCTTCGGCTAATCGTGTGTGCGATTTGAAATTTTCACAAGCCCATGATGACTTGCGCCTGTCGGCGCTTTGGCTAGATTTTAGCCAAATTGACTTGGATTTTGAATGAATGTAGATTTTTTGGTACCTATTTCAATATATCGGATCAAAGAGGTGGAATCGATAAAGGATCATACTCTGTTATTTTACCAAAAATTTATTATGAAACACCAATACTTTTTCCAAATGTGATTTTTGTCTCCTTTAAATCCTGATATGGATTGCTTTGATTGCGATTTTGACGGAATGGCATTGATACAATTTTTGCACACGAGCGGCAAGCACGCTGCCCGCGTTGCTCAAACTCACCTTACCGAGCCATGTAGTGCGGGTTGCCTATATACAGATTCATGTAGTGCGGGTTGCCTATCTACAAACTACTTAACTTTTCAAGTCTGGGGTGGCGCCCCTGCTAATCTTACACAAAGGACATATGCCAGTTGATTGAGCTTATTGATGACTATATAGGGTGTCTGTTTGAAGAAAATAGTTTGAAAATTTTCTGAGAAAATCGAGATAGAAATATTGCAAAATCCATTTTTCCAACAATGCTGCGGATCTTCTGCGATTTTGCCAGGAACGAGACTCATGGCAGTCGATAGGGCTTATAAAGGGCTATTTCGGGTATGAGTTTCAAAAAAATCGTTAGAGCCGTTTTCGAGAAAATCTTGAAAAACACCATTTTTGGCATATTATCCGCCATTTTTTCCGCCATTTTTTGATGAATTTTTTTGAATTTCTTAGAGTCGGGTCCCCATGGTATAAGAACCTTAAGTTCCAAATTTCAAGTCAATCGGTCAATTAGGGATCGAGATATAGTGTATACAGACATACACACACACACACAGACCAATACCCAAAAACCACGTTTTTGGACTCAGGGGACCTTGAAACGGATAGAAAACCTAAAATTGGGGTACCTTAATTTTTTTGAGCAATACTTTCCTTACCTATGATAGTAGGTAGGGCAAGGAAAGTAAAAACTCTTTACTGGGCGAATTTCAGATACGAATTAGTGATAGAAATTACAAAATTGATACGTAATCGTACAGGAAGGAAGCTCATTGTCACAAAATATTTGCAACGCGGTGTTGCATAATGATGGTAGCTCATTTGACAATGTCATCAAAAATTGGGGAAAAATAACTATTAGTTCTCTGAAACTCAGTGTTTTATCATTCTTCTTCATAAATTTAACTCAGATATCCCCAAATTCGATTTAAATGCTCTCAAAATTTCCTCTCTTTCTCTTCCTTCTTGTAAAACTCGTTTTTTAAGAAGGTACAATCAATAATGAAAAAATAATGCTATTGCAACATGATAGTGTTCTGATACCTCTCATTTTGTGTTATCCATTATTTTCCTCATTAATGCATTCAATTGACATAATATAGGGAATGGAGATAATATGTAGACACATAATCTAGGGAAGAAAAAAACCGGCTCAAGACCTTACTATTCGTCACCCAATTCGAATTTAGAATTAACTTGAGATAGATGTCCAGAGTGTACATCAAAAAATAGACTTTACAAAAAGAAGCTTAGAGTGGATTTAGAAAGAAATAGCTCACTCTCAGTAACAAAAAACGATTGATAGATTAATGATGTTCAATGATGATGATGATTGATAATGTTTAATGGATTTTTCGGCAACGAATTGATCGATTGTTCTTATCACCTTTCTCGCTTGATTGTTTTCAAGTGCACTTTGATTAATTGGAGAATCATAACCTCATTCCGACTACATTAACTTCAATTTACCAAAATTTGGGAAATAAATAGTACTGTATTTCCCCCGATACTCCAATTCGATTTTCATTCTATCATGCATATCATTATATTCCATTATATTATAATATTCCATTTCAATGGAATGAAAATGATCATGAACAGTCAGAAGAGAAATAATAGTTGATGACAAGAACATGGAAGAGAAAGAAGGAGTAGAATAACATAAACGATAGAAGAAGTGAGAAAAAAATTAAACGAAACCAAGATAAAAAGAAGAATAATAGAAAAAGGATCAGATTATGGAGTAGCTGAGGCCGTGAGTAGAGCTGGAGGGTGGAGGTAGTTGGTGAATCTATAGAACATACACACCATCCACAGTAATATATCGCATGAATGGTATGTGTTCAGTCGCCATCTTGAAATTCTTAAATATGGACAACATTACCTCAAAAAACAGAATGACGTCATTCCATTCATACGATGTATTACTGTGGATGGTGTTATGTTCTATAGATTTACCAACTACCCTCCACCCTCCAGGCTCTACCCACCGGCAGTGCGGCCTCAGCCTAGAGTTGAAGAAGAAAAAGAAGAATAGATAATAAACACGAAGAAAAATAAGAGGAAAAATAATCGGCTTTCCACACTCACATAAGAAGAGCAGAGAAACGTGGAGAAATAGAAATGTGAATAAAGAAAGAAAACCCGATAAGAAAAATAGAGAATATTATAAGAAATATGTAGCGACTGTACGAGATAGAATGGATAAGAGTGTATAATCTGTCCAAGCGAAGAAGACATTCTGGAACGATGGGGAAATGACTCCAGCTCGGTTGATATAGAATCAATGATCGTGGAATGGGTCTCAAATTGTAGATCACAATGTTTCCTACAATTTGGGATAAAATTCATAGTTTTTGAACCAATATTGACCGAGCTGGAACCATTTTTCCATCTTCCCAGAATGCCTTCTCTGCTTGGGAAGACTATACGTGAGATTTTCTGCCACATTACAGATTTTGACGTAAGCTCGCACAAGATTTTCGAACATTTGTGTTACGTTCCATATATGTTTTCTGTAACATAAGGTAGTGAATATATCTATAGCATCCTATATCTCAAGTACATTATCTACCTTGAAGTGGAAATCACCGAAGTATATATATTCAAAATAGTGTAGTACATAATATAGTGCAAAATGTGAGGAGGTATTTTATGGTTCCATACTTCACAAGGTGTACGTATATGTATATACATAATTTGTATTACATAGTCTGTCCAAGCAAAGAAGACATTCTGGCAAGATGGAAGAATGACTCCAGCATAGTGAATATTGCTCCAAGAATAATAAATTTGTTTCAAATTGTAGGAAAAATTCTATCTACAATTTGAGACCAAATTAAGAATTTTTGAACCAATATTGATTGAGCTAGAGTCATCTCCCTTTCTTTTCAGAATCTCTTCTTTGCTTGGACAGACTATATATGTATTCTTATGTACTGTGTAGTGTAGAATAGTTATATATCTAATATAAATGGTGTATTACAGTATATGAAGGCCTTAACGGGAATTCCGAATTTTCAACGCTACAACGTGACTGAAATATCTGAGAGCTGCGCTTTCAAAATTCCGTAACGTTTTACCTTGAGTCTCACTTCTTTGGAATAGTCAATTTTTCATCGCACAATTTCTACAAATTTTCCAAATGTGATTGCTATGGAAGCGATTATTTGATAATATTAGCGTTCTTGAAACTTCCAACAACCTCTTGAAATTGACCAGAACGAATCAAATGGTTCGAGAATATTGTAATTTAACATTACTTCATTCATAGCTAGAACCCATCGATATCCTAAAATATTAAACCTTTCTCCTTGAAACCAAAACATGACTCTTAAAAAATGTACCAAATATTCACCAACTACAAACGGAAGAACTAGCCCAGTAAGTTGTAACAGCCCCCTCTCCAATGAACACTCCCGAACCAGTCCGGGTTTTTCTAACCCGTCATCACATAAACATCTTCTATAGGGGTCTGTCCGAGCAAAGAAGACATTCTGGCAAGATGACAAAATGACTCTAGCTCGATCAATATTGGTTCAGAAATTGAAAATTTGTAAATCAGAATGCTTTCTACAATTTGAGACCAATAATGTATAATAATTGTTGAATCAATATTGAACGAGCTGGAGTCATTTCCCCATCTTGCCAGAATGTATTCTTTGCTTGAACAGACTATATCAACTTCTGATATAGACTATCCAAGCAAAGAAGACATTCTGGCGAGACAGTATTTCATGACTCATAAAAAATGTATCAAATATTCACCAACTCTAAACGGAAGAACTATCCTTTCTTCCTAGAACTATCAAGCATCTGAATTAAATTCAAATCTTCTTAGAATCAACTCCATATAACCTTGAATCATAACTTTTTATCATTCTACTGAGAAATAATAGATGGTTATGCTCTGCTTAAACCTTACTTCTTCAATTATCATCATTACCGGATGGCTTTCGAGGAGTTCAATAAATCAATCAAACTTTATTTACAATTTCAAAACAATAGAGGGTCCTGCCAAACCCGTAGGTTTTTCGGCGGGTGCCCGATCACAAAAGCAAAAGTTAGAAAATGATAAAGTTCACTAGAAATTTTTATGACAAAGAATTTCCACAGCCGATATAAACACAATGTCAAATGATTGTAATTATTGTTATAGTTCCTGATTCTATACACAGTGATTGACATTTTGGTGGAATTTCTATGACAATAAAGTTGCAAAGGAATTTTTATGACAAAGAAGTTCCACAGCTGACATAAACACAATTCCGAATGATTGGAATTGTGAATTTTTCTAGATTCTATACACAGTGATTGACATTTTGGTAGAGTTCTCCTGATTTAATAGAGCAAAAGAACGATCCGGGAATATTGAATTTATTTATTTTATTTCATATATTTTGATCATTTTCATTTATTTTATTCATCTTATTTAAATTTCATCCATTTTCTTTGAGATATAACAATGAACTTATAAGGGTAAAAACACAGACAATACAATCCAAAACGTTCTTTTCTCGAATTTAGATGAATTTGAGAATAATTTGAAGTACAAATTCTTTCTTTCCACAATTTTGCCATTAGAACCCTCAATTGTTTAGGTAAAGGAGGCACTAGATATTGCCAAGCCACAGATTTATTTCAAACTATTTCTCTCTCAAAACTAACCTTGACGCAAAAAATGAACCAACTCAAAAACGAGGCTGATACAAAAGTAAGCACTTCCTTATCTTCCTCATTGTTACCACTCCTCATTCGCATAAGTTGACGACTTTTTGTCCTCCTCACTGCCTCCTCCTCCTCACCGAAACGAGGAGTTTTGATGAGGAGGCTCTGATGATGACACCTCACCATCAGTCACTGTCACTAGCCTTTGTGACGTCATAGAACCCTACCTAGCACACAACAAACCAACTGGCGGCTGGAAAATCACTTTTATAAACAATCAGCTCTGTCAGGACAGTCTGAAATCCGTCCACAACACCAAAACGGTTTAACAAAGTTTATCCTCGACTACAATTGCTCCCATGGACCACTCGCCGATTGATCTGACAGAGCTGAGAGTCAATGAAAGTCATCACCCAACCGCCATGTTTGTTAATTTCTACTATAGAATAGATTCCAAGCAAACAATGAGAATGAGATACGCCTTGTGGTATAGTCTGTCCAAGCAAAGAAGACCCTCTGGAAAAATGGGAAAATGACTCCAGATCGATCAATATTTGTTCAAAAATTATTAATTTCGTCTCAAATTGTAGAAAAAAATATTTTTTACAATTTGAGACTAAATTTATAATTTTTGAACCAGTATTGACCAAGCTGGAGTTATTCTCCCATCTTGTCAGAATGTCTTCTTCGCTTGGATAGACTAAAACTATCCATCATACCCGAATATCTTAATCACACAAGTTTCTGTAGAGTTTGAGAGTATCTTTCACTTTTGAAGTGGATGCCTAAGTACCTTTCAAAGTACTGGTATTAAGTAGAGAAGTAATTATTGAATAAGAATAAAGTATTCATCAAAAACAAATCAATTAATTTTCAAATAATTATATTATTCTAATTTTGAAATTAATTATTAAAGAAGAAGTTTCTGATTCTTATCGATATTTTTCATTATTGAATAAAACTTTCGACACAAATTCACTGGCTTACTATAGTCTGTCCAAGCAAAGAAGGGGTCTTGGCAAGATGGGGAAAATGACTTCAGCTCGTAGAAATATTTATTTCAAAAATTCATAATCTGGTCTCAAATTGTAGAACAAAATATTTTTCACAGTTTGAGATTAAATTGATAATTTGTGAACCAATATTGACCGAGCTGGATTCATTTACTCATCTTGCCAGAAGGTCTTCCTTTGCTTGGACAGACTATAACTATGAGTAAACTATGAGTATAGCTGACGACAAAACGTTGGACGTTTTCGTCTGATCCTTTTCCTCTCCTACAGCTGATGTTGTAAATTAGAGTTGTCATTTAGCTATGCCTAGATGAAATCCCGAGAGTTCTATAGAAATTCAACAGGTATTACAGATATTTGTGGGACATTTCGTCTTCTTCTTCTTCTCCTCCTTTCTTCTCTTCTTCTCCTTTTCTTTCTTCTTCTTCTTCTTCTTCTTCTCCTTCTTCTTCTTCTCTTCTCTTCTTCTTCTTCTTCTCCTCCTTCTTCTCCTTCCTTCTTCTCCTTCTCCTCCTTCTTTTCCTCCTTCTCCTTCTCCTCCTCCTTCTCCTCCTCCTCCTTCTCCTCCTTCTCCTTCTCCTTCTCCTTCTTCTTCTTCAACAATGATGGATGAAGAGAGTTCAATAAAAATCCAACAAAGATGAAAAAAGATAGTTGGAAGATAAACGGCGAGCAGTGAGAAAAACCTATAAAAAAAGACTCACAAAGTGAAATGGGAAAGCTTATTGAGTTAGCCATATAACCTGTCTACCAGCTTTTACCGTTATTTGCTACTCTCACCAAAGGTTACTTATCTATTCCTTTTGACCTGTGTTTTTCACTTTTAAGTTACTTTACCCTCTATAAGCTCGTTCCTGTTCTTGGAATGCTCCCTTATTTTCGGGAACGGGAGTCGATGTGAGCGATAATCATTTTACATTTAATCCAATTACCGATCAAAAGGCTGAATGAGATCAACGTGGAGTTTTCACGCTGTCGAGTAATTTTAGTATTTTGCAGTATGACTCTTGTAGGGAATCATTTGAATTCGATAAATTCAAGAAATTCGGATTTGTATAATGACCAACAATTATAATATCATATCATGATAATAACAATAATGAAAACATGATAATAATAATGAGGGTACCAAAATGTATTACAAATGTTAATCAGTTGATACCAATACTATTTTCCACGTTAAAGTATGTTTCTAACTCTTAATGAGCAATCTAATGGACTAAGGACCCTTCTGTCACGTTTCATTAACTTGTGCCCTTTCAGCATAAAGTGTATTTTTCGACCGCCATTTTCTACCGAAAAGGAGCATGGAATCGGTGATTTTGTTTGGCGATATGGTAGATGTACCCTCAAAGACTCATTTTCCGTCAAACCCCCATTTTTCAATTTTTATCACTTTGGCCCTTTCACCATGAGGTGATTGAATTATCATAACAAAATAATTATGTACTATTATCATATCAATGATCTCAAATTTACAAACCAAGGAGTGATCTCTTCCCAAACTTGAAGAAAACTTATCACACTCCATTAAAAATAACTCGAGACAAAGTAAACAAACCTATCCAGGGTGGCTGCCTATCATAGATATCCTATGATATATCCTATGGCTGCCTATATGACATCATAATCGTTAATCGTTACCGTATCGTATCGTGGCTGCCTATCACAGCAACGATACGATACAGTCTCGAAAGAATTGCCACACAAACGAATTTCCAATGCTATGAAGTGTCGAAGCCTTGTCGCTAATTGGTTACGGTTTGTCGAGGATAAGGTTGCCACCCTATTTCTACAACAAACACATACACGAAAATTGTGCTTACATTGTCTCAAATCTTTGGCGGCTCGTGCCCACGAAACAGGTGAAGTGCTGTACAGTAAAAGATACGGGCACTTCACCTCTTTCGTGGGTACGAGCCGCCAGTGTCTCAAGTTACTTTATTATGTAATATGAATAGACTAGACTCACAATTCGTTTCTTTATTTTTCACAATTTTTACTGAACACTGGCTGAATTCAATATGGATTTAGAGGCCAGTTAAGTTCCTAGTTTTTTGAAATTGAAAATATGCTATTTTGTTTTTCTCATGGAAATAAAAATTCATTGAATTGGGAATAGTTTTTGTCTAATGCATTCTTGGCCGTCGAAATAATATTCTTCGCTCAGTTTAGAAGCCTATGAGTACAGTCATAGCTTCCTTTAATAGAAGGCCCTGCCCTAAATCATGCGTTGAATTGGTTTTGAGCATAATTTCCAAAGTTCATGAAACTCTTCGTATAGAATTCCTTTTAATCCTATTAAAGGAAGCTATGGTACAGCTGAATAGCTGTACCATAAAACGTACTCACTGACATAGCTATGAGCTATTGAAGTTGGATATTGATTATTTTATTGGGAATCTTGAAGTAAAGAATTGAATGATTTATTGATAAATTCTTCCAATTGAATAAAAAACTTACTCTCCAATTTTTCAAAAATCTATTAGGAATAAGGTGGTGCGACCTAGTGTAAAAAACGAACAAAAATAAATCATAGTCGAGAAAAATGTCAATGAGCTGATGGAATTTCGTTACCATATTATACAGCGAGAAATGTGAGAAATGTCAAAAGCATTCAAGAAAAACGTATGGAATTCGATGGAAATTCGGAAATCTTCGGAGCGTTTTTCCAGTAACATGACGACTTGTTATAGTCTGTCCAAGCAAAGAAGACATTCTGGCAAGTTAGGAAAATTACACCAACTCGTTCAATATTAATCCAGAAATTCTTAATTTTGTTTCAAATTGTAGAAAACATTCTGATCTGGAATTTCAAAGCAATTTATAATTTTTGAACCAATATTGGCCGAGATGGAATAGTTTTCCCATCTTGCCAGAATGTCTTCTTTGCTTGGACAGACAACATAATCTGAGAAGGAAGATGAGAAATGAATTCTTCAAGGGAATGTGAGATTCAATCTTTTGCTGAATTTGAATCGACATTTTGCTCTCTTTGAGTCGGAATACAATATGATTCTTCATAAATACACGTTAGAGGAGTTCATCTTCATGCGATTTCAGGCTTACTCCGCGTTATCTGAACTAATAATAATAATAGGCTAATAATAAAAAAAAAAATAATAATAAACTTTTATTTCTCAGTAAACAAATTACATAAAAACAAAAAATTAAACCTCTGTGAAATATAATAGTATATTACATAATGAGTGTGAAAAGGCGTTTTTACAAACAAATAATTATGTTCTCCAAATGAGTTTGGAAATCTAATTATGAGTTTGTAATTTTTTCCACACGAATTATGTACATTTTTCGTCATACTAGACTGAGAAGGATTTATTAAAACCTCAAACAACTGAAAACATTAACTGAAGCCAACATAACCTCAACACAACACTAGCAGTAGCACAAAACAAACGCACACAGTGAACTGTCATGGCGGCTCGTTCGACTCGTTTATCCATACGTCGGAGTTTGGAAAAAACAGCTTTACTAGATTTTCAGTGCTGTAATTATCATCGTGATGATGACTAGTGCTGTAATAATCATCAAAATGATTATTCCCGCATTCAGAACAGCTGATCTTTGATTCTCCTGTAAACTGCAATTTTCCAAACGCAAATCAAGTTGGAAAGTTGTGTATTACATACGAGTATGGCAGAAACAATGCTGGTATGTACTCTAAAAACTATGGTTTAGATAAGTATGATTTCTAAATCTACTGAGAAGAGATACTCCCGAGAAAATTCTATGTGGGAGATGCCATCAAACTTCAAAATTTTTCATTATTTATTTTGCAAATAAATAAGAATGATAAATGAAATAAAAAACTATGCTAGCAAACGAACTTAGGATAAGGTTGAAATTAATTAAAAGAAAAACTAATTGAAAATATCTGCAATTGTGTTTGAATACAAAATGTTCAATAAAAATCGAACAGACAACGTATTACGATATACTCTAACAATGTAAAGAAAGGTAGGTACCAACGATGGAAGTACTTAATGAGAGTTGAGTTATACAGTAGAGGAGAAATCGATGGTACAATAATGAAGTAATGAATTATACAATAATGGAGGTATGAGTGAGTGCAAAATTCAATTTTTTACCCTATGTGCATAATATGAAAACTTGTTCGGTTGCCTTTCATTTTAAGGTACACACTTTCGGGTTGAGGATACCTGAAAAATTCCAGAATTTTATAGGATTTCAGAATAGGTTTAGAATTTTTGCTTATTCGATCACATCATAGATGAAGTAATGTTAGTAAAGATTAAACAATAGTAATGAGTAGTGATTAGTAATGTTAGGAAAGTAAAGTTACACTTCATTAAATAATGAAGTTACTCGCGTCTGTGGTTACATACTGGTCACCCATCCAAGACTAGTCTTGAGTGCTCGTTACTTGACCTCATAGGTCGCTAACCAAAATTGTACAAAATTTCACGATCTATTTGCTATTAGAGAGTAAAAAAGAATTCTTATGGCTTTTAATGGTGGGGAGACCCTTACGGGTAAGTTCCACCTCGCCAATGTGTACTTGGCGAAATACTGGTCACCCACCCAAGAGCAGTCCACAGTGTTCGTGACTTAACATCACGTTTACCGATAGATCACACTCACCGAGAGACCAATTGCCAGTACAAGTATTGGAGAGTAAGTAATAGTTCATAGAAGAAATATTAAGTAATAGTTCATAGAAGAAATATTAAGTAATAGTTCATAGAAGAAATATTAGGTAATAGTTCATAGAAGAAATATTAAGTAATAGTTCATAAAATAAATATTAAGTAATAGTTCATAGAAGAAATATTAAGTAATAGTTCATAGAAGAAATATTAAGTAATAGTTCATAGAAGAAATATTAAGTAATAGTTCATAGAAGAAATATTAAGTAATAGTTCATAGAAGAAATATTAAGTAATAGTTCATAGAAGAAATATTGAGTAATAGTTCATAGAAGAAATATTAGGTAATAGTTCATAGAAGAAATATTAAGTAATAGTTCATAGAAGAAATATTAAGTAATAGTTCATAGAAGAAATATTAAGTAATAGTTCATAGAAGAAATATTAAGTAATAGTTCATAGAAGAAATATTAAGTAATAGTTCATAGAAGAAATATTGAGTAATAGTTCATAGAAGAAATATTAGGTAATAGTTCATAGAAGAAATATTAAGTAATAGTTCATAGAAGAAATATTAAGTGATAGTTCATAGAAGAAATATCAAGTAATAGTTCATAGATATGAAGAAATAGTGCAAACTTATGAACAAGCAGTTGATCTGATTGAGAAGATAAACTTTCTTCTGAGTGCATAAGTATCATATTTGTTTATCATGATGAAACAGAATTATTACATAATATATACCTTATCTCAATCTGAACCGTGCTTATTCATTCAAAATTGGGAAATTGAATTGGATTGATAAATTGAATAATCACTTTTCAAGTAGTTGTGAAGGTGATATTGTGGTAGTTATCCATATTGAATGAAAAGAAAGACGTTGTCAAACCACTGATTTATTAAAAAATCGAGAGATAAACTCTCGATTTAATAAATCAGTGCTTTGACAACATCTTGTCTTTTTTCATTCAAAATTGAATAATCAGTCGTGCATGATCATTCAACACCAGAAAAATTAGAACTTCTTCTCTTCATAACCTTGTTTCTGTAGAACAAATTTAATCCCTCTCAATACCTCTAAATAAATCAATCAATCCCTTTCTTTAGATTCTTTCGAATTACTTTTTTCCAATATTATTCACTCATGACCTAAACTTGTATTTTTTTCCTTTTCCATCTTATTTATTAAATCAGCCATTAAATTTTGTCACATCTTACACTTCATTTATTATTTTCTCTCTATTTTTCCCATCTCAAGCCTACTGTTGTTATCATCTAAATAACTTCCCTTGATGAAATTCTCAACAATTTTTTTCTCAAGAACATGAATAAAAATGTAGGTCACATACAATCTTAGCATGTAAATGTCTGCCACTCTCAGAATACAGAGATGCCTTTAGTCTGTCCAAGCAAAGAAGACACTCTGGCAAGATTGAAAAATGACTGCAGCTTGATCAATATTGGTTCAGAAACTATTCATTTGTTTTGGTCTCAAATTATAGGACACATTCTAGACCGAGTTTATCATTTTTAAATCAATTTTGATTGAGGTGGAGAAGTTTTCCCATCTTGATAGAATGTCTTCTTTACTTGGACAGACTATAGAATTTCTCTCGGGATTGCCAATACTAGAAACACTTGGAGGTCCAATGTTTGCAACAAAAATATCCCCGAGGAATTTTCCATGCTCGGCATCATTTGGGAAAATAGAGGGAAGAAAAATTGAGGACCTAGGAAAATAGAAATTGTGGAAATACATGGAGAAATTTCCATTCTAGTTTCCATTCTTCTCATTCTCTTTAAAACTGTTTTTTGCTTTTCTTGGTTTCATTTTTCCTATTCTATTCATCTCATATTTCGCTGCTCCTCCTCCTTCTCCTCCTCCTCCTACTCCTCCTCCTCTTCCGCTTTGCTCGCCTTCTCCGCCTAGCCAGACTATTGTAGACTATGGACTATGAATAGCCAATAATATTTATTTTGTATCTGAGGTATTGCAATCTAGAAACTAAGCAGAAATAATTTTTTGTTATCTCTTTGTAATCTCTCTAACTCTCTCTCCCCCTATCCACTTTATTCCCCCACCTCAGCTCCAACTCATGAGTTTTATCAATATTAATTTCAAGAGGATGTGAAAAAAATAAGAGATCATCATTATCTTAGAATCATTTGAGAAGAAATTTCCGCAATGAACTACAAAGTAAGAACGAACTGTACGCTCACATTATAATAATACTTCAAAATAAAATATATTTCTCTCACAAGAGTATATGAGATAGAACACTGAGATCGGACAAAACATTTTCTTGTTTTACAAAAAGTAAAATAATAATCGTTGCAATTTGTATGAGAAGAGGGGCTTTTGAAGTCTGAAAATGCGTCGCAAGAGAGAAGAGTTCACTCCACTTGAAAACTCCATTTTCCCCAAACTCAAGAGCATGTAGATGATTTAATCTTTTCAAACAAGTCACGTACGTGCTTTATAGCTCACAGAAAATCTCAACAAGTTCACGGTCAGATTTTACACCATGAATTAGTTTCATTTCCGTATTTCTGAATCATTACATCCAACAAGTTCATGAATTATTATTAAGTTCATTGCATATTTCTGAATAATGAAAAACTACTACTTTGTACGATGTACAGTGTAAATCGTAATAACGAATGCTATTATTGAAAAATGAAGAGATTTCCAGCAATAACGATATTCAGCAGAGTCACAGAATCGGCAGAATGGCGGTTGGAAAAAGACAATATCAAAGGATGGATATTTATTCCATTCAAAAGAAGATAAACAGCTGACATTTTCTATGATATAAATATTATGAATCTATGATATAAATGTACATAAATTTTCCATCTATGATGGAAGAATTATTAGACATTGCAGCTCATCAACTGCTGGATAATTATAATAATAATTATTTTGTCTATTTATATAGCAATAAATTGAGATTCTAATCAATTATTAACATAATTATGAATGCCAGCTCTCTAAGGACAGTCGGCAAGTAGTCTTCGAGAGCATATCAAGTCGAAGTTAACCAAATATTAAAACCATAGCCTATTGTCTAGATATTAGGAGAAGATTTCCCCAATATCAAATATTATTGAAAATAACTCCAGAAACATCAATTATCGAAATAGTGTTGTGCAAATGTTGTTTGAATAGTTGTTCCAATTGCTTATTCAATTGTTGTTACTCATGTTCTCTGAATGAATGTTTCATGAACGTTGTACCAATTTTTGGAACAAATATAAAATTTTTAATAATAATTAAAAAAACGTTCGACTCCTCTGGATGACTCTGTATGAATTAAAACAAGCTTTAGTGATAAATATTTTCCAATAAATTTTTTCCACGAATTATTTAATTTATTCACGTGAATGTTCATGAAACAGTCCTCATAAACATCATGATTTTGATCATGAATGTTCATAATAAATTATAGTTGAATACATTCCTTGTAATGGAGACCTAAAAATTCTAACCGCCAATATAATTGGAATCTGATATATCTATACGAACGATGATCTATCTTGCTAACCAGTGTTATAGTTTAGTCGAGCAAAGAAGACATTCTGGCAAGATCGGAAAACGATTCCAGCTTGATCTATATGAGTTCAATGTTTTGTCTCAAATTCAGGAGCAAAATGTTCTCTACAATTTTAGATCAAATTCACAATTTTTGAACCAATATTGACAGAACCGGATTCATTTCTCCATCTTGCCAGAATGTTTCTTTTGCACGACCAAAATGAATCATCTGTACAAAATCTTAGTACAGTATCTCCACAATCTTCATTCAAAATTCTGTCAAAAATATCCTACGAAATATACAGAAACAATTCGAAATCCTCATATTCAGTTCAAATGTTTAGTTCACGTTTACATCAGTGGTATAAAGACGTTTTGGACAATAGTATATGTGTTTTTAACCAATAAGTTTACTTGTTTCTGTAAAATGAATAAATAAATAAACTCCTGTAAACCCAGTTGTAACATAAGAGTGTATCTGTTATCAAATCCTATTATCGAATGAATACTGTTATCAGGCACTCGCCCGTTTTAAATAGCATGCAAACAGATGCACCGATTCACACGGATCTTAGGTCCGCAGCTCAAAGCTCCAACGTTTTTCAACGATCTCGCGAATATCCGAGCTCCCTTCTTCTTTGTGATGTCTGGCATACAATTATCAGGGATTTCATTGAGTTATTCCACTCCAGATAGCAGATTCTGAGCAAGTGACAGAAACAATATTCTTAAGGGCTCGGAGTTTATTGTTCACGTGACATCATGGTACATTTAATCAGGGGTTTTCAAACTTTTTGGACCTGCGACCCCTCTTCCAGGCCAGATATTTTGGCGACCCCCAAATTACAGACTCGAATTATCCTGCTCATACTATCTACATATTGCATATAATTATTCCATCTGGGATATAGTATGTCCAAGCAAAGAAGACCCTCTGGCAAGATTGGAGAATGACTAAAGCTTGGTCAATATTGGTTCAAAAATTATAAATTTGATCTCAAATTGAAGGAAACAATTTGATTTACTATTAAGACCATTTTAATGATTATTGAACAATTATTGACCAAGCTGGAGTCATTTTCCCATCTTGCCAGAGGGTCTTCTTTGCTGGGACAGACTATATCATTTTGATATCGTACAGTTAAATTTGTTGGATATCTACTGCAATTTGTGTTTCATTGACAGCAATAATTAGAAAGTATTGTAAAATAGAAAGTTTCGGTACAGAGGGGGCCAAATGGGGAGACAAGTAAATCTGAAATTCCCTATCGGAGGTATCGGTGCGTACCGCCACGAATGCCCTGGTAATAATTACAATTGATTCAATAAGTTCCTACCATACGTGTATACCTGGCGATTTATTGCTTGCTATTCATGGAAAACCATGAAAGTAAGAAGTGTTCAAAAAGTATCACCAATTGATCATTTTGATGTTCGCGCGCCCAATTATGTACTTGAAAACTGAATTAGGAGATCGTTTGATTTTAGACATTGTGTTGTGTTGAAGAATGATTTATTTCCGTTGAAACGACTGAAAATGTAAATTAAGTTACCAACTTCAAATGAAAAATTATGCAATACATAATCTTTTTTTTGGAATGGACTGCAATAAAAAATTTAAATTAATGATAATCAATTCGAAATCCAACTCGAATGAAATTAATCGATTTCAATTAAAAAACCCCGATTTCAAATCAGTATCATTTGTCTTACTTTTCTCCTTCCAAGTTCGCGACCCCCCGGCACATGCTCTGCGACCCCCCTTGGGCTCGCGATGAGCCACCGTTTGAGAACCCCTGTATTAAATTAATGATCTGTTAAAGTAATGGCTTCAATCACAGTTGATAAAATATTCTGTTGAGGTGATTTAATTTTCAAATTAAATCGTCATGTGACTTTGATTTTCCAAAGCCCGTATACCTCTGATTAAAAATAAAAAAATGTCTCAAATTGCTTTCAACCTTACAATCTTGGCCCCAACGATGAGCTTGTTGAGCTGGTTTGAGGGAACTAATAATTTTTTTATTGATAAAATGAAATAAATAACTATTATTTCAGTATTAACAGACAGATCCTGAAATATCCAATTCAAACGGAAATTTACCTCAATAAAATCGCTCAATTTCTACTATCACACTGTTCAGAAGTGGGTGCGGTATTGAGCAGCTAATATACTGATCAAAGTGCGACAACTACGAAGTCAATAAGCAGCTTCAGGACTTAGTCACTAGTGACTTAGTTCAGTCAGTGTGACTTGTCTCAAAGTAACCGTCTCGGCCTCAAACTGATAATGCTGCTTGGTGGCTTTTAAGCCGTGATCGATACTCGTAGTTTGCGAAAGCTGAGAAGATACCCCGACACAATACACTTTACATTGTAACGGCGTGTCTTCTCATTATACAAAGATCGCGTAAGCTGAGAAGAACCCCGTCACAATGATCTTTATATTGTGATGGCGTCTCTTCTCGCGAATCATACCTGCTATCTTATTAGGAAAGGTCCAATATAACCCAAATTAAATCTTCAATAGCTATCTCATGGCTCTACCACGAACTGGCAGTAAAGGCTTATATAGTCTGTCTAAGGAAAGAAGACCCTCCGGCAAGATGAGGAATGACTCAAGCTCAGTCAATATTGGTTCAAAAAATATTGATTTGTTCTCTAATTGTAGATCAGAATGTTTCCAAAGATTGAGACCAAATCAATGATTATTTTTGAACCAATATTTACCGAGCTGGAGCCATTCTCCCATCTTGCCAGAGGGTCTTCTTCGCTTGAACAGACTGTATCAGAGTTGTGATACTTGATCACAGCACAATACTTCGAGTAGTTTTCAAAATGGGTTTGTACTTTTTATTACTTGAATAGACAAATTTTTAATTTTAAGTTTTGAACTGGGATTCTTCCGATGTCATTGATGCTTCAACTTGACAATGCATATTTGCAGTCAAATTGACCTTATCAGCAGTTTGTTGCTAGAATAGTCAAAATAGCTACGAATTGGAACTAAAAATTACAATAACCGTACCAGTATCTAAATTTCATATAATAGTATGTTTGTAGATATCCACTACCTAATAGTGTCCATCTAAGTAGAAGTGGGGTTCTTCTGCCTTAACTTCGCCCACATCACTTATTTAATGTACTTAGTTTGAAAAATATAGATATAATTTCATCTATCTATCTATCTGCAGTATTAATATGAGTGTTCAGTGTTCTCATTTACTGTCAATTTGGACTGTGTCAGTTAAAAACTGCAAGTGAGGAAAACCGGCATTCCAAAGAATCAAATTCAAAAGACTTGTTGAGCGAATAATTCTATCGTTCCAATAACAATCCCTAAGGCTGAGGCCACTGACGGCGGTAGAGCCTGGAGGGTGGAGAGTAATTGGTAAATCTATACAATACCATCCACAGTAATACATCGTATGAATGGTATGACGTCATTCTGTTTTTTGAGGTTATGTTGTCCATATTTAAGAATTTCAAGATGACGGCTGAACACATACCATTCATACGATGTATTACTGTGGATGGTGTGTATGTTCTATAGATTTACCAACTACCTCCACCCTCCAGGCTCTACCCACCGGCAGTGTGGCCTCAAGCCTGATGGTGGAAAGTATAGAAATTATAATATAAGATAAGTCTATTCTACCAAAAAATTTGAATTTCAAATGGGGCTTGAAACTTCTGTGAAATCATGAAGAATTCGTACAATATGTTAATGATACTGTAATATTAATCATATCTGTGAGGCATAAAATTATAAATAGAGATGAAATTAAAATACTGTATTGCTTATCTTGCATAATATTTTGTAGCACTTTTATCGCTAATCAATTCGCGAAAACAAACTAATTAATAAGTCTTTCAAACAAAATAACTCACCCGTAATTATTATTGTTAGTTCAAACTTTGAATTTTCAAAACTCTGAATTTTATTCCAAACATCTTCACTAAATCTCCTTGAACAGCTGGTAGTCTGTTCAATCAAAGAAGACATTCTAGCAAGATGGAAAAACGATTTAAGCTCGGTCAATATTGGTTCAAAAATTGAAAATTTGGTAACAAATTGTAGAAAACATACAGATCTACAATTCAAGTCCAAATTTATCATTTTTGAATCAATATTGATCGAGCTGGAGTAATTTCACCATCTTGCCAGATTGTCTTCTTTGCTTGGAGAGATTAAAACCACCCCTACATCTATTCTGCCAACTAAGTTGCAACCCCCCCCCCCCTTATAAACAGATTGCAAAGGAGCAAATTTAATTTGAATCTCCCGCCAAGCGACAGCCAACAGCCTCTTGTGAGCTATTAACTTTGACTCGCCTTGACCGGAACGCTCTCTAGCGTGCACAAACTGAACCACGATCGCTCAACCAGAAATCTGCAAACTTTCTTCACTTCTCTATGGTCGTCCTTTATTATTTTCCTTCTATACTCTATCCTCTTTTTATCCTACCCCGTAATTTATAATTATTTCTCCTTCTGAATAGTTTATCTCCTTACTTAGGTGTTTCTTCTTCTTCCTTTCCTTCTTCCTTCTCCACCTTTTCTTCTTCTACTTCTTCTTCTTCTTCTTCTTCTTCTTCTTCTTCTTCTTCTTCTTCTTCTTCTTCTTCTTCTTTCTTCTTCTTCTTCTTCTTTACTCCCAGAAAAATCTCCGTATTTTTCTGTATTTTCATCTCTCTTCCTCTTCCTTTTCCAATTCTCTGCTCCCTATTCGCTCCTACTGAAACTTTTTCTCCCTTTATTAGACGTTTCTCCTTCTTCTTCTCTCTTTCATTACCTTTTTTCCTTCTTTCTCGCGTTCCCTCTTCTTCCTCCTTCACCTTCTCCACGCCTTTCTCCTATTTTCACCTCTCTTTCTCATCCTTTTCCACTTTCCTGCTTCCTCCTCTTTCCTGCTACCTCCTTAAATTTCCATCTTCTTCACCTTTCTTCTTATTCCTCTATTTTTTACTACTTCTTCTTCTTCTTGTACATTCCTTTCCCTTTCTATAACTTTTCAATCCTTCTTTTCTCTCCTAAATTCTTTTCTCTTTACCTTTCTTACCTCCTCTTCTTCTTTTCCTTTTGATGTCTTATTCTATCTTTTATCTTCTTTTTTCTCCATATTATTCTCTCCTGTTCCTCTATTTCGTTCTATTTCCTTATTCCATATTCAATCTTCCTTAGTCATCTATTCCTCTCCTCTTTAATTCTTCTTCTTTATTCTCTATTCTCCTCCATTCTCCTATTTTCTTATTAAACATCTTTTTCTTTCATCATTCCTCCCACTCCTGATTCTTATCTTCCCCTTTCTTCTCCTTTTTCTCCCACTTCCATCTCACAAGTTCTTCTTTCTTCTTCTCCCCTTCTTATTCCAATCAGTTCCTTCTTCTTCTTATCTTCTTTTTCTTCTCCCCTCTTCTCCTTCCTATTCCTTCTTCTATCTTCCTTTCGTTATCTCCTGAACTCCTTCTCTCCCTCTTCTTCCTTCTTCTCCTCTTCTTCTTCTTCTTCTTCTTCTTCTTCTTCTTCTTCTTCTTCTTCTTCTTCTCCTCTTCCTCTTCTCCTCCTCCTCCTTCTTTCTTCTTCTTCTTCTTCTTCTTCTTCTTCTTCTTCTTCTTCTTCTTCTTCTTCTTCTTCTTCTTCTTCTTCTTCTTCTTCTTCTTCTTCTTCTTCTTCAACTTCTTCTTTTTCTCCGTCAAATTCTTCTCCCTTCTCCTTAATTCATCCTCTCCTTCTTTTTAATAATCGTTCCTCCTACCACTCTTCATCCTTCAGTATCACTCTTACAAACTATCAGAGGAACGTTGTCAACTCTCAAATAATTATTTTCATGCCCCAATAGCCACAAGTAATAGCCTAGGAACAGATGCGACAGCTTGCTTAGTGCCCTGTCAGCAAGTTAACTTTTTGACACCATTAATTAAATGCTTGCGACAGATTTGTAGTTTCCGATCTCAATCAATTTTATCCAATAATCAATTTTAATTTCATTCAATCATTAATTTAAATTTTCAATATAGATAAATATAGCCGATACAATGGAGTATTCAAGAGAACAATATGTTATTTAAAAAAAAAAATTTCAACAACATTTGAACCTGGGTTTGTAGTGAGAAAACGTGTGACTCAAGGCGATTACTGTGATCCATGATAATAACAATGCAGTTGTAGTACTAATTCCTGCTAATAAGTATTCTTGAATTATTTGAATTACTTGAATCACACAAATAGACAAAGGACTTCTGTAACTGCAAATATTGACCAATGTACTAAGTTGAATTTAACTGTCAAAAAATCTTGTTGAATTCTACCGCCAATAGAAAACAGTCTACTGACACAATCGATGAAGACATTATATTCCAAAATTCAGAAGTATACATCTGAAGAGTGAGTGGTAGTGGACGTCAAACTGCCGAACGGTAAAATCAAGTCCCATAAAAACAATGTAATTTTCATCAATTTCTTGGAGCAGATAGAGCCTCTATTTATGGACAGAATTTCACGTACATCATGTCATTGGAAAGAGAATTAAATTCTCCAGGGGTGTGACTTTTTACTTTTTCGATTTTTAGTTTATTTCAATAATTATTAGACTTCAATACTTTTGAACTTATTTTTAAAATAATATACGATAATTATTAAAATAAACTAAAAATCGAAAAAGTAAAAGTCACGACCCTGGAGAATTGAAATCTCTTTTCAATGAGATAAAGAACGTGAAATTCTGTCCATAAATAGAGGCTCTATCTGCTCCAAGAGATTGATAAAAATTACATTGTTCTTATTTGGCTTGATTTTGCCGTTCGGCAGTTTGCCGTCCACTACCACCCACCCTGGAGCCAAATCTGTGGATTCAGCTATAGAATTAAATCTTCCGTTGGTTAATCATCTTGCTTAGAGACACACGGTTGAAATTAAGAAGATCTCTCTACTAAATCCATGATGCGTAATCACGAGAGAAAAATTCAAGTGTGAGGGAAATATCAAGGAGAAAATCAAGTGAAGTTTAGTTATCCTTGTCAATAGTAATAAGTGAGAGACATTCTTTGTGGAACTTTTTCTCCATGAAAAAACTTGTCAAAAGGAGAGAAAAGTGATTTCCAAGAGTTTTTTCCCCTTTTCGAGAATAATTTTAAATTGGATAAATTCAATTTGCTTGTTGGAGCGATAAGGGTTGCGATATCAATCCCAGAGTCAATAATTGAGTCTCAAATTGACAACCAATTATTGGAGTTGGAAATAATTATTTTAAGAAACTTCGAAAAGACTTTCTCATTAGATTTTTTCCATCATTGCGAAGCTTTATTCGAATGAATCACTTCATTTGAATGAAAACTTCGATCTTCATCAGTATATCAAATTAAACTTTCCGTTAACTGATTAGGGAAAAGTTTATTCATAATATTAATTATTCACACTAAAAAATTCAAAATCCAAGAATAAGAATAATCTCACTTTAAAATGTTCAGTTGACAGATTAATCCAACCAGAAGTGATTTGTGCTAATGGGATGATTCAGAAAAATCCATTAAAAAAAAATCACAAAAATTCAGAAAAAATTCTGATGTATCAGAATCAACTTTTACGAAGAAACTGAAACTCCGAAACTTTACATTGGAATGGAAGGAGGCTACAAAAGTTATCATTATTAGAATTTGCGAGTTGTTCAACGACATTATAATAATTATGGAGATGAATAGCATACCATTTCCGAAAATATGAGATTGAATACGTTTATTCATGTATCCCACAGGGTGGTATTCCTGTGTTTTTCAATTATGAATAACTTTTTTGAAATTTGACGCATTCAATGTTGTTCTCATGCTCATATATTGTACAACTTAGCGAATAAAGAATGTTTGATTGATTGATTGTAGATAACACAATATTAGATTTTTTACACAATGAGGATGAGTTGAAGTTTTGAAACACTCGCCCAAAACTGTATTACAAGTCAATTAATTTAAAAAAATCGTAGTCACCTAATTACTATCCACACGAGTTTAGAACCGTCAATTAATCATGAAATGGTCCAAGCAAAGAAGACATTCTTGCAAGATGGGAAAATTACTCCAGCTCAGTCAATATTGGTTTGAATATCATGAATTTGGTCTAAAACTTTTCAAAACATTCTAATCTACAATTTGAGATGAGATTTATAATTTTTGATCCAATATTGACCGTGCTGGAGTCATTTTCCTGTCTTGCCAGAATATTTTCTTTGCTTGAACAATATCGCACACCTCCTGTAATCTCACTATTCTCTCATAATTGATGTAACATTAGACTTGACGTAACACAGAGAAGATGGGGAAAAATGTATTCCAAGTAGAAAGTTATATTGAATAGGGCATAATTATACCCCTGACTGATAATAAAGAAAGGGTAGGCTCAGGGGATTTACTAGGGGTGATCAATAATAAATTGGAGTTTTGTGGGCACAACTAAACAACACTTTTCAAGGATGGGTAACAAAAGACAAAATATCGATGTTTCGAAAAACATCGATGCTTATCCACCTATCGATAAGTAAAAACATCGGAAGTAAAACATCGAAGTTTTTCTTCGATAATTCTTCAGACCTATTTCAAACACGTATTATATTTTGCATGTTATGTATTTAGTTATTCATATTAGGCCTATATAATAATATAGTATACGTATACTTATATTATAGTTACTTATTTTGCAACATTTACAAGAATCTTGTTATTATTTTTCCTCAATTGCAAGAAATATGATTGGATCATATAACTTTAATGATAACTTTTTCATTACTTCTTCTCAATTATCAAAGAATGATGATTTAATAATTGTTCAACTCCATTTTGTGTCTTCATAATGAAAAAATTTTTTTCTAATGAATGTCATTGAATCTTGTCTTAGAGACAAACCATCAATTTTCAGTTCACTTTTTCTAACTATAACAAGACTAAAAACTTCAGTTCATCCAACGACGACTAAAGCAGTTCTGAGAGCAGCACTGAAACTGTATGCACTCACTATCACCAGTAGGTTTTAAACTAATTCAAAAGGCTTCGTTCTCTTAGCCTCCTGATAATATCTTGATTTTGGAGTAGTAGGCCTGCCTCGGGGTTGACATGATGATGGAGTCTGGACTCATGGCGCATAGCAAATCGTCTTATCTCACTAGACACAAACGGTATACGTAGATCTCTGTGCAAATCACTTTTTCTAATGTACCAATGTATCATAATGAAAATGAAAATGAAAAATTTAAGGTATAATTTTTTCTGGGATAATCATTGAAGACCAATGCCCAGGTAAAACCATCGACAAGTGAAAAGCATCAAGCAGTAGACATTGATTGGAAAAAAACGATACTTGGCGGTGAAACGTCGATGTATCGATAACCATCCCTACACCCTTTCTCTTCCCCCCTGGGGGGGGGAGAAAAACTTCCCAAAATAACAAAAAAATAAAAATTCTGTAAAGCTACTGAAAACCATTGCTGGATCGCCAAATCCACCCTGTAGTGAAGAATGAAGAAAAAATTGTGATAGAGTACCCCCATACACCACTCAAACGTTTCCCCCAATTCAGCCCCCTCTTGAACCTCCCCCCACATTGTAAAATACCTGGCATGGCTACAAATTAATCACCGCATAGTTAAAGGAAACGATCTATTCTCCAAGGTAACTTCCCACTTAAAAACATTGTATCATCTATCTTCTACGTGTTACGCTGATACGAAAGTTACATTAATTACAGTGAGAACCGTTGACTTGATAAGGGTAGACTATCTATTTCACGCTTGTTTTCTTTCAACATTCTAAATCGGCTACACTCAATCATTGTCTACTGTAACCAGGGGAATAACTCTTTTGTTTCAGTTGCTTGCTGGGTTTCCTACAAAGAAACGTTTAGTGATTTGTCGATAAGAAAGAAGAGACTCAAGAGCTTTTTGGATGGAAAAAATAGTTGAAAGCCCTTTTCCACACGAAGGATTTCCAATAGGCAGTGGTAATACAGAGTCCGAAATTGATACGAATCTATGCAATTAAAATCTGCAAATACCATACAATATAGATTGCCCCAATATTGGAAATCAGCTGATTATATTTCTCAATGATTACACATTTAGAGAGAACTTGAACTTTCTCTAGGTACTTTTTGACCGAACGTGAGTGAGGTCTATAAGGAATGTTATGATTCCTTATCCAGTTATAATCCTTATTGTTGAAAAATGGCGTTTTCTAGCATATTTTTCCAATTATCTCAATAACCGTTAAAGCTACAAACTTGGAACTTGTTTCATTGAATTCCTCAGCTAATTTTACATAGGAATTATTATTTTAGAACCTCACTAAAGCCTCTCAAAAATTTTAAAAAATGATAATATATTCTGAAAAATCTCAATTTTCAGCCATTATCTCGGTAACAAAGCGTTTTTGGAGGTTGGTCCCATGGAAGTTTTTTGTCTACTTGGTGTAAAGAATCAGCCTGAGAAGTATTGCACATTCCTCCTGAAACACCCTGTATATACATCGACGTGCAAGAAGAACAATCCTGTCAAATTTCACCAGAATCGTTTTGTCGTAAATGCGGAACAAACAAACATAAACAGAAATGCAAAATCGTCGTCTTGAATCTATAGTCCATGGCTAAGTCGAGATAAACAAAAGCTCTGCATGTGTGTGTGCGCGACTGGGGTGGCTTCGTTTTAGCCACGACATAAACAAGTCACAGCAATGCCGAAATCCCGAATTTTGTTGTCGGGACTGTAACCAAATCATTAGCACAAAAACTTTTATTACAATTGTTTGTTCATTTTAGGTTCATGCAATCAAGAAACAACCGAAAAAAGCAATTTCCCAACGTGAATCTGTAAAAAAGATTACTTAAAGATACTTCTTCTGAATAGCCTACAATAAAATTCGGGATTTCGGCATTGCTGTGACTTGTTTATGTCGTGGCTAAAACGAAGCCACCCCAGTCGCGCACATCTTTCTTCCTTAATTTCTCCTGGAGAACAGTCGATATGGGGATGGAAACATGAAAATAAGGGTATATTAGAAGGAGAGGCCAAACATGTAGGTAATGGGGCAAACGGTGAAATTCCACATTATGCGGTATAGTCTGTCCAAGCAAAGAAGACCCTCTGACAAGATGGGAAAATTACTCCAACTCGGTCAATATTGGTTCAAACAATATCGACTTGATCTCAAATTGTAGATCAGAATGTTTCCTACCATAAATACCAACTACATAATTTTTTAACCAATATTGAACAAGCCGCAGTCATTTTCCCATCTTGCCAGAGGGTCTTCTTTGCTAGCACATACTATAGCAGTGTGTGAATGATGATCATTATCAAGTCACTAGCAATTGAGTGGCACGCTGCTGCGGCTTCAAATTGATTCGATTTCAAATCAACTACTACAACTGCTGATGGTGGGGGGGGGGGGGGGTCTGCTATTGTATTGTGAGGCGAGGCATATATCCAGTTAACTAGGCCAGTTGGTTTCGATAGGCATTTCCAATTAATTGATCAATTTGAACAGTGGATCTGTTTCTGTCTCTATAGATGGTTTTCATTCAAATTGTGTTCTTGACAAACAATGTCTCTGTTTTCAATTGAATTGAGGAAAGTAATCACCTACTTTCCACTGGTGGCTCGTACCCACGAAACAGGTGAAGTGCCCGTATCTTTTACTGTACAGCACTTCACCTGTTTCCTGGGCACGAGCCGCCAGTGCTAATTTCAAATAATAATTTTGAGATTTTTTTCAAGTATCCTTTTCAAGTATTACTTGAACTACTTTTCAAGTACTTTTCAAATACTTTTTCAAGTATTTTTTTAAATTTATTTTTTCAATTCACAATTAAAATGTAAGAACTCATTCACCTTGTTTCAGCGATTGCTTTGGCATTCTCATTACTGCACATGTTGGACACATGATACAATAGAAACACGTAATTGTATGAAGCAAAGCAAATAAAGAATCAGCTGACCAGTGTGCGTTGAATATACAAACCCATATTTCTATTGTAACTTAAGAGTGGGCAGTAGTAGTCGGCAAACTGCCGAACGGCAGAATCAAGCCACATAAGAACAATTTATCAATCGTTTAGAGCAGATAGAGCCTCTATTCATGGACAGAATTTCACGTTCTTCATGTCATTGGAAAGAGAATTAAATTCTCCAGGGGCGTGACTTTCTACTTTTTTTTTATCTTTGGTTTATTTTAATAATTGTCGTATAATTAATTTACTATGAAAGTATTGAACTCTAATTATTGAAATAAACTTATAATCGAAAAAGTAAAAAGTAACGCCCCTGGAGAATTCAATTATCTTTCTAATGACATGAAGAAAGTGAAATTCTGTACATAAATAGAGGCTCTATCTCCTCCAAGAGATAAAAATTTAATTGTTCTTATGGGGTTTGATTTTGCCGTTCGGTAGTTCGCCGTCCACCACCACTTACCCTTAAGGTGACTGCTAGAGCCGCGCAACATGAGCTGCGCAGCTCTGAGGCTGAGGCCGCACTGCCGGTGGATAGAGACTGGAGGCTGGAGGGTAGTTGGTAAATCTATAGAACATACACACCATCCACAGTAATACATCGTATGTATGGTATGTGTTCAGCCGCCATCTTGAAATTCTTAAATATGGACAACATAACCTCAAAAAACAGTATAACGTCATACCATTCATACGATGTATTACTGTGGATGGTGTGTATGTTCTATAGATTTACCAACTACCCTCCACCCTCCGGGCTCCACCCACCGGCAGTGCGGCATCAGCCTAAGTTCGCTGCCCAGCTCTAGCTGCACTGCTCTAACCAATACAACTTACTCTATTAACATAACTATATTATAGATGTTCACTCTGTTATTAGGGCTACTTACGTACTATACTGAATCAATAAATAGTTAATTCACCCTTTTTGAGCCACATTCAAGTAAATTTCACTATTTATTGATTTAGTATACATTATTGGCCCTGATAACAGAGTAAACATCTATAATATAGCTATGTGAAAAGAGTAGCATTGGATAGAGATACGCAGCTCTTGCAGCGTATTTAGAGCCAAGCAGCTCGTTCCGCGCGGCTTTAGCAGTCGCTTGGGAATCGTATAGTCTATCCAAGCAAAGAAGACCCTCTGGCAAGATGAGAAAATGACTCCAGATCAGTCAATATTGGTTCAAATAATGAATTTGGTCTCAATTGAAGGAAATGTTCTGATTTACAATTTGAGATCAAATCAATAATTTTTTATCCAATATTGGCCGAGCTGGAGTCATTTTCTCAACATGCCAGAGGGTCTTCTTTGCTTGGGCAGACTATACCTTGAGAGACTTGTGCACATGTGTTTTTCGTAATGATGAAAACAAGCTATGTGAAAGTTAATTTTCGTCAATATTATTTGACTGAAACTATTGTATCATTCAGATACTTTGTAATCAATAATTTCTTTATTAAATGCAATAAGCAATGGAAAATAGTTACCGATAGTTAATTCTTCCTTTGAATTGTACAACGTCGTCATACATCTTAAAAAACCTTTAGTTCTTAGTATTTCTAATCCCCTCTCAATCAATAGAATAAACCTACAGTAAATCGATTCAGTAATTTAAAAATGAATGAAAATCAAACACCCTTTTAAAAAGCTTTAAAATTTAAGTTTTTTAACTTTAAAATTTAAATTTTAACTTTAAAATTTAAGTTTTTTAAAAGATAATGTTTGATTTTCATTTATTTTTCAATTATTTTAAATAGCCCTAAGTTATAAAGTTCATTGATTCAGTAGTTAAATGTATCAAGGTGTGACTGTAGGCTCCTAGAGTACATAAATATTTTGAACAGGAAATTATACAAATTTGTATAAGAAATTCCTAGTTTTAGAAGGATTCTGAACTACCCCACCTCTGTAGTTCAATAGTTCAAACTATTGAAAACACAAATGAAAATTGTTCTTCAGGAAGAGTTTCATAAATTTGACAAAAAAAGCAAAAAGTTTCCTAATCACTTGTGCCCACGAAACAGGTGAAGTGCTCGTATATTTTACTGTACAGCACTTCACCTGTTTCGTGAGCATGAGCCGTCAGTGTTCCGCATGGAATCCAACAATAACGATTGATTTGTGTCTAGCTTTCTCAATACACATCTCTGAAGAAAGGATATCACTTTGAAAGAAGTTGATCAAAAGCAATAGAGTATTCTGGAGAGATATCAGCTGGATTCCGCAAAGTAAAATCCTTCCTGAGTTTGGAGTCTGTCCAAGCAAAGAAGACATTCCGGCAAGATGGGGTAAAGACTTCAGCTTGGTCAATATCGGCTTGAAAATCATAGATTGTGTTTTAAATTGTAGAGCAGGATGTTTTCTATGATTTGAGACCAAATTTATAATTTTTGAACCAATATTGACCAAGCTGGAGTAATTTTCCCTTCTTTCCAGAATGTCTTCTTAGGTTAAAGACGTATCTTGCTAGAATAACTGGAGAACTAGTGGATTACTTGTAAGAAAACAAAAAGAATTCTTCTTTCCTACACATTCTTCTTCTACTTACTCTTCCTCTCAAATTCCTCTTTCTACATTATTATCTTCCATTTTTATTTCAGCACTTCACTCAAGAAGTAGTGAATTATACCAATGAGAGCAATAAGGATTCTACTCTCCTTACCTACTCACTAACTTTTCTTATCACTCTATTGCTCTTCTTTTTCAAACTTTTCACTCTTGTCTTCTTCTTTTTCTTCTTTCTCTTCTCATCCCCTGTCCATCCTCCTTCTTTCTTTGTCACCTTTTTCCTCACTCTTCCTTTTCCTCTTCTTCTCCTCGCTCTTCCTCCTACCTACTTCTTCCCCCTCTACACTCATTCCTATTCTCTTTTTCTTTCCCTTCCTGCTCATATCTTGTTCTCTATTTATCATTTAACTATTTCTCTGTCTTCTCTTCTCCACCTTTCTGTTCTTTGTTTCATCATCCGCTTTTCTCGTACATTCTACTTTCTCACTTTCTTATTTTTTTTCGCTTCTTCCTGATCTGCCCCTTTTCTTCTTATTTTTCCTCATTCCTCTTCCATTCTCTTCTTCTCCTTCGTCTCCTTTCTCTTCTCCCTCTCCTTCTTGTCTCTTTTCAACATCCTCTTCTCATTTTTCTTCTTCCTCTTCCTCATCTTCATCCATCATTTCTACTGATTTTATTATTTTTATATATTTTTTTCTTCTTCTTCTTCTTCTCTTCTACTTCCTCCTCCTTTTCCTCATCCTCTTCCTTATCCTCTTCCTCCTCCTCTTCCTCGTCCTCCTTCTTAAGGCTCACCCCCTTCTTCTTCTTAATCTTCCCATCCTTCTATCTTTTTCAATTTCTCCTGGACAATCTGCCTCTTTCTTCTTCTTCTTCTTCCTTTTCTTTTTCTTTTCTTCTTCTTCCGTTCTTTCAAACCTGTCTTCTCTTTTTCCCTCTTCCTCTTCTTTCTTCTTTCCTCTTCTTCCTCTCTTATTTTCCTCATCTTCATCCTTAATGTCCTTTATCCTCATTTTCAATTTCCTCTGCATATTCCTCTTTTTTCTTCCTTTCTCTTTTCCCTCTTCTTCATCTCACTCTCTTGTCTTCACCATTCCTCCTATCTGTTTCCTTTTCTTCCCAACTTCTTTCTTTTATCTCATTTTCTTGTTTTCACCTCCACCCTGTTCCACACCTATCATTCCTTCCAAGATTAAGAACACATCTTTTGAAAAGTAAGATGGATTAGAACTATCCCGAAGTCTGCAAAAGTTTGAAAACTAGAACAGAAAAATGCGCCTCAGTCAGTTCAAACAAACGTGAGCTGGCGGAATGAATCCTCGAGGAACGGAAGAAAGTTTTGTATTAGAAAATGGCTGAGGAGGTGTAGAAGAACTCGAGGGCTCTTAATCTTAGTGTAAACTGAGTTTAGAGTTTCACGAAACTGGGGTTCACATTCATTGTGAGGTCGGACTGTCAGTTTGAACTATGACCGTCAAAAATTGTTAGTGGATCTGAGGCCGGTATTACACGATAACAGCTATATTACCATAGTCGATCATATGGAACGAGACGAAAATACGAAATTATATTATATTACCATTCCTTTAATATTCATTTTCTCTTAGGGCTACTGTATTCGTTAAAACTTCAAATAATTAAAATCAGAGTACCCTTTTTAAAAAATATTCTAATTTTTCACTACATGATTCGGCGATATAATATTTTTTTCAAAAAGGTTACTTTAATTTTAATTATTTGAAGTTTTACCATTTCTTTCTATATGATAAACTATGATAAAAGAACTATTATCGTGTAGTACCGGCCTTATCAAGAACACTTGTTGAAATTGTCTCTGAACTGAAATTTTATTCTTCACGTTTATTACCTTCATAATTTCCCGATTATTGTGAGAAGGATAATAGGATATTGTTATTTATATTTGTATAAATTCAGATGATCCATTAGAAGTGTATTTGAGACTCTTATACCAAAGAAAAATATTAATTCAATACTCACATAACACAAACCAGGCAAGATCAAGCAATCAGTACGAAACTCACCTGAAACAGAACATAAAGTGATATTAATAATCACCATCAAAAAGTGTACGAGGAATCAAGTTGTATTGATTGTATTTAGTAATTTGATACCTTGGTAGAATTCATGGTGATATTGTGGAATCTCTTCATAATAAGAGAACTTAGATATTGTCAAATTTCACAAAATACTTATTATAAAAGCTTACAGAACCAAGTTTTACATGGTAGGTTTTACATCTTCAGCTACATTGGTAGGTTACAGCTAAAGATGGATTGATAAAATGTGAAACCTGGTTCTGTAAGCTTTTGTAATAAATATTTTTTTGAAATTTGACAATATCTAAGTTTTCCCATTCTAATTTGATACCTTTCCGATTCGATGACCATGGAATTTCTATATTGTGAATCAAAAACTTCATAATTAAAAATTAGCTATCTCCAACAATGAGTATCCAAAGGAAGGAGAGATTGGAATTCTCAAAATCAAGGATTGATAAAAACGAAAAATGAGCTATATCAAAAATTGAATATCCAAAAAGAAGAAAAATTGTAGCTAGTTTCCATCCATTGAAAAATTACAAAGTTTGAGAAAAAAGGTTCGAGTTACAATTCACCAGGTTACCTTAGGAAGGAATTTAATATGTAGTGGAATGTGGACAACTTGACATGTTTACTCTTCATGTTGACTGTATTTATAGCTAGCTCTACAGCACCCATTGTTGACCAAGATAGAACAATGCCCTAGAAAGAGAGTGACAAAGAAAGACATAGTGAGAGAGAAAAAGAATAGAAATAATGAGAAAGAGTGAGAGGGAAACAAAAAGTGTTATGGGCGAAGTTGAGGCACAACATCCCTCTCTTCCACTTCACCGACTAGAAGAGGGAGAAAGATTGGAAACTAGTGAAATGACTCAAATGTATAATTTAATAAGCTAAAAGTAACAAAAATTTGTGCTGTATCTACATAAAATGTGGAAGTTTTTACATATAAACGTCCATTCTAGGAGAGGGATGTTCAAATCCATCTCTCTCATTAACACTCAACCATGGGCGAATATTTTTCTCATCCAACCTACTATGAAATGTACGAGAGACTGAGAGAGAATTAGAGAGAGAGAGAGAGAGAGAGAGTGAGAGCGACAAAGGTTGTGATTAAATTTCGACTTGTGCCCACGGAACAGGTGAAGTGCTGTACAGTAAAAGATACGGGCACTCCACCTGTTTCGTGGGTACGAGCCGCCAGTTGAAAAGATAAGAGAACAAGACGTTGTAAGAGAAAGGAAGAGAGATTGAAAGAGAGGTAAGAAAGGAAGAAGGTGAAAGAGAAAGCAAGAGAGAGTGAGAGTAAGAGAGAGAGAGTGAGTCGCACGATTTACCTTGGCTGTATTTTGATTAATGGTATTGTTGTTGACTACATGTGTTCAACATAGTAAATCAACATACGGTGCCGACAGCTAGCTCTATCCTAGCTTTCGGGTATTTCATCGGCCTTTCATGTGACACCCTGTGAAACCAAACCTAGCCCCCCCAACAACCCTCCCGACAACCCTCCCCCCCAGAACCCCTAAACGTACATTTCACGTTCTCGCCTCTTGCATTCTATGGTCCCAAAATTGTAGGATCAACCTGGAGGGTATACTCACCAAGAAGACATTCTGGCAAGATGGGAAAATGACTCCACCTCGATAAATATTGATTAAAAAATCATCAATTTTGTCTCAAATTATAGATCAAAATGTTTCCTACACTTTGAGACCAACTTCATAGTTTTTGAACAAATATTGACTGAGCTGTAGTAATTTTCCCATCTTGTCAGAATGTCTTCTCTGCTTGTACATACTGCAACATGTTTGTGAAACTGCTAATTACAGTATAGTCAGGAATGTAAATGATTCATTTACATATCAACGCTTGATTATAGTACACACGCATGATCAAAAACGTCACCAGAAAACTTCATATCACTCTTACAAAAAATCATGGAAGCTTCTTTCAATATTTGAGTTACTGTGAAGGTGATATCATGATAGTTATCCTTGTTAAAGACACAATGTTTTTTAACCACTGATTAATTAGAAAATCCAGATACCGGTTTCGGTTGTTACGCCATAATCAATCTCTGTTCAACTCATGGTGAGTAGATTTGAATTTATCGAATTTATTGATCGAAGGTGGATCTGAGATTTGGTCGCAGCTGTGTTCCCCCCATTCACGTAGCGATCGGTCTCAAGATCAAGTGGCTCTCTCTTAAGGCAAAAATTGAAAGCACAGGCTGAGCCATGTGGTGGGTGAGTCACGTGGTGACTGAAAACATGGTGGTGGGGGGAGAAATCTGTCTGTAGGTCTGAAGATCATACCATTCACGTAGCGATCGGTCCGCGCAGACCAGGATATTGAGATCGGGCCTCACTTGTTTCAAAAGAGAGGTTCAGAGACCTGATTTTTATCTTGAGACGACTCCATTCAATTCACGTTGCGATCGGTCTTCGAAGACCAAATCTCAACGACCGATCGTAACGTGAATTAGCCTTACACAGCTAATTTGTGATACACAGTTGTATTAGAGAGTGCATAATTGATACATGAAGGAAGCTCGTTCATACGTCACCTCGATAGCTTGATACAATGATGTTGTTGGAAAATCTTCAATACATATCTCTATATATAAAAGCGAAATGGCGAATATCTTGATCCGCCTTGATACGACCAATCCTAACTGTAAATTGAATGGTTCAGCGAGATTATAGATGAACTAATTCAGAAGATATTGAATCAAGTTTCAAACTATGTCCAATACGCTTCCTAAGGTTGCGCTCAATATTAGCTTTTGACTATAGAGTTTTTCTTAGATTTTTCGAGAACCAATTGGCAGAAAGTGTTGAAATTTGGTAAATAGGTCCAGATTAGGTCTAGAAATGCTGTGTTCAATGAATTTCGAATCCCTTCTGAACAGAATTTGCAGGCGAGCGAAGCGAGCCTGTTTGTCTCAGCTGACACTGACAGAGGTCTTGCAGGCGAGCGAAGCGAGCCTGTTTGACTCACTTATACTGCCGATATTGTAGGGGGTCCAGGCGGAGCCCCCTGGCTAGGCGGAGAAGGCGAGCGAAGCGAGCCTGCCGGCTAGTACATGATAATTATGTAAAATTCATGATTTCCTTGTAACAACGGTGTTGAAAAAAGAAACCCACAGGTATCCAATACATTATTGATGACTAGATATGTATATGGTACTTTCCAGAGGCTCCAGTGATGTAAAGGGAGGGGGGGGATAAAAAGGAAGGGTGCGAATGATTTCCGCGGGGTGTTGTGGTGTGGGGGGAAGGCACCTTGTTGCCCCCTCAATCGATTGCCCTGCTGTTACGTCACACCCCCCACCACTTTTAAACCCTTTTATAGTCTGTCCAAGCGAAGAAGACATTCTGGAAAGATGGGAAAATGACTCCAGCTCAACCAATATTGTTTCAAAAATCGTAAATTAGTTCTCAAATTGTAGCTAACACTCTGATCTACAATTTAAGACAAAATTCATAATTTTTGAACCAATTTTGACCGAGCTGGAGGCGTTTTCCCATCTTTCCGGAATGTCTTCTTTGCTTGGACAGACTATACCGATGTTGCCCCAGTCACCCTATTTGCCTCCAGTCATGTATTCCCCCTGTTACAAACCTTGGAATCACCCCCTCCCCCCAACTCATATCTACCTTCAGCAGTCATCTTCCACGTCCCCCACACCCTTGTAAAACTCTCGAATGAATTCCCCAATTTTAACACAATCTTTTTCCCATTTGTCCCCTAATAAATCTCTCTCTACTATACAACCCCCCCCCCAACACGTAAGAAGTCATCACATGAGAATCAAGTCCCAAATTTTAATCTAATACAACTCTTGCAATCTATTTCCTATTTATCCCAATTTTTCATGAAAAATCTCAACAAAATAATGGTTGTTTGCTTTATCTAAATAACTGACGCAAAACTGTAATCTTCCTCTATATTACAATAATTGCAATTCAATTATTGAATTACCCGAATGAAAAAGCGAGATATAGACATAGAATCTTGAGAAAGAATATTGAGGATATTCTCTCCATCACTTGGTCTTTAGAGAGGCGGTATCATCTGCTCAAAAACCTGTACTAATTACCGATCGAAAAATTGTTTGGTAAAATTTTCATAATATTTTTATCCTTTTTTGTTTAAAGGCTTTCAACACCTTTTTTGTTGTGAGGAGTACAACCTTTTCTCTGCACTGGCGGCTCGTGCCCACGAATCAGGTGAAGTGTTCGTATATTTTACTGAATAGCACTTCACCTGTTTGATGGGCACGAGCCGCCAGTGCTTCTCTGTTGAATAATTAGTATCAAGATTTGAACTAAATGAATGTATAAAAATTCGCTCCGGCAGCTGGCGGTCGGAAAGAGTGCATTTCAAATGCAATTCTATGATGGCTCAAATCATATGACTTATAATGAGCTATTCAGGGTATGAATTCAAAGGCGCCGTTTTCGAAAAACACATTTTTTGGCATTGTGTTATTCGCCATTTTCTCTGCCATTTTTGATTGGATTTTTTTCGTTGATGGCTCAAATTGTAGGGAATAATAAGGGTATTATACCCACCAATTTTCAAAACGATCACGTTATTGGTCGATTTGTAGTGATTTTTCAAAATTTTCATCCCCTAATTTCACCCCCTACCCTTGGACCAATTTGGCTGGTTAACGAACTTGACCGAGATATTAACACTAATGATTTTTGTGCAAAATTTGGTTGCTCTCCGACAAGCCCTTCGGGAGTTATCGTGTTAACAAGAAACTGTACATATATAAATAAATATATATATATAGAGATATATGAATTTGAACGGACATCAGATTCGTGTTCTAGGGGCTCGGAAACGTGTAAAAAATATATCACATCATAAATTTGCGATTGTCAGGGCAAGACCAATAGTGCATTTTTTCAAATGAAATGCACTAATAAAATGATCAGATAATCACATAATGTATAGCCTATTCATTTCTGTTTAGAGTCATGTATATGATACTAGCCGGCAGGCTCGCTTCGCTCGCCTTCTCCGCCTAGCCAGGAGGCTCCGCCCCTGGACTCCCGACAGTATCAGTAGTGTCAGTGAGTCAAACAGGCTCGCTTCGCTCGCCTGCATAACCTGTGTCAGTGTAAGCTGAGACAAACAGGATCGCTTCGCTCGCCTGCAAATTCGGTTCAGAAGGGATTGAAAATTCATCGAACAGAGGATTTCCAGGCCTAATCTGGACCTGTTTACCAAATTTCAACATTTTCTACAAATTTATTCTCGAAAAATCCAAGAAAAACTCCGAAAATTCCGAAAAATAGTAAAACGCTAATATTGAGCGTAACCTTGGGAAGTATATAGGACATAGTTTGAAACTTGATTCAATATCTTCCAAGTTAGTTCATCTATAATATCCCTGAACCATTGAATTTATAGTAAGAATTGGTTGTATGAAGGTGGAAGATATGCAACCCGCAATACATCTACAATTAAAAAAAAACTGATAAATGGCGTAATCTTGAACGGAATCCAAAAATATTTCCACATAACATTTCTAGACCTTATCTGAACCTACCTACCTAAATATCAACATTTTCCACCGATTGGTTCTCGAAGAAATTGAGAAAACGCCGAAAAACTATAGAAAAACTTAAATATTTGGCGTATTCTTGAAAAGTTTTTAAAATCCGTTCTTAGCGCGCGTCTAAGAGTCCAACTGAACGAACATGCCTGCCAAATTTGAACGTATTCGGTTCAGTGGATTTTTAGTTCTGGTGATGAATGAATCAGTGCCATTTCGCTTTTATAGATATAGATGTACAATATTCAATTGCAATCTGAATAATAAACTGAAATGTTTTGTTGCAAACTACATGAATAAAGGAATCTGATCCAATCTCTTTTTCTTCTATTCCTCTTTCTCACTAGAGCTGTATAATTTTATTCAATTTAGTATAATATTATGAATTTTAATTTGCATAATATAGGATTTGAGTCGATGTATTTTGTAATTGACATGAATAAAGTTAATGAATCTGAATCTGAATCTCTCTCAGTCCCCCCGATGAGTAGAAGTCATCCCTCTCCAAGGCTGAGGCCGCACTACCGGTGGGTAGAGCCTGGAGGGTGGAGGGTAGTTGGTAAATCTATAGAACATTCACACCATCCACGGTAATACATCGTATGAATGGTATGACGTCATTCTGTTTTTTTGAGGTTATGTTGTCCATATTTAAGAATTTCAAAATGGCGGCTGAACACATACCATTCATACGATGTATTACTGTGGATAGTGTGTATGTTCTATAGATTTACCAACTACCCTCCACCCTCCAGGCTCTACCCACCGGCAGTGCGGCCTCAGCCCAACGCCTTCAATTTCCTTTGAAATCGGACAGAATCGTCAAAACAGAAATCGCTCATCTATCTCTACTAACATTCAGACATAGCTCGTGCAATCCGAGAAGACACGCCGTCACAATACACTCACATTGCAACCACGTGTCTTCACAACTAGCACAAACTACAACTGAATGCTAGTAGAGATAGATGAGCGATTCCAAACTCGCGTAAGCTCAGAAGAGACTCTGTTACTCTGTAAGTGTATGGCGAAGGCGTGTCTTCTTAGCTCGCGCGAATTGTACAGCCAAACCCATCTCTCATAAATTACAAGCGTTAATGGTGTTTGGCAGTTTCAATGGTCAGTCATAATAGGTTTCAGTTGCAACGGAATTCAGCATTTGCAACGTCATTTCTAAAGTTTTGCTACAGAAATAGCTAGCCTAAAGCATTGGAAACTAAACAGCAATTTACTGTGATTCCATTTCCAATTAAGGCCTAAAGATTCCGTTCTTCAACAAACTGAACACTTTTTCATCAATAAATTCTTTGACCTTACTATCATAGTCTGTCCAAGCAGAGGAGACCATCTGACAAGATAAGAAAATGACTCCTGCTCGGTCAATATCAGTTCAAAAATTATTGATTCGTTCTCAATCGTAAGAAACATCCTGATCTACAATTTGAGACCAAATCGATATTTTTTGAAACAATATTGAACGAGCTGGAGTCGTTTTCTCATCTTGCCAGAGGGTCTTCTTCGCTTGTACAGACTATACTATACTTTTACCATTACTATTATTATATCTCCTATTCATAGTAATCTACTATAATATGCGAGAATAATTTATGTTAAAATAGAACTTAGTTTAAAACTCGTTTTAATTATGAATAATTCGAACTCTGGAAGCTTGGTTCAAACTATAGTATGAGTATAATGAGTTTGGAAAAGGCGTTTTTACAAACGAATAATTATGTTCTCCAAACGAGCGGTACGCGAGTTTGGAAAATAATTATGAGTTTGTAAACTTTTCCACACGATTTATGTACATTTTTTTTCATCATACTAGACTGTGTAGGATTTATTAAAACCTCAAACAACTGAAAACATTAACTGAAGCCAACATAACCTCAACACAACACTAATAGCACAAACGCACACACTGAACTGTCCAAGGCGGCTCGTTCGACTCGTTTATTCATACGTCGGAGTTCGGACAAAATAGCTGGGCTAGATTTTCAGTGCTGTAATTATCATCGTGATGATGACTAGTGCTGTAATAATCATCAAAATGATTATTCCCGCATTCAGAACAGCTGATCTTTGATTCTCCTGTAAACGGCAATTTTCCAAACGCAAATCTAGCTTGGAAAGCTATTTATGTATTAAGAGCGTAAAGCGCGACTTTATCGCTCGCGCTAAACAGTTATCGCGCGACGCGATAGCGGAGCGTGATAATTTTGCAAGAGCGATAAAGAAGCTTTACACGCGAATTACATACAAAATTTTTTCTACAACTGCACATTATAATAACCTGTTGAACTAATTTGATTTGTCAAATAGCCTACTGTAAACTGTTATTAAATTTCTCTGGTGATAATTGGAATAATAAAATGAATCCATCCAGTTAAACTTGAAAATTATAATTAATTTTCAATTATCATTATATGCTTAAATTATACGAAAGAAAAAAACAATTTTATGAACTCCAAAAAAATTAGTCAGGAATCAGATTTGAACCTGCTAACATCACATCACTAGGTAATGATCGCCGCTTTAACCACCTCGGCCATTCAGCTTTTACAGAAGAGGGCGGAAATTAAGCTACATGAATTTGCATCTTTTTTGTTTCACTGACTGAAGCTTATCACAACACAGCTGATTAGCAAGCGTAAAGTACATCTCCTGCTCATGCGCAGTTGCTTAGCGAGCGTAAAGTAATTCAACTGCGCATGCGCAGATGGTTAGCGAGCGAAAAAGTAGATTCTCCTCGGAAATGGGCTATTTTACGATGAGAATTCAGTATGTAAAATCTTGTTTTACGCGCAGTTGTAGAAAAAGTTTTTTATAACATACGAGTATGGCGAAAGTTACCAAGTTCAAACTTATCACCATAGTTACGTTATCACACTTGAAAATGAACATATCGCTGAAAGATGTAGAATAAGAATATAAAGAAGGGTACTTTGGTTTTAATTATTTAAAGTTTTAAAGAATACAGTAGACCTAAGAGAAATAAGTATCAGGTTAATAGCTCACGCCAAAAGGTTAGGCGGTTTCTTCTTCTCTTTGTGTGCTCCAACAGCTGATGTTATCAATCATAGTTTCATCTAGCTATGCCTAGATAACGCTTTTGAAATGGAAAAAGGAAAAGATGCTTCACATCAGCTGTTAGTAGGTTACATCACGTACAAGACACAGATGATACCGCCCAACGCTTTTGTGTCAGTACTATATAACTTGAGTATTTAAAATAGTTCAAGAATGTGGGAGGTAAGCTTGAAATAGAATAAAAATCCTATTAATGATTGTTTGTAGAGTGAGGAAACTCCTGATTCATCATTAAATATAGGCATAACAGGTGATTCATTCAACCGACTGTCAGTCTCAGAGTTTCTGGGGCAAACTCATCATACTGCCAGTATCCATCTATTTTGGTTCAAATGCTACCGCTATCTTGGAACAATTCCATAGGATAACTAGACCAATAATAGTGTTGACAATTTCGTAGCCTCTTTTAAAAGGATATGTTTGGAAGCATATTTTTACTACTTGCACGTACCATAATATAATTTTTGTATTCACGGTCTTTTCCATAATTCCTTGGTCATTTGACAAAAACACTTTTTGAGGAAAAGAGATACACATCCGAGTGTAGAATTTTGAGATCTACACTTTGGTGAAACAACATTAGTGTTACTTCCATTATCAAGACCTTTAAAACATCTTAAGTCAGGTATCGCAGATGAATTATTGGAATCTAAGTTCGGGTTAAATCATTTAACTTACAATTTCTATTGTTTCGAGCATGAGTAAAATAACTCAAGTCTTTTATTTCATTCGATAAAATGACTTAAGTCCACTTATATCATGTTTTTACATGGTACAAACAACTTGAGTCATAAGTAAATCAGTGATTTTACATCACTTTGGAATGATAGAATTATTAACAAGTGTATTTTAAACCATAAGTTTTATTGTGATAGGATCAAAAATATTATTGAAAATTGTGTTTGAACATACTAGAAAACTTTGGGCTCCATTTTCTCAAAACTGCAGTTTTGGACTCAAGTGCTTATGTCATATGACCAAAGAATTATACACGATATTGAATTGGCATAGATAGCCTATGGCAAGTAAAAACCAAGCAATCAAAAGTTTCACACTCATGCCCACACGAGTAGACTCTGTAGTTCCAGTCATTTTTCACAATTCCCTATTTGTCAAATTCAGAAATCAATCAATCAATCTCGCCCTCGTATCACACTTCAAATCGAGAATCGAACCGTGAGCCTCCCTCCCGCGGGAGTTCGATACCTGCACGCAATTTCTCATTAATTAATTAGGTGCGTAATTGGTAGTGACTGGGTCCGTGTAATTTGTGATATCTGTACTGAGAAGACACGCAGTAACAATACATATAGCATAGTATCGGCGTCTCTTCACAGCTTCCGCGAATCATATTAATGTTCATCTAATTTGACAATAATTATTCACTGTAGGGTCAGAAGGTCATAGTAGGAGTATGAAGTGGGATTATGCAATGAAAAAAAGAATTTGGAATAATTATGATGAAGAGTATTTTTTTGAAGGGTGATTCCCACATATGCTTTAAGCATATGCGTGGGTAATGAGGAAGCATTGTTCTTAGATATAGTAAGTCCAAGCAAAGAAGACATTCTGGAAAGATGGGGGAAAAACTCCAGCTCGGTAAATATAGGTTGAAAAATTATAAAATTAAACTTAAATTGTAGGAAACATTCTAGTCTACAATTTGTTTCATTTTCAACCAATATTGATCGATCTGAAGTTATTTCCCCATCTTGCCAGAATGTCTTCTATGCTTGAACAGACTAGCAGTGAGAGTAATAGTTTGTTTCAATTAAAAGTTGATTAGGGTTTCAATAGGTTGATGATATTATATAGGCTGGAATGTGGGTGATATTATTCAAGGTCCCTTGATGGTGAGATCAGAACATGTTTGGGAAAATTGTCTTATAAATTCAAGAAATAAATTTATGTATTATCATTACATCATGTTAAAAAGTGAGATCCAAGGAAAGTTCAGAGAATAATAATATCAATTAGATTGCATTTTCTCCAATCATAAAACAGGGTATGGAAGTTTCCATTCTAGAAAAACGACATTGAATGTGTTCTTCAAATTATACCAGAGGAAAAAAACAGCGACCTAGTCTTTTTCCAATGTTTTCAAGGTGAATGTTTTAAGGTTGAATGCTAGAAAGGACTTCCTAGTCCTAACTCCGCTTAATAAAGAGTATTTTCATTCTAATTTCTCTCAATCTGTATTTTGTAGTTCAATTTTTCGTGTCAATCTTTATCATAATAGGTGTTTTGGAAAATAAATTTAGGAATTTAGGAAGTTTTGGGCAATATGACCTGATTCTTATTCCCACTGAAATTGTATATTATTTTGAAATGAACATGAATATGGATAAGAATAATATTCAAATGTAGATGAGAAATTGGGCAAAGCGAATTCGATTACATTCGGCATCGGTACAAATATATAAATGGGGAATGGAGATGGGAGCTGGATATGAAAAGCCAATTTTGAGAGTGAATTTATTCAAGTTGTCGCTCGGTGGTCTGGCTAGGAGGGTGCTCGGTTAATTGAGCTAGCGAATTTCCCGGGTGGTGAAAACCGAAGTGCGAGGAATTGAAGAAAGATAGCAGAAGAGAGATTGTAGAGAAACAGCGAGAGAGAAACTGAGAGTGAGATGGAAGGCAGGAGAGAGCAGCCTGAGAAGCAAGAAGTTGGAGAAAGAGAGAGGGTTATTTGATATGTTATTTAAACATCTTATATTGGGACCATTGAGACATTAGACCTATGTAAGAAAAAACACAAGTTAATAAGGTACAAAATAAGAGAAGTAATTGCTTATTAGTTTTTGCTTATTGCCTATTGCTTATTAGAGAGTGATAGAAAGCAAGAAAGAGCAATATGAGATGCTATTAGAGAGACTTTTTGCTTATTAGTTCTTGCTTATTGCCTATTGCTTATTGAAGAGTGATAGAAAGAAAGAAAGAGCAATATGAGATGCGAGAAGTTAGAGATGAAGAGATTCAGATTCAGATTCATTTACTTTATTTATGTGAATTACAAAAATAAATCGGCTCAAATCCTATATTATGTAAATTAAAAATGATACTAATTACATCTCTCCTTTCAATAACTAAGAATAGACTATTAAAGACTATAATGAGAACTTACGAGAATGATTCAAATGTAGGATTTAATAATTATTTTAATGGTACTATAGGCTAAGTGATGCTGTAATTACATAAAGAGGCGGAGTTTGGACATATAAGAGTCCATTCTTGGAGAGGAATGCTCAAGAACATACCACCCATTAACACTCAACCATGGGCTTATCATGGGTTTCCTTACTAAATTCGTATGAGAATTGATAATTAAATGCATGAAATTTATAAAAAAATTAATGACTATGACTATTAAAACTATGACTTACATGAATTAAAAAATAAATGAGAATGATGGGAACAACTGGAATTTGGAATGATGATGCGATTGGTTAGAGAATTGAGAAAAATAAATAAAATTTAAATTGTTTAAGTTAAATTAAAGCTAGTATTACTGAATAATGAAATCAATTTAAGCATGGGATCAATTTTAATCGATGGAACTATAAAATTTATATACGCATGTGCAAAATTGTAATCTATAGAACTAAATAGAATGTATTATTGAGAGGTAAAATAGTTGAATTAGTAAGTGATAATCGTCCCTTTAATGAAAGAGGAAGGTGACAAACAGTAAAAAAATATTTGAAAGAGACAGTCAATCTCCCAAAGAAGGTAAAAGTTTAGACATAGCCTATTCATGTCCATTCGTGGAGAACATTGGTGGTGGGTCGTGCCCACAAAACAGGTGTGAGTGGAAGTGCCTGAATCTTTAACTGTATAGTACTTCACCTTTCTCGTAGGCAGGAGCCGCCAGTGCTGGAGAATTGAAAGAGAAAGATCGAGGAATTGAGAGAGAAAGGGCCGGTTGTTCGTAACTTCGTTAACTTTTAACGCCGTGATTAGCCTGGATAACGGCATCTTGTAGTAACGGCAAACTAACTCAACTCAAATAGAGAATAGAAACAAATAAATTATAAAAAAAAGCCTTGAGTTTCAATAGTTTCGTTTACAAAACTTGATGACACATAATTCACATTAAATTTTATTGTCTAAAAATATTACTAACCTTTAAATTCATGAATCAAGTTAAGATTTGTTACCATTGAGGCAATGTAATATAAATGATAAATAAGGTTATGGAAAATTTCAATGGCAGTTTTTTCAAATTCAACAGGTCAGCAGCTGGTTAATCAGAATTGAATACTAATTTCACAGTACCAAACTAATCGGCCACAGTTTGAGGCGTTAAAAATTTTAACCGAACCATCAGCTGATGATTAAATTTTCAATATCTGAAAACAATAGCAGCTGAAGGTTTTTGATTTTGTGGTACTACCAACCTGACAACAATTAAGTTGTATCAGCATGCAATTTCCAGATCGTATTTTTGTTTAAATAAATGAATAATTTATACAATAATGAGATAATTATTGATTCTAATATCTATTTTGAATGAGTACATTTGAATATTTTGCTACTACTATCGCATTTCAATACTTTATTCATTTGAACATTTTTCCACTTTGACACGGTGAAAAAACGGTGATTAAACCAACAGAACGTACGTGCAACCGGCCCAAAGAGTGGGAGGAAGAAGAGAAAAAGAGCGAAAGGGAGAGAGGGAGTAAGAAAATATTGGAAATGGAATTAACTCTATTATGTTTATAAAATCAAAACAAATGAGATGAAAAACAAGGATACAGAGATAATTCATTAGAAACGAAGGGAGCGTAATTATGCGACTACGTCTGTAGTAAAAAATATACACCCCAAGGGTTTAATCAACTATGAGACAGAATCAGAAACATGTACGGACGTGAGTTGGAAATATGTCAATTTCAAATGTCACGGTATAGAGGTCACCATAGTAAAACCATGCCTTACTCGAGGTCACCACTTCGTGAAAGTTCGGCCATCTTCGGCTCGGCTCGGCTCCGGCATGCTCTAACCTGTTGCTACTGCAACTCCCCCAGCCACTATTACGTCATAGTACCCCCCCTTGTTGTTCACCCCCATGAACAGGTATAACAGGGGGAAGAGGGCTCCACTTTCCAAGCGAGAGTCTCTATTGAGTGTGATCAAGCAAAGAAGACATTCTGGCAAGATGCGGAAATGACTCCAGCTCGGTGAATATTGGTTCAAACGTTATCAATTTTATCTCGAATCGTAGAAAACATTTCAATATACAATTAGAGCCCAAATTCATAATTTTCAAATCAATATTGACTGAGATGGAGTCATTTTTCCATCTTACCAGAGGGTGTTCTTCGCTTGGACAGACTATACTCCCCCAGCGGGAGTTTGTATTGAGTCAGTTCAAGCAAAGAAGACATTCTGGCAAGATGCGGAAATAACTCCAGCTCGGTGAATATTGGTTCAAAAATTTTAAATTCAATCTCAAATTGTGGAATCTACAATTGGAGCTCAAATTTATAATTATTGTTGAACCAATATTGACCGAGCTGGAGTTATTTTCCCAACTTGCCAGAATGTCTTCTTTGCTTGGACAGACTTTACCTGCAGGGCTGTTCATAAGCTCGTAAACTGAACAACAGAGTGTTGTGTAAAATCGTTACAGGATTACAGGAGATACTGCGAGCAAGATTGACAGGATCGTTAATGGAGATTTTAAGGAGAGAGTTTGAGGAAGTTTTGGACCCTGATTTTGTGAAAAAGTTATCTTTGTACTTTAACTTGACAGTACTAAACTTTAAGAAGTTGTATGAGTTTTTAGAATTGCTTGAGAATATTTTCGACAGAATCGTTGGTGAAAATGAAATCTGTGTTTATATTCTGTCCAAGCAAAGAAGACATTCTGGCAAGATCGGAAAATGACTCCACCTTCATCAATATTGCTTCAAAAATTATTAGTTTTGTCTCAAACTGTAGAAAACACATGAGCATGAGAATATTCATTCAGAACAACACGACAGAGTATTAATAGATTTGCATTAATAGACTTGTTTACTGGACCATATAGTCGTGTATCCCCTTGTATTGTAGTTGGTCAGTGTATCAATACCCCTTCATAACCTGTACTGAATTATTTAACATAGCTCAGGTACTATATAATGAACAAAGGGTATTGTACCAGAACAGTAATTGGACCTATTGAGATACAGGGTGCGGCAGAAAAGATGGACGTTTTTGGGAAGGGCATTACTCATTTCCTTTGTCACCGAGAGTGGTGAGGATGGTGGCGTTAGACTCGTGTAATCGTTACCATTTTTTGTATTCTTGTTCCAGTAGTCGCCATGGAGCGTTGGACAATGGAAAAACGCGTTTTGCCTATGATTGATTTTTTTCCAAATAATGAGTCAGTTACCGTCGTAAAGCTTAAATTTCGACACCATTCATCGAAATCCATCAACATTTATCGAGTAGGGAGCTGTTCCTTCTCAAAACAACATCCTATACGATACAATCCCCAAACTCTGAACAAAATTAAGGACGAAGTCGCCCAAGTTGAGAGAGCAATGTTTTAAAAATTGAAAAAAGATTTATTTTTTTAGAAATGATGTTTCAGCCCTAAATATGTGATAGAGAACGTGTAAAAATTGAATTTCCAAACAAATCCCGTTTACTTGAAGTTTTTATCACTGATGTTTCCCGTTCTTTGAACGCTTCTATGGAATGCGGCATCCACCATTTTGAATCTGCCATTACGTGACCCAGTCGTGAATCTAGAGTAGCATCAAGTGGTTATGATATCCTTAGATACCCTGGATAACGAAATATTTGGTTCTGCTGCTTTCGTCACGAACCTTCTCACGGAAATAAACAAGGAACCCTATACTATTGAAGAGTCTACAAAAAGGGCAAGAATGCAAGGACGCACTGTATCAACGATTTCGGCCACCACATGCCTGATGTGATTTTCCATTCTCGATTTTCTCAAATGGTATTCCCATGCGAGCATTTTGACACCAATAAATTTGTTTTTGAATGGAAACTAACAAATTCATGATATTTTTAAATCGTTCATCTTTACTGCCGCACCCGGTACATACTTATAATCTAACAATATTCTGTCTTCTTTTTCAGTCGTCAGCTTCTGTATATCTATAAGGGTATTGTAAATATACAGGGTGTTTCAGGAGGAATGTGCAATACTTCTCAGGCTGATTCCTTACAACAAGTAGAAGAAAAAGTTCCATGGGATCAACCCCAAAAAACGTTTTGTTACTGAGATAACAATGGCGGAAAATTGAGATTTTTCAAAATATATTAATTTTTCAGATTTTTTAGAGCCTATAGTGAGGTTCTAAAATGATCAATTCCTATGTAAAATTAGCTGAGGAATTCAATGAAAGCAATTTAAGGAATCATAAAATTGGATTTTTTATTAATGAAAGTTGAAGAGAGTCGGTTTCTAGAGAAAAAGTTGAATGGCGGCAAATTGTAAATCTTACCCAAATCTCAGAAATCGCGATCAAAAATCGAAAAATTGACAAAACATAGCACAAGTGATAAATTTGTGTTTAGTAGCGATTTTGTGATTTTTGATCGCGATTTCTGAAATTTGGGTAAGATTTACACAATTGCCGCCATTCAACTTTTTCTCTAGAATCCGACTCTCTTCAATTTCCATTAATAAAAATCCAATTTTATGATTCCTTACCCAGTTATAACCCTTATTGTTGAAAAATGGCGTTTCCTAGCATATTTTTCCAATTATCTCAATAACCGTTGAAGTTACAAACTTGAAACTGCTTTCATTGAATTCCTCAGCTGATTTTAAATAGGAATTGATCATTTTAGAACCTCACTATAGGCTCTAAAAAAATTAGAAAAATTAATATTATATTTTGAAAAATCTCAATGTTCCGCCATTGTTATCTTAGGTCTAGAAATGCTGTGTTCAATAAATTTCGAAACCCTTCTGAATGGGCGAGCGAAGCGAGCCTGTTCGACTCACTTACACTGGCGATAATGTCGGGGATTCAGGGGGCGGAGAAGGCAAGCGAAGCGAGCCTGCCGGCTAGTTGTAAATAAATGGAACATCACAGCTAACGATTTTTTGGCTGAAATTTACACGTGATCTTTAACCTGTTTTCTAGTATAGCTGAAACCAAAAAGTTTATAGTTTCATCATCTTCTTGTGCGCTCCAAACACTGGCGGCTCGTGCTGACAAAACAGGTGAAGTGCCCGTATCTTCTACTGTACAGCACTTCACCTGTTACATGGGTACGAGCCGCCAGTGAACAGCATGCTTTCCACTACAGTAACATAGTTATTGTTCTCTGTAAGATCGGGCCATAGAGAATCACTCTGTATATAGCTCACTTTATATGCTATCCCAATTACAGTAGTTTCATGTGTATTGCAAATGGAGCTGTCCCAAAATGAAGTCGAACATATATATACATCTCCTCCTGGTAATTACACGTCGAAACGGAATGGATGGCAGCCACTACTGCATAAATGTATATGTATTATATATATATATATACACGGCTTGATGTGTATAGCTCCATCGAGTCTTTCTTATTTTCAGCACCTAGCCATTACATTGGAGAAACGCTCAGGCAGTCTAAACGAGCTATTGATCGAGATGAAATGGGATGAGAGACATGAGATAGATTGGAGGATGAGAATATGGGGTGAGAGAGAGAGATATAAAGAGAAAGAGAAGAAGAGAGAGGAAGAAAAGGAGAGAGAAATTAAGAGAGATAGAGCTGGAGTGAAGTTAAAAAAAGAGATGAAGGAAATAGCGTGAGAGTGTTGAAAAGAGAGAGGAAATATAACGAGAGGGTTGAAAAGAGGGGAAAGAAAAAATAAGGAGAGTTCATAAGAGAAATAAGAAAAGAATGAGTGGGTCGAAGAGAAAGAGAGAGAGATGGAGAAGAGAAACAGAAAAAGAAAAATGAAAAGAGGGAGAGAGGAAAAAGAATGAGAGGGTTTATGAGAGGGATTAGATTAGATTTCTTTATTCATTATAGACAATAACAGAACATTCACACTTAGATTCTAGATTGCAATAAGATATTGTGAGTAATAATGTACAAGAGTAAGTAACCTCTATACAGGAATACACGTAGTAACTATAACGTTTTGTATAAATAACACTATCTTAGAAGATAGTAATTATTCAACAGACACGGGTATGCATGAAGGCGGAGTTATAGAAATTATATATTTAGGAAAACTATATAGGCTACTATAATTAATTGGCAATCTTATCCATTACGATTGAATTATCTAAATGAAATGGCTAAGTTTGGACATGAAGATGTCCATTCTTGGTTTGAAGGGAGCGAGATAAAGAAGAGAAAGAGAGAGATAAAAAGAGAGAAAATGGAAAAAAGAGGGCGGAGAGCGCGGGTGGGAGAAAGTGTGAGAGATTTATTTTTTATTATATGCCATGTCTTGAAAAATCTATTGCAATTATGAATAATCACACACATTAAAATATCACAATAAACATTTACAGAATTATGAGAAATAAAAATGAAAATTCCAAATACGTACTCTACTCTAAGTATATAAAATAACTGAAACTAAATTGCAAGTAGATTAAAAATGTAAACATAAGAAGGAAGAAAAGTAAATCGTACAATCTCATGAAATTGAAAATAAAATAACATGAACTCACAAACAAAATAAAAACTCAAATAGAATGAAAAGTTGGAAGATAATTTTGATGAAGAATAAAATAATAGATAGATCTATAGATAAATGCCTTTATTTTCCAATTGGTACAACATAAGCGATGTGGGCGAAGTTGAGGCACAAGAGCCCTCTCTTCAACTTTACCCACCAATAGGTGACTTGGGAAAGAGTGAGATGGTGGAGAACAAAGGGGAAGAAGATAAAAATACCTGCGAAAGAGAGGAGTCGATGATAAATACGAGTAGTGAGGAGGGAGATAAATGAAATATTTTAGAAAAGATTTGGAAGAGCGAAAGATGAATTTAGAAGAAGTCAGAAGGATATGGAATGAGTAACAGAAATAGAAAGAGTGAAAAATATAGGATGGGAAGAAGATAGTGAAAAATTGTGAGAAAGAGATCTGATAAGGAAATATTAGGAAGATGTTTGATATGTTTTCACGGATACTTTATAATGAACTCTATTAATGAACTTCAATTCAAATCAAGAAATCAGATTTGGAGCTTGGTACTTCAAGTATTTATTTCGATTCCTCATGTTTCAATCCCTTGAGGGTCAGTTATTCATTCATATTCACACTTCAAAATAATTTTTTTAAAAGGCAATAATTTAAGAGAGGAAGGGAGCAGAATGGGATGTGGAAAAACAGTTGGACCATGGAAAATATATGAATATTGAAACTCTTTCCCACACACTTCAATTTGGAAAACAGGAGGAGAGGGAAATGAGGAAAGGAAAAAGGAGAAATGTACAAAGGTTAATTGCAAGGAAGATAAAGATTTAAAAATAAAGAATAGTAAAACGAGATACATTGAAAGGATTGAGAGATAAGAGTTGAAAATAGAATGAATGGAAAGAGAAAATTTTCCATCCATGTGAACTCGGAAACGTCGGCGAGAAAATGTTGATTTTCTGTTCACCTTTTCGCATTTCATAAGGAGTTTTCTCTTTTTCTCTGTTTTCCATGATGAAAGAACAATTTTCCACAACAGATAGTCCACGTAACGTAGGCTATCACTTGGGATACCTTTGTCTTGTTTATGTTTTTCAAGTCGTGGTTTTCTTCATTAACAATATGAAAACATTTGATATGATCCCAGAATTCTACTGATTTTCAACGGGAGAGTTTTCATCTTTCTCCTGTAATTTTCAACTACTTCTCCTCCTTCACATTACTCTCCTCCTTCTTCTTCTCCTTTTTAAGTCTTCTAATATTTTCCTTCTCTTCAGTCATCTTCTCCTTCTGCTTTTGTCTTTCCCTATTTCTCCTCCTCCTCCTCCTCCTCCTCCTCTTTCTTCTTCTCCTCCTCTTTCTCATCCGCCTCCTCCTCCTTATACACCACATACTCCTTCTCACCCTCGCTCTCATCCTCCTCCTTCTCCTCCTCCTCTTTCTTCTTCTCCTACTCTTTCTCCTTCTCCTCCTCCTTCTCCTCCACCTCCTCCTCCTTATACACCACATACTCCTTCCCCCCTCGCTCTCCTCCTCCTCCTTCTCCTCATCCTCATCCTCCTCTTCTTACTCATTTCCCTCCTCCTCCTTCCCTTTATCCTCCTTCACTCCCTCATCCTCCTCCTCCTCCTTCTTCCACTCCTCCTCCTCCTCCTTCTCCTCCTCCTCCTTCTCCTCTTCCTCCTCCTCTTCCTCCTCCTTTCCTCCCCCCTACTCCCAATCCTTCTCCTCCTCCTCCTCCTAGTCCTACTCCTCGAAATCTTCAATCTCCACCCCATTCCATACCAACTTCCGTCTCACTCGCATACCCTCCTTCCCAAAACCTTCCAATTTCACTATCTCAATCATGTGTTCAGTCTGTCCAAGCAAAGAAGACATTCTGACGATATGGGAATCTGACTCCAGCTCGGTCAATATTGGTTCAAAAATCATAAGTTCGGACTCAAATTGTAGGAAACATCCTGCTCTACAATTTAAGATCAAATTTGTAATTTTTCAACAAATATTGATCGAGCTGGAGTAATTTTCTCTTCTTGCCAGAATGTCTTCTTCACTTGGACAGACTATACATTAGTGTGTGTCACATCCTTCCCTTGGATGTCAAACGGGGTCTGCTCGCTCACATGCCAATAACACACTGAATTGAGTCTCCTTCTGCCAAATCGAATAGCGTTGTCTATTCATCCCATCTATCTGTTTGAGCATCTGACATCAATTTCTCCATATCACGACTCCATACATCAATTTGTCTCCTTCACTGATATTTTCGTTGCCATTTCTACGCTTGGTATCCTTTCCACCTCCAATTTTCTCTTGAAATAGGATTAAATTCTCCCATTCTGCTAAAATGATCAAGAATGGAACAGTGAATACTCAATGAGAAGCTTTTATTCAATGTTGAAAATAAAATAACTCAGAATAGAATCATGTTATTAAGGACTTTATTTTTCACTTGGTCTTGCTGGTCACATGACAGTTTCATTTGTATAGTCTGTCCAAGCAAAGAAGACCCTCCGGCAAGATGGGAAAATGACTCTATCTCAGTCAATATTGATTTGAAAATTATAAATTTGGGCTCTAATTGTAGATTGAAATGTTTTCTACGATTCAAGATAAAATTGATAACTTTTGAACCAATATTCACCGAGCTGGAGTCATTTCCGCATCTTGCCAGAATGTCTTCTTTGCTTGATCAGACTCAATAGAGACTCTCGCTTGGAAAGTGGAGCCTTCTTCCCCCTGTAATACTGTAATACAAGTTCGTGGGGGGGTTGAACAACAAGGGGGGGGTACTATGACGTAATAGTCTGGTCAATATTGGTTCAAAAATTATTAATTCAATCTCATATTATCTATATGGATAAACTTCATCTTCAAAACTACCAAGTTATAGTCTGTCCACGCAAAAAAACCCTCTGGCAAAATAAGAAAATGAGTCCAGCTCGGTCAATATTGGATCAAAACTTATTGATTTAGTTTCAATCGTAGGAAACATTTTGATGTAGAATTTTAGACAAAATCAGTATTTTTTTAACTAATATTGACCGAGCTGGAGTCATTTTCTTATATTGCCAGAGGGTCTTCTTTGCTTGGACAGACTATAGTACAAAACCTGTCAAGTTAGTACGAAACTTTTAAGTTGATCGAAAAACTTTCAAGACAAGTAGTCTTATGCCGGGTTTTTCCAAGCACACTCAAAGTTGAGGGACTCTCAAATTTTGATGAACATTTCTATGACATTTTCTATGATGAGTATAGGAAATGTAGTAAAGTGTAGTTAACTTGAGGGTCCCTCAAATTCGAGTGTGCTTGGAAAAACCGGGCATTAAAGTTCTTGTATCCTATGTAACATTAGAACCTGAGAGCATCGAAGCAGCCTGAGACATGTATAACTGTCCCCAAAAATTCAGACGGTTTTGTCTGTCTCTTGTACTTGATGTAACCTACTAATATCTCATGTAAAGCATCTATTTTCTCTTATTTTAAAAACTTCATCTAGGCATAGCGTAATGAAAACTCTGATTATTAACAACATCAGCTGTTGGAGCGCACAAAGAGCAGACTAAACCACCCAACATTTCAGCGTCAGATTTAAGCTTATCCTATTTGATACCCTACTTTGAAAGAAACTCCATCCTTAAAGTATTAAATCCACCAAATTAATTATTCAACTGAGTAACAAACTGGTACAAATCGCCAGACATAGGAATTACACTCAAATGGGACATAGAAAGTCTCACACTTTTGATATCTTCTGGTCGAGCAAAGAAGACATTCTGAAAAGATGAGAAATGACTACAGCTCGGTCAATAATTGTCTTAAATTCATAAATTTAATCTCAAATTGTAGAAAACATACTGTTTTAAAATTTTAAACAAATTTACAGTTCTTGAACAAATATTGATGAAGCTGTAGAAATTTTCCCATCTTGCCAGAATGTCTTCTTTGCTTGATAAGACTAGAAAGAACGAACACCAGTTGTTCTAGAAAACTCATTCTTCACAATAAAACTCGAGTTTCAACGATTTATTCTCAGCTCTCCCAAGGGATGTTTCTTCTCACATGTTATTTACTCCATAATTCCTCCTAACATCTCTCACTACTCTTCGCTTTTTTCTCTAGACATTCTTCCTCTTCTCCCCTTTCCGTGTCCTTCTCATCTTTCCCTCCCCCTTCCTTTTCTCACTTCCATTCATTCTTTTAATTTTTCCTTCTTCCATTCCTTCCCATTCTTCCACCTTTTCTTCCCTCCCATTACCTCCCTTCTCCTTCTATTCGCCCCATATTCTCATCCTATTCTTCCCCTTCTCCCTCTTATTTCTCCTTCCATTCCTTTTTCTCTTATTCATTTTTTTCGTCTCTTTCACTCCCCGAAAAGTTTTAATAAAATACATTTTGATCTTAAAACGGATATTTCAAGAGAAAGTAATTAAAATTCTTGCAACTTCCAAGGGTTTTTCCAACTTTTAAATTTTCAGCATATCTATTTTATCAATTTTTCAGTTATACAGAGTGTTCCAGGAGGAATGTACAATATTTCCAAGGCCGATTCCTTACACAAAGTGGTAAGAGAAGATTCATAGGACATAGAGGGCCCCAAAAATTCTTTGTTACCGAGATAACAATTACTAAAAATTGACAATTCATGAAATATAATTATATAATTTAACTTTTTTCAGAGGGTTCATGCAGGTCAAAAAATCCCGTTCATAATTAGGTAAGAAATCCAATGAAACCAGTCAAAAGTGTGTTACTTCAAAGGTTATGAAGATAATCGTCGTCGTCGTCGTCTTCTTACAGGGGTAGGCATTAATACCTGTTCCGCCTTCAAACATTCTCCCACCTTTTTCTTGGTCTGCCAATACTTCTCCTCCCTTCTGGCTTGTATGCAATTGCACCTTTGGGGATTCTACCGTTCTCCATCCACTCAACATGCTCTCTCCACTGTTGTCGATTCTTGTCAACTTGCTGAGGTATAGAGAACACATTGAGCTCTATGCGAATATCAACATTATAAAGCCTGTCCTCTCTGGTGCATCCCTTCACTGACCTTAAAAACCTCATTTCGGCCGCCTGTAACCTCCTCAACTCCATCCTCTTCGGTACCCAGGTTTCAGAGCCATACAAAAGTGTAGGAACGGCCATTACTTTATAAAATTTGAGCTTTGTCTCTTTCCAGGCTTTATTTCTCAAAATTCTGTTGATAGTTCCGCATATGTACTGGAATCTGTTAATTTTTGTATTCAATTCATGGTCTTCCTCGTATGTAATGTCACATCCCAAATATTTGAAATGTGATACCTGTTCCAGTATTCTGTTGTTGAGAACTATTTTAGAACGGATTGGAGACTTCCCCAGAAATGCCATCAATTTAGTTTTGTGAAATGAAATCTTCATATTATATTCTGAGCTCAGAAGATGGAGTTGATGTATTGCTCTTTGCAGATTATCCTCAGATTCTTGCAATATCACTTGATCATCTGCAAACCATAATGAATTGACAGCAATATTGTGTTTCAGTTGTACACCTGGGTGGATTTTTTTCTTCCACTTCCTACAAAGGTCGTCCGCATAAAGATAATAAATGAAGATAATGATAAGGAAAATATGCAAGAAACACAATTTTCCAATAGTTTAAGGGTCTAACTGGATACGAAATCATAAACTTGTATTTTCAATCAATGGAAGTTGGAAAAATCGAATTCTTAAGGGAAAATCAACTTGAAGTCATTTTAAAACTTGAGTAAATTTCAGATATCGCGATTGAAAGAGGACAAAATTGCGAATCAACACTGATTTTTCAATTGTGTGTTATGTCTTTTTACCCAGATCCGTGATACGTAACTACAAGTTATAGAACGCTCTAACAGAGTTATAGAGTGTGATGATGAATCAGCGGCTGCAACATTACAACGAATTATCGAGGGGGCTGAAATACATTTTTTTCCACTAACCATAGAGGTTTTTCAAGGGACTGAGCTCTTACTACGAATTATAAAAAATTATGAATCATAGAGGTAAAATTATCTAAGTTCTACTGCATTATTATACCAGTTATATCACTTCCATATAGACCTATCTCATTGAAGTAAATTGACTTTAGAAGACAATAGAGGTCAAAAGAATACAACAAAGATACAAAGATCGATAATAAGAGAGAAAGACCTCCTTCCATCCTATCACGTGATAAGAACCCGTTCTTTATAGATGGGGATCAGGTGTACAAGCAAACCATTCAATCGAATGACACACTGTTGACTTTCTGATTCGACTCGAGATAACGTAACAATCGTATTTATCCAAGCCACTTCACCGTATGATTAAATTGTCAACAGTGTCAATTCAGTACACGCTTTGGTGAGTACCATATGTTTCTCTTCAACTCACCAACAATTCACACATATCCTACCTGTGCCATTACACATAATTATATTTCAAATGTAGTCTATATTATTTTATTGAAATATTTATTTTAATTTTTCTTAGAAGCAAAGGAGAGTTGCACAGATGCACACATAGTGTTCATCCCAAAAAATGTTGGAGAAATCAACCTATGTTGGTGTAAAATAATAAAGCACTGTAAAATAATAACACTGCGGGTTTATGATACATATTGACGATACTATATACAAAGTAGTTAGTTCGCTTCGCTCGCCTTCTCCGCCTTCTTCGCTAACCTAACTGGACCCCCGACAGTATTGGTAGTGTAAGTGAGTCAAACAGGCTCGCTTCGCTCGCCTGCAAAACCTCTGTCAGTGTCAGCTCGCTTCGCTCGCCTGCAAATTCCGTCCAGTAGGGGTTTAAAATTCATTGAGCACAACATTTCTACAGCTAATCTTAACCTGTTCACCTAATTGCAACATTTTATGCCAATTTGTTCTAGAAAAATCTAAGAAAAACTCCGAAAATTCAAAAAAATAGTAAAACGCTAATATTAAGCGTAACCATGGGAAGTATATCGGACATAGTTTGAAACTTGATTCAATATCTTCCAAATTAGTTCATCTATAATCTCGCTGAACCATTCAATTTACAGTTAGGATTGGTCGTATCAAGGCGGAAGATAAGCAACCCGCAACACATCTACAATATTGAAAACCTCATTACTGGCGTAATCTTCAACGGATTGCAAAAATATTGTAACACAACATTTCTAGACCTCATCTGAACCTGCCCACCAAATATCAACATTTTCTACCGATTGGTTCTTGAAAAAATGAGGAAACGTCGAAAAACTATAGAAAAACTAAAATATTTGGCGTATCCTTGAAAAGTTTTCAAAATCTTTCTTAGCGCGTCTAACGTCCAACTGAACATGCCTGCCAAATTTGACCGCATTCGGTTCAGTGGATTCTAAGTTCTGGTGATGAATGAATGAATGAATCTGTCAGTGCCATTTCGCTTTTATATATAGAGATTGATACAGGGAGGAAGCTCGTTGGTACGAAGCATTTGCAATGTTCATGGATTCATGGATATCCTCATATTGGAAACGAACTGATTCTACACGTACACTGGAAGTCCGATTATCCGAGCTAAACGGGACCGGGACAAGCTCGGATAACGAAAATATCGGTGAACACGGAGGTAAAAAAGAAGTTTGAATTGATGATAGATCGCATTAAATCAGAATTATACAATTTATCAATACATTAAAAGTTATTTTAAAACTCAATAAAAATCACTTTTATATGGAAATAAACTTACTTACATAGTAATGTTACTAGTTTCGATCTGTTGTGGTGGTCATATTCAGACTGAACAGTGAGTTCACTATGTTACTGAGCTACTATGTAAGTAAGTTTTTTTCCATATAAAAGTGATTTTTATTGAGTTTTAGATTTAAAAGTGGAAAGAAGAATGGATACCCACCATAAAAGTAATTTGTGATGAAATAAAATGATATAGATCACTTACAATTAGTAGTCATCTATCATTCAACCCTCGCACAAGCCTATGAGCTCATGTGGGCTTCACCCACATAAAACAAATAGAAACAAACAAACAAAACAGTTCACCATCGTGATTGTAATTTGTTTACAATTTATTGTAGTTCTTCATCGGAAAAATAGTCCAAATCTTGTTGTAACGTTTTGATATGCTCTTGAAAATTGGCTCGGTTAACCCGGCGGCTCAGATAATTGGATTCAGAACTCGGATTCTACTGTACTTTCAATGATTAAACATTTTGAGAGCATTTAATCTAAGTTAAGAAATTTTGAATTAGTAGAAAATTAATAAAAATACACGTTTCATAAATATTTTCCCTCGATTCTCGGGTTCGCCAAATTAGCAAACCTCACATTGCAATTATTTTGTGTGTCAATGAGCTTCCTTTCTGTACGATTAATAGTGTAAGACAAGAGACAGATGAAACCGCCTAACTTTTGGCGTCAGCTATCAATAGCCTACATCACTGCGGCGGCTCGTGAAATAGGTGAAGTGCCCGTATCTTTTACTATACAGCACTTCACCTGTTTCGTTGGCAGGAGCCGCCAGTGGCCCTACATGTACATTTCAAAAATGAGGATTTCACTACAAAAATCTATAACAATTATTCATATTTGAGAGGTCACAGAAAAGAGCAAACAAAACCAGAAAATTGCACACCAAAAATGTTTGAAAAACAACAATTTGCGCAACTGAGAGAAGACATGCCTTCACAATGTAAAGAGCATTATAACGCCGTGTCTTCTCAGCTTTCGCGAACTCTACAAATACCTAGATAATGATAGCGGAAATAATGGCATTGTCAATTATCATCAATCTGTGTTAACCCAGCAAAACTTCAATAAATGTCCCGCTAATACATTCACATTTTGCTAAGCTCAACCGTGACATCAACAAGAGACGCTGTTACAATGTAAAGTATATTGTGACAGGGATCTTCTAAGCCTGCGCGTACAATAATACATCGATTCACATTCAGCTCAGTTTATCGCGACACTGAGAAGAGACGCCTTAACAATGTAAAATGTATTGTGACCGGGATTTTCCAAGCCTGCGCGTACAACATTACAATACATCGATTGTTATTGGTGGCAGTAGCAGTTTAATGACGGGCATAATCGATTTGAAAGCTGTAATTCTATTGGTCGTTTGGTTGGATGCGAGTTTAAAGCTGATATGCGATATTTTATGACAGCTATATTTTGAAATGGGCTCCAGACAGTATTGGTTCTAACAAATTATATATTTTCTAGTAGCCTACAATATTATATTACAATCTATGTGATCCTGGACAAATGATTCTACACTAATACTAATCATAGTATTGAGTTTCTTGTTTGAATTCATATCCTAGTCATTATCAGAGTGGATAATGTTTAAACATTACTTTTCATTGAAAAAATTATTCTATCCAACAGAGAAAATTATTGTTTATTCATTCGTATTTAATTAGAATGACTCACTCTCTCAAGTATTGACTCAAGCCTATACAATATCAGACAGAATTTGATAATTTCAATATGCCAAAATAATATTGCTGTATTAGAATTCTAAGGCTGGTATAGTCTGACCAAGCAAAGAAGAGCCTTTGGCAAGATGGGAAAATGACTCCAGCTTGGTCAATATTTGTTCAAGAATCATGAATGTGGTCTTAATAGTAGATCAAATTGTTTCCTACAATTTGAGATCAAATTTAGATAATTTTTGAAACAATATTGACCAAGCTGGAGTCATTTCCCCACTATGCCAGAGGCTCTTCTTTGCTTGGTCAGACTATAAAACACGATAATAGTTCTATGATCATATTCGATCATACGGAAAGAGATGGAAATACGAAATCATATTTTCATCTCTTTCCATATGATCAGATATGGGCCCTGGCTTATAAAGATTTACAGCTTGTTTTTCTGATGAAAAACAAGTGATTGGGATTGTAGATTCACCAATAAAACTCTCGATTTACAATGTTCCAAATTTTGGGAAGAATCAGCTTTTGAATCAACGATCAGCCAAAACTCACTAGGAGACCCTAACATTTGAATCCAAAATTTCCACGATGGTTCGAGTAAAATAGGAAATCCCATGTATTCTTTATTCTTTCTTTACAATTGTGACTTGGTTTCCAAGTATTTTAAGCAAAGGATGAATGAGTGATGATGAATGATGAAGGTTTAAGATGTAGGTTATATGTCTATGTAAATTGGTTCAGACGAAAAATTCACGATATCGCTGTTCAAACTCAAATCATCGCGGCCATTTTAGATTACAAGGCTAGGGTCTTCTGACTTGGTTTGTTTACAATTTTCTTTGTAGGTCATGATAACATTTTAGCGACAAAAATGATTCCTGTTCAAATCTCACTATAAAAATAATGATTGATATTTATTATTGAATATATTCATAATAATAAATCAATTTATATATCAAAATCATTAAATTAGGAGCAAAGTTTTGGTTTTGAAGGAACAGCATTTGACTATTCCGATATTCTATTTACTTGAGGTAAATTCGTTTCATGTAATTTTTTTAATCAGCTGAAACTGTAGAATTTGCTTTTTATTGGAAACGTTTATGAGACAGAAACGCCAATAAAATCCACGAATTATGAGTAATGTGGATTGTAAAATGTTTATAAGCCAGGGCCCTGATCATAGAACTATTCTCGCGTAATACCAGCCTTGGCCTTGAAAATTATTGTAACTTTCTCATAGAATCAAATCGTATTAATTTATTGTCATGAGTTCTATATAATTAGGAATCTAAGCTGAATTTTGTTATCTATTTGAATAAAGAAATCTAATCTAATCTCTTCATTCAGAAGTATGTTCCGATCTCAACGATAATTCGACATAAGACACAAAATTACATCAAATTTTATACATAATAACTACTATAATACTGATGCACTAGCGGCTCGTACCCACGAAACAGGTGAGGTTCCCGTATCTCTTACTATACAGCACTTCACCTGTTCCGTGGGCACGAGCCGCCAGTGGATACAAGATCTTCCAATAGCATCATATCAGTAATTGTGCTTTTGATGTGCTATCCATGTTTTTGATTAATTAACAATGAAATTCAACTCTCAGTTTGACGGTCAATTCCAAACTTGAGAAATCCATTAACTTCCATTGTCTGAAATGCTGTCGGCAGAGAATTACAGATTTATTCCATTCTCGTTTCAGATTTTCCATAAAAGAATTTAGCTTGGAATTGATATTAGCCTACTTGTTTCTTAACAGGCATGAACTGTACTCTAGCTTCAAACATAAACTTTATAGTCTGTCCAAGCAAAGAAGACCCTCTGGCAAGATGGGACAATGACTCCAGCTCGGTCAATATTGGTTCAAAAATTATTTATTTGGTCTCAATCGTAGGTAACATTCTGATCTACAATTTGAGGCCTAATCAATATTTTTTGAACTAAAATTGACCGAGCTGGAGTTATTTTCTCATCTTGCCAGAGGGTCTTGTTTGCTTGGGCAGACTATATTTGGATACATTATATTACTTTATATTGGATCAAGATCTATGATACTATATTTGGATCAAGTTAAATTATTATCATTCAAGCCCTATACTACTTGAATGTCTCTCTTCAATATTCTTGATAGGTAAAAATTGGTGGATCACAGGTTTTCAAGTAGGGTTCAAAGAGTAATAACATTTAAAAGATTCAAGGACATGTTTGCTTCAAACTGTCAGTGAACCGATTATGAGATTAGTATAGGATAGAAAATTATAGAATATTGAAATAAATCCACGATATTCAATATTATTACATGGTTATCTAGCAGTTGGTGTAATGCAATATCTAAAAATTCTTCCATCATTACTACATGGTCCTATATGAATACAAAATGAAAAATATCAAAATATCTCCTATATGAGATAGGAGACATGAGATGAAACTTGTGATATCAATATGAAAATGGTTCAGAGGAGAGTGACCTATGTGATAAAGTGAAGGCATAGCATTTCAAGTGCTATTTATTATAAGTTAGGCCTATTGTAGGCTATTGTTTTTCTATTTTAAAGTATCGTTTTTCAATGCATTACATGTTTCGACTATTTATAGTCATTTTCAAATGCGAATTCCTTTGTTTTATTATAATTATCGTAAGAAATATTATTATGAGTGTTATTCTGTTTTTCTAACCGTATATTATTAAAGTGATACATAATTAATACAAATTATACAAATTAATACATAATTTTATACTGATATTTCATAATTCTATGCTGTAACTAAGCTTATTTACTTACACGATATTTCAAGAGTTTTTAGTGAGATGTCAGAGATCTCATTGTCACTGTATGAGATTTTACAGATAGTGAGATCTATAGAGACTGTATAATGGATATCTCCAAGGCTGAGGCCGCACTGCCGGTGGGTAGAGCTTGGGGGTGGAGGGTAGTTGGTAAATCTATAGAACATTCACACCATCCACAGTAATACATCGTATGAATGGTATGACGTCATACTGTTTTTTGTGGTTATGTTGTCCATATTTAAGAATTTCAAGATGGCGGCAGAACACATACTATTCATACAATGCATTACTGTGGATGGTGTGTATGTTCTATTGATTTACCAACTACCCTCCACCCTCCAGGCTCTACCCACCGGCAGTGCGGCCTCAGCCACAAGTCTCCAAAGTGAGATCTCTTTCCGTTATGATAATCAGTAAAAAACAATATGAGAAAGGAAGTATGAGATTTATGAATTGTGAAAGAGGTATTAAATAAATATGTAGAACAACTCATGGAGAGAAAGATAGAACATCTCAAAAGAGATATGATTACAAATAGCAAAACATATTATTGAGAGGAAAAAATATATTTCAACTGGACGTTTCAAAATTAAGATAGACGAAATGAACAAAAATGGAGATGAAGTCGGAGAGAATAATATTGAAATCTGAATTCCACTCTGGATTGCGATGTATTCATGAATATGTTGAGACCAGCTCTTTGTGACCTCATTTAATTCAATATTCTGAAACTTTATCTCCAGCATATTAATTTACAACAGAACACGCTTCAAACTCCTAATAAACACTCTTGTTCTGAAACAATGACATCTGTAATTGAATTTCAACAACTCCCAACTTCCTGGGGTGAATATTCATGTTCCATTTTGCATTTTACAATCGCGAAAGCCACACTGAAAGTTGATTTTACAGGTGACGAAGTTACGAATTGCTTTGGCAGATGTATATTAAGATTCTCAGCTCTATCAGTACAGTCTTCCACAAAATTCACAAATAAATAGGGAAGAATTTCAGAAAAATTCATATTTGTTTCCTTTGATCAACCTCAGAAATTCGAAAATAAAAAAGTGTTCTTCCTGGATTAAAAATTTGTTCGAGCAGTGCTATAGTCCGTCCAAGCAAAGAAGACCCTCTGGCAAGATGGGAGAGTGACTCAAGCTCGGTCAATATTGGTTTAAAAATTATCAATTTGATCTCAAATTGTAGGAAACAAATTGATCCACTATTAAGAGCATATTTATAATTATTGAACAAATATTGACCAAGCTGGAGTCATTTTCCCATCTTGCCAGGGGCTCTTCTTTGCTTGAGCAGACTATACAATAATATCATAACCTTATTTCGGAGGAACATTGACTTTTTTCAAGATTTCTGGGAGAGGAATGGTACAGGCTATGCCTATAGTCCATTCACGATGGCTTGAGACGAGATAAACAAAAGCTCTGCATGTGTGTGTGTGTGCGACTGGAGTGGCTTCGTTTTAGCCACGACATAAACAAGTCACAGCAATGCCGAAATCCCGAATTTAGTTGTGGCAATACAGAATAAGTAGATAAACATTGGGAAATTGCTTGTTTCGGTTGTCTCTCGATTGCATGAACCTAGAATGAACAAACAATTATAGTAAAAGTTTTTATGTCAATGCTTTTGTTACAGACCCGACAACAGACTTCGGGATTTCGGCATTGATGTGACTTGTTTATGTCATGGCTAAAACGAAGCCACTCCAGTCGCACACACACACACACACACACACACACACATACACACACACACACACACACACACACACACACACACATGCAGAGCTTTTGTTAATCTCGTCTCAAGCCATCGTGAATGGACTATAGTTTTTCCTCCCAATTTATGTGTTTAATGTAAGTGTATGAATGAATGTGAAATTCATTCATTTATAAGAGAAAGTGCAAAGGATAGAACACAAAATTGAAGTGCAGAAAACACGAAAGAAGTAGATAAAATTGAAAATAGTACAAAGACTAGAAGATTCCAGGTTTTTTATCAGATTTCTTTTCAAGTGATTCCCGTAGAACAGCATTGCTTTGTCAACCCATTCAACAAGATTTATGGTTGTAGTCGATTAACACGTTAATACTGGCGGCTCGTACCCACGAAACAAGTGAAGTGCCTGTATCTTTTACTGTACAGCACTTCACCTGTTTCGTAGGCACGAGCTGCTTTGTTTTTACGATAATGAGATTCTTGTCCTCTGTAATCAATTCAAGAGGGATTAGTGCGAGCTGATTCTTTTCGTTAACTTTGATTACAGGATGGAACAGGTACAGGAAGCTTATCTATCAGGACTTATCTGGGTTTTTATTTGAGAACTTAAGTCTATCTGTTTTTATTCTGTTCTATTTTCACATTTTCCTATTGAATTCAGGATTGATGATTATTCAAATCACTTTGTTGAACAAGTCATCAATAACTTCTTCAGGAAACTTCTTGATAAATGGAGTTGGAATAAACAATGCCTTGACAAATCGATGATTGAGAATTTTTCGAGTGAATCACTAATGATTTAGAATTTCCAATTACGTCATTGTTTGATGATAATGATGACAATATTGTTGATGATGATGATAATTCCATAATGTATCTTAGAAAAAATAGACGGTGACATTAATACTTCAACACAAAAAGATAACCTCTTGATAAATTCAGCTAACTTCATTACAGAATCTGAGGTTTCTTATTCCAAAACTTCAATACAGAGTTATTTTTATGAGAGTCCTTTATCCAATCATAATGTTTCATTAATAAAAACTTCCATCTCTATGGCCGAAAGGGTTGATCTATATATTATTATCAATGGAAATTCAAACAAAAAATGAACCAGCCTAGGGTTGAACCATTAGAGGCATGGTGACATTATTATTTTAATATGATGATTTTCATCTTAATTAACCGATCTTCAATAATAGCTTAATCTTTATTTCTGTAGAAAAAAAAACAACAATCAATTGAATACATAAAAACTTGTGCAGGTAAATACAAGATAATCAGAAAATGTATTAACAGAATCATGCATAATATTGAAATAAATATTGAAATGAAGATAATATTGAAATAAATATTGAAATAAAGATAATATTGAAATAAATAAATATATACCTCCACACACTAAGTAGTTCAACTTCTACAGAAAAATACTGCCATGCGTTTGATTAAATCACGTCCGCATGAATGAGTACTCAGAGAGACAAAAATAAATAAATGGAGACATTCTTGAAGGAAGGAAAAACCAAAATGGAATTAGAAAACACATAAAAAGTGAAAGATGAGGTGCTTGAGCTAAATTGTAAAATACTCGCTACTTGAAAAATTACTACATGAAAAACGTCACTTGAAAACGATTGGAAATCATGATAGTAGATTATCATTATTCCTAAGGTATCATTATATAAGGCTCCAAAATTAATATAACAAGAATGTACAATAGTTGTACAGGCTAGAAAGGTTTATAGCTTCTTATTATTAATCACTAGCCGGCAGGCTCGCTTCGCTCGCCTTCTCCGCCTCCAGGGTGCTCCGCCCCTGACCCCCGGCAGTATAGGCAGTGTAAGTGAGTCAAACAGGCTCTCTTCGCTCGCCTGCAAAACCTCTGTCAGTCAGCTGAGACAAACAGGCTCGCTTCGCTCGCCTGCGAATTCCGTTCAGTAGGGGTTTGAAATTTATTGAGCACAGCATTTTTACACCTAATCTAGACCTGTTTACCTAATTGCAACATTTTCTGCCTACTTGTTCTAGAAAAATCTAAGAAAAACTCCGAAAATTATAAAAAAATAGTAAAACGCCAATATTAAGCGTAACCTTGGGAAGTGTATCGGACATAGTTTGGAGCTTAATTTAATATCTTCCAAATTAATTCATCTATAATCTCGCTGAACCATTCAATTTACAGTTAGGATTGGTCGTATTAAGTCGGAAGATATGCAACTCGCAACACATCTACAATTTTGAAAACCTGATTACTGGCGTAATCTTGAACGGATTGCAAAAATATTCCAACACAAAATTTCTAGACCTCATTTGAACCTGTTCACCAAATATCAAAATTTTCTACCGATTGGTTCTTGAAAAAATGAGGAAAACGCCGAAAAACTCTAGAAAAACTAAAATATTTGACGAATCCTTGAAGAGTTTTTAAATTCGTTCTTAGCGCGCGTTCAACTGAACATGCCTCAGTGGATTTTTAGTTCTGTTGATGAATGAATCAGTCAGCCATTTCGCTTATATAGATATAGATGAAGAAAACGAATGAAACATAATGTGAAATTGAGTTCACTGGGAAAAATGGGACGTCATATTAATATGTAAAAACCTCGGAGCTAGAGATTGTCATGTTTCAATATGTAGAATCTCTTCCTCTAATACACTAGTTGCAAATCTCGAAACATGTCTGACATCACGAAATCCGACTGAAAAAGGATGAAACGCAATTCTATAGTCCGTCCAAGCGAAGAAGACATTCTGACAAGATGGGGAAATCATTCCAGCTCGGTCAATATAGGTTCAAAAATTATAAATTTGCCCTCAAATTGTAGAAAACATTCTGCTTCGAAATTTAAGACCAAATTGAATATTTTCTAACTACTATTGACAGATCTGGAGCCATTTTCCCATCTTGTCAGAATGTCTTCTTTGATTGGACAGACTATAACATCAGCGAGACAAATAATCTCAGTGAAGCTTGTCTTTCTCATCTAATAGTTAGCAGGGGACCCTGGCAAATACTCTGTTTCCCCCGATGGGAATGGCCATTATTGTTAATTAAATTTCTACTCTATATCTTTCTTCTTCTCCTCCTCCTCCTCCTACTCCTCCTCCTCCTCCTCCTCTACACCTCCTCCTTCTCCTGCTACTCCTCCTTCTCCTCCTGTTTCTTCTCCCCATCACCTCCTCCTTCTCCTGCTACTCCTCCTTCTCCTCCTGTTTCTTCTCCCCCCTTCACCTCCTCCTCCTCCTCCTCCTCCTCCTCCCTCCTCCTCCTCCTCCTCCTCCTCACACCCTCATCCTTTTTCATCTCCACATCCTTATTCTTCCAATCCTTCTTCTTTTGCTCCTCCTCCTCCTCATTCTGTTTCTTCTCTTCCTTCACCTCCTCCTCCTTCTTCTTCTTCTTCTCCTTCTCCATCTTGTCCTGTTTCTTCTCCTCCTCCTCCTCCTTCACCTCCTCCTCCTTCTTCTTCTTCTTTCTCCTCCTCCTCCTCCTGCTCCTCCTCCTCCTCCTCCCCTCTTCCTTCTCCTCTCCTCTCCTCCTCCTCCTCCCTCCTCCTCTCCTCCTCCTCCTCCTCCTTTCCTCCTTCTCCTCCTCCTCTCCTCCTCCTCCTCCTCCTCCTCCTCCTCCTCCTCCCTCCTCCTCCTCCTCCTCCTCCTCCTACTCCTCCTCCTCACCCCTCATTTTTTTCACTTCCACATCCTTATTCTTTCGATCCTTCTATTTTTTCTCCTTCCTACTTTCTTCTTCTCTTCCTCCTCACCCACACCTCTTTCACTTCTACCTCCCCATTCTATTTCTAATCCTGCTTTTCCTCCTTTGTCACTCATTACTTCTCTACTCCAACCTTTTCCTTATTCACCTCCACATTCTTCTTCTGATCCTTTTCCTCCTCCTCCTCCTCCTCCTCCTTCTCATCCTCCTCCTCCTCCTTCTCCTTTATCTCCAACAAGGAAATAGCTACTCATTATTATGAATAAACCACACAAGCTGCTCGTACCCACGAAACAGGTGAAGCGCCCGTATTTTTTACTGTACAACACTTCATCTGTTCCGTGGGCACGAGACGCCAGTGATAAACAAAGTGTTGAACAAAAGAGTCGGGGATAGTCTATCGAAGCAAAGAAGACATTCTGGCAACATGGATAAATAACTCCAGCTCGGTCAATATTGATTCAACAATTATGAATTCAGTTTAGAATTGTAGGAAACATTGTTTTGAAACATCAAAAATTCGTATCTTTGAATCAATATCAACCAAGATGGAGTCATTTCCCCATCTTGCCAGAATGTCTTCTTTGCTTGTACAGGCCATATCTCATATAATGTGAAAACATAGCTCAAAATGTGAGAATTTGCAGATATCGACCTTTTGATTAAACTACTGTAAAATCGGGAGTAGAAAGAGATTTGGATAGATATGAAAGTGCTTTATTAATGAAAGAACAATTGTTTATAAGAAATGAATAAAATAATTATCAATGGCTAAACTGAAAAACTTCAATAAATGACGACCAAACTTCGAGATTTTGCATCAGATTTTCAAATTGATAATTATTGATTTTACATAGTAGATTCCTGTGCTGTACATGACACGTTTATCTGTCATGAATTCACTTCGCAAACTCATTGATTGGATTTCATGTTCGACATATTCTCCAATATTGTTATCAGGATTACGGGAATTTGTCACCATACGCGGCGTAATGCACAGGATTAGTTAGCGTTTATTAAACACGTTGTATCAAACCTGCCCATTCACGCATAGCGGCGATTAACATTATTATGAAACACGTTGTATCAAACCTGGCCATGCATACAGCGGCGATTAATAGGATGACTGATAAGAACGGATTTCAGAATGGCAAATGGGTTGCGATTGGATGCCGCCGTTGTCTATCGACCAATAAGAATCGAGTATTTACGGATCGATGAACGCTATTGGTCGGCTAATGGCTTATGTACTGGCGGGAAGATTTGAATCTGCTGATAAGTGGTTTTGAATTTACGGTCGAATGCAGTAAAGGTTGATGAACGGTTAGGCTGGTTCAGACTGTTGAATGGGGAACACCACTAAAATTCAGCTGATAAGTTTTTCAGATAAATCTTTAATTGATGAAAAATTGACTGAAAATTATTGTAATAGAACATTTATGAAGGAAATGTAAGATATGGGGAAAATGATAGAAATTGGCCGAAACAAAAATTAGGATATAGAAAACGAGAAAAAATATATGTCAGCTCACCGGAAATAGTATATTACATAATGGGCGTTTCTACATACGAATAATCTATGTTTACAAACGAGCCGTTTAGGCGATCAGTTGTTTGAGGTTTTAATTATTATTATTATTATTATTATTATTATTATTATTATTATTATTATTATTATTATTATTATTATTATTATTATTATTATTATTATTATTATTATTATTATTATTATTATTATTATTATTATTATTATTATTATTATTATTATTATTATTATTATTATTATTATTATTATTATTATTATTATTATTATTATTATTATTATTATTATTATTATTATTATTATTATTATTATTATTATTATTATTATTATTATTATTATTATTATTATTATTATTATTATTATTATTATTATTATTATTATTATTATTATTATTATTATTATTATTATTATTATTATTATTATTATTATTATTATTATTATTATTATTATTATTATTATTATTATTATTATTATTATTATTATTATTATTATTATTATTATTATTATTATTATTATTATTATTATTATTATTATTATTATTATTATTATTATTATTATTATTATTATTATTATTATTATTATTATTATTATTATTATTATTATTATTATTATTATTATTATTATTATTATTATTATTATTATTATTATTATTATTATTATTATTATTATTATTATTATTATTATTATTATTATTATTATTATTATTATTATTATTATTATTATTATTATTATTATTATTATTATTATTATTATTATTATTATTATTATTATTATTATTATTATTATTATTATTATTATTATTATTATTATTATTATTATTATTATTATTATTATTATTATTATTATTATTATTATTATTATTATTATTATTATTATTATTATTATTATTATTATTATTATTATTATTATTATTATTATTATTATTATTATTATTATTATTATTATTATTATTATTATTATTATTATTATTATTATTATTATTATTATTATTATTATTATTATTATTATTATTATTATTATTATTATTATTATTATTATTATTATTATTATTATTATTATTATTATTATTATTATTATTATTATTATTATTATTATTATTATTATTATTATTATTATTATTATTATTATTATTATTATTATTATTATTATTATTATTATTATTATTATTATTATTATTATTATTATTATTATTAATCATCTTTTGACCACCTATTTGATCCTCAAATTGATGAATCCTTCTCAGACTAGTATGACAAAAAAGTGTACATAATTCGTTTGGGAAGGTTTACATACTCATAACTATTTTCCAAACTCGCCTAAACGGCTCGTTTGTGAACATAGATTATTTGTATGTGAAAACGCCTTTCCCACAATCATTATGTAATATACTATTTCATTTTACTATTGAATGGAGCACCAATTAGCATATTTTGACTATACAATCCCTATGATGGATGAAATGAAATAAATCAAATCCCCTTTTTTAAACTTCAAAAGAATTATTTTCACACAGACATGTTCCAAGCTTTAGCCCATTTTCAATGTGAATAAAACAAGAGAATTCTTGAAAAGTCCAAATAACTATGATCTATAAAAATAATGAACCATACAATCGTACAGTCGTATTGCCTGCACAATTCAAGGAATTTTGAAAAAGAATGAGCAATGAACGAACTAGTTTTTCACAAACGTACCAATTATTCATCAGTTACGAGTAATATTACTGAATTATTCAGCTTGAAAAACACATCCACAGCTATCCTCGCAAAAAATCAGTTCAACCCTTTGTAAAACATCCTAAAATCTATACACTGTACATAGCATCGTTTGAGAGCGAACGTTTGTGCTCTAAAAACCACTGGCTGCTCATGCCCACCAAAACATGTGAAGTGCTGTACAGTAAAAGATACGGGCACTTCACCTTTTTCGTGGGCACGAGCCGCCAGTGCCAAATACGTTGGTAAAAACGTTTCCAACATTCCCGAACTCGTCAATAAATTACTGTTCACTCCAGGCTATGTTTCACGCAAACTGAGAAGACACGCAGCTAACATTCACTTTACATTGTAACTGCTTGTCTTCTCAGCTTGCACCAACTATACCACTCCCTGGCTCTCTCTCACTCCCCCTAACTAACTCTGGCTTATTAATCATTCCAAACGTTGTTCGTTTCCGAATTCTCTTCACAGTTCCTCTGAGGTTTGAAGCAAAACAATTCCTTTCGAGTAGAATATGTAACACATATACATATGATATACATTTAATTTATAGATATATGAACTGTGAAGTTGATAGACAAGAGGTTGAGACTATTGAGAGGGAATATAGGCTACCCATATATTCTCTAAAATATAGATATATACACCCATTGAAGAGGAATCTCGTTCAATATATCGTGTTACGAGCAATACACGATCCAACTACATGTATAGTCTGTCCAAGCAAAGAAGACATTCTGGCAAGATGAGGAAAATACTCCAGCTTGCTCAATATTAGTTTAAAATTATGGATTTGGTCTCAAATTAAAGTTCAGAATGTTTACTACAGTTTATAACCAAATTAACAATTTTTGAACCTATATTGATCGAGCTGCAGTAATCTTCCCATCTTGCCAGAATGTCTTCTTTGCTTGGACAGACTATAACAGCTTTGGTTTCAGGGTGAAGTTACCTAACACATCATACGAGATACATAAACTATACCCTATTCACATTCACTTGAGACGAAATAAAGAAACTTTTTGCATGTACAGGTAGCTATTTTTGTTTGAGCTTGAGGAAAAGCCAAGAACTGTGATTGACTACGGCTGTTCGACTGCGGCCGACCGTCGTATGAAGTAATACCTCCCTTTACCCGCACACACGCGCAAAAAATTTGTTCATTTCGTCTCAAGTGATCGTGAATAGGGTATAGTTACATTCACGAGTAACGCTATAGTCCATTCACGATGGCTTGAATGGAATATGAATAAAATTCATGAAAGGAAAATTACAATACATGACGTTAAAATAACATTACAATACTTGGAAACTTTTTTGAAATACATACATTGCCATGTGTATCTTATTGACTTCCTTTGAGAGATTGGCTGTTGCTAGTAAAGACATTCAGTCGTTTCCAGTCTCTGGATTTAGTTTTAGTTTTTGTTAATTATGTTTTATAAAACCAAAAATTTTGTTTTAAAATGACTATTTTAAAAGAACTATAACCCACATGGTTTTCCATGTTCTTATTTGTGGAAATGAGGTTATAATATTGCGAAGTGGAAGAACCCTTTGGGTCTCCCCACTAATGAAACCATACGCTGAATAAATAATATATCTGGAGGAATAGGAATTGTTAAATTAAACTCTAATTGATTAACAGTTCTGAGCTACGCCTGTTTTACTCTTTCATGTATAATTCTCAATAAGTATGTTGATAAGATTATGATAAACAATAATAACATATCAGTGGATTGAACGATGGGGGAAACATAGACATTTTATTTTCGATGTTTTCCCCTAATAGATGTATTTTTCTATTAATTTCGTTGGTTATTGTAAGTATTCATTGTTCTCCAATTGTGTTTTCTGTTTCCCCATTTTGGGAAAATCGCCATTTTGTAACGTTTGAATGAACCGCTGATCTGGGAGGACCTTGTCTAGGCCAATGGCAGACGTTCACTGTCATTGGCTCAAGCGTCTACCAATAGCGGTGCTTCGCCGTTAGTTTGAATACTGCTGCTCTGTACTGTAAGTTTCAGTTCACCAGAAATGATAATGGTGTTACAACCAAGAACGGTATCTCGATTTTTAATAAATCATTGGTTTGACAACATCTTGTCTTTTCATTTATGTTTGAATGAACCGCTGATCGGGGAGGAGCTTGTCTAGGCCAATGGCAGACGTTCATTGTCATTGGCTCAAGCGTCTACCAATAGTGGTGCTTCAGCGTTAGTTTAAATACTGTTCCTCTGTTCGTTAAGTTTTAGTTTACCAGAGATTGATAATGTGTTACAACCAAAACGGGTATCTCGATTTTTAATAAATCAGTGGTTTGACAACGTCTTGTCTTTTCATTTAATATGGATAACCAACACAATATCACATTCACAACTACTCAAAATATCGAGAGGCTTGTAAGTGATTATGAAACTCCGAATATGGGTTTTGTTGAGTTGAGGGAATATTCGTTTGTGAAGTTTCCTAAACCTCACTAGTCCCTGCCAAGGTGTCAAGGATTACCCGACATCTCTTGTCTTGGCAGGGGTAGGGATGCATAAACCGTCTTGCAGGGTTTATGTTGCCTCTTTAGTTGTAAGGGATTAAAAGGCACTACTCTCCTACTCAGCTCAGCTTGTGACGGGTATAATAGTCTGGTCGAATGAAGAAGACATTCTGGCGAGATAGAATAATTACTCCAGTTCGGTCAATATTGGTTCAAAGATTATAAATTCGGTCTCAAATTTTAGAACAAAATATTCTTCACAATTCGAGACTTAATTTATCACTTTTGAACCATTATTGACCGAGGTAGGGTCATTTTCCCATCTTGTCAGGATGTCTTCTCTGCTTCTCAGTTTAGACTGTGACGGGTATCAGTTAAGTCTGATCGAGCGAAGAAGACATTCTGGCAAGATGAAAAAATGACTCCAGCTCGGTCAATACTGGCACAAAAGTTATAAATTTGGCATCAAATTGAATAAAAATTTTGCTCTACGATTTCAGAATGATTATATGATTTTTGAACTAATATTGACCGAGCTGGAGTCATTTCCCCATCTTGCCAGAATGTCTTCTTTGCTCAACTAGACTATGAGCTACTTAGTTCAGCCTGATGGGTTTTAAATTTGTTACTCCTTCAGCTATTCCCAAGCGAAAAAGCTACGATTATTGTTTGGAACAAGAGAAAATTATTAATATAATAAAAGTATCATTATTTTAAATTATTTAATTGAAATAAAATTATTTTCTAAATTTGAAATTGTTTGTCTTCTATTTCGGTGGTAAAAATTTATTTTGAAAATTTACTACATGACGTAACCTTAATTTGGACTTTTATTATAAATTGGTTAATTAACAGTTTTAGGCATTTTTCCTGTTGTACTAACCTTTGTATTTTTGATTGATTGAATTGAATAAATATTAGTACAATTATCTTGAAATTATATCCTTGTTCGTAGAATATCATTAAGTAATAAGAGGGTTACTAGAGGATTGTTTTATTCAGAAAAAGAGACGTAAGATAAATAATATTGTATTGTCTGTCCAAGCAAAGAAGACATTCTGGCAAGTTTGAGAAATGAACCCAAATTTGTCAATATTAGTTTAAAAATGCTGAATCATAAATCATAGATTAGAATGCATCCTACAATCTGAGACCAAATTCATAGTTTCTGGACCAATATTGATCGAGCTGGAGTAATTTTCTCATCTTGCTAGAATGTCTTCTTTGCTTGGATAGACTATAGCATTGTGGTAGGAGGATAGCTTGGAATACTTGATGTACTTTTTTAGGATAAAATGACAAATGATGGTGGAAATGGAGTCTGGTACAGAATAGATCATCAACAATGAGAAACTAGATTGGACTCCTCTATTAATGGAAGAAGAGTGTCATTTGGGGAACGTGCTTGATTTGATAATCTGATGGATGAAATGTCCAGTTGATAGAATGGATGGGAAGAGGAAAAAGATGAACTAGAGAACAAGAAGTTGGAGATTGAAGAGAATACGAATGAGAATGAATATGAAAAAAGTAGGGAAAGAAAGAATAGTAAAGGATAACAAGAAGGGTGGAAGAAAAAACAAAATATGAACAATATTCAAAAATAAATTAATGAAACGTCGTGGAGGAATGTGAAGAGAAGCAGAATGAGAAACCCAAATCAGGGATAAGGGAGTTAGAAACAGGACAAGGCGAAATCAGAAAATAAGAAATTGAGAAAGAAGAAAGAAGATTGAAATAATAGAAAGTGGTGGAAGAATGACAAAAAGCAGGAGGAAGAATTAAATTCCGCAGAGCACGAATAAGAAGGAAGATAAACAGGAGAAGGAGGAAGAAGAATAGAAGAAGTAGAAAAAGAATGGAATAATAAGAGGAATGAGAAGTAGAATAATAAGTGAATAAGAAATGGCAAGGAAGGTGGAAAAAAAGATAAGGTAGTAGCAATAAAAAAAATGACAGAAAAAGAGTGAAGCAACAATAGGCCTATGGGAGGAAAAAAGGAGAAGAGGAAGAAGAAGAAGAAGAAGTAGGAGAGATAAAAGAAAAAGGAGAAGAAGAAGAAGAAGTAGGAGAGATAAAAGAAAAAGGAGAAGAAGAAGAAGAAGAAGTAGGAGAGATAAAAGAAAAAGGAGAAGAAGAAGAAGAAGAAGAAGAAGAAGAGAAGAGGAAAGAAAAATAAGTTGGAAAAGAGACGGAATAAAAAGTAACTAGAGAGGTAAAAGAATAAGAAAGAGCAGGAAAGGTGAGAAAATAAGATAAAGTAGTCGCAATAAGATGAGAAAATGAAAGAAAAAAGTAAGCAATGGAAATATAGGAAGTAGAGGAAGGAGTGGAGAGAAGAAGAAGGAAGAGGGGAAGAAAGACGAGGAGAAAGAAGGAAGAGGAGGAAGAGGAAGAAGATGAGAAGAAAGAGGAAGAGAAGGAGGAGAAGAAGATGAGAAGAATTCAAGAAAAGATGCATAAGGAGTTTGGGGTGCAGGAAGTAGTGTTGGAGGAGGAGATGGAGAAGAAGAAGAAGAAGAAGAATAAGAAGAAGAAGAAAGAAAGAAGAAGAAGAAGAAGAAGAAGAAGAAGAGGAAGAAGAAAGGAATTATGTTATGCGAGGAAGGGCCTAACTTCTCAAGCGTTGTATGTTCCGGAGGCTTTATCTTCTCTGCCCTATCAACCACCTACATTATTTTAGCTACGCGGCTGGCCTCTCACAATGAAAATTCCTCACACATTTCTCCCTTCTACTAATTCTCTCTCTTACTCTCTCTCTCACACTCTCATCCTCACAACTCCCTTCAGTTTCTACAAGAATTCTATTGTTATAGTCTGTTCAAGCAAAAAGACCCTATGGCAAGATGGGAAAAATACCCAGCTCGTTCAATATTGGTTCAAAAATTATTGGTTTGGTCTCAAATTGTAGATAAGAATGTTTCCCATAATTGAGACCACATTACTTATTTTCAATCCAATATTGACCAAGCTGGGGTCATTTTCTCATCTTGCCAGAGGGTCTTCTTTGCTTGGACAGACTATACCCTCTCACTGCTAAACCAGGTTTCTTGTAAATAATCGACCTACAGTTGTTTTATATAATCTGTCCAAGCAAAGAAGACACTCTGGCAAGATGGGAGAATGACTCAAGCTCGGTTGATATTCTTTCAAAAATGATCAATTTGATCTTAATTGTATGAAACAATTCCATCTACTTTTGATACCACATTTATGATTCTTGAATAATATTATTGACTAGAAGCTGGAGTCATTTTCTCATCTTGCCAGAGGGTCTTTTTGCTTGGACATATTGTACCTGGGGGCTTCGTTGGATACATCAGACCTATCTTATCGGGTTTTGAAAAATATAGTACATATTTTTCTTCCAAATTTTTCTTATCTCGTTCTCTCTTCTTTTTTTCTCCTATTCCTCTTCCTTTTCCTCCTCTTACCTAATTTCTTCTTCTTCTTCATCTTTTCCTTCTTCTCCTTTTTCCGTTTTTTCATCCTCCTTTTCTCCCACTTTTCCATTTTTCTCTTCAACATTGATCCCTCCTTACCCCGTTCACATCTCTCCCTTCTTCTCATTTCCAATCCCTTCCTCTTCTCCTTTTCCATTTTCTCTTTCCTATCCCTTTCTCTTCTCCTACTCCATTTTCTTCTTTCTTTCGTCTTTCTTCCTCCCTCTCAGTTCTCCTTCCATACTTTCCTTCTTCTCTTCATCCCTTCTACTATTCTTCTACTTTGTCGTGAATAATGCGTAAAATCTATCAATCCTCTTTTCCATTTCTATTTTTCTCTGCCTTCCACTCAATCCTAACCCTTACAATCTCTATCTTTTTTCAATCTATTCCTCTTATTCCTATCTCTATTCTCCCCCAATTTCACCTTTTTATCCTCGTCTTTTTTTATTTTATGAACGCTGTACGCTTCTATTCATTCTTCTACCTCTCCTTTTAATGGACCTTTTTGATATTTTTCCAGTAACAGTACGAATTTCACAGGCCCAGTGTTAATGGAAAGGATATACTTATGCTTTCCCAAGAATGGACATTTTTATGGCTTTTCATCTAGATATTTTAATGCACAACAAGTATAAGCATATTGTTTGGATAATTTTTCTATAATTGTTGGATTCATATGTAATCTCTCGTCGAATAGATTATAGAATTATAGAATAACCTGTAAAAATTTTAGTGTAAAATATCAAAATTAGTGCGTAACTTGTAAAAATGATAGATTTAATAACAACTCTTGTAATCTAGAATCTAAGCATAAATATTTTGCTACTATCTAAATGAATAAATAAATCTAATCTAATCTCCATCAATTTTCTTTTTTTTTTCCTTATCCAATTTATCTTTTTTCCTCAAAATTCATTATTTCCTACTCTTCCCATAACATTGTACAATATACGATTTCCTTCGTTACATCTTTATCATTCTCCTTCTATATCTTTTCCTCCTCTTCCATTCCCTTCTAAAATGTCATCATGATCATTACCTATCTTTTTCACTTTCTTTCCTTTTTCTTTTATATCTGCTCTTTTATGCCTTGCCTTCTTATTCACATCATCTTTCCATCATCACTTCTCTTCTCCACTTTCTCTTCTTACCTGATTTCTCGCTCTTCTTTCTTGCTCTCTTCTCCACATGATCTTTCCATATAACAAGAAAATAATATTATCGCCTCGGAGAAAAAGAGTTTGCTCTTTCTTGCTGGTGAGAAATGAGAATTTTCACAGCGGAAAATTGGAAACGTCAGGGAAAACCAGGTCTGGAGAATTTGAAGAATTTCTGAGGTGTGATAGATTTCTCTCAATTCTGTAACTAATCTTTTCGAAGATTGCTTGGACACGTTTAAGAATTCATTATCATGTTGGAATACATCAACTATCGATTTAATGAAGGTGAAGTATATCAATTTATCAATATAATCTCCCCTTTTAGAAATCATTGGAATTCCTTGAATTTGATAATATTTTCGTGCTTCAAATTTTCCAAGATGACCTGAGCTGTGTTTGCTGTGTATCATCTTGAAAAGAATGAATTTAATATAGGCTAGATTCAATGGAGGTAAAATATATTTTCTACGAACATTTTTAATTCTACTTTTAAAAACTATTCCTAAATTCCATGAAATTGACTATTAGAGTTGAGAGGTTGCACAGTGTAATTTATAATAACGAAGCATTCTAATTTGATGTATTGAGAAGATACAGAAGTATTCAAAAGTTTGATACAAGTATTCTTGGTTGATTAGCCATTATCGTCATCATCATCATCATCATCATCATTAATTCGAATTACATTTTGGTGAGTGCTCATGCCCTTAACCGCTCCTCTACCTATTTATACTACACAGTCAAAAACAAGGTTATGTTAAAATATAAACTAATATAAGGCTACGATTTTCACTTCAGAAAATAAATCCACTTGAAACATTTCGATCCAATACTTATTTTCTACTGCATTCGTTGAAACTTTAAATAAGAAGAATCAAAGCGCCCTTTTTATAAATAATATTTTTTAAAAAAAGGGTACTCTGATCTAAATTATTTAAAGTTCGATACAAGATACGACTCATCACGATACTATTTGTTCCACTAAGATAGAAGAGCCCTCAATTCAATTGTTTCACTTATATTATTGTATCATGTATCATAATATTGAATCGTATGATATTTGATGAATATAATACAAATACAATTGTATCGTGAATCATTTTCAATGTATTAGGAACAGAGTCCTTCTTTCAAGGATTTTTCAAGGTGATGGAGTCTGTCCAAACAAAGAAGACCCTCTGGCAAGATGGGAAATCGACTCCAGATCGGTCAATATTGGTTCAATTTCTTTCAATTTGGTTTTAAACTGTAGGAAACATTCTGATCTACAATTTGAGACCAAATTCATATTTTTTGATTCAATATTGACAAGTTGGAGTCATTTTTCCATCTCGCCAGAGGGTCATCTTCGCTTGAACAGACTATACTCTCATAAGTTTTCCTTAATTAAAACCTGATATGTACTTGTACTGCTATAGTCTGTCCAAACAAAGAAGACATTCAGGCAAGATGTGGAAATGACTCCAGCTCTGTCAATATTGATCCAAACACCATCAATTTGGTCTTAAACTGTAGATCAGAATGCTTCCTACAATACGAGACCAAATTTATAATCTTTGAACTAATATTGACCGAGCTGGAGTCATTTCCCCATCTTTCCAGAATGTCTTCTTTGCTTGGGTAGACTATAGCGTCCTATAACAATTGTACATTCACAATCTGTACATTCTGGCCAGATGAGAAAATTCTTAAATACAGAACTATTCTGAACTATATATAATACTATATAATACTGAACTATACTGAACGATTCCCTCAAAATTCCCCATAACTATGAGAATTATAATGAACTGATTATTAAATATTGGACTGAAGTTCCAAGCTTCTTTATTAGGTTTCTTCTCTTCTTTACTGGAGTCCAGGTTCAAGGAAATTTTATCGTTCTCAAACAGTGCACGAATTATAAGTCAGACCTATATATAATACTATATAGTACAAAACTATACTGAACGATTCCCTCAAAATTCCCCATAACTATGAGAATTATAATGAACTGATTATTAAATATTGGACTAAAGTTCCAAGCTTGTTTTTTACGTTTCTTCTCTTCTTTACTGGAGTCCAGGTTCAAGTAAATTTTATCGTTTTCAAACAGTGCAAGATTCACAAGTCAGACCTACATACTCTACAAGAGGCAAATATTTTTCAAAAAGACTATAGAACACGCATACAGTTTCTCTTTCAGAGAAGACCGCATTTATTCTCTTCAAACCTCACTCACATTCGAACTTGAGAAAATATTCGAGAGAAATGAATGGAAAGAAGGAATAGAAACAGAGAAAGTTTTCCATTTTTTATCTCTTTTCTTCTTTGAAACCCTCGGAAAGCTTTAGAAAATATGACTTCGTCTTTCATTCAAAGCGAGCCGTGAGTTCAAGCTTCATTGTCAGTACAATGAAAGAAGACATTCTGGAAAGATTAAAAATGACTCTAGCTAGGTCAATATTGATTGAAAAATTATTAATTTTGTCTGAAATTGTAGAACAGAATGTTCTCGACAATTTGAAAGCAGATTCATAATTTTTTAACCAATATTCACCGAGCTGGAGTCATTTCCGCATATTGCCAGAATGTCTTCTTTGCTTGGACAGACTATACCTCATCTGTAAAGTTTTCTTGTTTGAAAATAGACTCATATTTTCACAACTTCTGAACAAAAGGTTTGGACCGGTAAGGTATTCATCTTCATTATCTTGATGACTCCAAGACTGTTTTATTGTTTTGAATTTGCGGTTCATGAACTTCATTCTTTGAGCCGTACTGAATGGAAATTTGTGGTTTAGAAATAGAGATTTTCAGTTAGGGGCCGTATCATAGAGGTACCCAATTTATATAGTTTGTATTGTTACTCATACAGGGTGGTTCAGGAGGAATGTGCAATACTTTTCAGGCTGACTCCTTACACCCCCCAAGTAGACAAAAAGTAGAAAACCCCCCAAAAACGCTTTGTTACCGTGATAACAATAGCGAAAAATTCAGATAAAAAAATTCTTTAGAGGCTTCACTCACGTTTTAAAATGAATAATTCCTATATAAAATCGCTACCAAACACAATTTCTTCATTAAATTTGTGACATTATTTTGTCAATTTTGCGATTTTTTACCGCTATTTCGGAGATATGGGTAAGATTCACACAATCGCCACCATTCAACTTTTTTCCGGATTCCGACTCTCTTCAACTTCCATTTATAGAAAATACTAATTTATGATTTATTATCCGATTATAATCCTTATTATCGAAGAATGGTGTTTTTAGCATATTTTCCCAATTATCTCAATAACCGTTGAAGTTGTAAACTTTAAACTGGTTTCATTGGATTTCTCAGCTAATTTTACGTAGGAATTGATTATTTTAGAACATGAGTGAAGCCTCTAAAAACTAGAAAAATTAATATTTTTTGAAAAATTCAAATTCTCCGCCACTGTTATCTTGGTAACAAATCGTTTTTGGGTGTTTGCCCCAAAAAACTTTCTCGTCTACACGGTGTAAGGAATCAGCCTGAGAAGTATTGCATATTTCTCCTGAAACACCCTGTATGGTATATTGTTACTTGTTCTTGAATAACTCAATTAATTTATTCAAGGAAGATCAATGAGTGTATTATAAACTCTCTTAGTCATGAAGTTTAACCAAAATAAGAGATACAAATTTCACATTCCACTCCATGGAATAGAATTCGATATAGCTGACGCCAACATTTAGGCGATTTTGTCTGTCTCTTGTACGTGATGTAACCTACTAACAGCTGATGCTATTGTCTCTTAGGATTTCAATAACATTATCAAGTTGATGAAATCAACAACAAGTCAATATCAAGTTAATGAGCTAATTTACAACACTATAGACAACATCAGCTGTTGGAGCCTACAGGGAGCAGACGAGACCGCCTACTAAGGTTTTGGCGTCACCACGATCTACTTCATAAGTCAATGAGCGTCAAGATAATAAGCGTTAAGAATCAGAGATGATTTTCCTAGTCACTGTTAACAAAATTCAAAGTTCATACACAGTTCGTGAAATTAAGGAATTTGAAATATTAATTACATTCACACTATTACATGATACTGATACCATCAAAATTTGTACTCACAATCATGAAGATTGTCTACTTGTGGTCTGCATTTCTTAAAGACTCACCTATAACAAAAGAAAATAATAAAATGATTAGTATCAGACACATATTGGAAATTGCTCCTGATTATTAGAGAGTAATATTTGGTTAAATTTTTTCAAGTTTTGATGAATATTTACAAATATTTTCAATTTAAAAGTGTTAATTTGGCTTTCAAAACAACCATCCTGGTTTTTAAATCGTCGATAATTTTTCCATAAATGTGTTTTTTAGAGTGAAAATTGTGTGGAAGAATATTTCAAAGAAACAACCTGAATTTGGACATTCAAATCTAAATTGGAACAGAGGATGTTTTGGTTCCTGTGTTTTCGTTCCTCTCATTGTTTAATTGTAATCAAATAAATGAATTAATGAATATTATATACAGTTTTCCGTCTCTGTAGGAATAGTAATAAATTGAATAAATGAATTTTATTTCCTCTGTGCAAAACATTATGAAAATCAAAATTGTTGCATTACACTCTAACTGATCAACTGTATGTGATTCAAAGGTGTTCTGCGCTGTCACTTGGTTACGGAAACTGGCTTATGGTTGAGAGTATCAACGTGCTAACTACACGTTATTATCTCTACCCTGTTTGATGATTATCAACCTCTCTTGTTAAAACTGAATGAATATAAAACTGGCAACCAGCTGGTAGGCCTAAGCCCTTCATGACCATTTACATACATATATACTTCTTAAATATATACAGATTGGAACTAGTTCTGAATCGCTGGCGGCTCGTACCCACGAAGCAGGTGAAGTGCTGTACAGTAAAAGATACAGGCGCTTCACCTGTTTCATGGGTATGAGCCGCCAGTGTTCTGAATATAAACTTCTGAATATTAATGTCAGGTAGCCTAGTATAAGTAACGAAAATAGCATCACTGAGAAGTAACAGGAGGTATGAAAAGTTTCCATACATTAATTTTATATGATTTGAAAAGTTCAGAAGGATTACTAGACTGAAAGTTTTTGATTGAATAAGTTGTAATGGGAGCAGATCAACATCTAGAATGAGATGATAGAGATAGAAACATTGATTAAACTTTTTTCTGAAACTTTTCTTGTATAATGATTTCCATAGGGATCAGTAATTCTAATGAGTTCCAAGAGAATATTTTTCTAGTTCACGAAGCACAGACGAGATAATCCACAAAAAATTCTGGTTTTCAATTTTTCATTAGGCCTATTCTAATTCTATATGACAGTGTTATATAATAAAACAAAACTTTCTAATAATTCAAATCAAAGTTCCTCTATTCAAAATATTTTTATTTTTCACAATATGTTTCGGCGTTCTGGAGCCATTTTCAAGTGTGAAACATGTTGTGAAAAAAATTTTTAAAAAAGGGTACTTTGATTTGAATTATTCGAAGTTTTAATGAGTATAGTAGCCCTGAGAGAAAATAAGTATTGAATAAAACAAAAATATACCTTATAATACCTTATAATGCATTAATAGAATATTGGAAAGTGTAGGCCTACTGTGATTATTGATCAAAATATAAAAAAACAGTGATAAAATTTGCCCCAAGATAGATGAAACACCTTAAAAGTAAGTTTTTTATCGGGTTTTCTAGCTATTTATAACATCTTACAACCGTCGCTATTTAAATGTCGGAAATAAAACCAATATTATTGAAAAAAAAATCGTATTGTTATTTTTATTTTTACCCATTCCACTAAAAGATTGTGGTGAACTTGATGGAAGAAACGCACTCAGAAAAGTCAGGAACAATCAATTTTATTAGTCAATATTATTCATTAGTTAGACAAACCCGTACTTTTGGAAGAGGTCTGCTTCAGTTGAAATCGTGATATAATGTTTCTTTTACCTTATAGGGCTACCTTATTACTATATCTCATTTTGAATGTTAATTACAGTACCCTCTTCCAATTTTTTTTCCAATTATTTAATAATTAATTGATGAAAAAAATATGATTGAAAAAGGGGACTGTGATTAATATAATTCTATTGTATGACTCTCATTTTTTATGATACAGACCTAGGTGGTAATGAATAAGAAAATCTCAATGCGTATCAATCATATTCAGGTAAAACCTTATTAACGAACTGACAATGATGTAGAGTGGGGAAAATACATGCAAAAATTTCAATGTGTTTAAGTAGCCTATGAATGTTGATATGAATGTATATTTGCATATTCAATGAAAAGACAAAATATTGTCAAACCAAAGATTCATTAGAAAAACGAGATACCGGCTTTGGTTGCTACACCATTGTCAATCTCTGGTAAACTAGAACAAAGAGTTCACCAGATTGATAATAATGTAACAACCGAAACCGCTATCTCGATTTTCAATTAATCTGTGGTTTGACAACGTCTTGTCTTTTCATTTAATATGGATAACTACCACAATATCACCTTAACAAGTAATTAAAATACTGCTATTGATGATACAGAACTAGGATTGATGTATAATTATTTATGAATAAATATAATTTTGATGGGAATCGAACCCATTCAGAAAAATGTATTGACAAACTAGCAATGATAGTAGAGTGAAGGAGATGCATATAACAATAATTTTCTGATAAAATTGAAATTTCATTGGATATCATAGGAGAGTGAAAAGTATACACATAACAATTCTAATTCTATTTTGCTGCTGTATTTGAAATTAAGAAGTTCTGTTCTTGCATTGAATTTTTTGCTTGGTTCTATAATTTTTGTTCTTTGAGAATTGATTATGACTTGTTTTTAGTATACTGTCAAAATGTAGTTGCAAGTCATCTTGGTTTTGTACCGATATTTGTTTGTGGAAATAAAATTTGAATTTGAATTTCTATCCCATGCACCTCACCTTCCAAGCCCGTCCTCCGGCTCCGGCAGTATGATCCTCGGCAACACAGCAGCCACCTTCCTCCTAGTTCTCAGTGTCTGCGTCGAGAAGTGCCATCGATCCATGGTAGCCGCCGAAGGAGTCACGGGCATCCCAGGAAACTGCTTTGTCGGACTATGAGGCGACAAAATCGTCAACCTCCGATCCTGCCCCAACCCCGGTAAACCCTGAGGGAACAGCGCTAGATGTGTGGGCGCCTTGGTTGCCGGTCTGTAACGGGGCCCCAGAAGCCTTAACTCCCTCTCAAAGCTTTCCAACGATTTCGCTGGTTCCTGTTTCGAAGTTGACCCAGTGTTTGTCGAAGACGCAATCCAACCCAACCTCAACTGCTGCCCCGCATTGGACCTCACATTATCATGAGATCTACTCAAACTATCCACCCCTCCACCCTGCACTTCCAGAAGATTGTTACCTTGATCGATCATACTCTCCTGGAACGATAATGATCTTTCCCCCATAATCTCATGACTCACATTCAAGCTGGACGATCTCTCCCCGATGATTTCATGACTTCTGGACAAGGGTCCCTCACGTCTCACCCCCAACAAATCTGTCCCCCTCGAGTAAATATTCGCTGAAGATGATGAAGAGGACGAAGTTAACGATCCTTCAATAGACGTTGTGCTATAAGTGTTGTTACGGCTACTATCAGACGAATCCTGGCTACGTGACAACTGTGAGGTCGAAGATTCCTGAACGGAAAGGGAACGATTTTCTTCAGAGATGATTCTCCTGGGACCAATCCTTTGGGGAAGTGACATGATCCGATTTTGTCTAGATGCCCCAAAGATCTGATGATGTCCTGTGTCTTCCTGTTGTGGTTTCTTCATTATAAACGATGCTGAAGATTGTGAGATTGATGTTTCCTCTTGATGAACAACTTGTGTCTTGATACTTGTTGATGATGTACTTGAAACAATTCCTGTACTCACTTCCTGAAGAAGTTTGGTTTTAGGAGTTTGGTTTTCTTGACACCTCAAGGAGATTCCTCCTATGTTCTGCAAACCCTCCAGATTCTGTTTCTCCTCCCTAACACTCTCCAACAATTTAAACTGTCTATCATCCGACATACTCTGTGTCAACGATTTCGCTCTATCACTAGTTCTACTCTCCTGGTAGGTTTTCCGATGATCCGACGTTGATGAAGATGCTCTAACAGTTATTTTTTCCTCTGACAGCGAGCCTAAAGATGATTGACGACTAAAGGTGGTCGATGAAGACTTGCCAAACTCTTTCAACCGCTCATCAATAACTTCGATGACTGATGCCACGGATTCTTCATCGATACTGGTAGAGCTCCATTCATTCCCCACCTCCATGTTTTCATCATCTGGTTCGGTGACCAGGGGTTCTTTTGGGTTGCTCATTGTTGAATTCGATACAGTTTACCAAATTGCTACTCCTTATACAAATAAACCACTCCTGAGAATATATATTAATGTAATAGTCTGATTCTTGTGTTATTCTTAATTAATATTGGTCTGATTCCTGATCAATATTAGCCTGATATTTATGTTATAACGATTGTGTAAATTGAATAATAGTGTTCTTGGTAGCACCTCAAATATCATAAACACATAAATGTCCCAGATAATGTCATAATCCCATGATTCATTCCCAAAAATTATAGTTCCATAGTAAAATGAAAGATGGTGTTCTTTATGTCACACAAAATATCACCAACACAATAATGTCCTAAAAACTGTTATAAGTTCATAATTAATTCCCAAAAATTACAGTTTTCATCACAAGGGAATGGTCAATAAATCTTGAATATTATAAAATGTAATAGTGTTCTTATTATTCGAAATTCATTTATAACACATTCTAAAACTCGATTTTAGCTCAAAAAGTCGATATTACAAATAGCACAATTTGTCTTCAGAAACTCATTTATTGATTTTTTCAATCTACATTTACTGAATCGAATAATTTTTTTAAATTGAACAATATATCAATATTCATTGATTTCAAATGCAATTTGGCTTCAGATATTCATCTAAAAATTCTCTCTTCAATGAGGATGCACATTGAATTAAATCCTTTTCGGTCAATTTGAAGGATCAATTGATTGATTTTAAAGTGAAGTAACAGTTTATTTTTTAAACAATTCTTATCAATTTAGAGATTGATTAATGAAACGTAGTTAGTAATTGTTTCAACCGTTATAAAATAAGATCACGTAGCACTTTAACTGTTTCTTACAAACTGTGAAACCTAATCCTCCAAAATAATCACACCAACTCCAACAATTCAATAGTTATAAACCCTATATCAAGTCTCTCGTAGTTTCCGGTGATAAAGTGTCAAAATAAAGTTCTTGATACAATCATTACAAGGATTATCTGACATCTCAACAGGCACGGAGTGTTACTAAGTAACTAACTTGACGAATGACTGTTGATGTTGAGTCGAGTCGACTTCACAAACTTTCAAGTTCAATCCCAATCAGTATAATATTATAATTATGATACAACAAATGAAGATTCAGATCTTATTCACTTTTCACTAGAAGTTCTTTTAAGTTCTCAGTAGAAGTTTCGATTGTTGCTCTGAAGTTCACTAGAAGCTCTGGTTTGATTTTCATCCAATTTGAATTGTAGTTCGATAGCTTATCAAATTCATATTCAAATTTTGACTCACAAATTTAGATTCAGTTTTCACTTGAATCTCTACGTAGATTCCAGTTTAATACGATGTTTGAAGTAGATATTCAAATGTTTACTCAAAAATGATAAGAATATCTTATTCAATTTCCACTTGAAGCTCGACTGTTTACTCAATTTTATATTTAATACATTATCGAGTTCATATTTTTGTATATTGCCTTCAATTCAAGTTCCAAGATGTTTAGTAGCGTATTTATTAATTCTTGTGAGTTGTTTCCCATACAACAAAAAAATCCTACATGGAATTATAATGTTGGATATGATTAATATTTAAATAATTCAGTACTATTCCCAACAACAAATAGTTTGTTTAGTCTTCCTGATGTGTATTGTTATGAAGATTGATGTAGCTTTAATTGGCAATGATAATAATTGTTAACTGTATCTCTCCAATAGACTTTCAAGCAATTCTCTATTTTTGACTTTTAGTATTTTCTTACTTCTGGTTGTATCACTTCAATAGAATTGAAACAGTTCTCTATTTGCTTTCGAAGTAACTGAATCAAACCGTAAATGAAACTACTTCAACAATATTCAAAACTAATCAACTCTTATCATGTTCTTAGTAGGCTAGTACTTCTTACTTCTCAATGAGTTATGTTCTCCTTCTTCTACAAGAGGTATACTTCAATCAACCTTGTAGAGTAAGAATCTTTTCTTGATATGTTCTGATAGAGTGATTACCAATAGAGTTCTGTATATGAACACCAATATTCAAAAAGTGTTTGTCTCTTAATCTTATCTCAAATCTCCACTTACTACTCTATCCTTTGAGCATAAATTTCCTCAAATCTTTACTCACAACTCTTGACTTCTTTCAAATCTGTACTCACTCTTCACTCCAATCATGTCAACTAATGAGCTTTAAAAGTGAAAAAAAAACAAATTTCCTTCCACGTTTTGTACCAATACAATTCATCCACAAACTGAGACTCACACCACACAGGCAACTGAAAGAATAATCTTTTTGAAATACACCAACAGTAATTAAGCTTTCTTTGTCAGCCAGATTTTGAATTCATAAACTTGGACGAATTCATTTACTCGCCATTGCATGAAAAATGAGCAAAATTTATTCAAGATTATCCACCACACTTATTGTCTCACTCTTTTCATTCCCTTTTTCTTTACTCCCAAGGAAAAAGACCGCACTAATAATTCCTTTTAAAAGTGTTCTGTGGAAAGAGTGAATAATGCATTACTTCTGAAGAAAGAAACGATGGAAATCTTCTTCACTCAGGACTTCTTTTCAATTTTTGTCAGTTTCTTTGGAAGCAAAAATTTCTCACGATTTTCTTCAAGAGACTGTATTGATGAACCTATTTAGAGCTTTGTTTTCATCCTTGGGTACACTATCATTTCAGAATCGCTGCGAATTTCAACTTCAATTTGATACTCCAGTGGTTCACAAGTTTTTCTGTAAAAGGCTTGTAGATTCGAACACTATTCTTTGATATCCATCAAGTCATAGCTGAATAATTATTAGACAGTCAATGTTGCGAAGCCTGATATTATCAAGAAAAGTTCATGAGCATAATTTTGAAGAATATGCTACACTTCTCAACTGAATTTCATCACAGTACACTTCAGATAGTCAGTGATTCACTTTTCATATTCATAGAGACCATTCAATACAATATCAAATATATATATCTAAATCAATGAAGTTTCAGATAAATTTTTGAGAGAGTCTATTCAAGCAGATGTGAACTAGGAAACTTAGTGCTCAAAATTTAATCAAAGTCTATTTCAGCTACTGGATCACCTGAACATAAACATTTAAATTACGATTCAGGAGAAATCACTGGCGGCTCGTGCCCACGAAACAGGCAGGTGGAGTGCTGTACAGTAGATGAGTAGAAGATACGTCATACAATAGTAGAAGATACGTCTGTTTCGTCTGTTTCGACACTTCATCTGTTTCGTGGGTATGAGCCGCAAGTGGGAGATATGTGCAAAAATTGAGATGAATCAAGGCCCAATGTATACTGTACAGATCATTAAATTGTAAAGTATATCCTGTGCCTATCAAGCTCGAACTCATTGAATTAAGCTATCGAATTCCAATCAAAATACGAATAATTTGATTTGAAGTCTCAACTCGTTGGGTGGCTCGTTGGAGGAGTCATAAGCGCCGGTCTGATAACCAGGTGGACCCTGGTTCTAGTCCCAAGCGGAAACAATTTTTGACCACAGCACAATCACATAAATACGGCCACCCCGTCTTTCGGAGGAGACGATAAGCCGTCGGTCCCGACTACCTAAAAGTAGTCGTCATCTATCATCCATTTCATTACCCACGCACAAGCCTATGAGGGCTTCACCCTCATAAACAAACAAACTACTATAGTCGCATTATACAAGTTGAGAATGTTCAAGAGCTATGATAGGACTTCATGGCAACAAATACCGAATAGGCTTTCTAAGCCATTAAAATAATATAGATTCTACAAGATCATTGCGACAAAAAATGTCCGACAAAATTAGGTTATTCCCACTTCAATTTTTGAAATTCTGTAATCAGAGTATTGTTTCCATGTTGTTTGTAATAAATAGGGATCCCTCAAGCGTTTAAGAGATATGAATAAGGTAACTAAAAATTTCCAACTTCCTTTCATCAGAAATGTGCTTCAAGTGATAGTTGGAATGAAAATTCTCAACAATAAAGTCTAATGAAAGAACTAAGATGTTGTTTCGAATCCACTTTATTTCTAATACAAATAAAAATCCTATTAGAAATGAAGTGGATTTAAGGCAACATCTTAGATCTTTCATTATGGAAAAAATCCACTACATCAATATTCAATTTAATTTAACAAATTTTAATAATATCTAACATCATTATCAACAATAGACATACACAAACCATATGTGGTAAGCGGTTTGTCCCAGTGGTAGAGAGCGTCTAATCGGTGAGATTAGATAAGCGACGTGCCTCTACCACCACTGTTGTATCGGTGACCGGTTCCTCTGAATTCAATTCATGAGCCTCAAAAATCGCTTGCCGGTGGTTCGGAACCCACCTAAAGCAGTAGGTCCATTCATCTCTCATCATCATCCATCCCATTACCCACGCACAGGCCCAGAAGCCCATGTGGGCATCACCCTCAAAAAAAATGTATATATATATATATATATATATATATATATATATATATATATATATATATATATATAGGGAAGAAGAAAACCGGTTCAAGCATCGTACTGGGTACTATTACTTATACTTATTACTATTACAATTACTATTACTTATTACAATAGCCTTTCCCAATACAGATTAAGAGAGCAAAATAGTATAGCCCAAGTCCACTAGCACTTGAACACAGATATTATTGAATTGTAAGGTGAGAATGAGTCACAGCCTTAACATTTATGATGAATCCCATTCATATATAGTTTTCTCGTTTAAGTTTATTCAATGATGAGACTAGTTCATTAAAACCCAATCTAATTTTCTCTTTTTTTTTGTTCAAGTGTATCCTATACATTTTTACTATGATAATATCTATGATATTATGATGAAGATCTATGATAAAACTGTGATTTATGATATAAATCCAAGAGATCACTATGTGACATTTCTTCACAGAATCAAATACAGGAGTATTCGTATTATAAAAGTACGATATAATGATACAAGAGTATATTATCTGTATGATAAATAATGATACAACCCTCTTCTGAAACCTTTCACAAAACCATGTAGAAACGATCATTAAAACCAGAACCTTGATTACAAAACAACGCCATCTAAATCATCCACATACCAGCCTGAAACACCCTGAAAACCAGATCAAGTTGCAAAAGTACATCAGACACAAGAAGATTAGTCGGTTGGTGGATAACTATTACCAATGCTCAGCTCAGTTAGGACAGTCGACAAGCGGTCTGCAGGGGCGTATCGATTTGATAGAAGCATTGTCAAAACCATTTCGCTCTTACCGACAGCTTTCAGACTATCTTTAAAGAGCTGAGAGTTCATTAAAATTATTCGACAGCCGTCTTATTTTTTTCACCTGCTATATAATCTGTTCAAACGAAGAAGACATTCTGGCAAGATGGGAAAATGACTCCAGATCCGGCAATATTGTTTCAAAAATTTTTCAATTCTATCTCAAACTGTAGTAAACAGTCTGATCTACAATTTGAAACCAAATTCATAATTTTTGAGCAGATTTTGACCGAACTGGAGTCATTTCCCCATCTTGCCAGAATGTCTTCTTTGCTTGGAGAGACTACACCAGACACCATAACTCACATTATGAGGAAAGAGATGCTAAACTAGACAACTTTTAGGATATCGGTTCAAACTTTCTCACGACAGGCGATGGAACAACTTGTGCCTACAAACTTTATAATTAATGGGAGGTCACCCTTACACTCTTCCTCTATTCCTCCCTCTCACTCACTCTTTCTCACTCTTTCCATTCCTCATTCTCACTATTCCCTTCCTCTCATCTCACCTTCTCTTCATCTCTTCCCATTCCTCATTATCCGTCTTCTTCTTACAATGCACCCTCTCTTCATCTCTTCTCAGGCCTTATTCTCCATTTATTCCTTCTCACATCTCATTTTCTCTTCATCTCTTTCCAACTGTTATTCTCCATCCACTTTCTATCACCTCACTTCCTCTTCTCCTCTTCCCACATCTTCTTTCTCTATCTGTCTTCTCACAACTTACCTCTTTTTTATCTCTTTTCATATATTCTCCTCCTTTTACCTCTTTCTCTCTCTCTCTCTTTCTCCTCTTTCTCTCCCTCCATCCTCACAACTTACTTCCTTTACATCTCTTCCCATATATTCTCCTTCTCTTACTTCTTTCTCTATCTCTCTCTCTCTCCCTCCATCCTCACAACTTACTTCCTTTTCGTCTCCTCCCATAAATTATTCTCCTTCTCTTTCCGCCAACTCTGGAAATGATCAACTGATAACCGCTTCCAAGTCACCTTGCAAAGTTAATTGATTCTCCCTTTAAAACAGACGACTGAAATGATTCAATTTACTTCTTCCTTGCTTGTAACAGTGTTATTTGAAGCACAAATAATGAATCTGTCAATAGAGTTTACATCTCAAATTATGTAAGCTGAGAAAAAGCTATCAACATATAATTATGAGTATTATTCAGCACTGGTGGCTCATACCCACGAAAAAGGTGAAGTGCTATACAGTAAAAGATAAGGGCACTTCAGCTGTGTCGTGGGCACGAGCCGAAATTGTTATTCAGGTATTTAGCCATGTAGCGATATTATAGTCTGTCCAAGCAAAGAAGACCCTCTGGCAAGATGGGAATATGACTCCAGATTGGTCAATATTTGTTGAAGGATTATAAATGTGTTATAATATTATTTATCTACGGGCGTATTGTAAAATTCCTATTTCAGTTTTACAATTGAAATCGAAATAACTACCATTTCAAAACTGAATCTCAGAACCGTGTCGTAATGAACGTTTTTCGATACAGGAGGAACTTTACGATAGTCCAAATTACACTTTATGATACATTCCTTGTTTCGTTTTGAAATCAGGGCCCTGGCTTATAAAGATTTACAGCTTGTTTTTCTGATGAAAAACAAGTGATTGGGATTGTAGATTCACCAATAAAACTCTCGATTTACAATGTTCCAAATTTTGGGAAGAATCAGCTGTTGAATCAACGATCAGCCAAAACTCACTAGGAGACCCTAACATTTGAATCCAAAATGTCCACGATGGTTCGAGTAAAATAGGAAATCCCATGTATTCTTTATTCTTTCTTTACAATTGTGACTTGGTTTCCAAGTATTTTAAGCAAAGGATGAATGAGTGATGATGAATGATGAAGGTTTAAGATGTAGGTTATATGTCTATGTAAATTGGTTCAGACGAAAAATTCACGATATCGCTGTTCAAACTCAAATCATCGCGGCCATTTTAGATTACAAGGCTAGGGTCTTCTGACTTGGTTTGTTTACGATTTTCTTTGTAGGTTATGATAATATTTTAGCGACAAAAATGATTCCTGTTCAAATCTCACTATAAAAATAATGATTGATATTTATTATTAAATATATTCATAATAATAAATCAATTTATATATCAAAATCATTAAATTAGGAGCAAAGTTTTGGTTTTAAAGGAACAGCATTGGACTATTCCGATATTCTATTTACTTGAGGTAAATTCGTTTCATGTAATTTTTTTAATCAGCTGAAACTGTAGAATTTGCTTTTTATTGGAAACGTTTATGAGACAGAAACGCCCATAAAATCCACAAATTTTGAGTAATGTGGATTGTAAAATGTTTATAAGCCAGGGCCCAGGTGATAAAAAGTAAACAGTGTTCAACTAACCTCAAAATCAAAACTGCGACTGAGATTGAGTAGCCTACCAGTATTTTTTCGTCAATATTTCAGTTTATGTATTTGAATATTTAACTAATTTAAATAGTCCAAAGTTTAAATAGTTAAATATACTTATAACTTTGTTAGTGAATATTTTAATAACTTTCACTTTTACAACAACACTCACAATTTTGTTGCTTGTCGAATGCGTTTTGTGGTTCTGACTGATATGTTATTTTTAACATATTTAACAAGTAATAAGTTGATTATCATAACAGTTCAAGTAGGATGAAGACAAAAGAAGTTAAATAAACGACGGTATGTTGATTTTTATAATAGCGTACACTTACAGATAGCTTGATACTGGTGGTCTATAGCTTGATACTGGTCTGATACTGATAACTACACTGGTGGTCGTAGATAAAATAGTGTATGCAACGGTTGTATTAGGCCTTTATAGCATTCGTGAGATATTTAGAGCACTCGCTTCGCTCGTGGCTCTAACTTACATCTCACCTCATGCTATAAAGGCTCCCATTATACAACCGTTGCATAAACTACTATTATAACTTTGTGATAAATATTTTTTAACCAATATTGAAAGAGCTTGAATCATTTTCACACCTTGCCAGAGGGTCTTCTCCGCTTGGATGGACTATACAATACACAACTAGTGTAAGAGCATATTCTGGTTTATTTCATTTATGTATAATTTTTGTATTTCATATAAATTTTCCAAAGATGGAGTGTGAAACAGCTTTTGAGATGTACTTTCAGAACCAATGCTCTTACCTTTTTATGATTCAATCATTTACATAGTCAAACATAGTTAAGTAACTCAGGCTTATTCGCTTATAAACTGTTCCTTCTGTACTAGGCTGTGCTGTACTAGGCTTAAAACTGTTCCTTCATCAATTAATACGACTATTTCATATTTTTATGTATCATCTCCTAAAAATTTTATATCTTAACAATTCCACCAGGAACTTTTGAACGATGTATTTTTTGAAAATAGAGTGTAGCCTATAATGTAATTATTTAGACAATATTGCTATAGTCTGTCCAAGCAAAGAAGACATTCTAGCAAGATGGGAATATGACTCCAGCTCGGTCAATATTGATTCAGAATTCATAAACCGCGTCTCAATGGTGAAAAACATTTTGGTCTACAATTGGAGACCAAATTTTTCATTTTTTAACAAATATTGATCGATCTGGAGTAATTTCCCCATCTTGCCAGAATGTCTTCTTCGCTTAGACAAAAATTATGATACCATGAGTGTTTAAAATAATTCACTAAATTAGAATATATATTAATATATTTATTGAACTTCAAAATCATATAAATATTGAAATATTTGGCCATTATTTAGGCTAAATATTCTAAATTGATTTCATAAGAACTGATCAAGATCAACTTCCAGTTATAAAACACAAATGACGTCACAAGCTCACAACCCACCTAACCTCAAACCAGGTTCTGGTAGCATCTCCTAACCACATTTCAGTTGAGCTCCCTTAGGAGCGTATAACTCATCAGTTCCAACCGCACAGTGCAGGATAAGCCACAAGGATTTGAATTGCTAAACGGACTGTTTTGATTTTGGCTTAGAGTAAACGCTCAGAGGCTCCAAGGTAAACCAACTACATCAAGGAACATAGTGTTCACTTTTGGAGTACTTTTATGTTTACTATTTTTACTTTTCATATTTACTTTCAAGTTTCCATGTTTACTCACAAGTTCTCATCTTTACTTCCAAGTTTTCATGTTTACTTTCAAGTTGAATGTTGTTTCAGGTTACTTTTCCATTGGGAAAAATTTTTATCTTCAATATTTCCTAATGATAATGCGTGTAGCAGATTTTTTACAGAGACATTTGACTAAAGATTTTGGCCAAAAGTGATGGATGGATATTCTTTCAGGATATGGTATAGTCTTGTCGAGAAGAGAAGACATTCCTTCAAAATGGTAGCTCTCTCAATACTGCCAGCATTCGAAATGGAAATAGTCCCTCTCTTACCATCTGTCTGTCAGAACCACATCTCATTTCTCATCTATTTATACATTTATATTTATATTTATATTTATATTCATATTCATATTTATATTTATATTCATATTCATATTCTTATTTATATCTATAAATAAATAATTTTAATAAATTTCTTATTCATTTTTTTCTATTTATACATTTATTCAAACTCCTAAAATTGAGAGGAAAAACTAGGCATAGCCTGTACTATTCCCCTCCCAAAAATTTTATAATAAGTCAATATTTCCCAACATAAGATTATGATCTGGAAGCACTGCTCCGAAAGATATGTTGCAGAAGTGATTTTACACAAAAAATTTCAGATCTGCGCTTACGCGGTTACACTTTCGCTTCTAGTAGACATTTTGAAGGAATGTCAACTATGTGCGACCATACTATTCTCTCCACTAACAATTAACAATTTCAGTACCCGTTTTTCACTCACCCTTCACCAAACACTTTCCTCTTATTACTTGTGTAAAAGAAAATCTTCTTATTTCTCCTCTTTTTCTTTATTGGTTCAACTTCTTCTCATTCTTCTTCTTTTCCTTCTTCTTCTCTACGCTCATTTCTCTCTTCCACTCCAATAAATCAGACGTTCCTTACATTCAAACTCGGCATTAGATGAGATTTTCACCCTTTATTGTTCCTAAGTCTTTCTCTCAACTTCATTCACGGTGACTGATTCTACTATTACTCCTTTTTCTTCTACTTTTTCCTTTTTTTCTTCTTCTTCTTTTTCCTCTTCTTCCTCCTCCTAATACACCTCCCCCACCACCTGCTTCTCCTCCTACTCCTCCTACTCCTCCTTCTCCTCCAACTCCTTCTCCTACTTCTCCTACTTCTCCTCCTCCTCCTCCTCCTCCTCCTCCTCCTCTTCCTCCTCCTCCTACTCCTTCTCCTCCTCCTTCTCCTCCTCCTCCTTCTCCTCCTCCTTTTCCTCCTCCTCCTCCTTCTCCTCCTCCTTTTCCTCCTCCTCCTCCTACCTTCCTCAATCTTCTGGCACCTCCTCTTCTTTTCTCTCTTCATCTCTCCATTCCCTCCAACTTGTCTTCTTTCTCATTCACCATCTCCTCTTCTTCCTTCTTATCTCTATCACTCTCTCTATCTGTGATTGGAACTGAATGTGAATCTGAATTTCTCTCGAAACAACCCTTACTCTCACCCACGCTATCTCTCACTCTTCCCATCCTGCGTATTCCTCTATCTACTCTTCTTTTTCTCTCTCTCCATGTGTATTTCTTGCTCTTTCTCTTCCGAACAATCTCAATCCTTCTCTTTCTGAGACAATAGGAGAATTGTTCTCGTCGGTAGGAGCCCAGCGTACCTTGAAAGCTCTCTCCGGGGGCTCTTAAGTGCTCCAAATTTGATCTTCGCAACGTTAGGGCGAATTCTTCCTTCTCAAAGCAAACTAACACTGAATTGCCTGCTGACTTCATTTTTTTAATGGAGCTCCACAGTTCTGATTTCAATATTATACAATTTTTATCACTTTCAGCACTCTCAACAACGATCATTCATTAATAATTCATCCATTTATCCATTCAATGACTAAGACACAAAGGAAAAATCATGGGAGAATAATAAACGAGCCCCATCCAAACTTCATTAAAATAACTGGCGGCTAGTGCTCACGAAAAAGGTGAAGTGCCCGTATCTTTTCCTGTACAGCACTGGCGGCTAGTGCTCACGAAAAAGGTGAAGTGCTGTACAGGAAAAGATACGGGCGCTTCACCTGTATCGTGGGTAGGAGCCAGTGATTGAAAAGAAAAAAAAAGGTGAAGAATCTTGATATAGTCTTAGAAACACAGCTGATATGAGGCATTTATTGTATATTTTGGTTTGAAAAAAATAATCTAGGCATGACTCAATGACAAATCCAGTTGACAACATCAGCTATTGAAGCATACAAAGATCAGACGATATCCCCCAACTTTTTGGTGCCAGATATACTTACTATTTCCATTCTAGATCCATTTCCGAACATTGGAATAATTTCATAATTCATTCATATTTAACTCTGTTCCATTGTATTCAAAACAAAATGAAACAAGTAAAACGCAGATTTTTAATGGGCTTATATTCCATGTGAAAAAAAATCCGAATCAACTATTGAACTAGCAGCGGTTGAAAATATGTTCTGTCAATAGCTCTGAGTGGTAAATATTACATCTATTCATCTACAATATTTTTAATCAACTATTATTCAATAAGACAACAGCCTACTCCAAGTATTGACAAAGTAGTAACCTTGAATTGACGGTAGAATACAGCTCCTCAGCCAGATTCAATACCCGATTTCTTCATCAAACTTTCAATTTTTCAAATCCTTCAACCTACCGTTCTTTTTAGAACTGACATGACTGAATTGTTTGCTCACTTGTAAGCAAAATCCTATATTTAGTACGCGAATATTTTTGGCAGAAGAAAGACATCTCAACCGTCAAAATAGACGGCTCACACTCTGTCTACTAAATTGAAACCAATAACACAGAAATAGAATCAGCATGAAGCAGTGCTCAGAGCTGATAATCCTTGCAAGCTACTCAGACACAATAAACTGAGCATTGTGAGAGAGCGTCTCTTCCAAGCTTGAGCGAGGTGTGGAGAAACTATCAAGAACCTTGATAATTCAGTAATCATCTGCTGGTGACGATACTCATTCATGCTTCTGCTATATTATGAATATGAATATTAAAAAATGAAATAATTGTACAGTATTATTCCTATGCCTTTGCAACTAATTATAGAAATAAAAGATATATTTTCCAAAAGTATTTTTAATTAATGATAAGAGAAATCACTGTTCCTTAATTAAACAATTTCTCCGACATTTCAACGTTTTTGATGAGTATGAAACCCATTTAAACTTACTCATTTTTCAAGATTTCCATGATTTGGTGAAAAGGGAACATGAATAATGTACTAACTGATAGAATAGAATGAATGCATTATTTTCGGTTGTAAGAAAATTGATTAGCTCCTCATTTCAAATATCAATCAGAGATCACAAATAGATGAACTCTCTAGGAATCATATTATACTACATTCCATGTCACTTCAGTTACATGTCCATCCTTCAATTTGGTATGTGAAATCACTACTATTAGCACTGGTGGTTCGTGCCCACGAAACAGGTGAAGTGCTCGTATCTTTTACTGTAAAAACCTTCACCTTTTTTGTGAGCACGAGCCGCCAGTGACTATTAGTAGTATAGTTATAGTATAGTATATAGTATATATAGTATATTACACCACTATTTCAAAAGAATAGTAAAATCTTCATCTGTATAATACTAAATTTTTTTAAATACTTATTTTTCCCAGGTCTACTGTATTTATTTAAATGTTCAATTGATAAAAACCAAAGAACACTTTTTAAAATATTTTTATTCCGCATAACATGAAAATATTTTGAAAAGGTACTTGGATTTTCATTAATTGGATATTCTAATATATACTTTTTGTATTTCATGTTGGAATTTATTATTTGTGATAGATTGAATTAAGGCTGTTCCTAATTTCAATTTATTGCTTGAACTTCTATCGTTGATAATAATTAAACAATAAGTCATAAACAAGATTTTAATTGAAGTACGTAGAATTATAACAGAAACGTTTACAGGAAATAGGGAATGAACACAATGGAAGTTTAAAATGTAGGGGAATGATCAGGTTCCGCAAAATTAAATTATATATATATATATATATATATATATATATATATATAGCGAGTTTTTGCAGCTTCAGATTTGCCGCTTCTCGCATCCCAATCGCCATTCTTCCTTATGGATCCAATCTCCTTCAGTTAGTCCTCTGATTTCCATTTGTGCGTGTACATTTGAAATCCATTTCTTACGCCGTCTTCCACGCTTATTTCTGTTTGCCGGTATCCAATTCCAGACCTTCAAAGGTATTCTCTCCTCATTCATTCTACGCAGATGACCATACCATTTTAATTGCTCCTCTCCAATGACATCTAGTACTGTGTGTTTTGCGCTCATTCTCTCTCTCTTATGACTTCGTTTCTGATTTTGTCAAATAATGTTAATCCTAAGCTTCTCCTCCAGAACATCATTTCGGCTGAGAGAATTTTTTGAGAAGTTATTTTGTCTACACTCCACACCTCTGACCCATACGTCATAACAGGCTCAATCATTGCCTGGTATATATATATTTTTTGTTTTTTTAGTTATGTTTTTATTCCATAGGATTGGATGTAGTGCTCTTATCATATTTTTACCCTTCTTATCTTTCCCAAAATATCTTCTCTATCCCTTCCATCATCAGTAATAACTACTCCAAGATATTTGTATTTCTTAACATTCCTGATCAAACCATTTTCCGTTTCAATACCCTGTCCTGTACCTCCTATCTGCATGTACTGTGTCTTTTCTGTGTTAACCTCCAAGCCCCATTTTTTGTATTCTTCTATTAATTTTACTATCATGTATGTCATGTCCTGATGGTCTTCTGCCAGAACTACCTGATCGTCCGCAAATTAAAATTAAAAATTAAATTGAATAATTCATTATCTATTTACTCCATTCCTAAATCACTAACACCTCACATTATCCAAAATCACAGAAAAACATTACCAAAACCTGGTAATCAAGATACACTTCACACAAGCTGAGAAGACACCCTTCACAATACACTTTACATTGTAACGACGTGTCTTCTCAGCGTACGCCAACTACACCAACATACGCCCCTTACTTTGTGAATATTTAATCCAAAGTAACTCATACTAATCTCTGCTATGAAACACTGGCGGCTCGTGCCCACGGAACAGGTGAAGTGCTGTACAGTAAAAGATACGAGCACTTCACCTGTTTCGTGGGTACGAGCCGCCAGTGCTTTGGAATCGTCAAAGGTTACCTTTCTACAATCTCTCCAAGCAAAGGAGACATCCTGGCAAGATGGGAAAATTACTCTAGCTCGGTCAATATTTGTTCAAGAATTATGAATTTGGTCTCAAATTGTAGGTAAAATACTAATCTACAGTTTCAGACCAAATTTGTAATTTTTGAATGAATATTGACCGTGCTGAAGTCTTTTTCCCAACTTGACAGAATGTCTCCTCCGCTTGGACTGACTAAACCCCTCTACATGTTATTTGATTTACTTACTTTGCAATTCCACTTGCTCTTCCTCATTCCTGTGGGAGTTGATGTTAGATATTGACCGTGTTTCCTTGACTATTCACCAAACGTGTGTAATCCCATCTGCTTTCCTCGCTGTAACTTTGCGTTAGTAGTCTGTGCAAGCAAAGAAGACATTCTGAAAATTTGGGAGATTGACTCCAGCTCGGTCAATATTGGTTCAAATGTTGTAAATTTGGTCTCAAACCGTGAATCAGGATGATTAATGCAACGTGAGAACAAATTCATGATTCTTGAATCAATATTGACGGAGCTGGAGTCAGTTTCTAATTTTGTCAGAATGTCTTCTTTGCTTGGAATACCTCGATGTAATTTTTTGATTGGCATGGCACGTGAATGATAGGGAATACGATTTTATCCAATTCAGATATGAATTATTTTTTATTTAAGATTGACAATAGTTTTAAACAGAGTGGGTTGGAAGTTTGGAATCGATTAAATATTTTTTGAATATAGTCAGTGAAAGCTAAGAAGCAGGCATTCCGGCAAGATGGGAAAATGACTACAGCTCCGTCAATATCGGTTCAGAAATTATATATTTGATCTCAAATTGTAGAAAACATTCTATTCGAATGAATTGACTTGATATGTAGATAAGTATGTCACCTACAGTTTGAAACCAAATTAATATATAACTTTCCAACCAATATTTATCGAGCTGGACTCATTATCATATGTTACCGAAATGTCTTCTTTGCTTGGACAGACTTTATTTGTGACCGTGTTTCCTCGGCTATTCACCAAGCGTTTGTAATCTATCTTTACTATAATATTATTGAAAATGTGATCTGCCATCTAGTATACGCAATATTGAATTCAAGTTCATAATTCCAAATTGGAAGATTATCATTTTACACAAGATTCAGATGCAGAATTTCAAAGAATTATAATAAAATTAAAGATAGTTTGAAGACTAAAAGATTCAATATCTTTGACTAATGAAAAATCGAACATTCCAGGTTTGAATATAAATAATTTTGACGGGAATACGGAGTGGGGTGACAGTTTGGAAACGATTGTGAATCGTTCTGAAATTGGAAGTTTTAATAAAATGTTGCATTGAATATGTGGTCCGACATCCTGAATTCATAAATTACATTCAAGTACATTCCCAATAAGAGACAATACACGTATCGAAAATGATTTTAATTAATAATCTCAAGAGAAATGAATGTTGAAAAAATGGATTGGAAATAATTTAAGTGAAAGACATCTAATAGCCTAGATTCTTTAGTGTAAAGTCAAACATTTCAGTGCTCAGAATAAATATTTCAATACGATTTTGATTAATAATCTCAAGAGAAATGAATGTTGAAAAAATGGATTGGAAATAATTTAAGTGAAAGACATCTAATAGCCTAGATTCTTCTTCACTGTAAAGTCAAACATTTCAGTATTCAAAATCGATATTTTAATACAAATCAATGGCTCCGCTCAAAAGGATATTTCAAAAAATCATAAAATTCAACCGATGTTTTAAAAATACTAATTAACCAAGGATATTTGAACAAACTCTATAAAATGCAAAGATGAGTCTCGCTATATGTTTATAGTAGGGTGAGATTTTATAGCAGTATTTAGTTAGACCATAAACGCTTTCCACCCTAATGAGTCAATAAAGTACCCTTTTATGAAGGTATTCTCAAGCTAACTCACATTTATTCAACGGTTTACAACCCGTCACTTAATTGCCTTGGTTTTTAATCTCTGATTACCGAGTTTAATCACACTTTTAATGGTGCTTCTTTATCGTTCATTTTTCCTTCATTCCTATTCAATTCGTTCGTCTTTCAGAAAAATTTTCTCAACTCTATCATCCATATCAATTGATCCTCTCTACTGAAACTATTCGACTTATTCTACTCTTTAATATTGACATAATTTTTAGGCATACCTCTTATCATTAAGGCTGAGGCCGCACTGCCGGTGGGTAGTTGGTAAATCTATAGAACATACACACCATCCACAGTAATACATCGTATGAATGGTATGACGTCATTCTGTTTTTTGAGGCTATGTTGTCCATATTTAAGAATTTCAAGAAGGCGGCTGAACACATACCATTCATACGATGTACTACTGTGGTTGGTGTGTATGTTCTATAGATTATCAACTACTCTCCACCCTCCAGGCTCTACCCAACGGCAGTGCGGCCTCAGCCTTAAGGTTGAAATATAATAGCTTCTATCAGTTTCTGACTACGTGCCCTTAGAATAATTCTAGGCATTTTAAACAGAATTTACACATGTTTTTGGCTAGTGAAACGCTTATAAAAATTAATTATACTACCCACAAAAATTACTATCTATAATCTGTCCAAGCAAAGAAGACCCTCTGGCATGATGGGAAAATGACTCAAGCTTAGACAAGTTTGATTCAAAAATTATCAATTTGTTCTCAAATAGTAGGAAACAATTTGATCCAACTATCATGACGACATTTCTAATCCTTGAGCGAATATTGATCAACCTGGAGTCAATTTCCTATTTTGCCAGAGGGTCTTCTTTGCTTGGACAGACTATAAAAACTAAGCTGCGATTCTTTGTTGTTAACCATCTAATCTAATCAGATCCTGCTCCTCTTTTGTTATCATATTCCACCATTCCTTATACCATATTTTTGATTATACAAATTCTTTGCGCTACATAACATTTTAACAATCAATATTATTCCTTTTTGAATGAGAACACAGACCATCAATTCCAAATTGTCATCATTTCTTATATCATCAACTTCTTACGTGATCAAGTAATGAATGATAGAATGGACATTATTTTCTAAACTTCGCCACTTTATGAAAATGGAGAATCATCCTATTCTCTCCATACCCCTCCTCGTATTCATGTTTCAACTTTTTCTTCCCCCTCTCATCATAAACCAACAAAGAGTTGAAGTCTTAATTATGACTCCCCCTTACTATACTCTCTCCAAGCAAAGAAGACATTCTGGCAAGATGGGAAAATCTATCCAGCTCAGTCAATAACGGTACAATAATTTCAACATTGGTCTCAAATTGTAGATCAGAATGTATCCTACAATTTCAGACCAAATTTCCAATTTTTGAACCATTATTGATTGTGCTGGAGTCATTTTCCCATCCAGAATGTCTTCTTTGCTTGGACAGACTATAACACGGAGATTCACTGATAATCCCATCTCTCATTAAATCCCAACTTTCCGACAATTAAGTGGCACGTCGACTTGATGAAAATTTATCACCCGTCTTTTCATTCTCTAACATCGTTATTCACTTGTTGGGAAAGCTCTTTGTCACTCCTTGTTGGTATAATCGTGTTTATGTTTAATACATTATTATAATATTCATTCATACTTGGCACAACAAATAGTCACTTTTGAATATTGGTAATGATATATACAGATAAAATTAGCACTTATAGATATAAAAACACTCATGCCTGGTTTTTCCAAGCACACTCAAATTTGAGGGACCCTCAAGTTTACTACACTTTACTACATCTCTATATATAAAAGCGAAATGGCACTGATTCATTCATTCACTCATTCATCACCAGAACTAAAAATCCACTGGACCGAATGCGTTCAAATTTGGCAGGCATGTTCAGTTGGACGTTTGGACGCGCGCTAAGAACGGATTCTAGGAACTTTTAAGGATATGCCAAATATTTAAGTTTTTCTATAGTTTTTCGGCGTTTTCTCAATTTTTTCGAGAACCAATCGATAAATGTTGATATTCGGTGGGCAGGTTTAGATAAGGTCTAGAAATGTTCTGTTAGAATTTGTTTGAAATCCGTTCAAGATTACGCCATTAATCAGGTTTTCAAAATTGTAGATGTATTGCGGGTTGCATATCTTCCGCCTTCATACGATCAACCCTTAGTGTGAATTCAATGGTTCAGGGAGATTATAGATGGAGTAATTTAGAAGATATTGAATCAAGTTTCAAACTATGTCCGATATACTTCCCAAGATACGCTCGATATTAGCGTTTTACTATTTTTCGGAGTTTTTCATAGATTTTCCGACAACAAATTGGCAGAAAATGTTTAAATTTGGTAAACAGGTCCAGATTAGGTCAAGAAATGCTGTGTTCAATCAATTTCGAACCCCTTCTGAACGGGATTAACAGGCGAGCGAAGCGAGCCTGTTTGTCTCAGCTGACACTGGAAGAGGTTTTGCAGGCGAGCGAAGCGAGCCTGTCCGACTCACTTACACTGCCGATACTGGCGGGGGTCCAGGGGGCGGAGCCCTCTGGCTAGGGAGAAGGCGAGCGAAGCGAGCCTGCCGGCTAGTTCCCTATACTTATCATAGAAAATGTCAGCTGTTCATCAAAATTTGAGGGTCCCTCAACTTTGAGTGTGCTTGGAAAAACCCGGCATGAGAAACTCAACTTACATGTGAGTAAGGGTAGGTTTCGGCTGCTGAGCATGCCTTTCTCAACCTGATTCTGGGTCTATTTATATCTATAGTGCTGGTTTTATTTGTATATATCATCAAAGAGGATTCTAGGTTTTAGAATTCTAGAAACTTCTATTATTCTATCATATCATTCATAATCAATGTATACTTATAAACTACTTATTATCCATATGAATGTAATTCATCAAGTATCACATTCGAGTTATAGTACAAATACTAGTTCGTTACGGTTTATCAATCATAGGCTGAGGCCGCACTGCCGGTGGGTAGAGCCTGGAGGGTGGAGGGTAGTTGGTAAATCTATAGAGCATACACACCATCCACAGTAATACATCGGATGAATGGTATGTGTTCAGCCGCCATCTTGAAATTCTTAAATATGGACAACATAACCTCAAAAAACAGTATGACGTCATACCATTCATACAATGTATTACTGTGGATGATGTGTATGTTCTATAGATTTACCAACTACCCTCCACCCTCCAGGCTCTACCCACCGGCAGTGCGGCCTCAGCCATAGGGGTGATGGTTGATCAGTGTTAATCAGTTGAAGTTTATCAAGGAGTTGATTGGCAGATTTATAAATTCATTAAAAATCAAGAAACCGGTTACTAGAGATTCATAATGCTGTAGCAACTGAAACTGGTATATCTCGATTATTTGAAAACTGGATTTTTTAATATCTTGGGATTTTTGATTGACGAAAATAATGTTACAATCCTGAAATCGAGAAACTATAAAAATCAAACAAACCCTCATCAACTGCTCAACTAATCGACTCAAGTCGGTCCAAGCAAATAAGACATTCTAGCACGATGGGGAAACTACTTTAGCTCAGTTAATATTGGTTCAAAGATTTTTAATTTGTTTGGTCTAAAGATGTAGGGAACATTCTGATCTACATTTTGAGACGGGATTAATAATTTTTGAACCAATATTCACCGAGCTGGAGTCATTTTCCCATCTTGCCAGAATGTCTTCTTTGCTTGGACTGACTATACTCTCTCCTAGAGAGACCCAGAGATCTTTTTGTCTCTCATCGACAAACCCATACCATCCCGACAAACACAGGCGTCAAAGAAAAACGCGCGTGTATCCGGACAAATTAATTACGTTTGACCGATCAAAGAGCTTCCATCGGTTTTTTATTCAGCTAGTTCTGCACATGCGCCCTCTTGCCTTTGAAACCTTATCACTTTCGATTCGATGTAACTTCCAGCTCGAATTCACAAGTAAGGGACTAAAATGTATACTAAAATGTATTTCAAGAAGGAGGTTACATCAAGTAGAGTATAACACCCCGGAAGAGTCCACGTGGTGTATCAGTCAAGGGAAAATATATGCAGTGATATGCACCTATAATAGGACTACTTGGATTTAATTATATGCAAAGAGATATAAACTGCTGTGTTGGTACAAATATACAGAATGTTTCAGGAGGAATGTGCAATACTTCTCACGCTGTTTCCCTGTATATACAGCGTGTTTCAGGAGGAATGTGCAATACTTCTCAGGCTGATTCCTTACACCAAGTAGACAAAAAAGTACCATGGGACCAACCCCAAAAACGCTTTGTTATTGAGATAACAATGGCGTAAAATTGAGATTTTTCAAAAATATTTATTTTTCTAATTTCTCAGAGGCTTTACTGAGGTTCTAGGATAATCCATTCCTATGTAAAATTAGCTGAGGAATTCAATGAAACCAGTCTGAAGTCTGTAACTTCAACGGTTATTGAGATAATTGAAAAATATGCTTAAAAAACGCCATTTTTCAACAATAAGGGTTATAACTGGAAAAGAATCATAAAATTGTATTTTTTATTAATGAGAGTTGAAGAGAGTCGGATTCTAAAGAAAAAGTTGAATTGAGGCGATTGTGTAAATCTTACTCAAATCTCGGAAATGGCGATAGAAAATCGCAAATTGACAAAACATAGCACAAGTGATGAATTTGTGTTTAGAAGCGATTTTGCGATTTTTTATAGCCATTACTGAGATATGGGTAAGATTAACACAATCGCCGCTATTCAACTTTTTCTTCAGAATGCAACTCTTTTCAACTTCCATTAATAAAAAATACAATTTTATGATTCCTTATCCAGTTATAACCATTATTGTTGACAAAAAGGCGTTTTATAGCATATTTTCCTAATTATCTCAATAACCGTTGAAGTTACAAACTTGGAACTGGTTTCATTGAATTCCTCAGCTAATTTTACATAGGAGTTGATCATTTTAGAACCTTACTAGAGCCTCTAAAAAATTAGAAAAATTAATATATTTTAAAAACTCTCAATTTTCCGCCATTGTTATCTCAGTAACAAAGCGTTTTTGGGGGTTGGTCCTGTGGAACTTTTTTGTCTACTTGGTGTGAGTAATCAGCTTGAGACGTATTGCACATTCCTCCTGAAACACTCTGTATATACTATGTAAGCAGATATCAATGAAAGTAGCGCCTATTATTCAATGGAAAGTGTCTGTTATTGAAACATTAACAAAAACGATAACCGATGAAAAAGAAACGATTCCTCATTAATTAGCAGAGGATTCTCCATTGACATTCCTAACCTTCCCTTAGAACCTCCAGATCAGAGTTTATTTCTAACCAGTACCGTCATGCTTCCTCATCAAGCGAATTATGAAACAGAAATCCCCCTCAATAATTTAAAACCAGACAGTAATTGAACCCAAAGGCTGATACAGAATTTTTTGTCTCGATGTTTCTTACTGCAATTTTATCTCTGGTAAATTGGCATAGTAGTCTGTCCAGTCAGAGAAGACATTCTGGCAAGATTTGAAAATGACTTCAGCTTGGTCAAAATTGGTTTAAACATAATTAATTTGATCTAAAATTGTAAAAAACATTCTGATCTATAATTTCAGACCAATTTTTTATTTTTAAAATCGATATTGACCGAGCTGTAGTAATTTCCCCATCTTGCCAGAATGTCTTCTTTGTTTGGAAAGACTATAGCTCGCTGAAACAGGATGTAATATTCTAGTTGGAAGAGTTTCGTGAACCATTAATTTATTTTTCCGACTCGAGAAGTGGGATGAGACAATGGAATGAACAATCTGCTAACAAACGGAAAAAGTAATAGAAAGGCACAGCTGAAAGATATAGTGCCTCATTTTTGGGGAGTGGGGTGGAGATGAAATCATTCGCATTGAAGGACAAAGTGGGGATGGAAGAAGGAAAGAATGATAGAAAGGAAGGAAAGAGAAGAGAATAATTTAAAATTAAAGAATTGAATTTGAGAAACTAAGGTGATTGAAGAATTGGAAAGAGACATAAAAGGAAAGACATGAAGACAAGGAATGAAAGACGAACTTCAAAAAAAGGAGGAAGAAAAAAGTAAGTAGAAAAAATAGGAATTTTCCTGGTTTTCATGAAGACAAGCAAGGCAAGCCCAAGGCATACCCAGCTAAATTTTCATAGAACAATGGCAGTACCCTTAATAGTATACGGTAGCGAGGCATGAGTATCTATGAATAAACTGATGCCCGGTTTTTCCAAGCCCTTGAGGGACCTTCAAGTTTACTACAGTTCACTACATTTCCCACTACCTATCACAGAAAATGTCAGCTGTTCATCAAAATTTGAGGATCCCTCAACTTTGAGTGTGCTTGGAAAAACCCGGCATGAATCTCACATTCAAGCGGCTGAAATGAGATTTTTACGAGCGGTCAAAGGTTGTACTAGACTGGATAGAATAAGGAATAACAACATTAGAGCTGAGCTGAAAGCGGTACCGTTATTGAGTATTTGGAAGAAAAATCGGGAAAACTGATCCAGGCATTTACTTCGAATGCCATCCGATAGACTTCCAATTTTAGCATGGAAGTATAAACCCCAAGGAAAACGAGACCTTGGAAGACCAAGAAAGAAATGGACGCCAATTGAGCCTGATCCTTGTAAGAAGATGATGATGAGGAAGTGAATGTACAAAGAAATAGAAGGAAAAGAAAGGAAGATTCTATTGTACAATGATTTTCTTGTATTGTGTAAAGATAATCGATGTAAATTGTACAAAGAATAAATAAACTTGAAATAAACTTGAAAGGAAGAGGAAAAGGAGAGGTGGTAAGATAAAAATTACAAGATGCGAGAAATGAATAATCCCTCAAATAAAAGGAAGAAAACATAAAAAGGAAGGAATAATTATTATGAGAGGAGGAAGTCTCAATTAGTTTGTACAGGATTTTAGGCACAAAAGGTAGAATGAATTTATTTCTTAGCAGAGAGGAGGGATAAAAGAAAAAAGGCGAATAAAGGCGAATCTTTCATTGATAAAAACAGAATATTTCACGAAAAATCTCAATAACAATGAGAAGTAGTATTATTGAGATTAAGTTGTATTATTGAGATGAAGTTGTTGTATTATTGAGATAATACATTGTATCACTGAGATAAAGTTTTTGTATTATTGAGATAAGACATTGTATCATTGGGATAAAGTTGTATTATTGAGAATTAATCATTGAATTGTGGAAAGAAATCGAGTGTGAGAGAAAGAGTTGAGAATAAAAAAAGTTGGCGAGGAACGAGAATGAGAAGGAATAATAGAAAAATACTTTGTGGAGAATAAAGCACAATCGTAGAGGAAGAGAGAAATTTGGAAATGAGAAAGAAACATGTCAGATAAATAAGAGTAAAAAAGGAATTGTGGAGAGAGAGAGAGAGAGACTTGGGAATGAAAAAGAAAAATGTCGGACGGATAAGAGTGTGAAAGAGAATCGTAGGGAGAGAGAAATTTGGAAATGAAAAAGAAAGATGTCAGATGAATATGAGTAAAGAGAGAATCGTGGAGAAAGAGACTTGGAAATGAAAAAGGAAAATGTCAAACGAATAAGAGTGTGAAAGAGAATCGTGGGGAGAGAGAGACTTGGCAATAGAAAAGAAAAATGTAAGATAAATAAGAGTAAATAAGGAATCGTGGAGAGAGAGAGAGAGACTTGGGAATGAAAAAGAAGAATGTCGGACGGATAAGACTGTGAAAGAGAATCGTAGGAAGAGAGAGACTTTGAAATGAAAAAAGAAAATGTCAAACGAATAAGAGTGTGAAAGAGAATCGTGAGGAGAGAGGGACTTGGAATTGAAAAAGAAAAATGTCAGATGAATGAGAGTAAAGAGAGAATCGTAGGGAGAGAGAGAGACTTGGAAATAAAAAAGAAAGATGTCAGATGAATACAGAATCGTATAAAGAGGGAGAAAGAGACTTGATAATGAAAAAGTGAGTAAAAAGTCAGACGAATAAGAATGAGGAAGAGAATCGTAAAAAGAAACTGCGAAATGGGAAGGCTATTCTAGAGCGCACATCAAGCTTCGTAATGAATATTGGAGCAGGAGCGATATTGTATTACACTTTGAGACCCCTGTCATTTTGTTCTTGCACTCTGCAAGTCAAATACAAAGACAAAGGGTTGATAATTCGCTAATTTGCAGAAGAAATTTGATGGGAATTTTTTGTGAAAAGCGCTTCTTTGCCTTCATTGACATCAAATTGCTGGAAAAAATCGGTGGAAATTCCCTTCGATTTTGTTAATGATGGGAGGAGCTACCTTTGTTCTCACGATCTCTCGATTGATGGTTTTGTGATATTTTAATGAATTCCATTATCAAGGGGAAGTATATATTTATCTAGAACACACATAATTTATATCTACTCATTGATTTCATCAAATATGATAGGCCTTGAACGTTATTATTTATCAGTTAACAAAAATTAATTGTTGAAATTCTACGTTTCATAGTAACATCCAATTTATAGCTTCGGCATTCTTCCATCATGAAACACACTTGTGATCTCTACTCTTGATATTCTAATGTTGAATCCGTGATCATCACATCCTCATCATTAACAACCCAGATAGCACATAAGCTTATTTCAAGCTGTAAATTAGGTGGATTTTGAATTGGAAGTTCCAGTTTGATCAAACCAGCCTAATTCAAACTTGTAACGGGCTGTAAGCAATCAAGCTGGAAGTTTTAAACTTGTAACAAGCTGGAATTTTCATTCTTAAAATCAACCTTGAATGTTCCAGCTACAGTCCAGCTTGTTTCAAGATAGAATCAACCTTGATTCCAGCTTAAACTTTCAAGCTTGGATGATTAAACTTGATTCCAGCTTGAACTTTCAAGCTTTGCAAACAGCTTGAAACGTGGTAACTTCTTAACTTGAATCAAGCTGTATTACAGCTGTTTACTGTAAGTTCCAAGCTTGAATCCAGCTTGTTGAATGGAACATTCGAGCTGGAAACCAGCTGGACCCCAGCTGTTTGTGCTATCAGGGAACCATTTTCAATAAAAACCAGCTCATGGAACTTATGATGCTACAAAATTCCATACTTAATCCACAAACGAGATAATATAAACATTTCGATAAAATCAAATCGAATGAGCCTTAAATGCGAAACACTAATTACAAATTTGAGTGAAATAAATTATGTTTTATCATTGTGATTCAACATAATGTTGATAAATTTGGTAAGTGAAGTATTAGGCTAATATGATCTTTGGCTCCACTAGCATAAGTTGAAAACTTGTGAGCTAGTATCAATAGTAGTGTAAAGAATGATTAACAGGGAAAACTGATAAAGATCAATAATAATTTAAATGGTGGATTACAAGTAAACTGAAAAGAGTTTGGCGTTTTCTCTCAATTACAATTTCGTTTGCTTAAGCTTTAGAAATGGAACTGTAATCCATTATCTCTGGGACACTCTGTATAATTTTATCATTCTAAATATAAATGTACAACAAGCCTTCACCTCAATGAAATTAGAAAAAATTTTAAATTCGCCAAAAGAATAGAAACAAATTAATAACTCATTATGTATGAGTGACTGACTGTGTGTACCTCATTAACATAACTTGATGACTTAATGATTATTGTAATCATCAACATAGTATTTGTAATAATGTAGGTCACAGTACATTGCTGAAACTGACAATCGTTGATTACAAATACCACCCATACCGAGAGGGTTGCAGTTTCAGTTCTCCTCCTCCCCTCCTTCTCCTCCTCCACTTACTCCTCCTCCTCCTCCTCCTCCTCCTCATCCTCCTCCTCCTCCTCCTCCTCCTCCTCCTCCTCCTCCTCCTCCTCCTCCCTCCTCCTCATCCTCCTCCTCCTCCTCCTCATCCTCATCCTCATCCTCATCCTCCTCCTCCTCCTCCTCCTCCTCCTCCTCCTCCTCCTCCTCCTCCTCCTACCTTCCTCAATCTTCTGGCACCTCCTCTTCTTTTCTCTCTTCACCTCTCCATTCTCCTCTTCCTCTTCCTTTTCCTCCAAATACTCATCCTTTATCACTCCTCCTCCTCCTTTTCCTATTCCTTATCCACCTCCTCCACCTAAACCTCCTCCTCCACCTTCTCATCATGCTTTCGCTCCTCATCATCAACATAATACTCCTTCTCCACCTTCTCCTTCTTTTCATTCTCCTTCCTCATCTTTTATTTTCCATCTCATCCTTCTCCATCAACTTCTTCTTCTCCTTCTCCTCCTTCTTCATCATTTTATTTTCCTACTCATTGTCATTCATCTCCTCCTCCTCCTCCTTCCCTCCCTCCTTCTCCTCCTCCTACTCCTCCTTCTCTTTCTCCTCCTCCTCCTCTTCTCCTTCTTCCTTTTCCTCCTCCTCCTCTTCTCCTTCTTCCTTTTCCTCCTCCTCCTCTTCTTTCTCCTCCTCCTCTTCTTTCTCCTCCTCCGTCTCCTTATCCTCCACCACCTCGTCTTCATCCTTTTTTCCTCCTTTATTTCTTTTTACTCTTTTAGCACCTCCTAATCCTCCTTCTCCTCTACTTCCTCCTCCTCCTCCCCCTCCTCCTCCTCCTCTTCCATTTCTTCCCTTCCTAATCTCTGTAATCTTCCCTTCTTCCAAGTTTTCAATTCCTGGATTTGTTCACATAAAATAAGTAAATACAAAAATCACTAAGTAGTTGGGTTATGTTCGAATGTAAGTTTCAAGTTAGGCCCATGTTATTCCAGTTTCCCCAAATGTTCCTCATACTATCCAAAAAATTATTTTCCCAAATGAGATTTAACAGTTACAGATTTAACAGACTATCATTTAATTTCCCCCATAAAATAATTTTGGTGAATTAATGTGACAAATAACACTGTATCACAGTAGAATAATTGAGGAGTTAAAATGGAAAACCATATAAGTGCCAAAGTTGTAAAAAATTATATTTTTGGTGGAAAATGATGTGAGAGCCGAGCTTTATAAGTTGATAAACACTGAATGCGCCTTTTAATGTCCTATTAGTTCGAATTGTGGTGATTGTGGTGAAGAACGATATAAGTGCCATGCTGATTGTGGTGGAGAACTATGTAAGTGCCACCAGCTGAATGACTGGGCAGTAAGTAGTTGCTGTTTGGTAGAGGACAACGAAAGTGCCAAATTCCTATTGACCTTTATCGGTTTTTGGCCACTCCTGGGGAGAGTGTAGAATAGATAAATAAAACATTTATCACAAAAGGTAATAACTGTGATTACTCCTACTAATACGTGAGTGAATAAGTACAAAATCATTATTATTAACATCACCAACAGAAGTTTGATGAAATATGATATAATGATTATTTCGTATATTTTCTCTATGGATCTTAATATTTTCTGTAATTTGATGTACTACAACAGATCATAGTAAAATAAGATACCAATAGACTAATAATACTTCCAAAAGACTAATCATGAAGAGTTCAATGAATCCAATTGAGATCTCACCTGCTATTTAGTACATTGGTTAATATTTTCAGTTGCAGAAGTCCTTTGTCTATTCATATAGCAATAAATTGAGATTCGAATTAATTATTATTCCAATATAGATTTTATGTCTATCAAGGTCTCATCAAGCTCTCCTAAGTAGCTCTCCCAGCTCTAGATGTGCGGCTTCCGCTGCAAGTCTCGAGCCGACACAGCTCTAGACTCATAGCTATGTAATCTGCAAAGCTATAGACGTGCAGCTTGAGCTGCGCAGTACGAGCTTTCGCTTAGGAATGCTACTCCAATAATATAATGCGAGAAATATCAGTTTATCTTTTAAAAAATTTCAGACCCATGTTGTGAGTAATATCAGACCCATGAATATATCAAATAGTCATCCAAAAAATACGATAGGAAAATAAAACAAATCATTTTTTCTATAGTTCAAGATTTAAACATCACCAACAGAAGTTTGCAAATAATCATAATAAAATTGATAACAATCCTCATCCAACTCATAAAACTACAACTCCGTCATAATGAAACATGAACCAGAATCATAAATACGTCAGTCAAGTATGAGGTAATTATTATTATAATCAACGAATATAATCATATTATTATACAATCATATTATATTTATTATAATCAATCACCATCATAATCAACGAACAAACCAACAAAAATCAACGGAAAACGAAAACTCAAAATTAATAACAAATAATAGTCTCTCTCCAAGCACATGGAATAACGACACTGTCATTTGTCCAACATCATATTTGTCAGTCAAGTATGTCTTTCAACTGCGTCAAGTCTTTCCAAGCAAATGAGACATTCTAACAAGATGGAAAAATGACTCCAGCTGGATCAATATTAGTTAAAAAATTATCAATTTAGTCTCAAATTGTAGATTAGAATGTTTCCTTCAATTTAAGACTAAATTGATAATTTTTGAATCAATATTAATCGATCTGTAGTAATTTTCCCATCTTGCCAGAATGTCTTCTTTGCTTGGGCAGACTGTTTAGTCTGTCCAAGCAAAGAAGACCCTCTGGCAAGATGATAAAATGACTCCAGCTCGATCAATATTGGTTCAAAAATTATTGATTTGGTCTCAATTTGTAGATCATAATGTTTTCTACAATTTGATACCAAACTCATAATATTTCAACAAATATTGATCGATCTGTAGTAATTTTCCCATCTTGCCAGAATGTCTTCTTTGCTTGGACAAACTGTAACAACACTGACTGTCAGTGGCAATACCGCATCAAAGCACGTCTGTTTGTTATTCGAGCGAACCGAGCTGTCAAAAAGCTTGCCTTGTACACATAGAAGCGGTCCAAATCATTAAAAACAGAACCGCACTTCAACCGCAAGCTTTCCGCTTCAAAACCTTTATTATGATGTGCTATCACAGTTATATCTAGAGAAAGTCCCCCTTTCTATGACTATATTAATTACGACAACCTCGCAACGTCGGTACAGTTGATTAATACTTTTAAATAATTCAAATCGAAGTACCCTTTTAGAAAATATTTTAAAATAAGGTAATTTGATTTGAATAGTTTAAAAGGGTCCATGATGAATAAAATGAAAAATCAAATACCCTTTTTTTAAAAACTTTAGAAGTATGATTTTATAGACATGTTTCTGATCCAAGCCCATTCTCAATTTTACTTATCAACTAGCCGGCAGGCTCGCTTCGCTCGCATTCTCCGCCTAACCAGGGGCTCCGCCCCTGACCCCCGACAGTATAAGCAGTTTCAGTGAGTCAAACAGGCTGGCTTCGCTCGCCTGCATAACCTCTGTCACTGTAAGCTGAGAAAAACAGGGTAGCTTCGCTCGCCTGCAAATTCCGTTCAGTAGTGGTATGGAATTTATTAAGCACAGCATTTCTACACCTAATCTGGACCTGTTTACCTAATTGCAACATTTTCTTCCAATTTGTTATAGAAAAATCTAATAAAAACTCCGAAAATTCAAAAAAATAGTAGAACGCTGATATTAAGCGTAACCTTGGGAACCATATCGGACATAGTTTGAAACTTGATTCAATATCTTCCAAATTAGTTCATCTATAATCTAACTGAACCATTGAATTTACAGTAAGGATTGGTCCTATCAAGGCGGAAGATATGCAACCCGCAATACATCTATAATTTTTAAAAACCTGATTACTGGTGTAATCTTGAACGGAATTCAAAAATATTTCAACACAGCATTTCTAGACCTTATCTGAACCTGCACACCAAATATTAACATTTTCTACCGATTGGTTCTTGAAAAAATTAAGAAAACGCCGAAAAACTCGAGAAAAACTAAAGTATTTGGCGTATCCTTGGAACGTTTTTAAAATCCGTTCTTAGCGCGTATCTAAACATCCAACTGAACATGCCTGCCAAATTTGAACGCATTCGCTTCAGTGGATTTTTAGTTCTCGTGATGGATGAATGAATGAATGAATGAATCAGTGCCATTTCGCTTTTACATATAGAGATAGATGTATCTAAATAGACCTAAGTTTGAAGTTTAATTTTCATGTTTTAATGAATACAGTGTAGATCTAACAGAAAATAAGTATTAGGTACAGTTATTATACAAATCTAAAGCAATAAAAAAATTTAGTTCTTAATCATTTTTTTCAAATTATCCCCTTCCAATCATGTATTAGCTGTTGTATGACGTCATCGATTTCCTTCGGTGTTTAAATTTAGCAGACAAATTGTATTCTAAAAATCGAACGAATCATTTTCAAACTTATCAAATCTTCATGGTCCATCCAAATCCTGTAACGATCCAGAGCATTGACACCCAATCCATATACTAAAACAAAGCTTCTAGATTATTTCTAGCATCTGAAATTCGTCACTATGATAAAGTCTGTTCAAGCAAGGAAGACATTCTGGCAAGATGGGAAAATTACTCCTACTTTATCAATATTGATTCAAATATGATAAATTCAGTCTAAAATTGTAGATCAGAATGTTTCCTACACTTTGAGACCAAATTTATAACTTTTGAACCAATATTAGTCGAGCTGGAGTCATTTTCCCATCTCTCCAGAATATCTTCTTTGCTTGGACAGACTATAGACCCTATAGTTGATTCAAACACGTCTCTTATACTTGAATAATTAATTCGTAAATACGGGTTCATCTCACGATTGTTTCGTCAATTATTAATTGAAAGACTCGTTAGCAACAACTGAAAGAGAATAACTTCCGTGATTAGAAGATTTAATTCTCTCTCTCACTCTCTCTGCCTCTCTCTCTCTCTCTCTCTCTCTCTCTCACAAGGCCAAGTGTTAATGGAAAGGATATCCTTATTATCCTTTCCAAGAATGGACATATATATGTCTAAACTTCGCCTTTTCACTTAGATAACTTACACTCCTTATTCATTTTGCAGAACCTCGAATTAAAATTTTGTATAAATTTTGCATTCATTACTTCACCGTTTTATTGTATTTTTACTAGAAGTTTCTATTTTGTGAAATTTATAGGATAATTTTGTCTTACTCATATATTATATTACAATGTAGAATCTAATTTTGTTATCTATTTGAATAAAGAAATCTAATCTAATCTAATCTCTCTCTCAATCTCTCTCTCTCTCTCTCTCTTTATTCCCCTTTCTAATATTCTATCCAACTGATTCTTTCTCTCACTATCCACTTCTCTCTCTTTCCTTTTTTCACTCTCTCTTTTCTTCTTTTATTCCCTCCTTTACATTTTTTCTCTCTCCCACTATCCACCTTATTCCCTTCTCATGATTTTTTCAATAATTTTATCAATTTCGAACACTAAAAATACCTGAAACAACTTTTCAAACAATACCTCTATTATTTTATTTTAATAATTCTACACATATCTCAATAGTATACATTTTAAACTTAATATCAATATTATACAATATTAAACTTAAGCTCATTATTATACAATATTAAACTTACAGTGTAAGTTTTTACACTGTATTGTGTAAAAACTCCATAATTCGTTCATTATCATTATGGACGGGTAATGAATTATTCTTAGATCATCATTATCAGTAAACATCCCATTATCTGCGATCAAGCACTCAAGAAGACGATCTTTTAAATTAGCAAACAATCAAAACAAATAAAAAAAGCTTAACAAGATCAATGACCAATGATGGATCAACTTGTAAGTGATTGACGTCAATGAAATGATCCACCTCTTCATTAGTACGTTGACTTGGAAGTGGCTTCACAATATAGGAATGCACCAGTTAGTGACGTGATACTGGTTTTGTCTCTACCTGTTTCAAGTCCCAACTCACAATAACTCAACTTCACTTATTGCATCTCAATTGTTTGTCACATGTTACACAATACTTTGAGATAAAATAAATGTACTGTTGTTTTCACAATATTTGAGAACTAGCACACATTAATAGTTTTTTTCTATTTTTTTTTCTTAAACATTGATTATTATCTTTGATTTAATACATTGTAGCTATAGTCACCTTTGTTGATAGCGTTCTTGTTGAAACATTAGTTAATTAAATGCTGAATTCCACCAATTTTGATCGAATCAAATCTGACCATGTTACAAAAGCACTGGTATAGTCTGTACAAGCAAAGAAGAGCCTCTGGCAAGATGAGAAAATGAATCCAGCTCGGTCAATATTGGTTAAAAAATGATCGATTTATTCTCAATTGTAGGAAACATTCTGATCTACAATTTGAGAGCTGATCAATTATATTTGAACCAATATTGACCAAACTGGAGTCATTTTCTCATCTTGCCAGAGGTTCTTCTTTGCTTGGACAGACTATACGCACTGGAATAGAATGTTCAGCAAATCGTCGCAAACTACAACTCATCTTGATTTATTTATTTAGCGTATGCTTTCAATAGTGGGGAGACCCAAAGGGTTGTTCCACTTCGCCATATTATAACCTCATTTTCCACAAATGAAAACATGGAGAACCATTTTATGGTTTATAGTTCTTTTAAAACTGAATTCAAAACCCCATTAACAACTAAAACTAAAACCCTTTACAAATTCACTAGAATTTTATCTTCATCTTCAATAATATCACAAGAGATTGCATTCTCATACATTAACAACTGTCTGGAATTTCAAAATTGCAATTATTAGACAATCTACACCTAAAACTTTGTTGGTAGTGTGATTATAACTAAATCACCTGTTGATATGTTTTAGGAATGTCGAATATTTTGAACCAATATTGATCGAGCTGAAGTCATTTTCTCATCTTGCCAGAATTTCACTTATTATTTCCATTGAAATCGAATACAAATAATAACTCCTCTTACTCAGTGTCATGATAGCAAATTTTTTTTTTTTTCAAATCCTTCACTCTCCCAATATTCCGGATCTATCCCACAAGTTCTCCCATTCTTTCTCCTGATTCTTTCTACACTTTCCAAAACATAATATTTCTCTTTTTCTGGATCCTTCAATTTCCCTTTCACGTATCCCTCATCTATTCTACAGATTCTCCCATTTCATCTCCTCATTTTTTACTTTCTTTTTAATCCTCAACTCTCTCATTTGTTCCAATTTTTCCCCTCTCGCCTCATTTATTCCTCTTTCTTCAATCCCCCACTCTCTCATATAGCCTATAGTCTGTCCAAGCAAAGAAGACCCTCTGACAAGATGGGAAAATGACTCCTGCTCGATTAATATCGACCCGAAAATTATACGTTTAATTTCAAATTGTAGATCAGAATTTCTCCTGCAGTTGGAGATAAAATTACTGATTTTTGAACCAATATTGACCCAGCTTGAGTCATTTTCTCATCTTGTCAGAGGGTCTTCTCCGCTTGGACGGTCTATCTCTCTCAATCACATTCAAATACAAGACCAGAAACACATCGCAATGGAAAAAAGCTCTCTTTGTCATTTGAACCGTAACGTAACGTAACTGTGACGCTAAAAAATCGCGACCTCTTTCATTTCCATAATTTACATGAACAAAATGGCGACCGACTAACGAACATATAGCCGCTGGCTTCATCCACTTCATAAAGCCACTGCTCTGAAATGATTGTCATTAAGTTGGCAGCCCTAGTTTTTCTCACAGTACGTATGATACCTAAAAATGTGAATATTCTGCTCTTTTATGATTGCAATTATTTTTCGATCCGTAGTTCTTCTCACGTAATATTTATAGAGCTTTTTTCCAAAGATTGGATTGAGACAGAGAGCCCCTCTGTCTCAATCATGGAGGATTACAAGAAAAAAATGAAAACTAATAAAAGGCGGAATTCACGATCATTTCTATTTCATAATACCATTGACATTCACAATATTTCATATTGTATTACTTCAAAATCTTAGCTGAGTGAACTGATCTAACAAGATGAGAGAAACTGATGTGTCAAAACATATGAATCTATTTTAAAATTTGCAACTTGTTAATCGAGCGTTTTATTGAGAGAAAATACTTGGGTTTTCTTTTATATTATTGTGTATTGTATCATTTAATATGATCTTTCGAATACTTGGGTATAAATTAATTTTCCTGTCAAGACACAACTTTAAATCATGCAGAGGATGAGTTCCATTTCCTGTACAAACATCTGCTTTCATTCTAAATATTCATAATTATCGCATAATATAATCAATTAATATTGTGGACCTTAATTATGTACAAATATCATAACATCTAACCTAACACTGTGTCTTCAATCATAATATAATCTTTGGAATATCAATACAAACTAATTTTTCTGTCGACACACAGCTTCAAATAAATAATTATGCATAGAATGAGTTCCATTCCCTTCACAAATATTTGTTTCTCAAGGTCGGAAACTTCCCATACTTCTCCCGCAAAATATCAACTTCGATTAAATTTTGCCATGATGTTATTACAGTCTATCCAAGCTAAGAAGACTTTCTAGCAAAATGGGAAAATGAATCCAGCACGGTCAATATTGGTTCCAAAAAAATACATTTGATCTCAAATTGTAGAGCAGAATGTTTTCTACAATATGAGATGAAATGGATAATTTTCGAACAAATCTTGAACGAGCTGGAGTCATTTTCCTAGGAATGTCTTCTTTGCTTGGACAGACTATACTGGATTCTAGCCAAAAACACATTGAATACACCTTGTTCCTTCTCTTCCTATCACGAAAAAAGTATGAAAAGAGTTGCCGCTAAATGGGAAAATGGGTTGGAGCGATATTTTCTAAGGGCTATTGGGTGGTTAAGAATGTCCCATCGAATGAAATCCCCGAAAGGATAATGGAGGAGCAACTTTAAGAAAATCCTGATTGAAAATTTATCTTTCTTCCCGCCTTTTCCAATCCATTATCCCACTCCACATCCTCCCCCTCCTTTTCCTCCTTCTCCTTCTCCTTCTTCCTCATTTTCCAGTTACAGTCTTTCTCGTTCTGAAATATCTGACATACATCGACTGTAATATAATCGAATGGCATGATTGATCAATTCCCTAAACCTCAAAATTTGATTTGATTACTCTCATGTATGGAAGGGGTGACTCGTTGGTGGAGTAATAAAGACACTCTTCCAAGATGGGAAAATTACTTCAGCTCGGTCAATATTGGTTCGAGAATTTTACATCTGGTTTTAAATTGTAGAGAACATTTTGATCTACAATTTGAGACCAAGTTTATAATTCTTGAACGGATATTCACTGAACAGGAGTCATTTTCCCATCTTGCCAGAATGTCTTCTTTGCTTGGTGGACTCTGGTTCGAGTCTCAATCGAGGCAAATTTCTTCAACCACAGTACAATCACGTGAATACGCTCACCCCGTTTTCGGAGGAGACGATAAGCCGTCGGTCCCAACCTAAAAAGTAGTCATCATCTATCTTCCATCATTACCCACGAACAAGCCTATGAGCTCATGTGGGCTTCACCTTCATACAAAGCAAATTCCTCACAAAGATTCAAGTATGAGAGTACATTTCACACCCTTTTTTTCAAATCGACAATCGATGTTTCACTTTCTTTCAAAAATCGACTCTCGACTCATAGAACAGTATTTTGGGAGAAGCGATCCGTCAATGCTAAAGAGGCCAAGGCCGTGCTGAAATTAACACCTCAGCTCTCACGAGAATAACACTAATTGAGCCCAGAGCACTAATTGACGCAATTGTTCCGTGCTCAACAATAATAAGCAGAAACAAAGATAATTCAATGATAATAGCTCAAAGAGGTATTCTACAATTTCATCGTGAAGCATTGTCTATGTTGATACGGTCTATACCATTATATTAAGGCAGTCTCTACAAACTATTATCAAATACAAACGAAGCTTAGTAAAGCTTATTATTCATTAAGGCAATCTCTCATTGATAGGATAGATGGTGTATTGATTTTATTATAAATTTTCTTATTATTCTCTCACCTACCAAAGCTCTCACTAGTCTTGAAGAAATATGATATAATGATGTTTTCGTATATTTTCTCTATGGGTCTTAATATTTTCTGTAATTTGATGTACTTCAACAGATCATAGTAGAATAAGATACAATAGACTAATAATACTACCAAAAGACTAATCATGAAGATTTCAATGAATCCATGTGTGGCTTCCACTGCAAGTCTCGAGCCGACACAGCTCTAGACTCATAACTCTGTAATCTGCAAAGCTATAGACGTGCAGCTTGAGCTGCGCAGCACGAGCCTCCGCTTAGGAATGCTACTCCAACAATATAATGTGAGAAACATCAGTTTGTCATCTACAAACTTCAGACCCATGTTGTGAGAAATATCAGACCCGTGTATCTATCAAATAGTCATTCACCAAAATCATAGCTTCCTTTAATAGAAGGCCATGCCCTAATAATATGGCAACGTCGAACCGTAGTCACAGTCTTTTCATATGAAAGCATTAAGTACAGATACAAATCATGCATGTTGACTTGGGTTTCCTCTCTTTGAGCATAATTTCCATGAAAAACTTTCATGGAACTCTTCGTATAGAATTCTTCTTGTGTTTTTTTTTTGTAATAGATTGTGATAGCGATTTGCAAGAAAGATTAAGAATAGACAGTTATTTATTAAAAAAGCTTATGATTTGTAGGAAGTCAAATGAGAGAACGCACACAAGAAACGCATCCATTAGAACAGCTGATTGGAAAATTATTAATGCTTTTAAATGAACCCAATTTCCTACTCTACATAGTTGTCAATTTTTAGGCCATTGCCTTCTATTAAAGGAAGCTATGCCAAAATACAATAGAAGAATAATATTACAATAATTTCTCCATAGTTAAAGATTTGAATGTCTAAGAACTATAATAGAAGGATAGGTAAGACACTGGCGGCTCGTGCCCACGAAACAGGCGAAGTGCTGTACAGTGAAAGATACGGGCACTTCACCTGTTTCGTGGGCACGAGCCGCCAGTGAGGTAAAACTATAATATTATTCGGACGAGTCATTTTAGAAACTCGAAAGAATACATCCCAAACCAACCTTAAGGCTGCGGCCGCACTGCCGGTGGGCAGAGCGTGGAGGGTGGCGGGTAGTTGGTAAATCTATAGAACATACACACCAACCACAGTAATACATCGTATGAATAGTATGTGCTCAGCCGCCATCTTGAAATTCTTAAATATGGACAACATAACCTCAAAAAACAGTTTGACGTCATACCATTCATACGATGTATTACTGTGGATGGTGTGTATGTTCTATAGATTTACCAACTACCACGCTCTACCCACCGGCAGTGCGGCCTCAGCCTAAAAGTGATACAATCTCTAGATATAGTCATCAACAACTCTATAAACTTTGATTCTAAAGTGTTGAAACTCTATGAAACACTCTTAAAAATTAAAGAAAAATGACAAATGTACATAGTGTAGGCTTACAATGTACAATTAAACATGGAAAAATTTGATGAACCCCTTAAATTACCAGGTAAAAACGTTTGAGCTCACGATAAACGTTTGAAACACGATAAAGAACACCCTAAACCAAGATACATTATCTAGAACACACAACTTGAAATCGACATAACCCTGAAAATCTATTCACCATCCCACCAAAATCCAACAAAATACCCTTTAAATCAACCATTTAACAAAGTTATCAAGTCTTGAAATAGATCTAATCAATTACAACTAAACTCCCCAACTTGGAACGATTGTTTTGGATCTTACTACAACTTCTACTGCTAACTTGCAACTTTCAATCGCCTGCTATACAACCACTTACACCCTTTTGTAACTTCCGAACTGGAATACACTGTATTCCCCAACTTATACAGATTATAGCCAAGTCAGGAGTTACATAAAACGGACCAAGTTCGAAGTCCACTTCCCTTAATTGGTCCAGTCATTTCCAATTCCCCACTCAATCTAACTTCCTACTCGACATACATTGTATCCCTTATCTAATACGTGTTAAGTTAAGTACGAGGTTACATCAAATACAGGAAAAGAGATCCTTCACTCCATTCAATGTAACTTTCGACTCATAGTTAATTGCATTCCCCATCTTATACATTTTATACCTGGTCGGAAATTACATCGAATACAGGAGAGGAAATTCTTTATTTCATTTTATGTAATTTCTGACTCATAGTTCATTGCATTCCTCATCTAATACGTGTTACGCTAAGTCAAAACTTACATCAAAATACAGGAAAGGAAATAGCTGGTCCAATTAAATTAAGTGGATGTCGAACTTGGGCTCGAACCAAGCACTGTGAGGAAAAAAACGTCACTAACAACTTCACCCGTTCAGAAACGATGCTTAAGTTTGGTCGAGCAAAGAAGACATTTTGTCAAGATGTGAAAACGACTCCAGTTCGGTTAATATAGGTTCAAAAGGAATATATTTGGTCTCAAATTGTAGAGCAGAATGTTTCCTACAAGCTGAGACCAAATTTATAATTTTTGGAAACAAATTGACCGAGCTGGAGTGATTCTCTCATCTTACCCGAATGTCTTCTTTGCTTGGACAACTCTGGCAGACTATTTACACTCGTTTTATTGGCAAGTTGGTCGAACGCGAAATATGGTCGAAATGTGTTGGAATGGAAACCACATGTTGCTTTCCCGAACGTGGAAATATTGGACCGTGAGGCAGAAATATTTTGGCTGTTATTGGCAATTTAGGGACGGAGTTTCATTGGAATCAATATTGATTAGTCTGGGAATTGAACGATAATTAAAAAATCGATTTGGATGATTATTATTTATCAAATTAATCAACTTTTCTATAACCAATATAGCTGGCTAAACTAGGGAGTGATAACCTTCTCAAATAATCCCTATCAATCAAGTTGAAACCGAATAGCTCATTACTTTCTGATTAGGTGCTATTATAATGGAGAAAAATTATATAATTAGCTATTTCCAATTCATGACCATGTCGATATCATTATTATCATGAATATAATACAATAGTTATTGCAATAGCAATCCAAAATCTTGAATATTTTATTCAATATTGTTTTTCTCCACACCAATTATTATCAACAACGATCCCTAGAATTATTCATCGCTCACCCTCTTTTAAAAGTACAAAAACTGATAATGAAAATTATGAAGCAGAAACCACTTCGCTACCCATCAGATCAGCTATACAATGAGTTCGGAGTGATGGATGCAAGACAGCTCTACTCCCTGGAAATCATTTGCAGACTACACAAAAAACCGAAAAACTTTCAATGGAGAAACCACAGTTATAACACAAGAAATAGAAACCTTCTGATCACAAACGTTGCTAGGAAGGCAACATATCAACGACACTACAACGATCTAGCACCAAAAATCCACAATTTACTTCCTGCACACATCAAGATGATAGAACACCCAAGAAAATTCAAAGCCGTTGTTAAAAATTGGATTATAACAACTGGAAGACATCACATAGAAAATATTATTTCCAACAGTATGTGAGCTCACTTACCCCAAGTATTCTTACCCCCACCCAAAATTTACACCTACTCTAGCACATGGGGTTCCCATAGTTGAGTAGGTTAATTTCCAATATAAATAAATAAAAAATTAAAACTTTATTCTTTAATTCTTCAAACACTAACTGGATTTAAATTTAAATTGTTCTCATTACATTTGCTTGCTTTTTTGTTCATTTTTGTTTGTTTTTTAAGGAAATAAAATTATTATTTATTTATTCAGTATACGCCAGTATATAGTATATAGCCATAACTATAATAGCTATATTCTATATAGAATTGAATATTTTCCAATTCTAAAAGAAATATATTCAATTAATTTCGCCATGTTCCTTACAATATACAACTTGTAATAAATACTATGACATTACAATTGGACGGCTTTAACATGAAAGGAGCTGAAGACCATTTCTTCCTTTTTCTGTACGGTTCTGGATCTAAAACTGCGTTATCAGTTCACTATAAAAAGAAGCAAACAATATCTACAGTGACTATTTTTTATAATCACTATAACAGTATCACAACTATATGATAACAATCTACATTGACTAGGCTTATATAAGTCACTATAATAAGTCACTTATACAGTCACTGTAATTCGATCGAGTTATTGAAAATGTTGTACTGTAGGTACTACGAAATATTTTACTATGAAACCAGACTTAATTCGCATTCATTTTCTGCAATTTTTACTCATTCAATCAATGCTGATATCTGATTGAGAAAGAATGGGGCAATAAGACCTAATGAATATCCTCAACCCTTCTTATTGATCACGGAACCTCGGAAATAATTCGAATAGTAGCCTACACCACTGGCGGCTCGGGCCCACGAAACTGGTGAAGTGCTGTACAGTAGAATATACGGGCACTTCACCGTTTCGTGGGTAGAGCCGCCAGTGGCTCTAAACTAAAGGAATAAGATTTTGTTGAGTTTGTAACTTGGAACTCAATTTTTGCACATATTGTCTGAACATAACCTACTCTTCGGTAATAATCATTAATCAATTTCAACAAATCGAGAAGAAACTTTCAACTTTCAACCTACAATCGAAGTTATAAGTGATGATCGATAATCAATAACATCGATGCTCTTAATAACCTCGAAAAAGATCAATCATAGATCTTCGTAATGAATACACAAATAATGGAAGTCAAATATCTTTCTAAAGCAAATGTAGCTTCATTGCCGAAGAATTTTACAAATAAATAATCACAATATCGAGGATATCTTCTCCCTGTTTCATTCAAATTCTTCGTTTCTCGAAATACTTTTGAATCAAATCGACAAATCACCTACATTGAATAGTGGTGATTTAACTCAATTTCCGAAACGTTACCCCACTTAATAATCCAAATATCAATCTTTCCGTATCCAAATAATCCAAATCTTTTCCGTATCTCATTGAAATTCCTCCTCGTTTGTCGAAATAATCCAATCAAATTCACAAATTTTCTCAATTAAATAGTGACTCAACTTACTACACGTAATATTCTTTTTTCGTTGCCAATACTTACTGATACCAATAATAATCATAGGCTCCTTGTCGAGACAACCTAAAATTTAACGAATGAATCTTTTCACAAAATCAATAACACTTTTCCCTTGATTGTGAACACAATTATCCAAACGTGAACTAATGGTATTCGCTGTTATATACTAAACTCCTCCATGAAATCAATCCTCACACACAAACACTGATTATTCCCGCCCAAAACAATAGAATTTCGGCGCCAAATACACAAGTTAACACTTGAAATTTTACCAACCTAAACTTTCAAACTTGATATTTGGTAGTTTTCCACCAAAATCAACTAGTTTTCCCACACTTTCCACTCAAATTACCAGTGCTGGTTAACCTATTACACAAATTTCCACTATTTTCTTATGATCAAGGTTTAAAACATGTGCTGTTTCACATAACACTGTATATTATTGATGGTGAAAGATTCAATATTTAGTAATTCCCCACCAAAAACTACTAGTTTCGATAAACTTTCCATTCAAATTTTCACTGGTGGGAAACTTATCACACAAATTTTCACTGTTTTAATTTATAACCGAGATTAATTTTCAATCCTTTTCGTATGACACAAATTTCTACTGTTTTCTCATGATCAAAGTTTATTTTCGATAATTTTCTTACACACTTTCTTGTCAATGACCGACGTTTCCCGCGCCAACCGGTTGGCCTTTTCCCGCCAATTTCACACCGGTCAACTGTGACTGCCGTCAAAGTAACGTCGGTTAGTTGTAACGCGAGTTAAGACCGCCGGCTGAGAACTGAACTGATATCAGTGCTGTGAGGGTCGTCTCTTTTCCCCCTCACTCTGCGCCCCCCCCTTTTACACCGAACCACCCCTCTCCTGGCACAGTAGTTGCGCATAACTCGTATGCGCATGCGCTGTAGACAGTTGCCCGTAGGCTAAATACAGTATTTTGCTTTGCTTATTGTTTTCACCTGACAATCACACATCCTCCTCTATTTCAATTTTCGCATATTATTTTTCTATTATGTACCCGTGCTCTAGTTCAAACTAAACAATACAGTCATAGATGTAATAGATTACATCTCATAGATTCATAGATTGTCATAGATGTAACTCTGTTCTCGTATGGGAATAAGTATTATCACATGGTTAGACGTCGATACGGTAGTTAATCAATTGAACTTTATACTCATCTATTGTTTTCCAATACGAACTGCTGGTGAACTATTTTACACGACACTGCAAACAATAATTTTGGATAATAGTTTAAATATAAACTACTACTCACGTGTGGAGCGCTCAACAGTGTTGAAAATGGAGTAAAATCCGAAAGCGCTAAACTAATATTCAAAATTATGACTGCAATTTCGTGTAAAATTTTTTAGAGTGAAATAGTTGAAAAGATGTTATCCCCATATCTGAATACGTATAGTTTGTCCAAGCAAAGAAGACATTCTGGCAAGTTGGGAGAATAAATAGTTTTTAAATAAATAAATAAATAGTTTATTAATGGAAGCAACAGGCTTATAATCCCATTTTGCCTCCTATACACAATACAATAATGTTCAAATATCATAAAGTAGAGATGAAAACAAAGTAAAATGACCTAGTTCGGTCAATATTGGTTGGAAAATTATTAATTTAAGACGAAACGAAGCGTATTACTAAGTTTTGAGACGATAAAAGAGTTATATCAATTGACTTAAGCCGTATGTCCGAGGCGCGTGCCGCGCATGCCTCAGGACACTTACCTCAGGCTGAGACATGTGTGGTCTGCGATTTTTGTAACAATTTAACCACGCATGCTCGCTGCGAACAAATTGACTAGCGCCATCAAGCGGGAGACAAGGCAACTAAGCTCTGACAATTGATAATTTGGACTTTGGAGCATAGTTTGTTCTAATTAGTAAAAAAATGAAGGCAAAGTTTATTATCGCCTTTTAAAACTTTCTGCACCTGAATAGAACTCTGAATCACAAAAATGCATAGGAATGGGTACAATTTTGAGGTTAGTTTGTAGATTTGTGCGTTGTGCGTAGCGAGGCAAGCAGGACAGGTATCCACTTGACGCACGCCTCGGAGCGAGGCACCTTTGAGCACGGCCCTTTTACTGACAAGCACACTCTCGCCGCAAATTGTGTGCCGCGTTTGCCTCGCTGCGAGCAAACCCGGTATCGACAGTCCGAGGCATGTGTCCTGAGGCATGCGTGGCACATGCCTCGCACTGTCGATACGCGGCTTTACAGTAGTTCCCGCTCCATAAAATCAAATATTTCACAGTTATATACAGTGATACATAACTCTATATAACTGAATGTTTTTAATTAGAAGAACGTTGAATAGATTCAACTCCAGTAAAGAACTCGTAGCTTTAACACTTTCGAATGCCTCTAATGGCAGGGAAACGTGATTTCATTACTATTTTTATAGACGTAGTGTTCCGGAAAGAACTGATTCGAATACCCTCAAGGTGCTCTCCAAGCTAGAGCAAAAAGCAAATTACATTGACAAAATTCTGAGTTCTCCAGAAATTACAAAATTTCATTTTTTATCATTTTTCATCATATCTCGATAATGGATGGACACTTCCCGATGAAATTTGGTAGGCTCAAGTATAAGTATGAAGTCTTAGAAATTGTAATAAGAGATATTTCCATTATAGTCTGTCCAAGCAAAGAAGACCCTCTGGCAAGATGGGAGAATGACTCCAGCTCGGTCAATATTGGTTCGAAAATAATTGATTTGGTCTTAATCGTAGGAAACATTCTGATCTACAATTCAAGACCAAATCAATAATAATTTTCGAACCAATATTGACCGAGCTGGAGTCATTTTCACATCTTGCCAGAGGGTCTTCTTTGCTTGGACAGACTATACCTAACATTTTTAAAATGGCGGCCGACTGAAATTTCAAGTTGAGCTTTACAACCTATTGAGCTAAGTACGAGACTGACATTTTTACGAATATATTAGTTGACATTTATTGTAAAAACTTCTTCGTATTATTTCGAAAACTTCTTCGAATATATTAGTTGACATTTATTGTAAACACTTTTTCGATGTGTTTGTCATTTCCACTAAGTGTGGATGAAACGGTTCCCAAGACAAAAGTTGTTATTTATGTCTTGGAGATTATCCAACTTTAAATTGTTTGTGAAGAGAATTCTATTTTTCTTCTAAATGGTTGTTGACTCATCATTGAGAGGCGCTTATATAACAATGATCATGAATCACATCTATGTTATAAATGAAATGATAATACTCTTTAAAAGCGGAGTTCGGACTAGAAGGTCCTTCTTTACTGCATCTCAACTTCAATTATTGTGACAAAGTGATCGGTGAAGGATCATTTTTACGAATCAGTAGAATAAAAATGGAAGACTACATGAAAAACAAAACATAAAATGTAACATTGTTAGTAATCTTCTTTTGGCAAATAAATTCAATTCACTCATTATCCAAGTTCAAAACAATTGATTATCAAAATGAGATAATAAAAAACACCAATATCATACATCAGGTTGGCGTAAGCACAATGCTATATTTCCTACTAATGATAATCAGAATGATTCATGTTTATGTATAGTCCGTCCAAGCAAAGAAGACCCTCTGGCAAGATGAGAAAATGACTCCAGCTTGGTCAATATTGGTTCAAAGAATATTGATTTGGTCTCAAATTGTAGATCGGCATGTTTCCTACGATTGAGATTAAATCAATAATTTTCGAACCAATATTGATCGAGCTGGAGTCATTTTCGCATCTTGCCAGAGGGTCTTCTTTGCTTGGACATTGAAAAGTCGTAGATTTCAATGTCACGTTCAAGCTATGGTACAGGAAAAATGGTTAAATTTATCATTGTAACAATTAAGAAACGGCCTTTTTCGGATTTTCCCGATTTTCAGCATTGTCAAATGAGATAACCCCATTGTCAAATAATGCAACACCACGTTGCTAATAGTTTGTATCAATGAGCTTCCTTCCAGTACGATTACTTATCAATTTTGGATTTTTGTATCACTAATGCGTATCACAAATCCGCCATGTGAAAACTGAAGATGTCGAGGCCTTAACTTGTTTATAACAAGTAAGATAGTAATGGAAAATTGGCTTTCATGACTGATGGCTGTCACTAGCGGCTCGTGCCCACGAAACAGGTAAAGTGCCCGTATCTTTTACAGTACAGCACTTCACCTGTTTCGTGGGCACGAGCCGCCAGTGAGGCTGTTCCCATCTTCTATTCAATCACTGAGTTCGCAACTTACAATTATTTTCCCCAATTATTGATAATTATTTTTATCAGTTATCAGGTTTACCACCAAACAAACAGTGATAAAATCTTCCACTTCCGTCGAATCTACAAATTTCTCATCCTTCAAGCTCAATAACTCAATAAAATTGCGATTGTATCATGAGGAAATCAGATCTAACATTGAAACAGTTTCATATGAAATTTTCCATAATCTGTTTACTTGAACATAACAAGGGTACATTGAATTGTGTTCAAATAATTAGAATAGAATAGAATTTTATTTAATAATTGTTACAAGGCTCTCGCCTATGGTAACATTCAGTTTACAAAATAAAAGTAGTACAAATAATTAAGGATGGTTTTCACTCATTATTTGAGAAATACAGTATTCTATATTTTGAAACTGTTCAACACTGGCGGCTCGTGCCCACGAAATAGGTGAAGTGCTCGTATCTTTTACTGTACAGCACTTCACCTGTTTCGTGACCACGAGCCGCCAGTGCTGATCAACGATTTCAAATACAAGTCTTTGTCGAATAATATCGCTTAATTTATGAGTCTTATCACAACTAATAGAATACATTCAAGTTTGATAAACAGAGACAAGAATGATTAAATACAGTAGATAAAATTTGAAAATTCTAACATCCATGGCAAAATTGTAACTCTAAATTTTTATGAATTTAATAATTTTCAGTCTCGGATAAGTGTTTTAGATTTGTGTTTTGGTGTTTATAAACTTTCTGAGTTTGAAAAAAATATTTTTTTTAAATTCAAATCACTGTGAATATCATAAAAAGATTTCCTATTCGCGAAACAAGATTATGTCGGCGAAGTGGAACAACCCTTTGGGTCTCCCTACTATTTAAAGCCATACGCTGAATAAATAAAAATAGTAACTAATTACAATTTCTATGCTTCTGCAATCAATGGATTGATATCACGTGTTTTACAGAGAAAATCGCAGCTTGGAATATTGTTTGTGAATCAATTTGAAAAAGAAACTGTCCGTCCAATTTTCTCTCAATTTGAAATTTTGAATTAAAAACGTAGGAGATGATAACTTTTCATTGCTTGGTAGAACTGAAAAGTCATTATTAAATGAAACGAATGAATGAATTGAATGAGGGAATGAGTCTCAAAGAAAATCAAAACTTGGAATATTGATACTTAACCAATTTGAAGTAGAAACCACCATAATATTATTATAATTTGATTCGAAAATGTTGATTCAAAATGGAAAAGACAACGAACTGATTCATCATAGGTAGGGTTTAAGAGATTTGAAGATCATTGATGTTTGGTACATTTGTAATTTTAATCGAAATGATTTCCTAATCATTTCTAAAATCCTAATTGAATCTAAAATCTTTAGAAGCAATACAAAACAATATGCAATATGTTGCGAGAAAGGAATACTAACAAGTAACAATATGTAATAATAAAACTAAAATCTCACAATGATATGAAGTAAGAGCTTTTCCCAATATGTAATAACGGATCTCCTCACCATTGAATTGGAGTTGATCTCACTAATCATCAGATACGTTTATTGCAATTATTATCAAATTGTTTCGAGAAATTTCAAGGAGTTTGTCAAATTCATCACATTTCCAACTAGGTTACTTCGTGATTAAATCAAAAGTCCGCTTTCGAAATAACTCTTTGCATTCAAGTTTTCAAACAATCAAAATTTGATTATTTCAGATCAATCGAAAACATTTTGAAATATTTAGGTTGAAATATTGAACATTACAAAGGAAGGATTGGTATACAACCAATAACGTGAATCATCCATTGAATTAAAGTTGATTTCCCTAATCATCAGACACAATTCTGATATTATAGCGATATATCAAAATCGTTTGATATTCGCAATTACAAATAAAATACGAACTAAAATATTGTAATTTCAATCTCCTCGAACGAACCCTTGTGCTGGAATTTGAATTGTTTCTAATCATCCATTTTCTCTTCCACTTCTACAACTTCTCCCAAGAAGTGTAGTTCCCCTGAAGAGAGGTTCCCAAAATCTAATCAGAAATTCCCAAATAATTGAACTTTGTCACATCATCCAAATCACTGGCGGCTGGTAACGATGTAACAGATGAAGTGATCCAAATAGTAATCAAAGTTTCATTTGCTTTGAGAATAGAATGCAGTACAAACTCAAGCAAATTCCAGGAGATTTCGAATGAAAAAACATTGTTCAACAACAAGAATTTTCAATTATAGGAGAATGAAATATTACATGCATACAAACATCCACTTACTTGAGAGTTTCTAATCATGTAAACGGACATAATTGTTTTGGACATCAGTCTGTGTTTTCAACCAATAAGTATATCAATTACTGTCAAATAGATGAGGTAATACAAAAAATTAATGATAATTGAAGAATGAAACTATAAGCTACAATTCTACAGACTTTGTACAAATCATGTTAGCTATTATTAAATTAATTCTATCCCAAATTCGAAATTTAGAAATTATCAATACATCCGTATAGTAATTGAGAATGTAAAATAAACATCAAGTCATGCATGACCTGTCCAAAACTTTCAAGATTTTCAAAAGGGTTCTACAGGTGATAATATCGATTATCGTTAATTTCTTATTCCCACCCCTACGCTGTAAAGGCAGAAGAAAAAGAAGAAGATTCAATTTTTTGTCAATGGCTCAACAGCCCATGAAGGGCCTAGGCCTACCAGCTGGTGGCCAGTTTTATATTCACTCCACTATACAGCCCGTTTAAGCAAAGAAGACACCCTGGAAAGACGTGGAAACGACTCCAGCCCGGCCAATACCGACCCAAAAGCCATAAATTGTTCTCAAACAGAACCCACAGTCCACGAACCAACACTGACCGAACCCAAAAACACACCTAAATCTGATACAAACTTCTTTCATTTTTTATATCCTTTCCATAAACTACCTTAATACATTTCCATGAACTTACGAGAGTAGACCAAGAAAAAATCAAATCAATCGACACTAGAATATTCATGAATCATTCAGATAAATCTCTGAATGTTGAAAGGAACGCGATTTTTAGCACTGAAAAGAGATAATTCTCATGGAAAGAAATGAATTCGGACATTCTTGTAAGTGACACAGTACGTGGGTGATAGAATGTTGCTTGGTGTGCCAGAACTTTCAAACTTTGCGTATTATTTCAAGCTTCTCAAACACAATGCCTTTCTCTACTTAAACTTCTTACTCCCTCTTCCCAGTATCATACAGTTTTGTACTGTTCTTCCTTTACTCCTAATTTCTAAAAACTTGTATTTTTTTCTTTTTCATCCTTTTTTCTCTATCCTTACTATTTCTATTCTATCCTTCTCCTCTTCTCAATCATCTACGATATTAACATCAATATTATCCCTATTTACTCCTATTTGTCCTTAACATTTTTTCTTTAATACTTTATTTCGACATACTCCTTGATCTTGTTCATGTGGAAAAATACATGGATATATTTCAAAATTACAAATTAAAAAAACTAATCAGAATAGATTCTCAATAACTCAATTTATTCTAATACAATCAATTGTATTAACAATCAAGTATTATGATTAATATTTATAAAATCTTGAAGTAAAATATATATAGTATAATTTAAATTCTCAGTAAAAATCTATTTATAAAATAAATATCATCTTAAATTCTATTAATCAATAAAAAAACATAACAAACATGAGTAAAATTTATAGAACCATATGAACTTTTAACTGAAAATTAATTTGTAATAGTAAATCAATAACTTCTTCTAGTTCTCCTATGGTATTATTAAAATGTTCTTCCGTTTTTTCCTATTCAATTTTCTTCCTCTCTTATTCTTGTTTTCTCTTACTTTTTCCCACTTCTTTTACTCTCTACATTTCGCCCTTTTTCTTCTTCTTTACTTCATTCTCCTTTACTAAACTTCCTTCCCTCCACCAAAAAAATTGCCGCACCTTCACATCCCTGTATTCTCTACCATGTCCCCTTTTATACCCTTCTTTCTTTGTCATAATTTCATACTATTAAACTATCATACTATCTACTTTCATACTATCAAATAATCTAATTCTTGTACGTATTTATCGGAAAACTATCGACCAATCTTATAGTGTTAATGAAAGTCCTTGTATACCTTCCTCTTTCACCTCCTCCCCATAATATATCTGCTTCTCTCTCAACATCCCCTTCTTCTCCTTCTCGATTCTTCATCTTCTTCTTTTCTCCATCCATTCCCCTTTTTTCCTCCATTTTTCTTGTACAACAAGCTCAGGTGTGCTAGTGTCATAAAGTTCTCAGCATTGTTGAGCAAGCACAAGTTCAAGATAAAAATAATATAAATCCACCGCTCAAGAAGTGCAACTATGTCTGTCCAAGCAAAGAAGACATTCTGGTAACACGGAAAATAACTACAGCTCGGTCAATATTGGTTCAAAAATAACAAATTTGTTTTCAAATTGTAGAAAACATTCTGCTCTACAATTTGAAACTAAATTTATGATATTTGAGCTAATATTGACCGAGCTGGAGTCATTTTCCCATCTTGCAAGAATGTCTTCTCTGCTTGGACAGACTCTATACAACAATCCGCTTGAAATTTATCACCTGTCTACGCCAGAAATATCGTTCAAGGGTTTCTGATTCCTCCACCATACGTTGAAAAACTTGGCGGTTAATTAATGACTTTTATTATTCTCAGCTCTGTCAAAACAGTCGACGAGCGGTCCATGGGTGCATATCGAATCGAGCGCGATCCCAGCTGAACCGTTTACCACTTCCAGATCGCTTACAGACGGTCCTGAAAGAGATGAGTATTGATAACAGTCAATCATCAACCGCCAGTTATTTTGGAATCTCCTATATAACAGCTAAGAGTCGCTCAAAAATTGGGTAAATGCTTTTGATTTACAACGGTATGAAGTGATGTAACTATATATGTAACTAATATTAGTAACTATATAACTATATATGATATATATCATAGAACAATAATGATTTCGGTTTTAAGATAGGTGGAAAAATATCAATTATTGATATTTCCAGTTAATGGAAGGTGTGATATATTATATCGGCTAGCGCACTAACTTGACTAGCTTCATAATAGCTTGCTACAACTGGTAAAGTCTGTCCAAGCAAAGAAGACCCTCTGGCAAGATGGGAAAATAACTCCAGCTTGGTCAGTATTTGTTCAAGAATTATAAATGTAGACTTAATAGTAGATCGAATTGTTTCCTACAATTTGAGATCAAGTTGATAATTTTTGACCAAGCTTAAGTCATTCTTCCATCTTGCCAGAATGTCTTCATTGCTTGGACAGGGTATAGCTAAATAGTTTTAATTTATAAATTGCTAGTCGAGCCACAAATCTTATTATTGATATAAATTGATATCGTCTATCGTATGTCTCTTCTTAGTGAGCACAAACTAAGATTTATTTATAATACCTACCGAATAATTTTCCACAATTTGTCATAAGAATAACGAATTAATCACTAGGTTTCGTCAGATTCTTCTACGTGATGTAACCTATCAACAGCTAATGAAAGCATCTTTAACATTTGATCTCGAAAATATCATCCAAGCGTAGCTAAGCGACTCAAATCGAATTTATATCTATTCATTTATTGTTACAATTGCGACTTGATAGCTTTATTTTGAGCAAATGTTCACGTGGTGAATGAAAGATGATGAAGTTTAACATTAGAATTTTCACTCTGTAAAACACTTTTCACTTTGAAAGAGATTGAAAACATCAGCTGTTACAGAGCACAAGGATCAAACAAAACCACCTTAATTTTTAACGTCAGCTTTACCTAAAAGGACTCTTATAAATAGTTGAATAAGGTTTAGAAATTACTAGGTAATTCGATTACCTGGTGATTACTGCAGGGACGCGAAATAATTTATATTAGACTAAATTTTGATTTTGAAAAAATTTAAATACTTAGGTACCATTATTTCAGAGGATGGAAAAGACAAAGAAGACATAAAGCGCCGTATAAGAGAAGCTAAGGCCATTCTCATCAATAAACGGAATGTGCTTTCCTCCAAAAGTCTGAGTTTGGATTTTAGAAAGAGACTTATGAAGAGTTGTATCTGGAGTATTGCACTATATGGCTCAGAGACATGGACTATCGGTAAGGCGGAAGAAAAGGCAATTAATGCATTTGAAGTATGGTGTTGGAGGCGAATGCTGAAAATAAAATGGACCGATAGAATAACAAATGTAGAAGTATTTCAAAGGGCTGAAGAGACACAAAAAACTCTATTGAAATCTCTTAGGGACAGACGGCATTCTTGGATAGGACATATTATAAGACACAGCGAATTCACGCTAACAATACTGGAAGGTGCAATCAGTGGACAAAGGGCTCGTGGAAGACCCCGGCTACAATATTTGAAGCAGATAACCCGGGATCTTGGTGTCCAGAGCTATACCCAACTAAAACAGCTGGCTCTGGACAGACAAAGATGGAAAGCTGCCAACCAATCGGACGATTGAAGCAGAAGGAAGAAGAAATTTTGATGAGAGAATCATAAAATTTTTCAGATCCAAACATGAATCTTCAACACCTGCAGATATTATTCTAGTTGGGAGAAGAGAATAACCTACTTGAAAAGCGCATAAAGAGAAAATTTCATTTAAGAAAAGTAATTTATTTTTCTTATTGACAATTATTCCATTATTATTATTTATTAATTCCATTATCATTATTCATTATTATTATCATTATTATTCCACAATTTATTGTCGATAAGAAAATCATTCCAATACATATTAAAAGAAAATCTGTAAATGGGATTCCTACTCCAACACAGAGTTTCGTGCGAGAGGTGAGAACGGATATTTCAGTTGAAGGTGGGATTGAAATTACCTAAAAATAGCCGCGTAGAGTCAAAATCAGTGCCAAAATTCAACTTTGGCCTTCCGTGAGGTCTGATAAACAGACCGACATTTCGATTTCTCTTCAATCCACATATTGTTCAGACTGGAGATAGGTATCGAAAGACAATATACATCGATGCTTTCCACTTCAATATCGATCAACGGAAAACATCGAAACCAAAAAATATCGATGTTTTTTCCATCGGTCATTTTAATGTCATTTTTGATTGTTGATTGTTGTGGTTAAGTGGTAGAGTGGACATTACTGTCCAAACTTCGCCGACTCATTAGAATAAAGAAGTCATTCTATTCTATTCTATTGTCTATGATATACATAAATGGACATATCCATTATAAGGATTATATATAGATATAGACAAATATCCATGATAGCTTCATTATTTTCTAGATTGTATTATTGTGCGTTTTTCAACCTATTTGGAGCTGATGTAAAGTAAAAAACAATTAATTCAAAAACAAAAACCAGGCTAACTAGCCGAATCTAAGTTACAACTTTTAACCTGAATAATTGAAAAAATCAGCTGTTGTAGAGCACTAAGAACAGACGAAACCGCCTAACTTTTTGTCGTTAGCTATAGAAGTTTCGACAATATGACTCTTGTTCTATTGAAAGTACATAGTTAGTTTTCAATGACTAAAAATAATATCGATTATATCTATGAAAAATTGAGGGAATTCCCAAAATATCTGGGGTTTCCCCAGTTCTTTGGAAAAACTACTTGGAAATTCCAGGCAAGGAATAAAATCTACAGGTGGCATCTGTTAGCCTATCTATACAATAAAGAACATAAATCTGAATATATATACTATTCACAGCATACATATGGATCATGCTCACTCATATTCGTTTTAAAATAAATCGGAATAACCAGTAATCGGCGCATACATTTACATAAACGACTTTCAATTTCTTCTTTATTAAAGACAATAGATTATGCAAGAAGTTCAAAAATATACAGACTTACCCATCTTATACAGTTTTCAACCTCGTCAAAATTCAAATGTGGACGGAAAGTATTGACTCTTACCTATAAAAAAGAGAGAAGTAGTTAAAATTTATTGTATTGGTCAGAAAAAACATTTGAAAGTTTATTGTACATAATCATGGTAATAATCATTACGTTAAGCCGTCGGTCCCAGCTGCCTAAAAACAGTCGTTAAGTCATGTCAGAGGCCCTGAAATTGATCAGGAGCGACCTGAAAACTCTGACACCAGACCTGAGCCAGCCAGGTTACACGAATATATATATATCATTACAGAAGATAAAGAAAAAAACCTATCCGAGAAACATAATAATAAATTAGATAAAGAATCACAGTTTCTTTAAAAATGTTCCTATTTCAAAACCTTGTTGGAATAAAAAGTAAACAATCTTTATTGGTTTATCCATTAACTATATAATCGATATTATGAAGAACTTTGATTAACAGATTTATTACAGTTAATTGAAAACATGAAATCAATTGATCAACTCTGGCGGCTCGTACCCACGAAACAGGTGAAGTGCCCATATCTTCTACTGTACAGCACTTCACCTGCTTCGTGGGCACGATCCGCCCTTGTTGATCAAAAGCACTTATTACTAAATTATTAATATTTTACTCAGCTTATTAATATTCAATCAAAATTCCATTCTCATCTCTAATCAATTAAATGGATTTATTATTCCAATGATTCATATCATTGATATGATCATTATTGTTATAAATATAATACTTATAATAAATTATAATAACTTGAATTTAATTTTCGAAACTCAAGAGTTTCGATTGTGTTCACTCACGAGTTCCACAATGAACTGAAAAATCAATCAATCGATTTTCCAGTTCGGGACCAATCAAGTACAGAGATAACCCAGAACAAACAAAAAGAAACCCTCATATTCTGAAGGATCAATCCCCGATTGAAAAAGAAACAGCAGGAATAATTTCTGCCGGATTTGATCTGAAATCACGTTCTCATCCAATCAAACAATTCTTCAATTTTGTTACATATAACGACAGCCCTACAAATATAGAACCGCCAAATCTGATTGGTTAGAGGCGTACACGAATTGAGACCCTCCTAATCCCCCGATTTCCCAAAAAGGGGTTGATAGAGGGTTAGTTGTTAGGGGGTAAGGTTCTCCCACGTGATAGGATTAGCAAACATTAAGGGGGGAATATTGGGGTTAAGGGAAGCTGAGGAACATGAGTTCTGTATGAAGTTTTCTGGGAGTTAGAGATTTTTAACCTGCAAGAACTGAAAGTTATAATGAAATTTATTCTCCTTTTGTACAAAAATTGTATACACAATATTTTTCTTAAAATGAAACTAGCAGCAATCTTACATAGACGTTGACAGTGTCAAACTCATATCATACAATATACTATATAAAAAATACAATATTGCTTTTAATAATAATAAAAGTATGTAATTTTCAGTGCTCTGTCAGGACAGTCTGAAGCTGTTAAATATTCAATATGAATGGATGTTCAGACTCAATTACGGAGTCTTGAGTGGTCGCGTTCCCCGATAGTCACATTGTGTGGTAATGACATAACCTCAAATAGGAGTCGTGATTCGCAAATATGAAAGATAACTCATAATAAATGAGGATCAATGTACGAGAATTATAATATTATACATATTCACAATTATAATAGAATACAACAGGAAGCGTAACAAGGATTTGAAACGCAAGTCAATTGAACGTATCAAATCAGAAACTGATAAAAATTTCAACTACGATATCGTACCGGCTAATGTACAACTATCACTTTCAATAAGGAAATTACTGACAGGTTTACCTTAGAAACTGCTTCCTTCTAGTAGAAGAGTATTCAAATAGTATCCTCACAACAAATAAAGTATTTAATACACGGAAACATCACACAAAACTTCACAAAATAAAACGCTATCACCCATTATCACAACACACACAATGATAAACTGATCACAACAGACTTGCAGGCTCTGACTTGTTGAATGCTGTCTGGCGACGTTTCAAACAGAGCAGCTACCGCCATCTAGCGTTGAAAGAAGGAACTACTAGCAGCTGACGCGTCCTACACAGTACTATTCGCTGTGTGCAAGTGGGTGGAAAGGATATTTTTGGCGATCAAGGCGCTATTGGCGGAACATTTCGGCGAAAATTTGAGAGAATTAACATTGGAGGAGATAGGGCTAAACCTAAAATAATATCCTGGAGAATTTGTTGTGTTCCGGATTGCAAAAATGAAACACGCAATGGAAATTTCAAGTTCTACACTTTTCCAGTTGCCATACATAAGTTTCATCAATAAAAAGAATGGTTCACTGCATTAAATAAATATTGATAGGTGAAGCTAACCTAATTGTTTTGTTTACATGTAAAAGAATTTGTCAATCAAGTAGGACCATGGAGTGCTCCATTCTAACCTGTACATCAGGTAAAGTACATGAATAGTTTTTATGTGAGTTAATCTAATAAGCTGTTATTATCAACGCAAAAACTCTATTAATTATGTTTTAATAAGGAATATTCATATCATTCAATTTTTCAAATAAATGTGAGCTTGCGCCAATTTTTCATTTTCATGTAAGATAACTTATCAGCTGTTATCTCAAAGATTTTGTCGACTCTCAAATACATCTGTTTGCGGTTGTCTGCTCTCAAATACTTGAAAACTAGGATTTTTCTAATATAATGAGCTATAATACTATCAATAACTAACATTCCTATCCTAAATATCATGTTCTAATTGCTGAGAAATGCATGAAACAGCAAATAATTCCATTCTAATTAAAAATGCGTTTTTCCCATTTAGCGCTATGCTTTGTATGCTAAAACACGCATAAAAGTACACACGATAATCCACCAGAGCCGCAGCACGGTAGATGCTCATAGCGAATAGACTGGTCGAAGAAAATACATTCTGGCAAGATAGGAAAATGTCTCCAGCTCGGTCAATATTGGTTCAACAATTATGAATTTGATCACAAATTGTATAAAACATTCGTATGTACAATTCGAGACCACATTCATGATTTTCGAACGAATATTGACTGAGCTGGAGCCATTTTCCCATTTTGACAGAATGTTTTCGAATGCTCGAACAGACTACACAGCAATATTGATTCCCAAGTCAAAAATAAGTAGGCTACCGATATGAGCGCATCGTTATATTCTATTAATCATTATTTCTCTTATGGTTTCATTTAGAAGTGATAGTTTAATTCGAGAAAGATTCAGAAGCAATATTTATAAAAGAAATAAAAAAATTTTAATAACTCTAAATTTCTAGAAGAAATAATTTAGAGTTTTAGAAGAGAACCATTAAATTATCGGGGAAACGGCAGTAGCTGATACATTTTACAGAACTTGTCATTTATTAATTTTACTAAGAATACAATATTGAGGAGAATGAAAGCTGTAGGCCTATACCTTAATGTTTCCTCTATCTTAGGGCTACTTTATTACTGGTTTTTTTTATTTTAAATGCTAATCTCAGTACCCTTTTTCAATTATTTACAATAAGGTACTGAGATTAACATAAAAAAAAGCTGTATTCATTATACAACTAAGTATAATCAAATCGTATGGTTATATATATAGCTGTCAGCCAATAGAATGAAATAAAATAATAGAGCAAGTTTGCTCTCGTCAATATTCAAAATACAAAAGAATAATTAAAAAAAGTTGAATTCAGAATCAGTCAAAATAGTATATTTCGTACCTAGGGCCGAAAATGTGCGTTTTCCGGCTCGAAATCGGTTTTCAAGTCCGAGGCCGTAGGCCGAGGACTAGAAAAGATTGAGAGACGGAATATTACATTTTCGACCCGTGTCGAACTTTATTTTTCGGCACACAACATCAATGAAAACAAAACAAAATAAATTATCAGTTAATCAGTTCCAAGAACAGCTAGACCAGTAGCCTTATTATGCTATCTTCCCCTATGCTGAATTTGGAGTAGGTGCCATCTGCTTGCTATTGGAACTTCGCATCAAAAGTTTATTGATTTAGTGACTGAATATTACTTTATAACTATCAGTGTATTCGATTTTATTAGTTCAGAAACGTTTAAGCCCAAGATAATTTTTGTACAATCATCCTAAATTGTACAATATCAATTCAAAGTTGTTGATTTTCGACAGATATTGGCTAACAGAGAAGCTTTGTCTAGTTGCATTATCAGCTGCTAGATGGCGCTGGCTTACCTGCTAGACAAAGTAACACAGAGTCTGACAACAATAATTTTGTTCAAACATGGATTTCACGTTCATCATTATTCAACATTTAATCAATACAAACATTTTTAATCTTATCAAAGTTGAAGTATTAGTTATTGAAGCAGTTTTCCTTTATTATTCAACTACTGATTAATTTGAAAACTTTCAACGTTCAGTTCTCTTGACAAGGGATCTTGACAATCATAATAACAGATGAGAGACTACCTTTACTTCGAAATACCAATAAGTCGACATTGACTCCTAAAACAGCTGACATGCAATCAAACCGGAATGCTACCTATTGATCGACTAACCCTTAAATCGACAACAACCTTCAGTCAGCTGACATTCAAGGTTATTTTACCGCCCTAGGGCCGAAAAACGCATTTTCCCGGCGAGTTGCTGGCGACCTCGCCTGAAAACGAGCGTTTTCGGCCTCCGTATAAAGCATGTAAAACAGTCCATTTCATACCAGTGTGGCGAAAATTATATTACAGCTAAAAAGTATTCTGTATTCATATAGCAGCTTTTATGCTTAATTCAGCAGCATTCTATAACAGCTTTTATGATGGATGTAAAGATTTATGACAATTCAAAAATGATAAGGTAATCTTATGAAACAAGGCTTTCTTAATGGGAGTATAGGCCTATTGTTTCTAATGCTATATTATATTAGTTATGATAATTAATTATGTAATATTAGTTTATGATTTGACATTACCTTGTTTTGGGCTGTGTAGTATAGATTGGTAGAGGAGCGGTTTAGGGCATGAGCCTGTTGCACTCACCAAAATGTAATTCGAATAAATTATGATTGATAATATATCACAATAACAATGTACCATTCATTCAAAAATATCAAATAACCTTCTGACTTTACCACTCCTAGTGCTTTGAAATTTTGTACTTCTCTCCAACTTTTAGAGTTTATGAAGTTTGTTATTACTTTCAAGTTTACAATTAATTATTTGAGTGGATTATCTTCACATATTGCTTGTGTTAACCATCTAAATTCAAAATTATCCATAAGCTATTTTAGCATCATAAATATCTGTGCAAAGAAGATGATTATTATCATTATGAATGTGTGTTTGTCTTATTGAATAGGGCCCTTAAGCTTGATGATGAATTTTCAGATCTTACCGTATCTCTTTGCCAATAACAACCGTCCACCCTCGTCTGCGGCGATCACAGCGCGACCGGTGCTCGTTCACAGAACTAACAACACCACCATACTCATCTCCACTTCCTGCCGACCTCTCCATTATACTCCCGTCATCGTTGCTTTCCACCATCAACATTCCCGCCATTTTCTCACTTGTTCCCGCCATTTTCTCACTTATTCCCGCCATTTTCTCACTTCCTCCCGCCATTTTTACACTTTTTCCCGCGCCCAACACTTTTGACTGCACTTTAAACGCTGTCAGACCTCCACCAAAGCCCGCCAGATCATTCCCAAAACCTCTACCCAATTCCTCAACACTTGAGGGTAATATTTCCGATGAACAACCTACTTCAAACCCCCCAGGAAGTTCAGATTTTTCAATTTTTGGTAATAAATTCGATGCAGTTGAACACAGCTCTAATGAAGAATCGTCACCGATCGTTGGAAGAATTTTCGGGAAATTTTCTGATAAAACATTCGATGTTGACAAAATTTCCGAGGCAGAATTTGTGGAGAAAATTGACGAAGTTTTGAAAGAGTGGGACTCCGATACACCCTCATTGCTTATCACAGTGGTTGTGGAGCTACTACTTTTGGAGTTTGAAGTTGTACGAACCAATTTCCGGTACATTCGGCTGTTGTTGTTATAATCACGAGTAATATTCTAATAATTATACAAATCCAATAGTACTTGATTACACAATATGATCAGACAATATAATATGATTCTATTTTATCATAATATTCAGGCCATTTTCAATAATTTCCAAAATTTGGAAAAGAAACTTTTTCAACTCAATAACTACTGTGATTTTGAAAGTATATTGTATTCTCAAATGAATAAATTACTAATCATAAATATGAATCATAATTATCGAATAAAAATTAGATTACTAATAGTGAAGAACACTCAATTACTGAAAAAATGTGAATCCATGGCCAGGATTTATCAGTCACATTCTTGACATATTATTGGACACATTCTTGACATGAATTTTATTGGATTACTGTGTTTTTCAATTATTATTTTCTCTATTAATAACTTTGTTTTGGAACTATTCAATATGGGAATGAAGAAAAAAAGTTCATCAGGTATTAAAGATGGAATAAACTATATTATAGTCAAGTAAGTCTATAATAGTCTAGTAAGAGATACAAATGATGAAATATGACTTCAAACTAATATTTGGGACTCCAATATTGCCACAATCTAGTAAGTAAATCTAGTAACCGAAGTCTAGTAAGTTTACACTAGTCAAGTGAGTGATAAAAGTTATAACTTTTAAACAAATATTCCAGTATATTACTCTCACAACTCAAAACAATCTTGAACCTGAATGATAATTCCACCGAAACAAAAAATCTATGATAATCTTTAAGTTTTATCAATATTCCTCTAAGCACTCAATTTCTGGGAGATTGCCAAACAATATTGATACAAGAGAAATCTCAATGATTACGATTACATCGAACATGAAAATATTGAGAATATTTTTCAATTTCACAGAAAATATTAAGTTGAGGATTGAACACAATAGCACGGAAATATTGATGAGTATCTTCCTATTTCACAGAAAATTTCAATCGATATTAAATTTTATAACACGAGAATATTGATGTGTATCCTCCAATTCCGCAAAATATTTGTCACGCACTTCTAATTTTTCAATCCCTGGATCACTGCCAAACAATATTGATTCAAGAGAGACCTCCAAATTGATACAAGGAAATCTCAATGTTCACATTCAACGCGAATATATTGATGAGTATCTCCCAATTTCACAAAACTCTTGTTTCAGTCTACAAATCTTTCAATCCCTGGATCACTGCCAAACAATATTGATTCAAGAAAAACCTCCAAATCAACACGCACGCACTACACCGCCCACGCACCAATAATTCCACGAGTATCCTTGCGAAAAAATTCAATCAAAAGTTTTTGCTTCTCTATGTTTGAGCAACGCGAACTCACTGAAAAACAAACTTGCGATTAGAAGCGGTTGGGATGCGACACATCTCGGTGTATTTTTATCAAAAAGAGGAGAGAAAGATGGGTTAAAGAGGAGGAGAAGAGAGAGAAAAAGAGAGAGAAAAAGATATATTTCGATCAAACCAGCTGCTAAGGACACCAACACCTGTTCACAGTTGTGTCAAAATGTCATTAACGAATTTAAGACCAGAATGAATAACATTCTTGGTCAAATTTCTCGTGCAATCTCAGTGATATTGCTATTTGATGATTTGTTTGTACGTTGGTCGACAAAGATTATTATTTGTTTATTATTATTTGTTGTTACAATTGCGACTTATATAAAGTATTTTACGCAAAGGTGATAAGTGGATGATGATGTTTAGGCTACATAGTGAATGAATGATGATGGTTGCTGAATGTTCACATTACAATTTTAACTTATGTATAAGGTATTCATTTGTTGACTAGCTGTGAGATTGTAGTAGTCATCACTGGCGGCTTGTGCCCTCGAAACAGGTGAAGTGCTGTACAGTAAAAGATACAGGCACTTCACCTGTTTCGTGGGTACGAGGCGCCAGTGGTAGTAATCAATATCGATTGGGATACAAGCTAGTGCCAATCCACAGATTCATTTGAACCGAGGAACCGGTTTCGGCTGTTACGCCATTATCAATCTCTAATCGATCATTGATACGTTTATCAGAGATTGATACACGGGCTTTCTGACACGAGAGAAGAGAGAGAGTTGAAAGTGTAAAGTGAGGAGATGAGAGAAGAAGAATTTTACTTTCCCTCATACTTCAAAACTTTTCGCATTTTCTTTCCAACACTCCCTTCGTTCCACACTATCCTAAACCTCCCGCCCATGTTTTGACCCTTAGTAATAAAGTCTGTCCAAGCAAAGAAGACCCTCTGGCAAGATGGGATAATGACTCCAGCTTCGTCAATATCTGTTCAAAAATGTTAAATATGGTATTAATAGTGGATCAAATCGTTTCCTACTATTTGAGATCTAATTGAAAATTGTTGAACCAATATTGAGCGAGCTTGAGTAATTTTCCTATCTTGCCAGAGGGTCTTCTTTGCTTGGACAGGCTATAACATAACTCTTGTAAGCCCATCTCAAAAGACAGCAAGAAAAATGACACAGTATAACATGCTTCTTGAATATAACTATACTCTTGTTCTTCCATGTATAAGATACATCCTATGTCTATAAATATAAAACATTACTTTCTATCCTATATCTATGAAATATGAGCATGATCATAACGATATCTGCTAAACCATGATAGAAGAATACATAGATATAAATGATACAATGATACATTATAAAGATATACTATCATTACAGTTTGTTTATATAGATGTTACCACATAAAATATTAGGTTACAAAGGAGCCTCCATTTCTCAAAAAAACTATGCTACTCCATGCACAACTACTGTATAACTTTTGACTTGATGTAACACGTGTAAGATAGCGAATACACTGTTTTCCGAGTAGAAAGTTATATCGAATAAAGTGTGGTGGGAGTGTGATATTTTTCTTATTTTTTCACTAGTTACAATGATAAATGGAATATTTTTGAAGTGATATTTTTTGCAAAAATGTTGGGCCGAAAATATGAGACCGCAGGCTCGTTTCATAATACTTTGGAGCTTCTAAAATAAATGTATAGGAAAAGTCTAACACACACTAGATTTTGAACTCTATAGGAGAGTACGCTGGGGACAGGGCCCTCTCCTCTGAGGATTGTGCGACCGTACAGGGCGCCGCAGGGGGCGCTGCGCGGCTGATACAAAACGTGATTTTTAAAAATTTCAATTGGGCTATTAGAATAATTTTTCTACTGTTTGATAGAAGAATTATTCTACCAACAACTTGAATCCACAAGAAATTATTTCCTCTGCATAAACTCATTCATCATAATGTTGTTCCTCAATCACAGGCATTTGCCCATATGAGGAGCCTTCATCTAATTGTATTTTGTATTTTTGTATTCTGTAATCATCAAGAAGAAAATAAATCAATTTCAATTTCAATGATCAATTGGAAAACAACGATCAATGTATGAAGCAAGCCAAGAAACGCCCCTCTTTAATTTGATTCTATTGTTGACTTACAACCACCTTACACTTTAGCGTGCTGTACACGGGGACAGTACTGTCGGCCAGTTGAATATCTGTAGCCAATCACAGCTGTTGTTGTTTGACTCAATGTAAAAAACAAAGGCTGTGATTGGCTACAAATATTCAACTGGCCGACAGTACTGTCCTCATGTACAGCATGCTTAAGTCGATATGTCACAAGCCAGTTTCCGATAAAAACTTCTCCCTAACATTTTTACCAAATTGTAGTGGTTTTTCAATTTTTTTCTGGCAAGAAATCGGTATTATATGAATAGTTTAAGTTCTATTTCATTATATTCATCGTATAAGAAAAATAGGATTAATGAGTATTAGATGGGAGTGCAAGATCTTATTTTCATCTCATTTCATACAGCATAAAACTATTAAAGTTAATACAATAAAAGTAGAACTAAGTCTGAATACTATAGATAAAATTCTTCAGATACTAACTTAATAGAATCTTACAAGCCTGAATACATAAATAAAATATTATATTAGCACAGGATTGTCAATAGTAAATAAGCGTAATTTTTGTGTATGATACACCATCCATCATTTTCTTGCTAGCAGCCATTTTTAAACACAGAACTCACAAAACACTTTCAACCAATAAGAAAAGAGCAGGCGGGGCATGAAGGCGTGTCCAAGTCAAATCTGAAACATCACCCGTCAACTGCTTCCATCTACTGGTTGAATTTGGAAACTTTTCTAACCGTTGTTTTCGGCCATTTTGATCGTAGGCGGAGCTTGGAGGCGTGTCCAATGGAGGTCAAAACAAGTCACCCTATTGCTACTGCCATCTGCTGGCTTAGTTGGGAACTATTTCAAATGTTATTCAAGAAAGTTGGGTAGAGCAGTGGAAATGGCTGAAATCTTCAATTTACTTGCTATTGAGTTTACGATTTTCCGTTGAAACAGCTTCATTTCTAGTGAAATGGAATATTTATGACGATTCCCAATATTTTTCTGTGAAAAATTAATTATTCTCTCCCTTATGTGCTTCTAAGCAAACTAATAAATTAATTAACCAATAATCAAAATTTTAATATTTTAATGATAGAGTATGGTACAATGTGACATTTTTGCTCAATGTGAATAGCGTTCAGTTATTTTGTATTAATTCCTCTGGGCTTTCGCTTATCACGTATCCAATGCATGAGAATAGGAACCAATAAGTTGGGATACAATAAGCAAGTCCTATAATCCTTTTTGCCACATTACATGCAAGATTGGGATTGCTTATGAGAATCATGTGAACATGCAAGGCAGCTTGTATCATATTAGGCTTTTAATATATTTTAATTTGTTAAAATAATGATTGCATTCCATTCGTCTGGTGATGAGGTCATGGTAAGGGGGGGTGCGCCAGCCAAAATCAACGCGAGGGCCCTGGCTGGGGATATTTTGCTGTGTAACCATCCTTTACGACTAGTGCAGCTGGTACCAAAAATAATGATGGTTAGCTAACCACTGTTATCAACACCTAGCTCTGTCAGGACAGTTTAAAGCTGTCTTTGACAGCAATTCAGTATAGCGAATTGTCGTGATAAATTAATAATGAGGCTTCTCGAAAAAAGGTTGAAAAAATATAAAAATTCTTCAAAATTTAAAAAATATTAAAAGATTTCAAACAACTTTGTGAACAGGTCTTGTAAGTTGAGGTTAAGAATTTCAAAGATCGAGTTCTAGTAGCCATACGTCATGGCAAGGCCAATTAAAATTTACATTAAAGACATGCTGAAGTCAGGGGGGGGGGGAGATTTCAAAAATAGTTCAACTTATATAAGAGATTGGGCGTTCAAAAAAGAGGAAATGAGAGAGTTAGGGAGAAAAAAGAGAAAGAGAGAGAGAGAGAGAGGAAATGTAACAGGGGGAAGAAATAGCGTAAGAAAAAAGAGAGAAAAGAAAGAGAGAGAGAGAGTGAGTGAGGGAGAGAAAGAGGGAGAGAGAGAGAGAAAATATAAGAGGGAGAAGAAATAGAGTGAGAAAAAAGAGAAAAGAAAGAGAGAGGGAGAATTAAATAGAAATAAGAAAAGAGTAAGAAGATGAAAGATATTGAGAAAATTTGAGAATAAAATCTTTTTTTTTCTCAATGTCTTACCCCTTCTCATTCCTTCCTATCTCTTCATCCTACCTGTCTATCACATGGGAAACCATAGTTGGTTAGGTATTATTTCTTCTCTCTTTTCTTTTCAGCACACCCAACCATGAAGCCTGTGTTTTGTTTAATGTGTCATTGTTATTGTATATTTCTTTTTTGAAATTTATTGTATTTATTTTTGTCTTTTGTGTGTTTCAATAAATTAAATTGAATTGAAAAATATTGAAAATGAGTAGAGTTATTGGATGATTGATTTCAATTACTATTTTATTTATAATTTTTGTATATATGTCCCTTAGAAAGTTAGGCAGTTTCTTCTGCTTCTTGGGCGCTCCAACAGCTGATGATGTCAATTAGAGTTGTCATTCAGCTATGTTTTTTGAATAATCATGAGAGGCGATAGATGCTTCACATCAGCTGTTAGTAGGTTACAAGAGACAGACGGAGCCGCCTTGGGTTCCAAAATGCTGAGTTACAAAAAAATTACATAAACATTGAATCTGAAATATCAACGCCAATATTTTACCAGAATGAAATGACAAAGAGACACTGGCGGCTCGTGCACACAAAACAGGTGAAGTGCTGTACAGTAAAAGATACGGGCACTTCACCTATATTGTGGGTACGAGCCGCCAGTGCGAAAAGGTAAAGTGGATAGGATTCAGTGTTGGAAGATTGGAAAGAGAATGTAAATATGGACGAAGAGAGAGTGAGAAAGTTGTAGAAAGAGAGAGTAAAGGAGAAATAATAAGTGAGAAAGGGAGATTTTCGAGAATGACGCACATAGGCTAACTGGTGCTAGTTGGCTAGTTGGCGAAGGGACATCATTAATGAAGGAATGGTCCAAATTTTGTAACGGATCGGTTCTTGTTAACGTGGGCAGCAAGAGAAAGATATTTAGAAGAGGAGAAGAAGAAGAAGAAGAGGAAGAAGAAGAAGAAGAAGAAGAAGAAGAAGAAGAAGAAGAAGAAGAAGAAGAAGAAGAAGAAGAAGAAGAAGAAGAAGAAGAAGAAGAAGAAGAAGAAGAAGAAGAAGAAGAAGAAGAAGAAGAAGAAGAAGAAGAAGAAGAAGAAGACGAAGAAGATGGAGGAGAGAATGTGTGAGAAAGGAAGGTGTTTTGAGAATAGTGGTGATGAGAAGGGAACGAAGGAGGAAAGAGTGAGAGAGAATGGTTAGAAGAAGAAGGGAGAAAAGAAGGAAGGATTGATAGAGAAGGGTGATGAGAACGAGGAAGAAAAGAAGGAGGAAGTGATAGAGAAGGGTGATAAAGAAGAGGAAGAGGAGTGAAAGAAGGAGAGAGTGGAGGAAGAAGCGAAGTAGGGAGAGGAGGAGGAAGTGAAGGAAGGAGTGAGGATGGGTGAGAAGGAAGGAATGACGGAGAGATATGAGAAGAGGAGGAAAAGGAGTGAGAGGAGGAGGGAGAGGTGGTAGAGAGGGAGGTGGAGAAGGATGGAGAGACAAAGGAAAGAATGGTGGAGGAGAAAAAAGAAGAAGAAAGGGAGAGAATGAGGGACAGAGAAAAGGGAAGAACTCAATGAGAAGAGTGAGAGAAAAGAGAGAGAGAGAGTGATGGTGATGGGTGGACAGAAGTTATGGTAGAAAATTAAGGCGGAGAGGGAATGAAGAGAGGGAAGAATAGAAGATGAAAATGGAAAAATGAACATTGGTGGGAAAAGAAGAGAACGATACGTGGAATGAAGTGGAAGCGAGAAGGAAGAGGATGTGAAATAATAACAGGAAAGAGGAGTACAGTTGAGAAATCAGGGAGATGATTGAATACAAGAAAAGTGAGAGGGAGAGAAATAGAAAGATGACAACAAAATAGAATATCAGGTATAGGAAGTGAGTAAGAAAAAGGGACCAAATGAAACAAAGAGAGAAATAAAGAGTGACGGATTTGGAGGATCGGAAGAGAAAAAGTGTTATGATAGGAAGAAATTGAAGGAGAAGATAATATAGATTCGTATTAGAATAATAAAATGACGAATACACAAGAGAAAGGTGGAGAAAAGAATAGACAAAGTACTATTAGTGGTACTATCATGGTAGCCAACGTCTGGAAGCGGACAGGCACATGAAGAAGAAGACTATTAGTGGCTTGTCTAAAATGGATCATAATACTGTAGAAAAAATGTGAAAGGATAATAATATTATTGAAATATAATTTAAGGCAGAAGAGATGATAAAAACGAAGTGAATGGTAGGGTTTTAAGATAATGGAGGGGGATGAGTGGAGGAAAAGAAGAAGAAGAAGAAGAAGAAGAAGAAGAAGAAGAAGAAGAAGAAGAAGAAGAAGAAGAAGAAGGAAGAAGAAGAAGAAGAAGAAGAAGAAGAAGAAGAAGAAGAATAATAATAACAAGAAGAAGAAGAAGAAGAAGAGAAAGTGGAATTAGTAAGAAAAGTGAACAAGATGGAAGAGATACTCTGGCAAAAAAAACAAGAAGGAGGGATTGTGGACAGTTGGTGAATTATCTGTGATAGGATGATACGAGAGTGAGTGAGTAGAGTGAGAGAAAGAGACAGAGTGAGTGAGAGAGAGTAAGAGAGAGAGAGAAAGAAAAAGAGAGAAGACCTTGCTAGTCATTCCCACTGGTGGGTGAGAGAAAGTAAATACTAAATGCGTCATCACATTTACAACTGACCGAACTATTTATCTTTAGACTAATGACAACGAAAAAACTATCGAAATGAATTGAGCATTTTGTCTAAGCACGGCAAAAAATCGTTATGTAATTTAGAAGCAAGGGATACCAATTTCCAAAAATAAAAAATATGGATACAAATGACAAAAACATTGACTGGTGTATTTGAAATTAATTTGTCTGATTAGATTTCGAATTAGAACTCGTTCATTTAATTTTTTCAATTCAATCACATAAAATTGTGTATTTGAAATTAAGTTTTGATAATGACACCGAGAAAACAATCGAAATGAATTGAGCATTTTTTCTAGGCTCGGCAAAAAATCGTTAAGTGATTTAGAAGCACGGAATACCAATTTTCGGAAATAAAGATCCCACCAGTTACATGAAATCGTGTATTTGAAGTTTTTATTAGCTATAGGAATAATTTTTTCCACATTCAACTTGAAAATACGTAAGAGGGATGGAAAAACTGATGAAAATGAGAATACAACTTGAAATGAAAATATCCTCCATAATGAGAATCATGAAGAAATAGACAGATTAAATAATTATTTTGCATTTTGTATGTTTCAATTGATTGGATTGAATTGGAAAAGAGATGCAATTCTACTGGAAACTCATGTATATAGTCCGCCAAGATCGATTCATTTCTGTTAACAAACCATGAATTCTAGTTCAAAGTTTAATAAGACTAATTGTAGTTCATTATTACAATTATTCATTGTAATGCCTACATAATACTTGTATTGTAATGATTTTTTATTTTAAATAATATCACAGTACGCTTTTCAATCATTTTTCACTGAAGGATTACATGTTTCGACTATTAATAGTAATTTTTGAATGCAAATGAACAAATAAACAAATTAATTCTATAATAAGTATAAGCGTACTTATTATAGGATTAATTTGCTTGTTTGTTCATTTGTATTCGAAATTACTATTAATAGTCGAAACATGTAATGCTTTTGTAAGAAATGATTTAAAAGTATACTGTGATATTATTTAAAATAAGAAATCTGTGATTAAATCAATTAAAGTAGCCCTGAGATGAAGGAAACACATGTAATGTATAATTTATTGTTAATCATTGTTAGCTTTGAGAATGACTGATCTGATATTATTTCCAATATATGATGATCTATGGTCGCCTGAAATTTTCTATCTACAAGTTGGATTTACTTCATCAAAGATTGATAATGTTTTTCATAAAAACTGGAAAATTTATCTAAATATCTATATGAATCAGCGGTTTTGAAGACTTTATGGTTCAACTTTTCTATTGAAAACATTATTTCTTCAAAGTTGGGGTTTAATTTCTTCAACATGCATGTTACATAGTTACCTGTAAGTCACTTGTTTACTTGATTAGTTACTTGGTTACTTAATTAGTTACTTGGAGAATCGATTAGTTACTTAGAACCTAGAACCCGATTCGATATCAGTAACTTACAACTAAACACAGTAATCAATTATTGTCAAAGGCAACCAGTGATAGGGTTTAAAAGGGCGCTCTTTTCTCAAGGATAGTATAAACTATCCAAGCAAAGAAGACATTCTGGCAAGATGGAAAAATGTCTCCAGCTCGGTCAATATTCATTCAAAAATGATACAATTCAGTCTCAAATTGTAGATTAGATTTTTACCTACAATTTGAGACCAAATTCATAATTTTTGAACAATTATTGACAGAGCTGGAGTCATTTCACCATCTTGCCAGAATGTCTTCTTTGCTTGGACAGACGATGTCGATGGGGAATGGGGGACACTATCGATTAGCTGCGATGCTCGACGGTGATAATCGAACATTTTCAAGGACCTTTTTCCTCTTTTTTCACTTTTTCCCACCCCCTAAACAGACCGCTTCTAGTGTTTCTGAAACTGTTACAGAGAACTCGTCAGATAGAGCTATTCAACTTTTGAAGCTTAGCGAGTTTACACAGAATCAATTTAAGATCTTCAATTAAAAGTTATATATTCATATATATATATATATATATATATATATATATATATATATATATATATATATATATATTCGGATCATTTTTCAGGGCTGTTTATCAAGGGTACTGTAATTTTAATTTACAAAGATATTGTAGGCAATATAACACCACAAATCTAATTTTATGATAATTTGTTAGTCAGGTATTACTACATTAGTTCATTCCGTTGTTATCCTCATTTTTCCGTACATTTTTACTCGTATTTTGTAAGTTACTGTAGCTATTTATCAATCTTCAATTATATATATAGGCTTATGCTTAATGGGCCAACACAAAAACACAGCCGTAGAAGCGTCAGAAATGACTTGTCATTTAGTTAGAAATAAGTAAAATTCAAGATGAGTCAATATAAAATATAAGTCATATAGTAAAATTGTGGTAGTAATACCGCACTCGGCCGCAAAAAGCTGAATATGTTCGGAATGATATTTATGTATCTGCCTCAGACATCCACTCTCTGCAAAACACCATCAATCCAGTTTACTCCCAACTCATTTGCCACATGCACCTCCTGCAATCCTCCCTCACATGGAAACAGGGGGCAGTCAGACACCAAATGCTCCATTGTCTGGATCTCGCCACATTCGCAGTGTGGGTCAGATGTAAAACCCCACAGAACAAGAGACTGGGCACATCTTCCAGCAGATGTCCGAAACCTATTCAAGCAGCACCACTGCCAGCGGTTGAGCAGTGTCCCGGGCACCTCTCTATTTGGATCGTTAATGAGGTTTTTATTTTTTTACAGATGAGGATGACCACCTTTCTTTCCAAAGTGAGTCAATATCCTCGTCATTCTGACCATCTAATCTCAGATACCTCCTAGATCTTAGACGTCTTGCTGGTGCATTGATTAGCTCCTTAGCTACTGGCAACTCATTTCTTGAGACAACCCTGTTAACAAGTTGTCTCATCTTGCTCAATCTGCGAAGGTCTGGTGGCAGGACATTACAAAGCACAGGTAGCCAGTTAATTTCTGTTGGTCTTATTGTACCACTGATCTTCCTCATAGATTCGTTCAGCACCACATCAATCTTTCCCACATGAGCACTGTGTGCCCACACAGGTGAGCAGTATTCAGCCACACTGTACACCAAGGCAAGACTGGAAGTTCACAGTGTTCTGACATTACAGCCCCAGTTTGTTCCAGCCAATTTGCTTATAATATTATTTCTGGTCTTCAACTTGTCTCTCACTCCCTCCAAGTGATGACGGTATGTTAGAGATCTATCAAGTCTCACTCCCAGGTATCGAGGGGCTTCCTGGTGTGTTAGTCTCTCTCCACAGAAAACAATATTCAGTTTTCTTCCTGCATCCCGATTACTGAGATGGAAGGCTGTTGTGACTGTCTTGGTTGGGTTGGGTCTTAGGTGCCATTTTTGAAAATAATTTGCCAGACTTTCCAAATCTCTGTTGAGTGTAGCTTCCAGTGCCTCAAAGGAGGACTCCCGTGTTACTAAACCAATATCATCCGCATATACAAACTTTCGCGCTCCTGTGGTAGGTAGATCAGCAGTGTACACATTGAAGAGCATTGGGGACAGCACAGAACCCTGAGGCAGTCCACTATGCATTCTCCTCACAGAGCTTTCCATACCACCATGTGCCACTCTGATAGTTCTATTTGATAGGAGTGATCCTATGAGGTTGACAGTTGCTCTGCATTTCAGTGTTCTTGCCAGTTTCAGCAGCAGTGCACTGTGCCAGACAGTGTCGTAGGCAGAGCTGAGATCAAGGAACACTGCTCCAGATTTCAACTTCCTCTCAAAACCGTGTTCTATATAGGTTGTGATGGATAGCACTTGTTCTTCACAACTACGGCCCTCCCTAAATCCTGCCTGCTCATGTGGGAGACACTCCTCCACTCTTCCTACAATCCTGTTCAGCAAGACACGCTCAAAGAGCTTATAGATAACAGACAGGAGTGATATTGGTCTGTAGCTCTTTGGGTCACTAGGATCTTTTCCTGGCTTCAGAGTGGCAACCACTTTTGCTCTTTTCCACATCACCGGTGTTCTGGTTTGCTCCATCACAATTGTGAAGAGGTTTGTTAGCCAGCATATTGCTTTGGGTCCCAGGTTTCTTATGAATTCAGGTAGGATGCCATCAACTCCAGCAGCTCTACCCTGCCTGATGTTTTTAATTGCAGCTGTAACCTCACTACAGCTCACCGTTCTCACAAAGTCAGATCTCTCATCACATCTGCGCAATTCTCTTCTCAGATGTCGCTTTATTTGCAGCGAGTCTATATGAGGCACATCAATTTTGCCAACCTCACATATTTTGTCAGCTATCAGTTCAGGTGAGACTTTAGCATGATTCATGCTCACTTTTGCTGCTCCCAATCTTCTAAGGAGATTCCATGATTTTCTACTGGAATGGGTAAAATCCATGCCATACAATCTTCAATTGTATTTTCTGTTTGAATCGCCATTTTGTAATGTTTGAATGAACCGCTAATTGGGGAGGAGCTTGTCTAGGCCAATGGCAGACGTTCATGGTTATTGGCTCAAGCGTCTACCAATAGCGGTGCTTCAATGTTAGTATAAATACTGCTGCTCTATTCTTCAAGTTTTAGTTTACCAGAGATTGATAATGGTTAAACAACCGAAACCGATATCTCGATTTTTAATAAATCACTGGTTTGACAACGTCTTGTCTTTTTATTCAATACAAAGATATTATTGTGAATTAAATATTTTTTCCTAAAAGATATAGATATGTTTCAGAAAATTCCAATAATATTAATGATTATTGAAATTATATTATCTTCAAAGATATTAGTGATCCCGAATACCCCTCTCTCTGATATATTAATTATTGTGGTTTTTGGAAAAAGTTTTCCATCTTTCCAACATCAATATTGTATCATTAAAATCATACTGTTTGCTACAGCCCTATTCACACGTCAGATTTTTTATACGCATTAGTAGTGCTGAGTCTAAAATTAATCTGGGAAGGAAGCTCCTTTGATACGAGACATTTTTAATATGATTCAAATCGCAGCAAGAATAAAAAATAAACCATAGGCTATACAAAGTGAGGTTGGTTCGTTTGGAAATACCGGAAATTGTGAAAAATAACTATTTCTCTGAAAATTACTGATTCATTATCATTCTATATAAATTCAAATTTAATTGAAAAATACATAAACAAAGTTTAAATTCTCTCAAAAAAGCTCATTTCAATAGCTTCTTATTTTTTCTGAGGGCTACGTATTTATTTCACTAATTGAAAATTAAGTCAGTTTTATTTCAAATGTGGCGGCGATCATTGCAAATGTTCCATGTCAAGGAGCTTCCTTCCTGTACGATTGCGTATCAATTTGAGCTCTGTTTCACTACTCTGTATCAAAACAATCAATCAATAACCTATCATATAAAATTGACTCTTCAATCAATATAGTCTGTCCAAGCAAAGAAGACCCTGGCAACATGGGAAAATAACTGAAGCTCGGTCAATTTTGGTTCAAAAATTATCAATTTGATCTCAAATTGTAGGAAACGATTTGATCTACTATTAAGATCACATTTATAATACTTGACACATATTGACCAAGCTGGAGTCATTTTTTCATTTTGCCAGAGGGTCTTCTTTGCTTGGACAGACTATAGGCCTACAATATCATCTCTTTCATAAACCAACAACAACAGTTACCAGGATTTGTTAATTGCTATTCTAAATAATCAAATCTCCGTGACAGCTCATAATCTACAAATCCACAACTGATGAATGACAATGTTTTTTAATGAATCTTTTTCCCCTTCTCGATCCCCCACCCCTTGCAAACCCTCAACAAGGTCTCCAACAAAAAACTCTTTGAGCTCAAAAAACGTCGGAAAGGGGTAATTGCTTCTCCATTGTTCTCCCCACCCTTGAAATCCTTTTTAAAATTATAATCCGCTCCACCTCACGCCGTGATGTATAGTCCGTCCAGGCAAAGAAGACATTCTGGCAAGATGTAAAAATGACTCCAGCTCCGTCAATTTCGTTTCAAACATTACAAATTTGGTCTTAAATTGTGGGATACATTCTGATCTACAATTTCAAAACAAATTTGAAATTTTCGAAACAATATTGACCGAGATAGAGTAATTTTCCCATCTTGAAAGGATGTCTTCCATGCTTGGACAGACTATAAGAGCTTGACATACTTCAAACCAGGGTGGTCTGTTTTTTATAAAACCACCCACATCACACAACTTTCATCCCTTATAATATTGTTCCAAAAAACAAGGCGGTTCCCGACTAACTTTTACAAATCCCAAGCTCCGTTACGACAGTCGGCGAGCGGTCTACGAGGGTACAATAAAACAAGAGCTACCACAGCTACACTAATCAGATCTCAAAGTTAGCTTCAGACTGTCCTGACAGAACTGAGCATTAATAACAGTCATTTGTCAACCGCATTAATTTTTGGAACATGCTCTAACAGTTTTTCACCCCATCATCCCCTAATTGACAGAGATTCGCTCCATAGGCTATAGTCTGTCAAGCAAAGAAGACATTCTGGCAAGATGGGAAAATTACTCCAACTCAGTCAATGTTTGTTCAAAAATTGTAAATTTGGACTCGAATTGTAGATCATAATGTTTTCTACAATTTGAGACTAAATTCATAATCTTTTAACAAATATTGACCGAGCTGGTGTTATTTTCTCATCTTGCCAGAGTGCCTTCTTTGCTTGAACAGACTATACAAACTTAGGGATCCTCATAATATCAACGATATCTCGACGTAAGCTTATTTTTGAACTAACTTTAGGGGGTTAGCACAGAGTGTGAAAAGTGAAAATTTACTTTCTCTCTTGCAGGAAGTTCAATATTGTCCCTGAATTTTCACTTTTCATATTACTGAGAATGGCCTATCAATATATTGATGTTTGATAATAATTAGAATATTATCTTAAAATTACGATTCATGAAATTGTTGAAAAGTTTTATTTTATTTTAAAAAGTGATAAAAGTAGCTCTGAGATTAAGGAAACACTAATGGTTGAAATGTTATGTGATGTGTCTAGTTGTTCAGTAAAACGGTTGCTGGGTGATTGTGAAGTTAAGTCATAAACACTATGGACTGATTTCGGATGGGTGACCAGATTATGACCAAGGCGAGTGGAACCTACCACATGGATAGCTCCCTACAACAAAAGCCGAAGGCCTATCTATGTATGCATATTTTGCAATTGTAAAATTTTTTATACTCACAAAATCGCCCAAAGAGTATCATCGAAGTAAACTTGGTTACTCACCTGTAAAACAAAATAGGATAGTTAGAATTCAATCTCAGATTTTTTTGAATTCTTACTTTTCAAATCTAACATGATACAATGAACATTTAAAAGTATTGGAATTAGTGAATTCACAATAGAGTGTTTGATGGAAATTATTGTGGATCCGCCTGTTCCTTCAAATTTCCATCAGCTGATGTTACAAAATACATTCTAGTCAGCTTGTCCGATACGGTCTCTGAAACAATTTGCAGACATCACCTGTTGGAGCATGCAAGAAACAGACGAAAAAGCATTTATCTCCATAATAATAATCAATTATAATCTCCATATATTGCTATTTAAATAGACAAAGGACTCCTGCAACTGCAAATATTGACCAATGTACTAAATAGCACGCGACATCCATTGAATGAAACTGTTCAAAAAACACTGTGCCCGGACTGGGAAATGGACCCAGTACCCCTCGGTTGCTGGCTAAGTGGCTTATGTGCCTTAATGTGCATTTATTTTTGTTGCAAATCCTATTGAGGCCGGTATTACACGATAATAGTTCTATGATCATAGTTGATCATTCGGAAAGAGATGAAAATATGATTTCGTATTTTCATCTCTTTTCATATGATCAGATATGATCATAGAACTATTATCGTGTAATACTGGCTTTTCATCAAGGTTATTCAAGAGCAGGTTATTCCAAATTGAGGGAACTAGAAATTTGTTGGGGGAGCCAAAAAATAATGTAGCTCAGATCATTAAAATAAGAAAGTTCTCGATAGGAATGTTAGCGCATGCACACGATACTAGAATTTTTCATATGAACTATGTAAAAGTTTAGTCTCAACACCTGTTTTTATATTTTTTTAATATCAGGCAGTTATGGAGTTGCCCTCTTGTAACAACATGAGTTTCAATTACTACAGAAGGCTAAAATGCAATAGAAGAACGGAGTTTTATAGAATAATGCAAACTGGTCAGCCAATTTCTGATTTTCGTTGCTCCATAAAACTTCATACGTGCTTCTATTGCACCCAACATGTGCCCTCAACTTGTAGTAACGAAAACCTACCTCTACAAATTCAAGTCAAGTTTCAGCAGAAAGCCACACCAAATGATATCACATTGCAACTCAGCTCTCAAGCAATCAGCTTTAACCATACGAGCTGGAACCAACCTGCAAATCCAAGAATGCCTCCTCCTAGGAGCAGCTGGCGAGTTGGGTATGAGAAACACAGAAGGCAGCGCCGGTATACCGGGTCCCTCATCCTCCCCCACCAGCGAGAGCGGAATCCTCAGCTCGGGAACCCGCAGCGAACTCATCACCGGCCGTGGCGATGACCGCGGCAACCCTGCCGGCGCTTCCAGGTGACCTTGGAACGGTGACGTCATTTTTACACCAGTTATGGTCGATGTTTTGCAGCCGTATAGCACAACAGGTCGCACAAAATTTTCCAACAGTAAAAATCACGTGAACTTTGATGATTCCGCGACGAATTTTGCAAAACACAACAATTTGATTTTGATTCCGCAACAAATTCCGCACAACACAACGATTTTATGTTGATTTCGCAGCCAATTTTGCACAACACAACGAATTTTTTGTTGATTTCGCAGCCAATTTTGCACAACAAAACGATTTTTTGTTGATTTTGCAACAAATTCCGCACAACACAACAATTTTATTTTGATTTTGTTGTGAATTTCGCACAACACATCAATTTTTTGTTGATTTCAGATCAAATTTCGCACATTTTCCAACATATTTTTCATTGTCATATCATTTCATAATTATTGGAAGTGAGAGGTCCAACGTATAGAAGGAGTAGGAAAATATGTTTGTATTTCACAAAGTTATTCATGATCGAAACACGTACGTGAAGTTTGGTTATTCATTTCATTGAAAACATTTTGAATTTTAATTCATTAATAATTTCAATTGATTAAATTACGTAAGAAAATTTCAAGTTGGATGCATTGATAAGAAATATAGTAGATAATATTGATCATTTTGTTTCAAGTTCATCATGGAGAGAGAAATACGGTATGATGTTTTTTTGCACCAAGATTTTAAGTTAATTCACAGGTTCGGTAGTCAATGTTTCATTTCAAATTGAAATTGAAGAGAAAATTGGTTGAGTTTCGTAGTTGTTGTTTCATTATGGAATGATGTGAAAATGAAAATCATTCATGGAGTTTCAGTTCAAAAATACATTAATTCACAAATGAACAAATTTAGTTCAGCACTTTTTTATTTAGAAGCAATGCAATATTGTTAGATGAGAAAGCTGCCATTTCTGTGAAATTTAAAGACACTATATTGATCAAACTCTATAACCTAATAATGTATAGATTAATCCATCCAGACTCTGTTGAGTTGAGTTCTCATAAAAAATAGATAATTTTCTTAGATATTTTTCATTATAAAACACTACACTATTTTCTACAAGTTTACGAGCAATGAAAAAGCCTGATACAAAAACTCCAAGAAATAATATTAAGTGATTAATATAGAGATTTTATAGGAGGTCTGAATATTGGAATCAACTCCTCCATTGAAATTCATTGGATTCTATAAGTTTTTGGATAGTAGGCCCATGTCATAAATAAGTGATTCAATAGGAGATTTGAATGTTGTAATCAATTCCTCCATAGGAATTGATTCAATCGAATTATGTTTACGTAGTATCTCATCAATGAAATTCATTGTTTGCTAGCTATTCAATTATTGACGGTTATCAGATGATTCAATTCACTGATTCCATCATTCATGCTTTTTGACTGAATTGAACTATTTTTAAAGGAAAATACAAGATAATAGATTATGAATTAAATAATTAATATTATTCTGAATTTTCCATCACTCTCATTCAATCTGCTAACCACAAAAATTATATGAATGGAATTAAATAAAGATTATTTCATGAAAGCCAAGTAAGCAAACGGGCTTGCTATGTAAATAAGTCTAGTATGAGAAGCAAATTATACAAACTTGATTTTTACAAGCTCAATTAAATAAAGCACTGAAAAAATGCGTTTCATGTAGCAAAAATATGAATGATTATTTGTTGTAATATGAACAACTAGTTCCAATAAATGTAGGCTAAGCAAGGAGAATCCAACTGATGTAACAAGTTAATAGATTTTTAATAGTATTATGCTAAACTATAGACTGAAAAATCAGATTATACATCCTTTATAGTATCAACCTATCATTTGTTGAATATAGCATACTATCAAAGCGAAATGATGCATGATTTCTTGGTTTAATATCATTCCATCCATAAAATATCATTGTTTTCCGATTATCATTTAGGATTGGAGATTCTCCGTACGATGTTCAATTTATTGACGATGCTTAGGTTTCGGAAGATGATTTCTGAAGGTGAAGCAGCGGGGAGGTAGAGCCATCTGTGAGTAATCAATTAAGGAAATTGCCAAAAAATTATTGGATATTCGCATTGTTCAAAAATTAATTCTAGGGGGAAGCGGTTTGTCCCAGTGGTAGAGAGCGTCTAATCGGTGAGATTAGATAAGCGACGTGCCTCTACCAACACTGTTGTAATGGTGACCGGTTCCTCTGAATTCAATTTATGAGCCTCAAAAATCGCTTCCCGGTGGTTCGGAACCCACCTAAATGAGTAGGTTCATTCATCTCATTATCATCCTTCCCATTACCCACGCACAGGCTCAAGAGCCCATGTGGGCATCACCCTCACAAAAAAAATACTATTCACCAAATCACTAAGATATTCTATGTGATTATGGAAAATATATTATCACTCTTATATATGTGGGAATGAAATGTGAATTAGATTATATTGTTTAGCAAGTCAATACAGAAATAATAAGAGTTATTATCAATGATTTACAACGATACCATAGGCCTATATTATTTCCAGCCTGGATTAAAAAAAAATTTCAAAAACCAATGAATTTTACTAAAGAGTGTTAAATAGAAGATGGAATTCTTAACAAAATTATATACGTACAACTTTTTATACAACCAATGATGATAACCAACTTTCCCACAACTTCACAGACAAAAAAAGTGCCACAATTTAAAAAATATATATTTTGTATTGGAATATACGATAATAAATATTTTTCACGAATAATAAACTTTAATCAACACTTTACGAAGATACAAGGAGCACGGATAGAAATAGCTCACATGTGTCACCACTATACCAATGTGTCAACCCCCTTTTCAAAATTATTCAATTTTGATTGAAATATACTGCAGTAATGTATACTCTTTCTTCCACAAATTTAAATTGAATCGTACCATCAACACTTTCACAAATGATAGATAACTAATTGTACTAACATTCCACAGAAATAACTACAAAGAACGCTAATTAGAATATGATATTTTCTTTTATTTAATAACGGATTCAAACGATAATATTCTTGGAGAGTGAAAAACTTTACTTCAAAGGAAATGAACTTGAAGATATCCGATAAAATTCTAATAATTGATAGATTCAAGCACTCATCAGCAAAATAGTGAACAGAACACAAGTATACACAAAACTAAAATCAAATACAATTATGTGGTATTTGTTGCGAGTGGATGAAATTGTTTCAGAAATTTGAACTTCAAGAGATCAGATAACAATAATCAGATTCACTTTTCAAAAAGATAATAAACACTTCACAAAGATACACAAAACTCGAATAATATGCTATTATGTGCTATTCAAAGTGTCAAAATAGCTTTGTTGGTGCTGTAAAACGTTTTCAAAAGCTGAATTCAATAAATTCGCTAAAACTGGCTGTAACAATAATAAGCTATAATCTATTTACCACGCACTGATATACATTGGAAACTACACTAAAAGAAACTGATATTTTGCCAGATCTCTACGCTCCAGTTTGGTTCCTGAGAATACCAATAGAGAAGAGGGAGAAGAAAGAGGGGGGGGGAGAGCAAGAAGAAAAGGGGGAAGAAGAGAGAGAGAAAGAGTGGGAAAGAGAAGTAAGAGAAAGCGAAAGACACGGTCGATATTCGATTCAAAATGCGTTTCTAAATATAATCAGTCCAAGCAAAGAAGACATTCTGGCAAGATGGGGAGATAACTCCAGCTCGGTCAATATTGGTTCAAAATTTATGAATTTGGTCTCAAATTGTAGGAAACATCCTGATTTACAACTTGAGACCAAATTTATAATTTTTGAACCAATTTTGATCGAGCTGGAGTCATTTTTCCATCTTGCCGGAATGTCTCCTTTGCTTGAACAGACTATAGACAATCTTGACAAAAGTTGTTCCGCGAGGCAAGGAAATAAAGTGCGGAAAGATATCGAAGTGTGGAGGGAAGAGGTGGGAGAAAGAGGAGGAGAAATAGTAGAGAATGATGAGGGAGAGGAGGAAGCAACGATGGAAGTAGGGGTGAGAGGGGGATAACTGAGAAAACATATGAGAAAAAAGAGAATTCGAGAAAATCTATTTCTGAGATTTGTACAAGAGTGGTAGAGGTGAGAAAGTGGGATTGTTAGTAAAAGAGAGAGGAATTTCTAATGAGAGAAAGATGAGATTAGATTAGATTACTTTATTCAAATAGATAACAAATTCGGCTTAAATTATACATTGTATATGAATAAGTAAAACAAAATTATCCTATACATTTCACAAAATAAAGACTAGTGAAAATACGGAAAACGGTGATGTAATGAATGCAAAATTTTTACAGATTTTAAATTGGAGGTTCTGCAAAATGAATAAGGAGTGTAAGTTATCTAAGTGGAAAGGCGAAGTTTAGACATTTATATATCCATTCTTGGGAATGGATAATAAACACTTGGCCTTGAACGAGATAGAGATAGAGATAAGGATAGAGATGGAGATGGAGATGGAGATAGAGATAGAGATAGAGATAGAGATAGAGATGGAAGTAGAAATAGAGATAGAGATAGAGATAGATATAGCGATATGGATAGAGATAAAGAGAGTGAGTGTAAGAGAGAGGGAAGACAGAGGGAGAAGAAAGAGAGAGTGAGAGAGCTATTGTAAAGAGGTGCGAAAGAGAGTTAGTGGAGTAAGAGAAAGTTCCAATATTCTGTGTCACGTTCGAAAAGAGCGGGAACTTCGATTAGATTTGCGCGGGAACTGTGAGCCAATAAAACGTCAGCGCGCTAGAGTTTTAGCCAATGAGCGCTCAGCGTTTGCCAAAGAACTGTCTAATAGTATCAGACGTTCAATGTCACACTATTTCCAAATGAAACTCGTTTTTAAAAGAATTTCAGAATAAGAATAGCTTAGTATTATTACATTCAATTCACTTTTAACGGAAAGAAAAGTGAATTTCCTTAATAAGTTCTACGAGAATAGTTTTATTTTTGTGAGAATAGGCTATCTCCTCCCAAGCTGAGAAAGAACTCATTTATCATTAGTTACGAACCTCTTTATACGTTTATGTAACTATTTTATCATATTTGGAAAATTTTCATAGATTGAAAGATAAACAGATCCGGGAGAATTCATGGTGTCGTATCTGGAGTATTGATTGTGAATTCTATATTGCATTGTAATCAATTAAACATCATTAAATTTATATTCATAACATCTATGAAACAACATTTCAACTGAGACAATAATCCACAATAGACAATTATATTCCTTATAAAGTTGAATGAGATGATTATTCACTGGAATAAATATATTTCTACAAAAAATACTGTTATGTTTTTGCTCCAAAATTATTGGTTGTACCTTTCTTGATAAATATGTAATAACTAAGCCCTTGATCAATAATTAATATGATTAAGTGTATAATTTTGTTCAGAGAAATGCTGTTCTCCTAGCCAATTAGTTATAAGTTTCTTAGAAAAATAAATAAATTTCAACCCTCAAGTCGCAAATCCAAATACCAGTTTTGAGTCTCATTCAAGCCATTCACAACCTTCGAACCTAGGTCCACTAATTCATACACGACGTTTTAAAACAACAGTGAGAGAAACGATTACTGGCGGCTCGTGCCCACGAAACAGGTGAAGTGCGGCACAGTAAAAGATACGGGCACTTCGCCTGTTTCTTGGGTACGAGCCACCAGAGTGCAAACGATTTGCAAATTTATTCATCGGAAGATAAAATTAGAGCTGGGACAGAGAGGATTTGCTACACGAGGAATATAAATAGACCCATTCATTTTTGTGTGACACTGGTTATATTTCAAGCTTAGCTTTGGACCCCGAGCTCCAGTGAAATACTCACTGAGGGGCGACCATGAAATTAATTTACCTCACATGTTGTACAGTCTGTCCAAGCAAAGAAGACATTCTGGCCAGATGGGAAAATGACTCCAGTTCGGTCAATATTGATTCAAAAATCATAAACTTGGTCTCAAATTGTAGAAAACATTTTGCTCTACAATCTAAGATCAAGTTTATAATCTTTGAACCAATATTGTCCGAGATGTAGTCATTTTCCCATCTTGAAAGAATCCCTTCTTTGCTTGGACAGACTATATGAATGCATGTAAGAGTATGTAATGGATGTATTTCGGTATCAGTGATATAGAATTGGGGCAGATGCTGCAAATACCTACTCCTGGAAATAAATAGCTTATCAAAGAATGAATAATTCGATAGCTAAGACTGGAATAGTTGTCGAAATAAAGATCTATACTTTCCTGAAAACATATTAGAAATCAATGCAGGGTTCAACAAATCATCAATCTAATGACAATCACACATTGGAAAGAAATAACAGGCCCTTAATATTTCCAACACAATTTTCATTCCAAAATAGTCCAAAAATTTAGGTTATAAGTCTCAATTTCTGTTTCAGCCGAAGATCTCTTATAGAAATAATCCGAATTAGAATTAATCATAGAAATAATCGGAATTAGAATTTCTCATAGAAATGATCCGAGTGTCGGGAAATTTGAAGGGTTGATCCAAAAAATTATATCACATAAAAGATTCCAATCACTTTTTCATCAAATTATAGCGTAATAGTTCTAGGCTTTCATGAACATCTTAAGAAACTGTACTTAATATTAATTTAAAACCTAACTTGAAAAAAGTACTTGCATTTTTGCGACTTTTAAAACATCGATAAGAACAATGATTTATTGCACAATCAATTCTGATTCCAAATATTAACACTGATTGATAGATACTTCTAGTCTGTATTCTGCGTTTTCAAGAAGTTTAGTAGATTGATAACAGGCATGATAAACTCTAAAGTAGATTCTAATAAACATGGAACTCATTCATCAATTACAATTTCCATTAAAAATTACCATCAAATTTTATAAGAATTGAACTGTAATATTGTGTTGACAATTTCCAATATCTACTCATTCAAAAATCACATGATGCGATAGCATACCTCTACTCTTGCCGTAAACTATTTAAGGAAGAATCAAGATATTAGGCTACAATATTATAGCAATGAAGCTCAAAATTTATTAATAAAATTTGTTGATTAAATATTGATGTAGTGGAATCTTTCCATAATGAGAGAACTAAGATGTCTCAAATCCACTTTAGAAATAAAGTGGATTCGAGATCTAAAAACTTTAGATTTTTGTAATCTAAAGTGGATTACAAAAATTTTGAAAAATATATTATTTTTAAATATAGTGGATTTAAGACATCTAAGTTCTTTCATTTAATAATTATCAACAACAATATAATGATAATTGGAGAAACTCACTTGAATTGATTGTTTACGGTAGTTCTACATCCATATTCACCTACTTACTCCAATCTGATTTCACTTGTTTTGATTCTAAAATAATATGTAACTTCAATTTCAACATTAATTTTATTTATTTTTATTCTCATCTCTTGTGTTTATTCATTGTGCATGCTTGATCGACTATAATGCTCATGTCTTCTTATGCTTGTTTTAAGAGGAAATTTATGGAAATTCCATATCCTTGTGCCCTTATTGTATTGTATTTTTTATGTTGAATAAATAAATAAAAATGTAATATTATTATTGTTCATGAGTGAATACTGCTTCTATGCCCAATCAATAGAATTTCGAATCTTTCTTCCATACTCTGTTGTATGTTGACTGAGTCATTGACTTCATTCAACAGTATCAATGATTTGAATAAGTGACTAAATTAAAAAAAATAATTAGAATTACAATGTATCCTTGCAGAAAATGTAATAAATCCACGAGGGAATACATCTTTCTGACTCACATGAAAATAACCTCACTGGTATCTTTCATAGTCCTCCATCTCTTACATTATAGAGCTTTATAAATTCCTCAAGGGATATGAAAAATTCATCTAGCCGGAAAAGCGCTTCCAGAGGTGTGAGCAGAAATGAAAATCCTCTCACTACACTTTTCCAGAAGCATTTTCCTCTTGGCAGGCCATTTAAAATTTAAATCGAGCCCGATCTTAAATTCAAATTTCAAGAGCTGTGTACTTTGAGAGGAAGGTAGTAATAAAAACGTTAGGATTCAATGATTATTCTTATATTTCTAAGCGTTTAAAAACAGAGTAGGTGAATCGACTGTAGAATATTGCCAACTTATTATTTCAGTGCTTCTAAGTTGAGATGCTCAACTTTAAACTCATCACTAATGTATTATTTTTAGTTATTAAATTCTTCACCGCAGTCTATTAACTGGAGAATTATCAATTCACTATTAAGTTGTAGTCGAATATTCACAATCCAATAATAAAGAAGTTGTAAAATAACTGGATAGTTTTATTGAATAGTGTTTATATTTCAAGTTATCGCCATAGTCTATTGACTAGGGAATTATTGATTCACTATAAACTTGGAGTTAAATCCTTGAATTTACAACTCACTTATGAAGGAGTTGTAAATAACTATAATGAACCATAATGAAAGAGCTAAGATTTCGTCTCAAATCCACTTTATTTCCAAAGTGGATTACAAAAAAATTAATAAAAAATTGCATGGTTGCCTGTAAAGTCGGTATACGGGCGAAAGTTTCACGTGACAACGATCTTGAGTGGTTTCAAAATTATTTTTATAATGAAACATATGATTTTTTGTCAACATGATGGTTATGGCCAAACACTAACATGTGTATGCCTATCTCTCTCACTCACTCTCTCTCGCTCTTCCACTTCCGGGTAATCACTTCCGTAACGCAGTTTCTTGAAGTATCACCCAGCAAACCAATTTATAAGACGTTGTCATGTCAAAATTATTATTTCTAAATAAAGTGGATTCAAGACATCTTAGTTCTTCCATTCAATAATTATCAACAATAATATATTGATAATTGGAGTAACTCACTTGAATTGATTGTTTACGGTAGTTCTACATCCATATTTACCCACTTATTCCACTAAAATAACACAAATAAAATCCACAAATAACTTGATGGTTTTTTTGGAAATCATATATTTCTAAACAGGTGACAAAAAAATACTCAACACCTACAACACTTACTGAAGATACAACAACATAGAGACAATGCGGATGCTATATTCAGACACTGTGAAAAAGCTATGAAGAAAGGATCCATCGTATCAAGAACTATACTTTATCCAATGTAACCTCCGACTTAGAATAACATTTCCTTGTCTTGTAAAGCGCTCAAACATCCCTCCCCTAAAATGGCAATGAAGTATACGACTAAACTCCGCCGTTTCATGTATAGTCTGTCCAAGCAAAGAAGACTCTCTGGCAAGATGGGGAAATGACTCAAGCTCGGTGAATTCTGGTTCAGAGATTATCAGTTTGTTCTCAAATTGTAGGAAACAATTCGATCTACTACTAAAACTACATTTTTGATCCTTAAACAAATATTGACCAAGCTGGAGTCATTTTCCCATCTTGCCAGAGGGTCTTCTTTGCTTGGACAGACTATCGTTACAGCATCAGTTTTATCACCGTCAGCATATTAAATCCCACATTTGTATCATCCTACAAGTTTTCATGGTTAATATTTACTCAGGTTATAGTGTAATTAGTTCCATTCATATTATAGGGTTTAAGCCAATATATTCTGTATTCCACATGAAGTGAATTAATCATAATCTGGATCTCTCTATCCATCTTTATCTTACTTTATTTCTCTCACTCTCCCCACAAACTCTTGTAAAATATTTACAAAGTGTAAAATAAAGTCATTTTATCTATCTATCTATCTATCTTTCTATCCATCTATATCATTATCATTATTATCTATCTATCCATCTCATACTCTCTTACTTCTCATATAATTGATATCTCACACTTCTTTTTCAATCCATACTCTCTTTCTCTTGTCTTCTCACTATTCCTCTTTCCATTCCTTCTCTTTTTACCCTATTCCTTATTCCCTTTACACCTCCCAACATCACTATTTCTCTCTCTATCTCTCCTGTTTTCATTCCTATCTCTTCTGTTCTTATCTTTATCTTTCCTCTCTCCATCTCTCACTTCTCTACAGTCTGTCCAAGCAAAGAAGACATTCTGGCAAAATGGGAAAATCACTCCAGCTCGATCAATAATGGTTCAACAATTTTTAATTTCAACTCAACCTATGAAAAACATTCTTCTCTACACTTCAAGACCAAATTCATAATTTTTGAACCAATATTGACCAAACTGCAGTAATTTTCCCATCTTGCCAGAATGTCTTCCTCGCTTGGACAACTATAATTATAGAGTCCTTCCAAGTGAAGAAGACATTCCGGCATGATGGGAAAATGACTCCAGCTCGGTCAATACTGTTTCGAAAAATATAAATTTCAACTCAAATTATGAAAAATATTCTTCTCTACAATTTAAGGCTAAATTCATAACTATTGAACCAATATTGACCAAGCTGCAGTCATTTTCCCATCTGGCCAGAATGTCTTCCCCGCTAGGACAACTATACACCATCTCTGTTCAATGGAGACAAGCCTCCGTCGAAAACAAAGTCACAAATCGTGCTGAGACCGGCTCATTCCGGGGCTCGAACCAGGAACTTTGATGAATTGCCTTGTTTACTCCATCTATTTTCGGGACCGAGACAGAAATTTGAAGCCGATGTCGCATTGCAACCGTTCAATGCGTTCCACTCTTTGTAAGCGCATTGTCATTGCCATTGATTTATCACTAGAAATTTTCGACATTTTTCGAGATATTGGTTGTGATTGGGCAACTAACACTGTCTATGAGCTCTAAATACACGATGGCCGCTATAACACGATAATAGTTCTATGTCATACATCCATTATCAAAGATATTATAATATGTTCTCTATAGGAGAACATATGACATAGAATATGATCATTTATAATATTTGGTTCATTACACGGTAATATTTCATCATCACAGATGTTTGATAACAGATATTTTATGTCATAGAACTATTATCGTGTAATACCCGCCTGATCGCCTTTCAATGTGATACATTCAATAAGGCGAGTATAACACGATAATAGTTTTATGACATAAAATATCTATTATCAAACATCTGTGATGATGAAATATCACCCTGTAATAAACCAAATATTATAAATGATCATATTCTATGTTATATGTTGTCCTATAGAGAACATATTATATAATATCTTTGATGAACTACTAACGTGTAATAGCGGTCTAAGATACACAAGATCCAATAATGATGATACATGATACAATTACTACTAGCGAATCGAAAAGTCTAAAAAGCTTTTTATCATGTATAATTGTTGAAAACTCCATAATTATGATAATATAAAAAATGTTGTCAATAATAATTATACTTGAAGATTGTCATTTGCAATCTCTGAATCAGTCAACTCACTCGTAGAAAAAATATTCATATCAACTACTATAATTTTTAATTTAATTTCTCTACTTATAAATTATAACAATTCCATAATGAAAATTTAATGGAATAGTTAAAATTTTATTATGGTCGAATAAAGAATCAAACGAAAGTGCCAATTCTACTTTTCTTACGTTGAGTTGCCGTTATATGTGTTATTGCTATCATCCCCTGTACTCAGAGGACTTGAATACCAGACATGTTCAAATCCATTCTAATTCCTAGAGGAAATGAATGAAAGTAGTCCATTGAAACTTGAAGCAAGGTTCCAAAACCTTATAATTATGAATGAAATATTATAGGCTATTTATAAAATTACTATCCATTTATATTCTTCAGTACAACTGACGAGTTATTATCAATGTCTCTTTGTGGGGGGGAGGGTGAACTCGGCTGTTCCAATTTCCGTTGGACTACTTTCATCCATTCTACTCAAACATAACAATCATGGAACATGAGAATATGATTTTTCCGTATCTTAATACTGTACTTATATTTCTCAACTCTCGTCTTTCATCAATCATGATCATTATTTTATGGCTTGAATTCTCTCCCTTAAAAGATAACATGTAGGTAAGTATCCATGCTATCCTTTTATCAATAAAGTTATCGATGAGATAACTAAGATAGATATCAATATCGATAAGATAGTTATCGATACCTCAATCATCCCCAGCCTCACCAATCATCATTCATGGTTTAAAGTCATTCCCCTATCTGATAACATGATTATGCTACCCTGAGTCAGTGTATGAGGTTTTCCGTCTTTATTGATATAGTCTGTCCAAGCAAAGAAGACCTTCTGGCAAGATGAGAAATTGACTCCAGCTCGGTCAATATTCGTTCAAAAAATATTTCTTTGGTTTCTGTAGATCAGAAAGTTTTCTACGAATGAGACTAAATCAATAATTCTTGAAGCAATATTGACCGACCTGGAGTCATTTTCGAGGGACAGAGGGACAGACTAAAGTATAGGCTGAATAATATATTTGGGAAGATTCTGTTATAAATATTGTTTTGAGGAGCCCCCCCCATGATAATAGAAATGATGCTTAGTTGGTCGGTTCCCCCCTATTATAATACATTCATATGAAGAATTGTGGGCAATCCCCCCTATCCTGATGTGCATGATGGTTTGGGGTTTTTATCTCCCCTCAACACTCGTCGGTATGAGCCTCCTTTCCCTAAAAACAGCTCCCACCCTATTTATGAATGGTCTGGGTACCAGTCTCACCCCTAAACACTCTCACAACAGAAGTAGGGGTGCTGAATTGCATCTCAACCCCTTGGGGCTTTCAAGTAGCGAGGGGGTGTAGGAGGGGGGTGATTTACAGGGTTTTTTGGGTCAGATCGAATCGAACCCAGAACTCCCAGACTAGGTGGCAAGGCTATAGTCTGTCGAAGCAAAGAAGACATTCTGGCAAGATGGGAAAATGACTCTAGCTCAATCAATATTGGTTCAAGAACTATAAATTTGGTCTCAAATTGGGGATCAGAATGTTTTCTACAATTTGAAACCAAATTAAACATTGTTAAATGAATATTGACCAAGCTGGTGTCATTTTCCCATCTTGCCAGAATGTCTTCTTCGCTTGGACGACTATACAACAGTCGAGCACAGCATGTTACCCGGCAAAATGTCAGTAGCCTTGAACGCGCTCTGCCGGACTAGAAATGTAGCTGTTCGTTAAATAAAGGAAGCTCGTCGATGACAGATTGATACGCTGAGCTTGATACGCTGGTGTTCAGTTCATACATTATTGGAGCTCGTGTACAATACTTAGCTAACAATAACTTCATGCTAACAACAATATTAGTAAATATTTCAAGAGATTTATAAAATTTTATAACAATGATGTTCGATTTGAATGGTCATTTTTTGAAGACATGATCATTTGATGATTTGAGGATTTGATCATGATCATTAGATTTTGAAAAACTGATCATATTGCCTCTGTTTATTCTATTCATAGTGTTCTCATTTAGAAAAACTTATCAAGTTAGTAATAAGTTATTGGTTACTTATAAACAATGATGACAATCATTGTTTTTTTTATATATTTCTTGAAGTAATCTAAGTATTCTAATTATAACATGCAAAAATGAATTCTGGTAGAAAATTTACTCTGGATAGTATCTTGAATGAAAACAGCCAGTCTGGCTGACATATTTAAATGGTTGTAAAAATTTGCTTCTCTTATTTCTAGTAATTGATGATGAATCGTTTCAGAATAATCTATAACCCGTTCACTATCATATGATTGAAGTCAGTAATATCTTGATGAGATGTATTCATCCTTCAATCAATTTCCATTCAAATATATTTTGAAAAAATCTCCACCCAACTATTCACTAGTCCTCGGATGAGTCCTAGACTATAGTCTGACCAAGCAAAGAAGAGTTTCCAGCATGATGGGAAAATGACTCCAGCTTGGTCAATATTGGTTCAAAAATTATGAAATTTGATCTCAAATTGTAGGGAACAATTTGATCTACTAGTAAGACCACATTTATTTACATTTGAACAAATATTGACCAAGCTGGAGTCATTTCCCCATCATGCCAGAGGCTCTTCTTTGCTTGGTTAGACTGTATCTACAACAGAACAAAATTCTAACCTAACAGACAACACCCAAAGCAAGTTAAGTAAAACGTTAAAAAATCACCAAGTTGTCAAATTATACTTTGAAATAACTTGAATAAGAATCATATCTGCAATCTTTAAGCTGAACTACACACGAAACATCATCTTGGAACTATATATTTTTTCAACTTTGAGTTATTTTTTCGACAGTAAAAATATCTATTTGAATTTTACCCCACTTATCCTCATTATATCTTATCTATACCTTTACCCATACCTCATCTTCACTATAACCTTACTCACTTTACGTTCTATGAGATGTATTTATTCATCAATCACAACAATTCATATAACCATCATTATTCAAATAATAAACATGATTTAGGATACAATTATATCAAAGATCTAACTAGCGTATCAGAAGAGCATCCTCTCTGTATCGGGAGTGCAATCTGCGTTGCTGGCACAGCTGTTGAGCCACCCGGTATCGACTCAGTCAGCTGATCGACCTATTCCCGGCAGTCACGTGATTTCCACATTCTGCACTGAAATGCATTAACAGTATTCGGAATCTTTTTGCAATAATGCAGCTTGCACCACATGAAAACATCTTCTCTTTCTCCTTTATCGTTTTCCTCTCTCCTTCCTCCTATCTCCTCTCTCCTATCTTCTTTATCCTTTCTCATTTCTTTTTCTACTTTTTCTTATTTTCTTTTCCCTTTTTTCTATTTCATTTTCCCTTTTTCCTTCCTCCATTTTCCTTTTTCCTCTCTCCTTTCTAGTTTCTCCTCTCTCCTACTTTTTTCCCCTTTTTCCTTTCTTCTTCCTTCTTTTTCCTCTTTCCTTCCTCCTTTCCACTTTCTTCTTTTCCCTTGCCCCTTTCTCCTTTTTTTCATTTTTCATTTTTCCTTTCTCCTTTATCTTTTCTCCTCTCTTCTCTTTCATTTCTTCTCTGTATTTTCTCCTCTCTCCTCTCTTGTTTCTCGTTTCTCGTTTCTCGTTTCTCCTTCTTTCCTTTTTCCTTCTTCCTTTCTCCTTTCTCTCTTCTCCTCTCTCCTTTTACCTTTCTCCTTTCAATTTTCTCCTCTCTCCTTTCTTCTTTCTCCTTTCCCCTTCCTCCTGTGTCGTTCCTCATTTTTTTCTCCTCTCTCCTTTTCCCCCTTTTTGCTTCTTCCTCTCTCTTTTATCTTCTCTATTTTCTCCTCTCACCTCTTCCTTTTCCCTTTTCTCCTCTATATTTCTTCTTGTTCCTTTCTCCTAAGTCGTTTCTCGTTTCTCCTTCCTCCTTCCTCCTTTTTTCCTTTCTCCTTTTTCCTTTCTCCTTTCTCCTTTCTCCTTTTTCCTTATTCCTTTCTCCTTTCTTCTTCCACCTTTCTCCATACTTATTTCTTCTTTCTCTTTCCTCCTTCCTCCTTCCTCCTTTCTCCTTTTTTCCTTTCTCGTTTCTCCTTCCTCATTTTTCCCTTTCTTCTTCCTTCTTCCTACTTTCTCCTTCCTCCTTTCTCCTTACTTATTTCTTCTTTATCCTTCCTCCTTTCTTCTTTCACCTTTTTTCCTTTCTTCTTCCTCCTTTCTCCTTTTTTCCTTTCTTCATTCTCCTTTCTCCTTATATTGATAGAGACGACCACTTTTTACGTAGTCGGGACCGACGGCTTATTGTCTCCTCCAAAATATTCATGTGATTGTGCTGTGGTCTTTGACCACAGAAAGAATCGTTCCCCGGTTGAGACCCGAACCAGAGTCCACCTGGTTATCAGACCGGCGCGTTATCACTTCCTCCATTGAGCAATTAATATTGAGTATCAAATTATTTCTATTAATGTTCCAAAAATTCATTTTGCTCTTCGTATAAATAATCAATCAATCTGTCAGTCTCCCTTCTTCCTCCCTCTCATTCTCTCTCTCTCTCTCTGAATGGACATATATATGTCCAAACTTCGCCTATTCACTTAGATAACTTACATTCCTAATTCATTTCGCAGACCTCGAATTAATATTTGTATAGATTCTGCATTCTTTACCATTCTTTACTAAAAGTTTCTATTTTGTGAAATTTATTGAAAAATTTGTTTTCGCCACACTGGTATGAAATGGACTGGCATGTCGGACTGTTTTACATGCTTTATACGGAGGCCGAAAACGCTCGTTTTCAGGCGAGGTCGCCAGCATCTCGCCAGGAAAATGCGTTTTTCGGCCCTAGGGCGGTAAAATAACCTTGAATGTCAGCTGACTGAAGGTCGTTGTCGATTAAGGGTTAGTCGATCAATAGGTAGCATCCCGGTTAGATTGCATTAAATGTCAGCTGTTTTGGGAGTCAATGTCGACTTATTGGTATTTCGATGTAAAGGTCTCTCATCTGTTATTTTGATTGGTAAGATCCCTTGTCAAGAGAACTGAACGTTGAGAGTTTTCACATTAATCAGTAGTTGAATAATAAGGGAAAACTGCTTCAATAACTAATACCACTAATACTTCAACTTTGATAAGATTAAAAATGTTTGTATTGATTAACTTTTGAATAATGATGAACGTGAAATCCATGTTTGAACAATATTATTGTTGTCAGACTCTGTGCTACTTCGTCTAGCAGGTTAGCCAGCGCCATCTAGCAGGTGATAATGCAACTAGACTAAGCTTCACTGTTAGCCAGTATCTGTCGAAAATCAACAACTTTGAATTGATATTGTACAATTTAGGATGATCGTACAAAAATTAACTTGGGCTTAAACGTTTCTGAACTAAGAAAATCGAATACACTGATAGTTATAAAGTAATATTCAGTCACTCAATCAATAAACTTTTGACGCGAAGTTCCAATAGCAAGCAAATGGCACCTACTCCAAATTCAGCATAGGCGAAGATAGCATAATAAGGTTACTGGTCTAGCTGTTCTTGGAACTGATAATTTATTTTGTTTTCATTGATGTGTGCCGAAAAATAAAGTTCGACACCACGGGTCGAAAATGTAATATTCCGTCTCTCTTTTCTAGTCCTCGGCCTACGGCCTCGGACTTGAAAACCGATTTCGAGCCGGTAAACACACATTTTCGGCCCTAGGTACGAAATATACTATTTACTCTTTTGTATTATAATATAGGCTCTACGCTGTATTATGTTATCTATTTGAATAAAGTAATCTAATGTAATCTAATCTCTGGTTCAGTGTTAATGGAAGCATTATGTTCCTGAGCATTCCTCTCCAAGAATGGACATTTATATGTCCAAACTCGCCTTTCTATGTGATTACAGCATCAGTTACATTATTACCGTTAACATAATTATTAAATCCTACATTTTTATCATTTTCGTAAGTTCTCATAGTCTATACTTATATTAAGCAAGTAATGTAATTTTTTACTTGCATAATATGGGATTTGAGCCGATGTATTCTGTAATTGACATAAATAAAGTTAATGAATATGAATCTTTCTCTCCCATTGTTGAATGTTAATGGGAGTGATGTCTTTGAACATCCCTCTCCAAGAATGAACTAAACTCCGCCATTCCATTTAGAGACAGGAAAAATTCATATCACCGTTAGCTAAAAAGCCTACATCTGTCTCATTTTGCAAGTTTTCATAGTTTATAATTAGCTAAATTAAGTGAACCATAAATTAATTAGTGTCATTTTCATTTTTATAGCATAGGATTTGAATAATTGTATCATGATGTAGTCCACATGGATAAAGTGATTGAATCTGAATCTCTCTCTCTCTCTCTCTCTATCTTTCTTACATCCTCTTATATACTCTCTCTTCGCCTATCACACTCCCACACACTCACTCTCTCTCTCTCTCACTTCACTTTCTCTCTCAGGGTCCATTGAATTGCACAGTGAACCGTTGAGTTCCCCGATCGATAATGGTGTGTATCCATCGGAGAGGAATGGACTCACAGCATATAGTCTGTCCAGGCAAAGAAGACATTCTGGCAAGATGGGAAAATTACTCCAGATCAGTCAATATTGGTTCAAAAACAATAAATTCAAACTCAAATTGTAGAAAACATCCTTTTCTACAATTTGAGAACAAATTCATAAATTTTGAACCAATATTGACCGAGATGGAGTCATTTTCCCATCTTGCCAGAATGTCTTCTTTGCTTGGACAGACTATAGCACTACATGCCTTCAAGGTCTGAGAGGAAATTTGCAATTTCAAATGATCATCAACATCCATCGGCCAGGAGAAATCACTCAGATAGAACAAACGTATTTTGAAGAAGGAGAGAAACGGATGGAGAAAGAGGAGGAATGAAGGAGAGAAAAGGAAGGATTGAGAGAAAGAAGGATAGAGAGAAAGAAGGATAAAAAAGAGAATAAAGGATGGAGAAAGATAAGAAAGGAGAAAGAGATGGTGAAGATAGGTGAATTGTAAAGGAGGAGAATTAAACAAAGAGAGAATGTAAAGAGTGAGATATAATAGGAAGAGGTATAGGAAGAGTAGAATTGAAGGAGAATGGAGGAAAAGAAGGACGAGACGAGATAGTTATTTGTGTAACTAGTGCCTAAAGTGGTAGATTGCTGCATCGAGTGGAACAGTTTTTTCACGAGCCGGAGGCGAGTGAAAAACGTTTCTTGAGTGCAGCAAGTACAATTTAAGTTCGAGTTACACATTACATTTTTCCTACAGTTACCATCAAATGTGAAAAAAATTTAGAAGGGTGTGGATTCAGAGACATATACATATAAATTGGGGGTTGTAGGATCACCAAGAAGGGCAATTATATTATTTGATCTCACTCAACTTATTATAATACACTATATACAAATGGACTAATAGAATGGACTGATAAAATAAACTGACGGATTGGACTCATCAAATTGACTGATTGAACTGAAAAAAATGAACTAATGAGATTGACTGGAAAAATGAACTGATGGAATGGATTGACAGAATAGACTGATGGAGTGAACTAACAGAATGGAATGATGAAATGAACTGATTCAATGGAATAATGGAATAAACTGATAGGATAGACTGATGAAATGGACTGACAGAATGGACTGATGAGTGGAATGAAAAAATTAATTTATGCAATGAACTGATCGATTGGTCTTACAGAAAATGAACTGATGAAAAGGACAGAAAAAATGAACTGATGGAAAGACTGACAGAAATGGAATGATGGAATGGACTGACCGAAATGAAATGATGAAATGAACTGACAGAAATGGAATGATGAAATGGACTGACAAAATAGACTGATGAAATTGACTGACAGAATAGACTGATGATGAAATGGACTGACAGAATGGACTGAAGAAAAGAACTGACAGAATGGACTGAAGAAGAGAACTGACAGAATGGACTGATGAGATGGACTGAAAAAAATGAACTTATGTAATGGACTGACAGAAATGGAATGATGAAATGAACTGACACAATGGAATAATGAAATGGACTGACAGAATAGACTGATTAAATGAACTCACAGAATGGACTGATGAGATTGACTGAAAAAATATGAAGTGATGAGATGGACTGAAAAAATGAAGTGATGGAATGGACTGACATAATAGACTGATGGAGTAGACTGACAGAATGGACGACTGACAAAATGGAAATGAACTGGACTGATAAAATTGTTTGAAAGAATGGACTGATTGATAATGGAATGATGAAATGGACTGAAAAAATGGATTGAAAGAATGGACTGATAGGATGGACTGAATAAATGGACTGATAATTATTATCATTATTTAGCGTATGGCTTTCAATAGTGGGGAGACCCAAGGGTTGTTCACTTCGCCAGATATCCTCATTTTCCACAAACGGAGATATGAGTTACAGTTCTTTTAAAAAGTTCATTTGAAAACATAATTTTCGATTTCAAAAATGGACTGATAAAAAATACTGACAGAATGGACTGATACATTGAATGTACACAATCCACCAGTTTTGGAAACACATATTCAAAAATTTACTCTTCTGTGATTGGTTGAAATCTGGAAAGTCCAGATTACTTTACGCACTAGTGTGTAAAGTATTTTAGACACTCGTTTGAGAATGGCCCCTTTTAGAAACTCTATTCAGTGTGTAAAGATACACTTTTATAGCTATCTGTAAGAAAAGATAATTTGAGAAGAGAAGGAAGGAAATAGAAAAGGATGGAGGGAGAGGAGAATGGAAGAGGAGAGGATGGGAAGCGAAAACAAATTGAAAGAAAGAAAGATAGAAGAGAAGGATTGAAGGAGAGGAGAATAGGAAAATAGAGAATTAGAGTAGAAAAGAATTGAAGAAGAAGAGGATGGAGAAAGTGAACGATTCAAGAAGAGAAGGATGGGAAAATGGGAAGATTGAGAGAAATAAGGATGGAAAAAAGAAAGAATGGGAGAAGAGGAGGATGATTTTCTATTGAAGAGGAATTGTAAATTACCTTCACTTGTGCTACGTATTGTCAATTTTGTGATTTTTGATCGTCATTTCTGAGATTTTGGTAAGATTTACACAATCACCGCTATTCAACTTCTTCTTTGGAATACAACTCTTCTTTACTTCCATTAATAAAAAATACAATTTTATGATTCCTTATCCAGTTATAACCCTTATTGTTGGAAAATGGCGTTTTCTAGCATATTTTTCCAATTATCTCAATAATCGTTGAAGTTACAAACTTGGAACTGGTTTCATTGAATTCCTCAGCTAATTTTACATGGGAATTGATTATTTTAGAACCTCACTAAAGCCTCTAAAAAATTAGAAAAATCAATATATTTTGAAAAATCTCAATTTTCCGCCATTGTTATCTCGGTACCAAAGCGTTTTTGGGGGTTGGTCCCATGGAAGTTTTTTGTCTACTTGGTGTAAGGAATCAGCCTGAGAAGTATTGCACATTTCTCCTGAAACACCCTGTATATGGTTAGAGAATATGGAAGTGGCTCATAATTCGAGTCCCATATTTTATACTACTGATATTTCTATGATCAATAGGAGATGTTCTGTAACAGAATAATCAAATAATATATGGACTATAATAGATTGGTTTCTTCATGTACTCGTGATTATCTTTTGATCAACTTAAAACTTCGATTAATAACAAACTAACTAATGCTGACACCAAAAAATTAGTCTGTATATTAAGAGCACTCTACGCATTTTTCATCAGAATTAATTGAGAAAAAACACATATCTCCCATAAATGCTCAAATTTATTATTACAGTAATATGGTTCTGGATTTTCTCAACACCTATAATGTTGTTTACAAGATTACAATCATAATATTCCCCTTTCAGTCTCATAGTAGGTCCAAGCAAAGAAGACATTCTGGCAAGATGGAAAAATAACTCCAGCTTGGTAAAAATTGCTTCGAAAATTATAAATTTGGACTCAAATTGTAGGAAAAATTATGCTCTATAATTTAAGACCAAATGTATGACTTTTAAACCAATATTAACCAAGTTGGAGTTATTTCTCAATCTTACCAGAATGTCTACTTCTTAGCTTTGACAGGTTACACTACTGTACAATCATATTCCACTACATCACTTTCAAGTCCTTTCAATTAACGATTTTTTTCATCAAATTCTTTTCATCTATATTTATTAGGATCGGTTATGAATTTAAGCACTCTCTCTTTGGCATACATCGGTCTCCTCGATCCATCGAATCCTCCCATATGCAGAGGTAGCTTAACTTTCTCGATCATTTTTCCAGTCTCGCATTTTCCCGACGTCTTATCCAGGAATTTATCCAGCTGAGGAAGTTTCCCACCGGGGGGAGGCTCCAGAAATGGAGTTTGCAAGTAGCCCCGTTTCATTTGATATAAAAGGTATCTGTGAAATTACCAATTTATTATAAATAAATGAGTTTCAATTTGTCATAATTGTTGAATGGTCATAAGAGCCATTAATTAACAATTTATCAAATTAATCAACGAATTGTATAGTCTGTCCAAACAAAGAAGACATTCTGGCACGATGAGACAATGACTCCAGCTCGGTCAATAGTGGTTCAAAAAATTATATTTTGTTCTGAAATTGCGAAGCAGAATGTTTTCTACAACTTTACACCGAATTAATGATTTTTGAAGCAACGCTCAAACGACCTGGAGTCATTTTCCCATCTCTCCAGAATGTCTTCATTGCTTGGACAGACTATTATAATTATATTGATAAGTATAATATCAATTATCTAGTGTTAATAATGGTGTAGCAACCGAAACCGGTATCTCACTTTTTCATGAATAAAATTTTTTTTACAACCTTTCATCAAATAAGTATAAAACAATAAACATACTCTGGTCCTATTTTAACTGATAAAACAACAGGCTCAAAAAATAAAAAAATATTGCTTTTATTTATGGGGAAGCTTACATTAGCTTTTGCATAGTCCACATTGACAATAAATCATATTATGAGGAGTAAAATACACACATATGTAAACAATAATATAAAACTTGACAATGTAGAGTAATAATTATGTAAACTTGACACCCTCCGAGAGCCGCACATTTTTTGTGGCTTCCACTCTATACAAAACGTTCAAAATAAGTTTATATTAAAATAGTAACAAGTTTTCATTTCAAGTAGGGAAGAAGGAAGATTTATTTATTGTTATAATCACGAATTTATGAAGAGTATTCAAGCAAAGGTGATTATTAGTGAGTGGAAGATGATGTTTAAATGTATGATTGTGATTCATGGAATTATTTCACATTAAATCCTAACCAAAAATGATTCAGCAAATTAGAATTAGTTTCAAAGCTTTCTGAAAACAAGAAAATCATTATTTAGAAAAAATTTCAGAATCTGCAAAATGGATGATAGAGTATTGCTAATTCTCATCACAAAGAGTGATAATAATGATAAGGAATAATTACGTTATTGTCGCCTTTGTTGTGAAATATAGTGAGGAAATTGAAGTGTATCAATGAAAAAATTGTGAAGATAGTTCACCTGGCATACTCCACTCTTATAACAGCATCCTCGAAATTGGCGGGATGTACCACCAATTTATCCGTCCATTGATAAATATTTTTCATATGATGCTCACAAGTAATTCGCGGCGTTAGTAAACTGATTTCATAGATAACCTTTCTGAAAATATCTTTCTCAACTGCCAGATAACTTCTAGGTGTTGGAATCTCAGGCTTTACTTCTTCATCTGGATCGTACGGAGAAGGCGAACTCATTTTCAAAATTGAACACTTTTAAATTTTACATGGATAGAAAACTACTGTGAAATTCACGATAAATTTATAGGAAATGTAAACATTGTGCTTTCTGGGAGACAGGTATTGAGTGAAGATAACAAAATTGATATCAGACGTTACCATGGTTACTTGAGTATTAACCTGAAAAAATACATGAATCGGGAACTTGAGGATAATGTTTTTTCATCTATCAATATAATTATTATGAGAGGTCTCCAATTATGATAATGGGGATATCAATGACGATCAACGCATATTTGGGATTGTCGCCCAATTATAATTTGTACTGTCATCAGTTAATACATTCCTGATTTCACTTATTTTTCGCATGCAGTATCAATAATAATACAAGGCCCACAAAAGTTAAAATTTTTGTAAAAATCACTTGATCGTTCGTATCACAAGAGTTCCGTATCACAACGGAATTAAAAAATAGCCTAATAACGATGTATTCGATTTATTGATGTTGTTGGATTAGAAAAATAAGTGGAATGTGGAATAGCCTATTCAAATATTGGGAATACTAGTTCAGAAAAACTGGTCCAAGAATAATACATTTCATATATTTTAGCCTACTCTTTTTTATTCAACTTTTCAATTCAATTTTGTAATGATTATGTTGTGTAATTTTTTCGTAGCAATAGGCTTCAGCCTGAAACTTTTGTCGATTTTCCCAAATAAATAAATAAATCACATTCAGAGCTCTCCAAAAAAATTTAAACTGTAATGGAAATTTTGCATCCACCTTGCAAGTAATGAAATACTCATTATCAATCTTTTGTGAACCCAGTATGGATAACTTCCACGATATCACCTTCACATTGTCATATACTCAACAAGTGATAAATTTGATACTCTAATATTTAAACTCATCATGAAAACTATCCAGGTATACTTTTTATCACCAAAAGTTTCCAATAATAAATCAATAAACTTGATTGTTAATAAATCTATATCAATCAATAATAATTTTTCTCACGCAATGTCTCAGGATATCTAAAAATCAATTTATTCCCTTTATGACAGGCATTATCCCCCATTAGCTGATGAGGTTAATAAGGCATTAACGTTCAATGATCAATCTAATGGGAACCGGGCAATTATCTGGAGCTATTAAACTGATCCTGATCCTTAAATCCTCCTGTACATGGGGTCAGTAGTGGCGGCCAGTCGAATAGCTGTAGCCAATCACAGCTGTTGTTGTTCAACTCAATGAAAAGACAAAGGCTGTGATTGGCTACAGCCAATTTCAAAAGATTTTCAAAAACAAACTAGAATATAGGCTATAGGGAAATTAATCCTCATCAGGATGATAAAATTCGGCCCGTACAAGATTACAGAAATTCAATACGAAGCCATATGTTTACAAGATACACTATCACACGAATAGGTGACGCAAGACTCACAGAGACTCCGCAGACTCTAAAACAGACTCATAAAACTTCACAGTATTGTATCAGACGCCATAGAAAGTGGCAGAATCAGCTTGCGAATGACTGATCAGCTGTATCAGGACAGTCTGAAATATTTAATTTTATAGCCATTTTTCAATTCCTACAATCCAAATCAATTACAATATGAACTTAAATCAAGAAGTAATTGTAGAATAAATTTGATGACCTTGGTTAAGTAGGTAACAAAGGGTTGTTAACATGAGGTTGATACTGATAAGACCTGACGTATGATTCCTGAGCTCTATCAGGTCATTCTGAACGCGGTCTTCTAAAAATATTCCTGGCAAACCACCCACCAACAGTCCTGACAGAGCAGTAGAATAGAGACATCTTTATCGTCTTGAAATTTTTCTGGGCATGGTTGAATAGCATAGCCTACATTTTCAATGAATTATGAGAGGTGAATGATAATAATGAACTTCACACCCTTTCAACAAAAGAATACAAGATATTGTCTGTCCAAGCGAAGAAGACATTCCATTAAAATATGGAAAATGACTCCAGCTCGGTCAATATTATTCAAAATTCTATAAATTGGTCTCAAATTGGAGATCAAAATATTTCCTACAGTTTGAGACTAATTGCATAGTTTTTGAATCAATATTGTAAAGCAGGAATCATTTTCCCATTTTGCCAGAATGTCTTCTTTGAACTTTTAAAACAGTAAAATTTAGTTGACCACACACTAACCAGTAGGCTAGTTTATTTATAATACAATTCAATATCAAGTTTACCAGAGATTGATAATGGTGTAACAACCGAAACCGGTATCTCGATTTTCTAATAAATCAGTGATTTGACAACATCTTGTCTAGTCATTCAATATTAATATTCCTAGTCAACTTCATGATACAATCATATAAAAATAATTATTAATTGAAACTATCATATCCTCCAACACACTTTAAAACGTTGCGATATTTCACTGTACGTAGAGTAACGCAGGCGTAACAGAGGTGTAATAAACACTTCATCTGCGAACAGTCTCCTACTAGTCTGTCGAATTTGCGCTGTAATAGATCCCAAAAAGAAGCCATAAACAAGAATAGTGAGTCGTCAACAAAATGCTTGTTGAACCAGAATCAGCCAACAAGCTTTGAAGACACTCCTTTACAATGTAAAGTGAATTGTTCAGCGTGTCTTCTCAGCTTTCTCCAACTATAAATCTGTCCAAGCAAAGGAGACCTACTGGCACGATGGGTAAATGACTCCAGCTCGGTCAATATTTATTAAAAAATTATAAATTTGGTCTCAAGTTATAGGAAAAATTCTAATCTACAATTTGAGATCAAATTCATGATTTCTAAACCAATATTGACCGAGCTGGAGTCATTTTCCCAACTTGCCAGAATGTCTTCTGTGCTTGGACAGACCATACCTCACGTTCAATCCCCCCCCCCACCCCTATAGAATGTTGTTTACTCTACTTCTGTCAGCCCAAATCCTGGCGACTTTTAAGTCTTCTATAAAAGTTGTTTACTCCAGTTTATCAGTCTATTGTGTAATCCCTCCCCCCTTCCAGAAGAATACTCAAATATAAGACTACGAGATCAAAACCACCCCTAGAAAATACGCTACTAACAGAAAAATAAAGCTATGGAAACTAAAGATGTATATAAATCTATTCTAGCCACCCCCTAGAGAATACTCCACTCATAGAAAAATAGGGCGTATAAAAACTATATATATTGTCTGTCCAAGCAGAGAAGACATTCTAGCAAGATGGGAGAATGTCTCTCCAGCTCGGTTAATATTGTTTCAAAAATTATAAATTTTGTCTCAAATTGTAGAAAACATTTTGATCTACAATTTGAGACTGAATTTACAGTTTACGAACCAATATTGGCCGAGCTGGAGTCATTTTCCCATCTTGCCAGAATGTCTTCTTCCCTTGGATATCTGTGCATAGGGGGAACGTCGAGAATTTTTATTGATTCTCGTAAAATTCTAGATGGATATGGGAATTAAACTTTGTCGCCACCAGAGGAAAAAATAGTTAGGATTTCGACTTTTATTTTCGTTTCCTACTCAATCTGGAGATGATGAATTGGTTCAGATATCAGATAGGGGTTGAGAGCTTCCAAAGGATTTTGAAGATTATATCACTGATGTATTAAATCCTGTTTGTTTTCTGGGTGAAATTTAGTCATAAGATTTCCTACTGATTGAATAGATTGATAAATTGTGTGTCAACAGAACATTGCTAAGCTTGAATTTATTACTGTGTATGCCTATCAGACACAGTTTAATTGTTATTATCTAAAAATATTATTATTATCTAATTATTAATATTAAACCTCTCATGCATATCGTAAGTTAAGTAATATGAGTTAAGTTTAAGAGCATAGAGCTCCCTTCACACCGTGGATTCATGATACGTAGTAGTGATACAGAGTCCAAAATCGATACAGGAAGGAAGCTTGTTGATACGAGATATTTGCAATGCTCATGAATATCCGCCGTATTGGAAATAAGAGGATTCTATTCCTCAATGAATGAACATTAGGAGAGTTCTGAATTTAAACCTAGTTTTTTCTAATTGAATTGATTGAAAAGAATCATAATTGAACATCGAGTATTAGAGATCCAATAGTTATTATTCCTCAATATATTCCCAGTATTCTATAATGATGTAACCTCATCACTTTGCAACCCTATGTTGCAAATATTTTGTGTCAATGAGCTTCCTCCCTGTACGATTAAGTATCAATTTGAAACTTTTGTATCACTATAGTCTGTCCAAGCAAAGAAGACCCTCTGGCAAGATGGGAAAATTACTCCAGCTCGGTCAATGTTGGTTAAAAAATCATCAATTTGATCTCAAATTGTAGAAAACAATTCGGTCTACCATTGAGACCTCATTCATAATTCTTGAACAAATATTGATCAAGCTAGAGTCATATTCTCCATTTCAGACTCTTGTTACTACTGGCTATCACAATACTGTTGTGTATGTTATAGACCTTCACTCAGTTTAATAATGATTGAACCTTATATAATACTAGCCGGCAGGCTCGCTTCGCTCGCCTTCTCCGCCTAGCCAAAGGTTCCCATGGACTCGCCAGTATCGGCAGTGTAAGTGAGTCAAACATTCGCTTCGCTCGCCTGCGAAATCCGTTCAAAGGGGTTCGAAATTTATTGAACACAGCATTTATTTACCTAATCTAGACCTATTTACCAAATTTCAACATTTTCTGCCAATTTGTTCTCGGAAAATCTAAAAGAATTCAAAAATGGTAAAGCGCTAATATTGAGCGTCACCTTGGGAAGTATATCAGACATTGCTTGAAACTTGATTCAATGTTTTCTTAATCTTAATATTACTCCATCTATAATCTCGCTGAACCATTGAATTATCACTAAGGATTGGTCGTATCAAGGCGGAAAATATGCAACCCGCAATACATCTACAATTTTGAAAACCTGATTACTGGCGTAATCTTGAACGGATTTCAAAAATATTTCAACACAACATTTCTAGACCTTATCTGAACCTGCCCACCAAATATCATAATTTTCCACCGATTGGATCTCGAAAAAATTGAGGAAACGCCGAAAAATATAGAAAAACTCAAATGTTTAGCGTATCCCTGCAAAGTTTTAGAATCCGTAGCGCGTCTAAACGTCCAACTGAACATGCCTACAAATTTGAACGCATTCGGTTCAGTGGATTTTTAGTTCTGGTGATGAATGAATGAATGAATGAATCAGTCAATGCCATTTCGCTTATAGTAACAGCAGTTCGCTCGCCTGCATAACCTCTGTCAGTGTATGCTGAAAAACAGGCTAGCTTTGCTCGCCTGCAAATTCCGTTCAGAAGGGATTCAAAACTTATTGAACACAGCATTTCTAGACCTTATCTGAACCTACCTACCAAATATCAACATTTTCTACCGATTGGTTCTCGAAAAAATTGAGAAACCGCCGAAAAACTATAGGAAAACTTTAATATTTGGTGTATCCTTGAAAAGTTCCGAAAATCCGTTCTCAGCGCGCGTCTAAACGTCCAACTGAACATGTCTACCAAATTTGAACGCATTCGGTTCGGTGGATTTTTAGTTCTGGGGATGAATGAATGAATGAATAAACGAATCAGTCAGTCAGTCAGTCAGTGCCATTTCGCTTTTATAGATATAGATATACCTCTCATAAGTTATTAAACATGAATCTGTCCTACACTGGAACTGATAAAGCATGAAAGATCATCTCTCACAGATTGAGTTAGAGTCAGCGAAAAAACCTGAATATAATTTAGCTGATTTCTTCTAACATAGTCATGGATATATTTTTTCAAAAATTCTGTATTCCATTCAACACACATGCCAATATACTACATATTACTTTATACAATAAATGTATATGAAACAATATATATAACACATATTAAACAGATGTAGTATATGGAACAATGTGAACACCAACTTTTTTGCAATTTGAAACGAACCCAATGTAACCTGTCTCATTTCATTTGTTTTTGTGCTACTATCTAACCGCAATTACAATTCCATCAAACGATGGTTCAAAATGCGCTTAAAAACGTTCACAATTTCATTCTTCGCCAATTAATCATGTTGGATGAAATGTTTATTCGCTTAGGTCATCACGTGGGTGCTCGACTTCAGTATAGCTCTCTCTTTCTTAGTTTTTTTTTTTTTAATTTGTCTATTAAACTCTCTTTTTCATTATTTCCATATATTTTTCAATTTCTCAACCTACTCTGGTTTAACTGGGTACTTGGGTAACTTGGGTACTTTGGAATAAAATTATCAATTTTGATTTTATTAATTTTGATGACAGGTATTAAATCTATGAAACATAATATATATTCAATACAATATAACGTTTGATTGAGCAGAGAGCATGGATTACTAGGTGTTTGGATGATTTATGCCAAAAATTTGCAGGCGGCTTCGTCTGCTCCTTGTGCGCTCTAACAGCTCATTTTGTCAATTAGAGTTTTCATTAAGCTATGCTTAGATGATGTTTTTAAAATCATAAAACTCAATAGATGTTCTTCATCAGCTGTTATAGTCTGTCCAAGCAAAGAAGAAAAGATGCGAAAATGACCAGGTCAATTTGTCCAAAAATTATAAATGTGGTCTCAATTGTAGATCAAATTGTTTCCTAGAATTTGAAATTAGATTCATCATTTCTGAGCCAATATTGACCGAGCTTGAGTCATTTTACCATCTTACCAGAGGGTCTTCTTTGCTTGGACAGACTATAATATAGGCTACATCACGTATGGTCCACATCCACTAGCATACCGGAAAATCCATACAGCCGGCGAATAGTCATCAAACAGGATAGCGGTAACGTGTGGTTAGCACAATTGATCTTCTCAACCATAAGCTAACATCCGTAACCAAGTGACGGCGCAGACCACCTCTGAATAACATCCAGTAAATCAGTTAGAGTGTGATGCAACAACTACTATTCCTCCAGAGACGAAAGACTACTGACTATTTTCACTAACGACAGCCAATCTCCCAAAGGAGTGTCCTAACAAACAATACCATCTCAATTTTTGTCGTCAGCTCAAGAGAGAGTGTGGGAGATCAAGAGTAAAAGGATGAGAGAGAGAGAGAGAAAGATCGAGAAGACAAGAGAAGGGAAGATCAGAGAGAAATAACCAGAGAGTGATAAAGAAATATAGTGAGAAGATTACGAGAGAGAGTAGATAGTGAGAGAGAGAGTTAGAGAATTGAATTGAATTGAATTGAATAATTGCCTTTATTAGAGCGGAGTTAGGACTGTAGGTCCTCTCTACCACACAACCCTAGAGAGAGAGATTGAACAAGAATTCCCGTGTTTTGATTAGTTATCGAAAACCACCTGTTGGTTACCGAGCGGAGACTGATCATCGCTGTGTATAGTCTGTCCAAGCAAAGAAGACATTCTGGCAAGATGGGAAAATGACTCTACCTCCGTCAATATCAATTAAAAAATCATAAATTCAATCTCATATTGTAGATCAGAATATTTACTACAATTTGAGACCAAATTCATAATTTGTGAATCACTATTGACCGACCTGGAGTCAATTCCCCATCTTGCCAGAATGTCTTCTTCGCTTGCACAGACTATACCAACAGCATAGCCGAGGGTCTGGAATAATGAAGGGTCTGGGAATTGTTTAATCAGTTTGTTGTAACCGAGTTATTTGTTGATTGATTTGGGCCACCCTGTGCATTGCAACCACCAATCAATAATGTTCAACGAATGCTTGGGGATTTGTTAGAGGTGTTCAACAAACAACAAAACAACCTTTTTCGGGGTAGAATCGGATACCTAACTTGGTACAGATGGAATATTGGGAAATAATGTCTTCTTGTTCTTTATCAGAATCTAGTTACTAATAATACTCTAAATATTTATCTTGCTCTTTCTAAACACAAATTTTATTCCTATTCTCAATCAATACCTCCTTTGGGAGATTGGTTGTCGTTAGTAAAGACAGTCAGTCGGTTTCCGTTTCTGGAGGAATATCAATTGTTGCATTACACTCTAACTGATTAACTGCATGTTATTCATAGGTGTTCTGCATCTCCACTTGGTTGTTAAGACTGGCTTGTGGTTGAGAGGATTTACGTTCTAACCACACGTTACCACTATCCTGGTTGATGATTATTCGCCTGCTGTATTTTCCGTTCGGGCTGGGAGGGTAATCTGGCGGGGTGGTGGTGGCTCCGGCTCGGTCGGTGTTGGTTCGGGGGCTGTGGGTTCTGTTTAAGAATTTATGGCTTTTGGGCCGGTATTGGCCGGGCTGGAGTCATTTTCCCGTCTTGCCGGGGTGTCTACTTTGCTTGGATGGGTTGTATAGTGGGGTGAATATGAAACTGGTAACCAGCTGGTAGGCCTAGGCCCTTCATAGGGCTGTTGCGCCATTGAAAAACATTCTCAATCAAACTCTTTCTTAGTATGGTATTGTGTATCCATTCTTTTTTTCACTTTAAACTTAATAAAAATCACTGTTGAGAGGAAATAAACTCTACTCACATAATAGTAACTACTTTCGATCCGTTGTGGTGGTCATCTTCAGACTGAACAGTGAACTCTTTCTTAGTCGTATTTCTCACTTGATCTCTGTAAATCTACTATTTGTTGATGTCAAATCATAACTATAACCATAATCATTTATTCAACAATAATTGACAATGGAGAGTAGGCTACAACAGGGTTTCTCCCCAAACTATTCCTCTCCCAATTAATTATACAAGCGGTCCAGGTTTTTGTAGGTTTTGTTGTAGTAATTTCCCTCAATTACTTTTTTATTAGTGCCCATTACCAAATTTCCCATTACCATTTCATTAGTTCCCACTACCAAAACAAAATTGAAAAATTTGAATTCAGGATTAGCACATAATATACTTGAAAAAATCATCAAATGGAAAAATAAAAAATTTTGAGCAAATTTAATCTAATCCTTCAATTCTTATTCCTATTCCAACTCACATTTCTCTGGCTATCTTGATTTTTTTATAATTATTCCTATAGGTCTTAACTTTACAATAGCTTTTTCCGTTTTCCGTTTTTTACACGTAATCCTTCTCCTATTTTCCATCCATTTTCCTCCCAATCCTCTTTCACTTCATTTTTCTTCCAATCTTTTATCCATCGTTCTTTTTTATGTCATTCTGCACAAATTACTGTGGCAAATTACTTTTTTAAGAGAAAGGCTCTCTAATTTGTTATTAGCCTACAGCTCATAACAACATGGATAAAATATTCTGTTATATTTTACTGTTCTTCTTCCTCTATTTCATCAATGATTGTTCTTCCTTTCCCCTCCTTCATCCTCTCATAGCCCTCATTTCGCACAAGTCTCTTTCGTTATAAGTCTCCTTTTTATAAGTTCATTATAGTCTCATTTAAATATTTCTTTGAATGCTGCACACATTCAGATCTTCAATTGCCGAATCAACTGAAAGTGGCCAATATGCTGAAGAAAAAACGATAAAGGGAGAAATCGTGATAAAGATTTATTAAAAAAAGAGAAAGAAGAGAAAACAATATTGGAGGATAATGGAAAATATGAAATTTGAAGCGTTCAAAATCATTAAATGAACAACTTATCAAAGCCTATAAAAAAATATGCATATGGCTTTTGTTGTGGGGAGCTACCCATAAGGGTAGGTTCCACTCGCCTTGGTCACAATCTGGTCACCCATCCGAAATCAGTCCATAGCTATTATTATTATTATTATTATTTTTTTAGTTGCGTAAAGTCACAAATTTTGAGCAAGGCTCAAGTGGCATGGAACATGTCAAAATTCAGAATCGAAATCCTGGGAATGTGTTGCAGCATTCTTCTATGGTATAGGGACATGCCTTTACCAATGTCTTGGTTATCTTCAATGAAAATACTTTATAAAGCTACTACACATCCTAATCTCCTCTGGAACACAATTGTAGAGCTTTAATCCCGAGTAATATGGTCCTTTCTCAAGAAGAGAGAGTCGATGAATAGGGAGTTGGAACAGACCTGCATCTTAACTGTGTCTTAACATCACGATCACCTAGCAACCGTTTCACTGAACAACCAGACACACCACACAAAGCCCATAAACCCAACAAGTGAAAACTTACTAAAGAAAGGAAGTCAACAAAATAGTCAACAGAAGTCAATAAAAGTCAACAGTCAATAGTCAAAATAGTCAACAAAAGTCAATAAAACTGGATCAGAAGATAATGAAATATATAAATTCAAAACTGTTAAAACTCACATATAGAAGAATGGATTGAAACTAAAAAAATCCCCCACATTGATCTCTGAGTGGTGGACAGAAGATAACAGGCCACTCCATAATAATTATTCCTCGATGCGTGACAGCTGGCACAAAAGGGCGCGCAATTTGAAAAATGGCGGCAATCAGCAATGGTGTCGTCCAATTCTATTTTGGCGGGAATCGTTTAGCCAGGGGCCATAGATTGCCAATTTACCAAACCAGAGCGGCAGCTGAAATTCATTCCAATCGAATCTGCTCTTTCCTCTTGCCACTACTGGAGAGTAGAAAGAGGCGAAGAGAGAGAGAGAAAATAAGGAGAAAGAAAAGAAGAGAAAGAAAGGGATAGGAGAGAAAAGGATAGAGAGAAGAAAAGGAAGATAGGGATGAAGGAGGAGAAGAAGGAATGGGTCAGAGATGGTTAAGGAAAGAAGGAAGTAGGAAGACGAGTAAGAAAGAGGAAGAGGAAGAGGAAGAGGAGGAGGAAGAGGAAGAGGAAGAGGAAGAGTAAGAGGAGAGAAAGACGAAGAGGAAGTGGAAGAAGAAGAGGAAGAGGAAGAGGAAGAGTGAGAGGAAGAGGAAGAGGAAGAAGAAGAGGAAGAGGTAGAGGAAGAGGAAGATGAAGAGGAAGAGGAAGACAAAGAGGAAGAGGAAGAGGAAGAGGGAGACGAAGAGGAAGAGGAAGAGAAAGTGGAAGAGAAAGAGGAAGAGGAAGAGGAAAGGAAGAGGAGAGGAAGAGGAAGAGGAAGAGCGAAAGAGAGAGGAAGGAAAATAAGAAGGAGGAAGACAGAGGAGAAAGAGTGAGACATAGAAGAGGAAAAGAAGAGAGAGGAAGACAGAGAAGGAAGAAGGAGGCAGAAGAGAAAAAGAACGAGCACGAGGGAAACAGAGGGGAAAGAGAAAAAAGGAAACAGAGAAGAAAGGGAAGAAATAAGGAGACAGAAGTGAAAGAGAAGACAATAAGGGAGACAGAGGACAAAAGGAGAAGGAAGAAGGAGACGGAGAAGAGATGAAGAGAGGAGGAGCTAGAGGAGAAGGAGAGGTAGAAAGAGGAGGACAGACGAGAGAGAGGAGGAGAAAGAGGGAGACAGAGGAAAGCGAGATAGAAAGAGGGAGTTGAGAGAAGAAAGAGAAGTAGAAAGGAGTAGACAGAAAATAAAAAGGAGGAGAAAGAGAAGAAAACGAGGTAGACAGAGGGAAAAATGAGAAGAAAGAAGTGGACAGAGAAGAAAAGGAGAAGAGAGGAGGAAATAGAGGAGAAAGAGGAAGACAGACGGGAAAGAGAAGGAGAAAGAGTGAGACAGAGGAGAAGAGAAATAGAGAGAGGATGGTAGAGGAGAAAGATAAGTAGAAAGAGGAGACTGACAAGAAAGAGGAGGAGGAAGACGAAGACAGATGAGAATAACGAGGAGAACGAAGGAAAGGAAGGAGAAATATGAGGGAAAAGAGGAGCCAGAGGCGAGAAAAAAGAAAATAGCATTCCTCCAGTCATCGATTAAGAACAAGAGGTGGAGAAGAATGATTGAAGAAGACCTATCATTACACCACTGGCGGCTCGTACCCACGAAACAGGTGAAGTGACCGTATCTTTTACTGTACAACACTTCACCTGTTTCGTGGGCACGAGCCGTCAGTGCATTACACGCACACATGCAAAAAGTTTGTTCATTTCATCTCAAGTCATCGTGAATAAGGTATAGACATAATAATTAACTCGACAGAAACATTAAATAATATAAACAATAAATAATATTCTATTGCATAGTAGAAACGAGTGTAATTGACTTAATTTCAGCGAAAAAATCAATTTCGTTATGATACGTTACAGCATTTATTCAACATTAATTTATCGACTTTTATTCCATTTCAACCGCAAAGAATCTGACCAGATTCAGTTTATCAAGACTATTGATTATTCAAAAAATAACTTCATACACCGCAAACCACACTTCCGTCCCCCTGAATTTCAAACAAGCTCTATTGAAACGGCCTCTGGTCGACCATAGTCTGTCCAAGCAAAGAAGACACTCTGGCAAGATGGGAAAACGACTCTAGCTCGATCAATATCGGTTCAAATATCATCAATTTAAAATCAAAGTATAGAAAACATTCTGATCTACAATTTAGGGGCAAATTTATAATTTTTGAACCAATATTGACCGAGCTGGAGTCATTTTCCCATCTTGCTAGAATGTCTCCTTCGATTGTACAGACTAAACTTCACAATGACCACACACAATTTACATAACAATAAACCAGATTCTAACTAGACTGGCGGTTGGCAAACACCTTCTATCGCTGCTCAGCTCTGTTAGGACAATCTGAAGGCGGTCTCCAAGCGCGTACAAGTCGAGAGTGACCTCACCAAACTATTTCACCACCGAAAACCGCTCAAGACTGTCCTGAAAGAGCTAAGAATAATTATAAACCGTCGATCCCCATCCGCCACTTTCATTGTCATCTGCTTTATATGGTCATGTATTATGCACGTATTGTGCAAAGCATCGCAGTAAAATATGGATTCGCCAGTGATCGTAGCAGTAAAACAATGATTTTATAGGAAAGTCTGATTCTTTCAGAGATTTTGAATTGTTGGTTCATCGTTTATTGTGTTCTAGTTTTAATGTTGGTTGATAATAATATTCCACTTTATGATAGAATAGTACACATATTTCACCGTGAATATTTTGAATCACTGACTTTTTCACAAACAAAATATATTTGAAATACTTTAGACTACTCTAAAGTAGTTATTTATGAACCAACACTTATAATCCATCGAGTTGATTCATCATAACTAGCACTAGCAGTTCAAAACTTGGTGATTTTATAATAATAATAATAAATTAAAATCTACATATATTACTACGAGTTGATGCATCATAACTAGCACTAGCTGTTCAAAACTTGGTGATTTTATAATAATGATAATTAATTAAAATCTACATATATTACTACAAGTTGATGCATCATAACTAGCACTAGCAGTTCAAAACATGGTGATTTTATAATAATGATAATTAATTAAAATATACATATATTACTTCAAGTTGATGCATCATAACTAGCACTAGCAGTTCAAAACTTGGTGATTTTATAATAATGATAATTAATTAAAATCTCCATATATTACTACGAGTTGATGCATCATAACTAGCACTAGCTGTTAAAAACTTGGTGATTTTATAATAATAATAATTAATTAAAATCTTCATATATTACTACAAGTTGATGCATCATAACTAGCACTAGCAGTTCAAAACATGGTGATTTTATAATAATGATAATTAATTAAAATATACATATATTACTTCAAGTTGATGCATCATAACTAGCACTAGCAGTTCAAAACATGGTGATTTTATAATAATGATAATTAATTAAAATCTCCATATATTACTACGAGTTGATGCATCATAACTAGCACTAGCAGTTCAAAACATGGTGATTTTATAATAATAATAATTAATTAAAATCTACATATATTACTACGAGTTGATGCATCATAACTAGCACTAGCAGTTCAAAACTTGGTGATTTTATAATAATGATAATTAATTAAAATCTACATATATTACTACGAGTTGATGCATCATAACTAGCACTAGCTGTTGAAAACTTGGTGATTTTATAATAATAATAATGATTAATTAAAATCTCCATTCATTACTACAAGTTGATGCATCATAACTAGCACTAGCAGTTCAAAACATGGTGATTTTATAATAATGATAATTAATTAAAATCTACATATATTACTACGAGTTGATGCATCATAACTAGCACTAGCTGTTGAAAACTTGGTGATTTTATAATAATGATAATTAATTAAAATCTCCATATATTACTACAAGTTGATGCATCATAACTAGCACTAGCAGTTCAAAACTTGGTGATTTTATAATAATGATAATTAATTAAAATCTCCATATATTACTACGAGTTGATGCATCATAACTAGCACTAGCAGTTCAAAACATGGTGATTTTATAATAATGATAATTAATTAAAATATACATATATTACTTCAAGTTGATGCATCATAACTAGCACTAGCAGTTCAAAACATGGTGATTTTATAATAATGATAATTAATTAAAATATACATATATTACTTCAAGTTGATGCATCATAACTAGCACTAGCAGTTCAAAACATGGTGATTTTATAATAATGATAATTAATTAAAATCTCCATATATTACTACAAGTTGATGCATCATAACTAGCACTAGCTGTTAAAAACTTGGTGATTGTATAATAATAATAATTAATTAAAATCTCCATATATTACTACAAGTTGATGCATCATAACTAGCACTAGCTGTTGAAAACTTGGTGATTTTATAATAATAATAATAATAATAATAATAATTAATTAAAATCTCCATATATTACTACGAGTTGATGCATCATAACTAGCACTAGCTGTTGAAAACTTGGTGATTTTATAATAATAATAATAATTAATTAAAATCTCCATTCATTACTACAAGTTGATGCATCATAACTAGCACTAGCAGTTCAAAACATGGTGATTTTATAATAATAATAATAATTAATTAAAATCTTCATATATCACTACGTTCTTTTGTAAACTACCAGTCTCCCTGGCACTAATACAAAAGCGAAAAATTTCTGACCGGATTTGTTATCAACAGGAACGTTGAAACCTTGAAATTCAAACACACTCTCCTACCAACTGCACAAAACAAAATTCCCTCCTGTTATAACATATCGATAACATCTATTGGATGTCAATAAACTCAATAATTATGAGCCTGCACACCTGGCTTCAAAAGTAGGGCAACAATTTATTAGCTAATGAATGATTAGTATATGTAGTATATTGTTGATTTCGATTTTATTTGCATGTATGAATGAACTTTCCATATCTGTTGTACTCTATATTGTATATCATTGATTCACAATTTTAAACATTACACGATCTTCTAAGCTAGAACCAACTAGATCAACTGAACTTATCACAATTTCCAATAATTTTCCATCGATTGATCAATTTGTTATTGACTTGTGATACCCTACTCAAACTATGATAATCTCCTTGGGAGATGTAGGTCAGATACAGGGAGTAAGATGAGAATACAGATATATCCTGTCCAAGCAAAGAAGACCCTCTGACAAAATTGGAAAATGACTCAAGCTCGGTAAATTTTGGTTCAAAAATTATCAATCTGATCTAAAATTGTAGAAAACAATTTGATCTACTACTATAAGACCACATTTATAATTCGTGAACAAATATTGACCAAGCTGGAGTCATTTTCCAATCTTGCCAGAGGGTCTTCTTTGCTTGGACAGACTACATCAGATTCCTTGAATACATTGTGCAAATTACTGTTACTGTAATCAATTCAATCATACAACTCAATACAATTCAATCATTATTTATTCATGAAATTATATTTTCAGTCAATATTATTCTTCTGTGTTTTTAATAACTTAATTAGTTGGGTATACTTCAATTTTTTTTTAAAACTGAAGTTTGAAGCCAGACGTGAATAATGGTAATAACTACCTATAAATCACAAACTATCATTTGCCCCGTTTAGACACCTGTAACAAAATCCCAAGGCATGATGCTCTTGAAATTCCTTCATAATTATAGTCTTTCCAAGCAAAGAAAACATTCTGGCAAGACGGGAAATTGACTCCATTTTTCTCAATATTACAATATCCATAAATTTGGTCTCAAATTGTAAATCAGAATATTTCCTACAATTTGAGATCAAATTCATAATTTTTGTACCAATATCGACCGAGCTGGAGTCATTTTCTATTTTGCCAAAATGTCTTCTTTGTTTGGACAGAAAAATCCAAATTTAAGAGCGCACCTGACCCAACAAATCTTGAAGAACTAGCTCAAGCGTTCAAACTTTTTAACGAAGTTTAGAAATCTGACATTGAAAAATGACCTGTCCAACTCACTTCAGTGTGTAAAAGACAAAAAACAAAATTTAGTTCAAGAAATAGATCTCTTTCCATTCAAATTAAGCGGTTTTGAAGGATGTGCAACAGGGAGGTATTTTGGGTCCAGTCCAATTTCTCATATATCTTGGTCAAATGCTTTCGACAAGTCAACTACATCATAGAGGATCTTAATTATTCTAAGTTGAATTCCACACAAAAATCTTAGTATTTTGTAATAGTTCTCATGAAAATTTGTCCCATTTCGTCTCGTCAGATCATGAAAGTTAATTATTATTTAATTGTCTGCATCTTGACATTTTCCAATACTCTACTGAAGAGTATCTACCACTGCTCGATACATTACATTACAAAATATCTCCATTCAACGAAAAAGCCAGACACAAATATCAATATTTCGAATAATTTACATCAAAATCTATTCTCCTACTCGTCAAGTCATAAGAAATTACAGATAAAAGTTTCACATAATAATATGAATCTACAAGTAAATGTTAACTGTAATACAATATTTGACAGCTTGTCACATCTTATGGTCGCATCATGGAGAGTTTAGACTTATATTATTGTGAATTGAATATCATCACAGGAATTCAGTATTTTCAAACACTTCTTCATTATTTTCTTATTACAAAACTAGAAAGAATATGACATAGTCACTGTTTATTCCCAATTTAAATGTTGGATTAATAAGTATTTCTATCATTCAACAATATTATGTTATGTTTACTTCATGATAATGGTCTTGTTTGGGAAAAAATACATTATTTATCCATTCATTCACATTATCTTCCCCTTCTCGTTCAATAATAGATTATCTCCTTCAAACAAAAAATTAAATCCACACACAGATCTCAGCTTCTCCTTTCTATACTTCTCTCCTCTTTAAGTATCTTTTAATACTTCTCTTAAAAACACATTTCTCTATACTTTACACATTTAGTAAAGTAAATTAGCACAGTAAGTTGTAAAAACCATCGGCACGACCAAACGTGATGTTTAGTCGTCCAAGAGTCAAGTCATGATTTAATCTGTCCAAGCAAAGAAGACATTTTAATGAGATGGGAAATTGTCTCCAGATCATTCAATATTGGTTAAAAAATCATAAATTTCGTCTAAAATTGTAGGAAACATCCTGATCTACAATTTGAGACCAAACTTATAATTTGTGAACCAATATTCACCGAGTAAGAGTTATTTTCTCATCTTGCCAGAATGTCTTCTTGCTTGAACAGACTATAGTCAAAGAGTTGAGTCATGATAATTGAATTTCTGTTTATAGGTTTTGGTCACTATTCTTTCGAGTCGTTTTACAATGTTTATGATAAACAGACTGATGTGAAGCTATGAAATGTCCCAGAGTGTTTTTCGAGTATTTTTCATCACTGAAATTAAGGTGCTCCAAACATTTATTCATTTATTTATTATCATAAGCTACAAAATAATACTTAATGGAAGGCTTGACATGATTACTCCCAAAACTGTCCCTTTACCAATTTTTCATAATAAGTCCAAATATTTACTTCAGCTCATTTCATTTGACTTCAACAAATTTTCACTCATAAGGAAACCAAAAAAAAAAACATTTTATGATGGATTAGAATAATTAAAATATTACAACAAGTTGTGATTTGTTTGTGTGACCTGAATCGGCCATCTTTTCATAATTAGGAAAATACCACAACTTCATTTCATTCCTTCTATTTATTCATAAATTTATACAAAATACTAAAATCGAGATGAAATTGTTTCTCTCTCAAAATTGTTTCAATAAAGCCAATGTTTTTTTGAAAAAAGGTTATGATATTTTAGCACTACTAGAACAAATGATTCTAATACCAAAAAAATAATAAGAACATCGAAGGACAATGTTGCATTCAGAGATAAATACGTATGTCAATGGCTCAAATGCCCTTGAAGGGCTAGGCCTACCAGCTTGTCGACAGCTTCACCATACAGCAGAGGTGAATAACCATCAACTAGGATAGAGGTGACGTGTGGTTAGCAAGTTGATCCTCTCAACCATGAGCTAGTCTCTGTAACCAAGTGACGGCGCAGAACACCTCTGAATAACATCCAGTTAATCAGTTGAAGTGTAATACCCGAATAACTATTATCCTAAAGACGGTAAGCGACTGACTATCTTTACTGACGACCACCGGCAGCTCGTACCCACGAAACAGGTGAACTGCTTGTATCTTTTACTGTACAGCACTTCACCTGTTTCGTGGCCACGAGCCGCCAGTGCTGTGATGTTTAGTCGATGGGCTAGATTATTTTGTTGTTAGTTGCATCGTTGTTCTAACGACAGAACAATCTCCAAAGGAAAGAATGTATTTCCTCAGAGATAGGCAGTTTCAATATAATGCAGTGAGAAAGTTTATCAAAATAAGTGTTCGGGCATAGCTTCCTTATATAGGAAACTTTGGTTAGGGACTACAAAACTAGCGGATAAATCAGCTGACAAGCTAGACGAAAATCAATGAACCCTGAGCCTTTTCATTAGACTATAGTTATCAAGGAGTTTCAAATTGAGTTAACTTATTCGAGTTACAAATTAACGTAATACTGAGTGAACAATAATTAACACTAAGTAACTGACACTTTTTTTAAAGATCATCACAACAAGTTTGGTTCGAGTAGACTTCAGTCATAGTAAGTAGCTCCTCAAGTAACTTCCACCGAGTAACTTGTGTAGAATTGAATTAATATCTGAAGCCTCATCAATAGACAGTATCAAACAATAGTTCTAGGGGACCCCAACGGTTTATTTGAACCAACTTCCCAAACATTTCTAAGCCTAGGAAGCCACGTTGCTTCCTGTGAACTCAGAAGATGAAGTTCGACTGTAAGTCAATTCAGGGAGAAAGGGAGAGAGAGGAAAAGAGAGAGTGAGTGAGAGAGATAGAAAGAGAAAGGGAAAGAGAAAGAGAGTGAGAGATGGAATGGATAAGAGAGAGAGAGAGGAAGAGAGAAGAGAGAAAAGAGAGTGCGAGTGAGTGAGAGTCAAATCTCTACGAATTCATCAACTTTCTAGGATGTCAAAGGATTGTTTATGAGGAGGGAAATGAAGAGGAATGAAGTAGAGAATTGAGAAAGTTTGAGTTTGGCAGAGGAAGAGAGAAAAAAAGAGGAGGAGAGAGAGAGAGAGAGAGGGAGAGAGAGAGGAGAGAATAATAGAAAGGGAATTTAATTGGAGAGAGTCGATATCCTCTTAGATTTGGGATGCCAAGTATTGTTCAAGACTAGGGGATTATATTGGAAGAAATAATCGAACATTTAATTGCAAAATAATTCATAAAAAATTGCTTTTCCTGATTATTCACTTCATAGAATTTCATTTTTGTCCTATTAAGTAGTTCCCATTGAATATAAATATCTCGATTCATCTCTAATTGTTAAAGCTTCAATTCCAAAATAAATACACCGTCTCCTAGTAATTGTTCTATCAATCTTATTTCATTATTATTACCCAACATTCATTTAGATATTCATTGATTAAAGAGGAAACAATACTACTTCTCCATTACTTATAGCTTTCTTCATCTCTGGGAACATTCATGCTCTATGGGTGTGAGGAGAATCAGCTGTTGCGTCTAGGCATAGGCATAACATAACTATTAATAGTTGGTCAAAGCAAAGAAGACATTCCGGGAAAATGCGGAAATGACTCCAGCACGGTCAATGTCAGTTCATAACTTTATCAAATGATGGGAAACATTCTGATCTACAATTTATGGCCACATTTCAAATTTTTAAACCAATATATTGACAGAGCTGAAGCCAAAATTCACAAATGAATTCACAAATTTTGAACCAATAATGTTGATCGAGCCGGAGTCATTCTCCCATCTTGCCAGAATGTCTTCTTCGCTTGTACAGACTATAGTAGCTTGGTTTCCATTAATTCATTTCTTCATTATAATTCATTGGTTGGTTGCAAAATAAATAAAAATCAAACACCCTTTTAAAAAACTTATAAAATTATTGTGTTTCACTAATTTTTAAGTTTTTTAAAAGGGTGTTTGACTTTCATTCATTTTGCAATTATTTTTAATAGCCCTAAGTTTTAAAGTTCAGTTTTCATTGGTTAGATATGAAATACATCTTCTAGATACTTATCATCAATGACTTGCATTGTAAAGGTAATCAGCTGTTTCATCTAGGCCCAATTCATGTTGATATTCTTTCTTTTTATTGATAAAAAAATAATTCATCTTCTCTTATTGTTCCATTGATTACTCCATCTCAGGGAACATTCGAGCCCTATCAATGACCTGCATTGTATAGTGCATCAGCTGTTGGTCCCCCCTCCCTCGTCCCCACATTGGCCAGTTTCCTGTGCTGTGATTGGACGCAGCAGTTGCTCTGTTTTCAGCCTATTGTCATCTTGAGTTGGCTTAATTTGATAGTGCCACCATAAAGTTGGCCGCAATCAGGGTCACTTCATCCTATTTGCAACATTCAAAGGTCTTCCGTTCCATGCTGAATGTATCGAACCCTTGCATTAATATTTCTGTTATAGTCTGTCCAAGCAGATAAGACATTCTGGCAAGATGGGAAAATGATTCCAACTCGGTCCAAATTGATACAAAAATTGAAAATTTGATCTCAAGTTGTAGATCAAAATACGTTTTCCCAAAATTTGAAACCAAATTTATTATTTTTGAACCAATATTGACCAAGCTTGAGTAATTTTTCTATCTTGCCAGAATGTAGCCTATTCTTTGCTTGAACAGACTATTTCTGACTTGGCCATGAATTTACTGATTTAGGGCCGGTTTCTCCAAATACGTTTAACTGAAATTTTAGTTTAAACTATCAGCTGTCAGTGTATGGTCACTTTTATCAACTTGTGTTTCAATTGAGCCAGCTGATGGTTTAATCCAAAATTCAGATTAACTTTTTTGGAGAAACCGGCCCTTAGTAGTTATAAGAAGCAGTTGTGGAAATGTATCTACTGTATTCATAAACGGAACATTCAAAAAATTGCAATTCATATGAAAAATATAACTAATGAAAATAGGCCTACCAGAATTAGTTTTTTTCATAATTTAGAAAATTAAATTGCTTTTCTATTGGTATACTCATAATAGAGAATTTACTAGAAGAAGATGATATTCATATAAAATATATAACAAATGAAAATAGGCCTGCCAGAATTTTGCATTATTTAAAAAATGAAATAGCTTATTTACTGGTAAACTCAAAATGGAGAATTCACTAGAAGGAGAAAGTATGTTCACAAACAATTCAATTTCCTCTCAAGAAGATACAAAAGTGCATCAAATTTGATACATAGTATGATAAAAACGATACAGTACGTTTCAAAGATGACAAGTCTAAAACAAGGTTATAATTAACCATGGAGCTTTATATCAAATATATTGAGTTCGAAAAACATTTTCACTGTTTTAAATTCTAATTTTGATAAGACTTCTGAATTCCAAAAATGTCCAATAAATTATTGGCAGCCTAGCTCGGTAACGGTGATCGTTAAGTTGTCATTTAGGCTGAATGATACAGGTAGCTGAATGATTCAACTATGCCTCAATGATGTTATTGGAATCAAAATAGACAATATGTTTCATATATGTTAGATGTTTCATATAATCTTTTATTCTAGATCCAGGAATCTATCACATCTATTTTCTCCGCTGTCACAATTTATTAAAATGATGTACAGCCGCTGGAATTTTCAATTTTCTGTTGTCAAATTTCTGGGACCTTGACTCAGCACAGACTTTGACTGCGAACATTTCAAAGGGTTGAACTTCATACAAACGGGAAATTGCCTAGCCTGAGGGTAGAGTGAGAGAGAGTGAAATAAAGAGAGAGAGAGAGAGAGAGAGAGAGAGAGAGAGAATACAATTCCCATATTTAATAACCTGGGAGGGCGAAGTTAGGAGGCAGTTAAGAGGGAGAAAGAGACACCTCTCTTACACTTAACCCTCAAAGAGAGAATCTAAGAAAAGAGGAAGAGATTGAGAAAGATAGAGAGAGAGAGAGAAATAGAGGGAGAGAGAGAAAGATAGAGAGATAGATAGATAGATAGAGAGAGAGAGATAGAGAGAGATAGAGGAGGAAGAGATTAAGAAAGAGAGAAAGAGAAAAAAGAGAGAGATAGAGTAGGAAGTGATTGAGAAAGAGGAAGAAAGAGAGAGAGAGAAAGTGAGAAGACGGGAAATTGGAAAAAGAGGAAGTGAAGAGAGAGAGAGAGAGAGAGAAATATTATGAATAATAAATAATTATTAAGAGAGAATGGGAAGGTGATAAAGGAAAAAGACGAAGTAGTAATGATGTGAAAAATGAGAGAGGAGAAAATGTAGAGTGAGAGGGGAATATTATAGTGAAAGAATTGAGAGAGAAGAAGAGAATAATAAGGAAAGAATGGGAGAACAAACAAAGAGAGTAGGAAAAATGAATGTCTTAGAAGGAAGAGGAATAAAATGAGAAAAGGATCGTACAAAAAAGTTGATGATGACAGAAAAATAGAAGAAGAGGAGAAAAATCAACAACTTGAAAAATTAGTAAAATAATGAAATAATGACGTATAGTCTGTCCAAGCAGAGAAGAGCCTCTGGCAAGATGAGAAAATGACTCCAGCTAGGTCAATTTTGGTTCAAAAATGATTGATTTGGTCTCAAATTGTAGATAAGAATGTTTCCCACGATTGAGACCAAATAAATAATTTTTAAACCAATATTGATCGAGCTGGAGTCATTTTCTCATCTTGGAGGCTCTTCTTTGCTTGGACAGACTTCAGTATGTTATAAAGAATGAAGAGAAAAATTGAATAGAAAGGGTGAAATTGAATGACGGAGAAGAAAAAGATAAGAACGAGCGTATAGGGAGAAATAAGGCAAAAAAATTGGTAAGGGTAGGGAGAGAGAACGAAAAGAGCGAAGGAAATTCCGAATATGTATAAGTTTGAAAATGAAAAACAAAGAACAAGGGATGAAGGACAAAGGAGAATAGCTTATCGAAAGGTGATGGGAAAGAGGAAATCTGAAAGAGAAGAAAATAGGAAAAGCGGACTGGAAAATTCAATAAAGGAAGAGAAAATTATCCAAAGGTCAAGAGAAGGTGAAGTAGGAGAAGTGGGAGAGAGAAAGTCATAAAAATAATTGTAACGAAAGGAACGCAGTGAGGAAGAGGAGAAACATCAGAGAAGCGATAAAGAGAATATGACAAGGTGAGAGAAAGGATAAACGAGGATAGAAGAGAGTGAGAAAAAGTGCGTGGGTAGAAAGGAGCCTCAGGCTTCCATTCTATTCTAACCAATAAGCTACCAAAAGTCCATAGGAAGCTTGTAAACCCTCCCAACCCACGCCAATATGTTCATAGCAAATACTTCCATTAATTACATTGCATATTGCTGTGGTGGATTCTCATGAAACTGTATTTTGTGATGACATTTTTCTATATCCGCTTCTAACATAATACAAGCATGAACTTCGGAGATTTACAAGAGCAGCGTACTTCATCTTTATGGCTGAACTTCGGAGAAGAAAACATTTTTCAATTTAGTTAGAATATTTTTATCAATTTGAACATACACACAAATATTTGAATAAAATGTCATAAATGTCACCATGTCATAAATTAGATTACCCTTACCAATAATCTGAGAAATATTAGTATAGTCTGACCAAGCAAAGAAGAACCTCTTGCATGATGTGAAAATGACTCCAGCTTGGTCAATATTGATTTAAAAAATATCAATTTGATCTCAAATTGTAGGGGACGCTTTGATCTACTATTAAGACCACATTTATAATTCTCCTAAAAATATTGACCAAGTTGGAGTCATTTTTCCGTCTTGCCAGAGGCTCTTCTTTGCTTGGTCGGACTATAACAGCTGTAATAGCTTCTTGTTAGTTTGGTTCTTTTTGGCTCTTAAACTTTCCTAGTTAATTCGAAATTTACAATGTTTTTGAACAATTCTATTTGTTTTTTATTTGATATTTATTTTAAACAGTGAACTTTCATCAAAATTCAGAATTTTTTAAGATGAAAAATGTTTTTTTAAAGTGAAAATTTCAATGTAAACTTTCATCATCTCTCATTCACCATGTAAACATCATAATTCACACTCATCATCACCTCTGCTTAAAATACTTGCTATTAAGTCGCAATTGTAACAATAAATGAACAATCACCTTCAATTTATTCCCACACCTCATCCTTTCATAAATTTAATAATTCTCATCTGAACCTTATACTGAACTGATTTTCATTAACATTTGAGAATTCCTCAAATAATCGTTTCATTGTGAAAATACATGTAGCTTCTCTTAATGCTAAGCTGAGAACAATCTATCGGCCCGGTTGGGGTCGATATTACAACCTTCAGTCCGCTAGCGCTACCCGGTCGTGGGTTCGAATCCCACCAGAGGCATGGTCGTTTATGCACCTCATTAATAACCCTTTCACACTCCATCGCCCACGCACAAGTGAAATTGAATACTTATGTGAGTATTATCCACAATACCTGAACAATTGTGGAACAATAAAAAGAACAATACATGGACAATTAATTATAAAGTTAAATTGGAATAGAGGATGTTTTAGGCGAATGCCTGTATTTTCGTTCCTTTTATAGTAACCTGTAGTTCCTGATAGATATAGTTCCTGTTATTATTTACAATTGAGAATGGCAAATTAGCCGAAACATGTTGTATGTGAGATAAAAAATATTTTTTTAAAGGGTACTCTGATTCTAATCATTTTTAAAGTTTTAAAAAATAGTTCCTGTATTATAGTTCCTTTTATAATTGTAATCAAATAAATGGATAAATAAAATAAAATAAAATATTATTCTGATAAAATTATAATAAACTAGATAGAATGTAATAGTATTAGTAACACTCAAATAATCAAAAGGAGTAGAAAAAAATGATTATCTTGAATTCGGATATTCAATAAACTCGATCAATTTCAGCAATCAGAATCATCGATTATCTAACAAACAATAAATCTCGTTAAAATAAATAAGCATAAATTATTATTATCTCAATGAATATGAAAATTAACGAATATAGTATTCAATTAATCTCGAAAATTCAATTGAATTGCACGTTTCATTTCTAGTTCTGGGTCACTTTTACAACTGATACGAAATAAATTTTCTAGGTCAAAGTGACCTGCATGACCGCGGAAACGATTGACTTATGTGACCGCGCTGTATACGATAGCGGTTAGATAAATGTCTCCAATAATATTTCGATTATTATCAATCGAACTATCGAGCCCAGACGGGCGATCATTATTTGAATTCATACATCACTCCTACAGTTTGTCCAAGCAAAGTAGACTTTCTGGCAAGATGGGGAAATTACTCCAGCTCGATCAATATTGGTTCAAGTATTATGAATTTGATCTCAAATTGTAGATCAGAATGTTCCCTACAATTTGAAAAACGAATTTACAAGTTGGAACCAATATTGACCGAGCTGGAATCATTTTCCCATCTTGCTTCCGAGCATAAAACTTCTAGACCTAAGACAAACCTCTCCACAAAACTTCAACATTTTCTGCCGATTGGTTCTCGAAAAATCCGAGAAAACGCAGAACAACAATTAGGGCCCGTATCGACAGTGCGAGGCATGTGCCGCGAATGCCTCAAGGTATAGTCTGATCAAACAAAGAAGAGTCTTACTTCAGTCCCCAGCTCGGTCAATATTGGTTCAAAAATTATTGATTTGGTCTTAAATTAATGATCAAAATGTATCCTATAATTGAGATTGAGACCAGATCAATAATTTTTTTAACCAATATTGACCGAACTGGAGACTGGAGACTCTTCTCTGCTTGAACAGACTATACCTTGAGGCATTCGCGGCACATGCCTCGCACCGTCGATACTGGCCTTTAGTGAAATGCAAATATCCTTGGAAAGTTTCAAAAATCCTTTCTTAGTGCGCGTCAGTTCAACCGAACATGTCTGTCAAATTTGAACGCATTCGGTTCGGTAGAATTCTAGTTCTACTGATGAGTGAGTGCTATTCAGCTTTTATATGAATAGATGAGTAGCTGAAGTACAGTGCAATTAGTAAAAAGAGTGAAAAAACCGGGATTTTTTTCTGAAAAATACGCTTGTTATATTATTTTATGGGAGTAGCCTAAATGTTATTGTTGATGAAACACAGTACTGGAATCTCGTAATGAATTGTGTATTGTGAGCTTATATATTCTAATAGTTTTAATGAGGTTTAAAAGATGGCGGTCCAAATCTAGTTGTGATATGCATGTCTCTTTATCAATTCATTGTTATTGAGGTATTATATTTAACCTAGAATATCTGGTACCGAGCTTCGCTCTGAAGCTGCGGCCGCGAACTGTTGAACTACATAAATATGTTATCGTAAAAAATCAAGGAACCTCCTTGTAAAAAATAAATTCAAAATTGATATGATCACCTCTCACAATTTTTTGGCATGAACATGTGTTATAGACTTGAATGTAACTCCATTTACTCCAGCTGGATAGTTTTGGTCAGCTAACGATAACAGCCATTATACGCAGTACTTGGGATTACGCCTGAATGAGGAATATTTAATTCTTCTATTAATCCTGCCAGAGAGTTTTCCCGGACATGAGACCTGGTGCAATCTTATTTTTCCATCACGGTTATATTACATTTCAAATTTCAAGAAAATCGTTAGAGCCGTTTTCTAGATCCGTGGTTCCACATACAAACATACATACAGAAATTACTCGCTTAATATAATAGGATTTATTATTTACTATTTTACAATTTTTGGGCCTGTAGATTTATTGAAACACTTGTAAATAAAGTTTGTTATTAAATTTATCCTATTTTGCTTTTATGCTTGTCTCTTGATGCATTCTATTCTCTCAATTTATTTCTTTTGGGCCTGTAAATTCATCAATTTCCTTCAAATCTGTCATTCAACTTGTAATATTATTTATAATTTTTGTGCTTTCATTAAATGCTTAAAATTATTAAAGAAAAAAATTGTGCATGTAATATTGTATGTAACAATATTTTAAATGTAAATGTTTGTATGTAAATATTTTTATAGTTTACAACTCCTGTATTTGTATGTATTTATATGGCTTTGCGTGTACAAATAAAATTATCATTTATTTATATTCTAATAGTGTATTGTAAGCTCATCATCAGGATATCCTCAGTATTATTGAACTTGAATTGCAACAGCTAACCAAGTTCCACTAGACTACAATAAACGTCGGCGAAATATTGAGAACAAGTGAAGAATAGAGGACAAGAAATGGGAGGAGGAAGAGAAGAGGAAGAAAAAGAAGAAGAAAATAAGAAGACGAGAAAAAATAAAAAGAGGAAAAAGAAGAAGAAGAATGAGAAGAAGAAGAAGACAAAAAATAGGCTGAATAGATGGCTGGTTGTTAAAATGAATGATAAAGGCCATCCATCGTTTGAAGAATCGCCAATCTTCAACTATGATAGGAGATAAATCAAGTTTGCAACTAGCTTGATTCAGCCTCGACCTTCAACCTTGGAGTTTATTAACATGATTTGACAAAACCATCTTTCAAACGCCATTTAACACAACAGCTGATTAGAACACTATTTCGCCATTCAACTTCAGGAACACTTTTAAAAGTAGGAACACAAAACTGGGTGATTCTATTTCTGGATTATATTCTAATAACTCGCTTCGCTCGCCTTCTCCGCCTAGCCAGGGGGCTCCGCCCACTGGACCCCCGACAGTATAGGCAGTGTAAGTGAGTAAAACAGGCTCGCTTCGCTCGCCTGCAAAACCTCTGTGTCAGCTGAGAAAAACAGGCTCGCTTCGCTCCCCTGCAAATTCCGTTAAGATAGAATTCGAAATTTATTGAACACAGCATTTCTAGAACTAATTTGGACCTGTTTACTCAATTTCAACATTTTCTGCCAATTTGTTCTCGAAAAATCTAAGAAAAACTCCGAAAATTCCAAAAAATAGTAAAACGCTAATATTAAGCGTAACCTTGGGAAGTATATCGGACATAGTTTGGAGCTTGATTCAATATCTTCCAAATTAATTCATCTATAATCTCGCTGAATCATTGAATTTACAGTTTGGATTTGTCGTATTAAGGTGAAAGATACGCAACCCTCAATACATCTACAATTTTGAAAAACTTATTACTTGCTCAATCTCGAACGGATTTCAAAAATATCTTAACACAACATTTCTAGACCTTATCTGACCGTTTTCTACCGATTGGTTTTCGAAAAAATTAAGAAAATGCCGAAAACTATAGAAAAACTCAAATATTTGACGTATTCTTGGATAGTTTCAAAAACCCGTTCTTAGTAGGCGTCTAGAGGTCCAACTGAACATGTCTGCAAAATTTGAACGCATTCGGTTCGGTAGATTTTTAGTTCTGCTGAGTGAGTGAGTGCCATTTCGCTTTCATACATAAAATATTACATATATAGAGATTATGTATAATCTCTAATACATAAATCTCTAAATCTCTAATCTTTTATGTATATGGCCCTGTCTATTATTTGTATTAAATGACAATCATCATGTTTTAGCAGACACGTGGAAGCTAGGCGGCTTTGTCTGTTCCTTGAGTGCTCCAAATGTTGTCAATTATTAAAGTTGTCATTTAAGACGGTTTTATACGATGCCAATTGGCGAGACAATCATTTGCTTCTGAAATGTACATTCTGTGTTGCAGATTAAACCATCTAACTTTCTGTTGAGAGACAATCTCAACTCTATCTTATACTTCTCTTTATTAACAGTGACTCTTTGACAGTAAGGATAATTAAAAGTAAATAGGATTGAGAGAGTTGTCTTATAGAATAATAAATGAATCTAAAAAGACTTCAGAAACTACTTAATAAAGGTGAACAAACCCTTTCAAAAAACTAAGCGGTTGGTGCTATTTTAAAAAGAGAAGGAAGAAGAAGAAGAAAAAGAAGAAGAAGGAGAAGAAGAAGAAGAAGAAGAAAAAACTTTAATAGGTTAAAGAACTGTAATCAACATGGTTTACCATGTTCCCATTTGTGGGAAATGGGGTTATATGGCGGAGTGGAACAACCCTTGGGTCTCCCCACTATAAAGTCATACGCTATAGTTATTTGTGCATCTAGGGACTAAAGGGCAACTTTTTCTCCCTGAGGGGAAACTGTTGTTGCCCGAGGCGTAGCCGAGGGCGACAATTTCCCTGAGGGAGAAAAAGTACTTTAGTCCCGTGATGCACACATCATTCTTCCTCCACCTACATTAATTAGCTATTGATAGGAATATATAGAGAGTCCCAAAATTAAAGTGCCAAACTCTGGGAATACATTCTATGGCTCAAAATAAAGAAAAATCACGATTAATCTTCTTTAAAAAAGCGATTTGTTCACCAGATATCCGCCTTTCTGCATTTTTTACAGAATAATTTTCATCTTCAAATTCTTTTAACCGATCTTTATTAAACTCGGCAAGTATATTCATATAAAAGAAATCAGCTGTAAAATAAATCCAACTTGGTTCAATCTGAAATCTCAAAACTAGGAAGTACGGTAGGTAGCTGCTACTTCCCAATTTATAATTTTTGTAAACAAAGTTTGTAACAAAAGTTTTACAAACTAAACAAAACTGGTGAAATAAAAGTATGACAAATGGAATGACTGGCAAGTTAACTTATATAGTAACAATAAAAGGGAAGCAAATAAGTTGATATTGCTTCCAGTTTTTAAGTAATGATACTGATAATAAAAAAAATTTATGAGAAACTAGATTGAGCAATGAAACTTCTATTTCAGTTTTTGATTAGGCTAATATGTAGAACTAAAGCCTAATAGAAAGAAGACATTCAAGCAATCAACTGAATCATTTCAAATTTACTATAATAGACTTCATTTTAATTAACGTTACATTAGACAAGTATGAAAGAAGTGAAAACAATCTTTTAGTTTTAATCTATAGGCTACAAAAATAAAAGAAAACAAAAGCATCAATAAAATTTATTTATTTCTAACAGATATCAGGCTACTAGCTTCCAGCAAGTACATACCGTATATTACAAATGTTAAATTGTAAATTCAACTTTCAGAGACAGTACAATGTTTGAAGGCCTATTTCGTCCACAACACAACAGTAACTGATCGTGAAAACCTGTTCATTAGGACAATTAAAATCCAAATAACATAATATTTCGTGTTGATACAACTCATACAACATAATAAAGGCTATCTAATGGAGGATATTCGTTTAAATTTATGTTGAAAAGTCCGGTTTCCAATTGAAAAACTTAAACGATTTACTAAAGTTTACTAACTTTAACGATTTTACTGACCTCAACTGCCATATAAGCTGAGGTTAACTATACTTCCAAACCTCAAAACCAAAAGTCTAATTCAACAAAGACATTCTTTTATCATTGTTCCAGTATAATATGACAGTGGACTATTGATAATTAGTCGAAATTAAAACGATAAACACACTATTATAATAATAAACTTAAATTATAACACACAGATCACAAAGTACGATAAGCCATTGTAGGAATGAATCAATGGGATTCGATTCTAATCAATTCGATAGTCGATATTCGATAGTGATCGAGAGTTCTAGCTCTTAAATCATGAAGATTGTTTTTACTTTGGTACTATACTTCCATATGTATACATTTTTACATTTCTATAAATTTATGAATAATATACAAGTATTTAACTTTCTTCCATCATGATCCATTGTTTTATAAATATTCCTTCAAAATATCAGCGTAACCAACCTTTCTTCCAAACTGTGCACTCTATAATGTTTACTGTTCTACAGTTCACGCCTAAGTTCCAAATGTTGACACAAAATATCATAGAGATGCTTCCCATGTTATTTAAATGGGCTTACTTTATTCCCTAGGGAATTTCAATCTTCTTTTTCTCCCGAGGGAGAGAATGAAGCGCTTTAGTATTCGATTCCGGGGAGTGAAATGCGACTTTAGATAGTAGGTTGAGGAAAAATAAATTTTAATTATTATCATGCTGACTTGAACTAAAGAGAATTAGAATCTGAAGTTCTTTGGTACCTGAGTTCTATTTTCTAGTTTCTCGATTAGTTTTAGTTTCTAGTTCCTCTATGTCCAATTTTCTAGTTCCTAGCTCCTCTCCATATTTTATTGTCCATTGTCTATTGTCCTATGTCCTATGTTCTATTTTGTAGTTACTTCATTCTTCAACCGGGTTTCACAGTATGAAGAGTGAATCGAGTAATCTTGGAAAATTTATGAAAATTAAAAATCTTCTCATGGCTTTTATTGGTGGGGAGACCCTTACGGGTAGCTCCACCTCGCCACTGTGTACTTGACCAAATACCGGTCACCCATCCAAGTGCAATCCACAGTGTTCGTGATTTAACATCACGTTCACCGATAGATCACCCTCACCGAGAGTCCAATACCCAGGAATAGTTATAGTTCGAGAATACGGAGATTCAGGCGCCGAAAAGATAGGCGGTTTCGTCCGCTCCTTGTGCGCTCGTCAGGTGAAGTGCCCGTATCTTATACTGTAAAACACTTCACCTTTCCTCAAGAGACGAGCCGCCTAGTGTTCTCCAACATGTAATATTATCAATTAAAAATGTATAGGGTGTTCAACTTAAAAGAGCCCCGTTACTTGGTTAAACTAATTGACGCCTGTTTCAAGTTGAACACTATATTTATCTATTCCACGATGATGCTTTCAATATCAGAAGAGACACTAAATGCTTTAAATCAGCTGTTAGTTGGTTACATCAAGTACAGGAGACAGACGAAACCGCCCAACTTATTAACGTCAGCTAAACAATTCACTTCACATCGTAACAGCATGTCTTCTCACCTTGCTCAAACTATACAACATTGGCGACTCGTGCCCACGAAACCGGTGAAGTGCTGTACAGTGAAAGATACGGGCACTACACCTGTTTCATGAAAAAGCTTGCTACCCGGTGAGTAGTTGCTACCCAGATAGCACGTAAGCTTATTTCAAGCTGTAAATTAAGTTGATTTTGAATTGTAAGTTCCAGTTTGATCAAACCAGCCTAATTCAAACTTGTAACAGGCTTCCAGCAATCAAGCTGGAAGTTTAAACTTGTAACAAGCTGGAATTTTCATTCTTAAAATCAAAATTGAATGTTCCAGCTACAGTCCAGCTTGTTTCAAGCAAGAATCAACCTTGATTCCAGCTTGAACTTTTAAGCTTGGATGATTAAACTTGATTCCAGCTTGAACTTTCTAGCTTTGCAAACAGCGTGAAACGGTAACTTCTTAACTTGAATCAAGCTGTATTACAGCTTTCAGACTGTAAATTCCAAGCTTGAACCCAGCTTGTTGAATGAAGCATTCAAGCTGGAAACCAGCTGGACCCCAGCTGTTTGTGCTATCGGGGTACTAACGCGGTGGTATAGTATACAACAACAAAGTTCCTCGTTTCTCTCAACAAAAAAATCACGAAATTAATTAATTAATTGAAAGCAATTACGGTGTGAAAGACTCATTAAATGAATATTGTTTCAACGTGAAACAAACGTGGAACGAAATATTCTTGATGAAAATCTTGCAAGAATTGAAATGTCATAACATGACCAGAGTGAAGATTTCTCCCAAAAGGAACTCGAGTTTGATAAATTGAGGAGCGAATTCTTGAAAGACAAGGATCACTGTGGAATGAATGATGCGTAGGAAGATGAATGAAGATTTCAAAAAGAAAGAGAAAAGAGATAAAGAAAGTGGGGAAGAGGTAGAGAGAGTGAGAGCAAGGAAAAGACCATGAGAAAGATGAGAGAGAGAGAAAAGGAGCGTCTGAGAGAGAGAGAAAGAGTGAGAGAGAAAGTGGTAGTGAGAGGAAGATAATAAAAAGAGTGCTGGAGTACGAGAAAAACGTAATAAGAGGAAAAGAGTTTAGGCTATCTCTATTTTTTCGCGAATTGAATGGATCTCAATTCTGCCAACCGGGAGGATGTAAATTGGTGTCATAAATAAATATTACTTTTTCGTAGGTTTTTTTCACTATAGAAATGTTTCGTTCCATCTGTAGGCTGAACTCAGCCACGAATTTATCAAGCCTAAAATTGTATCGACCAATACTGTAAGGACGAGTCAATAGATTCTGGGAGTTCCGGGTTGAAAATACAAAATCTAGATAAATTCATCGAACTTCATGGTAGGCTATTTGAGCGAAAGATTATAATGGAGTTGGGTCAATAATCCTGGGATTTTTTGGTTCAAAAACTACAAAATCTAGATATATTCATCGAACTTCATGATATTTGAGCAAAAAATTTTGAAGATTGGTTCATCACTTTGGGATTTCTAATGGAATCTTCAGAAACTATGAACTTTAATTAAATTTCAATAAACGACATTTTCTTGTCACATTTTGGCTCGTGTTAACAGAGGTCATTCAACTAAAATTCCAGTTCTGCTTAGCTCTGTTAACTAGACTTTATAAACCTGGATTAACTTCTTCTTAGTTTAAACTACTGCTATTGATAACAAGGTCCAGAATGAGATTCTGAGATTCAAAAATAATTTATAACTCAACATTAAAAATCATTCACTATCCGATGCAGGGAATTGTGAAAAATATTCGTGTAAGTTTTAATTCACGACTTGGCAATGAGAGATTTCTATATTTCATTTGAAACGTGATTTCCATAATATTAGATCATCATTGATGAATTATTTCACGAGATTCACATTTTCATTAATCACTTCACTACTTTATAGTCTGTCCAAGCAAAGAAGACACTCTGGCAAGATGGAAGAATGACTCAAGCTCGATCAATATTGGTTCAAAAATTATCAATTTGATCTGAGAATTGTAGGAAACAATTTGATCTACTGAGACCATATTTATAATTCTTGAAAAAAAATTGACCAAAGTCATTTTCCCACCTTGCCAGAGGACGTCTTCTTTGTTTGAAGAGACTATTATAACTTTTTCCTGGCAATTTTAAAGTGTTAAATAATATATATTACAATATAAGTGTTACAATATATATTGTTGAATAATTTAAAAGAGTGGAATCATATGAGAATCATTATCAGAAAAATTTGGAGTGAATGAACACTTCATTATAGATTGTATGTATTGAAAAGTTCTGTCTTTTTCTTCTCAAACGCATCGGCATTGTCTCAAAACCATGTAATATTTACTATACCCTATTCACGATCACTTGATACGAAATAAATAAACTTTTTGCATGTACAGGTAGCTATATTTGTTTGAGCTTGAGGAAAAGCCAAGAACTGTGATTGACTACAGCTGTTCGACTGCGGCCGACCGTCGTATGAAGTACTACCTCCCTTTACCCGCACACACGCGCAAAAAATTTGTTCATTTCGTCTCAAGTGATCGTGAATAGGGTAAAGTACTATCTCTTTTATGTGTCCTGGATATCCACGTACAGTGAACAGAGGATGGGTCAACATTCATAAAGATGGAAAAAACTCTCTCTTCACATCTCCTATTATTGTTGTCATCACTTACTGAGATAAAAAAACTAACATTTAATTGGACGAATAATCACCAATGAAAACCATGTTGAAATCTTTTCATGACATCTCTTGATTAGATCTTCTCTCCAAACAAGATATCAAAGCAAGTGTAAACAATATAAATCACAAATAAATTATATTCTGGCATACCGAATTATTCTCACTCGAATTAAACTCTGGCAATTATACTCTAACTGAATTTGATGATTATATATTATAACATTCATCATTATTGTGAAGTGATCACAAAAATAATTGTATAGTCTGTCCAAGCAAAGAAGATCCTCTGGCAGGATGGGAGAATGACTCAAGCTCGGTCAATATTGGCTCAAAAATTATTAATTTGATCTCAAATTGTAGGAAACAATTTTATCTACTATTGGGAACACAATTATAACTTTTGAACTAATACTGACCGATCTGGAGTCATTTTTCCATCTTGCCAGAGGGTCTTCTTTGCTTGGACAGACTATATTTGGCTAATCACACTACCAAAATAGTCTGTCAAGTCCACTAAAAGACAATTCAAACAGCTGATAACAATTAACTGCTAATGATAATTCACATCTAACAATTAACAGCTGGCAAGCATGACAGCTGTCAGCTCTCAGAACAGCTTAGCAAAGATGTAGAATGGACATTAAAAAGTTGAGTGGGTTCGACTACTCATTATTGTGTGCTCCAAAAATATGTAATCGAAGGAAATTGTTGGGGTATTTATAAGACAAATCGATATTTTCAAAAACCAGACAATCTTTCCCCAATCTATGGAATCTCTTTTCGCCAATCCATTACTACTCAAGAATAATAAAATAACTTGAATATCGAAGAATTTCCGTACAAAACAGCACTTCAAGAGAAGGCTAAACATGGATTTTCAGCAATAAAATCGAGAGCAGCTGAGAGATGTATCATGCTATTCCATCAAGAATAATAATTTGAGAGGAGTTTCTTGCATTGCTATAGTTTGTCCAAGCAAAGAAGACAATCTGGCAAGATGCGAATATGACTCCAGCTCGGTCAATATTGATTTAGAAATTGTGAATTTGTTCTCAAATTGTAGGAAACATTCTGATCTACAATTTGAGATCAAATTGATAATTTTTGAACCAATATTGACCGAGCTGGAACCATTTCCCATCTTGCCAGAATGTCTACTCTGCTTGGATAGACTATATAAAGTGCTCGATGTTCTCTGAAGGCAGAAAATAACGTCTGAAGAAAATGTCTGAATATTCTTCGCAGCTTGCAGCAAATTTCTACATCAAAATTGCAACAAATGGAATCGAAGAAGCAGAATTGAATGGAGGGGACGACGAATGAAGAAGGAGGCATGGAGGTGGAAGGGGAAAAATGGAAGGAGAAGGAGAAAGAGGAAGAAGAACGAGGAAAAGAGGAAGGAGAAAAAGGGAAAGAAGAAGAAGGAGGAGAAGAGGGAGAAGAGGAGGAAGAGAGGAGGAAAAAGGAAAATTGTGGAGGGGAAGAAGAAAGAAGAAGAAGAAGGAGAAGAAGAAGAAGAAGAAGAAGAAGAAGAAGAAGAAGAAGAAGAAGAAGAAGAAGAAGGAAGAGAAGAGGAGAAGAAGGGAGGAGGAGAAGAGAGGAGAAGGAGAAGGGAGGAGAAGGGGAAGAGAAGAAGGGGAAGAGAAGAAGGAGAAGAAGGAGAAGAAGAGGAAGAGGAAGAGAAGGAAGAGGAAGAGGAAGAAGGAGAAAAAGAGGAAGAGGGAAGGGAAGAAAGAGGAAGGAGGAAGAGAGGATGGAGAAGAAGAAGGAGAAAAGAAGGAGAGGAGAAGAAAAGGAAGAGGAAGAAAAGAGGAAGAAGGAAGAGGAAGAAGTATGAGTAAGAGAAGGAGGAAGAAGGAAGAGGGAGAATTAGGAGGGAGAGAAGGAGAAAGAAGAAGGAGGAGAAGAAGAAGAAGAAGAAGAAGAAGAAGAAGAAGAAGAAGAAGAAGAAGAAGTAGAAGGAGAAGAAGAAGAGGAAGACTAAGAAGAAAAAGACGAAGAAGAAGAAGAAGAAAACGTGTGAGAACTTCTTCACACCCAAAGTGGTGATTCCATCTCTTAGTAATTGAAGCATTTGCCCAATAATGTATTCCATTCTTAAGAATTCTTCAAAAATGTATTCACTTCTGCAAAATGGTTCAGAAACAGACATTTCTCTTATTCCGGCGATAGAATCCATCATGCTACATTGTAGGATAAGGATTTATGGGAAAGGAGGATGTCAGTCATAGGATGTGGAGATATAAGAAAATAGAGGGGGAGGAGGAGGAGGAGGAGGAGGAGGAGGAGGAGGAGGAGGAGGAGGAGGAGGAGGAGGAGGAGGAGGAGGAGGAGGAGGAGGAGGAGGAGGAGTATAAGTGAGTTGGAGTGAGGATAGTAATCGTTGGAAACATTAGCCAATCACATTTTTCCTCTCAATACATTTTCATTTTTCAAATTAAAATTTACATACTAATAGCCTATCCAAGCAAAGAACCCCCTCTGGCAAGATGGGAAAATGACTCCAGCTCAATCAATATTAGTTCACAAAATTATAAATTGTAGACCAGAATGTTTCCTATTGATTTGATAAGATTTGATTCCAAAATGTAGGAAACATTCTGATCCACAATTCGAGACAAATTTATCACTTTTGAACCAAAATTGACAGAGCTGAAGTTATTTTACCATCTTGCCAGAATGTCTTCTCTATAATGACTATAGTTTATAAGCTGATACAATAGACCGAATAGAGAATACACAATCATATCCATCGACTATTACAAGAGTTGAGGCGATTGTCGAATGATTATCATTATTTTTAGATCTATTATTATGATTCCGCCCCCTGTCTGAGAGATACTTTGAAACAATCCCGAGCTATATTAATTCGCTCACGAACACAGCTTCAGACGGTCCTGACAGAGCAGAGTATTGATGATAATAATTCGCCTACCTGTCTAATTCTTAGCACGAGCTTTAATCATACCAAATATTGTGCATTGTCCAGAAAAACACGTACAAAAAAAATGAAAACCCAGTCCTGAGCTTCAAACGGTTTAATAAACAGCTCTTATGACTTCAACGAATATCCACCTATTATTTTAGTTCTTTGGTCAATATTTGAAGTAACAGAATTCATCACTTTCATCAATATTTACACAGTTTAAAATAAATATTCAAATTAATTATTGTTTTAATGAAAACCTATCGCATCCTGATGAGACTAAATACCAACTTCCACATAAAATTAACAATGATATCCATTTTTAATACAAGCTGAGAAGAAACGCATTCACAATACACTCCATATAATAACGGAGTTTCTTCTAAGCACGCACGAGCTATCCCACCATCCCTTATAACCCGTCAAATACTCCCTAATGTTATTTTTCATAATTGTGTACAAGCAAACACTTTTCTATTTGATGTAATCTCCTTATTGGCTTAACACGAATAATACAGATCGATAAGATAGATAAAATGCCTTTATTTTCCACTTAGTACAATACATAAGTGATGTGGGCGAAGTTGAGGCACAAGAGTCCCTCTTCCACTTAACCCCTATAGGTATACAATGTATTCCAAATCGAAAATTACATCAAGTAGAATATAATTGAGTGTAAATAGACATGGGAAAACATTTTCAATCTTGTTATCTGAAACCACCTTTTGTACTGTCAGTAGTAGCACCGTTATTTAACAGCGGCTATTCCAAGTAGTGTTTACTTTCGTCATGTTTATAATTCGGCTCTCAGTAGTGGGGAGACTCAAGGGTTGTTCCACTTCGCCATATAACCCCATTTACACTAGTTCGAAATATAGAAAACCATGTAGGTTCCCTTAATCTCAGGGCTACTTTTATCACTTTTTTCATTTTGAATAATTATCAAAGTACCCTTTTTGAATTATGCATTGAAAAATAATAATTCAAAAAGGGTACTTTGATAATTATTTAAAATTAAAAAACCATGTAGGTTATAGTTCTTTCAAACAGTCAATTAAAATCGCAGATTTTTTTAATTCAAAACATTACATCAACTAATAAAACCGAAACACTTCTCAATATAACTTTCACTTATTTTCTTCCACTTACAGTACAAGATATTCCTTTAAACTTGAAATAATAAGAATCGAAGGGCAACTGTATTCGTTGAAACTTTAAAAATAATTGAAAAAGGGTTTTTTTAAAAAAAGGGTACTTTGATTTTAATTATTTCAACAAATACAGTAGCCCTAGGAGAAATTAAGTATTACTTAAAATACACTCACAATATCGACGGTATTGGAGCTGAAGTTTATCCGTCATTAAAGCAGTTATCATTATTTTACATCTCCAAGAGATATTCTCCTTTAGAAGATCGGCTTATCGTTAGTAAAAATAGACTGTCTTTTTCCGTCTCTGGAGGAATAGTATTGTTCATTGCACTCTGATTGAGTGCAATGTTATTCAGAGGTGTTCTGCGTTGTCACTCGGTTACGGAAGCTAGCTTATGGTGATGGGATCAACGTGCCCACCACACGTTACCACTATCCTGGTTGATGATTATAATCTCTGCTATATAGTGGAGTGAATATGAAACTGGTAACAAGCTGATAGGCCTAGGCCCTTCATGTGCTGTTGAGCCATTGACAACGAGAGTTATCCCCTTATAACATACCCTCTTATCTCACCTCCATTTTCCCCTCCAACTCTGATAACTTGAGTGAATGATTAATTTTCTTTCTTTTTCCAAGGATTTGAGCCGATATGATACGGTTTAATCTACAAGAATAAATCCTAATATTCGATAATCACTGAACTAGTATCTACATTTTCTAATTACAAATTCCTCCCTCATATCCTTTTCAACTCTCTCTGTCTCTCTCACTCTCCCACACCCTCGCTTTCTCTCTCTGTCTCTCTCTTTGGTAACTCTTGTAATCTAGAAACTAAGCATAAATATTTTGTTGTAATCTAAATGAATAAAGAAATCTAATCTAATCTAATCTTCCCTTTCTGTCCCTCTTCAATCTAATTCTTCAGGTATCTCTTCAGGTAATGATGAGATGATCTTATTTAATCCAATCTAACATCTAATATCTTTGATGGGCTCATTATTCTACAATACTGTGGAAAATATTCATATCATTTTTTTTTTTAATTTTTATTCCAATGTTTTTTATTGAAAAAGATACCTCAAAAATACAATGGTTTAGAAAATATTGTCTAATCATTGGGATACTGGGAAATAGGTGAGGTGTAAAACTTTCGATTTCAGCTCATCATTTTGAGAGAAAGGTTTCTGATATTTGCTACATTACGTCACAGTACTTATTCTTCAGGCTAACCAAATGAATAAATCGCCTATTGGGAAGTAGGATTGAAATCTTCCTAAATCTTTATTTTCATAGGAAAAATTATCTCCTGGAACTCAGATGAAGCCAGTCTCTTATTAAAAAGTCTTCAAGTGTTTTTGCACTCATTGGAATAAAAACCACTGGCGGCTCGTGCCCACGAAACAGGTGGTGCTGTACAGTAAAATAACGGGCACTTCACCTGTTTCGTGGGCAAGATCCGCCAGTGGTCCCTATTACAATTAGTGCAACAACACTTTAAGACTTTTCAATAATGTTTTTGGTTCATTAAATAAGTCTCAAACTGAAAATTCGGTCATTATCCTCCGAGAGAACTATTTTTGAAGCAAACTTACAATGCTAGTAAATTAATACTAGCATGCTCATATGTCATCAAGTTCTTTAAATAGCCTACAAGTTAACGTCATAGTGAACAATGATTGGACATTTTCACAATATCTAATGAAATATAGCCTGTCCAAGCAAAGAAGACATTCTGGCAAGATGGGGAAATGACTCCAGCTCGATCAATATTGGTTTAAAAACTAATAATTCGGTCTCAAATTGTAGAGCAAAATGTTTCCTACAATTAGAGACTTGATTTAAAATTTTGAACGAATATTTATCGAGCTGGAGTCATTTTTCCACACTGCCAGAATGTCTTCTCTGCTTGGACGGACTATAATTCAATTCAAATACTATTTTCAAGCAATCACAGTCATTTATCAACTAGTCTATATTACAGTGACTATATAAGACTATATATTACAGTCACTGTAGTCATATAGGCTAATTTGTTCCTGATTATAGGCTATCCAAGCATAGAAGACATTCTGGCAAGATAGGAAAATGACTCCAGCTGATTCAATATTTATTCAAACATCATACATTCAATCTCAAATTGCAGAAAACATTCTACAATTTGAGATGAGATTTCCAATTTTTGAACTAATATTGACCCAGCTGCAGTCATTTTCCCATCTCGCTGAATGTCTTCTTTGCTTGGAAAGACTATAACTTAATAGTAAACTTAACAGACTTAATAGTAAAAGTCATCTACGATGAAAATGTTTTGTCTATTCTCATTCAATGACTCTGCTATCCTTTTAATTTAGTGTTTTCAAAGAACAATGTCCCCGATTATCCATCATTGAAGTTAGTGACAATGAGATTGGCGAATGAATCAGCTGTTTAAAAGTACCGAGAAAGATGACATCTCATCTTGTGCGCACAGACTGTATAGAATATGGATCCAGTTTAATAAGCTAAATTGTTCACATAACATACAAAATTACTTCAATATTATATCAATCTCTAATATTGATCTTCTTTCATTCAAATACTATTCTGAATAATAACTTGTACGGATATAATCCTATGATAAATAAGAAGACCCGAATTTGATTTTTGATCGGGGGAACAATTCCCAGATCACAGCTCAATCACAAAGACACGGCAACCTCGTTTTTCGGAGAAGATAATCTCCTGGTCGCTCCTGACTGCCTAGAAAGTAGTCATCAAAAATAATTAAAAAGCCTTTCTCTCATAATTTAATAATTATATTATCGTCATCCCTCACATTTCACACGCACAGACCTATAAGCTTATGTAGTTTATCAGTATCACCCTCAGATAAAATTTTCAATCATTATCAGATTGAATCAATTTTCATTGATCGCGAAAAACAATGCTAGACATTTTCCGTACGAGCCGAGAAGCCTAAATAAATTGATTAATAAAAAGAGTATACATGGAGCAAAATAACATGTGCAATAATAAAATTCTACAAGTTTTATAGAAAAATTCATTGCAGAAAAAGGATACAGGCTGTATTATTGCTGCCAGAAGAACATAGAAAACCATCGAAGCACTAGATTGGAAATTTTCAACGAAGCACTTTAAACTGATCACTTTCTTGACATATTTTTATCGAATGAATACCGCACAAGATTCATTTTAGGATGGGAAAGATCTTCCAATTCTTAGAGTATTTCAAATGTTTCAGGACACTGGGATCTTCCGGAAACTCACACACATTTGCAGAATGAATAACAAAGATAAAATATTGTCTCTACTCATGTTAATAATATTATTCTCCTAATCAAAATATTTCAAATCTATGAATGCTATCATACTATCAATTTCAAGGAAAAATTTGAAACGAACCTTTTTTAAATGATAAAAACTTTTCTCAAACAAAATTTCAACAAAAAAAATTTCATTAAAAAACCAATCACAGTAAGCATGAATGCTATCATACTATCAATTCCAAGGAGAAAACTGAAAGGAACCTTTTTTACACGATAAAAACTTTTCTCAAACAAAATTACAACAAAAATATCTCACTTAGGAACCAATCACAGTAACCTATTCAATTTGAAATAATTTGTCGCGAATTTTTACTTCACATTTTTCTAGTAGTTTTAATGCACATGTAGTACGCCACATTACTGGTTACTCTTTTGTGTAACGCGGTCACATTGTTAAAGCCGGGGAACACACGAAAGACTGAATACGGAACAGTGATACCAGCGAATCTTGGCGGGAGAAAATCCCCGATGAAATTTCCCTGCGGCGTTTCAAAATTCCCTCGCAAGGTCACTGAGATGAACTTCAAAAGAATTATTGAAGTGTACGAGGAGTTTTCGGTAGTAGATCAGAAATATTTCAAGTAACTGAAAACTTACAAATAATTACTAATGAGTTCAAGTTACTTATAAGAGTTACTCATGAAAATGATTTACTAATCAAAAGATTCGCAATTGATTATCCTCTATGCATAATATCTTAGCTATAGTCTGTTCAAGCAAAGAAGACTGGCAAGATTAGAAAATGACTCCAGGTCGGTCAATATTGGTTCAAAAAATATTGATTCGATCTCAAATTGTAGATCGGAATCTTCCCTACAATTGAGACAAAACCTATAATTTTTTAAGCAATACTGACCGAGCTGGAGTAATTTCCTCATCTCGCCAGAGGGTCTCCTTTGCTTGGTCAGACTATAATAAATTACTCATCATTTTTCATAAACTAAATTATTTTCTATCTTCATTACTGTCTAGTCTATTTTTTTCATCCTGTACAACATCCCTGTGAAAATTTTTCTGTCAGTACAGTATCTTAATTCCACTCTACTAGAATTCTACTGTAGGCTATTCCAGTTTATTATGTTTATAATGCTCCCTATTTCTTCAAGTAAATAAGCTATTTCTTCATTAAGCTCACGAACGAACGAAGGTCTACTAAACTTCACATCCATCTTTTGTACTTCGATTTTCGTATTTTCATCGAACATTGTCAACTTTTTTTTCTGGATATGATGCCCATATGGACTCTGAGGCCTGTGCTTGATAATTTATTGATTTATTCGTTTCACAGAAACAAATAAACTCATTGGTTAAAAACACAGACTATTGTCCAAAACATCTTTATACCAAATTTTGATTAATAGGTTCGAAACTAGGTTATATTTTTTCGTAGCAATTCAATCTAGAGTTTATAAAGATAATGAGAGGGATGATGGTGAAAGATAACGACTTATTTTTAGAAAGTCGGGACCGACAGATAATCCTCTCCTCCGAAAAGCGGATTGTTTTATATAATATTGTAGGAGGAATGAAGTTTATTTGATTTGATAATATCATAAGTTTTTGGTCAGATTACGAGGGATAATACATTACCAGTAATATGAATCACTTTGTAAGTGAAACTCAGATAATCAAAACAAGATGAAACTTGATTGTACTTCTACTTGTAATAATAGCTTATATACAAACAGCATTAGAATAACATTGTTAGCATAGGGAAAACTGTTTAATGGAATATAGAGAATACTGTGTGGGAAGTTGGGGATTTGTTTACATCAGTGTGTTGGAGAAAAATAGTACAATTGATTTGCATTAGTTATACTATAAACTATGAACATTAACCTACTATAAACATTACTTCACAAAATTATGAATCCATAACTATAGTCCATTTACAGTGGCTTGAGACGAGATAAACAAAAGTTCTGCATGTGTGTGTGTGTGTGTGTGTGTGTGTGTGTGTGTGCGACTGGAGTGGCTTCATTTTAGCCACGACATAAACAAGTCACAACAACGCCGAAATCCCAAATTTTCCTGTAGGCAATTCAGAATAAGTATCTTTAAGTAATCTCTTTTTTAGATTCATATTGGGAAATTGCTTGTTTCGGTTGTCTCTCGACTGCATGAACCTAAAATGAACCAACAATTATAGTAAAAGTTTTTGTGCCAATGCTTTGGTTACAGTCCTGACAACAAAATTCGGTATTTCGGCATTGCTGTGAGTTGTTTATGTCTTGGCTATAACGAAGCCACTCCAGTCGCACACATACACATGCAGAGCTCTTGTTTATCTCGTCTCAAGCCATCGTGAATGGACTATAATCGAAATATCATTCGAAAGTCCAGAGATATCCAAAATTATTACATGGGAGGATCTTTTGATTTCCAAATTAACTCTTATTTTGTAATATTTCACACATATATCTCGTGCAAGCTAAGAAGAAACGCCTTTATTAAACACTTTACATTGTAACGGCATGTCTTCTCAGCTTGAACAAACTATACAACCTTCTAGCAGACATCTAAATTCATCAATTTCAACAAAATTATTATCAAAAGTAGTTGCGACCTATTTGAGACTCTACCAGTTTGATTTACACTTCGCGCAAGCAGAGAAGACACCCCATTACAATACATTCTACATTGTAACGACGTGTCTTCTCTACTTGAACTAATTATAATAATTATCATTTGTGAGGAATTTGGCAAAATACGTCGATTCACTCCAAAGATCCAGTTTGAGATCAGGTTACATCGGATGTACACATTCCAAAAAAAACCTCTCGAAAAAACTCGAACCGGTATTTATTTATCGAATCGATCGATACCTATTGATCGATACTTTCCTGTTAGCAAACCAGATCGAGAATCGAGATAACGGTTATTAGCAGTAATAGATTAACATAAATAATCTGTCCAAGCAAAGAAGACAATCCGGTGAGATGGGGAAATAACACCAGCTTGGACAATATTGGTTCAAAAATTATATATTTGGTCTCAAATTGTAGAAAACATTCTGATCCACAATTTGAGACCAAATTAATGATTTTTGAACCAATATTGACCAAGCTGGAGTCATTTTTCCAACTTGCCAGAATGTCTCCTATGCTTGGACCGACCATAATTGGATATAGCCTGTGATTTGTTTTTTCAGCATCAAGGATAATTTGAATAGGTTTTTAATGGTTTATTTGAACACGCTTGTATACTATTGAGGGCATGGTTTAGTCTGTCCAAGCAAAGAACACATTCTGGCATGAAGGGAAAATGACTTCACCTCGGTCAATATTTGTTCAAAATCATAAATTTAGTCTCAAATTGTAGATCAAAATGTTTCCTACAATTTAAGACAAAATTGAAAAATGTTGAATCAATATTGACAGAGATGAAGTCATTCTCCCATCTTGCCAGAATGTCTTCTTTGCTTGAATAGATTTCAATCTCAAATCAATCAATGTAAGATTGCTAGTGGTCTATCACAATAATTTGATCACAACCTACTATGCAATCAAAATCACTCACTATTTGATAACATATTCATTTTGATAGAATGATCACAAGGTTAGTGTGTGGTAAAGACTATAATCAAGTACCAGACTTTATGTAACTTCCAGCCTAGCTTAACACGTATATAATTACTATGTATATAAGATACTATGTATTTGAAGTCAGTAATGTCAGCTCCAGAATGACTTGAGTGAAATCGGTTACACTGAAAATTGTCGGAGATTGATTCGAATTCAAACACTTTCGAGATTAAACTCCATAAAATCGCATATTTTCCACTGTCGTCTCGTACCCACGAAACAGGTGAAGTGCTACACAGTAGAATATACGGGCACTTCACCTATTTCGTGGGTACGAGCCGCCAGTGCTGTTTTCCTATTCCTCATTCTATTATTGTATAATCAAATAAATGATTTACTTGTTCCATACTACGATATTATTGTCACCACAATAGATTATACAGAAAGGGGAAAAAGTCTGGAAACGGCTTGATATTCTTCTTACGAAGAAAAATTTGACATTGAGATATAATAATTATTGTCTATTGATTCCATTCCTGTTTTGCATAGTGTTGACCTGTTCTCCGTTAACAATTCCATTCTCTCTGATATACCTGGCGCCAAAACGTTATCCGGCTTCGTCTGCCCCTTGTGCGCTCCAACAGCTGATGTTGTCATTTATTAGAAATGTCATTTAGCTATGCCTAGATGATTTTGAAATCAAGAGATACTTCATTCGATAAAATGCTTCTCATCAGCTTTTGGTAGGTTAAATCATCTATGAAACCGCCCAACGTTTTAGCGACAGGTTTAAGAATCTTCAACAACAAAAATTCAATAAGTATTCAACAAGTATCAAGTACAGTAGAAACTGATTAACCGTCACTCTCTGTTATCCGTCAATAATACTGTACACACATTACAGTACTTTACAGAACGTTTCAGTGCCGCATTTAGCATTTCAGCGCCCCTAGGCCTACATACCAAATAGCGCCCCCTCCCACTTCACCTGTTCTCCTCCCCTTCTCCACAGACTATGACAACACCCCCAACCCCCATACAGATACATCATTTTTCTCATAACTGTTTTAGATTGAAGAAATGTATATAAGCTAACAACTTGGTAAAACATACTAATTATTCTTGTATTCTTGATGATATTGTACTGTCAAAAGTTATTAGGATAATGTGTAGAATAACTTTAAAAATGTGAGTTTTTTATTACAAATACCGATTATCTTCTATATCTATGAGGCTGAGGCCACACTGCCGGTGGGTAGAGCCTGGAGGGTGTAGGGTAGTTGGTAAATCTATAGAACATACACACCATCCACAGTAATACATCGTATGAATGGTATGTGTTCAGCCGCCATCTTGAAATTCTTAAATATGGACAACATAACCTCAAAAAACAGAATGACGTCGTACCATTCATACGATGTATTACTGTGGATGGTGTGTATGTTCTATAGATTTACCAACTACCCTCCACCCTCCAGGCTCTACCCACCGGCAGTGCGGCCTCAGCCTGAAAGCGAAATGTCACTGATTCATCACCAGAAATAAAAATCCACTGAACCAAATGCATTCAAATTTGGTAGGCATGTTCAGTTGGACGTTTAGGTGCGCACTAAGAAAGGATTTTTGAAACATCATAAGGATATGCTAAATATTTGTAGTTGTTATACGTTTTCCTTATTTTTCGAGAACCAATCAGTAGAAAATGTCGATTTTTGGTGGACAGGCTCAGATTAGGTCTAGAAATGTTGCGTTGAAATATTTCTGAAATCCATTCAAGAATACAAGTTTTTCAAAATTGTAGATGTATTGCGGGTTGCATATCATTCGCCTTGATACGTAAATTCAATGTAACAGTAAATTCGGTTGCTGATGGTTGATGGTTCAGCCATCAGCGAGATTATAGATGAACTTATTTGGAAGATATTGAATCAAGTTTCAAACTATGTCTGATATACTTCCCAAGGTTAAGCTCAATATTAGCGTTTTACTATTTTTCTGAGTTTTTCTTAGATTTTTCGAGAAGCAATTGGCAGAAAATGATGATATTTTAAGTGTAGTTGAAAATTTTTTCGATCGCTTGATCATATCTGATTAACGCACGTGTGTGCGAGCTTCTTAAAATTTTGCGCCCTAGGCCTGGGCCTAGTGGGAAATGCGGTACTGGAACGTTTACAAACATCAATATGTTGCAGATCTGTGTCACTTTTGTACTCGTATGTAAGTATACTGTATACTTGATAAAAATATGTACTATCCACTTGAGTATTCTTCACTTTTTCAACAATACCTTTCAATATATGGTTAGGCCACTGTTTATAACGACATTTCTGTTATCCGTCTATTCGCTCAACCGTCATTCAGGTCCCGAGAGTGACGGTTAACATAGGTTCTACTGTACATTCATTTTATTAAGAATAAAACAAAGACTGTGATTTGATTCGATTGTACAATGTTGAGAAGATCCTCCGAGTAAACAACTAGCAACAACGAAGCAGCCTCGTATTGTCTTTCTAAGCGAAGAAGACATTCTGGCAAGATGACTACAGCTCGATATTGGTTCAAAAATCATGAATTTAGTCTCAAACTGTAGAAAAAAATGTTTTCTACAATTTGAGACCAAATTTCTAATTTTAAACAAATATTTATCGAGCTGTATAAATTTCCCCATTTTGCTGGAATGTCTTCTTAGCTTGGACAGACTTCACCAATTTATTTGACAAAAGCAGGACAAGAATGCAAATAAGGTTCAAAGCAAGGTCGTCTGAACGTGAAGCGTGAGATAGTGGGATTTACAAGCGTGCAAGAAGTTGTCTTATCTTACTTTCATGGGAGAATTGACTAATTGGTTACAGTCAATTAAAATCGAATTACCTACTACACACGGCTAGGTCAATATTAGATACACGGCTAATTCCTACAAACACGTACGTATTATAACAGAAAAAAGACTTATCTCAATCAACTGGCAAAATCTCTTCACTTATTATAATCACCACATGAAAACAATTTAATTAGTTACACCCTGTTCAAGCAAAGAAGGCATCCCGGCAACATGGGAAAATGTCTCCAGCTCGGTCAATATCGGTTCAAAAATTATCAATTTGCACTCAAATTGTAGATTAGAATCTTCTCTACAATATGAGACTAAATTTATAATACATGAATCAATATTGACCAAACTGGAGGCAGTTTGTCATCTTGCCAAAATGTCTTCTTTGCTTGGACAGAATATAAGATTAACATAGATCCGGGGCCAATTAAATTCGACAATAATTGGTAGTGTTGAGTTTACTCTATATTTTTTGTTTTCACAAGCTAGAGCTTGATAAAAACTTTGTTTATAGACTCTTACTCTATTCGATATAGTAACTTCAAACTTGTAATACTTGAATAACATAATGTGAAATACATGGTATAACATTTTGCTATAAGTCAATTTAAATGGAAATTGTGAATAGGCCTATTGCATCAAGGAGGCAATATTTTAATATTTTGATTTTACCGGTTTTCTTCCAAATATTTCATAAGTAAATAAATGAATTCTTTGAAATTTACACTTTTATCAAAGATGTATTGGAACTTATACATAATTTAGGTAAGTGAATTCACAGGTTGTCAGATCCAAAAAGTTTATTTGAAATACCATACTTAAGTTTCAATGCTCAGGTATCAGTAGAAATATCATCATCAGTATAGTCCGGCCAAGCAAAGAAGAGCCTCTGGCAAGATGGGAAAATGACTCCAGCTCGGTCAATATTGATTCGAAAATCATTGATTTGGTCTCAAATTGTGGATCAGAATCTTTCCTGTAATTGAGACCAAATCAATAATTTTTGAACCAATATTGACCGAGCTGGAGTCATTTTCCCATCTTGCCAGTGGCTCTTCTTCACTTGGCCAGACTATAGAAACACTGTCACCCTGAGTATAGAAACTTAAGTATGGTATTTCGTGGATCTGACATAACCTTTGTTTTCACTTACCTAAGAAATGAATTCTCCATCTGTAAATGAATAGGGCTATAATACAAGGACGACCCCAAAGAGTTAGGCAGTTTCGTCTCTCTCGAGTACGTGATGTAACCTACTAACAGCTGATGTAACACTTCTATTCACTATTTTGATTTAGAAACATCACTGGGGCTCAGCCAAATAACAACTCCAAATAACAAAAATTGAAAAAATAACAATATATTGATAAAATCAGCTGTTGAAGCGCACAAAAAGCAGAGGAAACCGCCTAACCGGCTTCGTTTGTACCTTGTACATGATATAATCTACCAACAGCTGATGTAACACATCTATTTACTCTTTTGATTTAAAAACATCACTGGGGTAGGGTAGGGCTCTATAAAAAGGGAGTAGACGCACGGTCCGCCACTCTGTGGTCAATTTTTAGCGCCAGGTTTGAATTCATTTAATTCGACAGTCAAACATATGATTAATGATAAAAATTATGTTAGAAAAAAAAAAATACTCACTTCACAGAGCATTGAATTTCCAGTCCGGCAATTTTTAAGTCAAAATTTCAACCTTGATTCATCTTCCTGCATCTGGCAAATTTGTATTTATTAATTTTAGTTTTATCATAAAAATGTTTATATTTTTTGCAATTTGATGCTAAGCAATATGAACCATTTTATATGACAAATTAGATTTCAAAGCAATAACTTAATTCATTTGCTCAGCTCGATAAATATCTGTTGATCGTCTCTATCATCAAAATATTTATATGAATTCAAACCTAGCGGTAAAAGGTGACCACAGAATGGCGGACCGTGCGTCTACCCCCTTTTTATAGAGCCCTACACTGGGGCGCCTAGCCAAATAAGAACTCTTATCGAAAAGATCAGCTGTTAAAGTGTACAAAGAGCAGACGAAACCGCCTAACTTTTTAGCGTTGGCTGTACCCAGTCAAATACCTACAGAACTTACATTACATAAACCACTGATTTCATTAATTCAGGCTAGTTCGATCAACCATTCATGAAAATGAAATCAACTTCATAAATTTTGTCCTCAATAATTTATTTTCGCGGTTTTGCTCCGTAACCAGAATCTTGTGGTTCAAGGATCAATGAACCAAGTCTGTACAAGCAAAGAAAACATTCTGGTGATGGGAAATGACTCTAGCTCGGTCAATATTGGTTTGAACATCATCAATTAGGTCTCAAATCGTAGAAAGCATTCTGATCTTGTTCCAGTCATAATTTTTAGACATAAAACAGAGCATTCATGATTTTTATTGACCGAGCTGGAATAATTTTCCAATCTTGCCAGAATGTCTTCTTTGCTTGGAAAGACTGTAACCAACACCTACTAATATATCGAAGTAATAGTAGGTGTTGCAATAACTAGACTTTCTAACACTTTGAATAAGTGCAGTACATGAGATATATATATTTATTCATAAGATTTTCATCACCATTCGTTAATGTTCGATGAAATAGAATAGCCAAGCATTAAGGATTTCAAAATAGACAACACAGTTATTCATCTTTAGTAGATTGTACAAGTACTTACTTTGATCCTTACTCTGGATCATACGAATGTTCTTACTTTGGACCATACTTTGGATCCACTAACGTTTATCAAATCGAGTTTAATTCAAAAATAAATTCGACAACCATCTTAGAAGATTCGAAATGAGAAATATTTATATTTGAAGAAAGAATGAAAATTTATTGCTTTCTTTATGATCAACCTCACCAAATGATCGGGGAGTCCGATCTCACTAGACGTCAAATCTGCTCTCAAAAAGTAGAAAACCAATAAGAATCACTTTACTTATAAGTCTGTTCAAACGTTCTTGTGTGAATACACCCATTAAGATAAATCAATATCAATGATCATCTTTGATCAACATGCTAGTGAGAAAGACTAAGATAAATATCTAAACAAAAATTATGGAAACATTAATATTTATGGTGAAATTATTTCTATAATAATTATGGTAGGCTACAAGAATTGCAAACACTCACCAATGTGAAGTTTATAAAATAGTCTCACAAGTTCATGATTTGTTCACTCACCTGAAAAAACAGAGAGGAAAGATAATATTAAGACAAATTCTAGTTGAATAAGATGCAATAAAAGTGATAGAGATTCTTGATTAATTTTCATAAAGAGATGATAAAAATATAGAGAAGATTTTTGTGAATGTGATATAGTTATGCCAAGAAAAGAAGAGCATTTTGCAAGATGGGGGAGGTGAGAGTGTAACTGCACATGCGCAGAACTGAAATTTTCAGGGTGAAATCACTTCAGCCAACCTACCGTTTTTACACTAATCATGATCATATCAATTTCACGGATAAAATTGTTTATTCATGCATTTATTCGATTATTGACATATGATAGCACAAATCTTAACATAATTATGATCTAGGACAGGAAAAATAGTCTGAGCTAAATTTCTTCCTAAATTTGTTCAAGTTAGAACAATTTTCATTTCGACTACTGGCAGCAGTGAATGGCAGCCATGTTGACAAAGGCTCTTCTGTTCTTGGCAGAACTATAGTTGTCGATATTGAATGGAAAAACAAGATATTGTCAAACTAGAGATTTATTGAAAATCGAAATACTGGTTTCGGGAAAAAAGGGTATTAATGTAAAACTATAATAACGAAAACTTCATAGTCGTATAGACTATCTATAGTATCCGCTATCGTACTATCGACCATCAGTATTATCGATCATCGAGTCTAGAGACCATTGACACTATCGACTATTTGATATTCGTATATTGTACTCGAAGATAGAAGAATAAGATACACGTTTGGGTGACACTCAGCTAGGATGAAGAGATAAACTTCGCTGAATAAAGAGAGAGATAGGAAGGTATAGTCAGTCCAAGCAGAGAAGGCATCCTGACAAGATGGAAATGACTCAGCTTCATCAATATAGTTGAAAAATTTTCAATTTGGTCCAAAATTGTAGGAAACAATATGATCTACAATTTGCGACAAAATTGATCATTTTTGAACAAATATTGATTGAGCTGCAGTTATTTTCCCAACTTGCCAGAATGTCTTCTTTGCTTGGACAGTCTAAAAGCAGTAAGAAACAACCCAAAACATCGAAACCACGCAACTGTCGAAAAACACGCCATGTCTATTGGTGTTTACCGATTTGTGTCACGTGATAAACAAGAAGAAAAGGGATTGAACGGTGAGATAGGGATCAAGGAAAAATATAGGGATGAAACAAATCACTCACTTTACCGACTGCAGAGTGGAAAGGAACACTGTCGGCTCGTGCCCACGAAATAGGTGAAGTGCTGTACAGTAAAATAAACGGGCACTTCACCTGTTTCGTGGATACGAGCCGCCAGTGGAAAGGAACGGTTATAGCTGATGCCAAAACGTTAGGCGGTTTCGTCTGTTTCTTGTAAGTGATGTAACTTAATCAATTTGTCTTTTATAATTTCAAAAGCTTAATACAAGAATTATTAGCGTATTAGCGAATAATAAACTTAATATTAGCTAAATGGCAACTCTAATCGACAGCATCAGCTGTTGGAGAGCACAAGGAGCAGACGAAACCGCCTAACTTTTTGGCGTCAGCAATACCAGTTGAAACTTATCCAACAGTGTATCTATCCAAGAAATCATCATTCAGTTACGTTGAAAAGAGTTGAATAATGATACAACAATAAACTTGTATTGCATTTGTGATCAAATTAAATGAACAAATAAATCAATATTAACAATCTATGAATCAAAATTCAAGTCAATCTTCAGTCCCGCTTTCAAAATAGTTAAAATTGATAAACATAATATATTCTAGTGGCTGTATTTCTTCACGGAGTTCCACGGGTCTTGCGTATATTTTTTAGAAACCATTGAACTTAAATTTCAATACACAGGTGAAAAATCAGAAGAGCGAATTCATTTGTAGGATTTTGATACAATTGGAAAATTATGCCCGATATTCCCAGCTATTCTTCGCGTTTTTATAAGTTATTACAAATTCTTAGATTTGGTTTATGAGTAATGTTCATTGGTTGAAATTATGTATTACAAAAATTTGTGTACTCATAGACTTAGGCCAGGGCCCTGGCTTATAAACATTTTACAATCCACATTACTCATAATTCGTGGATTTTATAGGCGTTTCTGTCTCATAAACTTTTCCAATAAAAAGAATATTCTACAGTATCAGCTGATTAAAAAAATGACATGGAACCAATCCACCTCAAGTAAATAGAATCTCGGAATAGTCCAATGTTATTTCTTTAAACCCAAAACTTTGCTCCTAATTTAATGATTTTGATATATAAATTATTATGAAAATATTCTATAATAAATATCATCATTATTTTATAGATCATTTTTTTTTATAGATCATTATTTTTATAGTGAGATTTGAATATGAATCATTTTTGTTGCTGAAATGATATCATAACCTACAAAGAAAATCATAATAAGAAACCAAGTCAGAAGACCCTAACCTTGTAATCTAAAATGTTCGTTGGTTCGAGTTTGAACAGCTGATATCATGAATTTGTCGTCTGAACTAATTTACATGGGATTTCCTATTCCACTCGAACCATCGCGGCCATTTTGGACTCGAATGTTAGGGTCTTCTGGTAAGTTTTAGCTGATCGTTGATTCAAGAGCTGATTCTTTCCAAAATTTGGAGCATTGTAAAGAGAGAGTTTTATTGGTGAATCTACAATCCCAATCACTTGCTTTTTCATCAGAAAAACAAGCTGTAGATCTTTATAAGCCAGGGCCCTGTTTAATTAAATGCAGTTCAACTATTATTTAACCATTGTTCCGGATGGATACGTTAAGACATCTGACCCGGCTGCCTAAAAACATTCGTTTAGTCATGTCAGAGGCCCTGAAATTGATCAGGAGCGACCTGAAAACTCTGACACCAGACATGAGCCAGCCAGGTTACACGAATATTCATTATTATTATTATTTCAGTTTAACCTTTGAACCATCATCTGACTTAAATAGAGAACATAAAAATGATCAAGAACATGGCTTGATTTCAACATGGTTTTTCATGGTTTGCTTTCAACAAGATTTCATGAATATGAAATGGATCTATTTGATCTGCGAAAAACAAAAATACTATAAGATTCCGAGGAATCAAAGATTGAAAGCCTGTGTAGAAGGGTAACTCATGAAAAAAGAAGCTATATCCACAGAATCTAATTGACAAGAACTCATACCACCCACAATCCCATTGCAAACTGAATTAATAACTGTATCAAATTATTGATTCTATTTCAACGCTGGTCTAGTCTGTCCAAGCAAAGAAGACCCTCTGGCAAGATGAGAAAAACGACTCCGGCTCGGTCAATACTGGTTCAAAAATTATTGATTTTGTCTCAATCGTAGGAAACATTCTGATCTACAATTTGAGACCAAATCAATAATTTTTGAAACAATAGCGACCGACCTGCAGTCATTTCCTCATGTTGCCAGAGGGTCTTCTTTGCTTGGACAGACTATACTAGTCTTCGAATAATAGGATTGTATCCATGTGTCTATTGATTGAGACCGACGGACATTGTTATGACACTGGCGGCTCGTACCCACGAAACAGGTGAAGTGCCCGCATCTTTTACTGTACAGCACTTCACCTGTTCCATGGGCACGAGCTGCCTGTGTGTTATGATTCTATTTCACTGGTTGAAAATGAAATTGGTCCGAGATTTGTTGACATAATATCAGTTGTATAGTTGGCGTAAGCTAGAAGACACGCCGCCACTATACACTTCACATAGTAACGGCGGGTCATCTCAGTTTGCGCAAACTTCAGTTTTGTTTTGACAGGTGGACGTATGCCAACAGCTGACAATAGGGTTTTTTGTTTCTCATTCCTGCAGAAAGAGGAAATGAAGAGATATGAAGATAGAATGGAAGTATGAGGGGAAAAGGTGGTGATGAATTAACAGGGAAAGGAGGAGATGGAAGAGGATGAGAAGGAGAAGTGTTAGGTACAGGAGAAGAAGGAGCAGTGTTAGGTACTGGAGAAGGAGATGAGGGGAGAGAAGAAGAAGGAGGAGAGAAAAAAACGATAGAGAAGAATGGAAGATAAAGAAGTTGGAGGAGAAGAAATGGCAATCAAGTAGAAGAAGAAGGAAAAAAAGAGCAGAACAATGATAAAAAGGAGTTGGAAAGAACTACAAGAGGAGGATGGAAATAAGAAGAGAAAGTATAAGGAGTAGTGCAAGGATAATGAGGAGAAGGAATTAGAAAAAAGAAAGAAGAAGAAGAATAAAAAGAAGAAGGAGAAGGAGTAGGAACAGAGGACGGAAAAGAGGACGGAAAAGAAGAAAGAGTAGAAGAATGATGGAATGGAGTTGAAAAAGAAGGAGGTATAACAAGAGGGAAATAAAAATAAAAGAGAAAGAAGAAGCAGTAGTGGATAATAAGGAGGAGAAGAATTAGAATGAAAAAAGTAGAATAAGGAGGAAGTAGAAGTAAGAAGAGGAAGAGACTGTTAAAAGAGAATTAAGTTAAAAGAGAAAAGGAGAATGAGAGAGATGATTATGATGATCAGAAGAGAAGGAAAAGAAGAAGGAAAGAAGAAGGAAAAGGATGCGAAGTGGGGGTGAACGGATATGAATAAAAAGATGGAGAAGAAGGAGAGTGTAGTAGGAAAGAATAAGTATGTAAAGAAAATTAGTGGAATAAGTTTGAAAGGAAAGTTAGAAGGAGCTGGAATGGAACAATACTATGCAAGAAGTGGAGGAAAATGATGGTGAGGATGAAGTTGATGAAGAGGAAGAGGAGGAAGAAAAGGTGGAAAAAAGAAGAAAAATACTGAGAAGAATGTGTGAGAAAAAGAGTAAGTCATTTTCACAATCGCTCAAGGGTATTATCGATTTTGTAGTTCTAGTTTGCTATAGTCTGTCTAAGCAAAGAAGACCCTGTGGCAAGATGGGAAATGACTCCAGCTTGGTCAATATTGGTTCAAAGATCATCAATTTGATCTTAAATTGTAGGAAATAATTTGCCCTACTATTGAGACCACATTTACAATACTTCTAGAACAAATTTCGAACAAGCTGGAGTCATTTCCCATCTTGCCACAGGGTCTTCTTTGCTTGGACAGACTTTATATACCATTACCAACATTACCTACAGTCTGGTCGAGCAAAGAAGACATCCTGACAAGATTGAAAAATGACTCCACCCTGGTCAATATTGATTCAAAAATCATAGTTTTGGTCTCAAGTTGTAGCAAAAATTCTTTTTTTTGTCACGGATATCCATCCAAAAACACTCCTGTTAAGCCAGATAGGCTATTATTATAAGGGCCGGTTTCTCAAAAAAAATTAATCTGAATTTTGGATTAAACCACCAGCTGGCTCAATTGAAACATAAGTTAATAAAAGTGATCATACACTGACAGCTGATAGTTTAAACTAAAACTTCAGCTAAACGTATTTGGAGAAACCGGCCCTTAGGTAGATAAGTTATTATTTTATGGTAATTCCCACATGTGGTTCATATGCTTGCTACTGATTTGGAAAATGACAATATACAGTAATACATAAGAAAGTAATGCTACCCTGATAGCACAAACAGCTGGGGTCCAGCTGGTTTCCAGCTTGAATGTTCCATTCAACAAGCTGGATTCAAGCTTGGAACTTACAGTCTAAAAGCTGTAATACAGCTTGATTCAAGTTAAGAAGTTACCACGTTTCAAGCTGTTTGCAAAGCTTGAAAGTTCAAGCTAAGCTGGAATCAAGTTTAATCATCCATCCAAGATTAAAAGTTCAAGCTGGAATCAAGGTTGATTCTAGCTTGAAACAAGCTGGACTGTAGCTGGAACATTCAAGTTTGATTTTAAGAATGAAAATTCAAGCTTGTTACCAGTATTTGAAACTGCCAGCTTGATTGCTTACAGCCTGTTACAAGTTTGAATTAGGCTGGTTTGATCAAACTCGAACTTCCAATTCAAAATCAATTTAATTTACAGCTTGAAATAAGCTTACGTGCTATCTGGGTAAGGTTGCAAATGAGTTACCACACATTTAGGAACATATTCAAATCTTTTGCTATTTTAGAGACATGAATTGATGAAATAACAATACAGTATTTAAAAGCAAGCAGTAAATGACATATTGCTGCCATAGAATAAACCATTTTCGCAAACTAACAACCATTGCAAGTGAACGTAGGATGAACTTGTTGAAAAAATATAAAAAAATTGATCCTTTGCATCCAACATTCACAACTTTCCTGCACTACATACAGTATTAAAAACCTTCTTTCCTTTCGATTCACCCTATCAATTAGATGATATTGGAGTTCTCTTGAATGTTTTATTCAATAAAATTGAAATAAATTTTCAGAATAGATTATTATACTCCTCTTTTAATTTTCCTTCCTCCCCTCTTACGTCTTCTTCTACTCCTTCCACTCCTTTACACTCTATTCTCCTCTCCCTATTCGCTTTCCCCACCCTTCCCTTATTTCCTATTTCGCTTCTCTTTCCTCCCTTTCCATTACCCTCTGCTTTCACCGGATATTCTCCACCCTGACCTGCAGTTTAGCATTTGATGCTCAAAGGTCAAGGCCCGGGCTAATGGCGTGTACAAACCGTCCCATCAAAGAAGACACTCCGGCAAGATGGGAAAATGACTCCAGCTTGATCAATATTGATACAAAAATTATACATTTGATCCTAAATTGTAGAGCAGAACTTTTCCTTCAATTGGAGATTAGATTCATGATGTTTGAACCAATATTGACCGAGCTGGAGTCATTTCCCTATCTTGCCAGAAGGTGTTCTAGACTAAAAGCGTGCAGTCCATTAGTGCAAACTTCCTATATAGTCGACTTGTTAAAGATCGAAACACGCACGCTTCTGCTCAGCTGTGATAATCGACTAATGGGACCTTCTGGGGGGGCAACGGGGACAATAGGGAGCCAACGGGGGCTTTAAGGGGGCTGAGAGGGGCTGACAGGGGTCCAAGGGGTCCGAATTTCAACTCATCACCTATAAACACACAGGATCGATAATGGAGCTGAGGGTTGCGCCATGAAATTTGAAAATTGGTCTCTTATTCTCGTATTCATGGAAGAGATTTCAAAAAAAAAAAACATAATAATGTGAACAGTTTTATAAATATTGGAAGAGGAGAATATTTTTTGGAATTAGAAACTTGTCTGTCATAAATAAATAATTTTATTTATTGACTTAAAACGCCAGAAATGCAGGGTGACTGCCAAGCCAGATGTCTCATAAAATTTTACAATCATTATAATACATTCAATCAGTCAATAATTGTAATTAAAATTAAAGGCGGTTAAAATACAATAAAAATTCAATACATTAGACGATTATTAATATAAGTTCCTTCGAGTTACATTTATGTAGGTCAGCAAAAATCACTCAAGGGGTCCTCAAAAAACTCTTCTAAAAATTGTAATAGGATTTCAGCAATATGTGAGTCTTAAGTTTCTGTTTATATCTGTTGAAGTTTTAATTTTTTACAGTTACTGGTAGTTTATTATAAAATTTCATTAGGTAAAACTTAATTCATTGAAGCAGAAACAAATTACACACTATTTCACCAAAAAATAATAATCCTGTTTTGGATATATGCACAATAATATTGTTTCCCCCTTGAAAAATTACGGACTTTTCCATACAAAAATAATACAGTAATCTAGTCTCCATTAATTTTACAATACTATAATTGAATGTTTGTTTTTTCAATTAATTTCTTAACTTCGGGTCCCTCCAAATTCTTATTATCGAGAGTCGACCGTAGTAGGAAAAATGTGGAACAATAGAACTCTACTTAGGAAGTTGAACGAGCGAAATTGGTGCTTTATCCATCAAAATGGTGAAAAATAGTAGTTTCAAGACAAGGAGTCAGAATTCTTGCCATAAAAAGGGTTGACTGTTGAAAGCGGCGTCTATATTTAGGTATCGACTCTAAAATGAGCGGAACACTTTCCTGAAAGGTTGAGTCACGTAATTTGTAGGTTAGGTTGGGTTAGGTTAGGTTGCGTTGCATACTTCGCGTGTATTGCAAGGGTGATAGAAAGAAAGAAAGGAAGAGAGAGTGAGAGAGTGTGATAAAGTGGAAGAAAGAGAGGGGAAAAGGAGTAGAAAGAGAGAGAAGAGGAGAGAAAGTAAAATTGAGACCGATATGGGAGGAGAGAGAGAGAAAGCGTGGAAAAGAGTACGAGAAAGATTATTTTAATGGATTTTCTCCTAAAAATGAAACTAGATTTAAAAAATCTCCCAAGCTGGAAAATGAATTCATACAATTGATATAAACACACTCAACAAAATGATTGCGTCGTATATCATAAGGTCAGTAATCTTATGAGTTCATAAGTTTCCACGACATTGGAAAAATTATTAATTTCTTGACTGTATATAGTACTAGCCGGCCGCTTCGCTCGCCTATTCCGCCTAGGGGGCTCCGCCCCTGGACCCCCGATAGTATAGGCAGTGTAAGTGAGTCAAACAGGCTAGCTTCGCTCGCCTGCAAAACGTCTGTCAGTGTCAGCTGAGACAAACAGGCTCGCTTCGTTCGCCTGCAAATTCCGTTCAGAAGGGATTCGAAATTTATCGAGCACAGCATTTCTACACATAATCTGGACCTGTTTACCTAATTTCAACATTTTCTGCCAATCTGTTCTAGAAAAATCCAAGAAAAACTCAGAAAATTCCAAAAAAGTAAAACGCTAATTTAAGCATAACCTTGGAAAGTATATCGGACATAGTTTGAAGCTTGATTCAATATCTTCTAAATTAGGTAGTTAATATATTTAATCTCACTGAACCATTGAAATTACAGTAAGGATTGGTCGTATCAAGGCGGAAAATATGCAACCCGCAATGCATTTACAATTTTGAAAAAGTCATCACTAGCGTACTCTTGCACGGATTTCGAAAATATTTCAACACAACATTTCTAGACCTTATTTGAACCTGTCCACCATAAATCAACATTTTCTACCGATTGGTTTTCGAAAAAATTGAGAAAACGCCGAAAACTATAGAAAAACTTATATAATTGGCGTATCCTTGAAAAGTTTCTAAAATCCGTTCTTAGCGCGCGTTTAAACGTCCAACTGAAAATACCTGCCAAATTAGAACGCATTCGGTTCAGTGGATTTTTAGTTCTGGTGATGAATGAATGAATCAGTGCCATTTCGCTTGTATATAGAGAAAAGACCGATGTTTGATTGTTATAGTTCTGTGACATGAATCTACATGAACAAAAATCTGTCATTAAAATAATATCAAGTGAGATGCACCAGAATAACGTAGGACTATGATAGTGATTATGTACTAAGTTTTTGAGATGTTGTTCCATAAACAATATAATTCAATCATCAATCATTCAATCATTTATTCATTGATAAACTATTACAATCATCTATAATGATAGATATTATAATCTGAAAGAGAAAAACTAGGCTTAGCCTGTACTATTTCTCTTTCAATTTCGATTGGTAATGATGTCCACAAGGTTATGTATATGTCACACACTTAAAATTTCTGGTCTGGGAATACTCACAAGAATAATTCAAAAGTAAAAACAATTTTGAATTTAGTAATGTTAAAAAGCCAAAAAACCACTTGAAAATAATCATAATTCCAATAACATGGAATAAAATTGAAAATTTTAACAGAAAATTCACAAACAACCACGAGCTACTCCATAACAGCTGCTTAAGCTTTTAGTTAATCGTTCTTGAATAAATTATAATATTGGATGAAAAGACAAGATGTTGTCAAACAATTAATTTAAAAATAAGAAAAAAATAATACTACTTATGATTACTACACATTCTATAGCAGATAATGTGACAGAAAACTCTTCAGCCAGGGGAAAATCTAACACATCTTAGGAACAAGAATAGTTATCCAAAATAGATTACTTTGTTTTCGAAATTCCCAAAATGTTTCCCTATATGAAGGAAGGGGCAAAATCATCCTTACTATTTTCATGTAATTTTCAACTTTCGAATACATTATATTCACATACGTATTAAACCACGCTTTGAGTTACATCGAGTAAAGTATAAGGTCAGGATTTTATGAGGTCAAGAAGGTAACTGACGTCAAACGAACTGTCTAACTTTTGCAATAATCAATTCGGAACGTTAGCGCCAAGTTTATTCCGTGTCGAATAAAAGAAGACATTCTGGCAAGATGGGGAAATGACTTCAGCTTGGTCAATATTGGTTAAAAAATTATAAATTTAGTCTCAAATTGTAGATCAGAATATTTTCTACAATTTGTGATTAAATTCATAATTTTTGAACGAATATTGACCGAGCTTGAGTCATTTTTCCATCTTTCCAGAATGTCTTCTTTGCTAGACTATATTATTTGCTTGCTTGTGTGTGAGCCTACAAATCTACGACATTACGAGAGTGTTGTAAGATGGAAAAAGAGGAAGAAAAACACGAAGAGTACGTAGAAACAAAGAGAAGAAAGAGAATGTGAGTGTGAAAAAGATATGAGAAATATCTGAAAAAGAAAGAATGGTTTGGAAAAGGGCGGTGAAACAGATTGAAGATTCCAGAGTAAGAGGAAAACTCAAGAGAGTACAGTGCGCGCAACCTAGCGGCAAAACAAAGAACTACTTCGATTTCTGATAGGAGAAGGGCTAAAGACAGGAATAGATATCCTAATACATCACTGTATTCAATTCCAATTTTTTCAGGGTTTAGATTTAATTGAAAATAAATTTGAATGCTGAATATTAGTACTACATAAATCAAATGTACTTTCGATTACTATGTTTGGATGCTATAATGTAATTAAAATACATATATGAAATTATAGCCCTATAGAAATGTAGGAATTAAACACTTGAAAATGACTTAAAAGAGTTGAAACACACTGGAGGCTCGTGCCCACGAAACAGGTGAAGTGCTATACAGTAAAATATACGGGCACTTCATCTGTTTCTTGGGCACGTTTAAACATGCTGATTTGAAAGAGTACTGTAATTTCCAATGTAGTTTCGATCCTATTCTTGGGAAATCCCTGAAAAAGATATTTCAAGTAAATTATAAAATATGAAGCAAGTAACAGGTTTAAATCTACAGTATTTTCAAAGATGTAGCTCGAGCATTCATCAATGAAATTTGACATAAATTACACTAAAGTACGATACATATTCAAGTATCTTATTCATTTATGACAGTGAGCCTATAGCATAAGTTCTGAAAAGTCATTACTCTAGAATAAAATATTCATGAACCATTGCCATAAAAAATGATTGAGAAAAAAGGAAATAAATTACCAATTCCCGTATCAGTACGATTGTACTCACAAAACATTTCCATTAGATCATGAAATTGATAAAACTCATAAATTGATTTAACTCCACTTCAATTTATCAATATTCAGGAAATCTTGCGCTCAAATCGATTGATAAGTAATAAGTAGCATAATTATTTGTTGTGGAAGATGCGCAATAACTGTGTATAGATTATAATTTTTGTAACTTTGTAACAACTTAACTTTGTAACTACTAGTAACAAAGTTACAAAGTTTTTAATAACCTTTGTAACTTTCTTAAGAATTTTGAAAAGGAATATTTGTAGCAGTTTTGATTCATTTTTTCGTTTATGACTTTTGTGAAATCCGCTAATGTTGGAAATCATTATACTCCTCGCTCTAACGTGATATTCCGAATTCCAATAGTACACGATTCCAAGTATTCCTTCTTCTTCTGCTTTATTCTACTCCTCGTCAGTTTCCTCTTCCTGCTTCCCATCCTTTCTCTTCCCTCCTTTCCTCATTTCTTCCTTCTCTCTCATTCGTAGATTCATCTTGCGTATAGAGAAGTCCGATTGTATCGAGACTCTTCGGGTAAATTTTTAATTGATACTGTAAAACACTCTCTCTCTCTTGAAAGGTCGTATCATACTTTTTTCTCTCTTCAACGCTTCTACTCTCTCTCTCTCTCTCTCTCTCTCACTCACACGCTAAACCACGAATAATTTGCAGATTGTCGTCTGATGTGCAGTGGGCTCTTGGTTGAAGTGCAGATTCTCTGGCTTAATTGAACAGTTTGTTTTAATTAGGAAGCACGCTCTGTAGTGCAAGTAAATTGCTATCATTCTATTGTAGTGGTCTCATCCCCCACCTATTTTGACTCTCTCTCACACACGCTCATTCTCTCTCTCTCTCTCTCTCTCTTCCTAATCACTACTTCCTTCTCCTCCTTCTTCAACATATCCTCCTTCTTATCCTCTACCTCTTCTCTACCTTTGTGGGTTAAGTGGAAGAGGGGCTTGCATGCCTCAACTTCGCCCACAAACTCTTGTAAATTTTTACAAAGTGTAAAATAAAGTCATTTTATCTATCTATCTATCTTCCTCCTCCTACTCCTCCTCCTTTCGCCTTTTCGCCTCACCCTCTTCACTCTTTTAGGCTGAGGCCGCACTGCCGGTGGGAAGAGCCTGAAGGGTGGAGGGTAGTTGGTAAATCTATAGAACATACACACCATCCACAGTAATACATCGTATGAATGGTATGACGTCATACTGTTTTTTGAGGTTATGTTGTCCATATTTAAGAATTTCAAGATGGCGGCTGAACACATACCATTCATACGATGTATTACTGTGGATGGTGTGTATGTTCTATAGATCTACCAACTACCCTCCACCCTCCAGGCTCTACCCACCGGCAGTGCGGCCGCAGCCTTACAGTTCTTTTGCTTTGTGGTTGATAGAACGGAATTCCAATATTGAAACTTGTTAATTAAATTATTGTTTGTAAATCAATTCCGCAGATAAACTTCAGATCACTGAAAAGTTTGGAACATCGGATGAGATGGAAGAATGAAAACTGGAGAAGGAGAGGGAGAGGAAGAGGAATAGATAGAGAGGGGAAGAGATAGATGAAGAAGGAGAAAGAGTGGGAAAGGAAAAGAGTGAGAGAGAGAGTAATAGAGGGAGGAATAGATTGATAGATATCTATGTTCACTTCGCACATTACAACGATGAAGAGAAAGAGATTAGATTAGATTAGATTACTTTATTCAATTAGATAACAAAATTCGGCTTAGATTATACATTGTAATATAAATGAATAAAACAAAATTATCCTATAAATTTCACACAATAGAGACGTCTAGTAAAAATACGAAAAACGGTGATGTAATGAATGCAAAATTTATACAAATTTTAAATTGGAGGCTTTGCAAAATGAATAAGGAGTGTAAGTTATCTAAGTGAAAAGGCGAAGTTTAGACATATATATGTCCATTCTTGGGGAAGGATAATAAGGTTATCCTTTCCATTAACACTTGGCCTTAGAGAGAGAGAGGGTGAGAGAGAGAGAGTGAGAGAGAGAGAGAGAGAGAGATAGAATGATGAATGTATTTATTTTTCCACTTCGCACATTACAACGATTAAGTGATGGAGAGGAAGAGAAAGTAAGAGGAAGAGGAAGAGAAAGTAAGAGGAAGAGAAAGTAAGAGGAAGAGAGATACAAAAGGAAAAGATAGAGCGTGTGTGTGAGAGGAAGAGAGGAATAATTAAAGAAGATTTGAAACGCATCTAGCATTGTATTTAGTTGTTCCCTGCGGTGAAATTATAATTGAGATGTCTTCTCTGTGATTGTCGCCTTGGTAACTGAAAGTAGCCTGCTGTGAATTATTCTTCCTTTTTATTCCTCTTCTTCTTCCTCTTTCCTCTTCCTCTTCCTCTTCCTCTTCCTCTTCCTCTTCCTCTTCCTCTTCCTCTTCCTCTTCCTCTTCCTCTTCCTCTTCTTCTTCTTCTTCTTCTTCTTCTTCTTCTTCTTCTTCTTCTTCTTCTTTTTCTTCTTCTTCTTCTTCTTCTTCTTCTTCTTCACCATTTCGTAGCTATCTGACTGCTTCCATATCCTACCACTTCATCCCCAGAAATTCTGTAACCAAATCTCAGATTGTGATTCCTCCCCATCATTCCATTCACATCTCTATTTTTCTTCTTCATTCATATCCAATTCAACTCATTCTACTCTTTTTTTCTCATTATTCTAATTTTCTCATAATTTTATTTTTTCATCAATCATTCAATCGATCAAAAAATACAAAGGTTAGTACAACAGGCATAATGCCCAAAACTGTTCCTAAACCAATTTATTAATTTTCTTCTCATTCTTTCGATTTCTTATTATTTTCTCTTTTCTTCTCCTTTTTCTCTCCATTTTCTTATCATTTGCTTCCTTATTTGTTATTCCCCACCAACACACCTTCAACACCTCTTTTCTTTTTCTTCCTCTTTTTCCCATTTTCCACACCTTTCTTATCATCTCTTCATCATTTCCTCCATGTACTCCTCCATCCCCATTTCTCTCACTTCTTCTTTCTTCTCTTCACTTCAATTCTGGTATCATTTTTCATATTCTTTAGAGTAAATGAATAACAAGATGAATGAAGGTTACCTAAATTTGATTGGAATAGCTTTTTCAAATAGCTTAATCCCAGATAGCACATAAGCTTATTTCAAGCTTAAAATTTCGTGGATTTTGAATTGAAAGTTACAGTTTGATCATATCAGCTTGATTCAAACTTGTAACAGGCTGTGAGTGATCAAGTTGTAAGTTTCAAACTTGTAAAAAAGCTGTAATTTTCAATCTTAAAATCAACCTTTAATGATCCAGCTACAGTCCAGCTTGTTTCAAGCTGTCTTTCTGGAGACAAAATCCTTTGCACTATCACGTGACTAACATAGTTCATTTAACTACCACGAGTAGCGCTGTGTCAACTTTCAACTTTGAAGCATATGTTTACCAAATTCATTTTTGCATCATTTATTTTGATCAACCAACTTATGGATTTTCTATTACGGAAACTTTACTTTATTAATAAACACGCAAAGGTAAGTGGAATACGTTCATTTGATTTCATTGTACATGGGATATAATTTTAGTATTGTCCAAAAGTAAATGAATTCCAAATTGGGATTTACATCTCAAATAACTTAAATTATACAAGTTAGATGTTAACCCTAAATTTTCTTCAGCCTATGCCTATCAATCCATCAGCTATAATGGCTACTATAATAGGCCTATATAGTAAGTTTATTTTAATTTTGCTTCATAAATTTCAAATATTGATAGATGACAAAGTTGAATACTAAATTATTTCTTCTTGTTCGGTTGTAGTTAGCCTATTTATATTTTGATTTCTATACACTTTGCTCGCTATATTCCTCTCCTCTTTCTTATCCAAAATTACTGTGATATTTGAAATGTATAATCATGTACTTTATTATGATTTGTTATTTTTTCTTTCAGGGCCACTCGATTAGTGTAACAAGTAATCATTGTTGACGTTGGGGATGCGGCGGTGCTTTATGATCGATAATACTATTCAAAGAAAAGAAATTAAATTTTGACATCAAAAAATACATACAGGAATACATCATGCAGCTTTCAAATAAATGTTATGTTTAACAATGTGAAATAGGCGGACTGACAGAACAATTCATTTTTGTTTGTCAGATTTGTATTTTTCTTCCAATATATATCAACATTTTGTTCACAGTATTCTCTTTTGTATTCTTTTCCTTATCCATAATTGGTCAAAATTTTGTGTTTAATATAATAACAGCTTTTCTCCAACTGGATCTATCAAGCTTGTATGATTAGACTTGATTCCAGCTTGAACTTTCAAGCTTTGAAAACAGCTTGAAACGTGGTAACTTTTTAACTTGAATTCAGCTGTATTACAGCTTAAAGACTGTACGTCCCAAGCTTAAATCCAGCTCTTGTTGATTCAACTTGATTCCAGCTTGAACTATCAAGCTTGGATCATTAAACTTAATTCCAGCTTGAGTTCTCAAGCTTGGGTCATTTAACTTGATTCCAGCTTGAACTTCCAAGCTTTGTAAACAGCTTGAAACGTGGTAACTTCTTAACTTGAATTCAGCTTTATTACAGCTTAATGGCTGTAAATTTCAAGCTTGAATCCAGTTTGTTAAATTGAAAATTCCAGCAGGAAACCAGCTTGATTCCAGCTTTTTGTGCTATCTGGGATAGTTTGTCCAAACAAAGGAGACCTTCTGGCAAGATGGGAAAATGACTCCAGCTTTGTCAATATTTGTTCAAGAATTATTATAAATGTGGTCTTAATGGAAGATCAAATTTTTTCCCACGATTTGAGATCAAATTGATAGTTATTTAACCAAAATTATTGACCGAGCTTGAATAATTTTCCCATCTTGCCAGAGGGTCTTCTTTGCTTGGACAAACTATATTATAGGTTTTTGGTAACTTTCAACTAGGTTCAACACTCATAATGTTATAAATCCCGAAGTTACATTGAGTTAAATATAAGGAGCAAATTGATTGACGTATAACAGGTTCAACTTATCTTATATAAAATACCAAATACATCTACATTTTTCATATTCTCCCAGACAACAATAAACTAATCCTTTTGTCCTGACAATACAGATCTATAACTATATTCAATCTTCAGACATACAGTCCCGAGTATATGCATATGAAAAGTATATACCTATATACACTCGAAGCCGTATCTTTCCCGTCCAAAAGAGGATTATGCAAATGGAGCGTTCTAATTCTGAAGTCTTTTCGACAAGAGAGAAAAGCTTTTCATTTTCCGTTTTTTCTTCTCCTTTTTATTTTTCTCCTTCTTCTTCTTCTCCTTCTTCTCTTTTTCATTTTTCTCCTCCCTCTTCTTATTCTTCTTTTTCTTCTTCTTCTTCTTCCCCCCTTTCATCTTCTTCCTCCTTCCCCTCCCTACTCTCCTCAGCGCCTGTCCAACCTTACAATCCTCAATTGAATTCAATTTCATCAGAACACGTCTCAAATGGATCTACTGAATTGCTTTGGCACTTTTGAATTTCCCGCCTAATTTGAATGCGAGACATTTTTTTCTGAAAGTTTACAGAATGTTAACGACAATGCGGCTGAATTTTAAAAGCTCTATTTCTGAATGAGATCTTTCTCTTTGTGTTAAGGACTTAAATTTAAAAGTGAATGAGAGGGGCATTTTTCTTATCAAATATTTTGATGCGAATGATAGCCAAGGTTACTACAATTATAATACCGAGCTGACGCCAAAAAGCTGGGTGGTTTCGCGTACCATCAGCTGATTTTGTCATTTAGCTATGTCTATATGATGTTTTTGAAATCCAAAGAGACTTGTACATCATAATACACAAGTGATAGGGACAGAACAGTCCACCAAACTTTTTGGTATCATCATCATCATCATCATCATCATCTTCTTCTTCTTCTTCTTCTTCTTCTTCTTCTTCTTCTTCATCTTTTTCTTTTTCTTTTTCTTCTTCTTCTTCTTCCCCCTCTCCATCTTCTCACTAATGCTGAATAGGAAAAACATCAAATGAAATGTTTGAAATGAACTTGGAAAAGCACCCATTCTGCAATGACTGGAAATCTGACACTTCCTAAATTGACTGATTAGTTCAAATAATAGATTCCAACATGATGGAAATAATCGTTATTCTCATCTGTTTGAATCTTGACAACTGGTATTATTTAAAAAACAAAAAATAATATTGTAACTCCTTCTTTTGTCTTGCGGGAGATTTCAAGATAAGTCTATGAGGAGTATCATATCATTGAGGAGTATCATTGGCGGCTCGTGCCCACGTAGCAGGTGGAGTGCTGTCTGTAAAAGATACGTGCACTTCACCTGTTTCGTGGGCACGAGCCGCCAGTAATCCGGGTACTCTTATAGTCTGGTCGAGCAAAGAAGACATTCTGGCAAGATGGGAAAATGACTCCAGCTCAATCAATATTGGTTCAAAAATAAAAAATTTGGGTCTCAAATATTGTAAAGCATCATTCTTCCTACAATTTGAGAACAAATTACATCCTCAAAATACAAATCACAATATCGGTCAATATTAGTTCAAAAATTATAAATTTGTTCTCAAATAGTAAAGCATCATGTTTCCTACAATTTGAGAGCAAATTACATCCTCAAAATACAAATTACAATATCGGTCAACATTTGTTAAAAAATTATGAATTTGGACTTAAATTGTAGAAAACATCCTGCTTCAAAATTTGAAACCAGATTAACAATCTCAACCTTAATTCTTGAGGCAATATTGAACGAGCTAGAGTCATTCTCTTATCTTGCCAGAACGTTTCCCTTACTCAATATACGCTGAAGATGTGACTAGTGCCCAGAAACGTATCCGACAAACAACAAAATCCTATGTAGCCTTCTGTTATTTAAAGGGAAAGTTGATAACGGAAATTTATTGTATCAAAACAAGAAAATAGTATTCCTAGCAGTGTTTTAATTCACATTCTGGGGAAAGTTTATCAGAAAATAAAAATCAAACAGTTCAATCACATCAATAAGGAACAAAGAATACATTATTAAACAAAATAAGCGATAGAGGAATCATCTGTGTATTATAATATCACAGAAATAATAATTATCTTGAATAATTGAGTTATAGTCAGTTGTATCATTATCATTTCGAATCCAGCATAACTAAATCATAGAAGTTTCGAGCAGTGGAAATCGCGACAATAACTGTTGACAGCAATATACAGATATACATCAACAATTTAACATGTTATCGTATGCAGTGTGAGCCACTATATACAGTAATAAAGGATACAACGAAGTAGCAGCGCTATCTAATTCAAAGTTTCAACAGAGAGATGCAATTTTGAGGCGCTAAGGGAGCTCGAAATTCGAGCTTGAATCGAGTTCGTGAATGTGGCTCAGAAAGTCTCAGAAACTGCGCCGAGTTCTAACACACAGAACTCGAGCTACAGTTTTGGTTACATTTCGCTAAAGCTGGGAAGACACGCAGTTAGGATACACTTTACATTGTTTCGGAGGGTCTTCTCAGTTTCAATGAATCTCAGGTCTGAGAAGACACCTCGTTACCATACACTTTACATTGAGCCGGGGTGTCATCTCTCATTCCCAGCATGCGCCAATTATTCTCTGTGAGAGCACCAGGTGAGGGATAGCCCCAAAAGCTCATATAAACCTCGTCAAGCATATTCTGACAAGTAAGGAAAATAACTAAATATAATAAAAATATTTGACCGAGAATTATAGAAATTTGGTCTTAATTTTATAAAACATTCGACTCTACAACAATATAATAATCATTTTTCAATTTTTTGACAACACTAGAAGGAGCGGTTGAACTTTTGTGAAGATAAATGAAATCCAATCAAGAATCTCAATTATTTTTTATATCCGAAATTAATCCAGAAAAAAACCTCGTTGATACAAAAATTTTCTTTGATCATGCATCGCCGCCATATTGGAAAGAATCTGATTCTATTTCTTGATGATTGAACATTTTAGAAGCATTCAAACTAAGTTTACTAAGGTATTTTTCAGGTGAAGTTGGTAATAAATGAAAATAAACACCAAGTTTTTAAAAACTAAAATAAATCTAAGACGTATTAAGAGAATTAATAGTTATAGTCCGCGCAATCTAAGATGACTAAGTTGCTCTTCAGCGGGGAAATAGCTGCGTTGCCAGATTGTGTGAAATTGAAACTTCTTCAAATTCGCGATTGGACCCCATATCTAGTTTCAAAGTAAGGAGAGCGGTATATGCATGAATTATTGTACTTATATGTTGTGATGCCCCAACTTTAAAAAGGTCAACAACCTACTGAAAATATAGGTCAAGAAGCTTTGTCTTATCTGCTTGGTTACTGATAAGAAGTAACAGTAAAATTTGGAACAAATATTCCTCTAATAAATGCAAATTACGTACCTGTCTGCTTTAATTAATTATTATAAAACCGGTGTCATATTTATTACTAGCACCACCAGAGCATACATAACCGCAATATTTGACATTTGCTAAACAGCTGTTTGATCGGCATCTGCGAACTGTTCAACAGCTAGCGGTAAAATTCGAATTTGATAACATCATGCTCATATATCGCCCATATTATCTCGGACGATTTTAATAAAAATATAAAATTATAATATTTTGCTGTCTTACCTTAAATGTTTAAATGCTGCTGCCAAAATATAATTGTTACCACTCTGCAACATTATGCCTGTTTCATTGTTATTATTTGTTTATTAATGTCTATCAAATTTATCAAGGCCAAAAATTATTGAAAAGAAATTTAATAAATTATTTACACAATTTAATTATTATAAATGTATAACCTGACGGAAAATGACGTCACACTAGTTACCTCGTGGAACTTTTGAGCCTACAAAAATAAATATTGTGATAACCTTAATTAGTAGATTTATAGGAGCTTTAGATTTAAGTGTATTATATGTTAAGTGTGGAAAAAGGTGGTTCGTATGTCCCATATACTCAGGTGTGTTACACAAAAAGTGATCTATTTTCTCCCAAATTCAATATGGACGTCGAAGTCATGAATTGACCAATGAGAAACTTATACGTCGAACTCAACGCCCCTTGATACCGAGCTTCAACTTCCGCCTATGACCTCGACCCTAGAAGAAGAGCAATGCTCACCCCATTCCATCAACACCCCTGCTTGCGAGAGGACCGGAGCAAACCGCCGTCGAGAACGTCTACAAGAGATGAGCGTCGCCTAGGGTCCCGACTCGAAAATCCTCATCGCCTGGACAAGATTCCTCCAAATTCCCTGTTGGCGTTAGAATGGACCACAACCCTTACGGAGCAGATCGCCGCCGAGGACGTCTACATTGCTAGCGTTGCCTAGGGTCCCGACTCGAAAATCCTCATCGCCTGGACAAGATTCCTCCAAATTCCCTGTTGGTGTTAGAACGGACCACAACCCTCATGGATCGGCGCCCAAGTCTTCGAACGCGTAAGCAAATCATTTAAATTTTGGCCACTTCAAATAATGCGCAATTAACTTAACACGAATTCCCATTTAAATTAACGAACCACCTGAGTATATTAGATTGCTAAGTTGAAAGACTTTTAAATTAAGAATAGCTTTAATATCTAAATCATTGTTGATTATTCCTATTAATTTATTTATTAAAAAATTTATTGAGAACTAAAAGTCTGAGAAAAAAGTCTTATATACATTTTATTCTTATTAGAAGCATGTAGCAAAAGCAAAGGAGAATATATTAGTCTGTTATTTAGGCGATTTGCCTCTAATATTCTATTGAATTAATCCTAGCCATTCTCTCTGGGTATTAGGCTAAGCAGTTATGATTGATATTTGATAGAATTATTATTAATGATTTTTTACCTCCACGTGCATTCCAGTTTGGCCATGCATCAAAGTGAAGTAGCTGAATATTGAGTCATCATAATTCAATATTACTAGTGATCTCACTTATGATGCAAGGTATATGGCGTGTTGAGCAACTAATAGAAATATATTAATTCATTTGCTACATGAATATTGTGAACTTCACTTGGAGTGTTGCACTGAGTACCATTTTATTTTTGTTCGGCTTGGTAAAGCGAATCTTCTAACCATTAGAAGGGCGAACATATGAGTGTATCACCATATCTGTATTCGACCCTGGACTCACTAGAAAATTAACGATTCAATTGGTGGTTTGTGCTTGAAAATACCCATATTCTCACAATCCATCATTTGTCTAGTTTCATTCGCTGCTCTAAGTCGAGTAAATTTATTGAGCCTACTCATGTGCCAAGTAAGTACCTTCATCCGCGTTGATGAACTGATTAATAAAATTGTATATATTGATTTATCCAAATTTGCATTACTTGAGACATGTTGCAAGCTGCACACCTCCTCAACCTATACATGCTAATACAAGAAATTGTATTCAGGATTTATTCAACATAATAATTGAGTTTACCACCAGTTATTCTAATCTTTGAAATTTGGTGCTTTCAGTGAATTTATTATAAATTATTATACTATATTTATTATTTAGTGTGGCACATGCTCACACAGGAAACTGTTGACTCAAGTCTCATATGCTTCAAGAGGCTACATATAGATTCATTGAGAGGCCTGGCGCCCATTCAAAAAATTTATTACTTTCAACTAGCAAATCAAATTTGATAATAAATCTCATTGCTCACCCTATTTTAAGGGGTTCATACCGCTGTGCCAGTCAGGGCTTGTACAAATTTAGCTCACCCAAGTAGCGCTTTTACAAATTGGCACCCAACTAGGCGGCGTTAAGTTGAGAAGAAATACTCAATTTAATACTGCAAAGGCAAATGGAAGAAGTGTTAAGAATTTAGGGAAGTGAGAAAAATTTAAATTAATGAAATTAAGGCAACCCATTAAGAGGAATGGCTAGAGTATAGGAGTGATAATTTAAGAATTAATTGAACTTATTATAATTGAATTGGCCATCAATAAACTTAGTTATAAGTTGTTATTGATTTTATAGTTTTAGTATTGAATATATTATTAGATGAAATGTGTATTATAACTTGAAGATTTACCGCACATTAAGTAATCAAGAATAGGCTACATACGAAATTGCTCAACAACTGAGATTATTTATTATTATTAGGCCATTAATTATCATTACCTATCAAGCTTTAATTAAAATATTTAAAAGTTACCATTACTAGCTTTACGTCAAGCGAGTGGGGGATGGAATAGTTTGTTTTATGCTCCCTGTAAGCATAATACATGTTGCAGAGTGGCTTTATGTTGAATCTTGTAGTTTCGGTATATGTTATATCCTGGTTGCACTGTATATATTCACTGTATTCACTTGTGTTATCACACATCATGTCACATCCCACTGATTCTGCCATATCCTATTTAGGAGATTTCACTGAAAACACTTCCATAGATGAAGGCACTAGTGAAACACTCGCGGAAGGGAATACCGTAATGCGAACACCACGGGAACGTGCTATGGGAAGTATAGGGTCTATCCATACCCAAGGGGAACAAGAACCCAGATTTTATTCTACTATGAGGGAAAACAATACTGACCCCGTAGAACCCTTACCCGCAAATATAGGAAATAGACCTGATTATAAATTAGGCACCCCCAATAAACAGGATTCTCAAGAAGTTCGAACCCAAATGCTTATTGCCGAAAGTCCCTGCTCTATAAGAACCGAGATGGAAAAATTCTATCAACGGCTTGTTGGAGTAATTACCGATTTCAAAGATGAAATGAAGCAGGATCTTAAAAAAACTAGAGATGAATTAGTAGCTAGGCTAGATGCACAAGAGGAACGGGCACGGAAAGATAAAGTCGAGTTAGATAGTCGTCTAAACAGTGTTGAAGCATCGGTCAGTCTCATAGACAATATAAATAAACGCGTAGAGGAAGTCGAAGCCGGGTCAGATACCAACGTGATCGAGATGAATAAAAAACTTATGTCCAAACCAGATAAGGAGTATGTGGAGAAGGTTAAGACAGATGTCATAGGGCAACTTAGAGGTGAAGTAGCTGAAACTACGCTAAACATAGAGCAATGATTGACCAGTGTCGAGACAAATATGCTCAAACACCGCCAGGACTTACAGTGCGAAATAGCTAATATAGGTTTACAGAATAGCCAGTTATCTCAAAAATGTGCTAACTTGGAGAAACAATTACGGTCGCAGGAAGTAAAGGTCGACACATTGAGTCGAAATAACACTGCTACAAACAAGGATTTAGCCACTCAGCTTCAGGTAGCTAACAGCAAGCTGAAAGAGCGTAAGATGTCGGATATAGCACGGTTCATGAAAGCTTACTGTCACATACATCACCAGCATTGGTACAGATATTTGCCATTCTTGGAATACTGCCTAAATAATAGTGTAAATGCTAGTACAAGCTACACTTCACACGAAATTATCTTTGGATTTAAGAATTTAAGTTTTTTAGAACAACTAGTAACATTCCCAGAAGAAGAGGAAAAACCTAACCTTGACAAAATACACTTGGTTAGAAACAATTTAAATGTTGCTGCAAAGCGCCGGAAAAGGTATCATGACAAAGGAATAAAGAACATAACCTACCACGTAGGGCAGGAGGTGTTAGTGAAGACACATAGGTTATCGGACGCCCTAACCAAACAAACGAAAAAATTTTTCGAATTATACCAAGGTCCTGTCACCATTACCAAAATATCCAATAACAACACCATACAATTAAAAGATGAACAAAACGGAGACCTAACCTGGTGGGAAAACGTGGCAAATGTAAAGCCATATATAAGAAGTGAATAAGTGAATAAATATGGGAGTACTATGAACCCTGAAGCTGTAAATATATGTAGAATAATAATAATAAAATTAAAGTAAAAACCAAATAAAAAGTTAGCATGACTACATAACCTATACGGAGCATGGCATATTATATTAGAAAATTAATTTGGTTCCTCATTATGGAAAGTCACAAAATTTATGGAAGTTAGTACTAACGGCATGTCTTTGAAATCTATTGAATGTTATTTGTGAACTTATTATTTGTAAATATAAAGTAGATAGCACGTTCCCAAAATGAAAACCAAATCCTAGCTTTAATGGAACGGATACTGAACAGGAGGTTAGAAATGAAGTGCCATATTAATTAGTGGTAATTACGGGCTAGTGGGAAATTCAAATACAGATATACTACCCAGACCCGAAATTATCATATGTATCAACTATGTTAGTAAATATGCTAAACCAAAATGTTATTCACGTCCTAGTGAGCCCAATTACCAGAAAAAAATTTGTAGTTAATCATGTTTAAACAAATAAATAAACATTGATTTGTAGGCCAAGATGACAGCTTGAGTTAACAGCTGTTCACAGCCCTGGATAGTCGACTGCATGGGGAATGTAAATTGAAAGAACTATTGTTCAAATGAATCTGAATGAGAACTATAATTAACAGTGAAATTCTATTATTATTGTAAAAATAAATTACAGTGCAAACCAGCGATCAAGGCAAGCAACTAGCATTATTAGTCACATATTAAAAAGGTCGTTGGAAAACCGCATAAGTATGTGCCAACGACAAAAGTCAAAAAGATCGGTGCGACACCAAGCGACATTTACGAGAACTAATTGAACGACAAAGCGGGACACCATGTCCGAAATTTTGAGAAAAACCTTTGAGCTAAAATAGAGCTAATTATTTATTATAGACCAATTGTGTCATTGCACGAGTATGAACTCGATTTATTTATTGTTATATATTGTTTGGTATTGGTGTTATTTGCACATTGTGTTGCTATTAATTGCATTTGAGCAAAGATCTCATTGCGTTATTATATTTATATATTCTGTTTTGTTTGAAGAATATAAGTTTGTGTAGGGTTGTTGCTGGCACAGTAGTCCAGACAACATTTTTGTGGAAGGGGCATATGCTCACCACTTGTTTATTGTCGACATTGTATGTCAATTATGTATTTCTATGTTGGATATATTCCAGAATTTGTTAGGGAACCCATGTAAGTCCAATATACCAATATATAACAATGTATTTGATATTTATTGATATCTGCCAGTGTCTACTAATATGTACACTTATATAAATAATTTTTATAAATCATTTTAAAATTGCGCATCTTTTTGTATTGAGAACATCTAATTTTGCTCTACAAAATTACATGTGCTCAATAGAGGGGATCATGTGATGCCCCAACTTTAAAAGGTCAACAACCTACTGAAAATATAGGTCAAGAAGCTTTGTCTTATCTGCTTGGTTACTGATAAGAAGTAACAGTAAAATTTGGAACAAATATTCCTCTAATAAATGCAAATTACGTACCTGTCTGCTTTAATTAATTATTATAAAACCGGTGTCATATTAATTACTAGCACCACCAGAGCATACATAACCGCAATATTTGACATTTGCTAAACAGCTGTTTGATCGGCATCTGCGAACTGTTCAACAGCTAGCGGTAAAATTCGAATTTGATAACATCATGCTCATATATCGCCCATATTATCTCGGACGATTTTAATAAAAATATAAAATTATAATATTTTGCTGTCTTACCTTAAATGTTTAAATGCTGCTGCCAAAATATAATTGTTACCACTCTGCAACATTATGCCTGTTTCATTGTTATTATTTGTTTATTAATGTCTATCAAATTTATCAAGGCCAAAAATTATTGAAAAGAAATTTAATAAATTATTTACACAATTTAATTATTATAAATGTATAACCTGACGGAAAATGACGTCACACTAGTTACCTCGTGGAACTTTTGAGCCTACAAAAATAAATATTGTGATAACCTTAATTAGTAGATTTATAGGAGCTTTAGATTTAAGTGTATTATATGTTAAGTGTGGAAAAAGGTGGTTCGTATGTCCCATATACTCAGGTGTGTTACACAAAAAGTGATCTATTTTCTCCCAAATTCAATATGGACGTCGAAGTCATGAATTGACCAATGAGAAACTTATACGTCGAACTCAACGCCCCTTGATACCGAGCTTCAACTTCCGCCTATGACCTCGACCCTAGAAGAAGAGCAATGCTCACCCCATTCCATCAACACCCCTGCTTGCGAGAGGACCGGAGCAAACCGCCGTCGAGAACGTCTACAAGAGATGAGCGTCGCCTAGGGTCCCGACTCAAAAAATCCTCATCGCCTGGACAAGATTCCTCCAAATTCCCTGTTGGCGTTAGAATGGACCACAACCCTTACGGAGCAGATCGCCGCCGAGGACGTCTACATTGCTAGCGTTGCCTAGGGTCCCGACTCGAAAATCCTCATCGCCTGGACAAGATTCCTCCAAATTCCCTGTTGGTGTTAGAACAGACCACAACCCTCATGGATCGGCGCCCAAGTCTTCGAACGCGTAAGCAAATCATTTAAATTTTGGCCACTTCAAATAATGCGCAATTAACTTAACACGAATTCCCATTTAAATTAACGAACCACCTGAGTATATTAGATTGCTAAGTTGAAAGACTTTTAAATTAAGAATAGCTTTAATATCTAAATCATTGTTGATTATTCCTATTAATTTATTTATTAAAAAATTTATTGAGAACTAAAAGTCTGAAAAAAAGTCTTATATACATTTTATTCTTATTAGAAGCATGTAGCAAAAGCAAAGGAGAATATATTAGTCTGTTATTTAGGCGATTTGCCTCTAATATTCTATTGAATTAATCCTAGCCATTCTCTCTGGGTATTAGGCTAAGCAGTTATGATTGATATTTGATAGAATTATTATTAATGATTTTTTACCTCCACGTGCATTCCAGTTTGGCCATGCATCAAAGTGAAGTAGCTGAATATTGAGTCATCATAATTCAATATTACTAGTGATCTCACTTATGATGCAAGGTATATGGCGTGTTGAGCAACTAATAGAAATATATTAATTCATTTGCTACATGAATATTGTGAACTTCACTTGGAGTGTTGCACTGAGTACCATTTTATTTTTGTTCGGCTTGGTAAAGCGAATCTTCTAACCATTAGAAGGGCGAACATATGAGTGTATCACCATATCTGTATTCGACCCTGGACTCACTAGAAAATTAACGATTCAATTGGTGGTTTGTGCTTGAAAATACCCATATTCTCACAATCCATCATTTGTCTAGTTTCATTCGCTGCTCTAAGTCGAGTAAATTTATTGAGCCTACTCATGTGCCAAGTAAGTACCTTCATCCGCGTTGATGAACTGATTAATAAAATTGTATATATTGATTTATCCAAATTTGCATTACTTGAGACATGTTGCAAGCTGCACACCTCCTCAACCTATACATGCTAATACAAGAAATTGTATTCAGGATTTATTCAACATAATAATTGAGTTTACCACCAGTTATTCTAATCTTTGAAATTTGGTGCTTTCAGTGAATTTATTATAAATTATTATACTATATTTATTATTTAGTGTGGCACATGCTCACACAGGAAACTGTTGACTCAAGTCTCATATGCTTCAAGAGGCTACATATAGATTCATTGAGAGGCCTGGCGCCCATTCAAAAAATTTATTACTTTCAACTAGCAAATCAAATTTGATAATAAATCTCATTGCTCACCCTATTTTAAGGGGTTCATACCGCTGTGCCAGTCAGGGCTTGTACAAATTTAGCTCACCCAAGTAGCGCTTTTACAATGTTTCCATAATTATGTTTCCAGACTTTTCGTATTGTGGCAAATGAACTAACTTCACTCTTCAACCTCAAGTTGCAAATTATTATTATTATTATTATTAGCGTATGGCTTTATTTGGTTGAGAGACCAAAAGGTATTCCACCTCGCCGACGTAACCTTGTTTAGTAGGGAACATGGTAAAAGTTCTTGAATATGATCACAGTAATTTCCATTCGGAAGAATGGTTTTCAATTCAGAAGGTTCAAAAACACCAAAGCACAAGTCAAAATCACTAATCGAAAACTGAACATTTTAAATTTGAGAAAAACAAAGTTGCAAATGTTCCATGTAAATCAACTTCCTGAGTTTATGACAAGAGAAAATGCTCAATTGAGTGAGAGACCTGTTACTGAGTAAAATGAACTGGTGGCTCGTACCCACGAAACAGGTGAAGTGCCCGTATCGTCTACTGTACAGCACTTCACTTGTTTCGTGGGGCACAAGCCGCCAATGATCAAATTAAAAACGGGTGGGGAAGAGGAAAGACTGGAATCTAACGTAGTTCAGATCATAAATTTCTAGTACTGTACTCTCATGGAAGATTTTTTGGTGGATATGTTTTGTTCTTTGTTTCACCTTCAACAAAACAATATAGTTATTTGAAAAAATATTGGTTTTATTGAATTAAAATTACAAACAGTAATGAGATTAATTTATCGCAAATAAATTTGCTCTAGGTTATAAATAGGCCTACTCGAATTTTCAGTAGTATGTAGTTGAATGAGCTTGAATTTCCCGGCTTGAACTGAGCAGTCAAAATGATAATAACAAAAATATTATTATGAAAGATTCTGTTCAATCAACTATAATTCTGTCAAGTTATATTGGTAATGATCGTTCTCATGTTAGAAGGATGTAAATTTTGTCGAATAACCATAAAACATCAATATTTCTAAAGCCACTCAAAAATTCGTTATTGAAGTTTCAATATCGATTAGGAATTTCTACGTTCCTGGCAATTACGACCGCTTGTGAGCTGGTCGGATCATGACGTCAGAACCTGGGAGGTGGAGCTTAGGTCCGAACACTCAGTGGACGGAGTATAGTATTAAACCTTGAACTTCTTCCATGTACGAGTGGGCATCATTCCGAACGTATTACTTCTGCCTATCAAAAATCCGCCGTTTGAAAGAAGCCTATATAGAATTCCTTCACGAGAACAAGGCATTCCACCAGCTTTTGCGAACAATAGAATCCCAGATTTTCTACAAGCAGTACTCACTGGGGAGCCCTTCAGGCTAAACTATAGACTGTCCAAGCAAAGAAGACATTCTGGCAAGATGAAAAAATGACTTCAGCTCAATCAGTATCGGTTCAAGAATTGTAAATTAGATCTCAAATTTCAGAACAGAACGTTTCCTACAATTTGAGAACAAATTTATAATTTTTTAACCAATATTGACCGAGCTGCAGTGATTTCCCCATCTTGCCAGAATGTCTTCTTCACTTGAAGAGAATACTGGCCTGAGATACACCATACGCCAAGAAAACTGGCGGTTGGCGAATGTATTTTATCCTCTATCAGCTCTCTCAGAACAGTCAACTAGCGGTCTACAAGAGCTCAATATATTCTTGCAACCTAATATTAACCGTTCCTCTCACGCAGACCGCTCACAAACTGTCCTAACAGAGCTGAGCATCAAAAAAAGACATTCGTCAACCGCTATCACCGTTGAAGTCTGCTATATGGGCAATCTCATCAAACGCTTGAGAAGAGCCAAATCCCATCTGATTTTGAATTTTCGCGCACAAATATGGCGTCCGTTGGGAGTGGAACATGTGAGGCGTGGCTCAATATAGTTTGTCCAAGCAGGGAAGACATTCTGGTAAGATGGGAAAATGGCTCCAGCTTGGTCAATACAGGTTCAAAAATGATAAATTTGAATTCAAGTTGTAAATCAGAATGTTTCCTTCAATTTGAGTTCAAATTTAAAATTTTTTGAAGGGATATTCATCAAGCTGGAGCCATTTTCCTATTTTGCCGCAATGTCTTCTTTGCTTGGACAGACTATATGTTCTGCTTGAAAGCTGATCGGTGAATATTGGCTACAGTCTGTTTGATTAAAGAAGACATTCTGGCAAGATGGGAAAATGACTCCAGCTCGTCAATATTGATTCAAAATTAAAAAATTTGGTGTTAAATTGAATAAAACATTTTGCTCTACAATTTGAAACCATTTTTTTCTAATTTTCAACCAATAATCACCTATACTCCATCCACCGAGTGATCGGACCTAAGCTCCTCCTCCAAGGCTCTGACGTCATGATCCGACCAGCTCAAAAGCGGTCGCTATTTCCTGGAATCATAGACTAACTAAACCATAGTCCATAGACTACTTAGTATATCTACGCTGGAACGTGGAAATTCCTCATCGATATTAGAACTAAGGGGCATTAGAAATATTGATGTTTTTATTGTTATTATTTGTTGATCGACAAAATTCACATCGTTCTAACATAAGAGTGATTATAATCAATATCACTTGACAGAATTACTTTTGATTGGAGAAAATCTTCTATAATTATATTTCGGTTATTATCTGATTTGTTGAAGGTGGAACAAAGAACACAACATAACCGCCAAAAAATCTTCCATGAGAGGTTTGAGTTATTTAAATCAGCTGGAAGTAGAACACAAGCACATAACTTCTGAAGATTCCCTGAAAAGTGTGTGGGGAATTGATTAGTGTGCGTCTCCATCATTTGTAATATTATATTATGTTAAATATAAATTGAAAAGTTGGGGTTCCACCACTTCCCAAAACGGGAAGAAAAGTATTACAAATGACTGGAGATGCCTCGTTCAGATGGTAGAGCAAATAATTTCAATATTAGCTAAAGGTTTGAAAGATTTATGAAAACAAATATGTGAATAAAGACTTTAATTAAGATATATACGAATTTTAATGTTTTAATAAATTGCAACAAAATAAAGAGGTTTCTTAAAATTATTTCCAAACATCAATTGATGAAAAATTTGCTTAAAAACAGAAAACTGAAAAAATGGGGTTTATTTAAAATTTAGAATAATTTTTATAATTTTAAAATAAGAGTTTTTATATATTTAATTTAATTGAGGATCATCCTCTTAAGTTTTTAAAAAAGGTTACATCAATATCCTGAAAAAAATAATTATTAAAAAATATATAAAATTTATTTTAACGATACCCCATCCTTGGCTAACCAGAGGGAAGGTCCAGGTCCAGGCCAGTCAGGTCTTCAGGAGGCACAAACACAACTGACTCCAGAAAAGAAAAAGTGGGAAAATCTAATGTGAAAAATAACTGGCTGGTGGGGAGACTGAAAAGTTCCACCACTTAGCAGCTCAGAGCCTTTTCATCCAGTCAGCACAAATTTACTTCCTGGTGATCTGGCTTATATAATGTATATAAATTATAAAACGGAATTAATTTTAAATTTTTATATGCTTGAGGAGCATATTATATGCAATATACATTTATATGCTTTTCTCCTCCAGGTCACCGCTCCGCTTACTGAATGGCCGTCTGAACGGTGGAACTGCAAAGTAGGCCTTGTACTTTACACAAGGTCGCAAGCTCAGCAGTTGTTGCCGTCAATGAAATCGGATGTTATTGTAGTGTTTCTGTCGAATAGAAATTACAATTGTTATTTACATATGAAAAATAATAGTCGGGATTACTATTTTTCTGTGAAATCAAAATTCGTTAGTCACGTTGAATTCACATAGCCTTCCTAAGTAAATAATAATAATTATATTCCTACAAAATAGATTTATCATGATTAAACTCATCAATTAATTTCTCACATCATTAATGTTAATTTCACACATCAATTATTAAACACAAAACAAATCAATACTATTATGTAAGTACTATCAATATTACTACTACAATATTAATACTACAATTCCTAAAATAATATTCATTAATTGCGTCAGCTGCTTCCTGGAATAATCCTGAAATTAATGTACACATCTTATTCAACATTTAAAACTTCAAAAAAAATTATTTGTAGGCTACTCTATATCAATTAATTAAATATTTATAGTTCATATTAATAATGATGATTAAATTCCTATTTATAAATCAGAACAATTAGCTCCTAACAATAATAATCAATAAACTCATATTTGATGAATAGTTCCTATTTCATAATTTAATCATTATACACATATTATTATATTTTACAACTTGTTATTAGGGTGATTATACCAATGCACCGCACTACAATATTCATAATATAGATGAATTATTATCTTTAATTAATTGGTTCCCTAGAATGATATTTTTTCAACCTCCGTATGTGTATTATTTCAGGAGATGGCTTTCCTTTACGATTAGTTATTACTTCTACATTCTGTGGATTTATTTGTTTAACGACATTAAAAGGACCTCTATAAGGATTGTTTAGTTTTGTGCAAGTATCAGGCTGTGCCTGGGGGTATTGTATTAAAACCTTATCACCTTCTTTGAATTGCAATGGTTTTATTTTCTTGTCGAATTGCTCTTTCTGCTGCAATTGTGCGTTTTTCAATATTTCTGGCAGAGAATTTCTAATCTCCAGAAGATTTTTTAGAACTTCAGCTCTTTCTGTACCGGTTGGAGAAACTGGTAGGATCGCTATGTCTAAATAGCTCATAGGGTGAAATCCGTGTAGCAAGTAGAATGGTGAATAACCCAACGATGCTTGTTCTGCTGAATTGTATGCGAAACATACATGGCGAATATTTAGGTGCCAATTATTCTGTTTCTCATTGGAATAGCATCTTAGCATATTCATTAAGGTTGCATTATATCTTTCGGTCAACCCTTGACTAGAAGGCATGTATGTTGACCCAAATTTTTGAGATACACCTAATGAGAGACACAGCTGTTTTAAGAGTTCTGACTTAAAATTTGATCCATTGTCTGTATGGATGGTACGGGGTAGTCCATACAGAGATGCAAAATTTAAAATGAATTTTGCTGTATTTTTAGCGTCTATAGCCGTTGTTGGCTCACAATATGCGAAACGAGTTGTTCGATCGAGAGCTACGAAAATGTACTTGTATCTCCCACCTGAAAGAGAGAGTGGACCACATGCATCAATGCAAATTGTGTCGAAAGGTTGACTCGTTATAGTAATGGGTTTTAATGGACCACCCTGTTTCTCCCTACTTTTCTTAGCTACTTGGCATGTGGGGCAAGTTTTCACGTATTTTATGACATCTTGTCGAATCGTCGGCCAGTGGTATTTTGGCGTTATTTTGGACAGTGTTTTATGAATACCTAGATGTCCTCCAAATGTAATATCGTTATGATATTGGCCAAGAATTTGCGTAATCAAAGTGGTTGGGATTGCAAGTTTCAAATGAACGACGTTTTGATGCAAGTGTTTGAAATACAAAATGTCATCCTTTAAAATATAGTTTCGTGATTTTCTGGCAGTTATTGGGTCTGCCTTATCGAGATCTATTACCGCAAAATAGATTTTGCCTAGAAACTCGTCTTGTTTTTGCAATAGCCCAATGTTCACACATTCTATTGCATTGATATCTTGCCAATCTGGCTCGATTGTTTTATCAATTGGAGCTCTAGAAAGTGCATCAACTAAAAGCAAAGACTTCGCTGGTTTGTATACTATGTCAAAATTGTACTGTGCTAGCTTTGCTGCTAATTTAGCTAGTCTTGAATTTGGTTCTTTAATATTTTTGTAATATTGAAGGGAAGCATGGTCAGTATGTACAGTGAAATAGTCATTTATTATGAGCGATCTGAAATGATTGATACAGTAAGTAACTGCTAACATCTCTAGATGTGACGCAGGCCAGTTTTCTTCCGAATTTGTGAGTCGTCGCGAAACGTACGCAACAGGTTTTATAACACCATCAAAATCTTTTTGGGCGAGGCAACCGCCAATTCCGATAGCGCATGCGTCTGTTAAAATATACGTCTCTTTTTCATCATTATAATGCATCAATATTGGTTTCTTTATCAAACAGTCTCTGAGATCTTCAAATGATTTTTGATGAGCTTCTGTCCACTCAAATTTTGCGTCTTTACGCGTCAACTGTGTCAACGGATAAGCTCGTTTTGATAGACAGGGGATAAATTTCCTGTAATAAGATGTTGCTCCTAAGAATCGTTTCAGCTCTGTTACATTTTTAGGCACTGGCAATTTCAATACCGCTTCTACATTTTCTGGGAGTGGGGATATTCCCTCTTCGGAAACCCAATGTCCTAGTACCTTCAATGATTTGTAGCAAATTTTCGATTTATCCGGATTTAGTTTCAGATTAATTTCTCTAAGTCTACTGAAAACACTTTTTATATTCTTGATATGTTCTTCAATTGATGAAGACATAATGTACAAGTCATCTATATATATTAATACACTTTTATACAGCATATCTGAAAACACATGACTAATCCCTCTTTGAAAGGCTGCTGGGAGATCGCTAATCCCATTGGTACCTTACGGAATTGGTAGAGACCATCTGGAGTGTTGAAAGCTGTTAAGTGTCTAGAACCTTCAGCAATTGACATCGAATAGAAAGCTGACGTCAAATCAAGAGTAGATAAAAACTTTGCTGTGCTGAGTGATTCCAGAACAGTTGTCGGGTTAGGGATAGGATATTTATCATGAATTATTTTAGAATTGAGTTTTTTGTAATTTATGACCATTCTCGGTTTATTATCTCTATTTCTGACTATGAAGGCTGGTGAGGCGTAATTTGACCTAGCTTTCTCGATTACATTAGATTTTAATAAACCATCAATCATATCGTTCATTTCAGAGCGTTCTGAAGCCGCCAATTTGTATGGTGAAGAGAAGACAGGTGTGTTGTCTGCTAAATTTATATGTACTGCTGGGAGTTTAGAATCAGGTATATCATATTTGTCCTTGGAGAAAACGTCCGCATATTCTGTAATGAGTTTGGATACTTCTTTGTACGATGTTTCACAAATATTTTTATTGACATCTATTTTTTTATTTTCGTGTATTATAATATCAGGAAGTTCGTTATCAGTTGATATTTTTACATTTATTTGGCTAATCTCTCTAGCTTCCAAGTATTTTGTTTCTCTGTGAAATTGCTCGTTTGGTTTTATCTTTAAGTTTCCTAACTGAGATCCAATTCTAAGAGTTAAAGGTTTTGAAGAAAAATTATAAGCAATGAATTCAAGTGATTTGTCAGTAGTTTTAGTAAGTGAAACATTTATTTTACATTTATTCAAGTAATGTGGATTTGGTGTGAACTGACAATTATTGCAATTCAGAATCTCATCATAGTTTTCTACAAACAAATCTATTTGTTCATGAGGCTTCAATAGAATGTCGTTTTTTATAACAATAGGTATCTCTTTGATTGTCCCGTGGGACTTTTTTCCTATTGGTGTCGAATGTGCGGAAAATCTCGTCTCAGAGCCTTCGCCGATTTCTAGGCCTGCTTTGAGTTCGAAGTATTTTTCCGATATATTGGAAATCAGGAGTTTCATAACTTGAAAGTTGTCAACCTCATCGGTTAACGCGTGTGAGAAAATCGTTCCGCGTCGTAAGGTGTCATTCGGTGTGAAAAATTGAGATGTACTGTCATGAGAGTTTTTCAACATTGCAATTTCTTTTGTCTCAAATGGATTAATTTTTATGTCTGTATCAAGAACGAAACGTTGCGTTATCATGTATGATTGGCTTTGAACATCCTTTATCCAATTGCTATCCATGGGAATTGATACTTTCTCACTTAGTTTTATCTCGTGGGAACTGTATTTGAGGTCTATTTTATTTTTCAAGAAGAATTTGTTTCCTACCAGTAAATCTACTGACAATTCGTCAACTATGTAACAATTTTGTTCATAAGCGATGTTTTCTATGGTGAATTTTACTATTGCATTTCCTAAGAATGGAATTTTCTTCTCATTGGCTGCATATAGTGCAACATACAGATTATCAACAATGTCTTCTTCTGCAACTAAATGTTTCCTAGCAAGAGAGACATTTGAGCCTGAATCTATCAAAATATTTATTTGTTTATTATTTGATTCAAAAATTTGTAAGGCTGTTCCTACCTTGTTACATTGTGTACCTATAGGTATTAATTTTTCTGGAGGTTTAGGAAGCAGCTGGAGTGAATTTGTCATGATAGCGAGTTTTTCTTCTATTAACAAGAAAACGCTTGGTTTATCAATCATAGTTGATAGCGGTCGTTTTTCCTTCAAGCATATTTTTATATTGTTTAAATTTTTTTCTTGTAAATTTGCAATATTGTCAAGCTTTGAAAATCCTTCTATTGTCCTGAATTTCAGTAAGTAGTACAATATATTGATGAAGTATCCGATTAGGTGAATTTGAGTTGTAATTTCATCGTGGAAGCTCAATTGTTGGTACCTTTCAGAATAATCATGTGAAATGTTTTTCGATACTGGGAGAGCTTTTCTCATTAGAAATATTTTGTATGCAAGACTTTTCGCATCTTGATAATTATGATTCATAGAATTTGTGTAATGATATATTTTTCCGGTTTTGTTATCACTTATTATTAACGAATAGCCAACATTCAAATTCTCGTTGTTACTTATTTTTACAGGTCTTTTAAAAAGAAAAATCCAAAATGGAACATCAACGTTATCCTCTTCTATTATTTCAGTAAGATTCTTGTTAGTACTGGTTAACAGACTAAATGTATTTTCCGCATCAAAAACTTGGAAATCAGTTACTATTGGGAAAGCATAATTATCTATTATGTTCTGGATAATTATCATTGTATTTCTATCTTCGTTATTTTCATCTAGAATTTTAATATCTTCGTTGTTGTTTGAATTAATTTTCTGAGAATTATCAAATGTTTTATGTGTATTGTGGATTTGTTTCACTCTTTGAGGATTATCTGCTCGTGAATCCATTTGTGGTGTTATTGTTAATGACTTATCCAAATCTTTAGGAATGGCTACAATTTCAGCATAAGATTTATTATTTTGTGAATTTGTCATCTCCTGAATTTTTTCTTTTACATCTTCTTTAATTCTAATCGGACACCTTACAGCGCTCAGTGTGTCCTCTCTACTCGTTTTTTGGAAGTTTATTGAATTCACATGAAACTACTGTGTGATTACTTTTCTTACAAATTTCGCAGAGAGGCTGAGCCTTTTCAGCAGCATTTTTCTTATTCAATCCATTGTAATAGCATTCATCAGTGTTATGATTCCTGTAATTACAGATGGCGCAATGGCGTTGTTTCTTATTAGGAATTGAAGAATTTGTTTGATTTTTCTGATTCAATTTGTTATGATAGCAATTTTCTGTTGTATGGTTTTGATAGTGACAAATTGCACATTGTTGTTTATTTTTGAAATTCTGTGTGCCTGAGTGGACTTCATTATGTTGTGTGTTATTGTATTTTTTGGTTTTTGATAAAGAGTATTTGATCTCTGGGGCCTATCCTGCATCTCTATTTTATGTGAGGGTTGAACCACGTGTATCATTTGTTGCTCTTCAGATTTTTTAATCAATTTCTCTAATCTGTTGGACAAATTGTTTATTCGCTCTTCATGTTGTGATAGCCCTAACATATTTTTACTTTCGTTTGATGAGTGTGGTAACAATCCTACTCTATCGTCAGTAATAAATTGGGATAACTCGAATTTCTGAATATTATTTTCCAATTCCGCCATTGTGTCGTTTTTCAACATGATTATTTTGTCCAATATATGGGGAAGAAGCCCTCTCAAGATGTAGCGTATTTTCTTTTCTCTGACATTTCTGAATCATATTTCTGACATAGAAACAGAATATGAGCCATGTAATTTTGAATGGTTTCTCTGGGAGACATTTTTCGATTCATCAATTCTATTTCGATTTTTCAAGTGATGCAATTGGCTCAAAGTAGCCAAGTAGTGCATTTGTTACATTTTCGAAATTGAGGGTATTTTGTTTTTGAAGCGATTCAGATATAGTTTCAAAGTATTGAGCGGCGCTTCCTTTCAAATAGAATGGGAGATACATAAGGCAATCGTCATTATCCCATGAGTTTGCTTTGGCAACTCGCTTATAATTTTGAATAAATTCGGAAATATTTTCGTGAGGTGCGGCCGAAAATGATTGAGGAGTAAAAAATGGTCTTTTCCTGTCAGCCATTGCTGTTTGGATCTGGGTGTCCTGTTTTATTATTTCAACTTGAACTTTTTGAGGCTCTTCAACTTGTATTATTTGGGGGTCTTGGTTGGTTATTATTTGGATGTCCTTGTTGGGTAATTTAGTGGGAGGAATTACAGGTTTTTTAAATGCTGGTATTTCTAATAAATTTGGTGTTGACAAGGATAGATGTTTAGTTTCTTTGTTTTGTTCGAGACTTTTCTCTGGGAAAACAAATTCAGTTTGACTCGTTTGTTTTACAAGAGGTGTTGATGGGCGAGAATTTTCTCCTGTCTCCTGGAGTCTAAAGTTTTGCCTTAGGGTTTTCTCTAGAATATGCAGATCAGGAAATTGGTCTTTTAATTCGTCTGAAAGCTTAACAGTAGTTAGAATGTATTGAACAGCTCTTTCTCGCTCTTTTTGATAATTTGGAAGATCATTAAAATTCTTTTTAATTAATCTTAGAGTGGACCTGATAAATTCCAAGTCAGCATTTTTGGGTATATAAAGTTTGTACTGCTCTGCTAAATATCTGGCATTTTCTAAATCGAGTTTACTAGTGGAAATACTTCTAAGATCGGGTAAACTGGTCATTGGAAAGCAGTGCTTTATGATTTTCAAATTGTTTTGCTTGGGAAATGTACCTAATCATATGAATGAAAAAAATAAAAAATAATACTATTGTAACATGCACATACACAGTTTAGAAATAGTCATAACGTTGGTTAATGAATGTTCAATCCCATTCAGAGTTCTGTTTATGCTATTCGAGAGCATATTATATAATTGAATACTATTGAACTTGATCAAACAATTAGCTGTCTCCATAATCGTAAATCGTAGACGTGCTGAAATGAAGGTCATGCAATAAAGTATAATTAAGTTTCAATTGATCACTTTCACTGACAATTTTGTTCTAATTATTCGAAAAGTATTGTTTAAGTTATGAAGTATTATTTTTATTTACTATTCTATCTGACGATATTTATAAGACTATGCAGTGAATTTATTTTCTTTTTGATTTTAATTATATTAAATTGGACTTATTTAATTTGCTAATCATAGTTTTACGGGATTAAGGGACCGGAAAAGTCCAACTGAATGTCAGATTAATCTGTTATTTTTTTATTTATTTAGCAATTAAATTAATTTAGAGTACAGAAATAAACACGGCGTTCCTCCACCATTTGTGGGGAATTGATTAGTGTGCGTCTCCATCATTTGTAATATTATATTATGTTAAATATAAATTGAAAAGTTGGGGGCTCCACCACTTCCCAAAACGGGAAGAAAAGTATTACAAATGACTGGAGATGCCTCGTTCAGATGGTAGAGCAAATAATTTCAATATTAGCTAAAGGTTTGAAAGATTTATGAAAACAAATATGTGAATAAAGACTTTAATTAAGATATATACGAATTTTAATGTTTTAATAAATTGCAACAAAATAAAGAGGTTTCTTAAAATTATTTCCAAACATCAATTGATGAAAAATTTGCTTAAAAACAGAAAACTGAAAAAAATGGGGTTTATTTAAAATTTAGAATAATTTTTATAATTTTAAAATAAGAGTTTTTATATATTTAATTTAATTGAGGATCATCCTCTTAAGTTTTTAAAAAAGGTTACATCAATATCCTGAAAAAAAATAATTATTAAAAAATATATAAAATTTATTTTAACGATACCCCATCCTTGGCTAACCAGAGGGAAGGTCCAGGTCCAGGCCAGTCAGAGTCTTCAGGAGGCACAAACACAACTGACTCCAGAAAAGAAAAAGTGGGAAAATCTAATGTGAAAAATAACTGGCTGGTGGGGAGACTGAAAAGTTCCACCACTTAGCAGCTCAGAGCCTTTTCATCCAGTCAGCACAAATTTACTTCCTGGTGATCTGGCTTATATAATGTATATAAATTATAAAACGGAATTAATTTTAAATTTTTATATGCTTGAGGAGCTGTCAAAACCTGTGGTTTATGACAAGTGAAAGGCGTGCGTTTCCCAGATTTCCACAGCATGACTGTGACCTAAAAAGTAGCAGCTGCAGCCATAACCATCTATCAATTCTCAGACCTTAATGTACCTATCGATTGTATGGAAAATGGCGGACGTAATTGCCCTACTCCAAATTCATGATTTCATAGCGTTTTGGTTATGTTGACAAAAAAAATCATATGTTTTATTATAAAATAATTTTTGGAACATTTCATAAGTAGGCCTACTGAATGTTTACTAAGTTGACAATAATTGATTACACTCACGATTCGTCTTGTTTTATGTTGAATAATATGGCATAATTTCTTGAGTATTTGATAATTTATTACAAATGGGTCAACTGTGTTGTGTTTATGATTATGAATATACAAGTATGGTAATTCAATTCATATTTCTATTTTCACGTTTCCTGAAAACAAACTCTCAATGGACATATTGGTTAGAAAAGTTTTCATCAAAATTTTGAAGTGAAAGACAGTTTGAATTAATCATTTTGAAGACCGTTTTATTATCAAGGAAGACGTTTTCCTTGTCATAGACGATTAACTAATTGGAGTGCTAAGAGAAGTGATGCATTTTCCTTCAATTCCAACAAACAAGCCTATGTGCTTTTCATAAAAGTGAAAGACAGTGCTTAAAGTAAAAAGATGTGCTTTTTATTAATGAAATCAGTGATCTGCCTTGTGTACCAGTTAGCTTCAAAATATCAAATGATTAGGTTACAAACAGTGCTTAATTTGTGACTGTAGCCTACAATACTGTAGGTCTACAGCGCCGGACCGGTAGGCCTACCTCTGAGAGGGTGAGGGAGCGTAGGCTAAATAATTATATTTTTTCTCAAAGTTTAGATCTAAGATATTTAAAGCAATGGTAAAAATACACAACTGAAAGCTTAAATAACACTCTAAAAACAAGTTTTGAGGAGTTGAAATTACATTTTTTGGATGGAGTGTGAAGAAGACAATAAGATGTCTCAAACTTGCAAGCCAAAGGGAAAGAAACTGGAAATATTGGGGGAAAGGTTCAGGAAGAAAGTTGAAATGAGCAGCAAGTGAAGTAGGCCACAAACATGTTGGAAAAAACTGGTTGGAATTTGAGTGTCTTGAATTTCTATTTTTCACATAGAATAATAAATCAGATTCTAGTTTGAAGTTCATCATATTGGGATGATTATTATTTTTGTATTGGATATTAATTATATTGTAATATCATAATGTTTAACAATAAAAAATATGCTATTTCTGTCTTATCACTTCTAAAGAATAGCAACTTGAACTATTGCTATTACGCTTGGCTAGGCCCATATTGCCGCCATCTTGTTTTGTACATTAAGGTCTGAAAATTGATAGATGGTTATGATGGTTATGGAAAATTGATAGATGGTTATGCTGCAGCATGATGACCTTACTTGCCATTCGCTACAGCCGCCTGCGACGTCAAAATGAGGGAGGAGCTTAGGTCCGAACACTCCGTGGATGGAGTATAGATGGAGTTGATATGGCGGCTAGAGTATTCCCAAACAAGCCAAAAAATTAAAACCCTTAGAAACATCTCCCAATCAATATTATCCTCTAACCCTCTATTTGCAGTAATTTTCATTTCCACCCAACACGTATAAGGTGAGGAATACTGAAGTCTGAAGTTACATCAAATAGTACATAGGTTAGGCACATCAGAAAGCCCTTCCATTCCCTTGATTACATACTGCATAAAGAGCCTACTCTTGTACCCTACCACCACCAGCATATAATATATTGATTAAAATTCATCAATATAATCAACCTGATGAGCTTTACATAGGGGTCAAAGAGTAGACAACTAAAGGATTGGACGGTATAGTCTGTCCGAGCAGAGAAGACATTCTGGCAAGATAGAAAAATGGATCCAGCTCGGTCAACATTTATTCAAAAATTATAAATCTGGTCTCAAATTGTAGGAAACATCCTGCTTTAAAATGTGAGACCAAATTTATAATTTTTGAACCAATATTGACCGATCTGGAGTCATTTCCCCATCCAACCAGAATGTCTTCTTTGCTTGGACAGACTGTAGAATGAGGGTAGAGCACGTAGAAGCTGAGAAGACACACCGTTACAATCTAAAGTCTTTGTGACAACGTATCTTCTCAGTTCGTACGAAATCCAGCCTAGAATGTGTGGTCAGAGGAGATCGATCTATGTTCAAAGCAAAGTCAAAAGCCCACTCCAGGTATGTGTTAAAGCCTATAGTCTGTCCAATCGAAGAAACCCTTTGGCAAGATGAGAAAATGACTACAGCTTGGTCAATATTTGTTCAAGAATTTGAAATGTGGTCTTAATAGTAGTAGTAGATCAAATTGTTTTCTACGGTTTGAGATTAAATTGATAATTTTTGAAACAATATTGACTGAGCTTCAGTCATTTTCTCATATTGCCAGAGGGTCTTCTTTGCTTGGATATACTATACCTGGCCTGTTCTATGGTCAACTTCATGCTCTTACGCCTCAACCACTCAATGCGTAACTTACTTGCATACGAATTTACTTGATCAAGTAGAAGCATTATCTGCTAGAGTAAACAAAATAACAATTAAGTTAATTGAAACTGGAGGATCAGTACCGCACATATAGAGAACATGATACGTCATGGTAGGCACTAGCGGCTCGTGCTCACGAAATAGGTGAAGTGCTGTACAGGGAAAGATACGGGCACTTCATCTGTTTCGTGGGTACGAGCCGCCAGTAATGGTAGGGCTTAATTCGTGACGATACGCACCGGTACGCCGTACCGGCATAATCTGTGCAAGCAAAGATGACCCTCTGGAAAGATGGGAAAATGACTCCAGCTTAGTCAATATTTGTTGAAGAATTATAAATGTGGTCTCAATAGTAGTAGATCCAATATTGATTCATTACAATATTTGTTGAAGCCGAAAGTCTGTCCAATCAAAGACAACCCTATGGCAAGATGGGTAAATGACTCCAGCTTGGTCAATATTTCTTCAAGAATCATGAATGAGGCCTCAATAGTTGATCAAATTGTTTCCCACAATATGTGTCAAAGCCTATAGTCTGTCCAATCAAAGACGACCCTCTGGCAAGATGGGTAAATGACTCCAGTTTGGTCAATATTTGTTCAAGAATTATAAATGTGGTCTAAATATTAGATCAAATGGTTTCTCACAATCTCAAATCATAGCAAACATTCTGCTCTAAAATGTTAGACCAAATTGATAATTTTTGAACCAAAATTGATCGAGCTTTAGTCATTTTTCCATCTTGCCAGAGGGTCTTCTTTGCTTGGACAGACTACGTAGCCTACGTACAAATCATGAGATTTTTGTAATTATGTTTTTTCCAAGAAGTCGCTATTCCTAAACCTTTTTTCGTGGTCTACACGCACTTTAATTTTTTATATCCAATTCCACCACATCATTCTTACAAAGAGAAGTGTTGCTTGAAATATAATGAATAATAATTTTTCTCTTCACAAAGCTAATTGCAAAAACGAAAAGATTAAAATGCATTGAAAATGTGATTTTGGCAACTGAGAGATGATGTTGTCCATGATGATGATGATGATGGAGAATGAAAAAGTTGATGACGATGATGATGATGACAAGGAAGAAAAAGTAGCAAAAAACTCGGTGAGAGACATCAAAGTGAAGCAGACCAGAGCAGGCTAGGCAATGAAGTCTTTGAAATTAATGGAAAATTTTGGTGCCGAGGAGCATAGTTAAAGGGTCAGAGATGAAAGAGAGAACGAAATATTGGAAGAGGAACAAAGATAGAGGAATGAGATAGGTGAAAGAGAGAAGGTAATAGCAGAGGACAGAAGAAGAAAAGAAAATGAAAAAGAAGAAGAAGAAGAATAAGAAGAAGAAGAAGAAGAAGAAGAAGAAGAAGAAGAAGAAAAAGAAGAAGAAGAAGAAAAGAAGAAGAAGAAGAAGAAGAAGAAGAAGAAGAAGAAGAAGAAGAAGAAGAATAAGAAGAAGAAGAAGAAGAAGAAGAAGAAGAAGAAGAAAAAGAAGAAGAAGAAGAAGGAGAAGAAGAAGAAGAAGAAGAAGAAGAAGAAGAAGAAGAAGAAGAAGAAGAAGAAGAAGAAGAAGAAAAAGAAGAAGAAGAAGAAGAAGAAGAAGAAGAAGAAAAAGAAGAAGAAGAAGAAGAATTGTAGTATCCACTAGAATTGTATCACTTCTTTATTTTCCCATTAATTCACAAAATAATATCGTAAATTTTTATTTCTTCTTCATTAATGAACATAGTTTAATTCGATTTATTATCACCACACCATCACCATCAAAATAAATTCTAAATTTTAATTCCATTTTTCCATAATCTATTCATATGTTTCATGAGGGGACACGTTATTGTAATTATAGACTGATTTACAGTCTCTATAATCATTATTATTTGGAAGAAAGTGAACATAATAGCATTATTTTATGAATCATAAATTATTTATCTATCATGTATTGTCGAATCGCATAGCCTTGTTTAGGGCTGAATCACTACTCATAAAAATTTGGATAAGAAATTCGAAAGTGCAGGCTGAGCTTGGATTTTCCTCTCAAATCATAATAATTGTAATTTCGGTGATTGAACAATGAGTAAATAAATGAATCATTGTGATATCGAAGAATTAAATAAGAAAAAACTTATATGAGATAAGTTATATAAGAGAAGATAAAATAAGAAAAAACTTATGAAAGAGAAGGGCTGAATAATGAGTGATTCGAATTCATTCATACCCTTTATTCATGTAGATTACCTATAATATAGGCTACCTAATTCATTATGAAGAATATCGTTTCAAATCCTATGCATGCTATGCGAATAAAAAATGAGACTAATTACACAGTTCGCATGAGTTGACTAATTAAATGAAAAGACAAAACGGTGTCAAACCACTGATTAGTTGATTCAGATTAATATTAATTTTTTTAATTAAAATCTCGATTTTTAAATCAGTGGTCTTGTCTTCTAATTTATTATGGATAACTATCACAATATCACCTTCACAACTACTCAAAAAGTGAGTTGACTATGGAAAGTTGTGGAAATATACTAATACTAGCCGGCAGGCTCGCTTCGCTCGCCTTCTCCGCCTATTGGGGGCTCCGCCCCTGGACCCCCGACAGTATCAGCAGTGTCAGTGAGTCGAACAGGCTCGTTTCGCTCGCCTGCATAACCTCTGTCAGTGTAAGCTAAGACAAACAGGCTCGCTTCGCTCGCCTGCAAATTCTGTTCAGAAGGGATTCAAAACTCATTGAACACAGCACTTCTTGACCTAATCTGGACCTGTTCACCAAATTTCGACATTTTCTACCAATTTATTCTCGAAAAATCCAAGGAGAACTCTGAAAATTCAGAAAAATAGTAAAACGCTAATATTAAGCGTAACCTTAGGAAGTATATCGGACATAGTTTGAAACTTGATTCAATATCTATCACATTAGTTCATCTATCATCTCGCTGAACCATTGAATTCACAGTTAGGATTGGTCGTATCAAGGCGGAAGATATGCAACCCGCAACACATCTACAATTTTGAAAACCTGATTACTGGCGTAATCTTGAACGGATTGCAAAAATATTTTAACACAACATTTCTAGACCTTATCTGAACCTGCCCACCAAATATCAACATTTTCTACCGATTGGTTCTCGAAAAAATGAAGAAAACGTTGAAAAACTAAAATATTTGGCGTATCCTTGAAAAGTTTATAAAATCCGTTCTTAGCGCGCGTCTAAACATCCAACTGAACATGCCTGCCAAATTTGAACGCATTCGGTTCAGTGGATTTTCAGTTCAGGTGATGAATGAATGAATGAATGAATCCGTCAGTGCCATTTCGCTTTTATATATAGAGATAACTACCACAATATCACCTTCACAACTACTCAAAAAGTGAGTTGACTATGGAAATTTATGAAAATATACTAATATGAGATTAAAAATATGTTAACAGTGAAGGAACCGATGATGTTGTTACTTTATAAATACGAAGAGGTTTTTCAAGACGGATTTAGATTTGAATTCGATCACGTTATTCATGTAGATTAGAACATTACATGATGCAGTCATCAGTTCTATGAGAAAAAAAATTATACTACGAGTTTTATACAGTTTGCTTGAGTTAACTCGATATAGGCCTACTCACGGGTACTTACTATACTAAATAACTGAGTGTACACTTATGCCCGATTTTTCCAAGCACACTCAAATTTGAGGGACCCTCAAGTTTACTAAACTTTACTACATTTATTTATTTTTTTACTACATTTCCTGTACTTATCATAGAAAATGTCAGCTGTTCATCAAAATTTGAGGGTCCCTCAACTTTGAGTGTGCTTGGAAAAACCAGACATAAGTATACTTATTATAACTTAGCATAGACTATGAAAACTTGTAAAATGACGTAGATATGGGATTTCATAAGCTAAAATGGTAACATAGATTTGTGCTGTATCCACATAGAATGGCATAAATCAATCAATCAAGAAGATATCGCAGGATAGGGAAATAAAAAACTGTATGTAAGAGAAGTCTTCAAGAATGAGATAAGAGAGGTTGCGAGGGAGATTAGATTAGATTACTTTATTCAATTAGATAACAAAATTCGGCTTAGATTATACATTGTAATATAAATGAGTAAAACAAAAATTATCCTATAAATTTTACAAAATAGAGACTTCTAGTAAAAATAAGAAAAACGGAGATGTAATGAATGCAAAATTTATACAGATTTTAAATTGGAGGTTCTGCAAAATGAATAAGGAGTGTAAGTTATCTAAGTGAAAAGGCGAAGTTTAGACATATATATGTCCATTCTTGGGAAAGGATAATAAGGTCATCCTTTCCATTAACACTTGGCCTTAAGAGAGAGATAGAGAGAGAGAGAAAGAGAGATAGAGAAAGAAATTCAGAAAGGTCAGAGAAAGTTCGCACAGGTCACTTTTATGACGTTGAGAGAGAATTGAGTTTTCGAGCTATTGAAGAGGAATGATGCCCCTTATTTTGGGGGATTCGCCCCAGTTGGTCCCCCAGTTGGGTCTGAAAGCATAGTGAAAGGCTTCCCTAATTGAGATTCGGGGGTTCTTACTGAGTAGAGTTATTGCTGAGTGAATTAGGAGGGGTGAGGAGAAAAAAGAACGAAATAAAAAATAAAGGGAATATGGAAGCGGAGAGAAGAAGGAGAAGTAGGAGGAGGTGAGAGGTAGAAAAGAAGAAGAAATAAAAGATGAAGGGAGAATGGAAGAAAAAAGAGATGATAAGGGGTGGAAAGAGGAAGGGAGGAAGAGTGGGATACCGAGGGGGAGGAGAAAGAGAGAAAGATAGAAAAAGGAAGGAAGAAAGAGAGAGAGAGAGAGAGAAAATCCTGGTGAGGGTCATTCTTTTGCCCAGGGAGTCCTTTGCTGACGACCCCTGGAATATGTGTATTAATTTAGGGGCATGGGTATAATATTCCAGAAGAGTCCTTCTGATGAAATAGAAAGGCTATTTCCTATAGGCTACCCAACCAACGAGTGTTCACTTTGTAATCAGCATTATTCACTAATGTATACTAACTCAATAAATAATCATAGTATAGTACCCTTGAAATTATTTTATTTTTCTTCACGACTAGTTCCGACTTTAAAGTCATTATCAGGGGAATTCAAAGTGGACCAGATCTCAAAATTGTTTGTGGTAAAAATTTTTTGGAAGAAAGAAATTGTAATGTTGAGCTTAATGATCATCTTTAATATCTTTGATATGTTTGTATAAATTGTAAGATGAAGAGTTTTGGGCTTTGCCTGTTGTACTCTTCTATGTATTATCTTTATATATAAAAGCGAAATGACACTGATTCATTCATTCATTCATTCATCACCAGAATTAAAAATCCACTGAACTAAATGCGTTCGAATTTGGCAGGCATGTTCAGTTGGACATTTAGACGCGTGCATATCTTCCGCCTTGATTCGACCAATCCTAACTGTAAATTCAATGGTTCAGCCAGATTATAGATGAACTAATTGGGAAGATATTGAATCAAGTTTCAAACTATGTCCAATACACTTCCTGAAGGTTGCGCTCAATATTAGCTTTTTACTATTTTTGGAGCTTTTCTTAGATTTTTCGAGAACCAATTGGCAGAAAATGTTGAAATTTGGTAAACAGGTCCAGATTAGGTCTAGAAATGCTGTGTTTAATGAATTTCTAATCCCTTCTGAACGGAATTTGCAGGCGAGCGAAGCGAGCCTGTTTGTCTCAGCTGACACTGGCAGAGGTTTTGCAGGCGAGCGAAGCGAGCCTGTTTGACTCACTTACACTGCCGATACTGGTGGGGGTCCAGGGGCGAAGCCCCCTGGCTAGACGGTGAAAGCGAGCGAAGCGAGCCTGCCGGCTAGTTACTCATTAAAGATGATTATGATTATGATTATGATCATGATTACCTTATTTTGTAAAAATTAATAACTGTTGTAAAAATTAGTAGAGGAGCAGTTTTGGGCTTAGCCTGTTGCACTCACCTGAGTTTAAATAAATGATAAATTACTTTGAAGACGAAACTAGTTGAAAAGAAGAATAAACTTACTTCAAGTGTATTATTATTCATGTATTAAGTATATAAACTTGTAGCCCTAATTACAAAGTAAACACTAACTAAGTAGGTACACAGAGAAGGGAGAATCGTATTATCTTTCCAATTAATCCTTTCCTATGCACTAAAAACATAGCGTGCTCTATAGTTGATTCTTTTTTGAGATATTATAGTTAACTAGGAAAAACTATAGAATCACTAATCGTCAACACGATAAGTAGATAAGAAATATGTTGGAAGTTCAGTTAGTTCACTACGGATATGTTTCCTTTTTGTCTAGGGTTCTATCAATTTAGGTTGATAGATGAGTCATGTTAATGGATGCTTTCAGGAGCTCGAAATATGTTGTGTTTGAATAAAAAACAGTAGGGTACCTAATGCGATTTTGCTTCTTATCATCTATGAACACAACTACGGATAATAAGGCCAGCGTATGCTGGACATGATCACGCACGCAAGCCAGCCAATCACAGCTCTTGTTGAGGACAGGAGAAGAGCTGTGATTGGCTCTTGCGTGTATGCATGCGTAGCATACCCCTGCCTAAATGCTACTCATAAATGTGAACACGTAGACTGAAGAGGCCTAGGAGACTATCAATTGATATTATGGAAGATTCAATTACCAAAAATATTATAAATACAAACACTACAATATTTCTCTGATCTGACAATAATTATTTATGAATTTTGACTGATAGTCACTGGCAGCTCGTACCCACGAAACACGTGAAGTGCCCGTATCTTTTACAGTACAGCTCTTCACCTGTTTCGTGGGCACGAGCCGCCAGTGATAGTAACCTTTATTGTAATAGTTAATAACGTCAAAACGTTAACTAATTACAATCAAATTATTTAAGTTTCAACAAATACAGTAGCCTTCAGAGAAAATAAGTATTAATAACGTCATTATTATTGATAGTTAACTGTTGTTGATTTGCAACCATTCCGTACATCAGTAGCTGCTCTTCAATTAACTAGTTTAACTGATGATAACTTTTACTTGTTTACTTGATGATAACTTAACTTTTGTTCAATAGTTAACTTATTGTGAACATAGCCTATTTATGTTAATTTTCAACCTTATAAAGTTTGTAATAGTCACCTGAGTTACGTTATTCTGCAACCACTCCGAACATAAGATGCTCTTCAATTAATAACTAAATCTCAGCTCTAAGCCTGCTTGAGTAGATAGCTCTTCTCTCATTCATCTCCTAAGAATGCTTCATGTCTAATTAGTTTCCTTCATGCGCCATCATGTACAGTCTGTCCAAGCAAAGAAGACATTCTAGCAAGATGGGAAAACGACTCCATATCGGTCAATATTGGTTCAAAAGTCATAAATTTGATCTCAAATTGTAGAAAACATTCTGATCTACAATGTGAAACCAAATTTATAATTTTTGAACCAATATTGACCGATATGGAGTCATTTCCCCATCTTGCCAGAATGTCTTCTTTGCTTGGAAAAACTATACCAGGCCTTCTAAGCTGAGTGCAAATTTCCTTCATGAATAACACACATCAACCTGACTGGCGGATTTCCAATTACTGTTATGAAATCTCAGATTCAACAGGACAGTCTGAAAGTGGTCTACCCAAGTAAACCGGTTTGTAAAGGCTGCTCTTAACTTGATATACTCTTCCAGAACGCTCGCCGACTGTCTTGACAGAGTTGAGCATTGATAACAGTCGACAGTTTCGTTGAGACCTACTCTACCTGTCACCCTAGTTTTTAAGATAATGTCCTTGAGGGTATAGTCTGTCCAAGCAAAGAAGGACCTCTGGCAAGATGAGAGAATTACTCCAGCTCGGTCAATATTGTTTCAAAAAAGATTGATCTGGTCTCAATTGTAGGAAACATTCTGATCTACAATTTGAGACAGAATCAATAATTTTTGAACCAATATTGACCGAGCTGGAGTCATTTTCTCTTTTTTTCAGAGGCCCTTCTTTGCTTGGACAGACTTTATCCGTAACTATTCAACTGGAAATTGTCTGAAGTAAGACTATCTCCTAAAATGCATGTATCGGCGAGAGAAGAAATGGAATTTAAAGGATTGTCGATTTCGAAGAAATCGGAGCCCTGTAAACATAGAAGGTACTGTGCAGGCTTTCTATTTGTTCTTCCTCCTTTCCTCCTTCCTCCCTCCTCCTCCTCCTTCCCTTCTTCTCCTCCTCTCCTCCTCTCCTCCTCCTCCTCCTCCTCCTCTCACCTCATCCTCCTCTCCTCTGCCTACACACTCTTTCCAAAATCTGAAACGTCTCCTTGCCTGAACAGGTATTCCAATTACTTTTGTTTGATATCACTCTGTTTTTGTGGTTACAAACAAATGTTGCGTAGGCCCAAATTGTATCTGAAAAAGTCCCCCAGCGCTTGGATTTGTAAATATGGAGCAGATTTTCTTTCGCATTCGATTTATTCGTATTTTTTGTCATAAATCCTGATCTAGTCATTTGAACTTCAGCAGTCAAATGAAATTAATTTTATAATGCTGATCAACGCGATCGACGTGAAAAAAGCAACTCTTGAAAGAGGTATCCTTTTTTTTAGGTACTTGGAATGTAAATGAACTACAACAACTTCGGAAATTGAAATTGAAAAGAGAGTGAGAAAAATTGAAGAAGAAGAAGAAGAAGAAGAAGAAGAAGAAGAAGAAGAAGAAGAAGAAGAAGAAGAAGAAGAAGAAGAAGAAGAAGAAGAAGAAGAAGAAGAAGAAGAAGAAGAAGAAGAAGAAGAAGAAGAAGAAGAAGAAGAAGAAGAAGAAGAAGAAGAAGAAGAAGAAGAAGAAGAAGAAGAAGAAGAAGAAGAAGAAGAAGAAGAAGAAGAAGAAAAAGAAGAAGAAGAAGAAGAAGAAGAAGAAGAAGAAGAAGAAGAAGAAGAAGAAGAAGAAGAAGAAGAAGAAGAAGAAGAAGAAGAAGAAGAAGAAGAAGAAGAAGAAGAAGAAGAAGAAGAAGAAGAAGAAGAAGAAGAAGAAGAAGAAGAAGAAGAAGAAGAAGAAGAAGAAGAAGAAGAAGAAGAAGAAGAAGAAGAATATAAGAGTTTATATCCATCTTAATAATTACTATAATTCTCATATTGTGCATGATAAGGAGAAATTAAGAAAACAGAAGGTAAGTATTCCTCTTCGAAAAAGAAGTTGAGGTGAAGAAGAGGTGTAAGAGAAGAGAAGAAGGAATAAAAGGGGAAGAAGACATAAGTAGACAAGCAGTGAGAAGAGGAGGAGGAACAAGAAAGAGAAGAAGAAAAGCTTTGGGAAAATCTATTGAAGAAGGCTTTGAGTGCGATTTGTCTGATTATGTCCCTTGTGAAAAGTGTGCTGGATAACAGATATCAAAAGAACTCAAGATGATAGATGAGAAAGGCTGAGAGTCAGAGATGAAGAAAGAAAGAGAGAGGAAGAGAGAGTAAATAAAGAAAGGGAGAGGTGAAGAGAGTAAGGGAGTGTTTGAAAGAAAATTAGAGAGGAAGTGAGAGTGTGTGTTTGAAAGAGGATTGGTGGGAGAAATAAAGGAGGATGTGGAAAGAGAGATGAGAAATGCTTAGTGGGATAAAAAGAGAAGGATGAGAGAGAGAAAGAGAGAATTAGAGAGGGAGTGAGAGAGAGGATGTAAGTAAGGATTCTAAGACGAGGCAAAAAAGATGATGCAACAGTAAGATAGACAAGAGAGAGATGTAAGTATGAGATGAAAGAGAGAGAGAGAATGTGACGAATCTACAAAGAGAGAGAGAGAGAGAGAGAGAGAGAGAGAGTATGAGGAAGTGGATAAGAATACGAAGACCAATCAAACTTCAGTTCAAGAGTGACAAAAACTTTGAAAGTTAGTGAGAAAAGAGATCATAGGCTAGTCATGCTTCTCACTCCAACTCCTTGAATTCCTTTCTCCTTATTCCCTCTCCCCCTCTTCTTACTCCATCACACTATTCTCTATCCTTTCCTATCTTTTTTTTCTCTCACCCTTTCAGCTCATTCTCTTCCAATCGATACTTTTTCCTACCCTGATCGTTTCCCAACAAGAATAATGGAGTTTGAGAAGATTAATTTTCAGCTATCATATACAGTTACTATCTATATTTTTCATAATATATTGTATAGTTACTGAGGTGACGTTGCTACAGTGGGGGTTATATTTCGATATTGGAAAAAATCGATTGTCGATTGGAGAAATATCGAGTTGCTTTTTACTTGAGTTTTAAATATTTCCCGGATCAAAAACAATAAAAGAGACTGAACAGAGAATAATAATTGAATAGAAGATTAAGCGAATATCCATTACACTAATTAGTACAAGTTTCAGGTAGTGAATGATTCAGAAGAGAAATTCGAGAACTATATCGGGAAGCGGTCAGTCCTAGTGGTAGAGAGCGTCTAATCGGTGAGATTAGATAAGCGACGTGCCTCTACCACCACCGTTGTAATGGTGACCGGTTCCTCTGAATTCAATTTATGAGCCTCAAAATCGCTTCCCGGTGGTTCGGAACCCACCTAAAAGCAGTAGGTCCATTCATCTCTCATCATCATCCTTCCCATTACCCACGCACAGGCTCAAGAGCCCATGTGGGCATCACCCTCACAAAAAAAAAATTGAAGTAGCTAATAAAAAGGAAAATACTGTATAAAGGACACTGAACAGGATCATGACTCTATTTGAAACATCTCAGTTTCAATTAAAAGGATTCTTTGTTCCATCAATAATCCATTATGTCACGTAGTACTCAAGATTATTTTCAAGATGTTTCTTGCATTATATTTGTGACATAATTATGCTTCAACCGTAAGTAAAAATGGGTGGGGGAGGGAAATTGGTAGAACATATCAAAATTAGCCCTCGAATATTAAAAAGTTAAAACTCATAAAACTATATCAGAATCAATAAACCTACCAATTTAAACATGCTTAGAATTATTCGAAATAATAACTATTATGTATAAGAATAACTATATGCTGTATTGATAAGTCTAATGTGGGGTGTAACAATTTTATAATATACAGGCAGGCAGGCTCGCTTCGCTCGCCTTCCCCGTCTAGCCAGGGGGCTAGATGTGCAACCCTATTTTTACATCTACAATTTTGAAAAACTTATTACTGGCGTAATCTTAAACGGATTTCGAAAATATCCCAACACGACGTTATCTGAACCTGCCCACCAAATATCAACATTTTCTACCGATTAGTTCTTGAAAAAATTAAGAAAAGACCAGAAAACTATAGAAAAAATACAAATATTTGGCGTATCCTTATAAAGTTTTAAAAATCCTCTCTTAGTATACCCGTCTAACAGTCCAACTGAACATGCCTGCCTAATTTGAACGCATTCGGTTCAGTGGATTTTCAGTTCTGGTGATGAATGAATGAATGAATGAATCAGTCAGTGCCATTTTGCTTTCATAGAATGGTATAGATTACCTCTTTTAAATCATTCATTTGCTGTGTAATTGAAACTCTAGAGTGAACTGTTGAAAATTTCAAACAGCTTGAAGTGCAAATTCGTAATATTTTGATTTCATGATGAAATATGCCTGGTTTTGGACTGTCGAGTATAAATTGATACGAAATCAGTCAAGGGATGATTCTGTTGCACTCACCCAAATGTAATTATCAATGAAAATCGATTGATTGACTATATAATTACATAGTGGGGATAGAAAGGATCCTTCTTCCTCAGAAGATACTTGGGTTTATCAACTCTACATATGCATATGACTACAATAATACATCCTTAGAGATTAACACATGCATGAAGTTTAAAGTGAATATTGATGCCTTGATAATTATGACATATTATGTAAAGTAACAGTACTCTCTATACTTGTAGAGAAGTAGCAAGGATGTATGTAACGTGATACACACATAACGAGATGTACCTATACAGGGTGTTTCAGGAGGAATGTGCAATACTTCTCAGGCTGATTCCTTACACCAAGTAGACAAAAAATTTCCATGGGACCATCCTCCAATAACGCTTTGTTACCGAGATAACAATGGCGGAAAATTGAGATTTAAAAAAATCTATTTTTCTATAGAAAAATAATTCTATAGAGGCTTTACTGAGGTTCTAAAATGATCAATTTCTATGTAAATTAGCTGAGGAATTCAATGAAACCTGTCTGAAGTCTGTAACTTCAACGGTTATTGAGATAATTGAAAAAAATTGCGTAAAAAACGACATTTTTCATAATAAATTTGTATATTTTGTTAATGAAAGTTGAAAAGAGTCGGATTCAAGGAAAAGTTAACAGGCGGCGATTGTGTAATCTTACCCAAAACCCAGAAATAGCGATCAAAAATCGCAAAATCGCTACTAAATACAAATTTAGCACTTGTGCTGTTTAGTCGAATTTCGCGATTTTTGATCGCCATTTCTGAAATTTGGGTAAGATTCCCACAATCGCCGCCATTTTACCTTTTTTATAATCCGACTCTCTTCAACTTCCATTAATAAAAATACAAATTTATGTTCCTTATTTAGTTATAACCCTTATTGTTGAAAAAATGGCATATGGCATGTTGAAAAAATTTCAAGCATATTTTTCCAATTATCTTAATAACCGTTGAAGTTATTAAGATAAAAACTGGTCTCATTGAAACCCTCAGCTAATTTTACATAGGAATTGATTATTTTAGAACCTGAGTAAAGCCTCTAAAAAATTAGAAAAATTAATATGTTTTTAAAAATCTCAATTTTCCGCCATTCTTATCTCGGTAACACAGCGTTTTTGGGGGTTGGTCCCATGGAACTTTTTTGTCTACTTGGTATGAGGAATCAGCCTGAGAAGTATTGCACATTCCTCCTGAAACACCCTGTAGAAAGGCATTGTACTTAGGTTGTTCATATGTATGATATTTGTCTAGACGTGCTATATTGAAAAGGTGTACACAATTTGTGGTTATTGTTTTCAGTATATAGTAATAATCCTGTAAACACCAGCCTACACCAACCTTGCGAATTAAGCTTCAAATTTGTGTATACAAGACTGATGGGTGAAACCACTATAAATACAGATATAATGATGAACAAACGTGCATCAAGTTTGTCCTTGATATGAATATAATAATGGATGTAACGATTATATAAAGGTATAATAATGGACTTGTACATACAAACTTGCATCAAGTTTGTGGTAAATATAGGTATAATGATGTACACGTGTGATGCTAATCACAAGTATCGGGCAAGTTTAACACACTTTATAGTCTATCCAAGCGGAGAAGACATTCTAGCAAGATGAGAAAATGACTCCAGCTCGCTCAATAATGGTTCAAGAATTATAAATCTAGTTTCAAATTGTAGATAAAAATGTTTCCAACAATTTAAGACTAAATTCATAATTTTTGAACTGACATTGACCGAGCTGGAGTCATTTTCCCATCTTATCAGCATGTCTTCTTTACTTGGACAAACTATACCATTACTCAACCATACTCCAACCTACCGAAAACCTACGTCACTAACAAACGTTAATGCATGTTGCTGATATAGTCTGTCCAAGCGAAGAAGACATTCTGTCAAGAATAGAAAATGACTCCAGCTCTATTAATAATGGTTCAAAAATTATACATTTGAACTCAAATCGAAGATCAGAATATTCCCTACAATCTAAAATTGATAATTTTCGAACCAATATTAACCGAGCTCGGCTCATTTCCCGATCTTGCCAGAATGTCTTCTTCGCTTGGACAGATTATACATTTGCCTGCATGTACTCCGATTAATTGATAAACTTGGAGCTTCTTGTGTAGGCTTAACTGTGATGAGGGGGTTGGATAATGTTGAAAGGGGGGGGTGTAATGAATTTATTTATTTATTCATTTTACAGAAACAAGTAAACTAATATTGGTTAAAAACACAGACTATTGTCCGAAACGTTTTTTACCAAATTTTGTTCAATAAGTTCAAAACTAGGTTATATTTTTTCGCAGCAGTTTCAATCAAGAATTTATAGTCCAGGAGAAATACTGTATTATAGAAATTTTGAATTTAAAGCAATAGAATATTCCAAATGGAGCAATTCACTAAATTTTCAACACAATTTCTTATAGAATATGGAAAAAACTTGAAAACTTTGAGCCACAATCGAAGCACTAACTAGTTAACTCGTTGCTATGACAATTAATAATACAATTGATAATGGAGAAACTCACTCACTGATATTATTAACATTGTTTCATGCTAATAAAGTTAGGAGAGGGCGACTATTTAACTCTTGTTTACTAATTAAAATCAATGTTTGAGTAAAATTGTATAACATAACCTACTTCCTCTGGTAAGTAAAATTGCACAACAGAACTAGTTAAATTTTATAACATAACCTACCTATACTTCTGGACTGTTTGTAAAAATTGGAAGAACAACATTTTTGAGAGAGATCCCCTTCTACTCATCATTGTAAATCTAATAGGCCTGAATAATTATCAATATAGTCTGTCCAAGCAAAGAAGACCCTCGAGAGAAGATGGGAAAATGACTCAAGCTCGGTCAATTTTAGTTCGAAAATTATCAATTTGATCTCAAACTGTAGGAAACAATTTGATCTACGAACAAGACCACATTTATAATTCTTGAGCAAATATTGACCAAGCTGGAGTAATTTTCTCATCTTGTCAGAGAGTCTCCTTTACTTGGACAAAATTAATTTTCAATTATTAAACCTTCGTCCTTGTTTCATGAACATTTCTAGTTTTTCTCAGGAATTTTCTCATCTTAATATGATTGATAAAAGGAATTTTAAACAAAAAAAAGTTTTAAAAGTTGAACTTACCAGGAGGCTGGAGCTGTGTTTACAATTAACATTTCATTTCAGCGTTTTATTTACAGAAAAACAAGATACTGGACCTGTAGAGTTTATGGTTTTCTGGACATAGAACGCTTGATTTGCAAATATTCATCATTTCAACGGAATTGACTGCAATAATAATTGATAATACTGTACTTTAAAATATTGTATCTACTCCAAACACTCGGTATAGATGAATATAGATATAGATAAATGCCTTCATTTCCCACTTTGTACATTACATAGTGTTGTGGGCGAAGTTGAGGCACAAGAGCCCCCTCTCCCACTCAACTCACAGAGTGCAAATGAAGTTCACGAAAAGTAAATTCTCAGATCCTTCTACAAGTCTTTTCCAGACGGAGTTTCAAGGAATTTTCTCATTCGGCATTCTTGCATCTCTATTAAGCAGAGGGAATTCTCTTGCGTCACACGGTCTACGTTATAGCGAAATGGAGGGAGAAAATAGGGGGGAAAGAGGGAGGAGAATAAGAAGAATAGGAAAAGGAGGAATATAAAATTGAGAATGAACAATGAGATGAAAGAACTGGAGACGACTGATGGCACTGGCGGCTCGTGCCCACGAAACAGGTGAAGTGCTGTACAGTAAAAGATACGACCACCTGTTTCGTGGATACGAGCCGCCAGTACAATAGGAACAGTAGTAGATAGGAACAGCGAATGAGGAGTAAGCATAATCAGAATCTGAAAATCATAGTTTTTCAATTTCATTCATATTTCAATTTAGTAAAATTGAAATGGAACTATGGCAAAACTTTAAATTGAATAAATAAGACTTAGAAATTCTCTCTCTATGTTAACCCCTAGTTTTTCCTCTTTCTAGTACTCTTCTTACTGTCTCCACTTCTCCTTGCTCTCTTTTCCCTCCTCCTAGCACTCGTTTCCCTAATCATAGCTCTTTTTTCCATCCTCCTGGCTCTCTTCTTCTTCCTCCTCTTGCTCTCTTTTCTGTCCTACAACTCTCTTCTTCTTCCTCCTCATCCTAGCTCTCTTTTTGTCCTACAACTCTCTATCTCCTCCTCCTAGCTCTCTTTCTTCCTAAGCTCTCTTTTCTCCTTCCTCCTAGCTCTTTCTCTCTTCTCCTCCTCCTCTCTTCTCTCTTTTCTCTCCTTAGCTCTCTTCTTCTCTCCTCCTCCTAGCTCTTTTCTTCTTCCTCCTCCTCCTTCCAGCTCTCTTCCCTCCTCCTAGCTCCTTCCCTCCTCCCAGCTCTCTTTTCTCTCCTCTGAGCTCTCTTCCTCTCCTCCTGGCTCTCTCCTTCTCCTCCTCCTCCTCCTTCTAGCTCTTCTTCTCTTCCTGTCCACCTAGCTCTCTTCTTCCTCCATCTAGCTCTCTTTCCCCCTCCTCCTAGCTCTCTTCTCCTCCTGCTAGCTCTCTTCTTCCTCCTCCTAGCTCTCTTCCCCTCCTCCTAGCTCTCTTCTTCCTCCTCCCAGCTCTTTCCTCCTCCTTCCAGCTCTCTTCCCCTCCTTCTAGCTCTCTCCTCCCTCCTTCCAGCTCTCTTTCCCCTCCTCTTAGCTCTCTTTTCCATCATTTCAGCTCTCTTATCTCTCCTCCTAGCTCTCCGCTTCCTCCTCCTCCTCCTAGCTCTCTTCTCCCTTCTCCTAGCACTCTTCTCCTCCTCCTAGCTCTTTTTTCACCCCTTCAGCTCTTATTCTCCCTCCAGCTCCCTTTCCCTCCTCCTAGTTCTCTTCTTTCACCTCTTAGTTCTCTTTTCTTTCCTTCTAGCTCTCTTCCCCCTCTTCCTTGTCTCCTCCTAGCTCACCCTTTCCCCTCAAAGTTCCCTCTCTTTAAACACCCAAACCCATTTTCTTCAACGGTAAGTTGTCGGGGCAAAAGGTTATCACATGAATAATTTGGGTACGTTGAACTTGGCCCGTCTGTTACACTTTCCATTCTGTCTACATCAGTTAGTATGAGATAGTTCCCTCAAAATGTGAGGAATTCCCGCAATCTCGTTCTTTACTACTTCTGCTTTCTCTTTCCATTCTCTCTCTCTCTCTCTTTTCAATCCTCTTCCTCATTCTCCTTCATCCATCCTCCTCTTTCTCTTCTTTCTCCTCCATCTTTTTCATCATTTTTCAATTATTATCATTAAAAGAGGTTACAATACAATAAGAGGAGACATTGAAATCAAGGGGAGAGATATGATATTCATTCAATCAATCAAAAAATTCAACCATAACCAAAATTTTATTTAAACTTTTACCAGAATGAAGAGGAATTGATAAAATTTCCGAAATTTCTCTCATGAATCTATTTCTTTCATCTTTCATCTCTGCTATTCATGTAGATTACAACATAACATAGAACTATCTAAAACCTGCATTTCTAAGGGTCTACATCCATTGTCATTCATTACCCTCCTTTGGGAGATTGGCTGTCGTTAGATGACAGTCAGTCGTTTCCCGTCTCTGGAGGAAAAGTAATAGTTGCATTACACTCTAACTGATTAACTGCATGTTATTCAGAGGTGTTCTGCGCCGCCAATTGGTTGCGGAGACTGGCATATGGTTGAGAGGATCAACGTGCTAACCACACGTTACCTCTATCCTGGTTGATGATTATTTGCTTTCTGTATGGACTGTCCGGCCGGGGGAGAATTCTGGCGGGGTGAAGGGGGGCGGCTCCGGCTCGGCCCGTGTTGGTTCGGGGAATATGAGTTCTGATTGAGAATTTATGGCTTTTGGGCCGGTATTGGCCGGGCTGGGGCCGTTTCCCGTCCTGCCCCGTCCCGTCGGGATGTCTTCTTGGCTTGGACGGGCTATATATATGAGAGTGAATTTGAAACTGGCAACCAGCTGGTAGGCCTTCATGGGCTGTCAAGCCAGACATAGAATCAAAAGATACAAACATGAGTACAACAGGCATGATGCCCAAAATTGTTCCTAACCCAATTTATTATAAATGTCCAAATTAAGGTTATGTCATGTAGTGAATCTTCAAACTAATTCTTACCACCGAAATAGAAGAAAAACATTTTTAAATTCGGATGAAGGTTACGCCAAAGAAGAGAAGTGTGAAGAAAATGGAATAGAAGAAAAACACGAGGAGAAGAGGAGGCCAATAAAGGGATGATTATAGACAAGAAATAAGATTCAAGAAATCTGGAAACTAATAGAATGAAGGGGTGCTGGGAGAGGGTATAGTCTGTCGAAGCAAAGAAGACATTCAGGCAAGATGGGAGAATGACTCCAGCTCCGTCAATATTCATTCTAAAATTATAAATTTGATCTCAAATTGAAGATCAGTATGTTTTCTTCAATTTGAGACCTAATTCATATTTTTTTAACAAATATTGACCGAGCTGGAGTTATTTTCCCATCTTGCCAGAATGACTTCTCTGCTTAGACCGACTATACAATAAGAGGGAGACGTTTTGGAGAGAGGGAGACAAAAAAGCAGGGGGGCTGGAAGAGGGTACAATGAAATCCAGCCACATAACCGGCAACTTCATTGTAGTACTTTTACTCTATGGTAAGGGGAACAGAAATTTCCCTCCTGCAACCTAAAATTCCCCACATCCGGGTCGTTTGCCTTGCAGCCTAGCCGGCTTCCCCAAATCGATATTTCCCTCCAAAGGTTCGAGAGTTGCCATGACAACCAAGCGCAAGAAAGACAGACAGCGTACCCCCGACGTATTTCGGGGGGCCCACGTACATGCTAATGAATGTAGCCCCCCACCCCTCACAAATGTTCCCCGATTTTCAGACAGTGCTAGGATGCCCACTACAAACTCTGCAACCTATTCGCTCAAGCTGAGAAGATACGCCGATGCTTTCTACTTTACATTGTATCCAAGTGTCTTCTCAGCCTGCGTAAACTCAGATGACACCACGTTTCAATAAACTTTAGATTAAGGTGAGAAGACACTTTGTTACAATACACTTTACATTGTGGACGAGTGTCTTCTCAGCCTAAGAAACTGAGATGACACCCCGTTTCAATAAACTTTAGATTGGACGGCGTGTCTGCTCTGCTTGCAAGAACATCAGGAGACTCCAAGGCGTCAATGATTGCAATTGTTGAAGAACGATCCCTGTGAAACGAAATGAGTCTACAATCACTGACAGTCCAATAATTAATTAACAGTCAGTCAAATCAGCTGATTGAATTTTAAAAATCAATCATCAAAATGCATGTTTACAGCTGTTTTGGACTGCCGGTTTCCCATCAACTCACAGTTTTGGACTGACAGTCCGAACTGACAGTGGATGTTTGTCAATGGTTCAACAGCCCATGTAGGGCCTATCCCTATCAGCTGGTTGTCAGTTCCATATTCACTCCACTATGCAGTCCGTCCAAGCAAAGAAGACACCCCGGCAAGACGAGAAAACGACTCCAGCCCGTCCAATACCGGACCAATAAATACTAAAATTGTACATCACAATGCTTCCCACAATCCGAGACAAAACTCACAGTCCCCGAACCAACAATGACCGAGACGAAGATACCTCTCACCACGCCAGAATGCCCTCCTCGCCCGTACAGACCGTACAGTAGGCGAATAATATTATCAACCAGGATAGAAGTAACGTCCGGTTAACACGTTGATCCTCTCAACCATGAGCTAGCTTCCGTAACCAATTGACGGCGCAGAACACCTCTGAATGATATCAGTTAGATAAGAGTGTAATGCAACAATTTCTATTCCTCCAGAGACAGGAAACGATTGGATATCTTTATTAACTTCAGTCAATCTCCCAGAGGAGGGCAATGGGTGACAATGGATGTAGACCCCTAGAAATGCAAGTTTTAGAGAGTTCTATGTTATGTTGTAATCTACAGCAGAGATATCTATTCATAAGAGAAATTTCGGAACTGTTGCCAATTCCACTTCATTCTGGTAAAAGTTTAACAGTATTACGGTTACCTGTACACCATAGCTTTGTTAGTTACCTGGCTTTGTACACATCAGTTTTGTAAAAGATGAAATTAAGGTAAACTTACAGTGGAAGTTCAACCGAAATAAATAATATTTGCCAATTTTCAAGTTTCTTTCATCATCAAATTGCTCTGCAATATCAATTTACACTACAATATTATGATAAATGCAATCTAATTACTATCTCTCTCCATCTGTTTTCATTAAGATATTTTAATGCACATCAAGTAACATTGCAAGCAAGTAGCATATTGTTTGGATTTGTTCTATGATTCTTGCATTCATATGTAGCCTCTCTCGTTGAATAGATTAAATTATAGAATTATAGAATAACCTGTGAAAATTGTAGTTAAGTGTGAAATATCGAAATTAGTGTGTAACTTGTGAAAATGATAGAATAATTAAATTTATTAACAACTCTTGTAATCTAGAAAGTAAGCACAAATATTTTATTGCTATCTAAATGAATAAAGAAATCTAATCTAATCTTAAACTCTTTCTCGTTTTCTCTCTCTCACTAATTTCTGTCTCTCTCTTCCTTCCTTCTTTTCTTTCTCTCCTTTTAGCTCCAACTTTCTCTTTCCCCCTCTTTCTTCTTTATATTTCTCTCCAACTTCCTCTTTCTCTATCTCTTTCTTCCTCTCTCTCACTTTCTCGTTTTTTTATTTCAATTTCTCTCCCTTCCTCTATAAACCACACAACCACTCTAGAAAACAAAATTCCATTCCGTGCTTCAAATAATAGTAGTAGTTGAGAGCAGAAATGTGTTTGTGCTCTGCTATTGACAGCGCGAAATTGAGTTTCAAGGGCTTATGCACGTAAAAAGCGAAAGAGTCCAACAATAGATTCCAAAGTTTCACCGAATGAAATAACAATAGCGGCTAGCCAACGAGGTAATTGTAGGAGGAATTATTTCGCGAATTACACAAATTGGAAAGTAAAGTGAATTACACACACAAAGAAGAAGCATTACAGAGATTGTTAAGAAAAGTGAAAAGGATTATTGCACACAAGCACATCGAATTACACAAATTGAAAAGTAAAGCGAATCAAACAAAGTTTCAGATTCGCTCAAAGAATAATTGCCACACTGACTGAACATAATCGCATTAGAGACTTTCAAGAGGCTTAACGATTGCTAAGATCATGGTTCAGTGAACAATTTACATTCCTCCTTAACAAGGCAATAGTCGTACAGCGAAAGTAACTTATATATCCATTTTCAACCAGACTTTGTTTCCTATATAACAGGGTGTTCCAGGAGGAATGTGCAATACTTCTCAGCCTGATTCCTTACACCAAGTAGACGATGGAGTTCGATGGGACAAACCACCAAAAACGCTTCGTTATCGAGATAACAATGGCGGAAAATTGAGATTTTTTCAAAAAATATTGATTATTATAATTTATTGTTTAGAGGGTTCACCCAGAATATAAAATTATAAATTATCATGTTATTAAGTTATGTTACAAATTCAATGGAACAAGTTTGAGGTTTTTAAGCTTCAACAATTTTGAGGTAATGGGGAAAATATGCTAAAAAACTCCATTTTTCAACATTAAAGGTTATAACTGGATAAGGAATAAATTTTAATTTACTATTGATGGAAGTTGAAAGGAGTCAAATTCTAAAGAAAAATTTAAAAGGCGGAAATTGTTGAAATTTCGCCCAAATCTTAGAAATAGCGATCAAAAAATCGCAAAATCGTTACCAAACAAATTATTCACATGTCTAGACATGTCACAACACAAAGTGCTTCTTTGATGGCTATTTCTGAGATTTGGGTGAGATTCACACAATCGCCGCCATTTAACTTTCTCTTTAGAATCCGACTCACTTCAAATTATATTAATAAAAAATACAAATTTATGGATTGGGTAAGCAAAAGTCTTTGAGTAAACTATACCGGCTATCTCTTTCTTTTGCATTCTTCTTTGGAGGCAATACACATGAATACAATATATTTGATGGAATATATGTCTCAAGCAACGATATTAGCCTATTCTTCAATTGCAGTATTGTTTATTTTTCGTTAACATTCTTCCGGAGGAAACCTATACAAGTTTTCGGGGGAAATTATTCTTGAAATGAGAAGAGTAACAAGATCTTCAAAATAACAAAGATGATTTACTTAGAGAATTACTCGTAAATGCATAAATCATATTTCTGGGAGTCCGACAATCCCTTGCACTAGGAAAATTATTATCAGTTGAATGAACTCTGATAATAACTTCCAGAACTCTGCACTAAATTGTTCAGATGGAAACATTATTTTATTCAGAGATTCTTCATAATATTATTATAGTCTGTTGAAGCAAAGAAGACCCTCTGGCAAGATGGAAAAATGACTCAAGCTCGGTTAATATTGGTTTTAAAATTATCAATTTGATCTCATTATAGAAAACAATTTGATCTACTGTTAAGACCTCACTAATAATGCTTTGAGAAGTTGTGAAATTGATATTGTGGTAGTTATCCATAATAAATGAAAAGACAAGATGTTGTCAAACCACTGATTTCAGCTTTTAAGTAAGTGGTTTCACAACATCTTGTCTTTTCATTCAACACTAATAATTATTGAAAAAATATTGACCAGGCTGGAGTCATTCTCCCATCTTTCCAGAGGGTCCTCTTTGCTTGGACAGACTATATCATATATTTTTGCAAATGAATCTATCCTATATAAATAAATCTAGTTACAGTAATAAAAAATAGTAGAAAATTGAATAGGATGCCAAATAATTCTAAACGAAATTCAAAATTGTTGAAAACTTACGAGAAGGTTTTCGAATCAATAAAGGAATCTCTTACCTGAAACAAGAGAAAAGAGAATATAATAAAACATACCAAGATTTGTTGAGGAACAATCAATTCTGAACAAATACAGAACAGAGATATTATTCACATTGTGAACTAGCCGGCAGGCTCGCTTCGCTCGCTTTCTCCGCCTAGTCAGGGGGCTCCGCCCTGGACCCCCTGCAGTATCAGCAGTGACAGTGAGTCAAACAGGCTCGCTTCGCTCGCCTGCAAATTCCGTTCAGAAGGGATTCAAAACTTATTGAACACAGAATTTCTAGACATAATCTGGACTTGTTCACCAAATTTCGACATTCTCTACCAATTTATTCTTGAAAGACTCTGAAAATTCCGAAAAATAGTAAAACGCTGATATTGACCGTAACTTGATAACTATAAATTGAGAAAACGCCGAAAAACTTAAATATTTGGCGTAACAATCCGTTCTTGAACGCGCGTCTTAACGTACAACTGAAATTGCCTGCCAAATTTGAACGCATTCGGTTCGATGGATTTTTAGTTCTTTTGATGAATCAGTCAGTCAGTCAGTGCCATTTTTCTTTTATAGATATAGATAGATTTCACAATATGAAAAGTATTGATAAATATGAATGAATTTAACAACTTTGAACAAATCAATTGTAGAAATCAAAGGAAAATGAATGAAATACTAAATACAACTACTGTATAATGTGTTAAATTTTTCGTGATTATTCTAGAGTAAGAAAAACTGGTTTAAGGCCATAATTTATTGAATGGAAATGAGATGGGAAGTATAGTTGTGTCAAGAATAGAAGAGCCTTTGGCAACATGGCTGCCATTTATTGCTGCCAGTAGTCGAAATGAAAATTGTTCTAGTATAACCAAATTTAGGTAGAAATAGTACAGGCTCATGCCCGCTTTTTCCAAGCACACTCGAATTTGAGGGACCCTCAAGTTTACTACACTTTACTACATTTCCTATACTTATCATAGAAAATGTCAGCTGTTCATCAAAATTTGAGGGTCGGCATTAGACTATTTTTCCTGTCTTAGTTCATAATATACTTCAATAATTGAAGAAATAAATGAATAGAAACATATTTTTATTCGTGAAATAAATATGATTACGATTAGTGTAAAAACGGTAGGTTGGCTGAAATGATTTTACCCTGGAATTCTAAGTTCTGCACATGCGTAGTTACACTCTCACTTCCCTCCGCCATCTTGCAAGAGGCTCTTCTGCTCTAATTATAAACCTATTTCTTGAAACTGGTACTCAATTCGAACAGTTGATGCCAAAAATTAGACAGTTTCTTCTGCTCCTTGTGTGATCCAACAGCTGATGTTGTCAATTAAAGTTGTCATCTCTATATATAAAAGCGAAATGGCACTGATTCGGCTATTTAGCCTATAGTCATTTTAAAATGCGTATAAGTTGTTCCAATCTCTATATATAAGAGCGAAATGGCACTGATTCATTCATTCATTCATTCATCACCAGAACTAGAAATCCACTGAACCAAATGCGTTCAAATTTGGCAGGCATGTTTAGTTGGACGTTTAGACGCGCGCGAAGAACGGATTTTAAAAACTTTTCAAGGATACGCCAAATATTTTAGTTTTTATAGAGTTTTTCTCATTTTTTCGAGAACCAATCAGTAGAAAATGTTGATATTTGGTAGGGAAGTTCAAATAAGGTCTAGAAAAGTTGTGTTGGAATATTTTTGAATTCCGTTCAAAATTACGCCAGTAATCAGGTTTTCAAAATTGTAGACGTGTTGCGGGTTGCATATCTTCCGCCTTGATACGACCAATCCCAACTGTAAATTCACTGGTTCAGGGAGATTATAGATGAACTAATTTGGAAGATACTGAATCAAGTTTCAAACTATGTCCGATATACTTCCCAAGGTTACGCTCAATATTAGTGTTTTACTATTTTTTGGAGTTTTCGGAGTTTTCCATAGACTTTTCTAGAACAAATTGGCAGAAAACGTTGAAATTAGGTAAACAGGTGCAGATTAGGTGTAGAAATACTGTACTATAAATTTCGAATCCTTTCTCAATGGAATTTGCAGGCGAGCGAAGCGAGCCGGTTTGTCTCAGCTGACACTGACAGAGGTTTTGCAGGCGAGCGAAGCGAGCCTGTTTGACTCACTTACTCTGCCTATACTGTCGGATGTTCAGGGGGCGGAGCCCCCTGGCTAGGCGGAGAAGGCGAGCGAAGCGAGCCTGCCGGCTAGTTTAGATATTAGTCTAGCAAGGAGGAACCTCCTTGAAGTCTAGATTATGTTTTTGAAATCTAAAGAAACTATAGGAGCTTAACATCAGCTGTTCGTAGATTATATCACGTACTAGAGACAGACGAAACCGCTCAACTTTTTGGCATCAGTAATAACAGCTTAAAATGTTTCCAAAAAATCAACTCCAACTCCCTAACTCATCCATTCCCAACAAAATCCGGGAAAATTGTGTTTCTCTCCGGATTTTGTGGCCTGTCAATAACTCGTTAGAATTCGGTATTCTTATCACGGCAGATTGATCTTACTGGTTTATCCAAACTAATCCCTTCCTGAATGGAATAGGCACGTTGCTCTGTTTTTTATCACGGGAAAAGCTACAAACGGCTGATATGAATTTTTCAGATTTTTTCAGTAGGCAGATGAGTGCACAGATATATGCAATCAAGCATATATAGACAGATTATGTACTGTGATACACGAAAAAGCATAAATGAAGATAGATCGATAATATAGGAATAGATGGATAGATATGTATTGTATCTGTTATAGATAGAAGATCTATGTTTAAAGATATATGCAATCAAGCTCATATAGACAGATTATGTACTGTGGTACACAGAAAAGCATATAAAGATAGATATATAATATAGCAATAGATGGATAGATATGTACATATCTATTGACAACTCTACATTACTCTATGAGTAATGGATATTGCATATAGATATGCAATAGATGATAGGATGTATGATAGATAGATGATAGCTGTAGATAAAATATCTATGTATTAAGATAAATGAATTCATATTAAGTAAATTATACTTCAAACTTGGGGCTATTTAAAATAATTGATAGAAAATTGTGTTTTGAAATACCAAGGGCTATGCCTGTTCTTTCAACCGATGTGTGTTTTTCCAATAGATTAATAAATAATAAAATAAAAAAATCAAATACCCTTTAAAAAAAAAAATAATACTTCTGAAGTTTTTAAAAAAAGTGTATTTGATTCTTTCATTTCAATTAGCTATCAATTTATATGTACTAGCCTATATCTATATCTATATTTCATTCACGGACTCGTATATACATACAGAACTGGTGATACAGATCACATTTGGGAAGATATGAGTAGGTATATATGCAATCATGCGTACAGGAAGATATGTACTTTATCACTTGAAGAAGATCTTTGTATAAATGGGTAATAGTATATAAAATAATGAGTGTGGAAAAATCGTTTTTACAAACGAATAATTATGTTCTCCAAACGAGCGGTACGCGAGTTTGGAGAATAATTATGTGTTTGTGAACTTTTCCACACGAATTATGTACATTTTTTTCGTCATACTGGACTGAGAAGGATTTATTAAAACCTCAAACTACTGAAAACATTAACTGAAGCCAACATAACCGCAACACAACACTAGCAGTAGCACAAAACAAACGCACACAGTGAACTGTCATGGCGGCTTGTTCGACTCGTTTATTCATACGTCGGAGTTCGGAAAAAACAGCTGTGCTAGATTTTCAGTGCTGTAATTATAATCGTGATGATGGCTAGTGCTGTAATAATCATCAAAATGATTATTCCCGCATTCAGAACCGCTGATCTTTGATTCTCCTGTAAACGGCAATTTTCCAAACGCAAATCTAGCTTGGAAAGTTGTGTATTACATACAAGTATGGCGAAAATTTATGTACCTATATTATTTACCTAATTATGTACCTAATTTATTTACCTATATTTATGTAGATGATATTTATCTGTATTATATGCTATTCATCTTGTTAAAATATAGGTTTATCTATCTGTATTATATGCCATACATTATAATCATATGCTTCCAGCCTCCAGGCAGATATAGAGATATAATAAGGTAAGTCTAGAGGAGATGAGATTGAGGTAGAACCGTTTGAAGGACTGATCCTCCACCAAAGAATCAGAAATATTAAGGAAACCTCGTCGCTGATAACGAAAAGGTAGTCTGTACAAGCAAAGAAGACATCTGAGAAGATGGGAAAACGACTCCAGCTCGATCAATATTGCTTCAAAAATTATGAACCACATCTCAAATCGTAGAAAACATTCTGCTCTACAATTTAAGATAGAATTTATAATTTTTGAACCAATATTGATCGAGCAGAAATTTGATCTCAAATCCTGGAAATCATTTTCTCCACCTCTCCATTTTCCTAACCCTCTTTTCCTCACTCCCTTCTTTTCATTTCCCTCCCTCTCTCCATATCCTGAATTATGAGAAAAAAAATGAAAGAGCAACAAAACACATACAGGATTGGTACACAGTTCAAGCAAAGAAGACATCCTGGAAACATGTGAAAAAGACTTCAATATTGGTTCAAAATTTACAAATTTAATATCAAATTGTAGAACAGGATGTTTCCTACAATTTGAGACCAAATTTAAAATTTTCGAACCAATATGGATCGAGTTGTAGTCACTTTCCCATCTTGCCAGAATGTCTTCTTTGCGTGAACAGACTATACGAGCTACGATACCAGAATAAATTAATTCTTCCTATTGAAAGCCGGTGTCGCAGTTTTTGGCTTCACTGATTGAATTTCCAATAGACCACAAATATGTTGGCTGCCACGGCGAGCTTATTCGACGAGCCTGTTGCCACGGCGAAGCTTACCGAGCCGATCATAACCCGACGTAGTTATTTTTTCAATATCAGAGTTCAAACTAAGGCTGATTGATGGATTGGGGGTCAGTTAGCTACAGTCTGTCCAAGCTGAGAAGACATTCTGGCAAGATGGGAAAATGACTCAAACTCGCTCAATAATGGTTCAAAAATTGTAAATTTGGTCTTAAATTGTAGATCAGAATGTTTCCTACAATTTGAGACCAAACTTATCATTTTTGAATCAATATTAATCGATCGTCAGTCATTTTCCCATCTTGCCAGAATGTCTTCTTTGATGGGACACACTATACTTGTACTGGTTCACTTTATACAGCAAACATCAACAAGGAAGTCGGTTGGTGATTCACTTTACCCATCACTGACCTCTCTCAGGACAGTTTGTTAGCGGCCTGCTTGAGCAAAACAGTTTTCTAAGCTCACTCTCGACTTTTTAAGCTCTCATAGACCACTCGTTGACTGTCATGACAGAGCCGAGAATCGATAAAATTCATCCACTAACCGCCAATTCCGTTGGCATCTTCTATAGCAATAATAAGCTGGTGATTGATCGACTCTGTGCCTGTACCAGATGTATAGTCTGGTCAAGCATAGAAGACATTATGGCAAGATGGAAAAATGACTCCAGCTTGTTTAATATTGGTTCAAAAATTATAAATCTGGTCTCAAATTGTATAAAACATTCCAATCTACAATTTGAAACCAAATTCATAATTTTTGAACCAATATTCACCAAGCGGGAGTCATTTTCCCATCTTGCCAGGATGTCTCCTCTGCTCGACCAGACTATATCAGGTCGAGTAGGTAAAGGTTAGAGTTGAACAGTGAAGTACATTTTTTGAAATCTGGATAATATGGAAACTTATTCAGGTTTCCTATATGAAGTTATGGACAATTTATCTATTTATCATTTATTTTTTAATAAAATCAACTACAGAGAATTAAAAACTTGCATTTTTCTCTTAATCGAGTATCATTTCTTCCCAATAAAATCATAGAACTTTATCAATTAAACCATTTTGGTGTTTCCGGTACTGGGAATACTGAAATATCACAATAATACTTATGGGAAGAAACACAGAAAAATGTCTAAAGCCGCGTATCGACAGTCCGAGGCATGTGCTACGAATGCCTCGCTGTACAGTCTGTTGACACAAAAAAAGAGTACTACTACTAGTTACTATCTACCGCGTATCGACAGTCCGAGGCATGTGCTACACATGCCTCGGACTTTCGATACCGGGTTTGCTAGCAGCGAGGCAAACGCTGCACACAATTTGCAGCGAGCAGTCCCTGTTGCCTCGCAACGCACAACGAACAATTCTACAAACTAACCTCAAAATTGTACCCCATTCCTATGCATTTTTGTGATTAAGAATTCTATTTGGGTGCAGAAGGTTCTAATAGGCAATAATAAGCATTGCCTTGAATTTTTATCTACTAATTGAGCACAAACTAACCTCCAAAGTGCAAATTATCAATTGTCAGAGCTTATAGTTGCTTTGTCTCCCGCTTGATGGCGCTAGTCAATTTGTTCGCGTGCTCGCATTTTTGGTTACAAAAAATGCAGATTTTTTATTATAATTATTTTTATTATAATTATAATTATATACTATATACTATACTATAATTATATTTGATTATTGCAGATTATATTCACACATTATGCCTCAGCCATGAGTTTATACTTTTTTGCGTCAACAGACTGTACTGCGAGGCATTTGTGGCACATGCCTCGGACTGTCGATACGCGGCTTAACACGTCTTCTATCCTTGCAGATTAAAATGATAATAAAGGAAAAAGGTAATGTTTGAATCCACTATTATAATCACAGATAACTGATAATAATCTCAAATTTCCTCCTCACAACATAGAAAAAGATGAGAGTTCAATCAACTAGTAAAGTCATGGATTCCTCATATTGCTCTAGTAGCTTCTAGTGGAATTGCATGAATTTTCTTTTTCTTAATTTTCAAAGTTTCAAATATTCAAGGACTTTAAATAATTTATTATTTCGAAATTATCATTATTCTCCACAAAATTCAAAATTTGTATTTATCAAAACTTGAAATTAATTAATTGAAAGTATTAATAATTGGTATAGTCTGTCTAAGCAAAGAAGACCTTCTGGCAAGATGGGAAATGACTCAAGCTCGGTCAATTTTGGTTCGAAAATTATCAATTCGATCTCAAAATCTATTAAACAATTTCATCTACTATTGAGATCACATTTATAGTTATTGAACAAATATTGACCAAGCTGGAGTCATTATCCCACCTTGCCGGAGGGTCTTCTTTGCTTGAAAAGCTGATTCGATTGAATAAATATTACGACTCGACTAGTCGTGGATACCCCTATTATAGAAATTGAGAATTCCAATTGAATAATTATAGAGTTGGAAAAACTTGGGAAATCACCTATCCAATGTATAGTAGCCTATAGTTACAATTTGTATTTTAAAGAATAAACTATCAAGGTATCCTTTTTTAGTGCATTTCATTTGAAAAAATGCACTATTGGTCTTGACCGGATAATCGCAAATATATGATGCGATATATTTTTTACACGTTTCCGAGCCCCCAGAACACGAATCTGATGTCCGTTCAAATTCATATCTCTCTCTCTCTCTCTCTATATATATATATATATATATATATATATATACTATATTTGTACTATATAATGGTATATATTTATATACGTACAGATTCTTGTTAACACGATAACTCCCGATAACACGATAACCAAGGGCTTGTCGGAGAGCGACCAAATTTTGCAAAAAAATCAATAGTGTTTATATCTTGGTCAAGTTCGTTATCAGCCGAATTGGTCCAAGGGTAGGGGGTGAAATTAGGGGAAGAACATTTTGAAAAATCACTACAAATTGACCAATAACTTGATCGTTTTGAAAATTTGTGTGTATAATAACCTCATTATGCCCTACAATTTGAGCCATCAACGAAAAAAATCCAATCAAAAATGGCGGAGTAAATGGCGAATAATATGCCGAAAATTGTGTTTTTCATCGGTTTTTCGAGAACGGCACCTTTGAATTCATACCCTAAATAGCTCATTATAAGTTATTTGATTTGAGTCATCATAGGATTGCATTTGAAATGCACTCTTTCCGACCGCCAGCTGCCGGAGCGAATTTTTTCAATTATTTTTCAATGCATTACATGTTTCGGCTATTCAGTCTATAGTCATTTCAAAATGCATATAAGTTGTTTCAAGTTGTAATATAAAAAGAGAAACAGCTTACATTGATTATTTTGAGAAAGGAATATTAAAGTGTAAATCAGGAAAAGACTTCCCAAGTGTTCTAAGTGAAAGACTGATATGGAACAAGATTGAATAGAAGGTGGTATAATTCAGAATAGGCTGCTTCAAAAAGGCAGAGTAGTGATATAGTCTGTCCAAGCAAAGAAGACATTCTGGCAAGATGTGAAAATGACTCTAGCTTGATCAATATTGCTTAAAAAATTATAAATTTGATCTTAAATTGTAGAAAAAAATGTGAACTACAATTTGGGACGGAATGTAAAGTTTTTGAACAAATATTGACCAAGCTGGAGTCATTTCACCATCATGCCAGAATGTCTTCTTTGCTTGGGCGGACTATTACATGATGGGAGATGCGCTTTCAATACATTTTCCCCAGCAACTAGGGAACTGTCCACTGGACAGAAAGAACTAATTAACTAGAAAGCATGCGGGAAGTGTGGGGTAAACAAACATGGGGCAAACGTGGGGGAAGCATAGGGTAATAGCATAGGGAGTTGTTACGAGCGAAGAGCTGTACTTCATTCAATAATTCACGCGTTTGGACGGTGTGAGATGCTCTATATCACCACGAAAGGAAAGGGAGAAGAAGAGACGCTACTTCAGCGAGGTAAGAACGGAAGAGAGAAAAAGAAGGAGGTGGAGGGAGAAAGAAAATGCTAGAATGAGGGTGAGGAGGAACAAGATGCTAAACTAGGGAGAAGGAAGAATATGCAAGGGTAAGTGTATTGGGCGAGTGGCTGGAGAGGGAGGAGGAGAAGGAGGAGGAGGAAGAAATGGTGTAGAAGTTTGTAGATTATTATGAGGAGAAGGAGAAGTACAAGAAGAAGGGGAAGAAGAAGTCGGAGAGGAGAAGGAGAATGAGAAGGAGAGGAGGAGGAGGAGGAGAGGGAGGGGTTGAAGATGGAACAGAAGGATAAGAAGAGAAGGAAAGAAGAATAGAAAGAAGATGATGGAGAGGGAGAAAAGAAAAAATTGCAGAAGGAGAGGAGAGATAAGATGAGGAAAAATGCTAGAAGAGGAGTGAATACAAAAGAAGGAGGAAGAAGGAGAAGTGAAGGAGCTAAAAAGTAAGTGAGAGGGACAGGAACGAGTGTAGGACAGAGAAGAGAGATAAGATAGTAAAAGAGAAATAAAATGGACAGTAAAAGAGAAAAAGTAAAGTAGAAAAAGCGAATTGATAGGGGAAAAAGCAGGCAGAGGACGAGGAGGAGGAGGAGGAGGAAGAGGAGGAGGAGGAGGAGTAGGAGGAGGAAGAGAAGGAGAAAAAGGAGGAGTAGGAGGTGGAGGAGGAGGAGAAGGGGGAAGGAGGAGGAGAAGAAGTAGGAGAGGAGGAGGAAGGAGAAAGAGGAGGAGAAGAATAAGAAGAGAAAAAAAGAAGAATAGAAAGAAGGAGATAAAGGAGAAGGGGGAAAGTGCAGAAGGAAAGAGGAGATAAGATGAGGAAAAATTCTAGGAGAAGAAGAAAGGGGAAGGGAAATGAGTGGACAGTGGGAGTAAAAGTGTAAAATAGAAAAAGCGAATTATGAGGGAAAAAGTGGAGTAAGCAGAGAATGAGGAGGAGGGGGAGGAGGATGAGGTGGAGAGGAGGAAGAGGATGAGGAGGAGGAGGAGGAGAAGGAGGAGGAGGGGATAAAGAAGAGGAAGGAGGTGGAGGAGGAGAAGAGGAGAAAGAAAAATTAGACGAGGAAGAAGAAAAAAGAAGATGATGAAGGAGGAAAAGGATGAGGAGAAGGAGAAGGAGAAGGAGAAGGAGGGGATAAAGAAGAGGAAGGAGGTGGAGGAGGAGGAGAAGAGGAGAATGAAAAATAAGACGAAAAAGAAGAAAAAAATGATGAAGAAGAAAAAGAAGGAAAAGGAAAATAACAAGAGAAAAAATAAGGTATGACACAGGAAGAGTAAGTAGAGAAGAAGCAGAAGGAGGAGGAGTCATAATAGACATTTAGGGCGTAAATGAATAGGAATAGAAAGAAAGAATTGCAAACGAAGGTTATGAGAAGAACAATATGAAAGGAGGAGAAAGAATGATTTGAAAGCAACAAAGATCAGTGAGGTGAAGATGGAATACTAGGCATCGAAAAAGTTGAATCAAAATAATATTTGATAAGGAAGACAGTGAGAAATAGGAGTAGGAATAAATGAAGAAGAAAAAATAAGGAAACGATGAGGAAGTATTTCGGCAAAGAATTTGTTAGATACCAAAGGTTTTGATGATGAGAAGGAAGAATAATTGGTGGAAAGAAGAATTTGAAGAAGAGGAATATAAAGTAGAAAATAAGAAAGTGAATAGAAGATTACGAAAAGTATAAGAAATATGAATTTAAAAAAATCAGGGAAGAGGACAAAGAAAGAAGAAGAAGGAGAAGAGAGAAATGTGAAAAGAAAAGAAACTGAGAAAGGGATTGGTCACATGGGCCATGCATTCCCTCTGCGGTAGAAAGACCGATATAGTGACCCCGATAATTAAATGGAACAGACTTGCTTGACCCTCCTTTGACTTCATTTGATAGTATGTACAGCTGTCGCCAAAAATTTAGCCGGTTTCCCAGCTGATATAACCTACTAACAGCTGCTGTAAACCATATTCTGTCCAACTTGATTTCAAAAAACATCATCTAGGCACAGCTAAAGCCGCATATCGACAGTCCGAGGCATGTGCCGCGAATGCCTCATCGAGTTACAGTCTGTTCACGCAAAGAAGAGTCTTGCCACTACTACTCGTCTGCTATCTACTCCAGTCTCCAGCGCGGCCAATATTGGTTCAAACATTATTGATCTGGTCTCAATTAACATTTCGATCTTTAATTCAAGACCAAACCAATAATTTTTGAACCAATATTGACCGAGCTGGAGACTGGAGTAAAGCCGCGTATCGTAAGTCCGAGGCATGTGTGGCACATGCCTCGGACTGTCGATACCGGGTTTGCTAGCAGCGAGGCAAACGCGGCACACAATTCGCAGCGAGCAGTGCCTGTTGCCTCGCAACGCACAACGAACAATTCTACAAAATTGTACCCCGTTCCTATGCATTTTTGTGATTGAGAATTCTATTTGGGTGCAGAAGGTTGTAATAAGTAATAATAAACATTGCCTTAAATTTTTATCTACTAATTGAGCACAAACTAACCTCCAAACTCCAAATTATCAATTGGCAGAGCTTAGTTGCTTTGTCTCCCGCTTGAAGGCGCTAGTCAATTTGTTCGCGTGCTCGCATTTTTGGCTAGGTCGGTATTACACGATAATATTTTTATGATCATACCATTCTATGAATATGATTTGGTAATTTCATCTCTTTCCATATGATCAGATAGAACTATTACCGTGTAATAACGGCCTTACAAAAATTGCAGATCACACATATGCCTCAGCCATGAGTTCATACTTTTTGCGTCAACAGACTGTACCGCGAGGCATTCGTGGCACATGCCTCGGACTGTCGATACGCGGCTTAATACTAATGCCAACTCTTTATTGACAACATCAGCTGTTGGAGCGCACAATGAGCAGACAAAATCTAACTTTCTGGAGTCAACTATACCCACGGATACTATAGTTTGACAAGCAGAGAAGACCCTCTGACAAGCTGGGAAAATGACTCCATGTTAGTCAATATTGGTTCAAAAATTATCAATTTGATCTCAAATTGTAGGTAACGATTTTTTCTACTATTAAAACCACATTTATAAGTCTTGAGCAAATATTGACCATGCTGGAGTCATTCTTCCATCTTTCCAGAGGGTCTTCTTTACTTGGACAGACTATAGCTATAGTCTGTCCAAGCGAAGAAGACCCTCTGGCAAGATCGAAAAATGACTGTGTTCTAGTATCCGTGGGTATACCCACTTTGCATCAAAACAGCCTGCTCAAGGGAATACAACGTTTTTCGATATAAAAGTTACATTTCCTCAACCATACTCTAAGCAAAGAAAACCCCTCTAGCAAGATGAGAAACTGACTCCAGATCGGTCAATATTGGTTCAAAAATCATCAATTTGACCTCAAATTTTAGAAAACATTCCGCTCTACTATTTGAGACCAAATTTATAATTCTTGAGCAAATATTGACTTGGCTAGAGTCATTTTCCCATCTTGCCAGAGGGTCTTCTTTGCTTTGACAGACTATACAACCACTTGATTTTTTCCCCTCGATCAGTAAGTGCATCACGAACCTAGCTGCCACACCAATGAGAACAGATGACCAGTTCACAGAAAAACACCCCTGATATCCCCTAATTCCTGATTCCTAATTCCGGAATCATCCCTCTTCAGGGATCAACAACTCACTGTATTGCATCCACTTAGAATTTATTCTTCTAGAGTGGTATACCTGAGTAGATATTTCACAAAATACAGTAATACAATGTAACATCTATTACAATTTACAATAATTACAATTTACAATAATTACAATTACACGAGCTGTGTCTTGTATTTAAGAAGATGGGTACATGATTGCAGATAGACAATCCTTCTGACTCACGTATCCTTTGCTCTTTTCCCATGTAGATTAAGATTCAGATTCAATCGCTCTTTCCAAGTAGATTACATCATGTAATAAATCGGATTAATTGTATGCTATAAGAATAACAAATGACACTAATTACACACTATACTTAATATAAGTTGGCTAATTATAGACTATGAAAACTTGTAAAATAATATTAATAATCATTTTATTGAGTAATAATACATAGAAGAGTACAACAGGCAAAGCCCAAAACTGTTCCTCTTACAATTTATACGAACATATTAAATACTAGCTCCGCCCCTGGACCCCCGACAGTATAGGCAGTGTAAGTGAGTCAAACAGGCTCGCTTCGCTCGCCTGCAAAACCTCTGTCAGTGACAGCTGAAACAAACAGGCTCGCTTCGCTCGCCTGCAAATTCCGTTCAGAAGGGATTCGAAATTTATTTCAGCATTTCTACACCTGATCTGGACCTGTTCACCTAATTCCAAATTTTTCTGCCAATTTGATCTAGGAAAATCTGACAAAAACTCCGAAAATTGAAAAAAATAGTAAAATGCTACCATTAAGCGTAACCTTGGGAAGTATATCGGACATAGTTTGGAACTTGATTAATCTTCCAAATTAGTTCATCTATAATCTCGCTGAACCATCCAATTCACAGTTAGGATTGGTCGTATTAAGGCGGAAGATATGCAACCCGTAACACATCTACAATTTTGAAAACCTGATTACTTGCGTAATCTTCAATATTTAACAATATTATAACAATATTATTTCAATATTTAACATTTCAACATTTAATTTCAACAGTAAAACGCTAATATTAAGCGTAACCTTGGGAAGTATATCGGAAGTATATATAGTTTGAAACTTAATTCAATGATTCAAACTTGATCTTCCAAATTAGTTCATCTAAAATCTCGCTGAACCATTGAATTTACAGTTAGGATTGGTCGTATCAAGACGGAAGATATGCAACCCGCAACACATCTACAATTTTGAAACCCTGATTACTGGCGTAATCTTGAACGGATTGCAAAAATATTTTAACACAACATTTCTAGACCTTATCTGAACCTGCCCACCAAATATCAACATTTTCTACCGATTGGTTCTCGAAAAAATGAAGAAAACGTTGAAAAACTATAGAAAAACTAAAATATTTGGCGTATCCTTGAAAAGTTTTTAAAATCCGTTCTTAGCGCGCGTCTAAACGTCCAACTGAACATGCCTGCCAAATTTGAACGCATTCGGTTCAGTGGATTTTTAGTTCTGGTGATGAATGAATGAATGAATCAGTCAGTGCCATTCCGCTTTTATAGATATAGACAGGTTATTATGATATTTTAACACTGTCATATTTCCACACTAGAATCCAAATTTTGAATTTGAAATAGATTCACAACAAAATCTCGAACAAAACACCAGATAAAACACAATTGAAAGTTTTAAATTTGGCTCAGATATGGGATTTTTTTCAACGAATTGTAACATGAATTTGTGCTATATTTACGGAGTTTGCACATATGAATGTCCATTCTTAAAGAGGGATGTTCAAATACATCTCTCCAATTAACACCAACTTCATGGTTAACTGTGAAATGTAAGGAGTCCAAATCGATTTAAGATAGTTAAAGTGAGGAAAAACTGTTGTAAGAGGTTACTTCGGAAAAGAACTTTGATAACTTACTAAATTATGTAATTAATTTATTATTATTATCATTTGATAACTATCCTCTCGTTATTGTTTACCACTTATGGTAGTAAAAGAAGAGACTTGTTTACTGTTTAGACTTCAGACTTTTAGCTTCAGACTTGGACTTAGAACTAAGCCTTGAACTTATTTAACTTCATTTAGAATAGTTATTCAACTTCAGCCTTAAACTTAGTTTTAGACTTTGCTCAGACAGACTTAGTTTACTTGTAAACTTGTTACTGTCTAGTATTACATCTATCATTAGGTTATAATGAAGCCCACACTCAATCTTTAAACTCAGGAGGTGTTTATCCATTATTCTCCATTATAATTCACTATCCATCATCCATTATCCATTATAACAAATAAATAATCACTCTGCTATATTATGTGACAATTTTGTTCCATTTTATACCACATTAATTTTGAGAATGTTTTTTTATCTCAGGGCTAATTTCATCATTGATTTTTTCATTCTCAATAAATAAAAAAAAGTAAAATGTTTTAGGGAAGCGGTTTGTCCCAGTGGTAGAGAGCGTCTAATCGGTGAGATTAGATAAGCGACGTGTCTCTGCCAGCACCGTTGTACTGGTGACCGGTTCCTCTGAATTCAATTTATAAGCCTCAAAAATCGCTTCCCGGTGGTTCGGAACCCACCTAAAGCAGTAGGTCCATTCATCTCTCATCATCATCCTTCCCATTACCCACGCACAGGCCCAAAAGCCCATGTGGGCATCACCCTCAAAAAAAAAAAAATAATAATAATAATCACAGTGTACCCTTTTCAAAAAAAATTTTTAATGCAAAAACAAATGATTAAGAAGGGTACTGTGATTATTATTTAAAAAAAAACGCATTTGAGAATATTCGAGATTTCTGAAATTGTTCGAATTAACCCTGGGATGAATCAATGAACCCTCAGATTTCAGGTTTTCAAGTCTCCGCCGCGGTCAATAGACCGGGGAATTTTCAAACATTGAAGAATAGTTGAATCAAATTTATCCATTTGAGCTAATTCAAATCTAGGTACTCGATACAAGAAGGCTTGACCAATGTAGATTAGGTCTTAATACCACTTTAAACCATAATTACAAATGTTCACTCAACCAATCGACGGATGAAGCCACAGAACATAAGCCTACGACAGGAGATATCATCGGCTTAGAGCAATTTGGGCATTTTCGATGAGACCAACAAGCTGTCAAACTGATTTAGGCTCCTGATTCAAGTCCCCTGAGAGACTTGATGCGGTCTGTTGGATAGCCCACTCTGTATATAATACAACCAGCATTATATACTCATGGCAAATCAGTATTATATACCTACTGATATTCAATTATCAGTATACTATACAGTCTGTAGTATTACTCCAGAGTTATCAACAATTTGCGGTCTATAGGGTCTATAGTATTTGCGGGTATATCATTATTGTTATATAGCACTCATTTCACTTCTCCTTTAGAATCCGACTTTCTTCTACTTCCATTAATAAAAAATACAATTTTATGATTCCTTACCCAGTTATAAACCTTTATTGTTGAAAAATTGTGTTTTCAGCATATTTCTCCCATTATCTCAATAACCGTTGAATTTACAAACTTCAAACTGGTTTCATTGAATTTCTCAACTATTTTCACAAAGGAATTGATTATTTTAAAACCTGAGTAGAGCCTCCAAAAAATTGTAAAAATTAGTATAGTTTGAAAAATCTCAGTTTTCCGTCATTGTTATCTCGATAAGAAAGGGTTTCTGGGGGTTTGTCCCATGGAACCTTTCTGTATACTTGATGTAAGGAATCAGCCTGAGAAGTATTGCACATTCCTCCTGAGACACCCTGCATATATAAAAGTCCATATTATAAACCATACTGTCGATATAATAATACAGATAGAGTACCTAGTAACCACCAATACCATTAGACCATTCAATTTGTAATTTAACAATAATCTTCTATTTTTAAATATAAATTTTTTCATGTAATGTTTCTGAAAGCCTACTCTTTGTAAAATATGCTCTAAGCATATGAGCACTATGTGAGTTATGCGATGTTGAAAGATACCGATTACTTCTTTAGGTTGACTAGGTTGACTACCAACCAGAGAGAATATGACTTATCGTTGAGGACTCTCTACTCGGCGGATTTCTGATACGAAGTAGTGATACAAAAATTCAAATTGATACGCAATCGTACAGGAAGGAAGCTCATTGTAAGAAAATATTTGCAAAGTGGGGTTAGCTCAGTTGACAATGTCAAAATTTGGAGAAAAGTAACTAACCAATCTAAGCTTTCTGAAACTTAGTGTTTTCTTGTTATGTCAACTTGTAGCTTTTTTATCAGGTCATCTCTAAAAACACTCGAAAATACTCTCAAAATCTTGATAATTGAGAAGTTTAATAAGTTTACAGTATTTCCAATTTGTCGGCGATCCATTAAAAATGTCTCGTAACAAGGAAATTATTTCCTGAATCAATTTTCAACTCTGTATGGCTTCTGTGTATCAGAAATACCGTGTAAAGAGGTCTTCTATCTTTTTCTATGAATTAGTCCTAATTTGTTGAATTAGTTCACTCTCTGTTAATAGAACAAATTTGAATCTTCTCCAAAAGTCGGTAGGCTATTGGCTGTGGTCAAAAATCTGTGTCTCCCATAGGGATCGAGCTCCAGAAACCTATCGGATTCTTATTAAAGATTCTCATTTTAAAAGATTCTTTTATAAAAGATTCTCTCAATAATTCTTATTAAGGATTCTCACAGGCATTTGCCCATATGAGGAGCCTTCATCTAATTGTATTTTGTATTTTTGTATTCTGTAATCATCAAGAAGAAAATGAATCAATTTCAATTTCAATTGATTAATCAATCAGCAATTTTTGAATGAAATTTCCCTTAATAATTTTCAGTTCTTTCCTCCTTTCACAAGGAAACAGGAGAGAAAATTATTTGAATTGAACATAGTACAAACTATTTCCTAATAGAATATTTCGTACCTAGGGCCGAAAATGTGTGTTTACCGGCTCGAAATCGGTTTTCAAGTCCGAAAAGATTGAGAGACGGAATATCATTTTCGATCCGTGGTGTCGAACTTTATTTTTCGGCACACAACATCAATGCGAAGAAAACAAAATAAAAAATTAGTTAATCAGTTCCAAGAACAGCTAGACCAGTAACCTTATTATGCTATCTTCGCCTATGCTGAATTTGGAGTAGGTGCCATTTGCTTGCTATTGGAACTTCGCGTCAAAAGTTTATTGATTTAGTGACTGAATAATACTTTATAACTATCAGTGTATTCGATTTTCTTAGTTCAGAAACGTTTAAGCCCAAGTTAATTTTTATACGATCATCCTAAATTGTACAATATCAATTCAAAGTTGTTGATTTTCGACAGATACTGGCTAGCAGAGAAGCTTAGTCTAGTTGCATTATCACCTGCTAGATGGCGCTGGCTAACCTGCTAGACGAAGTAACACAGAGTCTGACAACAATAATATTGTTCAAACATGGATTTCACGTTCATCATTATTAAAAAATTAATCAATACCAACATTTTTAATCTTATCAAAGTTACCTTTATTATTCAACTACTGATTAATTTGAAAACTTTCAACGTTCAGTTCTCTTGATAAGGGATCTTAACAATCAAAATAACAGATGAGAGACTACCTTTACATCAAAATACCAATAAGTCGACATTGACTCCCAAAACAGCTGACATTTAATGCAATCAAACCGATTATTGATTGACTAACCCTTAAATCGACAACGACGGCATGTAAAACAGTCCATTTCATACCAGTGTGGCGAAAAATTGTTTGTTCTACTTGCTCGAAAAACGTGTAACAGCAGTAATTTCCGGGCATAGAATATTCCAACGAAATTGGCGATTCGCGAATGTCTTTTATTGACACTCAACTCTTCCAAAACAGTCTGAAAGCGTACTTTTCAGCTTAACTCACACTCAACTAAATATACACTCGCAGACCGCTTGCCGACCATTCTAACAGAGCTGAAAACTATCAACAGACATTCTCCAAACGACAATTTCGACATCTGCTTTACAATTTTCCGTTTATTCGCATGTTCAGATTATTAAAGTTTGCGCAAGCTAGAAGACACGCTGTTACAATACAATTAACATTGTAGTTGAGTGTCTTCTCATTACGTGCGTACTTCAACCCCGTTGAATCACCACTTCCCCAACTGATTACTAAAATCTCATCCACCTTTGATCGTTTTTCTGTGCTGCACAATTTTCCGCACATAATTTAGCATTGGTTGCATGCTTTGCAGCACACAGAAATCGAATGAAAGAGATTTTGACAACACGAGACCACAATAAATCCAACTATAATCGGTCCAAGCGAAGAAGACATTCTTGTAAGATGGGTAAATGACTCCAGCTCGGTTAATATTGATTCGAAAATTGCAATTTTAGTCTCAAATTGTAGAAAACATTATTTTCTACAATTGGAGACCAAATTTATAGGGTTTGGACCGATATTGACCGAGCTGGAGTCATTTTTCTGTCTTGCAAGAATGTCTTCTTTGCTTGGACAGACTGTATGACCTTTGAAGGGATTGCGATAATTCGTGGAGCGTGACTGTATTAATGAGATGGATATTTTGCAGGAACCAAAATTCAAGGCGGTTGGCGAGCTACAGTAATTGGTGCTTAGCTCTGTCAGGATAGTCTGGAATCATCCCATGAAAGCAGAACGGGTTAGCTTAGACCACTCTCTACTTCCCAAGCTCTCACAGACCGCTCTCCAACTGTCCTAACAGAGCTGAACATCAATAACAGTCATTTGTCAGCCGCCAAATTGTTTGGCATCAGCTGTAACTACAAATGAAACCAGCTGATTAACATCAATTTCCGCAGTCGGAACTCCAACTTGATAATATTTGGGTGGGCTAATTGTGACTTGATAATAATTATTAATGAGGAATCCCTAGGATTATAGTCTGTCCAAGCAGAGAAGACCCCTGGCAAGATGGGAAAATGACTCCAGCTTGATCAATATTTGTTCAAGAATTATAAATGTGGTCTAAATAGTAGATCAAATTGTTTCCTACAATTTGAGATCAAATTGATATAATTTTTGAACCAATATTGACCGAGCTGGAGTCATTTTTCCATCTTGCCAGAGGCTCTTCTTCGCTTGGACAGACTATACCAATGGTAATTTACCATCAATATTTTATGGGCGAAGTTGGTGATGTGACTTTGTGAATGATAGAGAACTTCGTTGATGAGGAGGTCTTTGGATTATCATTATCATTAAAATTCATTGGCGGACTAAGTAGGTTAATATGTGACTTTGTGAATGTAAGGTGTGGTCTTTGGATTATCATTACCATTAAAATTCATTGGACTGAGTTGGATATGTGACTTCACAAATGATAGGAAACTTCGAAGTGACTAACAGTTCTTTGAATTATTATCAAATTTATTTGACGAGGTTGGATATGTAACTTTTTATTTGATAATTTTTTTTGATTTAGGCTATTCATTTATTCGAGAAAATACAGTACAATAAATAATTTAAATTTGAATTTATTTCTATCAATGCATGTATGGGAATCTCTATCAAATTTTATGGGAATTGTCAATTACCTGATAAGTTATAATTATATAGTATAATATTAAAATTATTTTGAATAATATGTACTCGTGCAAGGCCTAATGCATAGAACATAAACAGAACATCCAAAACATCCAATTTCCAAAGTTCAATAAAATTTTAGTTTTGTTCACAAATTTCACTTTCTCTACTCTCAACATTGACAAGAATTCACAACGATGCACTAGTATAGTATAGCGGCTCGTGTCCATGAAATATGTGAAGTGTTGTACGGTAAAAGATATGGGCACTTCACCTGTTTCGTGGGTACGAGGGGCTAGTGCAACGGAGAACTTCATATCATCATGAATTTCTAATTTAGAAATATATAAATATATTCTATGACTTTCTAAGAAAGGAGCTATATATACCCCAAGTAAGGTAGGTTCCACTCGCCATGATCACATTCTGGTCACCCGTCCTAAAGCAGTTCATGGAGTTCGTGAATTCACTTCGCAAGCACCTAGTAACCGCGCTCACTGAGCAACCAGACATAATTTGTTAACAACATCAGCTGTTGGAGCGCACAAGGAGCAGACGAAACCACCCAACATTATGGCGTCGCTATTAGCCTGTCCAAGCAAAGAAGACCCTCTGGCAAGATGGGATAATGACTGAAGCTTTGTCAATTTAGGTTCAAAAATTATCAGTTCGATCTCAAATTGTATGAAATAATCTGATCTACTATTACGACCACATTTATAGTTCCTGAACAAATATTAACCGAGCTGGAGTCATTTTCCCATCTTGCAAGAGAGTCTTCTTTGCTTGGTCAGACTAGCTGCATGAAGGCTTCGGAAATAACATTGCAATTCAAATGCAACTCAATTCCACATCTATATAGTCTGTCCAAGCAAAGAAGACATTCTGGCAAGATGAGATAATGACTCCAGATCGGTTAATACTGGTTCAAGGATTATAAATTTGGTTTCAAATTATAGGAAATATTCTGCTCTACAATTTGAAACTGAATTAATAATTTTTGAACCAGTATTGACCAAGCAGGTGTCATTTTTCCATCTTGCTAGAATTTCTTCTTTGCTTGGACAGACTATACATATCTTTGTTCAATATGCTAATAACCAACATTGGGTAGTACTCACATCCAGGAAACTATGCATTGATGTGTAGCTACAGTCTGTCCAAGCAAAGAAGACCCTCTGGCAAGATGGGAAAATGACTCCAGCTTGGTCAATATTTGTTCAAGAATTATAAATATGGTCTTCATAGTAGATCAACTAATTGTTTCCTACAATTTGAGATCAAATTGATAATTTTTGAACCAATATTGACAGAGTTTGAGTCATTCTCCCATCCTGCCAGAGGCTCTCCTTTGCTTGGACAGACTATAGAACAGAACTACTGTGAGTCTGTGATAGCCTATCTAACTACAATCATAGTTTGTTCATGCAAAGGAGACATTCTGGCAAGATGGAAAAATCACTCCAGCTTGTTTAATATTGGTTCAAAAAGTATAAATTTGGTCTCAAATTGTAGAACGAAGTATAATAATTAGAGACCAAATATAATAATTTTTGAACTAAAATTGACCGGGCTGAAGTCATTTTCCCATCTTGTCAGAATGTCTCCTTTCTTTGTCCAGACCACTATGACGTATCACCATAACTATGACGTATTTGGGAATATATAGCTTGTGCCAAAAATCAAGGCAGTTTCTTCTGCTCCGTATACATGAATAATATTGACGTCAGTTTGTTTGTTTGTCAATGGCTCAACAGCCCAAGAAGGCCCTGGGCCTACCGGCTGGTTGCCACTGGTTGCTGGCTGTTTGCCAGTTTCAAATTCACTCCACTATAAAATCCGTCCAAGCAAAGAAGACATCCCAGCAAGACGGGTAAACAACTCCAGCCCGGACAATACCGGCCCAAAAGCCATAAATTCTCAAACAGAACCCACAGCCCACGAACCAACACTCACCGTGTCGAAGCCCCCCCCCCCACTTCATCAGAATATCCTCCTCGCCCAGACAGACCCTACAGCAAGCAAATATTAATATTCATATGCATATCCATTTATTTGAAAAAATACATGACTCAATGGATAAAACACAGACAATAATTGTCCAAAACGTCTTATTCCCAGATTTTGTTAAATACTCCAAATTAAGGTTATGTTCACAATGTCCACTTTCACCATAGTCTCACAAATTTCAACAGTCAAGAATAAAAAACTATGATTTATTAATTTGAAATTTAAAAGGTTCGTATGAAATTCAAAAGAGTATCAAAAATATATAAAATGATTTGAAATTATCAATTCTCACAATTTGAAATAATCATCAACTAGAATGTAGGTAACGTTCGGTTAGTACGTTGACCCTCTCAACCATAAGCCAGTCTCCACAACCAATTGGCGGCACAGAACACTTCTGAATAACATGCAGTTGGAGTGTAATGACACGTATTGAATTTCAATAACATTTGTTAATAACTTTTTTATAATAAGTTATATAATATATAAGTCTATATAATAATACGTTATTCATAATTGTTATTAACAAATTATGTTATTAACATTCCGGTGTAAACGTGGCATTATGCAACTATTTCAATTCCTATCGACGTCAGTTTTACACACAATTCTGACTAAGACTTTCCAATTCAAAGCATTTCAAGCTAAAAGCAGCATCAAGTAAACAGTAAACGAGTAACGCAGCTTCGTAAATTGCTTCCAGACTATCCTGACAGATCTGAGAATTAATAACAGATTTTCATCGTTTGTCAGCTCAGCTGGAATCTGCTATAGTCTGTACAAGCAAAGAAGACCCTCTGGCAAGGTAAGAAAATGACTCCAGCTTGTTCAATCTTGGTTCAAAAAGTATAAAATTGGTCTCAATCGTAGGAAACATTCTGATCTACCATTTGAGACCAAATCAATACTTTTTGAACCAATATTGACCAAGCTGGAGTCATTTTCTCACCTTGCCAGAGGGTCTTCTTTGCTTGGACTTATTATAAGCACAGAAAATGTTTCCTTGATTGCACTGCAACTCATACCATGTTGCATTATTACAGAGGGGCACCTTTGTTTCATTCCCAGAACTCTAATGACTAGTTGAAACCCATTCTATTCTCTCTTCTTCTCTTCTCCTCATTTTCTCATTTTTGTCTTTTCTTTTTTCACTCGCCCATTCTTCTTTCCCTTTTTCATCCACTTCTCTCCTTTCACACCCGTTTTTCCCAAATTTTTTTCTTCCTCTCTTCGGCAATACTCACACCGCCCTTTTTCTTCTTCTTCTTCTTCTTCTTCTTCTTCTTCTTCTTCTTCTTCTTCTTCTTCTTCTTCTTCTTCTTCTTCTTCTTCTTCTTCTCTCTCTTCTTCTTCTTTTCCTTCTTCTTTCTTCTTCTCATTTCCCCCCTCCCCCTCATACCTAATTCTTCGTCTTTTCGTGCAATCCACCCCGACATTTTTCATAATTTTTTTTTCTCTCTTCTTCTTCTTCTCCATCTCATTCTCCTCCTTCTTCTAATCATATATTTCCCCTTCCCGTCCTTCTTCTTCTTCTTCTTCTTCATTTGATTCTTCTTCTTTTTCTCCTTCTTTTCTTCTCTTTCCTTCTCTTTTCCTTCTTCTACTACTCCTTCTCCTCCTTATTCTTCTTCTTCTCCACCTCACATCCTCTTCTCTTTAATTTCCTATCTTTCTTACTCTTGTACTATTCACCACGGATACAAGAACTCTGTATTCTAGTGGCCGTGTTATTTACCACGACATTTTTGACAAGTGAAGTCCTAAGCCATTACTTACAGAGTATTATTTTGTCGCATTTCATAATGGACCCTTTTCCACGTGTTGAGTCTAGACAACGAATGAAATTTATTCCGCTCTCTAAAAAGAACGAGAAATTAAGATTTCTTCCTTCTCATTTAATTGTACTTCACCTCGACTATAGTCTGTCCAAGCAAAGAAGACCCTCTGGCAAGATGGGAAAATGACTCCAGCCTGGTCAATACTTGTTCAAGAATCATAAATGTGTTCTAAATAGTAGATCAAATTGTTCCCTACAATTTGAGGTCAAATTGATGATTTTTGAATCAATATTGACCAAGCTTGAGTCATTCTCCCATCTTGCCAGAGGGTCTTCTTTGCTTGGACAGACTATAAGAAGAGTTGTGTAAAACCACTCTTGAGGTTTTCACGAATGTTGGATATCATGACTTCAATAATTTGCCAAAACACCGATTCATTGAAAATCTTGTTACCATTTTTGATAGCTACCGTACGCCACTATCAATCTCCAACAAACTCTGAGAAATCGGTATTTCGATTTTTAATAAATTTGTGTTTCGAAGATATTTATTTTTCATATGCAGGCTATAACGACCACAATCTCACATACACATGTATATCAGTCAATGGCTCAAAAGCCCATAAAGAACTTAGACCTATCAGATGGAAGCCACTTCCATATCCACTCCACTATACACAAGAGGTGAATAATCATCAACCAGGATAGAGGTAACGTATGATTAGCACGTTGATCCTCTCAACCATAAACTAGCTTCCGTAACCAAGTGTCGGCGCAGAAAATCTCTGAATAACATGCAGTTAATCAGTTGGAGTGAAATGCAACAATTCCTATTATTCCAGAGACGGGAAACAACTGTCTATCTTCACTACAAAGATAGTAATGGTAGGGATAGAGTGGAGGTAAAGATGGTAACTATAAGATACCTCCCAAAGGAGGTACATTTTGTATCACATTCACATACACACCTACCCAAAAGTTTTCAAGAATGATAAGAAAACTTGGATTCTGTCAAATTTCAGTAATTTATTATAAAAGCTACAGAACCAGGTTTCACATTTTACCAAAGCATCTTCAGCTGTAGCCTACTGAGGAAGATGAAGATGAGTTGGTAAAAATGTGAAACCCAGTTCTGTAAGCTTTTATAATAAATTACTGAAATTTGACATAATCTAAGTTTTCTTATTATGGAGAGATTTCACAATATCACCATCAATTCTACCAATTTTCAAGAATGGTTTTCCAATTTTTTTCTGGCATCTCGAATTTAGTAGATCTGTGGTTTTATCAAGTTAATAATTAACTGAAATATTATATAATGAAAAAAAACTATAATAATATTATCATGAAATGGAAAAACATACTTATTATATAATTGGGGATGGATCTCTGCATTATTATGAGATAAAAAAATATTATTATGGCTTTTAATGGTGGGGACACCCTTATGGGTAGTTCCAACTCGACAATGTGTACTTGGTCAAGCACTGGTCACCCATCCAAGAGCAGTCCACAGTGTTCGTCACTTAACATCACGTCTACCGATAGATCACCCTCACCGAGAGACCAGCAATTATTGCCAGATTATGAGATAACTGTGCAGTACTGAAATGGGAATATTTTAGTAAATGTAATGAAGATGATTTCAATTACAGAGCTCCATAGCAGAACGAAATAGTAATCATTCATTCATTTGCAAAACCATTCAATCAGAAACGCAATCAATTTAGATTGGGATTCCAATCTAGCTATTAGAATCTATTGATTATCAGTAGTGAAGTATAAAGTCAGAGGTAGCTATAAATTCCATATTTGAATCAGTAATATCATTGACTATGGATATGAGTCAATACTCAAAGGTAAAATTAACTATATGACAGCATATATTGTAATCTCTACCTCTATTCTGAATATTTTAACCAAAATTGGGAAAAAGACAAGTTTTGGACTTTGTCTGTGTTTCAATCCTATTGTATTTTAATCTTGTTAATAAATAAACATAGATTGAAAAATAAATAAAACTCAAACACCCTTTTTTGAAAACTTTAGAAAATTATAAAACACACATACATGTTTATTTTAAACAGCCCTGTTTTAAAGTTCTTTATTCAAATAAACATAGGCCTATCGTGAAAAAAATCATAAATATTTTTTTGATAATCATTATTTCATTCGGGTATATTGATCGATTGAATCTGTGAACTTTGTTGATAATTATTCCATCCTTGTTTAAATCAATTTAATTAGTCATCAAATACAGGAATACATTTTTAAATCTATAAATTTTCACTTGACCCGGCACAGCTACGTCTCAGGGGTGGCATTAATTTATTTTTATTGTTATTAGTTTATTTTATTATTAGTGGCATCATTACTTCATTTTGTTTTGGATTTTGATTGGAAAAATTTATTATTATTTATTCAATTTATTTTGAATTGTCATTAAAAATTTTCACAGAAGACGAAATTGATATTTATTAATAATTGCTTCTTATGACCGTAACAATAAGACATTAAAAATACAGTATGTAACAGTATGATTCAGTTCCTCAGCTTCATTTTAGTTCAATACTAATTTTACTCAGTTATCAGGTTTTACTTCTCAATTATTTCATTTTTATGTTTTTCCTGCTATTAACAGCTGTAGTAGCTTCTAGTTGCAAGAAATTTTCAAAGTTTAAAATGTTCAAGGTATTTAAATGATTGATTATCTTATTTCAAAATTATCATAATCAAATTTTTATCATAATCAATTAAATTTTCAAAGTTTAAAATGTTCAAGATATTTAAATGATTGATTATCTTGTTTCGCAATGATCATAATCCTTCATGAAATTCAAAATTTCTGTCGTTTTTTCTTGTTATTAGTGAAAATTTGTGGGAGTCAAATGAAATGAACCAGTGGCACAACCTAAATATTTGGATTTATTATTAAAATTTGGTAAAGGGACAGTTTTGGGAGTAATCCTGTTGAACTTTCCATCAAGTATACGTTGTAATTTAATAATAAATGAATAAAATTAATATTAATATAAATATATATATCAAATAATATGAATAACATAATATAAATATATATAAATTAAATTATCTTCAATATAAATAACAATTATTTCAACTTCCAATTTGACCTCAATTTATTAATTGAGTCCTTAATTGATGAAGTAAGAATCGTAGGATTAACTAAATCGTTGAATCATTTCATTTCTGATGGAAATTCAAGCTGAAACTGAATTTCATTCAGCCTGTATACTTGTATAGTGTATCATTACAGGTCATGTTGATCGCAATCCAAAATTAATGATGACAGACGACAGGTATAGTCTGTCCAAGCAAAGAAGACTCTCTGACAAGATGAGAAAATGACTCCAGTTCGGTAGAGATATTGGTTCTGAAATTATTGATTTGGTCTCAAATTGTAGATCAGAATGTTTCCTACAATAATTGAGATCAGATCAATAATTTTTGAACCAATATTGACCGAGCTAGAGTCATTTTCTCATCTTGCCGGAGGGTCTTCTCTGCTTGGACAGACTATAGTCACATGTACATCAGGCTCATGGGAGTTTGATCGCATCAATTCCAAACGTTTTTCCAATCAATTTCGAATCTTCTCATGTTTCCTATATAACAGTCTTTCCAAGCAAAGAAGATATTCTGCCAAGATGGGAAAATAATTTCAGCTTGGTTAATATTTGTCAAAAGATTATAACTTTGGTCTCAAATTGTAGATCAGAATGTTTTCTAAAATCTATGACCAGATTTATTATTTTTGAAACAATATTGATCGAGCTGGAGTCATTCCCCCATCTTGCCAGAATGTCTTCTTTGCTCGGACAGACTGTAACTTTACTCGTGTACTGAGATAGGATAGGGCTCCAATTAGGACAATAACTATCTGAAGACTATAAAGAGCTCTTTACACGACGGATTCATGATACACAGTAGTGATCCAGGGTTCAAAATTGATACAGGAAGGAAGCTAGTTGATACAAAACATTTGCAATACTCATGGAACAACAACATAAATTATTGGAAATGAGCTGGTACCATTCCTCAATTATCATTAAATATTTCAAGTAAACTCATTAAATAATTCAAGTAAAATTTTCAAACTAAACTCAACAGTTATTCTTGAAGTTAAATAATTGAAAAATAAGGATAAACACATACATTTCAGAAATAAAAGTTATATTTCCTTAATTTTTAACATTTTCGAATAAGTTAATCTAACTTTGCAACCCCACTTTGCAAATGTCTACTGTCAATAAGGTTCCTCTCTGTAAGATTGCGTATCAATTTTAACTTTTGTATCACAACTATGTATCAAAAATCTGCCGTGTGAAAAGACCTTAATAAACTGTCAGCAACTCAATACCATCGCATTCACTTCTTCCCTCAACTGTTTTCAAAATCACTCACTCTACTAGTCTGTCCAAGCAAAGAAGACCCTCTGGAAAGATGAGAAAATGACTCCAGCTCGGTCAATATTGGTTCGAGGATTATAAATGTGGTTTTCATAGTAGATCAAATTGTTCCCAAAAATTTGCGATCAAATTGATAAGTTTTAAACCAATATTAACCGATCTAAAGTCATTTTCCCATCTTGCCAGAGGGCCTTCTTTGCTTGGACAGACTACATCAACTCATATCATGCAGAAAACAAACAATGAATACTCTATACCACTGGCGGCTCGTACCCACGAAACAGGTGAAGTGCTGTACAGTAAAAGATACGGGCACTTCACCTGTTTCGTGGGCACGAGCCGCCAGTGCTTTATACACTCAACTCTGGACACTACACAGGTTTGGTGATTCGAACGATAATTAATTAACAAAAACGCTGTATTGATTGATGATCGGTCCTCAAATTCAGTTTACAAATTGGTATTGGGTTCATATTTGGGCATTGTTTACATGGTGACCATAGCAAGTTTGTGGAAACAATTAGCAGGTGATTTTTTGTTACTTTTGTCACACGCGCGCTCACTCACCCACTGTCTCTCACTCACTCTCTCTCAATGTTCGTATTTCTCTCTCTCTCACTTTCTCCCAAACACACACACTCTCTCTCTCTCCCTCACTCGCTGATGTGAAAAATTTCGATAGTATTTTGATGTGAATTTTTAGGATAGTATTGTCCGATATGTACAATCCATCATTATTTATGAATGATAAAAAGAGGAATATTTTTCCCATTACGATATTCATTCTTATTTTGTATTAGTAGTATTATAGGTCTACTGTTCATTCATTAGAAGTAAACCGAAGTTATTTTGGTGATATTTTTGTGTTTTGAACTATCTCACATTGAAAAAAAACTTTTGAACATTTAAATCTCCGTGGATAATTTCAAGAAATAGCACAAATTCAAACTTGTTTATAATTATTACAAAAAAAATTAAAAAATTAAAAATTTCCTGATGAAATTAAAATAGTGATTAAAATGATAATTGTTATAGCGTGATCTTTCCTGTCGATGATAATATTATAGAGGTTATTTTGCCGGTGGAACATCCTTTTAGGACTCCCCACCAAATATGGCATACGCTAATAATAATAAGAAGTGAACCTATGATTTGTTTTGTGTAATTATGTTAGCCTGATTAGGAGGAAGAGCGAACAAAAAGCTTCAACCTTGCCAGGAGAAAAATGAGAAATGAAAAATTCAATCAATATCTTTCTTTCTAGCATTAAGTAGTAGAGAGGACTTTGAGTCCCAATTTCGCCCTAAAAAAAGCAATCATTCAATTCAATTATTCTCTCCCCCATTTTTTGGCTCTCTCTTTCTCTCTCTCACTCTCTCACTCTCTCCTTCTTTCTCCTACCACCATTGTTATCAACTACACAAAACACAATACCCTGCAATGGTAAATTGGTCAATTCCCACAATAGCTACAGCGACAATACATTGTCCTACAAAACACACAATAATAGCAGTATAGGGTAGGTAAAAGGAGCAAATCAGCAGCATCAGTTTAGGGTATGCAAAAGCATCATCAATAGCGCCAAAACAGTTCGCACACGCTGAGAAGACACGCCTTTGAATGTAAAGTATATTGTGACGGGGTCTCTTCTAAGGTTACACGGTTCGAAACGGTATAGGTTACTGAAAAGCGGTAATAGTGTGTAGTCTATCCAAGCAAAGGAGACATTCTGGCAAGATGGGAAAATCACTGCAGCACAGTCAATATTGGTTCAAATATTATGAATTTGATCTCAAATTATAGAAACCATTTTAATCTACAATTTGAGACCAAATTCATCATTTTTGAACCAATATTAACCGAGTTGTAGTCATTTTCCCATCTTGCCAGAATGTCTTCTTTGCTCGATACGCGAAAGGCTTCAGACCACTGATGAATGCATTGTTACTCGATATTGGCGAGTGTTTACTAGTATCCAGGTTGATCAAGGACCATTGTGCTATTGTATTGACTGGCCGCTTTTGAAATTGGAGAAAGAGGGCAACTCGACGCGTGAAATGAGTTTCTGGTTAGAATATTTTATGTGTAAAGAGCATATACTTTGTATTTACCAGACTATCAATATTTTGAGCATTATCCTTATATTATCCTTATAGTATCAAATTTAGAAGTGATTCAAATTTGATACCTTCTAACTATCTCTCTCCTCTCTCTAATCTCTATCATTGTCTCTCTCTCTCTCTTTAAGGCCAAGTGTTAATGGAAAGGATATCCTTATTATCCTTTCCCAAGAATGGACATATACATGTCTCAACTTCGCCTTTTAACTTAGATAACTTACACTCCTTATTCATTTTGCAGAACCTCCAATTTGAAATCTGTATAAATTTTGCATTCATCTCATCACCGTTTTTCGTATTTTTACTAGAAGTCTTTATTCTGTGAAATTTATAGGATAATTTTGTTTTACTCATTTATATTACAATATATAATCTAAGGCGAACTTTGTTATCTATTTGAATAAAGTAATCTAATCTAATCTCATCTAATCTCTCTCTCTTTAACATCTCCCCTTGACTCTCTCTCTCTCCCGTTAACATAATTACTAAATCCTACATTTGAATCATTTTCGTAAGTTTCCATAGTTTATTCTTAGTTGTTTCTTAATTTTAAAAAAATATCTCAGTACCTTTTTCATAAATGCATTTTTCATAAATACATGTTTCGACTATTAATAGGAAAATCTTCAATTTTATCACTTAACACAATAGTTCGCTGATATATGCTGCCAGGAACAGGACCAATTATGTTGAGGATAACTAACATAATAGTCGAAACATGTAATGCATAATGAAAAATATAACTCATATCTCCGTTTGTGGAAAATTGAGGTTATCTGGTGAAGTGGAACAGCCCTTGGGTCTCCCCACTATTAAAAGCCATACGCTAAATAAATAATAATAATGAAAAATAATTGAAAAGGGTACTGAAATATTATTTAAAATAAAAAACAGTGATGAAAGTAGCCCTGAGATAAAGGAAACACTTTATACTTAGTAATTGAAGTAAGCGATGTAGTTAGTATCATTTTCAATTCGCATAATATAGGATTTGAGTTGATGTATAAGGTAATTTACACTAATAAATTAGGCTGAATGAATCTGCATCTTTCTCTTATATTAATAGTGAGGGGCATGTACCTGTTTTCTCTTTCCCTATAATGATTATGATTGTGTGTGTTGTCTTTCTCTGGATAAATATCCTTCTCTTTCACTCTCTCTCATTCTGTTTTACAAACTCTCTCTCTCTTTCTCTCTCTCTCTCTCTCTCTCTCATTATTTCTCTTTTCAAAGAGCCCTTTTAAGAGAGTGTGTGATAAAGTGCAGTATTTATAACACTGTCGGCTCGTGCCCACAAACAGGTGAAGTGCCCGTATCTTTTACTGTTCAGCACTTCACCTGTTTCGTGGACACCAGCCGCCAGTGATTTATAATTATACTGGAAAAGCAAATTAGAATGATAATGGTGTTGAGGTTGATGAGTAGCAGAGCTGTTTAAAAAGCGTTCTAGTGTACCTATTAACGAGTACCTAGTGAGAGCGTAATCCTGGTTAAAAGCGAAAACAGACGTGAATACGTCACCAAATAATAATGTTGTCATTTAACAAGGTACTGTACTTCAATTTTTATTAATGGTAGCTCACTGTCGGCTTCATACTGCAAATGTGTTGTGTGGTTGATGAAGTACTTATTTATCAAGTAAATCTACCAGGTAGGCCAGCGTCCATAAGAGCCCAGCAGTCAACTTTTCTCCTGCCAGATGACGTCACTAATTTTATTTTTTACATTATGCTTTATACCTATATTTATGATTCGACATGTATCTAGAATTCCAATTTCCCAGCTGTTCCACAGAGAATTGAAAAATAAAAAATACCACATAAAAAGCGCAATATCAATGAAAATAATTGTGAAAATATGTAAAAATGATGAATTAAATTATTGAGTATAATTACAGTCGAATACTGATGAATAATGTTGTGATATTAGAACAATATAATGCTATTGTTGTCATAAATTGGGTCCAAAGATTTGAGAAACTGGCGCTCTCGTTGAGAAAAAAGTAAGCGTTGGTGGGTTTAAACCATGCGATTACGATTATAAAAATGAAAATAATCCTATTTCACTACAAAACAACTAGGACAACTTAAAAATATAGTTTCCTTGTTAATTGTGATGTTCTCAACTCATCAGAATCAATTACAACAATACTATTCTTCAACACTAACGAAAATAGGTTGTTTACATTTTCATCAGCTGTGCTTTTCATTTTGGGCGCTAGAGTGCGACACTGTAGAAAATTAGTGACGTCAGATTTGTGAACCATAATTTCCAGGCAAATATCCCACCTGGTAAGATTTACTAGCCTTGCTTATTTATAAAATTTATGGTTTATTCAGTATTTAATACTTTTATATTTTACTGTTATTTGGTGCTACTTTCTTATTTAATCATTCTATATTACACAATAAATACTAAAAGGTGGAAACACAGACATGTATGTCCAAAACGGCTTCTATACTAATTTCGATCAAAATATACGGTAACAATATAATTATAAAGTTTATGTTCAAGTTCACGTCTATGCTTGATACAAAGTTTCAATTCCAAATAGATTAATCGATGAGTAAACATAATCAGAGTACCATTTTAAAAAATATTTTTATTTCACACAACATGTTTCGGCGAATTTTCCATTTTCAAGTGGACACTGATTATTCTGATTAATAGGGTACTCTGATTATAATTATTCAAAGTTTCAAAAAAATACAGTAGCCCTAAAAGAAAATAAGTATTGGATGAGTAACCAATTCAGAATAATGAACTAAGAAAAACAGCAAAAATTTCAATAAAATGATTTTGAAATTTTAAATTCCACTTGAATTTCCAAGCCAAAAATACATAGGCAATTCCAGTGAAATATCTTAAATAAAAAGGCTTTTTGTTATGAAACAAGAGAATATTTTAAAAAATAGAGATAAAGGTTATATGGTTGTCACACCATTACCAAAATATTCTCAGAGAAAATCGAAAAAAAGATGATGAAAAGGATGCAAAATTGGCCTCGAGTAAAAAAAAACTTATAACAAGCTATTAACATCAATAAAGATAGTAACTTAATATGAATTTCTTCAAATTAAAAAACAGAGTTAGGGTTCAGTTTTAAACAATTCATTCATGTAGATTACATAATACTCTACAGTATGTAGATTACATACAGTAAATCGGTTTAAATCCTATGCTATGAGAATAAAAAATGAGACTAATTACACACTTTCCTTGAGGTAACTAAGAATAGACTATGCTATGAAAACTTATTTCAAAATGCCTCAGGTATTGATTGAGATATTGTTATGTGCTAAAATTTAGTGAGTTGTTGAGCTAACAGTGTTATAAATTTGAATCTACAGAAAATGGCAGAGTTTATAAATATAAATGTCCGTTCTCGGAGAGGGATGTTTAAAAGCATCCCTCCCAAACCAAGAGAGAGAGAGGAGGAGAGTGTGGATGAGGAGAAGAAAGAAGAAAAGAGGGTGTGAGAGCGTAAGAGAAAGTGAGAGAAAGAGGGGGAGAGAGAGAGAATCAGAATGAATGACAATGATATGAGAGAGAGTATGTGTGTATCAGGAGGAAAATATGAATGGAGGGTGAGAAAGAATTAAAAAAGAGTAAGAGAGAGGAAATGAGATACGAGAAAGGATGGCAAAGATGAGAGAAAGAGTAAGAGAAAGTGAGGGAATGTGTAAGAATAGGAAAAAGATGAAAGGAGTGTTACTTACTGTTTGGAGTAGAAAATCTCTTTTCCAAGACAGCATGCTATGTTAATTAGCATTACGAAAGCTCTCTCCAAATTGAACATGCAAGTGCTGTTTTTGTTAAACATGTCTTTCTCATTCATTCATTCATTCATTCTCTTCTCACTAATGCGTCTCTACTTTTCCTCCTGAATTTCCTTTCTTATTCTTTAAAACTCCAATTCTAAAATATTTATCATTATGATTCCATCTTGTTTCTCACTCAACAATATCCCCAAATAATTCAGCGATAGAAAGAGTTTGTATTTAAAAATAAAATATTGGCTTCAAATGATAAGGACACCCTTATGAGTACGTTCCACCTCGCCAGTGTGTACTTGGTTGAATACTGGTCACCCATCCAAGAGCAGTCCAAAGTGTTCGTGACTCAACTTCACGATCACGAAGGAGCCACACTCGCCGAGTGGCCAATACCCAATACAGTTGATGATTGATGATATTATAGAGAAGAATAATAGATTATTATAGAACTCTATCACTTCCAAAAACATTTTAACAAAACTTCATTTGATAATATTGATAAATTAATTCACATAACAATTCAGAAATATGTATTTCTTTTATCTTCTGGATTACTTTATCACTGTTTTTTACTTCAAATAAAAATCGCAGTAAAAATAATTGAAAAGAGTACTGCGATTTTTATTTGGAGTAAGAAACTCATTCAATATATTTTGTTGCTGTATTTGAAATTTCTGTTTTTGAATAGATTCTTTTCATTTGGCTGTTTTATTGTATTTCAAGAATTTATAATAATTGTCTTGTTTATAGGCTATTTTCAAAATCACATTGTATCTTGTATTCCACCTGTTTTTTGTTTGTGGAAATAAATTTGAATTTGAATGTGACAGCGATTCATGAGCATTTCAAGTGTCTCGTATCAACAAGCTTCCTTCCTGTTTCAAATTGACACTCTTCATCACCACTGCGTATCACAAATCCAACTTACAAAATGTCTCGTATCAACAAGTTTCCTTCCTGTATCAAATTGACACTCTATATCTCCACTGCATATCACAAATCCACCTTACAAGATGTCTCGTATCAACAAGCTTCCTTCCTGTACCAAATTGACAATCTATATCTTCACTGCTTATCACAAATCCACCTTACAGAATGCGTCGTATGAACGAGCTTCCTCTCTGTACCAAATTCACACTCTGTATCACTACTGCGTATCAAAATTCGTCCGTGAAAAGAGGGCTAACGTTTTTATTTAGAACACCAAACCTAATAATTTTGTAATCAATTTACTTTTCACCATTTCGCCTCACCCTCTAATTCCTGTTAGAAAGGGAAAGATGATTAAACCTCCTAATTCGAGACCCGCTCCAGGATAGGTCAACAAGTGACCTTGGCAAAAAGGTCAAGGTGAGAAAATCACCGCGTTTTTCCCATATTGATGTGCCTTTTCAAATTTTGATAGGATATAGTCTGTCCAAGCAAAGAAGACATTCTGTCACGATGGGAAAAAGACTCCAGCTAGGTTAATATTAATTGAAAAATTGGAAATTTGGTCTCAAATTATTAGAAACATTCTGATCTACAACTTGAAATCAAATTTACAATTTTCGAACCAATATAAACTGATGGATAATGTAAAAATGAAATCGAATACCCTTTTAAACTTCAAAATAGAAATATTATTTTTTCACAAACATGTTTCGGAGCTTTAGCCCATATTCTCAATGTGATTGAATGCATTGATTATAGGCTAAAGCTCCAAAACATGTTTGTGAAAAAATAATATTTTCTAAGTTTAAAAAGGGTATTATTGACTTTTATTTCATCCATCAATTTCCAAATAGACCTAAGTATTAAGTTTAATTTTCAATATAAACTGATCTGTAGTCATTTTCCCATCATTCCAGAGGGTCTTCTCTGCTTGGACAGAATATACCCCTGATATACTATAAATACTTGTTAATGAATATATTCATTAACACTTAATATTGAAAAAAAATGATGATAAGTGTGACCATACACTGACAGCGGACAATTTAAACTAGAATTCTAGGTAAACTTTTTTGGAGGAAGCGACCATAAACTTCCAATAAGAAAATAATAAAATGTCTTTAATAACCTTGGATAGCTTCCACGTGATGTTACTTACTAACAGCTGATGTGAAGAATCTATAATAATTGTCTCTTTTGATTTCAGAAACGTCATCCAGTCATAGCTAAATGAAAACTCTAATTAACAACATCAGCTGTTGGAGCGCACAAAGAGCAGACGAAACGCTGACGTCAGCTATAAATAATACATCACGGCGAATAGCAAGTTTCAAGCCACAAAGTATAGTCTGTCCAAGCAAAGAAGACCCTCTGGCAAGATGAGAGGATGACTCCAACTCGATCAATATTGTTTAAAAATTATCCGATTTGATCTAAAATTATAAGAAACATACTGATCCACAATTTGAGACGAAATTTACAATTTTTGAACAAATTTTGACCCAGCTGGAGTCATTTTCTCATCTTGCAAGAGGGTCTTCTTTGCTTTGATAGACTATAAAATACATAGCATGTTCCAGATCTATAGTTATACAAACCTGACAAAGTGTGGTCTTTCAGTTACCGCCAAATTAAAGTTGGTAGTCGTGGTTACAGAATTAGATAGCGGCAAATTTGAAAAGTAGGAATGTAGAGGGTTTCGGCTTCCGCCACAAATTGAGGAAATTGCATAGTGAATGAAAACTGTGAAATTATAAGCTATTGTTCGTACAAGTTGAGAAGATACGCCGTCATAATGTAAAGTGTATTGCGGCTGCGTGTCTTCTCAGCTTGAGCAAAGTATTAAATAGTTTTTTAACTTTATTTAAATTTTTAACTTTATATAAATATTTAAATTTTAATACACCACAGTATAATAATAGTCTGTCTAAGCAAAGAAGACATTCTGGCAAGATGGGAAAATGACTTAAGCTGGGTCAATGTTGGTTCAAAAATTATAAATTTTGTCTCAAATTGTAGATCAGTATGTTTCCTATAATTTTAGATCAAAATAATAATTTTTGAACCAATATTGACGGAGTTGGAGTCATTTTTTAATCCTGCCAGAATGTCTTCTTTGCTTGGACAGACCATAATATAGTAGCCTACCTACACAAAATAACTACCTAGTGTACTTGACGTGATTGACAAAAATGTGGTTAAGATTATTGAATTTCGTCTGAACCAGTTGATGAACATTTCTTCTCTCGCCAATCTTGTAGCAGACATTTCAACTTGAAAGTCGTTTATTTCTCAATTTTTATCCACCGTTGATAATAACTTATAGTGTTACTAGTGTAGTACGCGCAAACTGAGAAGACTCACCATTACAATACGTTTTACATTGCATGGAGTGTCTTCTTAGCTTGCACCAGCTTCACCAGAAATATCTAATCCCACCACAAAGCTTCTGTGTTGAAACTCAAATTTCTCTGTGGTTGAAATGGATTACAACAGAAACTGGTAGTTTGCAAAAAAATTGAGAAAAGATTTTTGGAATATTCATCAAGTAACATACTGTATTTCAATCTAGTGTAAAAAATTCAAATATTTCATTTCAGTTAAAATTTCAAAGAATTTTTAATGCGTACTCAAGTTAATGAACGTCTGGAAAAATAATATCAAACCTTATTAAGTAGTTGTGAGGGTGAGATATTGTGGTAGTTACCCATATCAAATGAAAAGACAAGATGAATTCGAATCATATTTTCACAAAATCTCTATATTATTTATTTATATTATAAAAATCTCTAAATTTTTTCAAGAAAATTAGTACTGTACTGAATTTTAGATTTTTAATGGATATTCCGGAAAAATCTGTTGTTTGACAATATCTTGTCTTTTCATTCAATGTTATCGAGTCACTAAACTTTGAAAATACTTTTCCTGGGATGTAAAATCTTGGCTGCAATCGATACTGGACGTCTAGATTATCAGACCAGCAATGCACCCTTCTCATACTCCAATTGATGTAATCTTCAACTTGCCGTAGCAGGTATGATTTATGACGTCGAGTCGAAAGTTCCATGAAATAGAGTAAAGTGAGACATTGCAAAGTCTATATGTGACACTCGCATTGTCTTATCACAATCAGTTGAAAAATAATATTGTTTAGATAAGTGAAAACAATGGTTGTCAGATCCACAAAGTTTATTTTAAAAACTATAGACCAACTTATAATTTTAAATGCTCGCAGGGCATCAAGTATTGAAACTTGAGTAGGCCCATGTTTTCAAATGATCTTTAAGGATCTGACGTTGTTTTCACTTACCTAAATTTTTCAAAGTTCCACATCTCTGGTAAATAATATTGTTTCTATCGATGAGAAATTTCGCAATCAAAAAATAATTTAGGAAAAAGTTTTTAAATTATGGGAATTCAATATTTATTCACCCCATGTTTTAAAACCTTCTGGGAGAAAACAATAATTTATTATCAATCATGTAGATCATCATTGACTGTAATGAAGGTTCAATTTTATTTTAAAAACTAACAAACAAACTGCATCTTCGAAATTAATATGATGAGTTAATATGACAATAATCCAAAGTAGTAGGAATATGAAAAAATAGAACAAATAATATTGTGGAAAAATAACATGGCAGTATTATAATTATCAATGCACTTTTCTGTCAATGTCAACAAAATATAACTTGTGGGTTGGCAGTAAATTGTTCAATGTTCATAAATTAATAAAAAAAGTTCAATTGTTATGTTTCATCTAATGCAGAAATCTATCCGTTAAGACAATAATTCGTCACACAGTATTTAGTTTAATTTTTTTATTATTTTTTAAAGGCTACAATATATCCCACATCTATATATTAGGCTGTACATGAGAAATTTTAAAAAGGCATTTCAAAATATTCATCAGTATGTTTTATTATTCAGAGTATGTTATTTCGATGAATGAATTTAACGAGGTCGATGCCTATATGAGCTCCAGGCTTGTGCAAGAGTGGATTGGTAAAGGGATTCATTTTGATAAGATGGGGTGATAATAATGGGAGATGATTACAGTACTGACAGTACTGTACTTACAAAGAAGTCGGAATCGACAGCTTAAATAATAATAATGTTTCATGACGTCTTTCGTGGGCTTTCTAGGCTGGCTACAGCCTCTAGTTTCAGTATGAAACAAATTATAGTATTTATAATCATATCACAAAATGTCGCGAATATATCTTCAGCCATAGAATAAAAGACCTCTATGATTTACTAGGATTCTCTTTGCTTCAGCTCAAAAAACATGAAATAGCATTTTGAATGATTACAGTTCAGCTACGAGGCAAGAAAAATCTATAGGCTACCACAATAATACTACTTCAACACAACAGCCTACCTTACTACTTTTACTACAACTACAAGTTATCACTACAACAATACAACAGTAATATTTCAACACTACTAGAAATACTACGGCTAAAACTACGCAATTACTACTTCTACATGAATGAAATACTTTAGCCTACTCCTCCACTATAATAGGCTTATAGTAGGCTTCTACTTCTAATGTTCTACTAAGCCAACTACTAACACCAAAAAAGTCCTTGATATTTCCAAATAATCTCATGTCCTTCAAAGGTTTCTACATAGAAGCTAACCTCAAATGATCTTGTAGATTTCCAATGTCGATCAATTCTTTTGGAACAGCATCTTTTGTATTGATCGATATTCAATTATAAAGATCACAGTAACAAGACACTCATTATTATTCACTAATAAAAACACTATTTTATAACATTTATCGAATCAAATCGATCACACTCAAGATAACCGACTATACTCAACACTAGTAAATTATGCAACATTATCAAAGAAACCCGATAGATTATAAATGAAACATGACAAAATATAACCGTTGACCGTATTTGGAAGATAATTATCACAATTGTTTGATCTCTTTGAACGCGAATTACCGACAATACGGATCAGATACGCAGAAAAAATTACTAATCAACCGTCCGAGACGTCAGATCTCTACTGAAGCTAATCGACAAGAATTAACTTGATAAACTCATAACCATCTATCAATTCTCAGACCTTAATGTACAAAACAAGATGGCGGCAATATGGGCCTAGCCAAGCGTAATAGCAATAGTTCAAGTTGCTATATTCTTTAGAAGTAATAAGACAGAAATAGCATATTTTTTATTGTTGAACATTATGATATTACAATATAATTAATATCCAATACAAAAATGATAATCATTACAATATGATTAACTTGAAACTAGAATCTGATTTAAGTTATTATTCTATGTGAAAAATAAAAATTCAAGACACTCAAATTCCAATCAGTTTTTTTCAACATGTTCGTAGCCTACTCCACTTGCTGCTCATTTCAACTTATTTTCCGTCTCTGAACCTTTCCCCCAATATTTCCAGTTTTTTTCCTTTGGCTTGCAAGTTTGAGACATCTTATTGTATTCTTCACACTCCAGTATCCATCCAAAAAAATGTAATTCCAACTCCTCAAAACTTGTTTTTAGAGTGTTATTTAAGCTTTCAGTTGTGTATTTTTACCATTGCTTTACATATCTTAGATCTAAACTTTGAGAAAAAATATGATTATTTAGCCTACTCTCCCTCACCCTCTGAGAGGTAGGCCTATTGGTCCGGCGTTGTAGGCCTACCGTATTGTAGGCTACAGTCACAAATTAAGCACTGTTAGTAACCTTATCATTTGATATTTTGAAGCTAACTGGTACACAAGGCAGATCACTGATTTCATTAATTATTGTCTTTCACTTTTATAAAAAGCACATAGGCTAATTTGTTGGAATTGAAGGAAATGCATCACTTCTCTTGGCACTCCAATGTTTTTCTCTTGGCACTCCAATGTTTTTCTCTTAGCACTCCAATTAGTTAATCGTCTATGACAAGAAAAACATCTTTCTTGATAATAAAACGGTCTTCAAAATGATTAATACAAACTATCAAACTGTCTTTCACTTCAAAATTTTGATGAAAACTTCTCTAACCAATATGTCCATTGAGAGTTTGTTTTCAGGAAACGTGAAAATATAAATATGAATTGAATTACCATACTTGGATATTCACAATCATAAACACAACACAGACGACCCATTTGTAATAAATTATCAAATACTTGAGAAATTATGCCATATTATTTAACATAAAACAAGACGAATCGTGAGTGTAATCCATTGTCAACCTAGTAAACATTCAGTAGGCCTACTTATGAAATGTTCCAAAAATTATTTTATAATGAAACATATGATTTTTTTGTCAACATAACCAAAACGCTATGAAATCATGAATTTGGAGTAGGGCAATTACATCCGCCATTTTCCATACAATCGATAGGTACATTAAGGTCTGAGAATTGATAGATGGTTATGATAAACTTTGCAAGAGTTTACAGTTACAATGCAACCAGCTGATTTCAAATTCGAACCATCCGAAAAAGCCCCTTTCAAATACATCTTCCGTTCTCCGTAAATATTCAACTAATCATTGTTTTGTTAAAAGATTTGGAAAGAATGGAATTTTCTCGCCGTTTTAGTACCTATTTTGTGTAACGAAATGGAACGATTAGTTTTTGCAAAATGAAAAACAAGGTCAATGTCAGGCGGCTTTTTTCATCGTTCATTGAGTTTCAGTGGTGCGACAGCCGACGTCTGAGCAGTGCTGCGCGGGGAAATTTTCAATGAGAGGGGAAGAAAAAATTCCCTCTGAGTGTAGTTTTTTTAACCTCTGCCGAGAGAACTGATTTGGAGTGTTTTGGCTCTATTTTTGAACGTGTTCAATGTAATAGAGTATTTTCAAGATTCATTGAAGAAACGCGAATAAGTTCAAATAGATTTCAATGGGCTGGGTTAGTAAGGAGCAAAATTTATTGAAGTTAATGCAACGATAATCATGATATTAATGAAACAAAAGTAAGGAAAGAATCGCAGCAATTTTTGATTGTTGAAGAATTTGGGTGAAACCTCTACCCAGAATGAATGTCTATCTAAATCTTATTGTCAACCCAAGTAGTATTATAATAATAATAAGTTTATAGAAAATATGACTATATTAGGTAGGCCTACCGGTATTGTAAATAGTACCTATACGTTTGCCAAACTTCAATGAAGGAACAATGTTATTTTCAAATATACATTTCATAAAAATGATAGTTTGTATTTTAACAATAAACTACTGTATTTCTTAAGGTGTATAATATATTGTTTTGTATTATATTGTAAAGATGAGAATCTCTGATTCTCAAATCTCAATCTATACTGTTTTTTTCTCTATCATGACACTGCAGTATTTAAATCCAGTATTATCAATATTATCATCGTTATTGTGCAAGCTGAGAATAATTATATCTCTTGTTGGTACCATATTGAAGAGTCTTATCATAAAAAACATGAGTTTACAAGCATTTCATCACAGAGCTTTGTGCTATTTCAACAGCACATCTTTATTCATGAGTTATTTCAAATACTGTTCAACTGAAAGTTTGAGATTCATTTTAATGCCAAAAGATTGAAAATAGAACTTCTATCATCCATTCACAACAGTTATTCTGTCAGGAATCAATAAGTTGGCAAGAATGAAAACTAAAATATATCATCAAATTTTGGATTTGACTTTCAATTAATTGACAAAGTCCTTTCTCTTCCACTTTGATAGAAATCATGACAGCAAGCTTTGAATTCTGTATGAGCTGATTAAATATGTCAAAATGTTTCTCACGAGATACCTGTATTTTTATGGATTGCTTCATGTCAGTCACAATGACTAAATCATTAGACTACAACAATGGTTGTAAATCAATGCTTTCACATGATTCTGTTGAGAATTAATTTTTAATAGCTCCTTTTTTCGTCCAATGAGTGTCATGTAATGCATTGTATTTCATACTTTTATTCATATTCCCAATAAGAGTTTCTCTGTATTTTTTATAACAGTGGAATCAAAACGGTTTGATATTGATTTCTCTTATGAATAACCTTTTCAAATGAAACAATAGAATTAATTGTTATTCATTTGATTCAAGTATTATCATTCTCAGTAACATTTATTGCAACAAATTCTTATTGAAAGAAGTTTCAGCTTTGATCTCATATCTTTGTGTTTATTCATTTATTTATTTATTTATATCTACTCATTGTTACCTGAAAATTGGTGCACTGTGGAAATTTGTTGATTGAAAATTACATGTTTTTATAATAAATCCTTCTGTTTCATGTGAAATATGGACTATTCTATTTCATGTTTGAGTAAACCTCTGCTCAAATTATTGCAATCAACTGTTATTGATTCAATAATTCATTAATTTCTATTGAATTATTCTGTAGTTATATTGGATTAATAAGTTGTAGGTCTATATCGTCTATCTTGGAAAACAACTAAAACTTTGTGGTGTTGTGTATCCATTCTTTTTTCCACTTTAAAATTTAAAACTTCAAAAAATCACTTAAAAATGGAAATAAACTTACTTAATAGTAGTTACTATAGTTTCGACCTGTTGTGTGGCCATCTTCAGACTGAACAGTAAACTCTGTTCAAGGTTATGTTGTGGAAAGTTTCCACAAGTTTAACAGAGTTCAAACAGAGTTTACTGTTCAGTCTGAAGATGGCCACACAACAGGTCGAAACTATAGTAACTACTATTAAGTAAGTTTATTTCCATTTTTAAGTGATTTTTTGAAGTTTTAAAACTTTGTCTTTTCTACAATGCATAGGCCTACCAATATTCTTCCAAATACTAGATATAGATATATCCAGTAAAGAGTGTGTAGAATATTGAATATAAACAAATGAAGTTGTCTGTAATTTGTAAAACATTCTATGACATTAAATAAGATTTGTTTATGCAAATAATATTAATAATTCATATCTTTTATTTGATGAAAATTCTTTATTTGGAAAAAATTATCAGAACTTTATAATAATCTACTTTAATATTTATGAATCACCACTCTATGAATCTACTTACAACTTTTCGTCACTTGATGAGCGTTTCTGCATTTCTCTTAAAATATTTCCATTTTATTTTTAGAAATTTAATTTATATTCCGTCTCATAACACTCTCTTCTAAATTCTCTTCCCAAACACATGTCTTCTCTCCTCTTTTATACAGCATAACATTATATTATAATCAACTCTCATCTTCTAGACATTATTTGAAATTCTACTCATTTCTGAAAACTCTCACACTCTGACTACCGGTATAGTTTGTTCAAGCAAAGAAGACATTCTGGCAAGATGGGAAAATGACTGAAGCTCCGTCAATATTTGTTCATAATTTGAAAATTTAGTCTCAAATTGTAGAGCAGGATTTTTCCTACAATTTGAGATCAAATTTCTAAGTTTTGAACCAATATTGACCGAGCTGGAGTAATTTCCCCATCTTGCCAGAATGTCTTCTTTGCTTGGACAGACTATATCACTATTCTGAAACGCACGGAATCTATTTCTGTGAACATTAGGACACTTTTAGTCCAGCAGTTTCCTATGTTATTAGTTATGACAAACCAGCAAAAATTGTGCCAAGTATTTCTCTCCTATAATGCTCTATATACTTTCATCTATTTTTTTCTCTTTTTTGTATATTTGACTCTATCGTCCCCACTTCTTTTCTCTTTTCTATTCCTATGAATTTATCTTATTCTTCCCATTACCCCAGAATCATATCCCGTATTGGAAATTAATCTTGTTTTTAGCTCAAGATATCAACGTTGTTGAAATGTATTTTTTCAGTGGTGAAAGTATTTGAATCCATCTGAAAAATTCAGTCATAGTATAAATGTGTTTTATTTCATGTTTTTTTTTCAAGTTTTTTTTCTGAATCTATTTCAAAACTCAACATCCGGTTTTATTTTTAAAATTTGTGAAAATATGTGTCAAAAATTTCATAACCTATTCTTAGTATGCGTGTATGAATAAGAGGTACAGTTTTGGGATTTCCCTGTTGCACTCTTCCATGCACAATAATATTAGGTACTCAATAATGATGATTATGTTTTGGTATTTGGTATTCATGTTTTGTTTTTGGTATTTATTATATTTCAACAAAATTTTTCGAAAAATTTTTTCTTGGCTTATAGCCCACATGTTTTTTTTCGTTTCTTAATATTGTACAGAGCGAAAATAATGAAATAAATTGATTTTAATCTTCAAATTATCTTATTATATTGATTCTTCTTATCTACTGATTATCGTTGAAGCTTTCATCTTTCATCATAAAATATTCAAATTATTATTAAAATTTATATTTTCACCAAAGAGGGGACGACGATATAGTTAATTACAATGATATTCACTACTAACCAAATAACTAATAAATAGAAATAATATGATTATTTCTATTTCTTGAATTGGGACACTTTGAGTCCAGTTTCCCATGTTATTAGTTATTTTTATGTTATTATTAATATTATTATTAATTATATAGCGATTTTATATTAAATTATTTTGTATTATTCAATTCGAATTTTTATTTAATATTATTGGTCAATGATAATAATTTGAAACCTATTAGTCCTGTTTCAATATTCTCGAAAACATGGTTGAATTTCCCACACTGAAAATAATTTCGTTCACACCAACTTTTCAAATAGGAACTATAAATATTACTGAAAAAATACTACAAATATCTCAGTTAAAACTTTGTGAATTCTTGACAAGCTCTATATCTACAAACCAATTTTCAACTTTTCAAAACCATCAAATTAATACAGTTTTGGAGGCTAGCTCCTAGAATAGCTACTCGTATTCTCATTTACCGTTAAATAAATGTTTGTTGAATTACACTAGTATTTCTGTTTGGAGATTGTTTTACGAGTTTGTAGAATTCGCTTGGAAGCTGCAATATACTTCACTTTCCAAAACTGTTAAATTAATACCGTTTTCAAGTCTAAAGTTGGATCTCCTGACCTTTCCCCTCAAAACTCCGTTAAATTAGCACTGTTTTGGAAGTCGAAACTCTTCTCAAAAACCGTCAAATTAATATCGGTTAGAAATGAGTAGCCTATCAGTCAGTTTCTTACCGAAATAGAATCGATTTTCGAAACTTCATTTCAAATTTGAATATCTGTCACGTTGATTCACGAGTTCAGATTTGGATGAGTGGGCTATTTTGGTACATTGCCATCAATTATATGATAAATAAACATTCCAGTTGAAAGATCTATTACGGCAAGGCTTCAACTGAAAGATGGGACGGTGCGATGAGAGCATTTGCTAATAAATTGATGCGTTTCAAGTGGAATAATTTGTTATTGTCTGTCCAAGCGAAGAAGACATTCTGGCAAGATGGGAGAATGACTCCAGTTCTATCAATATTGATTCAAAAATTATGAACTTGGTCTCAAACTGTAGATAAAAATGTTTTCTACAATTTGAGACGATATTCGAAATTTTTGAACCAATATTGATCGTGCAGGAGTCTTTTCCCATCTTGCCAGAATGTCTTCTTTGCTTGGACAGACTGTAGTTGGCTTCGAGCTGATGAGTATTTCTGATCTATTTCCATCAACCTATTTCGTATCAGAAGCATATTTAACTGATTTTCCTAAACCTTTTATATCCAAAGCAGTGGTATATCATTCACAAGTGACTGGATTGGGGCATTAATTGATGAGGATTCGATTGAAGAGGATTGATGAGTTATTGATTAATGAGGATTGGAGCAATGAATTGATGATTTCTCATCAATTTTGTTACTGAATTGATGTGGAAAACTGAATTTCCAACACAAAATGAACTTCATCAAAATGATTTACATGAATAATGTGTTACGGATCAATCTGTATGCAATATGAAAACAACGGGTTTATTGTAAAACTTTAAATAATTTAAATCAAAGTACCCTTTTATAAAACGCTGAAACATGTTGCGTAAAATAAAAATATTTAAAAAAAGGTAGGCTACTTCGATTCTAATTGTTTTAAAGTTTTAACGAATACAGTAGCCATACCATAAAATTGTATTATTAGTTTTGTTTTATTGGTTTTTGTATTATTAGTAAAATTGTAGCCACATTAGTTTTATTGTATTATTGAGATACCGGTTTCGGTTGTTAACTGTCAAACTCTGGTGAACTCTGACTAACTAGTTTATCTAATCAACAATTTTATCCAATTATTGAAATTTTCTTTATTTTTCTTGTATTTGATTTTTTTTTTTTTAAATAGGTCTCGACAGATCTGTTTGTATTAAATAACACTCTCACTCTCCTCTTTCTCAAACACTCTCTCCTTCGAAAATATCTAAGTGTAAAATATCGAAATTAGTGTGTAACTTGTAAAAATAATAAAATAATTAGATTTAATAATAACTCTTGTAATCTAGAAACTAAGCATGAATATTTTGTCTGGACATTTTATGACTAAACTTCGCTCTTTTTTATTTTGATAATCTGATACACATTGTGTAGTATTGTAAATAACATAATGTTCAGTAATATTTCTAGAACTTTCGCATTTACAGTTGAATAAATTTTTTTTCAACTCGTGAAATCTGTAGAATCATTTGTTTTACTTACAAATACTGCAATTTAGAAACTAACAGCAAACATAGTTATTTAATCTAATCTAATCTAATCACTCTTTCTTACTCAATATGAGTGAGTATTATTGAAAGAGATGTCATCCGTCTCCAAGAATGAAAATTTATGAGTCTGAACATTTTATGTAGATACAACACAAATTTAAATTATAAATTCAATTATTAAATTGAAAATGATTGTGAAAATTCACCTTTCTCATTTTGAAACTTTCTCTATAGACATAGCTCATTTGACAATACCGAAAATGAGGGAAAATAACTATTGACTCTCTGAAACTCAATCTTATTCCAATTATTATTCAAAATTCAACTTCAAAAATATTCAAACTGAGTTTGAATGTTCTCAAAATGTTTAATCATTGAGAAATAGAATCATCTTATCCCCAATATGTAGGCGATCCATGAGCATTGCAAATGTCTCGTATATCAATTAGATTCCTTCCTGTATCAATTTTGAACTCTGTATCTCTACTGCGTATCATAAATCCGGTGTTTGAAGACGGCTTGAGGTCTCTTGTCAAATGAAGATCCATTTCTAATTAATGAAACTTAGGATCAATTTTAGGTGTTTGTTTATTAATTCAATAAATTTCAGGAATCTTCTTTCTATACACTATAGGCTACACCAATTTCACGACTTTTTTAATGAATGTCACGATTTTTGAAACGAATGTCACGATTTTTGAAACGAATGTCACAATTTTTGAAATGAATGTCACGATTTTTGAAACGAATGTCACGATTTTTGAAACGAATGTCACGATTTTTGAAACGAATGTCACAGTTTTTGGAAAAAATCACTAAATTCACTATTTTCCATCTCGAATCTTCCTCTCAACATGCAATGCATGAACCCTTGTCTAACTGAGGGCTCTAAAAATGTAGGATTTTCAAGAGCTGAATATGCAGGGAGAATTGTAGTCAGTTTAGGATGAAAAAGGGGCACTCCACCGACCCACGAAATACACGTTATGGATGCCTGCTACAGAGTCTGTCCAAGCAAAGAAGACATTCTGGAAAGATGAAAGAATGACTCCAGATCGGTCAATATTCGTTCAGAAATCATTAATTTGGTTTCAAATTGTAGATCAAATGTTTCCTAAAATTTGAGACCAAATTTATTATTTTTGAGCCAATATTGATAGAGCTGGAGTCATTTTACCATCTTGTCAGAATGTCTTCTTTGCTTGGACAGAATATATAGCAGAATAGAATTCAGGGAGCACCAAAAAGCTGGATGGGCATGAATATGTAATGGGACGTAGGCTACCCTGCCTGCAGTATGCTTTTCCGATTCATACGCATCCTGGGCAAATTAATACTTCAGCTCCACAACTGTTGAGCTGGTGCTTTCTCTCAATCACTACTCTCTCCATAATCTCTCTTCCACTTCGCCTTTCTCTCACTATAATGGGGAGATGGGAAAATGACTCTAGCTCGGCCAATATTCCATAACTTATAAATTTCGTCTCTAATTGTGGAAAAGATTCTGTTCTAGAATAAGGAGTTGATAAAATAACTCTAGCTTGGTCGTTGTAGGTTTAAAACTTACAAATCAGGTATGAAATTATAGATCGGATGTTCCCTACATTTCAAGAACAAATTTATAGATCAGAATGTTTTCTACACCCTGAGACCAGATTTATAATATATGAACCATTATTGACCGAGCTGGAGTCGTTTTCCCACCTTGCCAATATGCAAGATCCCAACTCCCAGCTATGTCTTCTTTGCTTGGACAGATTATAGCAATACAAGGGATTTTTATGAAGAAACTTTTGGTTCTACACCATTGGCGGCTCGTGCCCACGAAACAGGTGAAGTGCTGTACAGTAAAATACACGTGCACTTCACCTCTTTCGTGGGTACGTGCCGCCAGTATTTTACACACGATTTAAATCAATATCCTACGCGTTGTTGAAAATAGTATTCCAGAAATATTATGAAGCTTTGAAAGATTGAAACACAAACAATATCAATGTGAGTTTTTGTGTTATGATGATATAATGGCGATTATTTTTCACAAAGACGGCCATTCAATCGCCCACACAATTTCTACAATAACAGAGTTTTGATTCAAACATTGTTTATTCTGGGAACAGATACTTCAGCCCAATAAAAACAGTTTACGTGAAGGTTTGAAAAAATATCTCATCATCTCTTCACGCCTCAACAATCTAATGATTCTATGTATCGTATTCTCTAGTAAGTTATAGCACTGGCGGCTCGTACCCATGAAACAGGTGAAGTGCCCGTATCTTTTACTGTACAGCACTTCACCTGTTTCGTGGGCACGAGCCGCCAGTGAGTTATAGTCTGTCAAAACAATGAAGACATTCTGGCAAGATGCTAAAATAACTCAAGCTCAGTCAGTATTGGTTTAAAAATTATAAATTTGGTCTTAAATTATAGAAAACATTTTGTTCTACACTTTAAAACTAAATTTATGATTTTTGAATTTATATTGAACGAGCATGAGTCATTTACCCATCCTGACAGAATGTGTTCTTTGCTTGGACAGACTAGAGTAGTATAACAGAATTGTTTATGTAATCTTGATAATGAGTTCCGTATTGATTCAGTGTGAAAACATACAAACATTTAGAACTAGACAATCAAAGCAATAATAGAGAGATTTATAGAGCTATAAAAGAGATTTCAAACATGAGATTAACTTATAGAACAAATTCAAAACTCCTTGACATCTGATGTTGAATATTAAAAAAGTAGGAACATGAGAAAATTATATTTCAATTTCCTCTTATGTTTATTCAGTTATTTCTTTCTTATTCCACTCCTGTTTTGAAGGAACAGATCAGGAAGTTCTAATCTGCTATGTCTGAATCTATGTATCAGCTATATCTTCATTTATTTATTTCAAAATATAGATCTCAAGGTGTAATATACATAGATGTATTGTTACATGTATCAAGCCGCATGTTTTGAAATTTATCTTCATAATAACTGAATTATGTTCAATATCCCAAATCATAATTGACATGATATGTTATTATAGGGACAAAATTCAAAACATGAGGCTCGATTCCATAATACAATACACCTATGTGGAAGCTGCCTTAGCAAGGGTGCGTTCATGTCGGGGCTTCAAGCATCGATCCTAGCTTTGAAACTAGATAAACGATCATAGAAGATAATCACGCTTTGCTTCTATCCGTTGTATTGTATTGTGAAACGCATGTACAGAAGATTATTCAAGCAAAGCGTTACTCTCTTCTAGGATCGATGCCATTATCGTTTCTTTAAAGCTAGGATCGATGCTTGAAGCCCCGACATGAAGGCACCATAAAGCCACGTATCGACAGTCCGAGGCATGTGCTACGAATGCCTCGCTGTACAGTCTGTTGACACAAAGAAAGAGTACTACTACTAGTTACTATCTACCGCGTATCGACAGTCCGATATCGACTGTCGATACCGGGTTTGCTAGCAACGAGGCAAACGCTGCACACAATTCGCACCAAGCAGTGCCTGTTGCCTCGCAACGCACAACGAACAATTCTACAAACTAACCTCAAAATTGTACCACATTCCTATGCATTTTTGTGATTAAGAATTCTATTTGGGTGCAGAAGGCTCTAATAGGCAATAATAAGGATTGCCTTAAATTTTTATCTATTAATTGAGCACAAACTAACCTCCAAAGTCCAAATTATCAATTGTCAGAGCTTAGTTGCTTTGTCTCCCGCTTGATGGCGCTAGTCAATTTGTTCGTGTGCACGCATTTTTGGTTACAAGAAATGCAGATTTTTTATTATAATTATAATTATATACTATATACTATACTATAATTATAATTATTTTTGATTATTGCAGATTATATTCACACATATTCCTCAGCCATGAGTTTATACTTTTTTTGCGTCACCAGACTGTACTGCGAGGAATTCGTGGCACATGCCTTGGACTGTCGATACGCGGCTTAAGTTTATCAGATTGTTTAATGAGCAAAAATATGTAAAGCCTATTCTAATACAATACTTATTTTCTGTTGAGACTACTGTATTCGTTAAAACTTTGAATAATTGAAATCAAAGTACCTTTTTTTGATTCACACTACATGTTTCATCAAAACATTAAAAAAGGATACTTTGATTTTAATTATTCAAAGTTTTTACCTATTCTAATACGTATATGTCGTATATGCAGTCTGAATATTCTAGCCATTTCTTGATAATTTATTAGTTTTCTAATGTGCGAATAAGCTTTTCTATGCAATTTTACTTCTATTATCTTTATAATGAAGGTTTATAAAGCCTATTCTTTATAAAAGTGTGGAGCAAGAAATAAACATCGGATGAATAAACCGCTGAAACCAAAGTTTTGAAAAGCCGCTTCGAAAGCAATACAAATTGATAAACTTTGAAAAACGGCCGCCATCTTTGAATTGAGAGTTGAAGCGCTGGGAAAATCTCAAAGTTGGACGGCTTGAAAGTCATCGTCAAAAATAATTCTCTTTCCTAATTTGCTTCCTTGTATTTTCCTCATAATTTCCCAGGGGGATTTTAGGCGCTTTTCCTTTCAATGTATCATTTTTCATCATTCTTATTTCTCCTTGCGTGAAAATTACTATTCAAATATTTCTTTAGTTCGTTTCCATTATTGTTCTGCTTCCTATCTTGCATATCTCTCTTGTGACATTGCATAGAACATTTTTACTACATTCAAGTAGCTTTACATAACTTTTGAAGTTTTAAATATGTTCTATTTGGTATTTTTCTTTGAAACGTTTTCTATTCAAATTAATTTAAAAAATAATAATAATAAATTTTTGAATACACAATAAATTATTTCCTCTGCATAAACTCATTCATCATAATTAATTGATCAATTGAAAAACAACGATCAATGTATGAAGGAGCCAAGAAACGTCCCTCTTAAATTTAACTCTATTGTTGGCTGACAACCACCTTACACTCTGTCGACCAATCACAAGGCAGTTTCCGATAAAAACTTCTCCCTAACCGAATTGTAGTTTTTCAGACTTTTTTTCTGGCAATAGGTCGGTATTAGATCATGACTAGTTTGAGTTCTATTTCATTATATTCATCGTATAGAAAATAGAATTAATGAGTATAAGACGGGAGTGCGAAATCATATTTTCATCTTATTTCATACAGCATAAAAGTATTGAAGTCCAGTACTGGCGTGAGTTACACGATAAAAGTAAAACTGAGTCCAAATTCTTCAAATATTAACTTGATAGAATCTAACCAGCCTGAATACATAAATAAATATTATATTAGCGCAAGATCGTCAATAATAAATCAGCATAATTTTTGTGTGTGAAACCATTCATAAGTTTCTTGCTAGCATCCATTTTCTATGACAGAACTCATGAAACAATGTAAAGAAAAGAGCAGGGGGGGTATGAAGACGTGTCCAAGTCAAAACCGAAACACCACCCGTCAACTGCTGCCATCTATATACTGGTTGATTTTGAAAACTTTTCTAACCAATGTTTTCAGCCATTTCAATCGTAGGTGGAGCTTGGAGGCGTGTCCAATGGAGTCGTAGCAAGTCACCCTATTACTACTGCCATCTGCTGGCGGAATTCGGAACTAATTCGAATTTTATTCAAGAAAGTTGGGCAGAGCAGTGAAAATGGCTGAAATCTTCAATTAGCTTGTTATTGAGTTTGCTTGTATTGATTTCCAGTGAAATGTAATGTTTCTGATGATACCCAATATTTTCCTGTCAAATAATTTATTATTCCCTTCCTATGTCCTTCCAAGCAAACTGATAAATAGATTAATCAATAATGAATATTTTAATGATAAAGTACGGTGCAATGTGACAGTTTTGCTCAATGTATATAGATAGCCTTGACTTATTTTTATTAATTCCTGTAGGCTCTTGATTATCACGTATCCAATATACATAAAAATACGAGACAACCACTGGCGGCTCGTGCCCACAAAACAGGTGAAGTGCTCGTATCTTTTACTGTACAGCACTTCACCTGTTTTGTGGGCACAAGCTGCCAGTGGAGACAGTACGTTGGGATACATTGAAATAAGCCAGTCCCTATTGCCAATCCTTTTTGCTACACCACATGCAACATTGAGAAAAATGTGAACATGCAAGGCAGCTAGAATAATGATTGTCTTTGTATATAATTATTATAGTATGTTAGATTGCATTCGTTTGGTAATTGGGGAGCCAAAATCTTGCACAGGGCGCCAAAAAACCACTCGAGGGCCCTGAGCTGATGTAAACCATCTATTGTCTATTTTTATTACAAAAATATCATCTAGGCATAGCTAAATGACAACTCTAATTTACAACATCAGCTGTTGGAGAGCAAAAGGAGCACACCTAACTCTTTTGGCGGCAGCTTGACTCATTTCATTGTATTGAAGGAAAATCCAATCATTAAAACTAATTGAAATATCGTTTTTCTGTATCCAGCATAGATAGAGCGTTCTCAAGATCTTTTCGTTCAAAAAATTTTGACCCAGTTTTTTCTAAAACATTTCTGGAAATACGTGATAGATCATATTAATGGAAGAAAAAGAAGAATATTAATATTATTCGAAGAACGGGACCCTGGACGTAAAATTCATGATTCAAGTGTCTGCGATTGTACATAACCTTGTACATATCTATCAAAGTTTATGGAAGAAATTCTGCAGACTATGCCTAGTTTTTGTTACCTAGTTATAATAATGATAGCCTAGTATTATTATAATGTCAATGAATAAAACGAATACATGAATGGAACTATTATCAGAACTTGAGAATTGAATACTATGCTTCAAAAAATAAGTTAAAAGAGCTCAACTTCCTTAAAGTATAGGAATACATTTTTATTCCTATATTTTGTACGTGCTATGAGAATCTTAGTGTTTTCTTTATCTTAGGGCTACTTTCATCCACTGGCGGCTCGTGCCCACGAAACAGGTGAAGTGCACGTATCTTTTACTGTATAGCACTTCACCTGTTTCGTGGGCACGAGCCGCCAGTGCTTTCATCACTGTTTTTTCAATGCATTACATGTTTCAACTATTATTATAGTCATTTTGAAATTTGAATGGACAAATAAACAAGTTGATTCAATAATAAGTGGGCCTACTGTATGCTTATCAATCAAATATGTTTCTCTTAATCAATTACATGTGATTGATTAGCATATTGTAGGCCTACTTATTTAGGCCTGATTATAGAATTAATTTGTTTATTTGTTCATTCGAATTTGAAAATGAATATTAATAGTCGAAACATGTAATGCATTGATAAGAAAATATTGAAAAGGGTACTGCTATTATTATTTAAAATAAAAAATAGTGCTATAAATAGTTTTTTAAGTTGCATCTCTCATCTTTATCATAATCCTCCTCTTCTTCTTCCTCCTTATAATACTCTTCTCCCATCATTGTCTTCCTCCTCCCCTTCCATTCTTTTCCATCTTATTCTTGTTTTTCTCATCTCATTTTTCCAGCCGCCCATAACTCACTCACTTTCCTCATCAGAAACTTGAAAATTTCCAAGACATATTCCTTCTCATGTACAGTCTGTCCAAGCAAAGAAGACATTCTGGCAAGATGGGAAAATGACTCCAGCTTGGTCAATATTTGTTAAGAAATTTTAAATTGTTTCTCAAATTGAAGAAAACATTCTGATCTACAATTTGAGACCAGATTCATGATTTTTGAACCAATATTGACCAACCAGGAGTAGTCTTCCCATTTTGCCAGAATGTCTTCTTTGCTTAGACAGAGTGTAGGTGAAGATAGATTTCCTGCAACTTTTCAGGCAGCAATAGTGAATGATGGGATGTAAATCAAAGTTGACCGGGAAGTTTGAAAAGTTGGGGGAAGTTGGAAGTTTCGCTAACAGCTTTCTTTCGACAGTAGACATGTTTGGTCGCACTTTTTCAAAATAAATGTATTTTCCCAAGTTGCCCTGAAACTCATCAACAGAGCAGTTTTGGAAAGATCCATTTCGGAGAGAGTGTGAATGTGTGGAATGCACTGGCGCCTCGTGCCCACGAAATAGGTGAAGTGCTCGTATCTTTCACTGTAGAACTTCACTTGTTTCGTGGGCACGAGCCGCCAGTGGTTGAATGGTACTCGCAAATATATCTGAAAGTCTGTACTTTAGTAGAAGTTTACTAATATACCTTACTAATAGAAGTGGAAATTGTATCATATTTTTATCATACTGTTAAAATGCTTTGATGTGGTACTATATACTTTCAGCCCAAAAGAGCCAAATGTTTTATTGGTTCGTTTGACTTGATCAATCATACTTTTTCAAACTATCAACCCTAACTTTTTTAAAATTTAAAAAAGAGACGCTTTCAACATTTATATTTATTATCAATATTTTTGTAATTTTATTTAAAAAGATGGTATATACATATAGTACTTTTCCAAATAAATAATAATCTCTCACCTACAAATTTGCATTTGCCAGTGGGCCTATTCGTTACTCATCATTCAGGAGCTTTGAGAAAAATGCTGTATTTTATTCATTTTTAGGTGTTGGGAAAATAATTTTTCAAGTTGTTACAATCAAAATAAATTGGAAAAATAGTACGTGAATGTGCTGATCTCCGCCTTCAATCCCATGTTGAAGTGAAAATATCTGGCAATAGGATTCTTTATTCTTTCTTTACAATTGCGACTTGGTTTCCAAGTATTTTAAGCAAAGGATGAATGAGTGATGATGAATGATGATGATGAAGGTTTAAGATGCAGGTTATATTATGTCTATCCACAATGTCCACTTTCACTATACTCACAAATTTCAACTCTTGAGAATAAAAAACCTTGATTTATCAATTTAAAATTTGAAAGGTTGGTAAATGATTCAAAACAGCGTTAAAAATATCTAAAATGATTTGAAATTATATTTTTGAAGACTAGAATGGTGACTGGGGGGTGGTGAGTTTGACCAAACGTTTAGAACTGCGATTTTATCACTGGCGGCTCGGGCCCACGAAACAGGTGAAGTGCTGTAGGGTAAAAGATACTACTATTTTCTATATAGTATTCATAATATGTGTGGTATAATAATATCTATACAGATATTCTATTCTCTCTGGGTGTAATTCTTTCAAGCTGGGAAGACACTCTGCCACAGACTAAAATATTTTAGGCCAAGGCGTCATACTCTTGCTCAATACCGTACATCTCAATATTAATCCAGTCGCAACGATATAATTCTGCATTCATTAAACGTGGGCGTTCACACTGAACCGGGTCACCGCCAAAGCTAAATAAACATTTGGCTCAATAAACTTCATGCAATTAAATGGGAGCATACACACCAGCACTGTACAGTTAGGGTATATTGCCTCTGTTTATTGCATCCAATGCACATGAATAGAGAGTATTGGTTGCCAGATGGCACGTTTTATGGCTCATATCACACCACGGATGAAAAGCATTGAAATAAATGGGAGTGTTCACACTAGAATAATGTTTGTTTGTGAGGAGCAATACCAACAAAGCATTGAGTAGAATTGCATTTGAAAGAAGAGAAAAGAGTTATTGAGTTAGTCACTATGTTTTTCGGGTCTACTATAGTCTGCACAAGGGAAGAAGACCCTCTGGTAAGATGGGAAAATGACTCAAGCTCGGTCAATATTGGTTAAAAAATATGAATTTGATCTTAAATTGTAGAAAACAATTTGATCTACTTCTAGGATGATATTTATAATCCTTGAACAAATATTGACCAAGCTTGCCAGAGGGTCTTCTTTGCTTGGACAGACTATATCAATGTAGGTCTACCTATATATTATTGAATGTGACTATGTTGTTTAGTGCTTCTGTGTATGTTTAATAAATAGAATAATAATAATAGAAATCGCAATATCCTTCCAATATATTTATTTTTAACAATTTATTTTTCATCAGTGGTATTGCTGCCGTCACAAGGTAAGGCGGTTTTGTCTGTCTCTTGTACGTTCTGTAACCTACTAACAGTAGGATGTTAAAAATCTATTGTCTCTTTTGATTGCAGAATCATCATCTAGGCATAGCTTATTGACAAAATCAGCTGTTCTAGAGCACGAAACCAATTAACGTTTTGTCTTGCGTCAGCTACAGACTATGTTGTGGACAACTTATTAAATGACGACTTATTGATTGACAACTTATTAAATGACGACTTATTGATTGACAACTTATTAAATGACGACTTATTGATTGACAACTTATTAAATGACGACTTATTGATTGACAACTTATTAAATGACGACTTATTGATTGACAACTTATTAAATGACGACTTATTGATTGACAACTTATTAAATGACGACTTATTGATTGACAACTTATTAAATGACGACTTATTGATTGACAACTTATTAAATGACGACTTATTGATTGACAACTTATCAAATGACGACTTATTGATAGACAACTTATTAAATGACGACTTATTGATTGACAACTTATTTAATGACGACTTATTGATTGACAAATCATTAAATGACGACTTATTGATTGACAACTTATTAAATGACGACTTATTGATTGACAAATTATTAAATGACGACTTATTGATTGACAACTTATCAAATGACGACTTATTGATTGACAACTTATTAAATGACGACTTATTGATTGACAAATTATTAAATGACAACTTTACAAATGACAAGTTATTGAATGTAGTTCATTTACACTTGAAAAAGACTCTGATGATTGAGAAACTAGTTGTATTCAGATGAAAATATTAGTTATGAGACTTTTTTCAATTTTATTTAATATATCAATTATCGAATGTTGTTTATTCAGTTCATTTACACTTGGAGATGCCTCTGATGACTGAGAAACTAATTATGTTTGGATGAAAATATATGAAGAGTTTATTCCTATTCCATTTATCATCAAATTACTGTACTACTATGATCAAGTTATCAGAGTTCTTATTGAAAATTTCAATATTGCTACAGCTGACATCAAAAAGTTATATTGATTCATCGTTCAATTTCCCTTTAAGAAGATAGAAGCTTCTTAAAGAGAACTTGAACCATGAACAAAACGATTGAGAAGGTTTTAACGCCAGAATGGACTAGAAATTATAATCCCAAACTTATAAAAATATAAATGATTACCAGACATTGATGTAACAACCAAACCGTTATCTCGATATTCAAATAAATCTTTAGTTTCGACAATACTAGTCTTTCTACACAATATGGATAATTATCACAATAATATCACCTTCGCAACTGAAAAAAGTTCTCTTACACTTTAGTTCAACGATTTTGAACAAGATTTTAGAACAGTTCATGACAAATCTCCAAGTTCACCCAGTTGTAGACAGTTTCAAATTTTTCATCTGACAAATACGAGAGCACTGTTTGTAAGACAGAAAGAGAGAGAGAGAGAAAGAGAAAGAGAGTGAGTGAGTGAGAGAGAGTGAGTCAGAGAGGGTGAGAGAGAACAAAAATAGACAGTGTGAGAGACAAAAAAGAGGAGAAAAGAGAGAAAGTGTGTGAGAAAGAGAGAGAGTGTGTGAGAGAGAGAGTGTGTGAGAGAAAGAGAGACAGAGAAAGAGAGAGAGAGAGAGAGTGATTGAGAGAAGTCAACAACACACGCAAAGCAGTTCATTCATGCCAAACTCAGGATTGAGTCAGTTCAGACAGCATGTATCAATCAGCTGTTAACAAATGAGCGTTTAACAGGCAAGCACAGCTGAACTGGTTTCTTCTAGTCAATGCTAACTATTTATCAGGAGGAAAGTCTGTCTTACACAAGAAAATAAAGCTGTTTTGTGCCAAAAACAGTCCACTCGTATTATTGCTCACCGATAATTTGTTACCGTATCCCTTTGTTAGTTCATTGATGCATTCATTCATGGTATGTTGAGTTGTGAAAAAATTCAACCTATTTAGTCTACAATCTGCATTATCCCGCTTTCATAAATCTTGAATGTGAATATTATTGTGAAGAGCGTATGAAAATATTCTAAGGGGAACTGGAACAGCAGAGTTATTACTCGAAAACTGGAACTCGAGTTCACTTGCACGAAAATGTATTTATTTATTCATTTGATTACAATTATACAATAAAAGGAACGGAAATACAATTGAATAAAACATTTCCAAAACTTCTTCTTCCTTAATAATTCTGATTGAAATATCACAAATAATGGAGGTCATGTTCAAATTCAGGTGCATGAATAATTATTTTTAAGTTATTGAAGAACACAAGTCAAAATCGTCTATTCTCCTAGTCTTCATCAAAATATAACAAATAATGGAGGTTATGTTCATTGAACATTGTTCAATAGCTTTTTTCATCTTCATCCTTTTTGAACTGTTAACGATAATCAACTCGAAACTCAGTAAATACGTTAATAACTTTCACAATAACAACAGTAGGCTACTCACGACTTTTTCGCTCGCCGAACTGTCAACGATAACCAACTTGAAACTCAGTTAATACGTTAATAACTTTCACATTAACAACAGTAAGCTACTCACAATTTTTTGCTTTTCGAACGCGTTTTGTGGCTCTGAGCCTCATCTTCAACGTGAAAGGAGACACCAAATTCTAGATACTAGAGTATCTAATTACTCCTTGTACTATTCAAGTACTGTCTTGTATTCTCCGAGAACTGTTGTTAAAATGGAACTTATTAATGTATTATCAAGTAAATTATGTTCAAGTTCACATTCATGACAATTGAAGAACACAAGTCCAAACCGCCTTCTTTCCTAGTTCTGATCAGAATATTACAAGTAATTAAGGTCATGTTCAAGTTCACATGCATGACAATATTGAAAAACGTCAACCAAAGTGTTGTGTTCAGTATGTTCAAGTTACATGCATGACAAATGAATAACAGAGTCCAACTCACCGAACATTAGCAAGCGTATGCCTCCGGTTCCTGAGGTACTTGCTGTGATACTTGTGCAGGTCGCCAATGCTGCCTTGCTCCGCCTGCATCTTGTGACTTCCGGAATCCGAGCTGGTCGTCGAGGTCACCGATCGTGTCCGGGCCTTCTTCCGGTCGCGGGCCGGAAGTGTGTTAGGCGATGGGGACGAACATAAACGCTGACGCAGCGCTAGCGAAATTGAAGACGACACAGAATCCTGATCTTGATCTAAATCATCTTCCTCGACAATATCATGTAAAGGATGTAGGAGGACTTCCCTGGGTGAAAGTCCTTCAGGTTTGAGGAGACGTTCGGCAGGATCTGCAACTAAGATGTCTTCCTCATCATCATGTGATCCACCCTCATCAATGGCTACCTTCAAGCCAACAATCGCTCTTGAAGGAGGATCGTCCACGGGAGATGTTGAGGAAACCTTCTGCGCAGACTGCTTTACGCAGCTGCAATGGCGGCACAGGGAGGACCCCACCCCGACCCGTCTGCTTGTCTCTTGCGGCCCTAATACAACTGTTTGAAAACCGGTTTCAAGGTCATGTCGAGTGTTTGGCTAAGTACCATGAACAAGATCAACTGCACATTTTTGTAACTTTGAGTTCATTTTGACTGTTATGCTATGTAACATGGACAAACTCAGATCTTGGGAATTTGCAATCCATCGTTTCTGTTAGACTATATCTCATTAGAAACACATCAGCACATCTTTGAAATTTGGGGAACATTGCTTTTAATTGGCTAAGTTTCTGACACATGCTAGAAGTTGCATTTTGACATTCTCAAGGTTGCTATGATGTGGCTGTTTTCAAGTCCATTTAGTCTGTTTTGTGATTGCGCTTATCAGCATCATTTTCAAATATTCATTGCTCCTCCAGAACAAAACATAACTCTCAATTCAATCAATTCAGGACCAACTTGATTTTGAGTCTGTCTTATCATTCTGGCCATGAACCTCAAGCACAAACTTTTCTGCTAATCTTTAGAGATACATATTTCCTATAGAGGTAGAAACTACACAAAAATCCATACTTTTACTTTATTCCTACTATAATCACCTTATCTTTCAAAGTCACTTCAAATAATCAGTAGTTAACATCTTTCAATCCATCATTCCCATACTAGATAGACATATTCAGTTAATCAACATCCCAAACATAGAATCTTATCATTGAATCTATCAGTTTCATTCTCAACGATACTGAGCATCATTATTCAGCCTCCTAATCACAAATCACAAAAAGGTCCTGATCAAAGTTGATCAATACACGTTCTAAGGGCCTTCAAGAATTACTAAAGCACTCAACTCTCACATTATCAATAGCCTACACAATAACAATAATAATTACCGAGGTGGATCTTCTCCTGCTACTGCATCAGGATCAACATCATCAACACTATCAAAATTTATCATCTTGGAAACCTTATTGAGCTGTATACACATTGATATGGGAAGATTGATTATTCAATCCAATTTTCAATGAAATCTAATGAGGAAAACATATAATGATGGTTTCATCAAGGATCTTTTATTTGCCATTTATAAAACGAAACATATTCCCTCAAACTTTAAAGATCCCCAAAATTAACCCAAAAATAGTTTTGGATCCCGAATCTTTGCAAAAATAAGTGATTTGACCTTTTTTAAATATTTATTACACCTTCAGAGGTGGTTGTGAGATATGTACAAGTTTCAAAAATCTACCAAAACTTGGAATTTTGTTGATATTTTGTCAAACAAACGTACTTCGAACTTAGAATTTCGCGCCAAGCTCACAAGATTAGAAACGATCGAATTCTATCAACGGAATAATTGAAAGCCTGATCCATAATTTTGGTTATCTATCACGTTCAAACTTACACAACTTTTCTTGAAGCTTACACGATACATACAATACACAGGATACTGCTTCAACTATATGTTTTCACGTATCGATATTATTTTACACTTATTGATGTTTCCACTATCTATGTTTTCAGTTATCGAAGAACAATATTTTCGCACTCTCGATGTAATCCATAAATTCTCGATAGTTGAAGCAGTCGATCTCGCCTAGTTTCCAAGTTTCTCTGTGGAAAAATTTGAAAAAATATTTAGTGAATCTCAATTTCAAGCTTAGGCCGCTCTGCTGGTTGGTTACAGTAACAGTTGGAATAACAGTAACATTTGAAGCTGGAGAACAACTGAATTTGATGTAACAGTTACTGTTATAGTAACACCTACATTTGCAGTTCCAGTTATAGTAACAGTAACAGTTACATTATTGGAGTAACATTATTTTGAAATTACATTATGAATTATTGAAAGTTACATTTATAGCTACATTTACTTATCATTTATAGAAAAAAGTACGGTGCCTTGTAACCATCCAGCAGTACAGTCCACAGTTCGAGACCAAATCTTTTTGAATTTTTCCAAACAAATATTATAATAACTCCCATTATTCAACTTCTAGTAGGATAAATGATTGAGAATTATTGTGATCTCACTCTAACAAATCATTTGAACATGGTTAGACTTTTTCAAGATCCACTGAATACAAATACAAGATCAAAATAATACTCTATGCTCAACGTTATGCCATGGTTCTATGGAATTAAAACTTTAAAATAATTCAAATCTTTGATTTGGATTTGAATTGAAACTTTGAAATGATTCAAATCTATGATCTTCAAGAGTTTTAATGTATACAGTAGCCCTCAGAGAAAATAAGTATTCTATGGAATTATATTTCCCAAGTCAAAATAATAGTCTGTTGAACAATATAATATTTTTCAACAATGATACTAACAATCAAGTGTTCCACTGATTATAGAAAAAATTCTATTGAGTTTTGAAAATGGAAGAACTTAATGCTACACAACCTTGGGGTGAATATACAATTATGTAGTATAATAGTATTATAAATCAAGGTGATCAGGATAGAAAGGTAATAGTCATCATAACCGTAGCCAGGAGTTCTGACGTCATCGGAACCACAGCTGTTAAGCAAACCTTGCTGGTGCTAAAAGATAGGAGATTCACAGCTGTGTTTCCGATGACGTCAGAAATCACGGCTTTCTCCTGGCTACGGTTGCGATGACTGTTACCTCTCTATTCTAATCACCTTGGTATAAATTGATGTACAAAAACTAGTATCCTGATCCTGATTGGGGTTCACATCCACTGACAGTTCGATCGTTTACAGCTGATCGTTCAACGTTCGGCCTGACAGTTTACAGCTATTTTGGACTGTAGGTCTTCCCACAGACTTACAGCTTTTGCCGTAAGTACTATACGTACTATACTTGTTGAATATGATATGTCTTTTGAAGAGAAGTCTTATTCAGGGAATATTCTCAACTCTTACACCAAGTCATCATCTTACACTACAACTGAACACAATACGAGTGTAGTATGTCCAAGTGGAGAAGATCCTCTTATAAGATAAGAAAATGACTCCAGTTCGGTCAATATTGGTTCAAGAATTATTGATTTGGTCTCAAATTGTAGGCTAGATCGGAATGATCCCTACGATTGATACCAAATCATTAATTTATGTACAAATATTGACCGAGCTGGAGTCATTTTCTCATCTTGATAGAGGCTCTTCTTTGCTTAGACAGACTATACTTGAAAGATTTAGCTCGCTTCAATTGTCAATGTCTTGTGTTGCTTGTGTAGCTTGTCCAAGCAAAAAACGCATTCTATCAAGATGGGAAAATTACTCCAGCTCGGTCAATATTGGTTCAAATATTATAAAACTGGTATCAAATTGTAGGAAACATTTTGATCTACAATTTGAGACCAAATTGATAATTTTTGAACCAATACTGATCGAGCTGGAGTGAGTTTCCCATCTTGCCAGAATGTCTTCTTTGCTTTGTGTGTATGTCCAAATGTATGTTAGTGTAAGATATATCCTACTGCATTTTACGGCCAAATAAACATTGCACAGGACTGAATATTATAGTGCCAAGCACTTCAGAAAAAGGTATAGTCTGTCCAAGCAAAGAAGACATTCTGGAAAGATGAGAAAATTACTCCAGCTTTATCAATATTTGTTCAAAATCAAGAATTTGGTCTCAAATTGTAGATCAGAATGTTTCTTACAATTTGAGACCAAATTAATAATTTTCGAACCAATATTAACCGAGCTGCAGTAATTTTCCCATCTTGCCAGAATGTCCTCTTTGCTTGGACAGACTATATCTGTAACAGCCTCGTTTTTATTCGTTTCACGTTCTTTCTTCCACGCTTTTTTATTATTTTTTTATCTCTTATACCTTCTTCTACCCTTCCTTATGCAACCATTCCTTGTTCTGTTTTGCTTCTTTCTCTACATCTTTTTCCCGTTCTCTCCACCTCATTATTCATAATCTCTTTTTTATTTTTTTCTCCGTACTCTCCACCCTATTATTCATTTCCCTTACTATTTCTTCTTCTTCTTCTTCTTCTTCTTCTTCTTCTTCTTCTTCTTCTTCTTCTTCTTCTTCTTCTTCTTCTTCTTCTTCTTCTTCTTCTTCTTCTTCTTCTTCTTCTTCTTCCTCTTCTTCTCCTACATCTGTGAGGTGGTATTTGGTGCAGATAGAGAAAATCAATGTGAGTTATGTCTTACTTCTGAGGTTTTCGGCTTTATTATTCTCCATGTTCAACATGTAATTCCTAAAAAAAACTATTTTTTCTCTCTCTACACGCTCTTTCTTCTTGAAGGGAAAACGGGAAAAGGGAAAGTACACGAGTGATAGGGGGGTATGTCTCTTCATTCTACTTCAATCCTATTTTTCCTGTTTACTGGAACTTATAACATTATTAGTATTGTAGAACTATTAGTGAAATATATAATAATAAAAATAATAATCAAATAAATGTATAATAATAAATAAATTCATCATTATTATTATGAAATCTAGAATTTGAGCGTGAATATTTTGTTATATATTTAAATGAAGTAATCAGATCTTATACTTTCATTTTCTTCGTCACATTCTTATACTAATCTTCTCTTAAATTAAATTCTTTCTCTTTCCCTTCACTATCCTACTTCCTCGATTGATCCTCTTTGTGATATTTTCCATCCTTCTACATCTACCCATTCTCTTTCCTCTACCTCTCCACTACTTCTTTTCTCTCTCTTCTATCTCCTTCGTCCACCCAATTCCTTCTCTTCTTTCTCTCCCAGCTCCTGCTTTCTCCTCTGTCTTACCCCTCTACCCCTCTGCTAACTCTTTTCTCATCTTCCTTTCTCATATTTCCTTATTTCCTTTTTCTTCCACTTTGTTTTTCCAGTCTTCCCTTTCTTATATCATATATATCTTTCTTATATACCACATATATCTAATACTAGCCGGCAGGCTCGCTTCGCTCGCCTTCTCCGCCTAGCCAGGGGGCTCCACCCCCTGGGCCTCCTACCGTATAGGCAGTGTCAGCTGAGACAAACAGGCTCGCTTTGCTCGCCCACAAAAGAAGGGATTCGAAATTTATTGAGCACAGCATTTCTACACCTAATCTGGACCTGTTCACCTAATTTCAACATTTTCTGCCAATTTATTCTAGAAAACTCCAAGAAAAACTCCGAAAATTCCGAAAAAGAGTAAAACGCTAATATTAAGCGTAACCTTGGGAAGAATATCAGACATAGTTTGGAACTTGATCCAATATCTTCCAAATTAGTTCATCTATAATCTCGTTAAACCATTGAATTCACAGATAGGATTGGTCGTATCAAGGCGGAAAATATGCAACCCGAAACACATCTAAAATTTTGAAAACCTGATTACTGGCGTAATCTTGAACGGATTGCAAAAATATTTCAACACAACATTTCTAGACCTTATCTGAACCTGCCCACCAAATATCAACTTTTTCTACCTATTGGTTCTCGAAAAAATGAGGAAAACGCCGGAAAACTCTAGAAAAACTAAAATATTTGGCGTATCCTAGAAAAGTTTTCAAAATCCGTTCTTAGCGCGCGTCTAAACGTTCAACTGAACATGCCTGCCAAATTTGAACGCATTTGGCTCAGTAGATTTTTAGTTCTGGTGATGAATGAATGAATGAACCAGTGCCGTTTCGCTTTTATATATAGAGATACCGCTTATTTCCCTCACTTGTATATCTTTCTTCCACTCTCTTCTCTCATATCTTCTCTTTTCTTTCTCTTCCTTCTCTTTACACTCCTCCGCCTCACTTCTTTGTCACCCTCCCTTCCCTTCCCTTTCGTGGGTTCAGTGAAAGAGGGGGCTTGTATGCCTCAACTTCGCCCACAAAACTTTTGTAAAATATAGATCTACCTATCCATATTTCCCAATTCTTCCTCACTTTTCCCCCTCACTCCTTTTTCCTCCTGATTTTCTTCTTCCCTATTCTCTCTCTCTCTCTCTCTCTCTTTACAGGCCAAGTGTTAATGGAAAGGATATAATCCTTCCTTTAATGGACTTATCCTTCCCAAGAATGGACATTTTTATGTCCAAACTTCGCCTTTTCATTTAGATATTGTATTGCACAACAAGTAAGATTGCAAGCAAGTAGCATATTGTTTGGATAATAGTTCGATGATTTTTGCATTCACATGTAACCTCTCTCGTTGAATAGATTATAGAATAACCCGTAAAAATTGTAGTGTAAAACATCGAAATTAGTGTGTAACTCGTAAAAATAATAGAATAATAAGATTTAATAATAACTCTTGTAATCTAGAAACTAAGCATAAATATTTTGTCGCTATCTAAATGAATAAAGAAATCTAATCCAATCTAATCTCTTTCCTATCTCAATCTTCTCCTGCTTTTCTTTCTTTCTCTCTCATTCCACCTCTTCCCCACCTCACTTCCCTTCCCTCATGCATCTTATTCTCATACTTTTCTCTTCCTGTACAGCACTCAGGAGAGCAATTTCGGGAATAACGAATTGTTCCGCTCTGGAATAAAAACTGAAACATTCCATCAAGCGAATACAAAACGGTATCAGATGTATTTGACTGCTCTCTAGAATACTTGCTTCATGGTATATCCGTTCCTCAAGTACTATGACTTATTCATACCAATATTTCTTAGAATATGTGTAGGTAAACTACAAGAGATTGCGTAAATACCTATAATATATACATATATATATATATATATATACTTTAAATATATCAGATTTTCAATCTATTCATTAATTTGAATAAGATATCACAATAACACTTATAGATCACTTCATCATCACATCATTCATAATTTGCTTAAAATACTTGGAAACCAAGTCGCAATTGTGAAGAAAGAATAAGGAAGAAAGATGAAATAACAGAAAATTGTTCAAATTATAGTGATTATAATTAAAAATATAAGACGACCTTATACCTACTTATACCTCACTTGAGGTATACTGGTAAGGAACTACCTATCAGTATCGACTATATATAGTCTTATATATAAGACTACTTATATAGTCACTGTGTAGTTCAAATAAATCGTCTTATATCGTGAATGTATCACATTCTGAATCTATTCATCAATTAATTTATCAGAGATATTACAATATTCCAATAACACTGAGAAGGCAAAAACAAGGACACAACATTTGCCTCCTTTCCTGATTTTGATAAGGATATCAAAATCAGGAAAATATCAAAGATATTAAAATCATACAAATAGATAAAAACAAAGACTTATGTCCAAATTGTCTTCTATCCTGATTTCGATGATAATATTATAGAATAGAACTAGAATAGATATATTATAGAATATATTATTTACACATTCCAAATTTCACAAAAGAGAATGAAAATCAATCAATTGATACAAATTAATAATGCCATTCTCTGAAAATGTTTTAAGATAAATTTTCATTATTTCTTTTGTCCAAGTAAAATGATAATTTTATAATAAGGTAAGTCTAAAAAGTTGAAATTCACTTTTTAAAATCTTAAATCCTCCCTTCCGAACATGGAATTATCAATTAATAATCTCGAATTTATTATATTATAGTTAGAAAGCCCTGCCTAGTCGAAATGTTTTTGGAGTTGAGCGCATGAAAATAGTCCAATGGAAACTGAAAGAACCCCTCACCGTCACTCCATCAAAAACCAATCTCTGGTATATTCCAAACCAGCGATTGATAATAATGGTGTAACAACCTAAACTAGAGTCTGTGGTTTGACAATAGCCAATATAATTTTTTCAATTTAATATGCTATACTTGACCAAGGGGTCTTGAATAGTAGAGGTGGGGCAGAGTGAAACAGCTGACTGGGAAAGCGATGATATTGACGTCACGGACTTCCTGTAGTCAAAAATTTATCATTGATTTCCTATCCTTGACGAAAAAACGTACGCTTTTTTCCAATTTACGAAATACAGGATTGTTTATTAGATATATTTCTCATATTAGCTTGTAGAGAATTTCAAGACCTACATTTTGAGTGATTTTAATCTGTATTTTACTCAAATTTGACATGAGAAAAAAGTCTGTTAACGATTCTTGGGAACGCTCTGCAGCTGGGCTAATTCAATCATGAGTAGCAGTGCTATAATTATAAGATAGGCTACATTTATAATATCATTGCTATCCATAATTGCTTTATACTTGAATCATGAAACAAATACCGCTATAGTCTACTATTAAATTCCTAAGAATTCGTGGTTTTATAAATTATATGGTAATCTGATTTCTTTACAATATAATATTATAGTTTTCCGATTCAAAATACTATTTTGTCTTGTCCTCTATTCACGGAAAATAACTTGAAAAATTCTTCACATCACTTACACCCCATGGAAAAAATACTGTTATTCTATTTAATTCTTTCAAAATTATCTTATAACATGTTTTAAGATAACAAATGGTTTCTCATATCATAATTATCTCATAACATGTTTTATGAACGTAACATCACGCTAACATTGTCACGAGCATCATGCAGCTATATAGTCTGTCCAAGCAAAGAAGACCCTCTAGCAAAATAAGTTAATGACTACAGATCCATCAATATTGTTTCAAAAATTGTAGATTTGGTCTCAAATTGTAGACCAGAATATTTCCTACAATTCAAGACCAAATTTATAATTATTGAATCAATATTGGCAACGCTGTAGTCATCTTCCCATCTTGCCAGAGTGTCTTCTTAGCTTGGACAGACTATAGCAAGACTTGCAAACATGATGTCAAATACTTGAAGGCCGTGCAAGCTGAGAAGACACGCCGTCATAATACACTCTACATTGAGCGGCGTCTCTTCCCAGCATGTACCGACTACTAATGGATTGACACGGACATTGGGATACAGACACAGCACACGACAAAAAAATAGGCGGTTGGGGAATTACTTTAATCGGTACTCAACTCTGTCAGGACAGTCTGAAAGAGTCTGCGAGAGCGAAGAAGTTTACCTGATGTGAATCTCAACTTTATACGCATTAGAAACACGCTTTCAGAATGTCCTGATAGAACTGTTCATCAATAACAAACATTCGCGATCCGCCAATTCCTTTGTCATCTATAACCAAGGCTGACTTCAATTTAAATCGTTTTAGATTTATCCTTTGATGCAACGATTTCACTATGAATGCAGCACTGGTACTGTCTGTCCAAGCAAAGAAGACATTCAGGCAAGATGGGAAAATGTCTTCAGCTCGGTCAATATTGGTTCAAAAATTAAAGATTTGATTTAAAATTGTAGACCAAAATGTTTCCTACAATTTAAGACCAAATTGATAATTATTGTACCAATATTGAGCGAGCTGGAGTCATTTCCCCATCGTGCCAGAATGTCTTCTTTGCTTGGACAGACTATAGAACTACGATGCACTTTTGATTGAATGCAATTTGTAATGTTTTGTACAAGTGACAATCTGACAAGGACATATAGTACAATAGTATTACTGACGGCAAAAAGTTTCCTCTGGAGATTTCGTCTGCTCCTTGTGCGCTCCAACAGCTGATGTTGCCAGTTGGAGTTGTCATCTAGCTAGGCCTTGATGATGACTTTGACATGAGAAAAAACAATAGTAGTAGTGGGAAAGAATAGGAAGGGAATGAAAGGACTAATTAGGAGGATAAGAGGGAGAAAGAAGACATAGGTGAGGATATGAGTAAAAGAAGAAAAGAGGAGAAGATGAAGGAGAAGAAGAAGAAGGAGAAGAAGAAGAAGAAGAAGAAGAAGAAGAAGAAGAAGAAGAAGAAGAAGAAGAAGAAGAAGAAGAAGAAGAAGAAGAAGAAGAATAAGAAGAAGGTGTGTAAAGTGAAGGAGTAGTGAGGAGGAGGAGGAGGATGAGGAGGAGGAGGAGGAGGAGGAGGAGGAGGAGGAGGAGGAGGAGCAGGAGGAGGAGGAGGAGGGAGGAGGAGAAGGAGGAGGAGGAGGAGGAACAGGAGAAGGATGAGGAGGAGGAGGAGGAGGAGGAGGAGGAGGAGGAGAAGGAGGAGGAGGAGGAGGGAGCAGGAGAAGGATGAGGAGGAGAGGAGGAGGAGGAGGAGGAGGAGTAGGAAGGAGAAGGAGGAGGAGGAGAAGGTGGAAGAGGAGGAGGAGAAAGAGAAAGAAAATATATAGAAGACATTGGAGAAGTAGCAGGAAAGGAAAAGGAAGATAAGCATGAAAGAAAGGTGGATTAAAGAAAATATTGGAGTGTGAGAAAGAAAAGTGAGAAAGAGAAAGAAGAGGAGGAGAATAAGCACAAGAAGAAGAAGACAAATAAAGGGAGAAAATATGAAAGCGGAAATAGAAGAAGAAGGAGGTTGAAAAAAAGGTGGAGAAAGAGAAGAATGATAAAAATGGGGAGAATACTCGAAAGAAGAACAAGAAAACCGAAGAAGAATAAAAACAACAAAAATGAGAAGAAGACTTGAAAGAAGAACAAGAAAACCAAAGAAGAGAGAAGAATAGATAAAACAAAAATGAGAAGAAGACTGGAAAGAAGAGCAAGGAAACCAAAGAAGAAAGAAGAATAGAAACAACAAAAATGAGAAGAAGACTTGAAAGAAGAACAAGAAAACCAAAGAAGGAAGAAGAATAGAAACAACAAAAATGAGAAGAAGACTTGAAAGAAGAACAAGAAAACCAAAGAAGGAAGAAGAATAGAAACAACAAAAATGAGAAGAAGACTTGAAAGAAGACCAAGAAACCCAAAGAAGTAAGAAGAATAGAAAGAATAAAAATCCAAGAACATAAATAACTAAGAGAAAGAATGATGGAACACACTACACGAGATAGAAGCTTAATGGGATTGTCGGTTTTATTGAAGCATGTAATTTTTCTAATGAAGGGGACTAGTGATTGTGGACCATATATACCGCCTAATTGGTACTCAACATATACGAGGTCATAATCAATTGAAGAGGCACTCTGCACATTAGAAAGAGTCAACCATGTCAATTTCACTTGGCAGAGCAGACAAAATTGCGTCGCGAATATCAGTGAAATAAAATTTCCTCTTTTTCAATTCGAAGTGATTTTTTTGCGACAGAAATATTTTGAACTTGTCCAATAGTTTATCATTTAGATTATTTGTTTTTGTTGTTCATGAACGTATATGCTGTAGAAACCTATTTTTGAAAAACAAATATCTAAGGCTGAGGCCGCACTGCCGGTGGGTAGAGCCTGGAGGGTGGAGGGTAGTTGGTAAATCTATAGAACATACGCACCATCCACAGTAATAAATCGTATGAATGGTATGACGTCATTCTGTTTTTTGAGGTTATGTTGTCGATATTTAAGAATTTCAAGATGGCGACTGAACACATACCATTCATACAATGTATTACTGTGGATGGTGTGTATGTTCTATAGATTTACCAACCACCCTCCACCCTCTAGGCTCTACCCACCGGCAGTGCGGCCTCAGCCTTAGAGATGAACAAAGAAACAAAAGTGGAAGAGAGAAGATTGTATGAATGGGATCAGATTATCAACTTGATCCAAGTGAAATACAGCATAATCTTAAATTTCTGTCTCTCACGCACTCCTTCATGTGTACGTGATTGAATCACATGCATGATAGTATATATCTGTAGATAATGGAACTATAGCTATAGACTACTATACTCACGGTGTATTAATTATAATTTGTTTATTATTAATATTACAAGTATGATGTATGATTATTCTGTAACTTTACTTTCATATTTGTTTTCTTATCTACACAAGTTTGATTTATTCGATTGATTGATTGTTTTGTTATTTTTTCTGCAGAAATAAAGATTATTATTTTTTAAAAAAATCCCAAGTAGCGATAATTTAAAATAATATTTATTACATCTATTGGATAAAAAAATATGTAGAATGATATTGTTGAATAACAGAGGTGAAGGATTCATTATTTTTACTGTAGCCTATTAATATGAACATAAAATGGTATCATAAATTAATATCTACATAAAATGGCGGAGTTTGGACAAAAATGGCCACTCTTGGAAAAGGATATTCAAGGATATCCAATTCATCGTAATAACACACAAACGTAAAGGATATAATTTCACTGGTTTAACTAAAAATTGAATTAAATAATTTTACACTATGAAATAATTGTAATAATGTATACTGTACATAAGAATTTAACTTTTAACTTAATACTATTAAAATTAATTGATAAATAGAATGAAAAAACAAATACTTTTTTAAAAAACTTTAGAAGTATTATTTTACAGACATGTTTCGGGTCTAAGCCCATTCTCAATGTGATTGGAATTTTTCTAATCATTGAATTAGAATTATTATTCTAATAACATTGAGAATGGACTTAGACCCGAAACATGTCTAATGTAAAAATAATACTCCTAAAGTTTTTTAAAAAAAGGTATGTGTTTCTATACAACAAATTAGAATTATTATTCTAATCACATTGAGAATGGGATTAGACCCAAAACATGTCTAATGTAAAAATAAGACTTCTAAAGTTTTTTAAAAAAGGGTATTTGTTTCTAATCAACAAATCAGAATTATTATTCTAATAACTGGTTTAACTAAAAATTGAATTAAATAATTTTACACTATGAAATAATTGTAATAATATATACTGTACATAAGAATTTAACTTTTAACTTAATACTATTAAAATTAATTGATAAATAGAATGAAAAAACAAATACTTTTTTTAAAAACTTTAGATGTATTATTTTACAGACATGTTTCGGGTCTAAGCCTATTCTAAGCCTATTGAGCCTATTCAAGTCTCAATGTGATTGGAATTTTTCTAATCAATGAATTAGAATTATTATTCTAATAACATTGAGAATGGACTTGGACCCGAAACATGTCTAATGTAAAAATAATACTTCTAAACTTTTTTTCAAAAAGGGTATTTGATTTTTCATTTTATTTATCAACTGCACATAAATGTGGAATGGATACTGTAAGTCTTGAAAGATAAGGAGATGGATGGAGGAGGAATAAGAGATGAAAGGAGTAGGTTTAAAAACAGAAAAGAATCAAGAATTGATAGACAAATCAAAGTGGAAGAACATGAGAGAAATGGGAAAAAAGTGATGGCTCACGTGAAATGCCCTGATTTAGAATATTTATTGAAATAAGACGTTTTGAACTTTATTGTCTGTGTTTCCTCCATCAAGTATTATATATTACTAGACGGCAGGCTCGCTTCGCTCGCCTTCTCCGCCTAGTCAGGGGGCTCCGCCCCCTGGATCCCCGCCAGTATCGGCCGTGTAAGTGAGTAAAACAGGCTCGCTTCGCTCGCCTACAAAACCTCTGTCAGTGTCAGCTGAGACAAATAGGCTCGCTTCGCCGTTCAGAAGGGATTCGAAATTTATTGAACACAGCATTTCGTGACCTAATCTGGACCTGTTTACCAAATTTCAACATTCTCTGCCAATCTGTTCCGGAAAATCTAAGAACAGCTCCGAAAAATAGTAAAACGCTAATATCGAGCGTAACCGTGGGAAGTATATCAGATATAGTTTGAAACTTGATTCAATATCTTCCAAATCAGTTCATCTATAATCTCGTTGAACCATTGGATTTACAGTTAGGATTGGTCGTATCAAGGCGGAAAATATGCAACGCGCAACACATCTACAATTTTGAAAACCTGATTACTGGCGTAATCTTGAACGAATTGCAAAAATATTTTAGCACAATTTTTCTCATCTGAACCTGCCCACCAAATGTCAACATTTTCACCTATTTGTTTCTCGGAGAAATGAGGAAAACGCCGAAAAACTCTAGAAAAACTAAAATATTTGGCGCATCCTTGAAAATTACCTAAAATCCGTTCTTAGCGCGCGTCTGAAAGCCCAACTGAACATGCCTGCAAAATTTGAACGCATTCGGTTCAGTGGATTTTTAGTTCTGGTGATGAATGAATGAATGAATCAGTCAGTGCCATTTCACTTTTATATAATATAGAGATAGTGTTTCCTCCATTTGCGTTGAATAATAATTATCACTCATCCTAGTTTTTGTGAAAATTTCACAAGGGACATTTTTGGGCTTCGACTGTTGTGTAATTACTCAATGAAGATTTTGATCATGCTAGATTTTTGGTATTTAAATATAATGAATCATTCATTTGTCCTAATATCATGATGCGGCTATTGAGATCTCAAGAATTGGATCACCAGATCAAATAATGGCAATGAGACTCTCATATCAACAAGAGGGAAAAAGTTGGCGCTCTGCCAAGCTGAAGATTCAAGCCTTCTCTACAACATTATCCCGTTTCATAAACATTCAGTTTCAAATCTTCTCACTCAAGATCTCTTGATTCACTAATCTCAAAAAGCTTCTATGACTGTCGAAAATCCAGATAAGCTTATACTTATATTATAATATAGTAGATAATCCATATGTAAAATGTATGGATAATCCGACTAATTTAGAATATTTAATTGGTTTATCATTTCAATGATTATCACTGGCGGCTCGTGCCCACGAAACAAGTGAAGTGCCCGTATATTTTACCGTACAGCACTTCACCTGTTTCGTGGGTACGATCCGCCAGTGATAATTATGCATATGTTTCAATAAGTATAATTCGTTTAAGCTACTTTAGTCTGTCCAAGCAAAGAAGACCCTCTGGCAAGATGGGAGAATGGCTCAGGCTCGGTCAATTTGGTTAAAAAATTATCAATTTGATCTCGAATTGTAAAGAATAATTTCAACTACTATTAAGACCAAATTTATAATTATTGAAGATATATTAACCAAGCTTGAGTCATTTTTAAATTTTGTCAGAGGGTCTTCTTTGCTTGGACAGACTATATGCTACAATGGGTCTTCCTAGAATTAGCACTGAAAGAAAAAAATGAATCAATCTATTGGTCTATCCCACTATGGGCCTGTTTGAACACTTGAAATGTAGGCTCTAGTATAACTTATACACTCAAGTATAAAATACACTTGAAGTATGAAAATATTATATACACTTGAAGTATAAAATATGTATATAGGTATAGAAAGAGTATAGATCCAATGCGTTTTGAGAAAATCTCGCGCCTCTTGTTGAGCCAAACAATAAGAACAATAAAGCCAGTTCCACTTCTTCACATTTCCCGCCTTTCCACGAATTTTCCAGGTCACTCGACTGCGTTTTCACTTACAATTGAAAAGTCCCGGTCACCTCTCCCACAGGATTTCCCGCCTCTTGAATATTTCATGGTATATTTTCACACAACACGGCTTCAACCTTTGTTACAGGATTTTCCGCGACAGTTTTTCCGAGGGAAAGACCGGAAAACCAATTTTCCTAGCCGAAAATATTGGATTTTAATATTTCAGAATCCAATTGGTGGATACGATTCAATTAATTGACGGACTTTTAGAAACTAGATTCAATTATTTCAGGTTTTTTAGGAACTCTATCCAATTATTTCACCAACTTTTAGGAACTCTATCCAATTATTCCACGATTTTCCAGAAACTTGCGGTAGTGATCAATTATTATTTGAACTAAATTTTCAATGAAACGTAGATGTAATAACGAATAATTCAATGTGTTTCCTCAATCTCAGGGCTAATTTTATCACTGTTTTTCAATTTGAATAATCATCAAAGTACCCTTAAAAAATAATAATAATTCAAAAAAAAAAGGTACTTTGATAATTATTTAGAATGAAAATCGAATGATACAAGTTCAAACGATTTTTCTATTTCAATGATTTTCAGAAACTTGCAGTAGTGATCAATTATTTGTACTAGATTTTCTATGATGCGCATATGGATTAACGAATGATTGAAGTTTGAACAATTGAATTATTCCACTGATTTTCAGTAACTCAGACAAGTTGTTATCAATTATTTGAACTTGATTTTCAAAAAAAGGGCAGGTGGAAAAGCTTGAATGATACAAGTTGTACATCCCAATGTTCCATTAATATTCATCAAAACATTCCAAACAGAATCATATTATCTACAAAATTAATTTCAATTATATTTGAAACTCGAGTTACCATGGCTTTTGAGGAATATGAGTATTTTGAAGTCAGTCGATGTATCGATACTTATCCCTAGAATATACAGTACTAGCCGGCAGGCTCGCTTCGCTCGCCTTCTCTGCCCAGCCACGGGGCTCCGCCCCCTGGACCCCCGACAGTATCAGCACTGTGAGAGTAAGCTGAGACAAACAGGCTCGCTTCGCTCGCCTGCAAATTCCGTTCAGAAGGGATTCAAAACTAATTGAACACAGCATTTCTAGACCTAATCTGGACCTGATCACCAAATTTCGGCATTTTCTACCAATTTATTCTCGAAAAATCCAAGAGAAACTCTGGAAATTCCGAAAAATAGTAGAACGCTAATATTGAGCGTAACCTTGGGAACTATATCGGACATAGTTTGAAACTTGATTCAATATCTTCCAAATTAGTTCATCTATAATCTCGCTGAACAATTGAATTCACAGTAAGGATTGGTCGTATCAAGGCGGAAGATATGCAACCCGCAATACATCTACAATTTTGAAAAACCTGATTACTGGCGTAATCTTGAACGGATTTCAAAAATATTTTAACACAACATTTCTAGACCTTATCTGAACCTATCTACCAAATATCAACATTTTCTACTGATTGGTTCTCGGAAAAATTGAGAAAACGCCGAAAAACTATAGAAAAACCTAAATGTTTGGTGTATCCTTGAAAAGTTCCTCGAATCCGTTCTTAGCGCGCGTCTAAACGTTCAACTGAACATGCCTGCCAAATTTGAACGCATTCGGTTCAGTGGATTTTTAGTTCTGGTGATGAATGAATGAATGAATGAATGAATCAGTCAGTGCCATTTCGCTTATATAGATAATGATACCGTCCTCGTTATCAGATAATGTGGAAAAGTACAGTGAAAACCATTATTCCTAGAGAAAAGGGTGATGATTATACTTTACGTTAATTCTATAATTTGATGTTTCTATCAATAATTCAAGTAATATTAACATGAATTCAATTACATTTGTTATCGTGATGATTGATACAAATGACAATTAGAGTACTTCGTACTCTAACAGAGTAGATAATCAATGTTGATACTCTTTTTGATTCTATGAAAATTATAGTCTGTCCAAAGAAACAAGACATTTTGGCAAGCAAGATGGTCAATATGGATATTGGTCAATATTGGAACAAAAATTATAAATTCAGTTTCAAATTGTGGAGCAAGATGTTTAATACAATATGGTCAATATTGGTTCAAAAATTATAAATTTGGTCTCAAATTGTATTAAATACAATAATTGTGAAGCAAAATATTTAATACAATTTGAGACCAAATTTATAATTTTTGAACCAATATTGACCATATTGTATTAAACATCTTGCTCCACAATTTGAAACTGAATTTATAATTTTTGTTCCAATATTGACCAATATCCATATTGACCATCTTGCTTGCCAAAATGTCTTGTTTCTTTGGACAGACTATAATTTTCATAGAATCAAAAAGAGTATCAACATTGATTATCTACTCTGTTAGAGTACGAAGTACTCTAATTGTCATTTGTATCAATCATCACGATAACAAATGTAATTGAATTCATGTTAATATTACTTGAATTATTGATAGAAACATCAAATTATAGAATTAACGTAAAGTATAATCATCACCCTTTTCTCTAGGAATAATGGTTTTCACTGTACTTTTCCACATTATCTGATAACGAGGACGGTATCATTATCTATATAAGCGAAATGGCACTGACTGATTCATTCATTCATTCATTCATTCATCACCAGAACTAAAAATCCACTGAACCGAATGCGTTCAAATTTGGCAGGCATGTTCAGTTGAACGTTTAGACGCTCGCTAAGAACGGATTTCAAAAACTTTTCAAGAATACGCCAAATATTTAAGTTTTTCCATAGTTTTTCGGCGTTTTCTGAATTTTTTCAAGAACCAATCGGTAGAAAATGTTGATATTTGGTGGGCAGGTTCAGATAAGGTCTAGGAATGTTGTGATAAAATATTTTTGCAATCCGTTCAAGATTTCGCCAGTAATCAGTTTTTCAAAATTGTAGATGTGTTGCGGGTTGCATATCTTCCGCCTTGATACGAACAATCCTAACTGTAAATTCAATGGTTCAGCGAGATTATAGATGAACTAATTTGGAGGATATTGAATCAAGTTTCAATTTATGTCCGATATACTTCCCAAGGTTACGCTAATATTAGCGTTTTACTATTTGTTGGAATTTTCGGAGTTTTTCTTAGATTTTTCTAGAACATATTGGCAGAAAATATTGAAATTAGGTAAACAGGTCCAGATTAGGTGTGGAAATGCTGTGCTCAATGAATTTCGAATTTCTTCTGAACGGAAGTTGCAGGCGAGCGAAGCGAGCCTGTTTGTCCCAGCTGACACTGACAAAGGTTTCGCAGGCGAGCGAAGCTAGGCGGAGAAGGCGAGCCTGCCGGCCTGCCGGTATAATTGATTCATAATTTTCATAAACTTCTCCTGAATACAAATTTTGTGGTTGAATAATTCGTAATGTAACTCAATTTGTATTTATGGAATTTGAGTACAGTCTGTCCAAGCAGAGAAGATATTCTGACAAGATAGGAAAATGACTTCAGCTCGGTCAATATTGGTGAAAATTATGGATTTTGTCTCAAATTGTATGAAACATTCTTATTCACAATGTGAGATGGTATTTTTTTCCAATACTAACCGAGCTGAAGTCATTTTCCCATCTTGTCAGAATGTCTTCTTTGCTTGGGCAGAATATTACCATTCTGAGAAAAAATAATCAAGAAGTAAACGTAGATGAGAGGACAGATAACAAATAAGAGTGGGAGGAGAAGAAGGGAAAGAAGGAGAGGATGATGATAATGATGAAGAAGAAGAAGAAGACGAAGAAGAAGAAGAAGAAGAAGAAGAAGAAGAAGAAGAAGAAGAACAAGAACAAGAACAAGAACAAGAACAAGAACAAGAACAAGAACAAGAACAAGAACAAGAACAAGAACAAGAACAAGAACAAGAACAAGAACAAGAACAAGAACAAGAACAAGAACAAGAACAAGAACAAGAACAAGAACAAGAACAAGAACAAGAACAAGAACAAGAACAAGAACAAGAACAAGAACAAGAACAAGAACAAGAACAAGAACAAGAACAAGAACAAGAACAAGAACAAGAACAAGAACAAGAACAAGAACAAGAACAAGAACAAGAACAAGAACAAGAACAAGAACAAGAACAAGAACAAGAACAATAACAAGAACAAGAAGAACAAGAACAAGAACAAGAACAAGAACAAGAACAAGAACAAGAACAAGAACAAGAACAAGAACAAGAACAAGAACAAGAACAAGAACAAGAACAAGAACAAGAAGAACAAGAACAAGAAAAGAAAAAAGAAGAAAAGAAGAAGAAGAAGAAAAAGAAGAAGAAGAAGAAGAAGAAGAAGAAGAAGAAGAAGAAGAAGAAGAAGAAGAAGAAGAAGAAGAAGAAGAAGAAGAACAAGAACAAGAAGAAGAAGAACAAGAGCAAGAAGAAGAAAAAGAACAAGAAAAAGAAGAACAAGAGCAAGAAGAAGAACAAGAGCAAGAAGAAGAACAAGAAGAACAATAACAAGAAGAAGAAGAAGAGGGAACGCAGTAAACATAGGTAGTTTGATTATTATCACGAAACTTGTGGCCTGATCTAACAGAGTTTTGCAGTGAGCCCTATGACGTAGTTCCCCATAAGCCTCTCATTAATAAATTGGGCCTCGCAAGTTCATAACCAGCCAACTCTGAAATGGATCATAGGCCCTGGTTATCAACTTCCCTCTCTCGTTATTAACTTGGCCAAAGTTGAAGCTCTCTACTATGGTGAATGTGGGCTATTTAAGAACTATATTTTTTGGTAGATACAGAATAATTATTGTGAAAAGGTGTGTCTTCAAAGCGCGTGTCCCCTTATAGTGGATTGTCAAAATTGAGACTTTTTCAGAATTCATTTCTCGACAACATCTCCAAGTTCACAATTCAATACATAGTTTTTTCCCTCATTAATTGAGAATTAACTTATTCAGAATATTCCGCCTATTATCTGCATTAAAATCCAAGTGACAAACTTGTAACTGTTTCCATTAAATTTATTTCTCATGATTATTATTATAATATCATTATTAGCAAAATTTACATGTAAATGATTATTTTTAAACCTGCATGAAGTCCTTAAAAATGTATAATATTATAGATTCTATGGAAAATGTTCAACCTTTCTCCATATTTATTACCGTATATATTTTTAACAAAGCATTTCTAGGCAAAACAGTATGTTCTATGCAACTCTATCTGTCTCTACTTCTCAATCAGCCTGATTTGATTTGATTTGATTTGAAGATCAGCCTGAAAAGTTTGGCATCTTCATCCTAGATTATAATATCTACCATAAAATTACATTATGTGTAATATTGAGAATAAATTAAATCAAGAACATAACGCTGCAGTAACTATGGGGAAGAATTTTAATATCAAAATTTGAAATTAAAAAATTCAAGAAGTCCAGATAATGCACGAATTAGGGATGATTATCGATACATCGATGTTTTTGAACGCAACGAAATCTTTAAATATATCGATGTTTTCTTTTCATGTTCTTTAGGGATTTAAGGATGATTATCGATACATCAATGTTTTTGAACCCAACGAAATCTTTAAATAATATATAGGTATGTATATAGGTATATAGGTATATAGGTATATAGGTATATAGGTATGAATAATCGATAGAAAAAAATCTATGTTTTCTATTCCATGTTAGTCACTTATTGATCTTAATAAGGTGAAAAATTCATCGACCTGTACATATAACATAGATGTTGAAAAATAAATGAAAATCAAACACCCTTTTAAAAAACTTTAAAATTATTAAACACATTATTATTAACACACAAATTATTATAATTATTATTATTAACACAGACATGTTTCGGCACTTTAATAATTTTGAAGTTTTTTAAAAGGGTGTTTGATTTTCATTTATTTTTCAATTATTTTAAACAGCCCTAAGTTTCAAAGTTCAGTTTTCTATCTCTGAAACGAATTTGATTAAAATAACATAGGCTACATCATACAATTTCTAAAATTCAGATTTTGAATTACATTTGACTTCCAAAAACTATTGCTACTTTTTCTTCTCTGTAACAAGAAGAAGGAACAAGAAATAAGAAGAAACTTGTGGCAGAAAAGAAAAAATGTGGGAGGGAAAGCAAGAGAAATGAAACGAATGAGAAAAGGAAGGAACATTTCTCAGTTGAGATGTTTCAACAGATTTGTTCTCGTATTGTTGACAAGGTTGCAAAAATCATCAATCATCAGCTGTTTACTGGCACGGAACAGGTGTGCAAGCTGAGAAGAGCTCCCTAACAATACACTTTACATTGTAACAAGTGTCTTGTCGTCCTGAGGCGATAACAGGTGTGAGGCTACACAACGCTCAAGCTCAGAAGATCCCTCTTTACTATGTAAAGTGTATTGTGACGGCGTGTCTTCTCGGCACTAGTAAGCCGGCGAAAGAATGAACTCGGCAACGAGAAATGATTGTTAGTTTCCGTTTCTGTTTCCAGAGGGAGAGAGAGAGAGAGAGAGAGAGAGAGAGAGAGAGAGAGAAAGCAACAGGCTTCAACTTTTGTCATCAAACTTTTTACAACTTTTTTGTAGTCCTTGACTACTTCTCTCTCCATTTGTCCGGTTTTTACCCCACCAAAATCTCAAATTGAACGAATTTACTTCTTATACCGGGTTTTTCCAAGCACACTCAAAGTTGAGGGACCCTCAAATTTTGATGAACAGCTGACATTTGCTATGATAAGTATAGGAAATGTAGTAAAGTGTAGTAAACTTGAGGGTCCCTCAAATTTGAGTGTGCTTGGAAAAACCGGGCATTAGTCTCTAAAACAACACATTAGAGTATCCAAGGATTCTATATGGAAAAAAGTGTTGTGACTTATTTATTTATTCCATTTATGTACAAGTATTGTACATAATTGTTGGAGTGAGTGATATCGCACTGGTCCAATAATCAAAAGAACTCAAGTTCGAGTCATAGCCGGGGAAAGATTATTTCAACAAAGCAAAATCACATAGATACGGCCTCCTCGTCTTTCGGAGGAGAGGATAAGCCTTTGGTCCTGACTAGCTAAAGTATGCTAGAAAGTAGTCATCTCTCATCATTATATTTTAGTCATTTATATGTCTAAACTCCGCCATTTTATGTAGATACAGCACAAATAATGTATATTATCGTTAGCTCATTGAATCCTACATCTGTCTCATTTTGCAAGTTTTCATAGTTTATAATTAGCCAACTTGAGCGAACCATATATATAATAATGTAATTTTCATTTATTTCTATTCTTAGACTCGTAGCATAGGATTTGAATAATTGTAATCTACATAAATAAAGTGATTGAATCTGAATCTGAATTTAAAACTAGCCTATAAATTCTTGTGGAAGTGAAGCAGAAAAAAGATAACCTATTTTCGAACTTATTATTTATCAAAATTTGGTATAAAGACGTTTTGGACGTTATTCTTTGATTTAGCCAATAAGTTTATTATTTTCTGTAGATCTCTCTCATTACCCACGCACAAGCCTAAGAGCTAATGTGGAAAGCACCCTCAGAGAACAAAGAAACTTGATTGGTCGGGTGTTCTTGTGAAGTTGTTGATTGAAGTGAAGTTGTTGATGAATTTCACCCTAAAGTGAGACAACTTTACCCTATGAAATCGACTAGGTGTCCATCTCGTCAGCTGCAAGTAGGTACCATATAGTACGACTGTTTGGCGCGTGTTAAAAAAATGTTTACACTCGAAACCATGAAGAAGAAGAAGAAGAAGAAGAAAAACAAGTAGAAGAAGAAGAAGAAGAAGAAGAAGAAGAAGGAGGAGGAGAAGAAGAAGAAGAAGAAGAAGAAGAAGAAGAAGAAGAAGAAGAAGAAGAAGAAGAAGAAGAAGAAGAAGAAGAAGAAGAAGAAGAAGAAGAAGAAGAAGAAGAAGAAGAAGAAGAAGAAGAAGAAGAAGAAGAAGAAGAAGAAGAAGAAGAAGAAGAAAATACTGATCGAACTGTCCACGACATTCCTACTTAGGAACTTCTGTGTGGATTTGTAAAATTTTCAGTTCAAGGGTTTAATGTAAAAAAATCTTTAGCGGTGTCTCTGATAAAACAATTCCAAAACAAGCTCTGTTTTTTATAGAATGAATGAATAAGAAATTTGGACTTATATTACCTACAATTTTGGACTATATTTAAAAGAAGATTGTGTTATAAATACCTGTTCTTTCTTACTATTGTAGTTTTGCCAATAGATTAATAAATAAAAATGAATAGCATTTGAAAATGATTAATGAGTTCACTTTGAATCTTCTACCGAATCGCACATCCAACCAATCAAAACTGGAGTGTGTTCATCAGTAGCAGATTCGGTTTCCAATCACCTGCCTAGCGAGTATTAAAGCAATCGAATAATGCTTGCTACAAGATGCGGCTGCAAGTGATTCGTCGGCAGTTGCGGTTGTGTTATGTTGGGGGCGGTAAAGGGGGGAATGTGTGATCAAAGTGATCTAATTATCCGCTGTTCGAATTTCGCGCCAGAAGTTCGGGCTGGTAGATAGTCTACTTTGGAGTGACTGAGAAGGTATAGTCTGTCCAAGCGAAGAAGACATTCTGACAAGATGGGAAAATGACTCCAGCTTGGTCAATATACTTTCAATAATCATAGGTTCTGTCTCAAAGTGTAGAAGACAATCTGTTCTACAATTTGAGACCACATCAATATTTTTTGAACCAATATTAACCGAGCTGGAGTCATTTTATCATCTTGCCTGAGTGTCTTCTTTGATTGGACTGACTAAACTTTGAAGCAAGAGAGAGAGGGAATAAGCAGACTGGGAAGATACATGAGTGGGACAGAGAAGGTAATTAGTTAACTGTTTAAGTATAGGTTATTGGTTATTAACTGTAAAGCCTACGTTAAAATAACAGAATAGAGACTGAATACAGAAAGATGTGGGAGATTTTTTAGTTAAGAGAGACTAGAAAGAGCTTAGGAAGAAAGTATTGTCAGTATATATTCTGCCCAAGCAAAGAAGACCCTATAGCAAAATGAGAAAATGACTCTTGGTCGGTCAAAATTGGTTCAAAGATTTTATAAATTTGGTCTCAAATTGTAGAAAAAATCGTCCTCTACAATTTGAGACGAAATTTTGTAATTGAACAAATATTGACTGAGCTCCTGAAGAAAGTATTATCAGTATAATATTATATTCTGCCCAAGCAAAGAAGACCCACTAGCAAGATGAGAAAATGATTTTGGTCTGTCAAAATTGGTTCAAAGATTTTATAAATTTGGTCTCAAATTGTAGAAAAAATCGTCCTCTACAATTTGAGACGAAATTTTGTAATTGAACAAATATTGACTAAGTTCCTGAAGAAAGTATTATCAGTATAATATATTCTGTTCAAGCAAAGAAGACCCTCTAGCAAGATGAGTAAATGACTCTTGGTCGGTCAAAATTGGTTCAAACATTTTATAAATTTGGTCTCAAATTGTAGGAAAAATAGTTTTCTACAATTTGAGACGGAATTTTGTAATTGAACAAATATTGACTGAGCTGCTGTCACTTTCCCATCTTGTCAGAATATCTTCTTTGCTTGGACAGACTAGAGCATTCCTTTGGGAGAGATACAGAAGACTGATTGTTTTTTTAAGTCGTGAAATTACTTAGTTAGGCCTAGTTTTTACAATGCCAATTGGCGAGAAAATTGTCTCTTGACAATTTATTGTCTCCTGAAATTTACAGCTGATGTAAAGTATCTATTGAATCTTTTGATTTTAAAATCATCATCGAGGCATGGCTTGATGAAATCTCTGATTGACAATATCAGCTGTTTGCACCCGACATCAGTATTGTATCATGACAATTGCCTCGCCAATTGGCATTGTATAAACAAGGCATTATTATTCATTTTTGGAACTTGAAGTGAACCTTTCTATCCAAAATTCAAAACCGTTCATTGTGGAATGTTCTATGAAGTCTACTATAGTTTTTCATACTAAATTATAACCTTGTTTTGAACTGTTGTATGAATTGGCAGAGGAGCAATTTTTGGCATTATTTTGGATTTGGACTATAATTTTGATGATCGTGAATTTGCAAAGATGGCAATATAAATTGAACTGAAACACTATCTCCTACTCGTACTTTTTCTCCTCCTCCTCCTCCTCTTCCTCATCCTTCTCCTCCTCCTCCTCATCCTCCTCCTCCTCCTCCTACTCCTCATCCTCCTCCTCCTCCTCCTCCTCCTCCTCCTCTTCCTCCTCCTCTTCCTCCTTCTTCTCCTTGTTGTCAACATCTGTTGATACCCCCCTGTATTCCCCTCCATATTACAAGATAGCACCTGTCCACTTTTATTTTTGGCTTGTTTCGTGAACTCTGAGCTACGGTCTTTGAGAGATAGATGCACTGAATACTGAAATTTTGTCCTGTAAAATCGATTTTTTTTCTTCTCACTATAGTATGTTCAAGCAAAGAAGACATTCTGGCAAGATGGGAAAATGACTCCAGCTTGGTTAATAAAAAGGTTCAAAAATCATAAATTTGGTCTGAAATTGTAGATTAGAATGTTTCCTATAATTTGAGAACAAATTAAAAATGTGAAAACTAATATTCACCGAGCTGAAGTAATTTTCTCAACTTGCCAAAATGTCTTCTTTGCTTGGACAGTCTTCATATTATTCCACTCTCATCTGACAACTAGATAAAGTCTATCATTCCTCAAGTACTATCCACATCTTACATGCAAATTCGAGTTCCAAATCCTATCTTCAATTGTATTGTATCTGATAGCGAAATCCCATTCAAAGCCCTCTATTATATTGTCTGTCCAGGCAAAGGAGGCATTCTTGAAAGATGGGAAAATGACTCCAGCTCAGTCAATATCGGTTCCACAATTATAAATTCAATCTCAAACTGTAGAAGACATCCTGATATACAATTTAAGATTGAATCTATAATTTTTAAACCATTATTGATCGAGCTGAAGTCATTTTCCCATCTTGCCAAAATGTCTTCTTTGCTTAGACAGACTCGATTCTGAAAGCGCTGTTGCATATGTCTGAAACCACGTACTTGTGGTGCGGCAAGCTGAGAAGACACGCCGTTACAATGTGAAGTGTGTTGTGACGAAGTGTCTTATCAGCGTGCACGAGCTATTTGACTGACTGCGTGAGCCTTCTGTATAAGCGTTCAAAGCAATGGGAGCAATCAAAGAAGGGTTGATAATCTAGATTCTCTCTCTCTCTCTCTTTCACTCTCTCTCTCTCTCCCTCTTCCTTATTCTTTCTCTTCCTCTCTCAAACCTCATCTCCTCTTTACATCCTCTTCTAACTTCACTCCATCTTCTTTCCTTGTTAGTCTTCAATTTATAACCCTAAATTATTATTCTATTGAGCCCTTATTATTCCAAAATTCTATATTCCTTTTGAAATACTATTCTTATCTTTCTTTCCTCACGTCATTCCTATATTGTTCTCTCTTTCTCCTTTCTTGACGTTCACACATCAAAATCTAAAGCTTTTTGGCTTGTGTTATACACATTACCCCATTGGACAAGTATGGGGAAAATAGCAAACTATATTGTAATATTATTTCCAGTTTGGTCGAGTAAAGAAGACATATCTGGTAAAAGAAGAAGACATCTGTCAAAGAAGACATTCTGGTAAGATGGGAGAATGACTCCAGCTCGGTCGATATTGGTTCAAAAATGATTAATTTGCACTATAATATTGTAGAACGGAATGTTTTCAACAATATAAAACCTAATCTATAACTTTTGAACTAATATTGACCGAGCTGTAGTAATTTTCCCATCTCCTCAGAATGTCTTCTTTGCTCGAACATACTACACAAGACAATCCGATTGGCCAAATGATGTAAAGAATAAAGGAGTACAATCTATACAAATAGTTACACATAGAACAAATGTATAGAACTATAGAAGAAGGAAGTTCAATCTATAGATATACCACTCCCAATCTCTGGACAAAAGAGCCCTTCCAATTGCCGTACGTTTTCACACACCACACACAGAGCACAGCACTTTCCAAACTCAATTACTACTTTATAATTGAATTTATTGGTAGATCGAACTCGAGAGCGCGCGCGTACGCGTATGAGAGTTTCCTCTTTGATCGCAAATTCGTGGAAAGCCCGTGTGAAGTGTCATTGAAACAGGAGGGAATATTGTATCAAAGCGGGATTTTCAAATCTGGATTTGAAGTGACACTTGGTATCGTGCTTGATTGTGATACCACAATGTTATCAAATGCTTTTGTCAACTTTGATTCAGATTTGTGGGTTTGATAATTTCTGATCCACTGGAAATCAAATCAAATAAGTGTTCCATTCACAAAACACATATTATTATGTTCAAAATGTTACTTGACTTTTTTAGAGATAAAATCAAAATATAAAGGTCTGATTCATAAAACACTTCACATATTGTTGAAAGTGTTACTTGTTTTAATTTTCATTTTGTTGGACCATTTGAAGTTTCTGTTTTAGGATTGCGAATTGGAATTCAACAATGTTATGGAGAGCTTTCTGATACAGGATTGCCAAAGATAAGACTTTGTTGATCTCTGTTGGGAGTATAGCTGATGTAGTGATTTTTTTCTTATTTATTAAGAATCGAATAAGGGGTTTATTCACAGAACACATAGTGTTATAAGTTATGATTATAAGTATATGTAACTGTTATATATTATGTTACTGTTAAAAGTATACTGAACTGCATTTGGAATGCACTCTTTCCGACCGCCAGCTGCCGGAGCGAATTTTTTATTTCGAAGTTAATCACAGTACCCTTTTTCAATTATTTTCATCCATGCATAACATGTTTCTACTTAGTAGTGGTCATTTTTAAATGCAAATGCAAATGGATCATCATTGTAATGCATTTGCATTTGATAATGACCATTAATGAGTCGAAACATGTTATGCATGGATAAGAATAATTGAAAAAGGGTACTGAGAATAACTTCTTATTATATTAAGCGAGCAATTTCTGTATGTATGTATGTTTGTATGTATGTATGTATGTATGTATGTATGTATGTATGTATGTATGTATGTATGTATGTGGAACCACGGATCTAGAAAACGGCTCTAACGATTTCCTCGAAATTTGAAATGTAATATAACCGTGATGGAAAAATAAGATTGCACCTGTCTCATGTCTGGGAAAACTCTCTGGCAGGATTAATAAAAGAATTAAATATTCCTTCATGAATAGTCTCAAGTACTGCGTATAATGGCTGTTATCGTTAGCTGACCAACGCTATCCATCTGGAGTAACATTCAAGTCTATAATACATGTTCATGTCAAAAAATTGTGAGAGGTGATCATATCAATTTTGAATTTATTTTTTACAATAACACATTCATGTAATTCAACAGTTCTGCCGCATACAGTTTCAGAGCGCAGCTCGGTACCAGATATTTTGAAATAGAAAACCTTATTCTCTATATTTTATTGGTTGTGAAAATCAGTAAGTTACATCAAGAAGGGTATAATTATAGTATGTTGAGGTTGACGAGAAAAATCCAACCCTACACACTATTCTATATAACTTCCGACTAGAAATTCATTGTATATTCCCTATCTTGAACGTGTTAGATCGATTAGGGAGTTACACCAAGTGGGGTATAATCTAAAGGAGATTTCTGATTTCTCTCCAGTCGAGGATTCTCATGTAATCCGATATAATGAGCTGTCCAATGAAATCCCTCGTTCCAAACTTCAAGGCGGTTGGAGGACGACTTTTTTCAATTCTCAGCTCTGTAAGGACAATCGGCAAGCTGTTTGTGAGTGTGCATCGGAATGAGAGTGACCCCAGCTACACAGATTCGATTTCAAAAACAGGTTCAGACTGTCCTGACAGAGCTGAGCATTAATAACAGACATTCTTCAACCGCCTCAATTTTTGGCACCAACTATACCATCCCTTGTCTTCCTATTATAGTCTGTCCAAGCAAAGAAGACCCCGGTCAATATTGGTTCAAAAATTAACAATTTGATCTCAAATCGTAGAAAATATTCTGATCCATAATTTGAGACCAAATTTATAATTTTAACCAATATTGATCGAGCTGGAGCCATTTCCTCATCTTGCCGGAGGGTCTTCTTTGCTTGGACAGACTATTATCAACAAATTAAATTCGGCAAGCCTGTTGACAATCATTGAGAGCTAATTAATTCGAAATTTGATAATGTTGATTAATATCGAAAGAGCTGCTCATTGAGTTTGATTATCTCTATTTTAAACATTGCACTCTGATGGGGTTTTCCATTTTCGTGATAAAATGAAAATGAAGAGTATTAATCAAGGAATTGAATGAAGTGGAATGGATTAACTCTTCTAGTTAGGACTGGGAAGCCCTTTATAACAATCAACCCTATTGACTGGCGGCTCGTGCCCACGGAACAGGTGAAGTGCTGTACAGTAAAAGATACGGACACTTCACCTGTTTTGTGGGCACGAGCCGCCAGTGATTTTATGATTAATGTGATTATTGATACATTATGCATTAGTAGCCCTTATAACAAAGTGAACATTGGAAATGTTCATTATACCATCTATGGCCTACTAAATTACACCAAGTTGCCCCAATTCGGAAGTTACATCGATTGGAAATATAAGTAGAACTAGCCGGCAGGCTCGCTTCGCTCGCCTTCTCCGCCTAGCCAGGGGGCTCCGCCCCGTGGACCCCCGACAGTATAGGCAGTGTAAGTGAGTAAAACAGACTCGCTTCGCTCGCTTGCAAAACCTCTGTCAGTGTCAGCTGGAAAACAGCTCGCTTCGCTCGCCTGCAAATTTCGTTCAGAAGGGATTCAAAATTTATTGAGCACAGCATTTCTACATCTAATCTGGACCTGTTTACCTAATTTCAAAATTTATTGCCAATTTGTTCTAAAGAAATCTAAGAAAAACTAGTTCCAAAAAAAGAAAAACCTTGGGAAGTATATCGGACATAGTTTGAAACTTGATTCAATATCATCCAAATTAGTTCATCTATAATCTCGCTGAACCATTGAATTTACAGTTAGGATTTGTCGTATAAAGGCGGAAGATATGCACCCCGCAACACATCTACAATTTTAAAAACCTGATTACTGGCTTAATCTTGAACGGATTGCAAAAATATTTTCACACAACATTTCTAGACCTTATCCGAACCTGCTCACCATATATCAACATTTTCTACCAATTGGTTCTCGAAAAAATGTAGAAAACGTTGAAAAACTATAGAAAAACTAGAATATTTGGCGTATCCTTGAAAAGTCTCTAAAATCCGTTCTTAGCGTCTAAACGTCCAACTGAACATGCCTGCCAAATTTGAACGCATTCGGTTCAGTGGATTTTTAGTTCTGGTGATGAATGAATGAATCAGTATATTATAGAAATAGTTATTTATGATTTTTTGATATGATAAGGATATGAGAAATATAAGTAGAATAACTTCACATCCATTTTTTTATTATTTATACTCATGATAATATTTGAGAATCTATTTTCATTGAGTAACTATGTAGTGAATGTTTGCTAAGCTATTTGGAAATAAAGAATTAGGATTATATTGACCATGATTTACATTATTATTATTTTATAGTATGACTTCATTTTTTTCGTTATTTATACCTATGATAATGGATGTAAGGTTTCACTTTCATTGAATGAAATAAAATTGTAAATTTGAACGCATTCGGTTCAGTGGATTTTTAGTTCTGGTGATGAATGAATGAATCAGTATATTATAGAAATAGTTATTTATGATTTTTTGATATGATAAGGATATGAGAAATATAAGTAGAATAACTTCACATCCATTTTTTTATTATTTATACTCATGATAATATTTGAGAATCTATTTTCATTGAGTAACTATGTAGTGAATGTTTGCTAAGCTATTTGGAAATAAAGAATTAGGATTATATTGTCCATGATTTAAATTGTTATTATTTTATAGTATGACTTCAATTTTTTTTCTGTTATTTATACCTATGATAATGGATGTAAGGTTTTACTTCCATTGAATGAAATAAAATTGTATTAATCATGAGTATATATAGTCTGGCCAGCAAAGAAGCTCTGGCAAGATGGGAAATGTCTCCAGCTTTGTCAAAATTTTTTCAAGAATGATAAATGTGGTCTCAATAGTAGATCAAATTGTTTCCTGCAATTTGAGACCATATTAATAATTTTTGAAACAATATTGACCCAGCTGGAGTCATTTTCCAATCTTGCCAGAGGCTCTTCTTTGCTTGGTCAGACTATAGTAAATATGTTTGTTTAGCTATGTGGAAATGAATAATTAATATTATATTGATCATGATTACCATCAATTTTTATATTATTGTACATCTCTGTTTAGCTATGTGGACATGAAGAATTTTTATTTGAACTGATTCGAAACGTACGTCTGAAAAACCGACAAAACACTAATAACACTTGGACTTGTAAATAAGTCATAAATCAACACCTAATACAGATAAATGAGTTCATTCGAGACTTTTGGCATTGCGAGTTTTCCGAACGCGTATACCGTGTCTAGAATAAGCGAACAATGATTACCAATGACAACTGACAATTGTATAGGCTGTCCAAGCACAGAAGACCCTCCGACAAGAACAGAAAATGACTCCAGCTCGATCAATATTGGTTCAAAAAATATTGATTTGATTTCAAATTGTAGATCAGAATGTTTTCTACGATCTGAGATCAAATGGATAATTTTCGAACCAATATTGACCGAGCTGAAGTAATTTTCTCATCTTGCCAGAGCGTCTTCTTTGCTTGGACCGACTATATTGATAACAATATCCTAGGCGAAGTTAAGTCGGTCGAAAATAAAACACTTGAAACACAATTGTATGCAAGGCAATGGAAATGGAATGCGCTATTTTCAAATTATGGTTGTGAATGATGGGTCTATATCTATTCATGGTCTTCATACACAGGCGAAGTTAGGACTCATAGGTCCTTTCTTACACTTGACCTTGATGTTAAGCTTGATTGTTATTGATATTATCAATACAATATAAGCTAGTGTAATTTAATACTATTAAATAATTAAAGTTCCAAGTGTGAACAGAACCTTTATCTTTAATTTATAATGTGATGAAAATTGAGAAGAAGAGACGTTTTGGACATTGTACTTCAATCCTATTGTATTTTTAATCTAGAGAACAATAAAAATAATAATATTCGTGTAACCTGGTTGGCTCAATGAATAAATATTATTTGAGGAATGCATTTTAAGGAATAATGGGATCATATTATTGAGAGGACAAAATTGGCGAAACAAAATATTATCAATAGATTTCATCATTATCAGAGTTATAGTGCATTATGATCTTATTTTATTCAAAAATTTCCAAGTTTATTCAATCTTTTCATAGTAATTATTGATTTTTTGTTTGATCAGTAATGTGTATAGTTGTAGTAGTAGTTGTTAATTAATTTAAAATTGTTTGACTGTTTATTTTGAGAATTATCAAGTTAGATTTTATGTAATACAACCAACTATTGGACTGATTGTAAAAATTGGTAGAGGAACATTTTTAGGAAAAATCCTTTTGCACTCTGAATTGCAAATTATTATAACTCAAATTTTTATTTTAATGGAATAATATCACGTACAATAGTTGTTTTGAACTGTATTTCATTCAAGAAATAGTTTTGGAATCAAAATTGATTTTACATTCATAAATATTCCATGTCAAGGTTCAAGGAGTTTCGCAAATTCACACTCAAAGTGAGATTTTAATACTTTTTAACATCTTTATGAACAATATTTTTTGCAGTCTGTTGAAGAACCAAACCGAGAGAAAATTTTGTTCCATATCTGAGAAGGTTGATAGAAAAAATATCTATCATCACAATAATTATGTTATGAAATATTCAAGCTCATTCATCATTAATCATATAAATGATACAGCAATATCATTATTTATCAGCCTCCATTGAAACATTGTATCCGAATTCCTCTCGATTGATCCATCAACCAAAAAAGTAAATTTAGATCTAGAAGTAGCAGGTTTTTGAATCTCACTTGATTTATAATTCCAATTATGTTATGGGAGATTATGTTATGGTTCAAAAATTATCAATTTGATCTCAAATTGTGGGAAACAATTTGATCTACTATTGAGACCACATTTATAATTCCTGAACAAATATTGACCAAGCTGGAGTCATTTTCCCATCTTGCCAGAGGCTCTTCTTTGCTTGGCCAGACTATAGCAGAATTCAGAATCCTACTCAATCTTCTCATGGGTTTAATAAATGATATAGTCTGGTCGGACAAAGAAGACATTTTGGCAAGATTGGAGAATGATTAAAGCTTAGTCAATATAATTCTAAGATTCTTAGCTATAGTCACAAATTATGAATTAAAACCTTTTCTTTAATTTGAGATCAAATTCATAATTTTCGAACCAATATCAACCGAGCTGGAGTCATTTCTCCATCTTGCCAGAATATCTTCTTTGCTCGACCAGACTATTAACTTGGTGAAGCTCCAGTGTCTCTTTCTTACGTCATCCGAATTTCATGTTTTATATCGCATCTAATTATAAATTTAAATTTGGACCTCCGGAGAACAGCCGATCCACTATAATCGCGCTTTTCACGCTGATAAATAGTAGAAAGACGTTAAAAACGCGTCTGTTTTGAAGCCAACTTAATATTTTCAACTACTAATAAACTGCTAATTATTTGTGTTAATGACTAGTAATCATTTACTACTGTGTAATGTATTCATGCCATTAAGCTACTATATCTGTTAAAGCAAAGAAGACCCTCTGGCAAGATTAGAAAATGACTCAAGCTCGGTCGATATTGATTAAAAATTATCAATTTGATCTCAAATTGTAGAAAACAATTCAATATACTATTGAGAGCACATTTATAATTTTTGAACAAATGCTGACCGAGCTAGAGTCATTTTCTCATCTTGCCAGAGGATCTTCTTTGCTTGGACAGACTATGGCACAGTGGGTGATCCAAATAACGTAGGTATTACGCACAACGTATTTTGACGATGATTGGAATAGTTAACGAAAATAATTTAATTATTTTAAGTAATCTTATAATCAGTTATATCTTCAATTTCAATTTTATTTTATGCATATATAATTATATATCATGTTCTTATTTTATAGAACCCAGTCATCATAACACTGAAACTCAAGAGTATAGTAGTTTAGTTTTTCCAAGCAAAGAAGACCCTCTGGTTGGATGGGAAAATGACTCCAGCTTGGTCAATATTCGTTCAAGTATAATGAATGTGGTCTTAAAAGTAGAAAAATTGTTTCTTACAATTTGAGACCAAATCGATAATTTTTGAAACAATATTGAATCGAGCTTGATTCATTCCCCCATCTTGCCAGAAGGTCTTCTTTGGTTGGACAGACTTTATCACTAGATTCGGAAAGCAATCCTTGAATTAGGAGTTCAAATTAGGTTTTACACCTGGGAAAGGTTCGCTAATGGATGCGAATTTCCCATAAAATTCTTCAATATAAAATCGAATGCTATTCCAAGTAATGGAATGCTATTGGCTAGCCTAAGAATAATGAGTGATTAAAATAAAGTACAGCTATTTCAAATATTTTATAATCTATTCTGAAAACGATTTTAAAAACATATTCTGAAGAACTTTTGTGAAACTCTTTGATCGCTGAATGAACATATCGTTCCAAAATTAGATTAATTCTCCAAACTAGAATAACCTGACTCCATGGCATAACGTTTAATTGAGCAATTTCTCGTTTGCACATACTTATACTGTAGTTATAATAATCAATATATTCTTCTTCAATTCATTGAACTAATATTCAGTCATAAATAAATTCAGTCATAAATAATAACATGAACTAAAGTCAGCCGATTCATATAGGCCTAAACTTATAATTTTCATTCTGTTGAATAATAACTTGAACAGCTGATAGACATTGTGTTATAGGTTCATCGTCAACAAGTGTTGTTTTTCTAAACCCTTCTCAATAATACTCTCAACCTAGGAATCTGATATTTTTTTTAGATCTCTCAAGCTGTAACAGCTCAATTTCCATTTAAGAAAATGCATTCAATAAGATACTCAAGATAATTTTAATGTATCAAATTGAGGACAAACAATACGTTTCAATGATACAAGATCTCCAATTCGATTGATTTATCTGGTTCAGTCATGTAAGGTTGGTATTGAACGGTAAGATTTCTATTATCATATGAAATCATATGAGAAGATATAACAATATGTTTTTTTAAGTTCATATCTTTTCATATGATACCGTGTAACACCGGCCTAATACATTGTGTAGGCTATATTCTTGAAAGAAAATTGACCTGTGGTCGATAGCTTTATAGTGGAATGAACTATAGTTCAAGCAAAGAAGAACCTCCAGCAAGTTGAGAAAATGACTCCAGCTTGATCAATATTTGTTCAAAAACCAAAAATGTGTTCTTAATAGTAGATCAAATTGATAATTTTTGAACCAATATTGACCGAGCTTGAGTCATTCTCTCATCTTGCCAGAGAGTCTTCTTTGCTTGGACAGACTACAGTAGCTTCAAAAAACAAACATACGTTTCAATATTGACATGAAAGCTTTCAACACATTGTTTTATTTGGGACATCTAAATCCTTGTGAATGTATTTTGGGAGGGAATTGAGCTGTGGTAATCAATATTATTTTAATTCAAAATAATAATTTTTGAGTAACAATCACAAAACACAATAATTACCTGTATAATCGTAATCCGTATCTCACACTTTTCCAGGTTAACTCATAACCCTAAACACTTATCTCACAGTAATCTACTCACTGTTTAACACCGTAATAAAATACACAGTAATCTATTACTGTATTCACACACAATCACTGCGTCAGTTACTGGGGGGATGATAACTGATTACCTTACAGGTTATGTGCTAAGGGTAGGTAGGGGTGAGCTAAGCACTGTTCCACACTTATTCAAATTTGTCGCGGGTTTTCGTCAACGTTTTCGCGCACATTTTGAGTTGTAAACCAATCTTTCCGGTTGTTTTTTTGTAAACAAATCGTTGAATTGTGAACGCAGATGTGGTTTAAACGGTGGATCGAACGTAGACGAGCTTGCGACGAACGGTTTGATACTGAGCAAACACTGTTAGTACCGATGGCAGCCTGTAGATGGCGTCACGGTGCATTGTGGGAGCGCAGCGCTGCCGGTTGGAGGGAAATTTTTGGCGCGAATTATTTCCCGCCAAATCCTCCCGGCCAATAGAGAACCGAGTACGCACTCGGTTGACGAGACAATTGTTGCGTGTACCCACAAAAACTTAATTGTCGCGTTGGTTTTTGAGCTATCTATGAACTCTCTTATTGATTTCTGTTGAAAAAGCTAGCTAGTTTCAACTGAATTACACAGTAGTTGTATTGAGCTAACGAATAAAACTACAAAGGCTGTCTTATCACAGCTGTAGGCTATAGAGCATATAGCATATAGTCAAGCTTGCAGCAAACGTTTCAACTCTCAGGCTGAGGCCGCACTGCCGGTGGGTAGAGCGTGGTGGGTGGAGGGTAGATGATAAACATAATATGGACAACATAACTTAAAAAAGCAGTATGACGTTAAACCATTCATACGATGTATTACTGTGGATGGTATGTTCTATAGATTTACCATCTACCCTCTACCCTCCATGCTCTACCCACCGGCAGTGCGGCCTCAGCCTCAGTACAGATAAAAATCTGTAGATCTCGTCAAGGTGCATTGTGCTGTATGAGCATTGTTGTATATAGTCTGACCAAGCAAAGAAGACCCTTTGGCAAGATGGAAAAAGGACTCTAGCTCGGTCAATATTCATTCAAGAACTATAAATGTGGACTTAGTAGTAGATCTAATATTGTTTCCTACAAATTGAGATCAGATTGATAATGTTTGAACCAATATTGACCGAGCTTGAGTCATTCTCCCAGAGGGTCTTTTTTTGCTTGAACAGAATACAGTGTAATGCTTCAAAAATGTATGTTTGGATCATATTTTTCCCGACAGCCTCGATAATTCTCCCATATTTTGAATACCTTTCTATGATATGTGATTCGGAAACCAACAAATCTACTGATTTTTCCAGCTTTTTCAATTCAGAGAACATTGAGAATAACTTTTTGAACATAAAATTTGAAATAGTCTTTTCAATGTTGATTCTAGTTTGAAAGCTTCAAAATCATGAAATTTATGGATGAAAAAGGTGAATATCCAAGGATAGTGTATAATAATATGATTTATTATCGAATGAGGGGTGAATGGAAATTATTGTTGTGGATGGATAGAATACCTGAGCTTAGTTACAGACAATTCAAAGAGAAAGAGAGAAAAAGAAGAAGAAGAAGAAGAAGGAGGAGGAGGAGAAGAAGAAGGAGGAGAAGAAGAAAAAGAAGAAGAAGGAGAAGAAGAAGAAGAAGAAGGAGAAGAAGAGATTTGTTGACAGTTATTGAGGAATGATTGCAAATAATGAACTTGTCTGAAAGTTTCATAGGCTAATTGCATTTAAACTTGGGATTCCTTTCAATTACGAAACTCAAACAAAACATTTGAGTGCAGAATGAGAAGAGGAAAATGATGAATTGAGAAGGAGGAGAAAGTAGAGAGATGGGAAAGATGGGTAGACGAGGATGAGAGTGGAGAGAGAAAGACAAATAGAGAGTGAGAAGACAGGGTTGAATAATTGTAATGTGTAAGAGATAAGAGGGAGAAACAGAGAAGAAAAAGTAAGACAAGAGGGGAAAGGGAGAAGAGAAAAGAAGAAAGAGGGGGAATGAAAAGAGAAGAAAGAAAGGACTCAAACATTTCGAAGTTTCAAGCAGGATAGAAAAGAGCAGAAAAAGATGGAGGACTAGTGGAAGAAGAAAGAGGATATAAATTAAGAAGAAACGTCGATTAACGAATCAACGAGAAGTGGATTGGAGATGATGGAGGAGAAGGAGGAGACGAAGGAGAAGGAGAAGTAGGAAGCGATGAAGGAGAAGTAGGAGGAGGAGAAGAAATAATGTGGAACAAGAAAGAGAATTGAGATAAAAAGGAGAAAAAGTTGTAGGAGGAGCAGGAGAAGTAGAAAGGAGGTAGAAGTAGTTGGGATTAAGGAGAGGAGGGCGTTTGGAGAAATGAAGGAGGAGGAGAAAAAGAAACAGCAGGAGAAAGAGAAAAGAAATAGGTGGATGTTGGGAGGAGGAATATCGATTGAATAGTACATTATTCTTCTATTTGTTAGTTGTAAAGTGGTTGGAAAAGAGAGAAGAAGGTAAAAATAGAAAAAGGAAGACGTGATGAAGAAGAGAAAAGGATTGGGGAGAAGACAGAAACGAACAAGAAAGAGAAGTTGAAGTGAAATAGGGTCAAAAGCGATAACTTATAACGAGTGAAATGTTATGCCGACCACAACTTGAAAAGTTGGTCTCAAACTACTGCTGACTTCAAAAACTTAGTCAGTCGACGAATGACTGTTATCAGTTCTCAGCTGTCAGTACAGTCGGCGAGCTGTCTACAAGAGGACATCAAAACGAGAGCAACCCCAGCTATACTAACTCGTTTTTGAAGACAGCTTCAGACTGTCCTAACAGAGCTGAGCAATTATAAAAGTCATTCGCCAACCGCCTTAATGTTTGGCATCAGCTGTACAGACTTCAACCAACTTCCATTTGCACCGTGAAATTTCAATGACATCATTGAGAATTCCGCCTCAACAGAGTTTGAAGAATTCTGCTCTCAATGGAGATATCTTGTAGATATCTGGACTGGAAAACCTTATCAAATAATAAAAATAATCCACTATTGGATAAACCACTAAATTTAGGGCTTTGCTGTGTTCATGAATAATTGAAAATTAAAATTTGACTCAAAAATAGAGATGCTAATAATAAAAACACTAAATGGCTATATGAATATACAAAGGACTTCTGAAACTGCAAATATTGACCAATGTACTAAAAGTTCATTGTACTTCAGAACTTCAGTACATTGGTCAATACAGTACTCAGTACTCTAGTACATTGGTCAATACAGTAGAACGCCGATTATCCAAACTAATTGGGACCGGGATCAATTCGGATAAGCGAAAATTCGGATAATTGGACATGGATTCTTATTGGAGGAAAACAATGTGTTAAACATGGAATTAACATTGGTACATTTGAAAAGTATAGTGTAGTGATGTAAAATTGATATGGAGAGCAAAACGAATACTGTACTATAATATTACAATACAGTAAGTACAATAGTACTAAGTACAATAATTTAATAAGTACTACAACACATCGCCTCACCTCACTACGATCACGTCGTGAACGCTTATTTATTTATTACTACGCTTGAAACCGATTTGGATAATTGGCGATTTGGTTAATCAGCGTTCGAATAATCGGTGTTCTACTGTATCATATAATGCAGTTGAATAAGTCCTTTGTCTATTCATATAGCAATATAATAATAGAGATTCTAATAAATAGTTATCAATATTATACAGCAGTTGGTGTACTAATATCTAATAATTCTTCCATTGATAAAAACACATATTGCCATAGGCTTACTATGAGTATAGTCTGTCCAAGCAAAGAAGACCCTCCAGCGAGATGAGAGAATGACTAAAGATCGATCAATTTCGGTTCAAAAACTATTTATTTATTTGATATTGAATTGTAGGGAACAATTTGATCTACAAATAAGACTAAATTTATAATTTTTGAAGAATAAATTACTTCTTGTAGTCTAATTTATTCCTTGAAGAAATATTGACCAAGCTAGACTCATTTTCCCATCTTGCCAGAAGGTCTTCTTTGCTTGGACAGCCTATAGTATTGATAAAATTTGTAGAATTTGTAGATAGTGATATTGTAAAATCTATCCACTATAAGAAAACTCGGATTTTGTCAAATTTCACTAACTTATTATAAAAGCTTACAGAACCAGGTTTCACAATTGACCAATGCATTGATGAAGATAATATTATTAATGGAAATATAAACAATAATATTATTGATGGGAAAATTGATCGAAATTAGGTTTAAAAAAGTTCTAAGATGAATAAAACTTTGTAATCTTCCTAATTTGAAAATATGATCGTAGTAGCTCGAAAGGTTTTTTCAATAATCCACATTAAGTAATGGAAATACAATTTCGAAAAAAATCACAAAAAACGAGGCTCACAAATTTTTTACCGTATCTAGACAACATAATTTTCTCGAAAATAATAATTCTCGAGGAGTGTAATAAATTATCAGACCCGTCCTGAAAAAATATGAAATCTCTCTCATCTTCTCAATAGTAAATGATGGGAATCTGTGATAATCTGCCCATAAAAATCAGTAGAAGATTAATTTTGAAGTATCTTGAAAAGAAAATGGCGTTCGTTTCTTTCAACGGAAACTCATTCTGTTGGGTCATTCGCCGCAACGCGAAAAACTTTCCAACATCATTAATAATGCTGGCTATAGTTTGTCCAAGCGAAGAAGACATTCTGGCAAGATGGGAAAATAGCTTCAACTCAATCAATATTGGTTCAAAAATTATAAATTTGGTCTTAAATTGTAGGAAACATTCTAATGTACAATTTGGGACGAAATGTATAATTTTTTAATCAATATTAAACGAGTTGAAGTGATTTTCCCAACTTGCCAGGATGTCTTCTTCGCTTGAACAGACTGTACTTTCCTCTTGAATCTATGTTCTGACAAGTCTATGAGACTAATTTCGTACGGGGCAAAAAAGGTTCCCTTCAAGAATATTTCTCATTTTTATTTCTCTCTTCTCTAAAAAGAAATTTTCATGAACACAGTCATGATTGTCTACTCCAAAAATCAAGTATACCTGGTGTTTAACATTGAAGTGATACATTATTTTATTCGAAATACATCATAATATATCCATAAATAAATCAATCAAATATAATTATTAATTATGTATAATTATTTGATAAGTAATTCATCAATAATTATGTGACTGAGACATGATCATTGATGCTTTTCAACTCATTTCTGTGCTTGTATATCAATCAATATAATAATTCTTAATCATTTATAATTATTTGATTGTTAATTCATCAATAATGTGACTCAAATATTACAAAGTTATCGATGCTTGGATATCGATCAAAATTTAATTCTTAATCATTTATAATTATTTGATTGATGAATCATCAACAATGAAACTTAAATATTACAAAATTAATAATGCTTTTCAACTCATTTCTGTGCTTAGATATTATTGGGTTGCATACGGCCGTGTTCTATCATTCAAGATTCTATGAAATCTTACATTTATTTTTTCTTTATTCCATCCAAAATGAAATCTAGGATCATGATAGTTCCAGATTTTGAAAAAAATTTTTTAGAAGACAAAAATACACAAAGAAGAAAAAACACAAATACATAACAGAACAGGAATTCATGTTTCCTACAAACAATAATATGAAAACGCAAACACAAAACGAAACACCCAAACAGCTTCAAAGAAATTAATAATTATTTATTCCATTCTATATAAAAACAAGGATAACATAAGAATAATATTAATATTATAATTATCATAGGATAATAGTTGTGGATTTTGAAATAAACTCCTCAGAAAACAAGAATACAGAGGAGAAGAAACACAAATGGAGAAACCGGAATTTGTATTACCTACAAACAATAATGATAAGAAAACAAAAACACAAACAAAGATCCAAAAAAAAAATCGAATAATGATACATTCCAAAACCTGCTTAAAGCTCGACTTAAAGAGTATTATATCCTCACTTTCAAAGACATAAAAACTATAAAAGAATCATCCTATAGTTCTATGCTCTCAACATCTCAACGATTGCTCCATATCCACACAAAAGGCACATGTTATTCAGCTGTTTACAATTTGCAATACAAGACTCTACACACGTTCACACATGCAAACAATCACCTTCACTCACCTCAAATGCTGTCAGTGTAATCGCGGCTTATTCTGGCATGCTATAGTCTGTCCGATCAAAGAAGACATTCTGGCTACATGGGAAAATGGCTCCAGCTCGGTCAATATTGGTTCAAAAATTGAAAATTTGGTTCAAAATTGTAGAAAACATTATAATCTACAATTTGAGACCGAACTGATAAATTTGAACTAATATTGATCGAAGTGGAGTCATTTTCCTATCTTGCCAGAATGTCTTCTTTGCTTGGACAGACGAAGTGTGTGTGTTAGGCGACGCTTACCTGCACAGAAAACAAATCGAATACATTAGACACAACAAAGACAGAACTGGTTGAAAATACGAATAAATTTGCATGCGACAGCCGGCTCTTGAATGGTTTTGAATGAGTTGAGGAAGAGGAGGAGGAGGAGGAGGAGGAGTAGGAGGAGGAGGAGGAGGAGGAGGAGGAGGAGGAGGAGGAGGAGGAGAAGGAGGAGGAGGTGGAGGAGGTTGGGGAGGAGGAGGAGGAGGAGGAGGAGGAGGAGGAGAAGAAGGAGGATGAGGAAGAGGAGGAGGAGGAGGAGGAGGAGGAGGAGGAGGAGGAGGAGGAGGAGGAGGAGAGGAGGAGGAGGAGGAGGAGGAGGAGGGAGGAGGAGGAGGAGGAGGAGGAGGAGGAGGAGGAGGAGGAGGAGGAGGAGGAGGAGGAGGAATAGTTCTAGATGCTTCAAAATAGTTTGAGAGAGATATAGCTTGTCCAAGCATAGAAGTCATTTCACCAGGATGGGAAACTCGGTCGATATCAGTTTGAAAATTATGAATTTCGTGTCAAATTGTGGAGCAGAATTTTTCCTACGATTAGAGGACAAATTAATAGTAGTTTCAATATTTTGGTTCAAAATTGTAGAAAGCATTCTAATCTACAATTTGAGACCAAATTAATAATTTTTGAACCAATATTGACCGAGCTGGAGTCATTTCCATATCTTGTTAGAACGTCTTCTTCGCTTGGACAGAGTATACAGCTGGATCCAAAAATTTTGGCGGTTGGCGATTACAGTTATCGATGCTTAAATCTGTCAGGACACTCTGAAGCCGTCTTCAAGAGCGAATTAGTATAGCTAGGGTTATTCTCATTTGGATTTACTCTCACAGACAGTTCGACAACTGCTCTGACAGAGCTGACAGTGACAAACCGTCAGGCTGAGGCCGCACTGCCGGTGGATAGAGCCTGGAGGGTGGAGGGTAGTTGGTAAATCTATAAAACATTCACACAATCCACAGTAATACATCGTATGAATGGTATGACGTCATGCTGTTTTTTGAGGTTATGTTGTCCATATTTAAGAATTTCAAGATGGCGTCTTGAAATTCTTAAATATGGACAACAACCTCAAAAAACAGCATGACGTCAAACCATTCATACAATGTATTACTGTGGATGGTGTGTATGCTCTATAGATTTACCAACTACCCTCCACCCTCCAGGCACTACCCACCGGCAGTGCGGCCTCAGCCTCAGCGACAGAGACATCAGATGACTAACCGTTTTCTATTCTAAATGTTTAGGCCTATAATGTTTATGATGTGATTCTTTTAAATGATCGTACCTTTCTTCACAACTAGTTATTCATTCAGTTGCCAATATTTAAAATGATTATCAAATGAAATGATGAAAATATTCTTTATTAGGCGGAGTTAGGACTAGGAAGTCCTTTCTACCACTCAACCTTATTGAACCTAGCACTGGCGGCTCGTGCCCTCGAAACAGGTGAAGTGCCCGTATCTTTTAATGTACAGCACTTCACCTGTTTCGTGGGCACGAGCCGCCAGTGGAACCTAGTTTAATATTTCCAGTATCGGAAGTCTTTCGAGTAGCCAATTATGTTTCACAAATAATTAGGAAATTCAATCCAATAAGAAATTATTTTCAAGAAAACATTTGATAACTTCAATACCAAACTTCCTTTTAAATTTTTTGACCACTAAGACATGTTCCCAGTCCCCATCACTAAAAGTTCCTCAAACATGTAACGAAACTCCCACCAATCATTATACTGTATCATTCAAACATGTTCGTTGAAAAAAAGTGCTGCAACATGCTGTAATACAATTTTGTTGTGATAAGAACGACGATTCTTCCGTTGAATAAATATTGAACCTGAAGGAGATGGAGTGTGATTGGCAAGTCGATGTATTTACTTTACGGTCGATCAGAATTTACATTGGAGAACCGATTTCCAGTGATGAAACGATTGTGAGGAAAAAACGATTCGACTAGTTGAATGTGATGTGTGGGATTATACATTTGAATGTCACACATTCCAGATAGTGAAAAATGTGAATGAAGTACGAAAAAATAAAGAAGACGAAAAGGAAATAACTTTTTTCGTAAAAATCTCAACACTTTTTACATAATGTAAAATAGTTTACATAATAAAGTAACATAATAATAGTTTACATGATGTTTTACATAATAAAGGGGAAAATACTTTTTTTGATCACATTATTGGTCAATAGATATAAATATATAGATATACATCTGAATAAAGTGTTCAAGTACAACTTAAACGATGAAAAGAATGACTCCAACTAAATTAAAATTTATGATTTATGAAGTTGGAATATTTGCTCGAAAAAATTCTTTCAGAATTAAAGTTCTGGGCCTCATTTATTTTTGAAGTTCTAGTCTCAAACCAAGCATCTATTGTCTCTTCTAATTCCAAAAACACCGCCTGAGCCAAGCTGAATAACAACCCTAATCAATAACATTATCGGTTCAAGCAAGTAAGGAGTAGGCCTAAACGAAACCTTCCTTCCTTACCTCCTTTGGGAGATTGGCTGTCGTTAGTAGAGACAGTTAGTCGTTTCCCATCTCTGAAGGAATAGTAATTGTTGCATTACACTCTAACTGATCAACTGCATTGTTATTCAGAGGTGTACCACGCCACCAATTGGTTGCAAAGACTGGCGTATGGTTGAGAGGATCAACGTGCTAAGCTAACCACACGTTACCTCTATCCTGGTTGATGATTATTTGCTTGCTGTATGGTCTGTCCGGCCGGTGGGGAATTCGAGCGGGATGGAGGGGGCGGCTTCGGCTCGGTCATTGTTGGTTCGGGGACTGTGAGTTCTGATTGAGAATTTATGGCTTTTGGGCCGGTATTGGCCGGATTGGAGCCGTTTTCCATCTTGCCGAGGTATCTTCTTTGCTCGGACGGGCTGTATTAATAGTGGAGTGAATATGAAACTGGCAACCAGCTGGTAGGCTGCTAGGCCCTTCATGGGCTGTTGAGCCATTGAGACAGACTACAAGTAACCACCCAACTTTTTGAGTGTCAACTTCACCAATAACTACTTATTCTCACTAAGAAAATGTGTACTTATAAATGAAAATATGAATAGGATGATGTCATGATTTCAAATGAGAAGTTTATATAGTCCAGTCAAGCAAAGAAGAGCCTCTGGCAAGATGGGAAAATGACTTAAGCTCGGTCGATATTGATTCAAAAATTATTGATTTGTTCTCAATTGCAGGAAACATTCTGATCTACAATTTGAGACCAAATCAATCATTTTTGAACCAATATTGAACGAGCTGGAGTCATTCTCCTATCTTGCCAGAGGTTCTTTTTTGCTTGGCCAGACTATATTTGTGGTACTAATTCAACTTTGTTCATTGACACTTGAAAATGACTCTTAAGAAAAAAACATCTCGTCTTGAAAGAAATAATGATTTCAAGAATGCTGTGATCTCTAATGTTCTTTCAAATACATTATACACTTGAGTATATTGTAAAGGTGATATTGTGTTAGATTATCCATATCAAATGAAAAGACAAGGTGTTGTAAAACCACTGATTCATCAGTCTTAATTTTTTTTTAAATCCCTGGTTTAACAATAACTTGTCTTCACATTCGATAAATGCATAATCAGTAGCCCTGAAAAATTATAGACACAGAGAATAGTAGCCTATTCTACAATGTTCCTCATCATTCTCTGAGGGAAAAAATAAAATGTGTCAAAGATGAGGTTGAGGTTAATGGTGAAAATAGAATTCCAGATAATATTTGCTCAGCTGTGCTCCAGAATCCATCAAACCCTTGACTGTTGCTCGCCTCACTCTATTGAAGGTAAATATTGGTGAAGTCTTTCCAAGCAAAGAAGACATTCTGGCAGGATGGAAAATCACTCCAGCTCGATTAAAAATTATAAAATTGGTCTCAAATTGTGAATCACAATGTTTCCTACAATTTCAAACCAAATTTATAATAAAATTTTGAACCAATATTGACCGAGCAGGAGTAATTTTCCTATTTTCCCAGAACTCTTTCTTCTCTTGGACAGACTTTATAACTTTATGCTTATAATAACTTATACTATTGCGAATGATTTATTTGTATGATTGTATGGTTGTATTTGTATGTATTTAATTTATTTCATTAGTTTGCTTGAAAGCACATGAAGTAGGAAATAATGAAGTTTTCAAATGAAAATATTGGGAATCATCATAAATACTCAATTCCACTGGAAATAAGATGTTTCAACAAAAAATCAGAAACTCAATAACAAGCAAATCAAAGAATTCAGCCATTTTCACTGCTCTAACCAACTTTGTTGAATAACATTCGAAATAGTTACTAATTCAGCCAGCAGATGGCAGTAGCAATAGGGTGACTTGCTTTGACTTCCATTGCACACGCCTTCGAGCTCCGCCTACAATCAAAATGGTCAAAAAGATCGGGTAGAAAAGTTTTCAAATTTAACCAGTAGATGAAAGCAGTTGATGGGTGATGTTTAAGATTTGACTTGGACACGCCTTCATGCCCCGACTGCTCTTCTCTTATTGGTTGACAGTGTTTCATGAGTTCTGTCTTAGAAGATGGCTGCTAGCTAGGGAATGATGGATGGTGTATCATACACAAAAATCACGCTGATTTACTATCGACGATCTTGTGTTAATATAAAATATATATTTATGTTCTCAAGATGGTATTTTATTCTCAAGTTAGTATTTTAGAATTTATTAATAGAATTTAGACTTAGTTTTAATTCCATTGTGTGACTTAGGCCAGAACTAGACTCCAATAGTTTTATGCTGTATGGAATAGGATGAAAATATTATTTCGCACTCTCATCTTTAACTCATTAACTTTATTTTTATACGATGATAATGAAATATAACTTGAACTCTCGATGATCTAATTAATCGTCCTCTTGCCCAAAAAAGTTTGAAAAACTTCAAAAATTCGGTGAAAATATTAGTATTATAGGATTACTATACGGAGTAGTACGGATCACACACTCCGCACACCCCACGCGAGGGCCCTGCACTTGGATCTGTCAGGACAGTCTGAAGCGAAATCTAAGAGCGAAATCTAATCTTATCAATCCCTGGTTCAGTGTTAATGAGAGGGATGTTTTTGAACATTTCTCTCCAAGAATTTACATTTATATGTCTAATCTATTTCCTGTAGTTATAACTACAGAATATAGATACACCAGCCAACAGGCTCGCATCGCTCGCCTTCTCCGCTGGACCCCCGACAGTATAGGCAGTGTAAGTGAGTCAAACAGACTGGCGTCATTACTAGCGTAATCATGAACAGATTGCAAAATAGTATATTACATAATGAGTGTGGAAAAGGCGTTTTTACAAATGAATAATTATGTTCTCCAAACGAGCGGTATTGGCCGGGCTGGGGTCGTTTTCCCGTCTTGTCGGAGTGTCTTCTTTGCTTGGATGGACTGTATAGTTTGGTGAATGTGAAACTGGCAACCAGCTGGTAGGCCTAGGCCCTTCATAGGGCTGTTGCGCCATTGACAAACAAACAAACAAATGAGCGGTACACAAGTTTGAAAAATAATTGTGAGTTTGTAAACTTTTCCACACGAATTATGTACATTTATTTTCGTTATACTAGACTGAAAAGCATTTATTAAAACCTTAAACAACTAAAAATATTAACTGAAGCCAACATAACCTCAACACAACACTAGAACAAACACACACACTGAACTGTCATGGCGGCTCGTTTGACTCGTTTATTCATACGTCGGAGTTTGGAAAAAAAGCTGGACTAGATTTTCAGTGCTGTAATTATCATCGTGATGATGACTAGTGCTGTAATAATCATCAAAATGATTATTCCCGCATTCAGAAAAGCTGATCTTTGATTCTCCTGTAAACGGCAATTTTCCAAACGCAAATCTAGCTTGGTAAGTTGTGTATTACATACGAGTATGGGGAAAATATTTTAACACAACATTTCTATACCTTATCCGGACCTGCCCACCAAATATCAACATTTTCTACCGATTGGTTCTTGAAAAAATGAGGAAAACGCCGAAAAACTATAGAAAAACTAAAATATTTGGCGTATCCTTGGAAAGTTTTCAAAATGCGTTCTTAGCGCGCGTCTAAACGTCCAACTGAACATGCCTGCCAAATTTGAATGCATTCGGTTCAGTGGATTTTTAGTTCTGGTGATGAATGAATCAGTCAGTGCCATTTCGCTTTTATAGATATAGATGTATAGAATGTATGTATAATGTCTACCGTTAGCTTAATTTGATCCCATATTCGAGTCATTTTCCTAATTTTCATAGTCTATAATTAGCCAACTCAAGCTAACCATAACACTAAAAATGTAATTTTTCTCTTCACTTATAGCATTAGCATAGGAATCGAACCTATTTGCTGTAGCCTATTATGTCGTAATCTACATGAATAAAGTGATTGAATCTGAATCGTAATCCCTTCTTTTCATTACATTCTTCCTTTTCTATTCCTCCCTCTTTCTCCTCTTCTTCTTCTTATTCTTCTTCTTCTTCTTCTTCTTCTTCTTCTTCTTCTTCTTCTTCTTCTTCCCCTCATCATTCTTTTCCTCACCTAGAGAGGGTTAGTATGTAGGTACAGAGGAGGAGGAGGAGGTAGTAGGACGTGAAAAGAAGTAGAAGAATATGAGGAGGAGGAGGAGTTGGGATAGAAGCAGGTGCAAAGGAGTGGGAGGGTAGTAGTAGGAGGAGGAGGAGGGGGAGGAGGAGGGGGAAGGAGAAGGAGGAGGAAGAGTAGTAGTAGTAGGAGAAGGAGGAGGAGGAGGAGGAGGAGGAGTAGGAGGAGTTGGTGGATGAGGAGGAGGTAAGAATGAAGAGGTATAGTCTGTCCATGCAAAGAAGACATTCTGACAAGTTGGGAATATTACTCCAGCTCGATCAATATTGGGTCAAAAATTATAAACTTGGTATCAAATCTTAGGAAACATCCTAAACCAGAATTTGAGAGCAAATTCATCATTTTTGAATCAATATTGACAGAGTTGGAGTCATTTGCCCATCATGTCAGAATGTCTTCATTGCTTGCACAGACTATATCAGTGAGGCTCCCTCACATTATAATGGGGCCTCCTTACCAGTAAGCCGTAGACATTACCTTATTGATCACTCCACAGGTGGATGGAGCAGTTAGTTCTCGAATCGACCGTTAGGCAGCGCTAGCGTCTCGGTACAACCTGTTAGCTAGTGGGTGGGGGGCCTAGGAATACGAGGGAGGGGCAGAAAGAGGTGGTAGAATTTCTGAACAGAAATGATTTAGGGGAAAAGTTGAAAAAGGAAATAATGGGGAAAAGGGAGAAGGGAGAAGGGAAAAAGGGACAATAATGAAAAAGGAAATAATGGGGAAAAGGGAATAATAGTGAAAAGGTGTGAGGGGGAGAAGAAGGAAAAGGAAAAATGGAAAAAGGGAAAGAGAGAAACGATTTAAGGGGAATGTTGTATAAGAAAATAATGGTAGGAGGGGGTGAAGTGAAGGAGAAGAGAGGAAAAGGGGAAAAGGGGAAAATTAAAAATAGTAAGAAAGGGAAAATAAAAAATGGGAAATATGGGAAAATGGAAAAGGGAAAAAAGGGAGAAAGTGGTGGATAGAGACAATAAAAGAGTTGAATAGAGGAGGGGGAATAAAAAGTGTTAGGGGGTTGGAGAGAGAATTATTGTGATGTTGATGGGGAAAAAGTGGGAGAAAAGGACAACGAAAGAAAGGAATAATGGAAGAAATTGTGGAGGAAGGTAGGAACGGTGAGGGAGGATGAAGATAAATTATTGAGAGAGTGAAAGGGTGAAATTGAGAAAAGGGACAATAAAATAATTAAATAAATGAAAAAGAATGTGGATGGAGGAAGAAAGAGTGTTAGGGGAGTTAGAGACAGAATTATTGTGATGGTGATGGGGGAAGAAGTGGTGGAAAAGGACAACGAATGAAAGAAATAGTGGAGAAGATTGTGATAGGAGAGAGGAAAGTTAGAGGATAGGATGGAGAAAAATGATGGTGTAATGGGAAAAAGTTGTGGAGAAAGACAATAAAATAAGTGGATAGTGGAAGGAATTGTAAAAGGGGAAGAAAAAGGCGGGGAAGGTTTGCTAAGAAATGGTTGAGAAAGTGAAAAGGGAAGAAGTGGTGGAGAGGGACAATAAAATGAATAAATAGGGAAAGAAATTGTGGAAAAATAGATATTATAGCAGAATAATTTCTTTGGGTTGATTCGAAAATATTAATAATTATTCTCGGACTCTTCTTTTAAATTCAATTCAAATCAAATTTATTTCCCATTCACAAAATAATTCATACATTATAATTATACAATATCTTATAACTATACAATAAACAGGAAAAACCTGCAGTGGCACAAGCCTGAGCGCAGGAAAGCTGACAAAACATTTTATCTATTGAACTCTATAATTTATAATTTAATTGTGATAATTGAAAATTTATCATTATTCAATGAAATTTTATGAATTTGATTATCATATACATACAAGAATGAGTCAACGAAGAAGAATAATATTAGCTATAATTCTTCATACTTCTCGTAGTGGAGAACTTTAATCCTAATCAGAGTAAATGAAAAAAATAAAGTATAGCTGATTCCGAAACATTACGCGGTTTCGTCTGTCTCTTGTATGTGATATATTCCACTAACAGCTGATGTGAAGCATCTATTGTCTTTTTAGTGCATTTCATTCGAAAAAATGCACTATTGGTCTTGCCCTGACAATCGAAAATTCATGATGTGATATATTTTTTCACGTTTCCGAGCCCCTAGAACACGAATTTGATGTCCGTTCAAATTCATATACCTCTATATTTTCAAATATGTACAGATTCTTGTTAACACGATAACTCCCGAAGGGCTTGTCGGAGAGCGACCAAATTTTGCACAAAAATCATTAGTGCTAATATCTCGGTCGAGTTCGATGTACTGGATAATAGCTCGGTCGAGTTCGTTAATCAGCCAAATTGGTCCAAGGAAAGGGGGTGAAATTAGGGGATGAAAATTTAGAAAAATCACTACAAATCAACCAATAACTTGATTGTTCTGAAAATTGTTGTGTATAATACCCTTATTATGCCCTACAATTTGAGCCATCAACGAAAAAAATCCAATCAAAAATGGCGGAGAAAATGGCGAATAATATGCCGAAAATTGCGTTTTTATGGGTTTTTCGAAAACGGCACCTTTGAATCTATACCCTGAATAGCTCATTATAAATCATATGATTCGAGCCATCATACAATTTGAAATGCACTCTTTCCGACCGCCAGCTGCCAGAACGAACTTTTCAATTTTGGGAATATCATATAGCTAAATGACAACTGTGATAATCACAGTTTCACAATAAATAATTTATTTCTCCACAGAATACAGATAATATTAAATCAAAATACTAATAATAGATGGAGAGACTAGAACAAAAAAATTCAGAATTTGAAATTATACAAATAATAATTATTATTAAGAAGAGGAATAATATTCACGTAAAGAATAGATTAGATTTCTTTATTCATATAGACAATAACAATACATAAACGCTTCAATACTAGATTGCTTAAATATAGTACGTAATAACATAAAGGAGTAAGTGTACTTCTATCATACAGAAATGAATATACAGTAGCTATTACTTCTATTATAAACATTATTCAACAAACACGGATACACATGAACGCGAAATTATAGAAATTCCATTAAAATCTATTTAATTGGCAATCTTTTAAATCACGATTGAATAATTGTCTAGATGAAAAGGCGAAGTTTGGACATAAAGATGTACATTCTTGGGAAAGGACAACAAAGATGTCCTTTCCATTAACACTTGGCCTTAAAGAGAGATTCAGATTCAGATTCAGATTCAATCACTTTATTCATGTAGATTACATAATACAATAATTCGAATCCTATGAATAAAAATAAATGAAAGTTACACTAATTAATTTATGGTTTGCATAAGTTGGCTAATTATAAACTATGAAAACTTGCAAAATGAGACAGATGTAGGATTCAATAAGCTAACGGTAATATAAATTTGTGCTGTATCTACATAAAATGGCGGAGTTTAGACATATAAATGTCCATTCTTGGAGAGGGATGTTCAAAGACATTTCTCCCATTAACACTCAACCATGAGAGAGAGAATACTGATGCAGAGAGTCAACTAAATGAAAAGAAAATGAGGAAAAAACTAAAAGAAGAATAGAGGAATGAGAAAGAGAGGAAGAGAGATTGGGAGTGAGAGAGATTCAGATTCAGATTCAGATTCAATCAGTTTATTCATGTAGATTACATAATACAGTAATTCAAATCCTATGCTGTAAGAATAAAAATAAATGAAAATTACACTAATTACAATCGAGAGATTAGATTAGATTAGATTATTCACTTTATTCAAGTATGGTACAGCATTTACGATCTTAAATCCTAGATTCTAAAAATTAAACATAAATCTAATTATCGATTGGTTCAAATAAGAAATACATATGCAAGGAACGTACTAAATTACAGATATATAGGATCTAATATTCTTACTGTTATAATATGATTGTGGTGTATCTACATGAAATGGCGGAGTTTGGACAAAGATGTCCATTCTTGGAGAAGGATATCCAAGGATATCCCTCCCATTAACACTCAACCGTAAAAAGATAGAGAAAAGAGGTAGAGAGAAAGAGAAAGTGAGTGAGTGAGAGAGTGAGGAACTGAGGAGTGAGAAATAGAATAAGAAAGATAGAAAAAGAGAGAGAATTGGAGAGTGTTTAGGAGTGAGAGAGAGAAAGGAATCACTAATGACCGGGCTAGAGCCTCCATTAGCCACGTTTACTGCACTTCAGCCCATAAATGAAATCCACAGCTTAAACTTATGCATACAACCGTATTGGAGGAAAAGGATTTATCTGGGGCCTAACATCCCTTCATGGAATGAGGAAGCCTAACTCAACATTGAAAATTAATTGACATCAGGAAACATTACTGTAATAGTACAAATATGGGGAGTTATGGTCTGCCCAAGCAGAGAAGACATTCTTGAAAGATGTTAAAATGACTGCCGATCGATCAATAGATTTAAAAATTGTTAATTTGGTCTCAAATTGTAGAACAGAATGTTTTCCACAATTTGAGAATGAATATTGACCGAGCTGGAATCATTTTCTCATCTTGCTAGAATGTCTTCTTTGTTTGAACAGACTACACTTATAATAATAATCGTATTGAAGGTTCATGAAATGAGCACCAATCCGATAGCAATCCAAGGTTCCGGGTTCGATCCTATATGACGCCACTGTTTTTTGTCACCAATTAGTCACTCTCGTCTTGTGAAAGAGACGATAAGCCGTCGGTTCCGAATGTTAAAAATTACTCGTCATCTCTCATATGCCCCAAGAAAGGTGTACTTAAGCACTGGCGGCTCGTACCCACGAAACAGGTGAAATGTCCTTATCTTTTACTGTACAGCACTTCACCTGTTTCATGGGCACGAGCCGCTAGTGCTTTAAAGCCCCTCTTCCTATTACCCATGCACCATGAAGCATGTAGGAGGAATCATTTACTTTCAGAGAAAAAGAAGTTTTGTTTTGGTTTCTACATCATTTATACTATTATTTTATTATTATTTTCACAGCGCAGATTCATACATAACGCACTTCGTACAACCTTCTATTGTATTTATTTTCTATGGTTGACTGATAACCATCTTGCATTCTGTCGATCAATAACAAGCCAGTTTACGATAAAAACTCCCCCATATGATAACCCTATGATGCCTACTAATATTTTTACCGAATTTTTGTATAACTTTTCAAACTTTTCTGGCAAGAGGTCGGTATTAGATCATGAATAGTTTGAGTACTATCCCATTATATTCATCGTATGGAGAATAGAATTATTAATGAGTATAAGATGGGACTGCAAAATCATATTTTCATCTCATTTCATACAGTATAAAACTATCGAAGTAACACAATAAAAGTAAAACTGAGACTAAATTATAATAAATAAATTCTTCAAATACTAACTTGATACAATTTTACCAGCCTGAATACATCAATAAAATAATATATTAGCACAGGATCGTCAATAGTAAATCAGCGTGATTTTTGTGTATGATACACCTTCCATCATTTTCTTGCTAGCAGCCATTTTCTAGGACAGAACTCATGAAACACTGTCAACCAATAAGAAAAGAGCAGGCGGGGCATGAAGGCGTGTCCAAGTCAAATCTGAAACATCACCCGTCAACTGCTTCTATCTACTGGTTGAATTTGAAAACTTTTCAACCCGATCTTTTCGGACATTTTGATCGTAGGCGGAGCTTGTAGGCGTGTCCAATGGAAGTCGAAGCAAGTCACCCTATTGCTACTGCCATCTGCTGGCTGAATTAGGAACTATTTCAAATGTTCATACGTTCTTTATTCATACATCAATACAACTACTTTAATTGGGAGGGAAAAATAGGCATAGCCTGTGCTATTCCTCTCCAAAAGATTTTATAATAAAGAATTTTGTTATTGAAAAATGTTGGGTAGAGCAGTGAAAATAGCTGAAATCTTCAATTTGCTTGTTATTGAGTTTCCGATTCTTTGTTAAAAGACCTTTATTTCCAGTAAAATGGAATATTCATGGTGATTCCCAATATTTTTTCTGTGAAAACTTCATTATCCCCTTCCTCATGTACTTTTAAGCAAACTAATAAAATAAATAAATTAATCAATAATCAAAATTTTATTATTTCAATGATAAAGTACGGTACAATGTGACAGTTTCACTCGATGTAGATAGCCTTTAGTAATTTTGTACCAATTCCTGTAGGCTTTTGCTTATCACGCATCCAATACATGAAAATACGAAACAATACGTTGGGATACAATCAGCAAGTCCTATAATCATTTTTGCCCCACCAAATGCAACATTGGAATTTCTTATGAGAAAAATTTGAACATGCGAGGCACCTTGAATCATATTTGACTTTGAATATATTATAATCATAATGCTGGATTACATTTGTCTGGTAATAAGGGGAGGGCGCCTACCAAAATCTCACACAGGACGCCAAAAACCCACGCGAGGGCCCTGCTCAATTCCACATTCAACATTTTCTATGTCAAACTTTGAGGGTGGTCAAACTTGAGGGATGAGGGACCCTCTAATTTTGATAGGACAGCTGACATTTTCTTTGCTAAGTATAGAAAATGTTAAATGTAAACTGTTGAATGTAAATTTGAGGGTCCCTCAAGTTTGAGTTTACTTGGAAAAACGCTTGCATGAGCAACCTACTTTTTGTCAGCGTACTTTGTCTAGAAAGGTGACAAAAGGACCTGAAGCTAGTTCCAGGAAACGCCGCCAGAGTTCTCTGTGAGTCACGCCACTTTGGAAAATCTATAAATGAACGAAGCCTTCTATCTGTTAGATTCAACTTCAACATCAGTTTGAAAGTGAATGGAAAGTAGCACAAATCCAAAAAGGGTACTCTATTGATAACTTTTTTATTGATATTGTTTTTTCTATTGATAATATTTATTTATTGATATTGTTATTTTGGGAGTATTTCCACCTTCGAAAAACATTTTATTAATAATTTATGATATCCAATAACATATTATTTCCTCTCTCAATAAATGTAAGTTCTCTGTTGAGATGAATAGTTGATGTTGCTTTATAACTGAAACCAGTTGGCTCGAATTTGAATTCATTCACAGGAATGGAGTCAACAGGTCTCCCCTTATGTATCTCTTTGATGAAATGCTAGTAATAATGAAGAGGAAAAAAATAACATCAAATGAAAAGACAAGATGTTGTCAAACCACTGATTTATAAAAAAATCGAGAAATCGGTTACAGTTTTTAGGCTCACACCATTATGAATCTCTGGTAAACTAGTAACAACCGAATCTCTGATAATGGTGTAACAACCGAAACCGGTATTTCACCGGTATGTCTTTTCATTTAGTATGGACAACTACCACAATATCACCTTCACCACAACTATAGTCTGTCCAAGCAAAGAAGACCCCCTGGCAAGATGGAAAAATGACTCCAGCTTGGTCGATACCTGTTTAAGAATTATAAATTTGGTCTCAATAGTAGATCAATTTTTTTCATACAATTTGAAATCAAATTGATAATTTTTGAACCAATATTGACCGAATTTAATTTTTGAACCGAGCTTGAGCATTCTCCCATCTTTCCAGAGGCTCTTCTTTGCTTGGACAGACTATACTTGAAAAGTGAAAAAATAACAGTTTTGACGTCTTGAAATTACAAAACAGCTCGAAATAGAACTGAATTATGAAAAACCTTGAATACAAATAAATAATAAGAAGAATAATAATGGATAATAACGAGAAGTTTATTCTATTCTAATCATTAAATTAGATAAATATGTGTTATTAACATATGTTAATAACATATTCTAAGTTCAGCCTACTGACAAACAAAATATAAAATATGATAAAAAATTGAAATCGTCTAGTTCGGTACCTAATCGAAAGGATTAATTATTATATACTCCATAAATTCCGATTAAATCAAATCTTATAAATGGAGGGAATGAATATAATTTTTGTGATGAGGTTTTACCCATTATCATCAGAATAAATTGGTTATCAAAAGGTGCAATATCGATTGTTGACTATATTGCATGGAAATGATTTCATGAAGGTGATAATATCATTAATATTGTAGTTGACTACACATGAGATAAACATCAAATTCATTCCATTCAAATGGAATAATCATCAAAACTGTCATCCGAACATGAGGCAGGGTATAGTCTGTACAAGCAAAGAAGACATTCTGGCAAGATGGGAAGATGATTTCAGCCTGATCAATACTGGTTCAAAAATTATTAATTTGGTCTCAAATTGTAGTCAACATTTTTATCTACAATTTGAGATAGAATTTATAATTTTTGAATCAACATTGACAGAATTAAATTTTTCCCCATCTGACCAGAATGTCTTCTTCGCTTGGACAGATTTTATCAACAGAGTCAAATTCGACTGGCATGTGGAATAGGACAGATGTCTATCATCACTGAATCCTTCAGAGACCAGAGATTTGGAAAATGTTAATCCGTCATTGCAATCAGCTTCAACTTCATGGATCTATTTGATGTAATTGGGGGAATTTGATGAAATTCCATGGATTCTATTTGGGGAATTCCTGGAATTGGAAAATCACACTTGTCAGATTCAACACGTACACAATCACAATCTACACACTCGTCCACAGTCTGTCCAAGCATAGAAGACATTCTGGCTAGATGGAAATATGACTTCAGCTTAATCAATATTAGTCCAAAAATTGAAAATTTGACCCAAATTGTAGACCAGAAGGGTTTCCACAATTTGAGACAAAATTCATGATTTTAGATCCAATATTAACTGAGCTGGAGTCATTTACTCATCTTGCCAGAATGTCTTCTTTGCTTGGACAGACTATAACTAATTAATCATCTATCTATCTTTTACCTGTATCTAACGCCAGAAAGTTAGCGGTTTTGCCTGTCTCTTGTATATGTAATGTAACCCACTAATTACTCAATAGATTATGTGTCGATCGTCCATTTTGATTGAAAAATCATCACCTAGGTCATAGCTTCCTTTAATAGGAGGCCTTGGCCTAAAAATTGACAACTATGTAGAGTAGGGAATTGGGTCCATTTAAAAGCATTGAAATTATTTTCCAATCAGCTGTTCTAAAAGATGCGTTTCTTGTGTGCGTTCTCACATTTGACTTGCTACAAATCATTACCTATTTTAATAAATAACAGCTATTTTAATAAATAATTCTTAATTTTTCTTGCTAATCTCTATCACAACCTATTACAAAAACACAAAAGGAATTCTATACGAAGAGTTTGATGAACGTTTTTCAGGGAAATATTGCTCATAGAGAGAAAGCCCGAGTCAACATGCATGATTTGTATCTGTACTTAATGCTTTCATATGAGAAGACTGTTCCTACGGTGCGACGTTGCCATTTTATTAGGGCACGGCCTTCTATTAAAGGAAGCTATGCCTAGGTCCAGCTAGATGACAACTCTAGTTGACAACATCAGCTGTTACATCGCACAAGGAGCAGACGTAACCGTTTGATAGTCGTAAAAAGACTAAATTTTTGTCGCCAGCTATATAGCCTACAATATTCTTCCCTTTTTATACATTTTTGACTCTTAATCACTACACTGCGTGTCAGAAATCCGGTGTTTGAAAATGAAATAAGATAAAATTATCTTTTTACCACTTTTCAGTGGTTCTGAAGCTGATATTGTGTTAGTTATCCCTATAAAATGGAAAGACAAAATATTATCAAACCACTGATTTATAAAAAAATCATCGAGATACCGGTTTAGGTTGTTACACCTTTATCAATCTCTGGTAAACTAAAACTAAAAGTACAGAGAAGCTGTATTTCTACTTAATCGCCCTCTACACGGGGATAATAGTGTCAGCCAGTTGAATATCTGTAGCCAATCACAGCCTTTGTCTTGTCATTGAGTCAAACAACAAAGGCTGTGATTGGCTACAGGTATTCAAATGGCCGACACTACAATCCCCGTGTACAGGGCGCGGAGTATTGCTATTGGTAGACGTTTGAGCCAATGACAATGAACGCTTATTATCCTTCGTTCCTCTCATTCTTCCTTAACATTTCTCTATCTATTTCATATGTTATTGTAACTAATCATTGATATTCAATATCGTGTTTGAATCGCTATTCTGTAACGTTTGAATAAACCGCTTATCGGGGAGGAGCTTGTCTAAGCCAATAGCAGATGTTCACTGTCATTGGTTCAAACATCTACCAATAGCGGTATTTTACCTTTAGTATGAATACTGCCGCTCTGTCGGCCTACTCTAAAATTGAGAGTTTAAATTAGAGTAAAATTAGTTTAGACTGAAATTAGTGTATCAGAGATTGATAATTTTGTAACAACCGAAACCGGCATCTCGATTTTCTCAATAAATCAGTGGTTTGACAAAATTTTGTCTCTCATTTAATCTAGTATTATCCCTCCCAAAAATTTTGGCTCTCGAGCCCACGAAACAGGTGAAGTGCTGTACGGTAAACAATACGGGTACCTCACCTATTTCGTGGGTACGAGCCGCTAATACCTCTCAACTAAACATTCATAATGTGATCATCTCAATAATTTTTGGCTTCCAATAACAATGAGAAAGGTGAGAATAAAAAAAGCAAATAGACAAAAAAGAGTGAAGTAGTGGAAAAAGAGAGGAAAAGATAAGGTTGATGTTGAAATTCATCTAAAACACGAAGAGATGCTTGTTTACAACCGAGTTTCAGATTACTTTCAGACAACAGCTCTTTGGTTTGACGAGAATTTTTGAGAAGGCTTCAAGATATTTTGAAATTCAATTCCCTCCTGTCTTGAAAATACTGAATGCTAGGCAGGTAACACAATACATTTGGTGCATGCTTCGCTAACGTAAGCTAGAATTTAAATTGTGAGTATTATTCCTGCGGAGATGATGAGAGTATTGTGTTGAGCTTTCTATGGAAAGAGGGCTGAGAAAGTTTTCCTAATGAAAGAGAAATTGATTAAATCGATAATTGAATGTTCAAAATAAATCAATTAAATAATCAAATATCCAGACAGGAATCATCATCGTCATCATCATCGTCATCATCATCATCATCATCATCATCATCATCATCATCATCATCATCATCATCATCATCATCATCATCATCATCATCATCATCATCATCATCATCATCATCATCATCATCATCATCATCATCATCATCATCATCATCATCATCATCATCATCATCATCATCATCATCATCATCATCATCATCATCATCATCATCATCATCATCATCATCATCATCATCATCATCATCATCATCATCATCATCATCATCATCATCATCATCATCATCATCATCATCATCATCATCATCATCATCATCATCATCATCATCATCATCATCATCATCATCATCATCATCATCATCATCATCATCATCATCATCATCATCATCATCATCATCATCATCATCATCATCATCATCATCATCATCATCATCATCATCATCATCATCATCATCATCATCATCATCATCATCATCATCATCATCATCATCATCATCATCATCATCATCATCATCATCATCATCATCATCATCATCATCATCATCATCATCATCATCATCATCATCATCATCATCATCATCATCATCATCATCATCATCATCATCATCATCATCATCATCATCATCATCATCATCATCATCATCATCATCATCATCATCATCATCATCATCATCATCATCATCATCATCATCATCATCATCATCATCATCATCATCATCATCATCATCATCATCATCATCATCATCATCATCATCATCATCATCATCATCATCATCATCATCATCATCATCATCATCATCATCATCATCATCATCATCATCATCATCATCATCATCATCATCATCATCATCATCATCATCATCATCATCATCATCATCATCATCATCATCATCATCATCATCATCATCATCATCATCATCATCATCATCATCATCATCATCATCATCATCATCATCATCATCATCATCATCATCATCATCATCATCATCATCATCATCATCATCATCATCATCATCATCATCATCATCATCATCATCATCATCATCATCATCATCATCATCATCATCATCATCATCATCATCATCATCATCATCATCATCATCATCATCATCATCATCATCATCATCATCATCATCATCATCATCATCATCATCATCATCATCATCATCATCATCATCATCATCATCATCATCATCATCATCATCATCATCATCATCATCATCATCATCATCATCATCATTATTATTATTATTATTATCATCATCCTTTTTTTATAAAACATAGAGAGTACAACATACAGAGCCTACACAATTTATACAAAAATTAGGTTTATCTAACAAGTCATATTCTCAAAAATTTTTACACCAAAATTGAAATGACAAAAATTTAGAACTCAGGGCTAAACCCTGAGAGTGTTTCGTGGGGTGACGGGAGGGTTGGTTCCGAGAGAGCTTAGTAGCCTAGTAACGTATTATATATCTCAGCATAGTCTAAACGTGTATTATCCTATCATGTTCAAGAATTTCGAGGGGAAGGGTAGGAGCAATACACATCTCATCCTCCAGGGTTCCTCTGAAAAAACTTTCAAGAGACAAAAAATATAGCACTTCTTGTCTCCTAATCAACAATTCTAATAACGGGAAGCTTTTTCTTGTTTTTCTGTTTCAAGTCCTAGTTTTATTTGACTCTTTATTTTTATTTTGACTATTCTATCAGTCGTTATATCGTCTTCATCAAGTTTAATTTGTTGCAAATACACATTAGGGGTATAAACGATACAGGTTTTATTCAGTAAAGTCGTGGTATCCTGTTGTTTATCAAGACATATAATTATTATTGTGGAATAGAACATAATGTATACTGTAGCATTGACTTAGAAAATAAGAGGTAACATGATTCAAATAATCGATTGTGGTTTCACTACATGTGAAACTTCAAATAATTATAATCAAAGTTCCCTTTGAAAAAAAAATTTTGTGTAAAATAAAAATATTAAGAAATAGAATACTTTGATTGTAATTAATTAAAGTTTTAACGAATACAGTAGCCCTAAGAGAATAATAATAATAATAATAATTACGAGAAAATAAGTTGGCCTATATTCCACTGCATGATATAACTTCAATTTGGATTTTTATTATAAATTGGTTTAGGAACAGTTTTGGGAATTATGCCTGTTGTACTAACCTTTGTTTTATCGATTTATTAAATAAATGAATGAATTACGCCGCGTATCGACAGTCCGAGGCATGTGCTACGAATGCCTCGCAGTACAGTTTGTTGACACAAAAAAAGTATAAACTCATGGCTGAGGCATATGTGTGAATATAATCTGCAATTATCAAAAATAATTATAATTATAGTATAGTATAGTATATAGTATAATTATAATTATAATAGAAATAATTATAATAAAAAATCTGCATTTTTTGTAACCACAAATGCGAGCATGCAAACAAATTGACTAGCGCCATCAAGCGGGAGACAAAGCAACTAAGCTCTGACAATTGATATTTTGGACTTTGGAGGTTAGTTTGTGCTCAATTAGTAGATAAAAATTCAAGGCAATGCTTATTATTGCCTGTTAGAACCTTCTGCACCCAAATAGAATTCTTAATCACAAAAATGCATAGGAATGTGGTACAATTTTGAGGTTAGTTTGTAGAATTGTTTGTTGTGCGTTGCGAGGCAAGAGGCACTGCTCGCTGCGAATTGTGTGCAGCGTTTGCCTCGCTGCTAGCAAACCCGGTATCGACAGTCCGAGGACTGTCGATACGCGGTAGATAGTAGACTAGTAGTAGTACACTTTTTTTGTGTCAACAGACTGTACAGCGAGGCATTCGTAGCACATGCCTCGGACTGTCGATACGCGGCTTAATTCGCAGCGAGCAGTGCCTGTTGCCTCGCAACGCACAACAAACAATTCTAAAAACTAACCTCAAAATTGTACCCCATTCCTATGCATTTTTGTGATTGAGAATTCTATTTGGGTGCAGAAGGTTGTAATAGGCAATAATAAACATTGCCTTAAATTTTTATCTACTAATTGAGCACAAACTAAACTCCAAAGTCCAAATTATTAATTCTCAGAGCTAGTTGCTTTGTCTCCCGCTTGATGGCGCTAGTCAATTTGTTCGCGTGCTCGCATTTTTGGTTAGGCCGGTATTACACGATTTGAAAATACCAAATCATATTTTCATCTCTTTCCATATCATCAGATATGCTCATAGAACTATTATCGTGTAATAACGGTCTTACAAAAATTGTAGATCACACATATGCCTCAGCCATGAGTTCGTACTTTTTTGCGTCAAGAGACTGTACCTTGAGGCATTCGTGGCACATGCCTCGGACTGTCGATACGCGGCTTTACCCTACTGTAGTCTGTCCAAGAGACATCCCAGCAAGATGGAAAATTACTCCAGCTCCGTCAATATTGATTCGAAATTTTCAAATTTGGTCCAGAATTGTAGGTAACAATTTCTGATCTACAATTTGAAACTCAATTTATGATTTTTGAGCTAAAATTGATCAATCTGGGGTCATTTTCTCATCTCACCAGAATTGTCTTTTTCGCTTGGACTGACTATTATGACTTAAGCATAAAATGCTGATAAACATTATAGGTGGACAAAATATTAGATGTACCAGTGAGTATAAATGAGCCAATAGGAACTATTAATGAAGCAAATAAAAAAGATTGGTGGGAAATTTCACAGTAGGGTGAGGGAAAGTAGAAGGAGATTACTCGAATAAAAGTGGGTGAGATAATGTTCTATTGAGTGGAAGGACCGGAAAACAGGGGCTGTAATGAAAGTTAGTGATGAAAGGGAAAAGGAAGAGGGGGGAGAGAGAGTGAGAGATAAAGAGAGAGTAGGAGAGTGAGAAGAATGATGAAGAAATAGTGAGAGAAAGAGGGAATCGAGTGGAAACTAGGGAGTAAGTGAAAGAAGGGGACCATACATCTATGTTGGAAATACCACCCGCTTTTACAACTAAACCTTTGAACAAAATTTGAATTAACCTTTCTTTTCTCACCCAAACATTAATTTCACAACTCTGCTCGTTTTAATTCTGCTTCAATTTCTTTCTCCTTCTTTTATGCTTCTACACAAGATTTTTTCAGTTCTATTTTTCCTGTTGGTGTTGCTGTTGATATTTTGTCACTCCATTCTTCTTCACCTTCTTTTTCCCTCTCTTCCTCTTACTCCTCCTCTTTTCTTCCTTCTTTTCCTCCTTTTCTTCTTCTCCTCCTTTTCTTCTTTTCCTTCTTTTCTGTTCTTTTCTCCTTTTCTTCTTTTCCTTCTTCTCTGTTTTTTCTTCTTCCCTTCTTTTCCTCCTTCTCTGTTTTTTCTTCTTCCCTTCTTTTCCTCCTTCTCTGTTTTTTCTTCTTCCCTTCTTTTCCTCCTTTTCTTTTTTTCTCCTTCTCTTTTTTCCTTCTTTTCTGTTTTTTCTCCTTTTCTTCTTTTCCTCTTTTACTTCTTTTCCTCCTTTTCTTCTTTCCCCCTTTTCTTCTTCTCCTCCTTTTCTCTTTTTCTTCTTTTCCTCCTTTTCTCCTTTTCCTTTTTCTTCTTTATCTGTTTTATTATTTTTTCGTCTTATCCTTGTTCTGATTCTTGATATTTGTCACTCTCTTCTTTTTATCCTTATCTTCCCCTCTCTTCCTTCTACTCCTCCTCTTGTCTTTCTCCTTTTCTTCTTTCCTCCTTTTCGTCTTTCTCCCCTTTTCTTCTTTTCTCCTTTTCTTCTCTCCCTCCTTTTCTTCTTTCTCTCCTTTTCTTCTTTTCCTCCTTTTCTTCTTTTTCTCCTCTTCCTCTTTTTCTCCTTCTCTTCTTCTCCTCCTTTTCCTCTTTTCTTCCTTTCCTTTTTTCCCTTTTTCTTCTTTCTTTGTTTTATTATTTTTTTCTTGTTCTTGTTCTGGTTCTTCTTTTTCATATTATTATTTTTTTCTTCTCATTTTCCTTATTCTTCTTATTTTTCTTCTTATCCTTCTTCTTCCTTACTCTTCACCTCTCATCCTCTCCTCTTTTTCCATCCTTCTTATCCCTTCTTAACCTTTTCCCCTTTTTTCCACTTCTTAACCTTTTCCTATTCTTCTTATACCTTTCTAAACCCCCCCCCTCAAACAATCCAATCACCACCTCTGTTTTAAAAGGGCATTTTGAATACGCACGTGGCAGCCTGTGTCCTCTTTCACGCACCAATACTTATTTTCCACTTATTACACCCCCTCTCCACTCTTATTTCACCTCTTCTCTTTCGCTCCACTTCCTCCAATCACTCTCTTGCATTATGTCTATCCTCTTTCTTCACCTTTCCTCTCTTTGTTTCACTACATTTCGTGTGAATTTCCCATCTGTATCCCACCTTTTTTCTTCATCCATCATCTCATCTTCCTGCAGTGTTTTTCTATATTATTCTCTCTGCATTTTTATATCTTCACTCATATCTTTATCTCTTTCTTTTTGTCACATTTTATTTATTCATTTATTCATTTGGTTATCTCTTCCAAACTCTAATCTTTTTTCCAACTCATTCGTTATTCTTCCTTTCCCCTATGCTTCTTTATCCATGCTTTCTGATTCACTCTCTTTCCTTTTCCATCTCTTTCTTCTCCATTTCCTTTCTCTCTATTCTCTCAGACCTTCTTCCACGCCAAGTGTTAATGGGAAGAATATACTTGATATCCTTTCTTATGCCAAGTTTACACCGGAATGTTAACATTTGTTAATAACTTTTGTGAATAAGGTATTATTATATAGACTTATATATTAAATAACTTACTATACAGAAGTTATTAACATTCCGGTATAAACGTGGCATCAAGAATGGACATCTCTATGTCCAAACTTCACGATTTCACTCAGGTAACTGACTCTTCTAATCCTAATCCATTCTGTAGAACCTCAAAGCAATATTTGTATAATAATAATAATAATATTCGTGTGACCTGGCTGGCTCAGGTCTGGTGTCAGAGTTTTCAGGTCGCTCCTGATCAATTTCAGGGCCTCTGACATGACTTAACGACTGTTTTTAGGCAGCCGGGACCGACAGCTTAACGTGTCCATCCGAAACACGGGAGAGTGGCCTGAGAAAAATTCCTGGTCTGACCTGGGTTTGAACCCGGGACCTTTGGGTTGCAACGCCAGCGCTCTACCCACTCAGCTACGCCACCCCCCATGCATAAATGTTGCATTGGAATCATCACCGTTTTTTGAATTTTAATTAGAAGATTATTCATTTTGAGATATTTAAGGAAGAATTTGTATTACCCATTCCTATTGCAATGCAGAATCAATATGAACTAAATTTTGTTATCTATTTGCATAAATTAATCTAATCTCTTCTTACGTTCATTTGGTGTTATAAGTATTGCACATATATTAGGAAGTAAGTAGAAACAATTTTTCTGCTTAGTTCCTTATTTGCATAACTCATAACAGCAAATGGAAGAGATTAGATTAATTCATGCAAATAGATATCAAAATTAGGTTAATTAATTATCTTGTTATCTCAATAATATCAAGAAATTTAATATCTTGTTATCTGAACAAATAAAGTAATCAAATCTCATCTACCACAACAGTACAAGAATTTCTCTTTATCATTCATTCTGTTCTTTATGCTTTATCTTCCTTCTACACCAACCCACTACCTTTTTCGCACCATTCTCTCGCATTTTACGTTCAACTTTCGTAGTAAAATGATTCTCATTAGGTCGGGTGAGTGCCTGATTGTGTGAGGTAGCCCTTCCTCATTTGTGCGAGGTGTCCCCCCAATAATGGCTTTGATATCGATTTCAAGCCACAACGAAGCCAAATGACAATCGTTTTCCGTAAGTGCTTTTATGGTTGGCTTGGGTCTGCTACGTAATCTCTGAATAGCAACTTTTAGATAACAACCTCTGAATAGTAAAATCCAGAAATATTGGAAATATCCTCACTCATCGATTGATTGAAAATTCTGATGCCCGGTTTTTCCAAGCACACTCAAATTTGAGGGACCCTCAAGTTACTACACTTTACTACAATCATTTCCTATACTTATAGAAAATGTCAGCTTCAGCTGTTCATAAAATTTTGAGGGGGGGGGGGGGTTTCTGGCGGGGTGGAGGGGACGCTTCGGCTCGGCCAGTGTTGGTTCGGGGACTGTGAGTTCTGATTGAGAATTTATGGCTTTTGGGCCGGTATTGGACGGGTTGGGGCCGTTTTCCCGTCGTGCCGGCGTGTCTTCTTGGCTTGGACGGGCTGTATAGTAGAGTGAATTTGAAACTGGCAACCAGCTGGTAGGCCTAGGCCCTTCATGGGCTGTTGAGCCAGACTCATAAGACTCACTCAGAGTCACTCAGACTCACATCTCACTAGCAGCTATACAGTCTGTCCAAGCAAAGAAGACCCTCTGGTAAGATAGGAGAATGACTCCAGCTTGGTACAACAACTATTATAAATTTTGTTTCATATTGTATATCAGAATGTTTCCTACGTTTGAGACCAAATCAATAATTTTTGAACCAATATTGACCGAGCTGGAGTGATTTTCCTATCTTGTCAGAATGTCTTCTTTGCTAGAACAGACATTCATCTGCAGCCATCTCACAATCAGCTAGTAGTAGCTTGGTGTCACACTGGATTCAGAGTTCAATCACATTAATGCTACCCTTACCACATGAATGATATTTCGGTTGAATAGCGGCTTAGCCTTTTCTCTCGCTGTGCCACAAAAAAAAGCATTATCAGCACATAAAGCTGGTACCACAAATAAAGGCGGTTGGTAAATTACTACTGACAATTCTCAGCTCTCTCAGGACAATCGGAGAGTTGTCTACAATAGTACATCTTGACAATAACATCCTGAGCTATACTGATTTGCTTTCGGAAACAGCTTCAGACTGTCCTGACAGAGCTGAGTAACACTAACAGTCGTTCGCTAACCGCCTTGATTTTTGGCACCATCTATAGTCTGTTCAAGCAAAGAAGACCCTCTGGTAAGATGGAAAAATTTATCAAGCTCTGCCAATATTGGTTCGAAAATAACACATTTGGTCTCAAATTGTAGAAAACATTCTAATCTACAATTTAAGACCAAATTCATGATTATTGAAGCAATATTGACCGAGCTAGAGTAATTTTCCCATGTTGCCAGAGAGTCTTCTTTGTTTGGACAGACTATACACGAGTATTACAGATGTTGAAAAGACAGCCCAATAATAAAGAGCAGGCAGATATTACAGAGCGTACAATCTGGGAAGACACCTCTTACGATACACTTTACGTTTTAATGGCGGGTCTTCTCAGGTTTCATAAACTATGACAGCTCGACTCAAAAGGTGAATGAGTCCAAAAAATCTAAACAGAGGTGAATAGTCTGTCCAAGCAAAGAAGACATTCTGCCAGGATGGGAAAATCACTCCAGATCGGTTAGTATTTGTTCAATCATTAAAAATTTGGTCTCAAATTGTAGAAAACATTCTGATCTACAATTTGAGAGGAAATTGATGATTTTTTAATCAATATTGAACAAGCTGGAGCCATTTTCCCATCTTGCCAGAGGGTCTTCTTCGCTTGGAAAGACTAGAGCAGCTCTTTTATGCACACGTGACTAGGGTGCGAGAAAACCATGACTTTTTCACACTTTTCACTCCATTTTACATTTCCTTTCTCTCTCGCATCCTCTCATTTTCCAACTCTCCCTCCTTTTCCATAACTTTCTCCTATAGTCTGTCCAAGCAAAGAAGAAATTCTGGCAAGATGGGAAAATCACTCCAATTCGTTCAATATTGGTTCAAAACTTATCAATTTAGTCTCAAATTTTAGATCAGAATTTTTCCCACAATTTGAAAATAATTCCATAGTTTTTGAACCAATATTGACTGAGCTAGAGTCATTTTACCATCTTGCCTGAATGTCTTCTTTGCTTGGACAGTCTATATCCGTTTGCCCATTCATATTATGACGAGATGTACAGTGAATGTCATTCATTCGGTTGAAATGTATCACAAAATTTCATCTTTTTCCATTTTTTCTGGCTTCATTTCTCTCTTTTTTTGTAATCATATTCTGTTCTTCAACACTGTAATCAAGCATTCTCCACTGTACCATTAATATAGCTGAAGCAGAAAAGTTGGGCTATTTCGTCTGCTCCATATTTCACACTCAATCCACTGGCGTCTCGTGCCCACGAAACAGGTGAAGTGCTGTACAGTAAAAGATACGAGCACTTAACCTGTTTCGTGGATACGAGCCGCCAGTGACTCAAACTGTTGATGTTTTCAAGTATAGTTGTGTCAAACACAGAAGAGCCTCTTCCAAGATGGCGGATGGATGTGAGAGTGTAACTACGCATGCGCGGATCTGAAATTTTCAGTGTAAATTCACTTCAGCCAACCTACCGTTTTTGCACTAATCTCAATAGTATTGATTCCACGAATGAAAATATATATTTATTCAATTTTTTATTGAGATATGATAGCACAAATCGTAGCATAATTATTAAATAGGACAGAAAAATAGTCTGAGCCTGTACTATTTCTCCCCACGGATACTAGAATACAATTTGTGTGATCTAGTATCCTTGTTTCTTCCTAAATTTGGTTATATTAGAACAATTTTCATTTCGACTGCTGGCAGCAGTGAATGGCAGCTATGTTTCCAAAGGGCCTTCTGTGCTTGGTAGGATAATATTATAGTTGCTCAAATGATATCAAGTTGCTCAAATGTAACTTTTGTAAAAGAGATATTAACTGTTTTTTTTTTTTATTTTAAGAAATTAAGGCGTCTTGTCTGTCTCCTGTAGGTGATGTAACATACTAACAGCTGATATAAAGCATCTATTTCAAAATCTAACAAAATAAATCAAAAGCATCTATTTCAAGTCTATCTTGATTTCAAAACATCATCATCTAAGGCGGTTTCTCCAAAAGTTAATCTGAATTTTGGATTAAACCAACAGCTGGCTCAATTGAAACACAAGTTAATAAAAGTGACCATACACTGACTGACAGCTGATAGTTTAAAGCAAAATTTCAGTTAAACGTATTTGGAGAAACCCTAAGGCTGAGGCCGCACTGCCGGTCCTGTAGGGTAGTTGGTAAATCTGAAATCTATAGAACATACACACCATCCACAGTAATACATCGTATGAATGGTATGACGTCATTCTGTTTTTTGAGGTTATGTTGTCCATATTTAAGAATTTCAAGATGGCGGCTGAACACATACCATTCATACAATGTATTACTGTGGATGGTGTGTATGTTCTATAGATTTACCAACTACCCTCCACCCTCCAGGCTCTACCCACCGGTAGTGCGGCCTCAGCCTAAGGGATAGAAATAATATATTGAAAAATAGAATAGAAATGTATACTTAAATTCATAGAATACTTAGCTCGACCTAAAAAATGATTCTTTGGAATGAAACCATCTAAATTTAAGTTTTTTTTGTATCTATAATTTATCGATTTGAATTTTGAATCAATTGTTGTAATGGAAGCAAAATGGATCTCTGATCTGTTGCTTCCTCATATTCTTGTTTCTAATAAATAAATAAATAAATAAATAAGTTGGCATTAATATGATATTTCAGTCTGAATGATCAATGTTCATGTTGTCCAAGGTTATGTTGTCCATATTTAAGAATTCCAAGATGGCGGCTGAACACATACCATTCATACGATGTATTACTGTGGTTGGTGTGTATGTTCTATAGATTTCAGATTTACCAACTACCCTCCAGGCTCTACCCACCGGCAGTGCGGCCTCAGCTAAGGCGTAGCTAAACGATAGCTGCAATTAACAACATCAGCTGTTGAAGAGGTCAAGCAGTAGACGAAAACTGCTGATTTTTGGCCTAAGCTTTAATCATAAATTACGTATCTGTATTCTCATTCCTTCCCTATATATTGTCTTCCTTGTTCATTTCCTTTTCACTTTTCGATTTCAACATTGTCAGGCCTGGCTAGATGACAACTTCATCAGCTGTTGTAGCCTACAAGGAGCAGACAAACGTTTTGGCGTCAGCTTAACTCATTTTGGAGAGAATTCTAGCTTGAAAAACTTTGTCAAAATAAAATTGAATTCATTAGAAATAAGTTTGCAATCACCTGCTATAGTCTGTCCAAGCAAAGAAGACCCTCGTGCAAGATGTGAAAATGACTTTAGCTCGGTCAATATTTGATTCAAGAATTATCAATTTGATCTCTAATAGTAGATCAAATTGTTTCCACAATTTGAGATCAAATTGATAATTTTTGCACAAATATTGACCAAGCTTGAGTCATTCTCCTTCTCCCTTCTTGCCAGTGGGTCTTCTTTGCTTGGATAGACTATACATTAATGGAGCAGTTTGCTGCTTGTCTGGCCACTGCCTAGCGATTGTTTTGAAAATAATTATGAGTTCATTTTTTGGGAAATTTTTAAAAAATCAATTTAAATTCATTTGAAATCAAATGTAACATTGGTAATGTGGATTGTCGCAGATAAAGCCTTCCCTACAAACTAATGTAGGCCTACCTTGCGCCGTAATTCACACAGACGACCAAGCTCCACACCTGAGACCATTCAGAGTAGGCAATAGCACTATTCCAATTGATTTTGCAATCTTGCAAGCATTTTCCTGCATATAACGACGTTGAGCGTTACGCTAACGCTGGCCGGAATAATATTTTGAAGCCGGTTATTGCCGTAACGTGTCTGTTCAAGCAAAGAAGACCGTCTGGCAAGATGGGAAAATGACTCAAGCTCGATCAATATTGTAGAAAACATTAATTAAGTAGGCTCGGTTAATTGTAGAAAACATTCTGATTCACAAATTGAGATCAATACCTTCCTGAATTGTTTGATTTGTGAATTTTGATAATCTTTCATTCACTATGTAAACATCATCATCCACTTATCACCTTTGCTTAAAATACTTGCTATCAAGTCGCAATTTATTGTAACAATGAATAAATGAAATTAAATTTAGAACTGTTGAATCAATATTGACCAAGCTGGAGTCATTTTGCAATCAGAATGTTCTCTCTACTTGGAAAGACTACACTGTATAGTGTATATGCATGGAAGTGAATAGGTTGTTGACAGTACAGAGACTGTATTACTTAGAGTGTGTTTATTGAATGTTTAATTATTCCCATTTTTTGAGTGGATCATCATCAATCTCCATCTGATGGATATTGGAAATTATATTTATTTTCAAATTTAACTGATCAATCCTGAGGAGGTCAGTTCAATACTGTAAAATATCATTCAACCACCTGATAAACTGAGAATAGAGTTATGAGAATTTCCTTTACCTTATACCACAGATATAAGGTAATAGTCTGTTTATTGTCATCAACAAATCCACAAATCCACAAAGAACATCAACAAATCCAGTGGTGTTGATGTTGCCATGTCACCTTCATGTTTTAGACAGGCTTGTTCTCGAGAAATTGCTAATGAACGCTAGTTTTGTACCATTGTTTTTTGTACCAATTTTTAATGACCGATGATTTGTACTGTTATAAATTCATTATGTTTCTTTATGGAACGACGATATGACTTGTCTCTGATTTTTGTGATGGATGTTCTACAACGATTTTCCCCATTTGTACGGACCTAAATTTATCATGTAAAACATATCATTTATCATTATAAAACTTTCTGTTATTTCTGATATAAGTCGAACATGTGTTTATTCTGATTTTGTCGCTTTTTTACTTTATTTATTTATATTGTTTTTACACTTTTCTCCTCTAAATTGAGTTGTATGAATGAATCTTAGGCTCCTTCCAAGTTATGATTCTAATGCGAGTTGTTTTTCTTGTATACAATTTTGATTGTTAGTTGTGGTGTTATTATTTAGTTTGACAAGCCCTTTAATTGGATCTGTTGGGATCTGTTGGGCTTGTTTTAGGAATAATATTTACTTATATTCCATATTATGTACATTTTGGTGGTTTTTTTTATTATTACTTGTTTAGAATTTTTTTCTTTATTGTAAATGGCAAACTACCAATTGTATAATTTTGTTGTATTTTTTTTCTCCTGTAATAAAGTTATTATTATTATTATTATTATTATTATATATCTGATTAAGTTGATTTACCCACGCTAGATTTAGCTGATTTACCTGAGCTAGATTTACGTTAAGCTGGATTTAGCTGATTTACCTACGCTAGATTTAGTTGAATTACTTAAAGCTAGATTTAGCTTCTCTGTGCTCATACTAATAATTCTCCATCATTACTCAGGCTATATAATAGTGCTTCAATACTATCTTAACTTTCAACTCTATTCACATCAACCTAATAATATTCTCATGTAGGCTAAACAAACTTTATTGTAGAAATGTTTTGTAGATGAAATCTTTCTCAAAGATTATTATTATGATTGAATTTCAAATTTCAAGTGATTTCACTTTGAGCTCCAGCCGTCAGCCTTAACAAGGTGATATTTTCCAGATTCAAATCACGTGTGAAATTCACCTGGCGTCTTTATCAACCCTAAAACTTTCAAATCCAATTCATGAAGTCATTTATTATGATTATTTCTACTATAATAAATATTTGTAAAACAAGTACATCAATTTGTTCAAGTTTGCCAGTAACCCACAAAATATGTAAAAAATTATTTGGCAAAAATATGGCGGATGGCGGGAAACAATTAGTGCCCCAAACAGATTTTCTCGGGGTACTTAAACTTTATTCAACTAGGATTGTTAATTAAATTTTGATTTTGTAATATTACTTCTATTTTTTATCAATCGTATTTTGTAAAATATGATGTTTGTTTATATGTTGAATAAATTACTTTGAATATAGGCCTATTCGATCTCAACAAACTATTATTATTATTATTAGCTTATGGCTTTATTTGGTGGAGAGACCCAAAGGTGTTCCACCTCGCCATAACAGACTATTATGGAGCGCTGAACACCAATTGGGTGGCTTGTTGGAGTGAGTGATAACGCGCCGTTCTGATAACCAAAGGTTCCGGGATTCGATCCTCAAGAAAGGGAACAGTTTTTGACCATAGCACAATCACATAAATACTTCGGAGGAGATTTTTTTTAATAGGTGAGTATTATTACCTTATCATTTCATGGTAGGAAGGAAGAACAGAGTAAAACCCTAAGATAGAAGTGAACATACATTACTGACAGATGCAGAAGGTTAAGGGAAAGATGGAATGACCATTCTTGAGTGGTGATAAGCCGTCGGTCCCCATTTCTAAAAAGTAGTCGTCATCTCTCATCATCATCCTTTCCATTACCAACGCACAGGCCTAGGAGACCATGTTGGCATCACCCTTAGAAAAAACATGTTCTTATCACTAATTAATGTGACTTTTTCCAATTCTGCAACTCAACTCCTGTTGTTATATTCTGTCCAAGCAAAGAAGAGCCTCTGGCAAGATGGGAAGATGACTCCAGCTTGGTCAATATTCGTTCAAGAATTATAATCGTGGCTTTAATAGTAGATCGAATTGTTTCCTACAATTTAAGATCAAATTAATAATTTTTGAACCAATATTGAGCGAGCTTCAGTCATTCTCCCATCTTGCCAGAGGGTCTTCTTTGCTTGGACAGACTATATCAATCTTCCGTCCTATCTCCTCTGGGAAAAATCTCTACAGAAAAAGATAAATTTATTGATCGAACTATGATTGTATTCACTGCAGAGAATCAATTTCGATATGAAAGCCAGAGATTATTCTGATTGCTCTCTCACTCTCTCTCTCTCTATCTCTCTCTCTCCCTCTCTCTCTTTCTCAGTCCCTTCCTCTCTCTTGATCCTTTTTTAACTCCTAATTAACTTGTCAGAAAAACTCCAATCCTTCAACGACGAGTTTTCTACTTTGAAAAACGAAGTGCAGTTGACTTCAAAGGACTTCTTTTTCATTTTCTTTTCAGTTTTCCTCCAATCAAACCATATAAAATCACCGGTCCTTTGTAGAATGACATCATAAACAGTTTTTACTGTCCAAGCAGAGTAGACATTCTGATGAGGAAAAAAATGCCTCCACTTTTTCGGGGTAATGGAAACGAGACTTAACAGCTTTGCAAATGTGAGCACATATTTCCCTGCGAAGTACTGGCGGCTCCTACTCACAAAACAGGTGAGGTGCCAGTATATTTTACTGTACAGCACTTCATCTATTTCGTGGGCACGAGCACCAGTGCTGCGGAGCGCCATGTTTCGAAAAATTTCTAAATTCTGATACGAGATTGAATGTGAACTTACAACATTGTTCTACAATCTTTGTATAGTCTGTTCAAGCAAAGAAGACCCTCTGGCAAGATGGAAAAATGACTCCAGATCGGTCGATATTTGTTATAAATTATTAATCAGATCTTAATAGTAAATTGTTTCCTACAATTTGAGATCAAATTGATAATTTATAAACTAATATTTTCTAAGCTGGAGTCATTTTCCTTTCTTGCCAGAGGGTCTTCTTTGCTTGGACAGACTATAACAGTACTAATTTATTTCTATTTGAAGTTGATGTATATGATAAAAATACAATTATTGATGCTCCACATCTGATAGTGGGGTAAATAATGTACAAGAGACAGACGAAACCGCCTAACATTTTGACATCAGCTATACTATATTCTTTTTCAGAATGAGTTGTGAAGATACATCTTCCAACTATTCACATTCAAATCGTTCAATTTGGATAGAGAACTTGGTGTATAGTCTCTCCAAGCAAAGAAGACATCCTGGCAAGATGAGAAAATGACTTCAGCTCGATCAATATTGGTACAAAGATTATAAATTTGATTTTAAATTGTATAGGAAACATCCTAATCTACAATTTGAGATCAAATCTATAAATTTTGGACCAGTATTGACCAAGCCAGATCACCATCTGGCCAGAAAATGACTTCAGCTTGGACAGATTTCAACAACTGTCAAAGATTATAAATTTGATTCCAAATTTCAAGAAATGAGAAAACAAACAGCTTTTATCTTGATAAACTTTATCTCATGTTGACCTAGAACTTGTCTTCTAGCCATGGAAGTTTAAGCAACTCAAAAACAGTGATTTTAAATTTTTAGGAAGCATTGTGCTCTGAAGCTCAATGGCGTGAAACTTGCTTGTAAAGTTTGCCCAAGCAAAGAAGACCATCTGGCAAGATGAGAAAATGACTTCAGCTCGATCAATATTGGTACAAAGATTATAAATTTGATTTTAAATTTTTAGGAAGCATTGTGCTCTGAAGCTCAATGGCGTGAGACTTGCTTGTAAAGTTTGCCCAAGCAAAGAAGACCATCTGGCAAGATGAGAAAATGACTTCAGCTCGATCAATATTGGTACAAAGATTATAAATTTGATTTTAAATTTTTAGGAAGCATTGTGCTCTGAAGCTCAATGGCGTGAAACTTGCTTGTAAAGTTTGCCCAAGCAAAGAAGACCATCTGGCAAGATGAGAAAATGACTTCAGCTCGATCAATATTGGTACAAAGATTATAAATTTGATTTTAAATTTTTAGGAAGCATTGTGCTCTGAAGCTCAATGGCGTGAAACTTGCTTGTAAAGTTTGCCCAAGCAAAGAAGACCATCTGGCAAGATGAGAAAATGACTTCAGCTTGATCAATATTGATTCAAAAATCATGAATATAGTTCAAAATTGTATAAAACATCCCAATCTACAATTTGAGATCATATCTATGAATTTTGGACCAATATTGAACGAGCCAGATCATTCCCCACCCCATCTTGCCAGAAAGTCTTCTTCGCTTGGACAAACTTTAACAACTGTAAATAATCCCAACATGAGTCCACATTTCAAGAAATGAGAAAACAAACAGCTTTTATCTTGACAAACTTTATCTCATTTTGACCTAGAGTTTGTATTCTTAGCCATGGAAGTTTAAGCAACTCAAAAACAGTGATTTATTATGTAAAGCTTCATGCTACTGAATTCATACTAGTTATTTACTCTCTATTTGGCGCAGTACTTTAGAACTCAGTCTACAAATTCCATTCTGAATAATCTCAAAAGATTGTTGATTTATATCATTACACTGCGTCAGTTCGTTACCTCATAGTAATGAGTCTCGTACACGTGGTTTACTTGGACACGTGACTTGAAAGAGTGAGCGGTTAAGAGTAAATTAGAAGAGTGAATGAGAGAGTAAGAGAGTAAGAGTAAGAGAGTAAGTGAGTAAGAGAGTAAGAGAGTAAGAGAGTAAGAGAGTAAGAGAGTAAGAGAGTAAGAGAGTAAGAGAGTAAGAGAGTAAGAGAGTAAGAGAGTAAGAGAGTAAGAGAGTAAGAGAGTAAGAGAGTAAGAGAGTAAGAGAGTAAGAGAGTAAGAGAGTAAGAGAGTAAGAGAGTAAGAGAGTAAGAGAGTAAGAGAGTAAGAGAATAAGAGAGTAAGAGAATAAGAGAATAAGAGAGTAAGAGAGTAAGAGATTAAAATAGTAAGAGAGTAAGAGATTATATTATTCACTTTATTCAAGTAGTGTACATCATTTATGATCTTAAATCCTAGATTCCGAAAATTAAACATAAATTTAATTACACGATTGGTTAAAATGAAAAATGAATATACAAGGAACTCACTAAACTACAGATATAAAGGATTCAATATTCTTACTGTTATAATATGATTGAGATGTATCTACATGAAATGGTGGAGTTTGGACATTGATGCCCATTCTTGAGAGTAAGAGTCTTACTAAGGCTGAGGCCTCACTGCCGGTGGGTAGAGCTTGGTGGGTGGAGGGTAGTTGCTAAATCTATAGAACATACACACAATTCACAGTCATACATCATATGAATGGTATGACGTCATACTGTTTTTTTGTGGTTATGTTATCCATATTTAAGAATTTCAAGATGGCGGCTGAACACATACCATTCATACGATGTATTACTGTGGATGGTGTGTATGTTCTATAGATTTACCATCTACCCTCCACCCTCCAGGCTCTAACCACCGGCAGTGCGGCCTCAGCCTAAGAGAGCAAGAGAGTAAGAATGTGAGAGAATAAGAGAGTTAGAAAGTAAGAGAGTAAGAGAATATGAAAGTAAGAGGGTAAGAAAGTGAGAGAGTAAGAGCGTGATTGAGTAAGAGAGTAAGAGAGTTGAGAGTAAGAGAGTAAGAGAGTAAGAGACTATAGTCGCCCACAGATAATCGGAATGACCAAGGTCAACCAAGTCTTTCTCCTGAAAATTATTGACAGTCTTTCACCGACCGCCTTTGTTTGTATAGCTGTGCCAGCTATACATTTCTCCATTATACAATTCAATACATTGTTTCAGATTTTTTTTTTAAAATTCAACTTTGAACAATTATGTAGAGTCTGTCCGAGCAAATAAGACATTCCGGATAAATGGAAAATTGATTGTAACTCAGTCGATATTGGTACAAAAATTATGAATTTTCTCTAATCATCGTAAGAAACGTCCCGATTTACAATTTGAGACTAAATTTAAACTTTTGAACCACTATTGACCGAGCTGGAGTCATTTTCTTACCTTGCTAGGAAGTCTTCTCTGCTTGGACAGACTGACTACACGATAGAATTTTCCCATTCATTTCAATAGATTGCTTTAAATGTGCTTGATCTTTGATATGAACATAAGGTTTCCAGGTACTGCAGGATCCCACTTATAATATATAGATATTCCACTCCCAATATCCTGAAATAATAATTTCAATCAAATAATGTAATGGATCACATTCATCCCACAAACCTTGATCAAACATTTTCAAATCCATCATTCATCGTTATTCACTGCAAAAACTCTGAACATGAAAAAATTTCGTTGAGAAAAAAGTAAGAATACATCACTGCTATAGTCCGTCCAAGCAAAGAAGACATTCTGGCGAGATGGAAAAATGACTCCAGCTTGGTCAATATTAGTTCAATGGTTATGAATTTGGTCTCAAATTGTGGATCAGGATGTTTATCACGATTTGAGACAAAATTGATAATTTTTGAACAAATATTGACCAAGCTCGAGTCAGTTTCGCATTTTGCCAGAATTTATTCTTTGCTTGGACAGTCTATACCAACGTTACCTAACTGATTATGTAAATTGAATGAAACGAACTGAAAAATCAGCGACCCGTTAAATAAAGTTCCTGTAAGCCAATCAAATTGAATCTATCTTTGCACGCATGGAAGGTCTCCTCCACTGGTCTGAAGAATTTATCGAAGAATTCCTTGTTCATCTTTCTTCCCTCAGCCCATAATTTTGCTCAACAGCCCATGAAGGGCGTGGGGCCAGTTTCATATTCACTCCACTATACAGCAGATGTGAATAATCATCAACCAGTATAGAGGTAGCTTGTGGTTAGCAAGTTGATCCTCTCAACCACAAGCTAGCTTTCGTAACCAAGTGATGGCGCAAACACATCTGAATAACATCCAGTTAATCAGTTGGAGTGTAATGCAACAATTACTATTCCTCCGGAGACGAGAAACGACTGACTATCTTTACTAACGACAAGCCAATCTCCCAAAGCAGGTAAACTACTCATTATCATTATCATTATCATTATCATTATCATTATCATTATCATTATCATTACCATTACCATTATCATTATCATTATCATTATCATTATCATTATCATTATCATTATCATTATCATTATCATTATCATTATCATTATCATTATCATTATCATTATCATTATCATTATCATTATCATTATCATTATCATTATCATTATCATTATCATTATCATTATCATTGAACGAGCGACAGCGAGTACTTACTTTTGACTCAAGACCGAAGTCGTTGTCCGTCTGTTCGTTCGTTTGTTTGTTTGTTTGTATGTTCGACAATAACTTTTGAACGCCTCAATTAATCAACTTCAAATTCAGAACACATATTCTTCTAACCTTTATACAGGTCAAGTTCGTTGGACAGTGAAATCGATCGACTCCTTCATAATTTTTCAGGAGGAAAAAGGATAAGTTCTCAGCAACAATATATCTATATAATATACTCCCGTATATTTCAACACAATAATCACGGCTGGGGGAAAAAATGTCATATGGAGTTTGAATAAATTATTTTTTGGAGAATCCATCTGATTCCAATAAAACAGCTGATTTATAGGCGGCAAATTTGAAAGAACTATCATGAAAATAATGTTTTCGCCACACTTCACAGAAAGAAGCTGCTTACCGGTCCCTATGTAGACTTGAAAGTCGTCATTTACATACGCAAACAGTCAGCTGTTGTCCTCGAGCGGTAAGACTTCCTTTCCATGCGGGGACTTTCTTTCCGTGCGTGGACAACAGAGGCTGACAGGATTAACGTAGTAGTTATCAAGCCGTCCGCTAGATCGGGTGACAGTACACCTTTTTAACCTATTCAGTTATCAGTTTGAATCAGCAATCGCTATAACCTCATTCAGATTGAATTGTTAATCGTGAAGTATTGATTAAATGAAATTTGATTGATAATGCTTATCTGAAGTGAGGCGAAAAGAAATATACGCAAACTCGCCTAGGAAGTTTGTTTACGGTATTCGGAATTATTCCCAGGCTCGGCAAGCCTCGCCCGGGAAACTATCCTCATACCGTAAACGTTCACTTCCAAGGCTTGTGGCGTAATGTACTATATCAAATGAAAAATACTTTCATGTTGAATATTGAAGTCATATGATGAATATTGATCTCAAAGCTTAAACATGTGATAGGAGTCTATTTATTTGAACAGCTGACAAAAGGCGGCAAATTCAAATTATTTTTGAAGTATTCGTGCTGAAAGAAGTTTGTTGTTCCATTTGATTTCCATGCTTTGATTAGTCAGACTAATAATAAGTCAGCCGTGATTTTCTACGGGATTTGAAGAATGCTATTAAAGGGATTTCTAATAATTTATATATTTGATTTATCTGAATGGAAATACTGAATTATCAAAAAATTCCATTCTTGAACGAATCTCTACAAAGTTTGTTAATGGTTTAACTGCTGTTTTCAATTTAATACAATGAACAAATTTAAAACAAGAGGCGATCAATATGACTACAGAGTGTTCCGAAAAGAACTAACTCAAGTACTATCACGGTGTTCTTCGAGCTGAAACAAACAGAACATATCATTGGCAAAACAACGAATTCTCCTCAGTTTTCCTGTAATTCTTCTATTATTTCAAGACTTTCCATCATACCTTGATAATAGATAGACTCTACACGAAGTTTCAATGGTATGTATGGTTTTCAGAGAAAATAAGGGAAAGTTATTTCATCCATATTTGTAAATTTATTAAATTTAGTAGATAGGTCTACTCTGAATTTTTGCAGTCAAGTCGTCTTGAACAAGTAGGCCTACGTTTGTATTGGTGCATTGGTGGCAGAAGAGTTGCGGATAATGATGTATCAAAATATACCGAAGAAACATCTTTTCTTATTAATAATTCCTCACAAAAAGGAATCATTCAGTATTGAATAAATCTAGGTATCGTGTTAGTATGATTTGTGGTTCATATTTTCAAATAATTAAAGCCATAAGTTGACTTTGAGAGTTCGCACGCGAGTTCTTCAGCCCATGGGGCTTACTAGTTATCATTTATTCAATCAAATAAATACTGAAGTTGAGTTACCCAAACACAACAGGCATAATGAGCATAGCTGTTCCTCAACCAATTTATATATCAGTCCAAAAATCAAAGGCTATGTCACGTACTAAAACTTCAAACTAGTTTTCACTACCGTAAAAAAAGACAAACAATTTGTTTTTTTCCAAAAACGATTACGCATAGTTCCGAGAAAAAGCATCAAATCAATAATTCAATAACTTTAAACTCCACTTTTAACTACTCTTGAAGTAGTTTCTTTATAATAGCAGGTACCTGCTTCTATAGTAGGTAATCATCAGTTCCACCAATTACGATGATTTATTACAAACCTGTTCAATTAAGGGCATGACAATACAGGATCAGCTTACTAGCCAATTAGAAACTTGATAAGATCAACTAATAGACCAGACTTGAGTTTGACATCAGAAATAATGAGCATAAGCCTTGAGTCACCATTATTACTATAGTCTTCCCAAGCAATGCTATGCTATTAGTAGCAATGCTATTATAAGATACATTTATGATATCATTTCACTCGATAGCATTGCAATGCTACGATACGGGCACTTCACCTATTTCGTGAGTACGAGCCGCCAGTGGCGTAGAGAGCAGCAGAGCAGTATTTATACTAACGGTGAAGCACCGCTATTGGTAGACGTTAGAGCCAATGACCGTGAACGTCTTCCATTGTCCTAATCAGGGAGGAGCTTGTTTAATTATGTCTAGGCCAATGGCAGACGTTCACGGTCATTGGCTCAAGCCTCTACCAATAGCGGTGCTTTACCGTTGTTATATCAAATACTGCTGCTCTGAAATTCAAGTTTTACTTTACCAGAGATTGATAATGGTGTAAGAGCCGAAACCGGTATTTCGATTCTTTAATAAAGCAGTGGTTTGACAACATCTTTCATTTAAGATGTCATTTAGCTATGAATTTGGATATTTTTGAAATAAGAAGAGACAATAGAAGCAAAGGAGACCATCTGGAAAGATGAGGAAATGACTTCAGCTCGGTCAATTTTGGTTAAAAAATTATTGATTCAGTCTCAATCGTAGGAAACATTCTGATCTACAATTTGAGACCAAATCAATATTTTTCGAACCAATATTTGAGATCAAATTGATAAATTTTGAACCAAAATTGACCGAGCTAGAGTCATTTTCTCATCTGGCCAGAGGGTCTTCTTTGCTTGGACAGACTATTATAGGTTAAATCACGTACAAGAAACAGACAAAACAATTTAACTTTTCCGAGCCAACTATAGTCTGTCCAAGCAAAGGAGACCCTCCGGCAAGATGAGAAAATGACTCCAGCTCGGTCAATATCAGTTCAAAAATTAAAAATTTTGGTCTCAAATTGTAGATCAGAATGTTTCCTACATTTGAGACCAGATCAAAAATTTTTGAACCAACATTGACCGAGCAGGAGTCATTTTTTCTTGACAGTGTGTCTTCTTTGCTTGGACAGACTATATACAAAACTAGCCGGCCGGGTTGGCTGAGTGGTCTGGGGCGTTACAACCTTCAGCCCGCTAGCGCTACCCGGTCGTGGGTTCGAATCCCACCAGAGGCATGGTCGTTTATGCACCTCATAAATCACCGTCGCACACTTCATTACCCATGCACAAGTAGAATTGAATACTTGAATGGGCATCATCCCCAGCAAAAAAAAAAAAAAATTGATAATCATCTTGAAAAGAAGGAACTCTTCAGAAGTACACGATCGTGTATATGTGTAGAACAGATAGGGCGTGAATCAATTTATAATATTGCCCTGGCAGAAAGGACTAGAAATGTGAACTAAATTACATTGAGAGAGCTGAAGTTGAACTAAATTGAGGAATATTTGAGTGCTCCAAGTGTCCGCATTGCATGCTTCCTAACAACAATAAAAATCAACGACTGAGCCAGTTGAGGGTGATTTCTTCTTTGCCTTGAACACATGACGTAGGAAGGAGGAGGAGGAGGAGGAGGAGGAGGAGGAGGAGGAGGAGGAGGAGGAGGAGGAGGATGAGGAGGAGGGGGAGAAGGAGACGGAGGAAGAGGAGGATGAGGAGGAAGAGGAGGAGGAGGAGGAAGAGGAGGAGGAGGAGGAGGAGGAGGAGGAGGGGAGGAGGAGGAGGAGGAGGATGAAGAAGGTCTTCACATGATGAAAAGTATATGGATTATGTTTAAAAGAGAGGACGGAAAAGAAGAAGAAGAAAAAGAAAAAAAGAAGAAAAAGAGAAAAAAAGAAGAAAAAGAAAAAAAGAAGAAAAAAAAGAAGAAGAAGAAGATGAAGGAAGAGGTCGTGAAGGGAGTAGAAGGGGAGAAAGGTTAAGGTGTAGGAAGAAGGAGAAAAGGAAGGAACAAAAGAGAATAAGGAATAGTGAAGAGAGAGAGAGAGGGTGCAGATGATGACGATGTAGTAGAAAATAAGTGATGAAAAAAGGGAGGAGAAAAAGATGAGGATAGAACAGAATAAAAACAATTTGAATAGGGAAAGAGTACAGAAGAATAGAGAATGAAAGAATTGTAAAAAGGAGAGAGTGATAGGAGAAAGTGGAAGTTGAAGGAGAAAAAAACAGAGAAAAAATAGAAAAGACATGAGAAATGAAGGAAGAAGGAGAAGATGGATCAGAAGAAACGGAAGATAAAACATGAAATCATGAAGGAGGAGGGTGGACGGAAAAATAGAAGAGGAAAAATGAAAGGTGAAAAATGAACAAGGAAGAAGAAGAAGAAGAAGAAGAAGAAGAAGAAGAAGAAGAAGAAGAAGAAGAAGAGAAGAAGAAGAAGAAGAAGAAGAAGAAGAAGAAGAAGACGAAAATAAAGGAAGAATATGGAAGAGAAGTTGACAGGAGAGAATGAAAGAGATAATAAAGCGGAAAATTATTGAAGAAATTTGGAGCGATCGCTTGAGAAGAATGGAAAAGCATGCCAAGTATGTGGAAACGCTCGGACCATGAAAATCTAGTGTCCCCCCCCTCACCGCAATATTTTCTGATCGTTACATATTCTCTCCTTATCTACTTTTTCTTCCATCTACTGCTTTCTATCACAATATTCCTTTTTTTCTGTTGTTCCCCTCTTGTGTTATCGTATCGTAATCCTCTTAATTTACACACTCATTGAATTTTGTCTAGATTTGCTCCATTTTCTCTGATATCTTAACATCTACTTACTTCATTGTGAACCATATCACACATAATATATAGTCGGCGCAATCTAAGTTGACGAAAACCCCCTCCACCCGAGAAATAGCTACGCTGCCAGATTGTGTAAAATTGGAACATCTTCAAATTCGCGATTGAACCTCATATCTAGACGCAGAATTTTATCCTTGATATGCCAGTAGTATTAAAAAAGTTCCTGGGTAGAAGGATTCAAAGGAAATTTGATTTTTTTGAAAAAATTGAAAAATCGCGAAAATATTACTTTTTTTGTATATCACTTCTCTCTCAATCATGGGTTGTAGTAAGAATAAAGTTTATATCAAAATGACAAGGAGAATTCGAGCTTTCTAATGGTTTCTGAATTTTCTATATCCGACCAATAATTATGTTTCAATTAATGAATATGTTTGTCAATGTCGAGTCAACTCCATCAGAAAACATGAAATTTTCGATGATCTAGAAACTTTTTTGTTTGAGAAGATAAGTGGGTGGTGAAAGCGAGAAAGTTGTTCAAAAACAATTGAAATTTTTTTTCAAATGTCGAAAATAGTCGGAAAATCGTAATTTGGCCTTTCAAGAGTTTTAAAATAAGGAGAGCGGTATATGCATGAATCATTGTATGTTGAAGATTGGAGTTATTGAAGCTAATCGACTTGGATATTTGAGCTGTGAACAGCTGGTTTATCATAAAAATAGTGATTTTTACAACACCGCGTGATTTTTCCGAAGCTACGCTGTCACTTTTAAAATTCAGTTGAATGAGTTTGCGTTAGGAGAAGTTTCAATTTCACGCAAAATGAAAAGGTAGCTATTTCTCGGGTGGAGGGGGTTCTCGTCAACTTACATTGCGCCGACTATAATAATATCAGTTTTATAATATAAAATGATATCAGATCCTCTACCTTTCATGGCTTGAAAATCATCTTTCTCAAATGTGATGATTATAATAATAAGTAAATCTAATAAATATAAATAATAACTAGAATATAATAATAAATATAAAAATAACTCACATCCTTCTGTTATGTAAGATGGAGTTTAGTCTGACCAAGCAAAGAAGACATATTTTACAAGATGGGAAAATGACTCCGGCTCGGTCATTATCAGTTCGAAAATTATAAATGCGGTCTCAAATTGAAGAGGAGAATGTTTACAAAAGTTTGAGACCAGATCTATAATTTTTGAACTGATATTGACCGAGCTGGAGTCATCTTCCTATCTTGCCAGAATGTCCAGAGTAAACTGAATTTCCATTATCTGTAGACCTTCCTACTTCTTCTCTTTCTCTCGTTATTCTTGTCTCTTCTCTTTAGTCCTTTCCCTTTCTAATCCTCTTTTCCTAGTTTTTATCTTTTTCTTCTTCTTCTTCCTCTCCTTCTTCTTCTTCTTCTTCTTCTTCTTCTTCTTCTTTTTCTTCTTCTTCTTCTTCTTCTTCTTCAAATTTCTGCCTTCTCCGCCTCTTATTCTTTCTCACCCGCTATACTCAAAAATTTATTTTTCTCCTAAATTTCTCTTTCTTTTCCTACACATTCATCACCTCTCCTTGTCCCTCATCCTACCAGTTTCTCCTCTTTCTCCTTCCCAAGTCTTCCTCCATCTCCTCCTCATCTTGTGAATTCCCTTCTTCTCTTCCAAATCTTCTCTTTTATTCAGCTTATACCATTGATATTCTAGCATAATATAAGTCAGAGAGTTTATGGCAGCTATTATGGGGATAAGGTATATTATATCTACATCTATATCTATATCTATATCTATATCTTTATCTATATCTATATCTATATCTATATCTATATCTATATCTATATCTATATCTATATCTATATCTATATCTATATCTACTACCCGGCAAGCTCGTTTCGCTCGCCTTCTCTGCCTAGCCAGGGGGCTCCGCCCCCTGGACCCCTGCCAGTATCGGCAGTGTGAGTCAAACAGGCTCGCTTCGCTCGCCTGCAAATTCCGTTCAGAAGGGGTTCGAAATCTATCGAACACAGCATTTATTGACCTAATCTAGACCTGTTTACCAAATTTCAACATTTTCTGCCAATTCATTCACGGAAAATCTAAAATTCCGAAAAATAGTAAAACGCCAATATTGAGCGTAACGTTGGGAAGTATATCGGACATTGTTTGAAACTTGATTAACTTTAAAACTTGAAACTTTATATCTTGTTAATTACTTCATCTATAATCTTGCTGAACTATTGAATTCACACTAAAGATTGGTCGTATCGAGGCGGAAGATATGCAACCCGCAATACATCTACAATTTTGAAAACCTGATTACTGGTGTAATTTTAAACGGATTTCGAAAATATTCTAACACAACACTTCTAGACCTTATCTGAACCTGCCGATCAAATACCAACATTTTCCACCGATTGGTTCTTGAAAAAATTGAGAAAACGCCGAAAAACTCTAGAAAAAATAAAATATTTGGCGTATCCTTGAAAAGTTTTTAAAATGTGTTCTTAGCGCGCGTCTAAACGTCCAACTGAACATGCCTGCCAAATTTGAACGCATTTGGTTCAGTGGATTTTTAGTTCTAGTGATGAATGAATGAATGAATCAGTGCCATTTCGCTTTTATATATAGGGATTTTTCTCTTATCTCTCTTTCTTCTCCTACACCTCCATCAACACTTTTTTGTCCCTCCTCCTACCAGTACTCCTCCTCTTCCTCTTTCTTCTTCACAAGTCTTCCTCCACCTCCTCATCATCTTGTGAATTCCCTTCTTCTTTTCCAAATTTTCTCTCTCATTCAGCTTATTCTATTGATATTCTAGCATAATATAAGTCAGAGTTTAAGGCAGATATTATGGGGATAAGATCTATATCTATATCTATATCTATATATATCTATATCAGTTCTATGTCAGCTATCTCTCACTTCCGCTTCATGTATATTTGAGAGAGACAAAAAGATAAAGAAGAATTACAATGGGAAATTTCCTCTGCAGATTCTTTTGTCGTTTTGAATTTCCGCTATTTGCTCTGTGTCATGAACATCATTATTCTTCAATGCCCCACTATGTGAGATTTCAAGGATTTCTTTTATTTCTGACACTCGCCTTTATAGGTCAGTCAAGTTATTGGAACAAAACATTACAATATAAATAGTCCAATAAAAGAAGACATTATTGGGCAAAATGGAAAAATGACTCCATCTCAGTTGATACTGGTTCAAAAAATTACAAATTTGGTCTCAAATTGTAGGAAACTTTCTGATCTACAATTTGAAATCAAATTTATAATATTCTGAACCAATATTGACCGAGCTGAAGTCATTTTCCTATCTTGCCAGAATGTCTCCGTTGCTTGTACTGACTATATCATTGCTATTATGTGGATGAGAGGTGTAAACTACTTTTAAATAAGTCAGAGTAAACTGTATCATCACACATTTAGATGTATGAAAATCAGATTATTATGTAAACAAATTACAGGAATATATAGGTACAATATTGTTGAATAATAATGATAATTTTTTAAATTCGATTCGTCAAATTCAGAGAATAATATTTCCGAAATTATAACAGAAACACTTAGGATAACATTGATATAGATTTTTATTACACTGTATGAATATAAGAAGTTGATCATAAGAATCTAATTAAATAATGGAAATCACATTATGATAATCATATTGTAATCATTATTCAATATTGTTTAGTTACTACGTGTAATAATTGCATGGCCCATGATTCGTGGAATCTATAGGCTAATTAATTCAACTCAGACTCTCATTGAACATATTCTAAAAGCTAGAATTTTGAGATTAGAATTCAATACAATACAAACATGTATATCATCATGCAACAAGTTTTACCATTATTATTATTATCAGCAAATGGCTTTATTTGGTGGAGAGACCAAATAGGGTTCTACCTCACCGACATAACCATATTTCGCCGATGAGAAACATGTTGAAAGTTGTACTTAAAGTAGTACACTGATGATAATTTGGAAACATCGAAACAATTGTATGAGCTCAATGAAATTTTCTGTGATATAGACAATATTGTGCTCTTTAATTATGTTCAAGTATCACAACATCTCACCTGACACTATGTCTTCAATGTTGAAAGTTCTTGATTATGTTCAGTGTAATTTAGATTCGGAAAAAGCAAGATGTACCAATGCAACAATCCATTCGAAAGTCTTGTATCAATAAGAATGTATCTTGAATGTCTTGTTGGCTGTAAGATTGATGCAATAATACAGGGTGTTTCAGGAGGAATGTGCAATACTCCTCAGGCTGATTCCTTACACCAAGTAGACAAAAACGTTCCATGGGACAAACCCTCAAAAATGCTTTGTTACTGAGATAACAAGGGGGGAAAATTGAGATTTCTCAAAATATATCAATTTTTCTAATTTTTTATCAATTAGCTAAGGAAACCAGTAACTGGTTGAAGTTTGTAACTTTAACGGTTATTGAGATAATTGAAAAAATATGCTGGAAAATTCTTTTTTCTTCAACAATAAGGGTTATAACTGGATAAGGAATCATGAATTTGTATTTTTTATTAATGGAAGTTGAAGAGAGTCGGAATTCGAAGAAAAAGCTAAAAGGCAGCGATTGAGTAAATCTTACCCAAATCTCAGAAATAGCGATCGAAAATCGCAAAATCACTACTCAACACAAATTTTTACTTGCACTAGGTTTTGTCAATTTTGCGATTTTTGATCGCTATTTCTAAGTTATTTTCCTAAAATAACGTTTTCTCAATTCCAATAAATTTATCTTCACCTTTGATTTAGAGTCATAATAAGTTAGTAAAATCAATTGAATTGAATACATTTTTATTGGTTTCTACTATTGTACTATCTCAGTTTTGACGTGTATAGTGGGATCGGACAATGCAACTTCAATCAAAAAAGTACATAAATAACAAACTCAAAACAAGTACACCAACACTATAATAAATATACAAAATACTCTCAAAAACAATGAAACTTAATTTTTGTCCTTACTCACCTTCTAGTAGCATAGGGCGCCACCGGCCAAGACCTCCTACTCCTCAGCACCAGATATGGCCTCTGGGGCGCAGGGCCCATTTGGGGCGCCGAGGTGCGCTTCTTGCACCATGGACTGCGGCGCCCGGAGGCGGAAGGGGTGCCCCACAGATGGGAGGTGCCCGGGGGCGGCCCCTGTTCGCTGTGAGAGCGCCGCCCCTTGCCTCCTAGAAGGATTTCTCGTCGAACCTGCTCCACGTCGAACTTGCACATGGAGATTTTCATTTTTACAGGTTTTTTGAAAGGTTGAAAAGTCTTTTCGAAGTTTCACAGGTAGAGAAACTGTTTACTTCCAACTGGAAACAGGGAGTTTCACAGGTAACTTGTAAATGATGTTTTGTCACTTTTGTTTGAATGAATTTTCATTTTTACAGGTGTTTTGAAAGTTTTATAAGTCGAAAAACTGAATGTTTGCTCCACTAATAACTGAAAGTTTCACAGGCGTTTTCACTCGGAAATAAAACTGTGTCACTTTATTTGTTTAAATAATAACATTAAAGTCTTTCTGTTATTTTCATTTCAACAGACCTTTTTAAAGAATGTTTTCTCAACTGGCGAGAGGAAGTTTTACAGTTCTTTGTCAGATTTGTTCATATAGAAAGATTAATATCTTCAGTTATTTTCATTTTACAGGTATTTTTCACAGTTTTACAGGTCGAAAAATAAAATGGATGCGTGACTGGTGAAAGACTCTTCCACTTCTCGATGATAACACTTTTTAAGAGATTTATCTAACAGTTTTACATGTTATTTCCAACAATTACTTGAAAAAACCAACTAATAACACTATGTAAATTCCCTACCCCACTACCTCTACATCGATCTATTCCACAGAAAGTTACTCCATGAAAGTTTTGCGGTCTAGTTCTGTGTATAGGATCCACTGATCATCTAAAATCCAGATCATTTTTTAAAATACAATCCTTTTCACTGCATTATGCTATGAATAATTATTATTACACTCGTAGAAAGGAGTAGTTAGTTCCACATCAATGTCAAAGTACTCAAAAAGTTATCCATTCTCTAGAGAAATTTTTAGAGCTTTTAGAAATTTAAGTCATTTTTTATCGTTCTTAACACTTTTTTATGGAGGAATTATGATCAAACTTTCATTATGCAATATTTGATAATCCAAATTCCTTTCACAGAAGTCTTTCAATGATTATCTTCAAGAGAACGTAATTCACCTGAAAAATAATTAATTACACTTGGAGATACCTTGGAAGTTCTTGAATTTATAAAAAAGTACAACACTTTGGAAAATTCGAATTCTTTTCACATTCAAGTCTTCAAATTATTCTATTAAAAAGAGCATGATTAACCTGAAAAATAAGAATTTTCACCACTTGTAGATACCTTCAAAGTTTAGCATGTAATGAAGTTGGAAAAATAAATACATTATTGATAGATTGTGAAAAATTGACTACGCATCAATAGAGATCCATGTAAGCATTATTACCATCACCTAGGTTTAGAATAATTCATTGTTTATTCAAGTTGGCTGTGTAATTATAAATAAATGAATACTAATGAGGCATATCACAAATGCCTCAAGACGAATATAAGTCTTGATATTAATTCGAATGGTCTTTGAATAGTCCAAGAATTTTCGAAATCAAATCTGATACATGCAAATCTCTTATAATTCGAGTCACAGCTACATTTTTGAAAAATTCTGGCCAAATTTATGACAAATTTTTCTCGGTTGAAATTTTTCGTGCCTCCTTTTCCCTGATTGAAATCATTCGGAAAATGAATTAGTTCGGAGATCTAAATTGAAATCAACCAGATTTCCAGATTTGATTGATCAGATAGTATCAATTTTGCAAAAAAACAAAAATAGGGAATAATAGAAGAAAGCAGAAGAAAATGAAGAAGAATAGGAAGGAGAGGTAGGAGAAAGAAGTGAGGAGGAATTGGAATAAGGACAGCAATAAGAACAGAAAAAGAAGTAGAAAAGAGAAAAAAAAGATGAAGGAGAAGAATAGAAGGAAGGAAAGAAGGACATCAAGGAAAAATAATAAGAATAGCAAGAATGGATAGGAGAAGGAGGAGAAGGAGGAGGAGGGAGGAGGAGGAGGAGGAGGAGGAGGAGGAGAAGACGGAGGAGGAGAAGGAGGAGGAGGAAAAGGAGAAGGAGGTGGAGGAGGAGAAGAAATCAGAGAATAAGAAAACCAGTGATAATAAGAAGTAGCTAGCATCTGAACCCCAATTCTAACCTGGTGGAGTTTAATTAAAATGTTATTGCTGAGAAGCTGAGACCGCCTTCTGCAATTGGCGACCCGTAGAGACGTCAAGCCTTGTAGTCTGTCCAAGCAAAGAAGACATTTTGGCAGAATAGGAAAATGACTCCAGCTCGGTCAATATTGATTGAAAGATAATAGAATTGGTCTCCAATTGTAGAAAACATCATGATCTACAATTTGAGACCAAATTCATAATTTTTTAATCAATTTCGTACGAGCTGAAGTCATTTTCCCATCTCGCCAGAATGTCTTCTTTGCTTGGACAGACAATACTTGCCAATGAAATTATCGTGGTTTGTATCTTACTGATTAAACTCAGGAGTGCTTCAGAATCATGTCTCTGTTGTTCCATCATCCCTCAAAAAATTACCATGAATTTATTTGCGGGATTTCTGAAGATTTTTTCCACCTTAATACTGAGACTATGAACAGCCCAAGAAGGGCCTACGCCTACCAGCTTGTTGCCAGTTTCATATTCACTCCACTATTGAGTCCGTCCAAGCAAAGAAGACACCCCGGCAAGACAGGAAGACGACCCCAGCCCAGCCCATACCGGACTAAAACCATAAATTCTCAAACAGAACCCACAGTCCCCGAACTAACACCGACCGAGCCGGAAGATATCCCCCTCACCCTGCCAGAATACCCTCCCCGCCCGGACAGACCATACAGGAAGCGAATAATCATCAACCATGATGGAGGTTACGCGTGGTTAGCACGTAGATTTCCCAACCATAAGCCAGTCTCCACAACCAAGTGAAGGCGCAGAACACCTCTGAAAAACATGCAGATAATCAGTGAGAGTGTATCTCTTTCTCCAGAGACGGGAAACGACTGACTGTCTATTCTAATGACAGTCAATCTCCTAAAAGAGGTTCATGAAAGATCAAAATCCTATCTATCAATCTTCTGTGCATCATACTTATAATCCCTACCTTGTAATATATTATCCGCGGTATAGGTGACGCCAAATGGATGGCGAGACTATGAATTTGCTTCTAGAAAATTTCTATATGTTTTTTAGCACATCACATTCATTCATTATGAGCAGAAATGGGGATTTCATGGAGAAATCGCTGAAATTCTTATTGTGAGGCTTCAACATGTCATGCAAAATCTCAGCGTTCGTTTCCAGGAATGTATACATACGTTTAGAATAGTGGTAAACTCGATGACATTATTCATTTTTTTAAGATTATTTCTTTGTTAAAACTATGAATGAAAACTATTCTACCCCATATTTTCAGCAATAAAACTAATGATTACATTTCCTTCATTTCCGTAAGTGTTACTATGAAATTTACCGTTTCTCTGTGTTACCCTGTACAAGATATAGTCTATCCAGACTCCAGCTGAGTCAATATTGGTTCAAAAAATATTTATTTGGTCTCAAATTGTAGATTAGAATGTTTCCTACAATTTGAGATCAAATAAATAATTTTTGAACCAATATTGACCGAGCTGCAGTCATCTCCCCATCTTGCCAGAGAGTCTTCTTTGCTTGGACAGACTATAGCGTTCTCAATACGTCCTAGGTTTACTCACGGGTACTCGAATATTAGGCTGTCCAAGCAAATAAGACCCTCTGGCAAGATGAGAAAATGACTCTAGCTCAGGCAATATTGGTAAAAATCATTGTTCTGCTCTCAATTGTAGGGATTATTCTGATCTACAATTTGAGAACAAATCAATAACTTTTGAGCCAATATTGATCGAGCTGGAGTAATTTTCTCATCTTGGCAGAGGGTCTTCTCTGCTTGGACAGACTATACCAGTATACCAGAATCCGGGTTTACCAATAAGTTATTCATGGCAGTTTATGATCTCTATGATAAACCTATTGTTACATGTTTATGGCATATGATCAGGTACATATTATAGTACGTGAGTGAAGTAAGTACGTGGTTTATGATCAATATAGTCATTGAATAGTGTTTGAGAGAGTGAGCGAGAGGAGATAAGAGAGTGTGAGAGAGAAAGAGAGAAAAAGAGGGAGAAAGAGAGAGAGCGATAGAAAGAGAGAGAGCGAGAGAAAGAGAGAGAGCGAGAGAAAGAGAGAGAGAGAGAGAGGAGAAGTCATAAAGAACAAGAAGAAGATCATAGGATATTTCAAGACAAGGATAGAAATAGAATTGAGGGTAGGATAATACTCCATACATATTGCTAGATCATACAATATGACGAGCAATATAGAATTTATTACAGAGAGGTATAGTCTGTCCAAGCAAAGAAGACATTCTGGCAAGATGGGAAAATGACTTCAGCTCGATCAATATCAGTTCAAAAATGATAAATTTTGTCTCAAATTGTAGGAAAAATACTGCTCTAGAATTTGATACCCAATTAATAATTTTTGACGGAACTGTAGTCATTTTCCCATCTTTCCAGAATGTCCTCTTTGCTTGGACTTACTTCATTAATATTGAGCCTAGTAGTTGAGTTTGCCAGCCGTCAACTGTCCAATAACCATAACTATTTCAATTTTATTATTAATCAATACTATTCGGTATTGATGGATTGAGTTCTGCATTTAGCTGACGCCAAAACTTCAGATGGTATTTTCAAATTAAAGGGAACAAAGCTTCATTTACTGTAGTGTAACAAAGAATATTTCAATAAAATCGAAGTTTAAGAGAAACTTTACTTTATCAGATGCAATGTTTTGATAGATTGGCGTTTCGGGCAGACCTTAAAACACGCTGTGACTCACTTAATATCCACTTACAGAACACTATAGAGTTTGTCCAAGCAAAGACGGCCCTCTGGCAAGATGAGAGAATGACTATTGCTCGGTCAATTTTGGTTCGAAAATTATAAATTTCGTCTCAAATTGTAGAGAAGAATGTTCTCTACAATTTGAGTTCAGATTTATATATTTTGAACCAATATTGGTCGAGCTAGAGTCATTTTCTCATCTTGCCAGAGGATCTTCTTTGCTTGGACAGACTATACCTGTATTCTCATCTTACTCCCTGGATCTGACCTATATATCTCCAAGGAGATTATCATAGTTTGAGTAGGGTATATCTATATATCAGGTGATGTATCTTAGTACAACATGAGAACGTGAGTTTCTCATAGCTGAGAACACCTAGGGACCTTATAAGCGATCTCACATTCGTCTCATCCATCTCATCCCCGTCCCTAGTGTTTATCTCTCTGATTTTCCTACAAGTTTTTGTATAATTTTTCCACAATTATAGTGGAATAGGGACGATAGTCAGAATAGGATTTAATCAGTTGGTTCCTATGCGGAAGAATCGTGGAGGAAGCATCAATAATCACAATATTTATATTAATCTGTGATATAATCCTGTCACTTTTACAAAATTGTTGTGTGTTTCATATTTTTGTTCATTCATTTTAGTTTCAATCATTCATTAATTTCAGTATTTTTACAATAAGAATACTTTCACAATAAGAATTCTTCTGTTTTCTTTCATCTTGGTGACAGTGAGGCCTGGCGAATGCTGGGACGCACGCACGTCTGCACACGCATGCAAGCCAGCCAATCACAGCTTGTATTGTCCTCAACAAGAGCTGTGATTGGCTGTAATGCGTGCGTGTGCACACGTGCGTCCCAGCATACGCCTGGCCTGAAATAAACTACATATACATAACCTACTTTTTTAGACTGTTCTTGGAGAAATACTTGAATGTTTTGGAAGTTCTGAGCATAAGCTTGTTGAAGTTTCAAAGCTAATATTGGAAAAATTATGAACTTCAACAGAAAATTACAAAATAAACTGGCGGCTCGTTCCCACGAAACAGGTGAAGTGCCCGTATCTTTTACTGTGCAGCACTACACCTGTTTCATGGGCACGAGCCGCCAGTGACATAATAATATAATATAATGTAATTATATGTGTTATGTAATAATAATAATATACTTGTCCCTCATACTGTTATGAATATTGATTATTAGAGGAATGATCAAATAATAATGAAATTCAGTATCAATTCGGCCCAATACCCAAAATACCCAAAATACGTTTTGTGTCCAATAACACATTGAATTAAACAGTTACTGAGTGACTCAGTATTCAAACAGTAACTGACCGCGATACGACACAGTATAATAAGTTGAATTTGAATCGAACAGTTACTGAGTAACACAGTATTCAGACAGTAACTGACAGCGATGAGTTATAAAAGTGTTGGTCGCGTGTGTTATCCTTACTACCCTTGGGAAATCAATGAATGGCCACTAAACCGAGGAAAGTTTCTGACAACATGTGGACGACAGCTCATTAGGGCATGCAAGGTCTAGTATAGTCTGTCCAAGCAAAGAAGACCCTCTAGGAAGATGAGGAAATGACTCCAGCTCGATCAATATCGGTTTAAAAATTATTGTAGGAAAATTTCTGATCTACAATTTGAGAACAAATTGATAACTTTCGAACCAATATTGACCGAGCTGGAGTCATTTTATCTTCTTGCCAGAGGGTCTTCTTCGCTTGCACAGACTATATATGAAGCTACATTGTACTACTGTTGGGTGATAAAATGTTTGATTAAAGAATAATAGGGGTGTTTAACATTGTTAATATTTATATTCATTTATACAATTTATTACAACTACGATATCAAGGAATGAAATACAGACGATCGCCCACAAATACTCATATTCCAATTCAGATAAAAATGTCCAATGTTGGGTTATGCTCCAAATTTGCTTTACAATTTTCATTTCAAGAGCCATCACAATATTTTAATTATCAGAAACCGCAATGAAGGTTGATATAAACATTTCAAACTTGAAAATATTTACTGACTAGCCGGCAGGCTCGCTTCGCTCGCATTCTCCGCCTAGCCAGGACCCCCGACAGTATCAGCAGTTGAGTCACAACCTCTGCCAGTATCTCGCTTCACTCGCCTGCATTTTCCGTTCGAAAGGATTTGATTTGATCATCATATCACTTAACATGGTTTTTTTAAGAAATCGTTATGAATTAGTTATTCTACTACCTCAACCTGGGTGTATGATTTGAACGGATTTAGTTCAGTAGTTTCCGTGAAATAAACAAAAGTGCAGATTCCAAACATTGAAAAACCTTATTACAGGCGTAACCTCAGAAGAGTTTCGATATTTATTGAACACAGCATTTCTAGACCTAATCTAAACCTGTTTACCGAATTCCAACATTTCCTGCCAATTGGTCCTCGAAAAATCTAAAAAAACTCCGAAAAATAGTTTTTCCCCAATCATCCTGAGTTATCCATAGTTATCTGTATACAAGATACCCAACGAAGGGGAGGTCATACATCTTGGAATTTATGTATAGCTTACAATTTATGAATATGTGTAGTTTCAGTGTTTAAAGCTCTCATAATGTTATGAATTCATAGTTTCTTTCACTGTAGATGTGAAATAGTTCCCCCAATAAAACTTTAATTTTATTATTAGAATCGTCAATCATTTTATCTAGATCGATGAGCACTTCAATCAAATACTTCTTCTCTTTCTTCTTCTACCTCTTTCTATCTTTCTCCCCTCGCACTCCGACATTTCAAGAGATGGATTATCTTGATCTTTTGAAGAAAATGAAGAATAAAACAATGAGGGTGATCAATCTTTTATCTGTCTTGAGTCCATTTGTTATCATTGTCTCTTCGTTTAATAAACTTTGTTCTTCTTCTTCTTCTTACTTTTTATTTTTCTTCTTCTTTGATCATCTCTGTCAACTTCTCGGCTTGTTTTATATTTCTCAAATCAAATCTTTTTCACATCAACCAAGCACTGTTCGTGTTCATACTGCAAAATTTATAGTACTTCCAATAATTGAAAAGCGTATGAATCATGCATCAGATCTTGTCTCAGAATGTGGATAATTTCCCGCATTTTACAGTTCTAGAAGTATTGTAAATATTGCAGTCTCACATTTCAAACATTTTGTGTCAATTAGCTTCCTTCCTGTACGATTGCGTATCAATTTTGGACTTTTGTATCACTAGTGCGTATCAAAAATTAACCGTGGAAAGATACCGTGTAAATCACTCTTCACCCAGCTCCTTGGAAGGTAGCTTTGTTTCTCAAGTGTTTGGAATGAATGTGATTTTTCATATATTTTGATTGTTTTATAAATATATTATATTTTTAATATAATTCTTATCCCATTCATCTTCAATTCACATTTCACTCTTATCTATTCTACATTCATTATATACAGTAAATATTTTTACATTCCATTTCTCAGTTTGTGCTATTAGTAAGCTATTTAGTTTATTTAATTTTCTAATTATGTTAAATTTTGTTTTGCATAGTATTACTTCTTTTTCAATTCAATTTAAGTTGAAATTTTGTAAATTGTGTTAAAGAGGCAATATTTGGGTTTTTACCTGTTTTCCTCCACATATTTCATTTGTGAATAAATGAATGAAACTATAAGGAAAGAAAAAATAATTATTATTTGAATCAAGCTTTTCTTCTATTATTATCAGAGAACTGTGATTTATTTATTTATTTATTCATTAATCTATTGGAAGAACACACATCGGTTGGAAGAACAGGCATAGCCCTTGGTATTTCAAAACACAATTTTCATTAAAATATAGTCTAAAATTTGAAATTACAAGTCCAAATTTCTTCTTCAGCCGAAGTTTTCCCACTCAAAGAAATGATCTTGAAGTGATAATAATTTTAAAATTTTGAATTTTGAAGGGTTGATCCGAAAAACACAAAATAGTTCCAAACTTTCATTAAAATAGGAAAATTAATTAAAAAATTTAGAGCCGAAAATCATCACACACTAACACTTCCTGTAACCATGGTAATAATTTTGTGATCCAACTATTAATAAGACTAGCCGGCAGGCTCGCTTCGCTCGCCTTCTCCGCCTGGACCTCCGACAGTATAGGCAGTGTAAGTGAGTAAAACAGGCTCGCTTCGCTCGCCTGCGAAACCTCTGTCAGTGTCCGCTAAGACAATTAGGCTCGCTTCGCTCGCCAGCAAATTCCGTTCAGAAGGGTTTCGAAATTTATTGAGCACAGCATTTCTACACCTAATATGGACCTGTTTACCTAATTTCAACATTTTCTGCCAATTTGTTCTAGAAAAATCTAAGAAAACCTCAGAAATTTCCTAAAAATACTAAAATTCTAATATTAAGCGTAACCTTGGGAAGTATATCGGACATAGTTTGAAACTTGATTCAATATCTTTCAAATTAGTTCATCTATAATCTCGCTGAACCATTCAATTTACAGTTAGGATTGGTAGTATCAAGGCGGAAGATATGCAACCCGCAATACATCTACAATTTTGAAAACCTGATTACTGGCGTAATTTTGAACGGATTACAAAAATATTCTAACACAACATTTCTAGACTTTATCTGAACCTGCCCACCAAATATCAACCTTCCCTACCGATTGGTTCTTGTAAAAATGAAGAAAATGTTGAAAAACTATAGAAAAACTAAAATATTTGGCGTATCCTTGAAAAGTTTCTAAAATCCGTTCTTAGCGCGCGTCTAAACGTCCAACTGAACATGCCTGCCAAATTGAACGCATTCGGTTCAGTGGATTTTTAGTTCTGGTGATGAATGAATGAATGAATCAGTCAGTGCCATTTCGCTTTTATATATAGAGATAAATAAAAAATAGATAATCTCGACATAAAAACAGTATTTCATGTAGAAAAATATAATCCAGCTAAAAAAAGAATAAAAATGCAATTCAAGCATGTTGAGACGAAATACAACACCAGAAAAATTTATTTCACTACGAACACTCGAGGAATATAGTGTACAGTGAACTTCCGGCATCGCAGAAAAGAGTGATAGAGAGTGTTGGCTAGTAGAGTCGGCCAACACGATTGATGGGCAAAGTGATTGACCCATCTGAGACGAGAGAGAGATTGAGTGTGTGAGAGAGAGAGAGAGAAAGAGAGGAAACGCGCAAAAAGGGTGTGAATTGATCTCAAGAAACCTCACTGACCAGAGAGATTTCTACTTGGGTATGTGATGGGCTGCCTCTAAAATGAGGGCACTGAACCCTACAAAAAAGGTGAAGGAAATAGGAATGCTCAAAAAGTGTGAAAGAGAGAGGAGAAATATATTTTCTAGATTTTAGATTTCTTTATTCATTTAGATAGCAACAAAATAGTTATGCTTAGTTTCTAGATTACAAGAGTTGTTATTAAATCTATCATTTTTACAAGTTATGCACTAATTTCGATATTTTACACTACACTTTTTACAGGTTATCCTATAATTTTATAATCTATTCAGAGAGAGGTTACATATGAATGCAAAAATCATAGGAAAATTATCCAAACAACATGCTTTTTCCTTGCAATCTTACTTGTTGTGCATTGAAATATCTAAATGAGAAGGCGAAGTTTGGACATAAAAATGTCCATTCTTGGGAAATGATAAGAATATCCTTAGAGAGAGAGAGAGAGAGAGAGAGAGAGAGAGAGAGAGAGAGAGAGAGAGAGAGAGAGATATGTAGGAGGTGAGATGGGTTATTGAAATTTTATCCGGTATATTCAAAATCATTTCATTTGGTGTTACTGATTTGAACTTCGTTGTGAACTGATTTCAAATTTGAAAATCTCTATACTATTGTGTTTGTATAGTTGTTGAAAATGAATGTTATGATAATAGGCCTAACAATAACATAACCTGTTTTTTTATTTTCTTATCGTTTGTAGCGTGATAAAAGAGGAACAAGTGACATGAATAGCAAACGTTTTAGGCTCGCAAGACTGTTGTACGTATCTTTTCATGATGTAAATCTATTGAATAAGAATGAATATGATGAAAATGTTCAGAAGGGGAATAGATTGAGAGGAAGAAAGAGTGAGAGAAATAATAAGAAGATAGAATAAAAGAGATAAATTGGAGTAACGCGAGAAGAAGAGATATGAGGAAGCAAGAACCGTGAGAGGAGAGAGAGAATGAGAGAGAGTGATAGTATAGAGAAGAGAGACATGAAAGGGTTAAAAAACTCAAATCGATTAGCAATATTCTCACTCGAGTCCTCCGCGTGGAAGTCCCCCGTGAGCCCTAGCATGTTTTTTAGCCATAAACGTTGAAGTTTGTGGGACCCTTGAAAAAAGAAGAAGAAGAAGAAGAAGAAGAAGAAGAAGAAGAAGAAGAAGAAGATTGTTGGGTTCACTGTGCCGGCAAACTGCCTCAAAACTTAGTTTAAGGTCAGCCTGGCAAGAAAATAAAGTTTTGATGTGATTGGCTGGATTGAGAAGGGTGCTTCACTTCTGTACTAAGTTGCTTATTACTGCTAGTTTGGATTTTGTAAGTTGATTAAGGGTCCACTTCAACTGTCAGTTCGAACTGACAGTTCGATTATCAACAGCTGAAGGTCAAACGATCAGACTGCCGGTTTACAGCTGTTTTGGACTGCCAGTTTCCACATCCACTTACAGTTTTTGACTGTTACAGTTCAAACTTACAATAAATGTGGACCCTAATAATCTTGATTTATCATGGAGATTACTCCATCAATTTGAAAACCTCCGTTCACAGATACTGTCTGATAGAGAAAATAGAACATTCTGGCAAGTTAGACAAATAACTCAACTCAAGTAAATATTTCCAGTATGTCTTCTTAGTTTGACCAGACTCAAGTTCCATGGTCGGAAATCTGAAAACAATATTTTACCATCAAATTTAATATAACCACATGAACTACCATTCACATTGCGTACTAAATGCTCAGGATTCTCTCCATGTTATGCTCATAAATCGAAATTCTAGTCCAATAAATACCTCACTATTGATATCGACTGTCCAAGCAAAGAAGACAGTCTATCAAGATGGCAAAATTACTCCATTTCTATCAATATTGGTGAAAAAATCACAAATTTGGTCTAAAGCTGCAGGAATCATTCTAATCTACAATTTGAGACCAAATTTGTAATTTTTGAACCAATATTGATCGAGCTGGAATCATTTCCCCATCTTGCCAGAGTATCTTCTTTGCTTGGACAGACTATACAATTCAATAATATTGTATCTAATTAGTGGATGGGAATTCGGGAAACTATGTAAGGTATACTCCAACAAGACTGGCGGCTGTGAATGATTGTAATTGATGCTCCGCTGTGTCAGGACAGTCGCCAAGCTTCCTACAAAAGCGTATTGGTTTAAGAACCATCTCAGATGAGCCGTTTCGCTCTCGTGAATCGCTTTCAGACTGTCCTGACAGAGCTAATCGTTGATAACAGATGATAGACAACCGCCAACTTGGTTAACGTCTGTTAGTATGTCCAAGCAAAGAAGACATTCTGGCAAGATGAGAAAATGCCTCCAATGTGTTCAATATGGGTTCAAAATTTATAAATTTGGTTTCAAATTATAGAGCAGAATGTTTTCTATTATTTGAGACCAAATTTATAATTTTTGAAACAATATTGACCGTGCTCGAGTCATTTTTCCATCTTGCCAGAATGTCTTCTTCGCTTGGACAGACTATATATCTCTGACTTCCTGTCAACAACAAACTATTCAATGTATGACTCAATATCGTTAATAATAATTAATAAATTCCATAGACATATTTCCGTACACCGAGTTTTCGAATACGTGTATAGTCTGTCCAAGCAAAGAAGACCCTCTAGCAAGATGATAAAATGACTCCACTTCGGTCAATATTGCATGGTGTAAAAATTATTTATTCGCTTGAAACCTACGAAACATTCTGATCTACAATTTGAGATCAAATCAATTTTTTTCGAACCAATATTTATCGAGCTGGAGTCGTTTTCTCATCTTGCCAGAGGGTCTTCTTTGCTTGGACACACTAGACTGTAGAACATTCTAATGTCTAGATGTATTCTCATTTTTCAATCCATACTAGAATAGTATGCGGACTAAAATATTAATTAAATTTATTCATTATATTTACTTGGTTGCTCAGTTACCGGATAAAATTCGTGAAACAAACTAATCCTGGACCAAAAAGTGGAACTTCAGTTATTTTTGAAAATAATACTTATTGAAAGTTAAGATTACTTTATTCTATATTGTAGGTGATTTTTTATAAATCGAATAAAGAATAATTACGTATTACAATTTGAGGATAACTTATGATATTGTGTTCCGAGTTCGATCCTAGTCAACTTAACAGATTTTGACAAAACATACGGCTGTTCTAAGCAGGAGATTATAATCCATCGGTCACACTACCTGAAACGACAAGAATAAAGCCGCGTATCGACAGTCCGAGGCATGTGCCACGAATGCCTCGCAGTACAGTCTGGTGACGCAAAAAAAGTATAAACTCATGACTGAGGCATATGTGTGAATATAATCTGCAATAATCAAAAATAATTATAATTATAGTATATTATATAGTATATAATTATAATTATAAAAAAAATCTGCATTTTTTGTAACCAAAACTGCGAGCACGCGAACAAATTGACTAGCGCCATCAAGCGGGAGACAAAGCAACTAAACTCTGACAATTGATATTTTGGACTTTGGAGTCCAAACTAATTCCAACCTCTAATGAGTCCAAACTCTAATTGAGTTTGTGCTCAATTAGTAGGTAAAAATTCAAGGCAATGCTTATTATTGCCTTAGAACCCAAACTAACCTCTGCACCCAAATAGAATTCTTAATCACAAAAATGCATAGGAATGTGGTACAATTTTGAGGTTAGTTTGTAGAATTGTTCGTTGTGCGTTGCGAGGCAACAGGCACTGCTCGCTGCGAATTGTGTGCAGCGTTTGCCTCGCTGCTAGCAAACCCGGTATCGACAGTCCGAGGCATGTGTGGCACATGCCTCGGACTGTCGATACGCGGTTGATAGTAGACTAGTAGTAGTACTCTTTTTTGTGTCAACAGACTGTACAGCGAGGCATTCGTAGCACATGACTCGGACTGTCGATACACGGCTTTAGTTTAACTTTTAACTTTTTAAATGTTTGGCTAGTGTTAGATTTACTCATGTACGATTTTGACTGTTATGAACTATGACTTTTACAATCAGATAATCTTGTAGATCTATAATTTTACTAGCCGGCAGGCTCGCTTCGCTCGCCTGCAAAACCTCTGTCATTGTCAGCTGAGACAAACAGGCTCGCTTCACTCGCCTGCAAATTCCGTTCAGAAGGGATTCGAAATTTATTTCAGCATTTCTACACCTGATCTGGACCTGTTCACCTAAATTCAACATTTTCTGCCAATTTGTTCTAGAAACATCTAAGAAAAACTCCGAAAATTCCAAAAAATAGTAAAACGCTAATATTAAGCGTAACCTTGGGAAGTATATCGGAAGTATATATAGTTTGAAACTTGATTCAATGATTCAAACTTGATCTTCCAAATTAGTTCATCTAAAATCTCGCTGAACCATTGAATTTACAGTTAGGATTGGTCGTATGAAGGCGGATGATATGCAACCCGCAACACATCTACAATTTGGAAACCTGATTACTGGCGTAATCTTGAACAGATTGCAAAAATATTCCAACACAACATTTCTAGACCTTATCTGAACCTGCCCACCAAATATCAACATTTTCTACCGATTGGTTCTCGAAGAAATGAAGAAAACGTTGAAAAACTATAGAAATATTTGGCGTATCCTTGAAAAGTTTTTAAAATCCGTTCTTAGCGCGCGTCTAAACGTCCAACTGACATGCCTGCCAAATTTGAACGCATTCGGTTCAGTGGATTTTTAGTTCTGGTGATGAATGAATGAATCAGTCAGTGCCATTTCGCTTTTATATATAGAGATAGCATTTTACTATGTAACAATATAAATTATCCATTGGAATGTATTAGGATAATGCAATTGAATATATAATTCCAGTTTCACTATAAACTCTCCTAATAGCTCATTCAAATTGCGACTACGCAGCTGAACCCATTCATCAGAGTACCGTATTTTATGTATTTATATAATGTCTAATACATATTTATGGAGCACATTTGATGACTCTTAGTTGGCTTTATTATGCGCGAGTCATCAATAATATTATGGACCATGGAATCTGAACATGGGAATGCTCTTAACGCTACAAAATGGCGGAATACTAACTTCGTGATCGATTATGACGAAAATTGTAATGTCGTCAATTATGAAGGCTGGTTTTATCATACAAATGGATATAAAGCGAAAAGTAACAGAATAGCCATTAATTTATTCAAAAAAATATATTGAACTTGATCCATAAGTAAGTTTTATGAATAAGTCTATACTAACTTTGTGATCGATTATGACGAGAATCGTGATTATTAATAATATTATCAAGGCTGATTTTATCATATGAATGGATATGAAAGGTTGAAGCTAACAAAATAGTCATTGATTCATTCGAAAAATGAATTAAACTTAGTTTTATAAGTAAGATTTATAAATACTTCTTATTGAATAAAAATACAGACAATGAATTCTAAAACATGTTTTTCCCAAATTGATTCAAGGCAGCCTATTTTACGTTCAGAACTGGGTACTAGTCTCTCGGTGAGGGTGATCTATCGGTGAACATAATGGTTAAGTCACGAACACTGTGGACTGCTCTTGTATGGGTGACCGGTATTTCGCCAAGTACACATTGGCGAGGTGGAGCTACCCGTAAGGGTCTCCTACCATTGAAAGCCATAAAAATATTTTTTACGTTCAGAAGTTTTTGTCTGTCTCTATAATTATGTAATCTACACATCTGTAAGTCTGAACGTGATGTAACCTACTAACAGCTGATGTAAAGCATCTATTGTCTCCTTTGATTCCAAAAACAACATCTCGTCTTACCTTTATGACAACTCTAGTTAACAATATCAGCTGTTGGAGCGTAAAAGGAGCAGATGAAATTGCCTTCACGACAAAGTGATCCTGAAATTTTATAGCTGACAACAAAAGTTAGGCTTTTTGTCTGTCTCTTGTACTTGATGTAACTTAGTAACAGCTGATGTCTTAGTAACACTTAGTAACACTTAGTAACATCTATTGTCTCTTTTGATTTCAGAAACCCCACCTAGGCATAGCTAAATAAGAACTTCAATTGACAACATTATAGTCGGCGCAATCTAAGTTGACGAAAACCCCCTCCACCCAAGAAATAGCTACGTTGCCAGATTGTGTAAAATTGGAACATCTTCAAATTCGCGATTGAACCCCATATCTAGACGCAGAATTTTATCCTTGATATGCCAGTAGTATTAAAAAAGTTCCTGGGTAGAAGGATTCAAAGGAAATTTGATTTTTTTGAAAAAATTGAAAAATCGCGAAAATATTACTTTTTTTTGTATATCACTTCTCTCATGGAGTGTAGTGAAAATAAAGTTTCTTATATCAAAATGACAAGGAGAATTTGAGCTTTCTAATGGTTTTTGAATTTTCTATATCCGACCAATAATTATGTTTCAATTAATGAATATGTTTGTCAATGTCGAGTCAACTCCATCAGAAAACATGAAATTTTCGATGATCTAGAAACTTTTTTGTTTGAGAAGATAAGTGGGTGATGAAAGCGAGAAAGTTGTTCAAAAACAATTGAAATTATTTTTTCAAATGTCGAAAATAGTCGGAAAATCGTAATTTGGCCTCACAAGAGTTTCAAAGTAAGGAGAGCGGTATATGCATGAATCATTGTATGTTAAAGATTGGAGTTATTGAAGCTAATCGACTTGGATATTCGAGCTGCGAACAGCTGGTTTATCATAAAAATAGTGAGTTTTACAACACCGCGTGATTTTTCCGAAGCTACGCTGTCACTTTTAACATTCAGTAGAATGTGTTTGCGTTAGGAGAAGTTTAAATTTCACGCAAAATGACAACGTAGCTATTTCTCGGGTGGAGGGGGTTTTCGTCAACTTAGATTGCGCCGACTATAGAAGCTGTGGGAGCGTTGAAGAAGCTGACGAAACCACCTTACTTTTTGGTGTCAGATATAATCATGTTACTCAAAAAAGGGTTGCCTAGACTTCACCATCTCAGTAGCTCAATTATTTCAACAACATCAGCTGTTGGAGCGCACAAAGAGCAGACGAAACCGCTTTACGTTTTGACGTCAGGGAGACACATGATTCTCAAGAAAGAGTTCACCCAAATTCACCCTTATTGTTAAGATCGCGCCTGGGAAAGATTGAAACCTCACAGAGATCCTTACGCGCATGCGCAGTTGTGCAATTTTATGGAGCTCTAGCGGCGATAAAACGAAAGCTGACATGTGACAAGAAAACGGCGTAAAAGTAGGAGAAAAGAATGAAAAAGGATGGAAGGGGCGGTAGAAAGCTGTTCCGGAAGAAAATCTCGATTATCGTCTGAGAAAAATAAAACAAAAGAGGAGGAAATGTGTGGTGAAAAAAAGAGAAGAGAGAGAAAGAGAGAGTATAGTGGAATAGATGATAAGGAAAAATAAAAGTGAAGGATAGAATGGAAAGATTTAAATTTGGGACTTGTAATAATGTCACATAGTTCTGATATTCTTCAAAGGTAAGCTTTATTATTTATTTATCAATTTACAAAATCTATAAGACCTATTGAAATGACCTATAGACTTTAAACGTGAGAATTGTGAAATTGAAACTTCTCCTAACGCAAACACATTCAACTGAATGTTAAAAGTGACAGCGTAGCTTCGGAAAAATCACGCGGTGTTGTAAAACTCACTATTTTTATGATAAACGAGCTGTTCGCAGCTCAAATATCCAAGTCGATTAGCTTCAATAACTTCAATCTTCAACATACAATGATTCATGCATATACCGCTCTCCTTACTTTGAAACTCTTGAGAGGCCAAATTACGATTGTCCGACTATTTTCGACATTTGAAAAAATAATTTCAATTGTTTTTAAACAACTTTCTCGCTTTCACCACCCACTTATCTTCTCAAACAAAAAAGTTTCTAGATCATAGAAAATTTCATGTTTTCTGATGGAGTTGACTCGACATTGACAAACATATTCATTAATTGAAACATAATTATTGGTCGGATATAGAAAATTCAGAAACCATTAGGAAGCTCGAATTCTCCTTGTCATTTTGATATAAAAAACTCTATTTTTACTACAACCCATGATTGTGAGAGAATCAGAGAAGTGATATGCAAAAAGTAATATTTTCGCGATTTTTCAATTTTTTCAAGAAAATCTAATTTTCTTTGAATCCAACCCAGGAACGTTTTTAATACTACTGGCATACCAAGGATGAAATTCTGCGTCTAGATATGGGGTTCAATCGCGAATTTGAAGATGTTCCAATTTTACACAATCTGGCAACCTGGCAAGCTATTTCTTGGGTGGAGGGGGTTTTTGTCAACTTAGATTGCGCCGACTATAGCAACTTTCAACTCGAGTAGTATAGTCTTTCCAAGCAAAGAAGACCCTCTGGCAAGATGAAAAAATGACTCCAACTCGGTCAATATCGGTCCATAAATTATTCGTCTGGTCTCAAATTGTAGGAAACATTCAGATCTACGATTTGAGAGCAAATCAATAATTTTTGATCCAATATTGACCAAAACTATGCGTGTTGCCCGGGGCCCTGATTAATAAACATTTTACAATCCATATTACTCATAATTCGTGGATTTTATGGGCGTTTTTGTCTCATAAACGATTCCAATAAAAAGAGAATTCTACACCATCAGCTGATTAAAAAAAATGACATGAAATCAATTTACCACAAGTAAATAGAATCTCGGAATAGTTCAATGTTATTCCTTTAAAACCAAAAATTTGCTCCCAATTTAATGATTTTGATATATAAATTGATTTATTATTATGAATATATTTAATACTAAATATCTATCATCATTTTTATAGTGAGATTTGAATAGGAATCATTCTAGTCACTAAAATAATATTATAACCTACAAAGAAAATCGTAATAAGAAACCAAATAAGAAGACCCTAGCCTTGTAATTTATAATGGCCGCGATGGTTCGAGTTTGAACAGCTGATATCGTGAATTTGTTGTCTACACAAATTTAAATGAGATTTCCTATTCCAATCGAACCATCGCGGCCATTTTGGATTCGAATGTTAGGGTCTTCAAGTGAGTTCTGGCTGATCTTTGATTCAACAGCTGATTCTTTCCAAAATTTGGAACATTGTTAATCGAGAGTTTTATTGGTGAATCTACAATCCCAATCACTTGTTTTTCATCAGAAAAACAAGCTGTAAATCTTTATAAGCCAGGGTCCTGGGATGTAGAGATTAGTATAGCAATTTCTCAACATTTGACAATATTTACACTACGTATGGTTGAAAGATTTCGTTTACAGCGATTTAATCCGAAATTCGTCTCTGTTATTGAAATCAGCAACCTTCAACTCAAGCAGCAGTCGAGTATTCAAAGCGCACTTAATCCCAGCAGAAAGAAAACACTTTGTGTGCTTGAAGGGAACTGTTGCTTCGTTGCCATGGCAACGGTCGCTCTCAGCACTGCATTTCACTATATCTGTATGTATCTCATAGTATATACCTTCCAGTTCGATATTCCATTATATCTGTACGTATCTTGTACTATATCTATTGCTTTCAGGGCCCTGGCTTATAAAGATTTACAATCCACAATTACTTTTATATTATTTCTATTATAATTCTTGGATTTAATGGGCATTTCTGTCTCATGAACATTCCAATGAAAAAAAAAATCATAGTATCAGATGATCGTAATTGTAATATGAAACCAAGTCAGAAGACCATAACCTTGTAGTCTAAAATGGCCGCGATGGTTCGAGTTTGAACAGCTGATATCGTGAATTTGTCGTCTGCACCAATTTACATGGGATTTCCTATTCCACTCAAACCATTGCGGCCATTTTGGATTTGAATGTTAGGGTCATCTAGTGAGTTTTGGCTGATTGTTGATTCGACTGCTGATTCTTTCCAAAATTTGGAACATTGTAAATCAAACGTTTTATTGGTGAATCTACAATCCCAATCACTTGTTTTTCATCAGAAAAACAAGCTGTAAATCTTTATAAGCCAGGGTCCAGCTGGATCTCCCTACAGTGACTATAATAAGTCACTTATAGTCACTGTAGATCTCAATACATATTACTGGCGGCTCGTATCCACAAAACAGGTGAAGTGCCCATATCTTTTACTGTACAGCACTTTAGGTTGAGTGGTAGAAAGGACTTCCTAGTCCTAACCCCGCTTAATAAAGGATATTTTCATTTCATTTCATTTCACTTCACCTGTTTCATGGGCACGAGCCACCAGTGCTACCTATGTGTCTAAAATATCATAATTTGGCTTTCACTTTCTGTGTTTCTCCAAGTTAATATATAAAGATCGAGATCATAGTAGCCTTTTCCAGTATTAAGTGATTCTCATTTGAGAATGCTCTACAATTCGAGACCAAATTTATAATTTTTGAATCAATATTGATCAAGGTGGAGTATTTTTCCCATCTTGCCGGACTGTCTTCTTTGCTTGGACAGATTATAATAATATAATATTAAAATAGTATTATTGAAGATTTTAAAAAGGGTATTTGATTTTCAACTTCATCAATCAAATTTGAAATAGCCCTAAGCGTGAATTTTAATTTTTATGAATAACCGTATGACTATAGTATCTCCTCCGGACAATTGAAAACTAGCCTACTCATTATTGATCTGGACCGTGTCTTATAAACATTTACAGCTTGTTTTTCAAAAGAAAAACAAGTGATTGGGATTGTAGATTCACCAATAAAACGTTCGATTTACAATGTTCCAAATTTTGGAAAGAACCGGTTGTTGAATCAACGATCAGCCGAAACTCACTAGAAGACCCTAACCTTTGAATTGAAAATGGCCGCGATGGTTCGAGTGGAATACGAAATCCCATCTGATTTGGTGCACAAAACAAATCCACGATATCAGCTGTTCAATCTCGAACCATCATGGCCATTTTAAATTACAAGGTTGGGGTCTTCTGACTTGGTTTCATATTACGATATGCTTTGTAGCTTATGTTTTTATTTCAGCGGCAAAAATGATTCCTACTCAAATCTCACAACAAAAATAATGATTGATATTTATATTCATAATCAATGTATCAATTCATCCATCAAAATTATTAAATTGGGAGCAAAGTTTTGGTTTTTATTGTCAACATTGAACTATTGCCATCAACATTGCCAACTTGAGGTAGGCTAAATTGGTTTTCAATTTATTTTTTTTCAATATTAGTAATTTTTTTCTAATCAGCTGATATTGTAGAAATTTCCTTTTATTTGAAACACCAATCAAATCCAAGAATTATGAGTAATTGTGGATTGTAATTCTTTATGAGACATGGTCTGGTCATAATTTCAGCGCAAAGTTTGTTCTATACCGCTTCCAAACAACTAATACATCCGCCAACTTGTCTGGAATCTACTTTACACCACCGATGACCCTCATAACAATAGAAAGTCTCCCGCTCGCAATAATTGAGTTATGATTAAACAGCGGCCATCCGTGTATAGTCTGTACAAGCGAAGAAGACATTCTTCCAATATGAGAAAATGAGTTCATTTCGTTCAATATTGAAAACAAACTTGAAAATTTGTTCTCAAATTGTAGATCAGAACGTTTCCTACAATTTGAAACCAAATTTATAATCCTTCAACCAATATTGACAGAGCTGGAGTCATTTTTCCATCTTGCCAGAATGTCTTCTCTGCATGAACAGACTATACTGTAATGAGAGTGAAGCTTGTTCAATCAATTTTGAATTTCGCGGCTAAACTATGAGCCAGCGATGCTTGTATGGTTTGTTCAAGGAAAGAAGACACTCTGGCGAGATGGGAAAATAACTTGAGCTCAGTCAATTTTGTTTAAAAAATCATAGATTTGATCATAAATTGTAGGAAACATTCTGCTCTTCAATTTCAGACCAAGTTAATAATTTTTGAAAAAATATTAACAAAGCTGAAGTTATTTTCCTATCTTGCCAGAATGTCTTCTTTTCTTGGACAGACTTATTTGGAAGTTTGGGCATCACTTGACTGTGCTGCTTGAACAATGTTAAATGTTCGACGACAGTCTTTGACGTGGTCTTTCGCGATTGGTCCGGTTCTCTTTGACAAGAAGAGGTTATGTGAGAAGGTGGAGAGAAACCTCAACCTCACAAGTCAACATACAACCTGTAGGTGGAGGTGGAGGAGGAGGTAGAGGAGAAGGATGAGGACTAGGATGCGGAGGAGGAGGAGGAGGAGGAGGAGGAGGAGTAGGAGGAGGTAGAGGTGGATAAGGAAGAGGTGGATGAGGAAGAGGAGGAGGATGAGGAGGTAGAGGTGGATGGGGAATAGGAGGAGGATGAGGAGGAGTATGAGTAGGAGGAGGAGGAGAAGAAGGAGGAGTAGGAGGGAAAGGTGGAGGAGGAGAAGGAGGATGAGATGGATGAGTAGGAGAAGGAGGAGGAGGAGTTAGAGATGGATGAGGAAGAGGAGGAGGATGAGGAGGAGGATGAGGAGGAAGAGGTGGAGGAGGATGAGGAGGAGGAGGAGGAGAAGGAGGAGGAGAAGGAGGAGTAGGAGGAAGAGGTGGAGGTGGAGGAAGAGGAGGAGGAGCAGAAGGAGGAGGAGGAGGAGTAAGAAGGGAATGAGGAGGAGAAGAAGGAGGAAGAAGAGGAGGAGGAGGATGAAAAGGAGGAGGATGAGGATGAGGCGGAAGAAGAGGACGTGGAGGAGGAGGAGGATGAGGAGGAGGAGGAGGAAGAAGATGTAGTGGAGGAGGAGAAGGAGGAGGAGGGGGAAGAAGATGAGGAGGAAGAGAAGGAGGAGAAGGAGTAGAAGACAGAAACAGTGTAAAAGCAGAGTAAAAGAAGAGAATGGAACATGAGGAGAATAAGTGTGAGAACTTCCTGACAAACCTGTTGTTTTGGGGACTGTTGGTTCAGTTTGGGAATTTATGACTTTTGGGTCGGAATTATTGGCCGTGCTGGAGCCGTTTTCCCGTCTTCTTTACTTGGACGGACTGTATAGTGGAGTGAATATGAAACTGGCAACCAGCTGGTAGGCATGGGCACTTCATGGGCTGTTGAAATATTAACAAACAAACTTCCTGACTACTTTTGTCTACTAAGTGTTTTGCTAGTGGGTATCGAGAGATGATCAATGTTTTTCAACTTCGATGTTTTTCCCATCGATCATTTTCCGACCTGTTTTATGTATAATTATTTGAATAATTCTCGCTTTAACATCCATTATAATCTTGTTATCAAAAAACTTACAAATTATTAAGGGTAGCCTTCCCATGGGAATGCTACCTCCATAGAATTTAAACTTTGTTTAAAATGAAAATTAAAATGTGACAAATATAATTTTTAAGAAAAAAAGTCGGGAGTAATGTCCAGTTAAAACCATAGACTAACTATACATAGAATAGTATAGACTATATTATAGAATAGTATATCTACGGTAAACCATCGATAATTGTAAAACATCGATTGGTAAACATCAATGTCATGTTCGGTGTGGGGATATAAATATTTTTAGATATCGATTTAATGATACCCATCCCTACTTATTGCTATGATTTTATGGGCATGTTACCTATAATGTAAATCAGTGCATGTCTTATAGAAAGGTTGATGACGGAAATAATATAAGACAAGGATGCAAAACGTTTTGATCACAACACCCTCTTGGCAATAATGTACGCTGCGCCCCATCTCCAATAGATGGATGAAGTGAGCGTTAACCAAGAAGAAACCTGTTTCAATGTAGAGTGTATTGTAGCGGCGTGTCTTCTAAGCTTGCACGAACTATTGAGGTGAAATTTTAGTTGGGCGATAAGCATTGATTGTTTTGACAGGCTAAGAAGCTGCCTGCTGTGTTTGAAACAGTTTTGCCTGGAGGCAACGGAGGAGAAGAAGAAGAGGGAGAGGTGAAAGAGGAGAGGTGGAAGAAGAAGAAGAGGGGGAAGAAGAAAGAGGAGAAGGAGGAGAAAAGAGGAAGAAGAGGAAGAAGAAGAAGAAGAAGAAGAAGAAGAAGAAGAAGAAGAAGAAGAAAAAGAAGAAGACGAAGAAGAAGAAGAAGAACACCTTGTTCCTCTTGTTCCTCCTTGGAAATGAGGAAGAATATAGAGATTAACTGCTGATATCTATTGTTTGATCTTTGTAGATTTTAGGCTGAGGCCGCACTGCCGGTGGGTAGAGCCTGGAGGGTGGAGGGTAGATGGTGAATCTATAAAACATACACACCATCCACAGTAATACATCGTATGAATGGTATGTGTTCAGCCGCCATCTTGAAATTCTTAGATATGGACAACATAACCTCCAAAAACAGTATGACGTCATACCATTCATTCGATGTATTACTGTGGATGGTGTGTATGTTCTATAGATTTATCAACTACCCTCCACCCTCCAGGCTCTACCCACCGGCAGTGCGGCCTACACCTTAGAGATTCAATAGGAGAAATTAAGGTTTTCATTGACATAGGCTATGGTAAAAACTGATGAGATTTCGAACTGGGAGATAATGGAGGAAATAGGCTCAATTATTGTTATAATAGTCTGTAATCGATAACTTTTCAAGCAAGATTTGCGTTTTTTATTTGTTAAATTTCTGTTTACAGGAAATCAAACACCTGCTGCTCTTAACCGTACACTCCATAAACCTCCCTGGTACGCTAATAATTGAATTTGAATAGAGACAGATGTTATTCAGTAATGAAGTAAGATTTAATTTAAATTCAACCTGTTTTGAGGTTATGTTTGTAAAAGTATGATTTATCGTTGTTTATTTGATCTTATACTATAACAAAACAATCGTACAAAACTCGTTTGGGTAGGTGACAAAAACTCATATCATATTCTACCTCGTCTATTCTACTTGGGTGGAAACATTAACTTGTTTGTAAAAACATCTTTCCCACACTTGTTACGAAGTATACTATTATAAAGAGTCTCAACTACATGTTTCGAACAATTATTGATTCTTGCACACGAACACTAGTTCACATGAGTATGTACATGTATATCGATTCACCAAATCATGTATAGATATAAAGACAGAATTAAATGCAATTATAGAATATAAATAAAATAAATAGTTATACAACAGTAGTTGAAGTGCAGTCAATAGTTACGAAAGGAAGGAATAGCTGTCAGTTGGAGGAAAACGATAGACAGGGGAATAAGAAGAAAAATAAGAATAGAGTTTGAAGTCTTCCCTCAATCGTCCCCAGTGTTTCAAGTTGAGCTTTATTGCAAAGCTGGTTACCATGGTGATTGCTTAGGTGAGCCACAAACTCAGAGAGGGAGAGAGATGGAAACAGAGAAAGAGAGAGAGAGGGTGCGTGATAAGAGAGAGATATTGAGTGAGAGAGAGTGGGTGAGAGATAGTGGGTGAGAGATAGTGAGTGAGAGAGAGAAAAGAAAGAAGAGAAGAGTTTGGAGAGAGATTGAGAGAAAGAGAGAGAGAGAGAGAGATTAGATTACATTACTTTATTCAAATAGATAACAAAATTCGGCTTAGATTATACATTGTAATATAAATGAGTAAAACTAAATTATCCTATAAATTTAACAAAATAGAGACTTCTAGAGAGAGAGAGAGAGAAAGTGATTGAGTTGATGTGGGAGAGAAACGATGACTGATGTCAAAGTCGAATCATGATTGATGAAATAATAATCAGTTTATTTATGCATAACACCTATTATTAAATTAAAATATTATTATTATTATTATTATTATTATTATTATTATTATTATTATAATTATTATTATTAATATTAATATTATTATTATTATTATTATTATTATTATTATTATTATTATTATTATTATTATTATTATTATTATTATTATTATTATTATTATTATTATTATTATTATTATTATTATTATTATTATTATTATTATTATTATTATTATTATTATTATTATTATTATTATTATTATTATTATTATTATTATTATTAATCAAACTAATTGATTTATTTTAGTTTTGGTTTGAATTGAAACTATTAGTGCTGAGAATATGAATGATGGAATGAAAATGATCTTTGCTTTCATTTGAAACATTGTTAAAAGGAACGTATAAGATTGAGAATGTTGATTGTTGAACCTTCCATATCTATAATTATATAAAAGCGAAATGGCACTGATTCATTCATTCATTCATCACCACAACTAAAAATCCACTGAACCGAATGCGTTCAAATTTGGCAGGCATGTTCAGTTGGACGTATAGACGCGCGCTAAGAACGGATTTTGGAAACTTTTCAGGGATACACTAGATATTTGAGTTCTTCTATAGTTTTTCGGCGTTCTCTTAATTTTTCCGAGAACCAATCGTTGAAAAATGTAGATATTCGGTGGGCAGGTTTAGATAAGGTCTAGAAATGTTGTGTTGAAATATTTTTGAAATCCGTTCAAGATTACGCCAGTAATCAGGATTTCAAAACTGTAGATGTATTGCGGGTTGCATATCTTCCGCTTCGATACAACCAATCCTTAGTGTATATTTAATGGTTCAGCGAGATTATAGATGGAGTAATTTAGAAGATATTGAATCAAGTTTCAAACTATTGTCCGATATACTTCCCAAGGTTACGCTCGATATTAGCATTTTACTATTTTTTGGAATTTTCAGAGTTTTTCTTGGATTTTTCTAGAATAAATATTGGTAGAAAATGTCGAAATTTGATGAACAGGTCCAGATTAGGTCTAGAAATGCTGTGTTCAATAAGTTTTGAATCCCTTCTGAACGGAATTTGCAGGCGAGCGAAGCGAGCCTGTTTGTCTCAGCTGACACTGGCAGAGGTTTTGCAGGCGAGCGAAGCGAGCCTGTATGACTTACTTACACTGCCGATACTGGCGGGGGTCCAGGGGTGGAGCACCCTGGCTAGCGGTGAAGGCGGAAGCGAGCCTGCCGGCTAGTTTAGTATATTCTTGGTAACTAAGAAGAAGAAGAAGAAGTAGAAGAAGAAGAAGAAGAAGAAGAAGAAGAAGAAGAAGAAGTGATGATATCGAGTGATGTTGACGCTTTGTCTTATTTGACAACGTCACCTCACTTCCTTCTCGGAGACAAATTTATTGATAAGCAAAATGCGCGTGAGAGCAGACCGCTCAGCTGGAAATTGCATCAAGGGGTGTGAGGGGGTGTCTTTCCCTGGGGAGGGGTTGTTTTCCCGTAAGGGGGAGGTTTTCCTGGATGGGGGTGTATCTAGAAGGGGGGTAGATTTCCCGTGGGGGAGAGGCTACAAGGTTCTAGGTGATGTTTGGTAGAAGGCGTTATGGAAAAGTAGAACAACCATCCTGAGTACTTCAAGGTAAGAGTCAATTAATTTTCACAGACTCCTCACTTGGTTGACATGGTTTTGCCATTGGCAACTCGTACCTACGAAAGAAGTGAAGCTCTTCACAGTGAGAGATACGGGCACTTCACCTGTTTCGTGGGCACGAGCCGCCAGTGGATTTTGCTATATTTTTACACTGTGCTTGCTATAGTCTGTCCGAGCAAAGAAGACATTCTGGTAATATGTGAAAATGACTACAGCTGGGTCATTAAGAGTTCAAAAATGATAAATTTAGTCTCAAATTGTAGAAAACATTCTGCTCTTCAATTTGAGACCAAATTTATCATTTTTGAACCAATATCAACTGAGCTGGAGTCATTTTTCCATCTTGCCAAAATGTATTCTTTGCTTGAACAGACTATACGAGTATACTTGCCTGATAAAAGGTTGGGCGGTTCAATCTGCTCCTTGTGCGCTCCAACAGCTGATGTTGTAAATTGGAGTAGTACTTTGGCTTTTGAGCCCAGTAACTAAAAATTGATTCCTCCTTTGGGAGATTGGCTGTTGTTAGTAAAGACAGTCAGTCGTTTCCCATTTCTGGAGGAATAGTAATTGTTGCATTACACTCTAACTGATTGACTGCATGTTATTCAGAGGTGTTCTGCATCTTCACTCGGTTGTGAAGACTGGCTTATGAGAGGATTGACGTGCTAACCACACGTTACCTCTATCCTGGTTGATGATTATTCGCCTGCTGTATTTTCTGTCCGGGCTGGTAGGGCATTCTGGCAAGTTGGGGGATGGCCTCAGCTCGGTTGGTGTTGGTTCGGGGCTGTGAGTTCTTTTGAGAATTTATGGCATTTGGGCCGGTAATTGCCGGGCTGGAGTTGTTTTCCCTTCTTGCCGGAGTGTCTTCTTTGCTTGGATGGACTGTATAGTTTAGTGAATATGAAACTGGCAACCAGCTGGTTGGCCTAGGCCCTTCATAGGGCTGTTGCGCCATTGACAAACAAACAAACTTTGGCTTTGTCTAGATGATGTTTTTGAATTAAAAAAGGAAATAGAGACTATAGATGCTGTGTTACATCAGCTGTTATAAATAGTAGGTTACATCAGCTGTTATGAATAGTAGGCTACATTAGCTGTTATGAATAGTAGGTTACATCAGCTGTTATAAATAGTAGGTTACATCAGCTGTTATGAATAGTAGGTTACATCAGCTGTTATGAATAGTAGGTTACATCAGCTGTTATGAATAGTAGGTTACATCAGCTGTTATGAATAGTAGGTTACATCAGCTGTTATGAATAGTAGGTTACATCAGCTGTTATGAATAGTAGGTTACATCAGCTGTTATAAATAGTAGGCTACATCAGCTGTTATGAATAGTAGGTTACATCATGTGCAAGAGACAGGCAGAACTTATGACATCACTTAAGGAGTCACCTATACCGCAGATACTAGATTACAAGGCAAGAATAATTGGAATGATGCGCAGTAAATTGATAGGATTTTAATTTTTCATGAACCTACAATAGAATAGATGTCAAGTTAAGGAGCTTACCATAGATTGATAATGTTTTAGCATCAACCGAGACCATTATCTCAATTTTTAATGATTCTGTGGTTTGACAACACCTTATCTTCCAATTTGATCAATTTTTCATGTGAGAAAAAATAATTCTTATTCATCAATGAGAGAGCTCAAAATACAAGGTACTATAATAATTTCACTTTATGAATATACTTAATCATTATCAATACCTTAATCACCATTATTTTAAGAAGTTCTTCCAAGTTGTATACTTGTAACTGTATAATCAGATTGACTAATTTTTATGGGGAGAATACTTCCATTACTGGTATACAACAGTATACAACAGTATGCAAGAGTATACAACAGTATACAACAGTATACAACAGTATACATCAGTATACAACAGTACACAACAGTATACAACAGTATACAACAGTATACAACAGTATACAACAGTATACAACAGTATACAACAGTATACAACAACGAAGATCGAAATGATTCAATAACACAATCATTCTACCTTTTCCAAGCCTCAAATTAATAAAATCCAACACAGAAACGTCAAAATCCAATAAAATCCATACATCCCAACTCAATTATAAATCTCAAATTCCACTGAAAACCATCAAAATCAATAAACTCGCTTAAACCACTGTGACTCATGTATTGAAACATAGACTTTTCCATGGACTCATCCAATAAAAAATTGACTTTTTCATGAAAAACCACACCGAGATGGAGTTTTCTCGTAAAACGTGTGACATTTTGGAGTAAAACCTCAGAGTTATGAACAAAAAACGCTGTAAAAATCACCACACACCTATATACTTCATCTGGTATGAATTCCGATCAGGTATGACACGTATTAGATAGGTTGAATCAATGTGTAAAGTTTGAAGTTACATAGAGTAGAGCATAGTTCACTCACAGTCTATACAGTTTTGATTTAGCTGGGGCCAAAAAGTTGGGCGTTTTGCGATCGACTATAATTATCAATTCTTAGCTGAGTAATGACTCATGACATTCGGGTAGCTGTCTGCCAGAGTACATCGAAGCGAGAGCGGTCTCAGCTAGAATTATTCGCTCTAGAAGACAGCATAAGACTGTCCTAATAGAGCCATGATTTTTAACGGTTTTTGGCCAACAGCCTGAAATTTTGTGCTGAACTTAATTTCTATTATTTTCTAATTTTTGTTTAATATATATATTTGGGGGAATAGCAATGCCTGAATTTTCATCCCTTAATCATTATGATTATGTGGGTTATAGATTTTTTAAAGTTTAAAACTTTGAAGGTTGATAGTTTGTTCAACTTAAATCCTTGCTTTTCTTATTGTGTATGAATTGAATATCTTATAGATTTGATACAAAGATAATGATGCGAAATATTTTAAGGTTAATCCTATAATCAGGTAGTTCTTATTCTTGAATGATGTTCAAGAATATACAGTACTTCTCACTAGCACTCAAATCGGAGGGGGTTTTCTCACTCTTGAAGATATAATTTCTCATTATTCTTCAAAGGGGATGGAAAGTTGGATGGAAGGAAGATAGGTTACAACAGTAGAGAAAGAAAATAAACTGACAAAGGAAAAGATGATGATGTAAAAAATGTGGAAAGAAACCAGAAAACAATGGAATATTGAGTGCGAGGGAGAGCTAAATAGAAATTTAGAGTCGAAAGAGAGAAAAAATGCCAGCAAAACCATCAGAAAAAATTTGTGATTATTGAGAGAGATGTGTGATTTTTGCCATACCTGGAGTCAACCGTTGTTGAGGATATGACAGGAATTTCATGAAAGCGAATCTGTCAATAAAATGCCACGATTTCCTTTATTGAGTCAGTTTCAAAAATTCTTTGGTTCACCACTCTAGTCTGTCCAAGCAGAGAAGACATCCTGGTAAGATGAAAAAACTACTCCAGTTCGGTCAGTATTTTGTTTCAAAAATTATAAATTTGTTTACAAATTGTAGATCAGAATGTTTCCTACAATAAGAGACCAAATTCATGATTTTTGAACCAATATTGACCGATCTGGACTCATTTCCCATCTTGCCAGAATGTCATCTTTGCTTGGACAGACTATAACAGCAATGGTCGATTTTATGAAGCATTCTGTGATATCGCGGTTTGTATCCCCTATACCTCTCGCGTACGCTGAGAAGAGACGCCGTTACCAGATGAGTGTATCTTGGCGGCGTGTCTTCTCCGTTTGCGCAAACTATATCCATTTCCTTCGTTCCCCGATTGGCTTTGATTTGTTTCAACGTGTGGAATTGCCAATCAAGGTGATAGATGAATATTTGTGGAGGATGATCAATGAACTTTTTGGAATTTGAATTCCTAATTCTAAATTGATTTTTAATTTTAATTTTAATTTTAATTTTAATTTTAATTTTAATTTTAATTTTAATTTTAATTTTAATTTTAATTTTAATTTTAATTTTAATTTTAATTTTAATTTTAATTTTAATTTTAATTTTAATTTTAATTTTAATTTTAATTTTAATTTTAATTTTAATTTTAATTTTAATTTTAATTTTAATTTTAATTTTAATTTTAATTTTAATTTTAATTTTAATTTTAATTTTAATTTTAATTTTAATTTTAATTTTAATTTTAATTTTAATTTTAATTTTAATTTTAATTTTAATTTTAATTTTAATTTTAATTTTAATTTTAATTTTAATTTTAATTTTAGTTCCAATTTCAATTTTTAATTTTGATTAAGAATTTGGGATTCAGAGACCAAGTTGTAAATGAGCTTATTATCCGAAAGTCGTCTCATCAGCTGCTACTGGATTATCTTGTCCTGAGCTGGGCATGAAGGAGCACCAGTGTTGTTGAACGCAGAAGGAGCAGACGAAACCGCCTAACTTTTTGGCGTCAACTAAACTTTTTTCTTTTTTACAACGTGCTTTCATGATAGCTGAAACTCATAACTGTATAGTATGTCCAAACAAAGAAGATGTTCCGGAAAAATCGAAAATTACTCCAGCTCTGTTAATATTGAATGGCCCCGTCTTAATATTATGTTCAATGAATATTGATTAAGTCTCAAATTGTAGATCAGAATGTTTCCTACAATGTGAGACAGAATTCAGTCATTTCATTTCATAATTTCTTTGTTCACAAAATTGTCCAATGCATACAATGAATAGTGTCACTTTTATTCATCATGATTCTATCACTAAAATAGGTTAGTAAAAAGTAGCATGGTTAAAAACTACAGTGAAATATAAAAATAATATCCTATTTCTGATCAAACAATAAAACGATACACATTCAACCTAGATGTCATAGTATATATATATATATATATATATATATATATATATATACTATGACATCTAGGTTGAATGTGTGTCGTATTGATCAAAGATAGGTATATATTGATCAGATATAGTATATATATATATATATATATAATATATATATATATAGCGAGTTTATTTACAGCTCAAGCCGTCTCTCGCATCCCACATGCCATCTCACCTAGATGATTATACATAGGCTCTAAAATTAATAAAAAGTCACTTAACAATTGAAAGCTGCCCTCATAATTATTGAATCAAAATTAAACCGAACTATAGTAATTTTCCAAACTTGTCATCTCCTTTGTTCGATCAGATTATACCTCATCTTTCTTTACTCCTTAGCTCCTCAGTTCCTCTGCTTCTTTTCCATCCTCCCAAATCTCTCCCCTTTACAAACTTCACATCACTTTTCTTTATTCCTCTTCCTCCTCATCTTATTCTTTCTACTGATTTACAGCGCTATTCCCGCTTCTCTTGAAACGAAACGAATTTGAAGCTTTTTGGAATGTTCAATAAAAGCAGTCGCCCCGTGTACACTGCTTAATTAAGTTTTGATGAACGTTGTGAGCTATGCCACTTTACAAGTGGAAAACCCTTTCACATCACTCTTTTTCCTTCTCTTTCAGGAAAATTTTCCCCTTTTTATCCTCTACTTTTACATCGTTCTATCCTTTTTCCACCTCAAACAACATGGAAAGGTCCCCAACCTTTTGAGGGTCGGATTTTACTTCCAGTTCGGCTATCGACCCTAAGTTGTGGATTTTATTTGGTGTTGTTAACTCTTTCTCTCTTATATTTATACTCTCTCCCTCTCTCTCATTCTCCATTTCACTCTCTTTGTTTGATAATAATAATAATAATATTCTTTGTTCGATGAAAATTACTTCATCATCTTCTCTACAATGTTTACTTACACACATTCTCTCATTTTGATCCGTTCTCTATTTAAAAAATAGATACTATTAAAAAAAAAAAATATATATATATATATATATTTCTACACCTTTCCTACGATGTTATCATTATCTTTCTCTTCTCTTTGTGTCTCTTTTTCGTACTTCTATCTTTTCACTCTTCTCCATGGTTGAGTGTTAATGGAAGGGATATCTTTGAACAACCCTCTACAAGAATAGTCACTATTATGTAAAAAATCAGATACCCTTTTTTTAAAAAACTTTTGAAGTATTATTTTTTCAAGAGACATGTTTCGGGAGTAAGCCCACTAGTCCCGGAACATGTCTGTTGAAAAAATAATGCTTCTAAAGTTTTTTAAATAAAGGGTATTTGATGTTTCTATGTGGATAGGCAGCGAAAATTAATATATTACTGTTGGATTATTGATTCCTATATCTGAATCATTTTCCTAGTTGCCTTATCTTCTCAAGCGAACTGTGTAATTAATCTTTTTCTATTCTCATAGCATTGGATACTATGGGAAACAATAGTTACTTAGGGATCGTCTGCCCAAGCAAAGAAGACCCTCTGGCAAGATGAAAAAATGTCTCCAGTTCGGTCAATATTGATTCAAAAATGATTTATTTGGTCTCAAATTGTAGATCAGAATGTTTCCTACAATTGAGATCAAATCAATAATTTTCGAACCAATATTGACCGAGCTGGAGTCATTTTCCTCCTCTGTTTTCTTCCCAGCACACAGAACCATGTAGACTGTGTTTTCATTAATGTGTAATTGTTTATTGTACATTGTTTTTGAAATTTATTGCATAAATTTTGTACTATATGTGTTTCAATAAATTAAACTGAATTTGAACCGATTTTCTGCATTATCTGATCTTCATTGATGAAGTGATTGCATAATCTGAACCTGAATCTGCGTAGTTTCTATTTGACTATTTGAATTTACATTATTCAGATTCAATCCCATAACAAAAAACCGAGATATTAACACTAATGATTTTTGTGCAAAATTTGGTCGCTCTCCGACAAGCCCTTCGGGAGTTATCGTGTTAACAAGAATCTATATATATATATATATATATATATATATATATATATATATATATATATATATATATATATATATATATATATATATATAGAGAGAGAGAGAGAGAGAGAGAGAGAGAGAGAGATAGAGATATATGAATTTGAACGGACATCAAATTCGTGTTCTAGGGGCTCGGAAACGTGTAAAAAATATATCACATCATAAATTTTCGATTGTCAGGGCAAGACCATTAGTGCATTTTTCGAATGAAATGCACTAAAATCGTCATGATCATGTATTATGTGTTTGGATTGACTTAATGGATACTGGAATTCATAGTAGGGACGTGAGGATCATGGAGAAACCTTCTTGTTAGAAATGATATTCCAGTCGAATGTGGCTAGCCTAATTGTGACTTTCCATGAATCCTTAAATAACGCTTTGAAAATATTGCAAGTATGAACGTCATGAGGTCGTTTTTAGTTCAAGTCGACTACACATAGAAATGCCTCTATTGGTCCCACTATAAAACAAGTGATTCCTCAGGTATGATTATTGTATAGAATGAATCATTTTCGAAGAAGACACAAATTAATAAAATGGAAAGTTGATGACAGGAAGGAGAAAAAATACAATAGATTATTTTAGAAGTAAAAGGGTATGAAGGGAGGAGTGATCAAATAACAGGATGGTTAGACAATTGGAAAGAGTACAAAGAGATGTCGAACAAGAAATTGAAAAGAGACACAAAGCGAAAAGATTGGAAAAGTATAAGCCTGTCGCGTTACCTTCAAAGACTAGCTTTAGTCTGTCCAAGCATAGAAGACATTCTGGCAAGATCAAAAAATGACTCCAGCTTGTTCAATATTGATTCAAAATCCATAAATTCTTTTTCAAATTGCAGATTAGAATGTTTACTGCAATTTGGGAGTCAATTTAAAACTTTTGAACCAATATTGACCGAGCTGGAGTCATTTTCCAATTTTCCCAGAATGTCTTCTTTGCTAGGACAGACGACACGGCTTCTCCTCACTCTATTCTTTCAAAGAAAGCTCCAAGGAAACCAATGATCAAGGAGACAAATCTCTTGAATCTTTGTCAATCAAGAAGTAGCAAATCTTGATGACAATGTATCAATAGGAGTAGAAATAACTTGGTTGTAATTCTTTGAATTTTATGTCTTCAGATTAAATTTTCATTCCTCTTCGTGAATTCATTGTGTATTACAAGAGAAAAGCTCCACTCGAAAGAAAAGTACAACTTTTTGAATTTTCGCCTTATTCTACCATTGATAAGTTTTTTTTAATAATATTGGATGATCGTGTAATTCTTTGTTTAAGCCAGAACCTTAAATCTACCTAAAATTCTCCTAATTGGCCAGGAATCCTTTATTCATCATTTTGTGAGATTTACATTCTTTTGTACTTCAATTCTAGTATTTATTACATTGAACATTGTAAACTTGATTATTTCATGTAATATTGTGCAAGGAATGATGGATTATTCTGTGTCATTTGATTTGAGAGCTGTACGTTCACTATCTCTTTCAAGAAATTACACGAAATAAAACTTGAAATAAATGGAAGAAGTATGATTTTCAATAATTAAACATCACTTTTCAAGTTGAAACATTGTGTCAGATTGAACCGTCAAACAGAAACATGAGTTTCGATGAGGATACAAGACTTTCCGATTCGATTGTTTTGCTTTATACAAGTTTCTATCTTGCGTATCTTCTTAGAAGGATATTGAACCGTGGACACATATAGTCTGTCCAAGCAAAGAAGACCCTCTGGCAAGATGGGAGAATGACTCCAGCTTGGTTAATATTTGTTCAAGAATTAAAAATTTGGTCTTAAAAGTAGATCAAATTGTTTCCTACAATTTGAGATCAAATTGATAATTTTTGAACAAATATTGACCGGTTGGAGTCATTTTGCCACTTTGTCAGAGGGTCTTCTTTGCTTGGACAGACTAAAGCCTTAAGCACTCAAATGTGATTACTTTCAAGATGAATCGTTCCAGTCAAACTTTATTGTTTCTATTATCTTCTATTACTTGACTTAAACTAGAGACAAATCTCTAGTAGTAGATTGTCTATGTTTGGATGAGTTGTGCAATCTGAACCATATCATGAATCAGCTCAGATTTTGAGAGAACTTTACAGAGTAGCTAAGATTTAGCTCCTCTGTGCTAGTACCTAGGTTTTACATAGTTGAGAGGGTAGCAAGAAATTACAAAAATTTCAAATCAGTTTTATGTATTGTACTAGCCGGCAGGCTCGCTTCGCTCGCCTTCTCTGCCTAGCCAGGGGCTCCGCCCCTGGACCCCCGACAGTATCAGCAGTGTTAGTGAGTCAAACAGGCTCGCTTCGCTCGTCTGCAAAACTTCTATCTGTTTCAGCTGAGATTTCCTTTCGAAAGGATTTGCTTTGATCATCATATCACTTTACAGGGTTCTTTCCAGTGATCGTTCTGAATTAGTAGTTCTATAACCTAAGCTTAACCTGGGTATATAATTTGAACGTATTGAGTTCAGAAGTTACTGTGAAATAAACAAAAGGGCAGATTCCAAACATTGGAAATACCTAAAAATCTAATTACAGGCGTAACCTCCGAAGGGTTTCTAAATTTATTGAACACAGCATTTCTAGACCTAATCTGATCCCGTTTTCCAAATTTCAACATTTTCTGCAAATTGGTTCTCGAAAAATCTGAGAATAACTCCGAAAAATATTAAAACGCTAATATTGTAATATTGAGCGTAACCTTGGGAAGTATATCGGACTTAATCAAAAACTTGATTCAATATCTTCCAAATTAGTCCATCTATAATCTTGCTGAACCATTGGATTTACAGTAAGGATTGGTTGTATCAAGGCGAAAGATATACAACCCGCAATACATTAACAATTTTGAAAAAGTGATTACTAGCGTACTCTTGAACGGATTTGAAAAATATTTTAACATAACATTTCTAGACCTTAAATATCTGAACCTGCCCACCAAATATCAACATTTTCTACCGATGTGTTCTCGAAAAAATTGAGAAAACGCTGAAAAACTCAAATCTTTGGCGTATCCTTTGTAAATGGCGTAAGTTTTGAAAATCCTTTCTTAGTACGGGTCTAACGGTCCAACTGAACATGCCTGCCAAATTTGAACGCATTCGATCAGTAGTGTTTTAGTTCTGCTGATGAGTGAGAGAGTGATATATATATATATATATATATATATATATATATATCATAATAACGTTTCTACTTCATCCATTCTACATTGAAGCCATACAAGTCAATTTCAACTCACTACCCATCTCCAAAAAACTCACTCTTCAAACACTTATCACTGACCTGTTAAAAGCAGTACAGTATCTGAATGATTATTATAGGATGGAAAAATGACTCCAGCCCGGTCATATTGATTCAAAACTTATAAATTCGGTCTCAAAATGTAGGAAACATTCTGATCCACACTTTCAAACCTATTTGATAATTTTTGAACCAATATTGGCCGAGCTGGAATCATTTTCCCATCTTGCCAGAGGGTCTTCTTTGCTTGGAGAGACTGAACCAGTCAGTCATCAATAAATCCCATTGATTTTTTATTGAGTGATGTATGTCGTATTGAAAGTACGTTATCATTGAGCTTTGCATGGGATAAACCGATGGAGCGAATATTGCAGCCTTGGAGCTTTGTGATGGGGGGTCTGGGGGGTTGGTTTTGGGGGGGGTTATCTGCTACTGTACCAGGAAGTCACCATGGTAACGAGACGCTAGCTCTCATATTCTCGTTCTCTCTCACTCTTTCTCTCACCATATCTCTATATCTCTTTCTCTATTATTCTCTCTTCTCTCTCTAACTATTTGTCACTCTCTTCCTCATTCCCTTCCTCCCTTCTTACCTTCTTTCTCTGCACAGTTATCCTTATTATACAGGGTTCACCAATGAAGTGGGACGATTTGAATAAGCAACAGGTTGTTTAAGAAATTGTATTTTTGTAAATTTTTCATAATAAATAGGAAGTAGAAATGTAGCCACTTAGTGTACAATAAGTGAAAAATCGTTTTTTTAATATAAAATCTTCCAAATGTCCTCCATTGGAATCTATGCACTTTTGCAGCCGGGCCTGGATGTTTCCTGTGACATTTCGCAGCATATTGAGTGGTATTCCTCCAATCTCATCTCGAATCCGTTGTTTGAGTGCTGTGATAGTTGTGGGTGGATCGCTTTGAAAAACTCTCGTTTTTAAGTAGCCCTGTAGAAAAAAAGTCACAGGTTGATAAATCTGGGGTATCCCCGTTTCGAGAAATGATGCGGCTGGGAAACAAAACATTCACAGCATTCATGGCGATTCTCGCAGTGTGGCTTGTTGTTCCATGTTGTTTGTTCATTCAATGGAAAATGGGCGAGTTCTGGTGTAAGAAAGTTATGAATCATGTCGATGTAAAGCAAAAAGTTAAAAGTCTCGGTAAATCTACCCGTTTCTTTCAGGCCCGGCTGCAAAAGTGCATAGATTCCAATGAAGGACATTTGGAAGATGTTATATTCAAAAAAATGATTTTTGACTAATTGTACACTAAATGGTTAGATTTCTACTTCCTATTTATGATGAAAAATTTACAAAAATACAATTTCTTAAACAACCTTTTGCTTATTCATATCGTCCCACTTCATTGGCGAACCCTGTATTACCAATATTCTCAGTAAATCTTGTATGTTTTTTATAATTTCTCCTTTCTTTTGATCTTCTCTGTAAAAAATCTTCTTTATTATACTTTTATCTACAATCATGATCTTGCTCTATCTCTATATTGAGCTACCAATAATGATTTTAGGGCTTGACCACCCTCTAATAAGTCGTTTTCATTAAGTTAAAATCTTGGCGATAAATCTCACTGGCGGCTCGTGCTAACGAAATAGATGAAGTGCTGTACAGTAAAAGATACGGGCACTTCACCTGTTTCGTGGGTATGAAAAGCTCCAGTGATAAATCTACTTATAAGCGTGTTGACCTAGAATAAAATTTTATGGCAATCTTCAGTTACATAATAGATTATATAATTTGTCACTCATGCTATTAGTTCATTTTATTAATTATTCAGAAGTAGGTTTTTTCTGTATTATTTTAAGTTCTTCTTAATACAACTTATTTTTTATTATAGTTGTTTAATTTTTTCTATTATTCTATTTTGTTTATTTTAGAATCAAGTTTAATTTTCACTTTCAAAGTTCAGAGTGTCATTCAAAGTTCTGTATTGTTTTCATTTACTTCTGTATTGTTTCTTATTGTATTGTATTGTATTATTTTTCAATAAGGTTGAGTGGTAGAAAGGACTTCCTAGTCCTAACTCCGCCTAATAAAGAATATTTTCATTTCAGTTCATTATAGTAACATATTTCTTCCAACCATTCTTTCAAGAATCATATGAATATTATTGAGTATGAGTCATTATTGAATAGCATTGAATTTAACAGGTCAATTAGAATTGTATAATCTGTCCAAGCAAAGAAGACTTTCTGGCAAGATGGAAAAATGACGGTCAGTATTGGTTAAAAAATTATCAATTTGATCTCAAATTGTAGGAAACAATTTTTTCTACTATTAAGAACACATTTATAATTCTTAAACAAATATTAACCAAGCTGAAGTCATTTTCACATCTTGCCAGAGGGTCTTCTTTACTTGGAAAGACTATACGAATAAGAGGGGTAAAAAAGAAAGAAAGACGAAGTAAATAAGAGGATAAATTGTATGAAAAGTATTCAAAAAGGAAATGAGACAGAAATAACAATCCGAATATAGCAGTCATGGTTGCTATGGCAACCTGAATGAAGAGTCCTCAACAAACTTCATTCACATTTTGTGTATGCCAGGGATAAGTGGGGGCATTCACACAGGGGTAACGTTTTGTGTATGCTGGGGATGAGTGGGGGCATTCACACAGGGGAGTTGTTACTGCCGATTAGACCGGATGATAGAGGATGCCAATTTAGAATAAATTCTCCCTTAAACCCAGACACCCCCCTAACCAGTCATCCCCTCCTCCTCCTCCCCACCAACATTTTCAGTTGTATAATACAGGAAATATACGAAGAGCAGGACATGACAAAATATAGGGGAAATAGACTCTGTTGTCCGCATGTCAGTTACATTGCATTGATGTTTAACGTACAAGCAAGGCATATAAAGGGTGTTTCAGGAGGAATGTGCAATACTTCTCAGGCTGATTCCTCACACCAAGTAGACAAAAAAGTTCCATGGGACCATCCCCCAAAAACGCATTGTTACCGAGATAACAATGGCGAAAAATTGAGATTTTTCAAAATATATCCATTTTTCTAATTTTTTAGAGGCTTTAGTGAGGTACTGAAATGATTAATTCCTATGTAAAATTAACTGAGGAATTCAATGAAACCAGTTTCAAGTTTGGAACTTCATAGGTTATTGAGATAATTGAAAAATATGCTAGAAAACGCCATTTTCCAACAATAAGGGTTATAACTGGATAAGGAAGTATAAAATTGTATTTTTATTAACGGAAGTTGAAGAGAGTCGCATTCTAAAGAAAAAGTTGAATGGTGGCGATTGTAATCTCACCCAAATCTCAGAAATGGCGATCAAAAATCGCAAAATTTACAAAACATAGCACAAGTGATAAATTTGTGTTTAGTAGCGATTTTGCGATTTTTGATCGCTATTTCTGAGATTTGGGTAAGATTTACACAATCGCCGCCACTTAACTTTTTCTTTAGAATCCGACTCTCTTCAACTTCCATTAATAAAAATACACTTTTATGATTCCTTATCCATTTATAACTCTCATTGTTGAAAAATGGCGTTTTTAAGCATATTTTTTCAATTATCTCAATAACCGAAGTTACAGACTTCAGACTGGCTTCATTGAATTCCTCAGCTAATTTTACATAGGAATTGATTATTTTAAAACCTCAGTAAAGCCTCTAAAAAATTAGAAAAATAAGTATTTTTGAAAAATCTCAATTTTCCGCCATTGTTATCTCGGTAACAAGGAGAAGAAGGAAGGAGGAAGGAAAGGAAGAGAAATAAGAGGAGAGAAAGAAGTAGAAGAAAAAAAGATGGATGAGAAACGGAAGAAGAGGAGAAAGAGAGCGTAGAGAAAGGAGAGGAAGGACAGAAAGAAGAGGGAGTAGAAGAAGAACAGGAAGGAGAAGAAGAACAGGAAGAAGAGAAAGAGGAATGAGAGAAGTGAAAGAGGTGGAAGAGGAAAAATATAGATAATAAAAGGAAGAAACGAAGGAAGGGAGCCTAGAGGAAGAAGAGAAAGGCCAGAAAGAAGAGGAAGGCCAGAAAGAAGAGGAAGAAGAAGAAGAAGAGGAAGGAGAAGGACAGAAAGAGGAGGAAGAGAGATAAGAGAAAGAGGAGAAGCGAGAGAGGTAGAAGATAAATAAGAAAAGGGAGAAGAGGAGGAAGAGGGCCTAGATAAAGGAGAGGAAGGACAGAAAGAAGAGGAAGGAGAAGAAGAAGAGGAAGGAGGAGAAGAAGAGGAAGAAGAAGAAGGACAGAAAGAGGAGGCAGAGAGATAAGAGAAAGAGGAGAAGCGAGAGGGGTAGAAGAGGAGAAAGATAAATAAGAAAAGGGAGAAGAGGATGAAGAGGGCCTAGATAAAGGAGAGGAAGGACAGAAAGAAGAGAAAGGAGAAGAAGAACAGGAAGGAGAAGAAGAACAGGGAGGGGATAAAGAACAGGAAGAAGAGGGAGAGAAATAAAAGGAAGAGAAATAAGAGAAGTGAAAGAGGTAGAAGAGGAAAAAGATAAATAAGAAACGGAAAAATAGGAGGAAGTGGGGCTAGAGGAAGGAGAGGAAAGACAGAAAGAAGAGGAAGGAGAAGAAGAAGAGGAAGGAGGAGATGAACAGGAAGGAGAAGAAGTACAGGAAGGAGAAGAAGAACAGGAAAAAGAGGGAGAGAAATAAGAGGAGAGAAAGAGGTAGAAGAGGAAGAAGATAAAGAAGAAAGGAAAGAAGAGGAGGAAGAGGAGGAGAAAAGCCTAGAGGAATGACAGAGGGGAGAGGAATGGGAAGAAGAACAAGAAGACAAATTAGAGAAAGAATAGGAATGAAAGAGGTAGAAGAAGATAAAGATAAATTAGTGAAAGAATAGGAATGAAAGAGGTAGAAGAAGAAAAAGATAAATAAGAAAAGGAAGATGAGGAAGAAGAGAGCCTGGAGAATAAAGCCCAAGTTGATTTCCTGCCTAACGACGGTTAAACCAAATTAAACCACACCTTTGAGTCGTGACTTATAATCAAGTTCTGTTCAAAGCTAAGGTTCACGAATGGTGAGAAGACTCGCGTTACAATACACTTCACATTGTTGCTGGGTATCTTCTTAGCTTGCCCGTACCATACTATTGCGTGTCTCCATTTTATTCAGTTTAGTAAACGAATAACTGTCTCAAAGCTTTTATTCTGATGACAAAAGTGGAAAATTGTGCGGCGCATCCTTGGATTTCCACATATTTTCCGGTTGTTGCCTGGAAAAACTAGTTTTCCAGCTGATAATGGCGGGAAGTGTGAGCAATTTATTGATTGTTGTACTCAAGAGTATGGAAATGGAAAAGTCCCTATTACCTTGGAAAAACAAGATTTGTAACACATTGTCAATTCGTAGAGGGATTCATTTACAGAAAATTATAATAATTTTTTTCAGCAGCTTTACCGTATCCATTTTTACTCCTCTAGGAGATTGGATTATCGTGAATAAAGATAGTCAGTCGTTTCCCGTCTCTGGCACTGGCGGCTAATGCCCACGAAATAGGTGAAGTGCCCGTATCTTTTACGGCACAGCACTTCACCTGTATCGTGGGTACGAGCCGCCAGTGGTCTCTGGATGGACAGTAATAGTTGAATTACACTCCAACTGAGTGATTAAAATTTACTTGTTATTAACATTAACAAGTTATTAAAATTAACTACATAGCTTATATTTAAGAGATGTTGTGCACCGTGATTTGGTTACGGAAGCTAGCTTATGGTTGAAATAATCATAGCGTTAACCACACGCTACCTCTATCCTGGTTGATGATTATTCACCTCTGCTGTATTAATAGTGACGTGAATAGAATAGAATAGAATAGAATAGAATATTTTTATTTCGCTCATAATAACAAAAAAGTTTTACATATCAACTTATCGCAATAAAAAAAGTAGTTGTCTGAATAAATTTACACTTCATAATATCAGAAAAATACATAGAATTATAACCACGTAACAGTGAAATAAAATTTTGATCTTTTTGCAATCATCCTTACTAAGTAGAATATTAGAAACTAATGATGATCAGGGCAAGTGAATCCACTATCAAAAACAGTAGAAAAAGTAGTCGTCATCTCTCATCATTATCATCATCATTCTTATTACTCACGCACAGGCCTAGGAGCCCATATGAGCTTCATCATCAGAAAAAACTCAATTTATTAATTTTTTTTCAACCGACTTTAAAAAATATATATACATATTTTTGTTCTCTTTTTACCATTAAAAGCAGTACAATGAAACGTTCATATCAATAACGGAAATAAATGTTTAATATTAATAATAATAGAACCCAAATTAGTATATTTCATATCACGACTTTTGAATTCTCAAATCACACTCAAATTCAAACAGAAACTCGCTAATCCTATCTGGATTATTTGTTTGGTGGATAGATTTTATCAATCGATAACAACCTGACATTAATTTCCCTAATTGCAAACTTCCTGGAAGGGAAAACGTCTGCCCAAGCAAAGAAGACATTCTGGCAAGATGGAAAAATGACTCTAAATCGGTCAATATTAATTCGAAAATAATATATTTGATCTCAAATTGTAGGTTAGAATCTAATCTACAATTTCAGACAAAATTTATAATTTTCGAATTAATAATTACCGAGCTGGAGTCATTTCCCCATCTTGCGGGAATGCCTTCTTTGCTTGGACATACTCCTGAAATGTCCTAAAATATCGATTCCAGGGTTTGCCAAATCCCAGACTGAATGTGATGAGAATAAACCATCTTAGATCAAAGGATTGCTATAGTCTGTCCAAGCAAAGAAGACATTCTGGCAAAATGGAAAAATGACTTCCGCTCTATCAATATTGGTTTAAAAATTGAAAATTTGGTCTCAAATTGTAGATCAGAATGTTTTCTACAATTTGAGACCAAATTCATAGATTTTGAACCAATATTGACCGAGTTGGAGTGATTTTCTTATTTTGCCAGAATGTCTTCTTTGCTTGGACAGATTATAGGCTACCTCTTGAATTTCCCTTCTTAGTAATGGGGATTAGTCGCCTCCAAGTTTCCTGGATTAAACCTCAGATTTTCTGTTTGAATTTGGAACGCTCTGAAAAAGGTCTCTCTCCTGTAGTCCGTGCAATCAGAGAAGATACTTCGTTACAATACACTTTAGATTGTACTGGCGTGTCTTCTGAGCTACCACAACTACCTTGTGATTTCGTTCTATTATTAAGACAAACTCATCTGATTTTACAAGGATTTTAGCCAAAATAACGGAGTCAAGATAATACCCCCTTGAATTTTTGTGGGATGGGGATACAAACAGTTTATTAGAATTATCTCTATTCAATTTTTTATTTTTTTATTTATTGATTCGTTATAAAGGCGAAGTTAGGACCCACATGTCTTCTCTTACACTATAACCTCCGAAGTGTTTCTACTACATTATCTTCTACAGAGTATTCCAGAAGTAAACCGCTTAACTTCTCATGCTGTTTCCTCACTTGGAGTTCAGTTGCAATTAAATTTTCTACTAGTTTTATATAGATCGAAGTATAGGCCTAGCTGACGCAAGATATATACGGATTCATCTGTTTCTTGTACGTGATGTAACCCACTAACAGCTGATGAGAAGCATCTATTAGCTCTTTTGATTTTTTAAAAATATCATCCAGGCATGACAACTTCAATTGACATCAGCTGTTGGAGTGCACAAGGAGTAGATAGGACTTCCTAACTTTTTGTAGGCATAGCTAAATGACAACTTTAATTGACAACATCAGCAGTTGGAGCTCACAAAGAGCAGAAGAAGAGAACTAACTTTTTGGTGTAGCTGAATCCGTTTTAATCCATCTAAGTATCTAGACTCCTATTATAATAAAGTCCAATATTTCTACAAAGATTTTGCATTACATTAATCAATTCTATCAACCATTTTTCGTCTGTCTTCTCAAAGAAAACATTTTGGCAAGATGAGGAAATGACTCCAGTTTGGTTCATATTTGTTGAAAATTTATATCATTGATCGCAAATTGTAGATTAGAATGTTTCCTTCAATTTGAGACAAGATTTATTATTTTTGATACAATATTGATCGAGCTGTAGTAATTTCGCATCTTGCCAAAATGTCTTCTTTGTTTGGATAGACTATAGGCCTACCATCCACCATCCACCATCCAGCTCCACTGTGCTCCCATCCTAAACCATTATTGTTTCACTTCCCATCCCTACGCCATGCAGGAAAATCGATCAAAATATTTGTTGCTCACTGCCCGATCAACCAATGAGAAAGGCGGATTTTATTGGCACCCGAAGCCCGTTCACACGAGACAATAGCACGCACGTTTTCTATAGTTTGTCCAAGCACAGAAGACCTTCTGGCAAGATGGGGAAATGACTCCAACTCGATCAATATTGCTTCAAGAATTGAAAATTTGGTCTCAAGTTGTAGGAAACATCCTGATCTACAATTTGAGACCAAATTTATAATTTTTCGAGCAATATTGACCTAGTTGGAGTAAGTTTTCCATGTTGCCAGGGGGTCTTCTCTGCTTGAAGAGACTCTATCAGCATTGTGTGATGAAAGATGGAATCGTGTGAAGCCACCTTACATCAATATATGGCCGTTCATTTATAGAAAATTGATATTGACGTAGTTTTTCATGATATAAATATAAAGATTATAAAAATCTGCTAAAATAAAATGTTCAGCTCATAAACAGTGTCGTAATTCTATTCATTGTAAGTGTGAAATACTATTTTTTATGGTTGTAGCCCAAGTTAACATTCTCTTGAAATGTTCAATCATTGAGAAATTGAGTTAGCTAATACCCAATATAGCGGCGATCCATAAACATTACAAATGAATCGTATCAACGAGCTTCCTTCTTGTACCAATTTTAAACTTTCGTATCATTACTGTGTCATGTAAAAAAGCCTGAAGGTAAGATAATATTATTGTTCACGTTTGCTGAGAAGAGACGCCTTAACAATGTAAATCGCTTTGTGACGGCGTCTCTTGTCAGCTTGCCCGGCCATACAGGGTGTTTCAGGAGAAATGTGCAATAGCCTACTTCTCAGGCTGATTCCCTACATCAAGTAGACAGAAAATTTCCATGGGACCAGCCCCCAAAAACGTGTTGTTACCGAGATAACAATGGCGGAAAATTGAGATTTTCCAAAATATATTAATTTTTCTAATTTTTCAGAGGCTTTAGTTAGGTTTTAAAATAATCAATAATCAATATGTAAAAGTAGCTGAGGAATTCAATGAAACCAGTTCCAAGTTTGTAACTTTAACTGTTATTGAGATAATTGAAAAAATATGCTAGAAAACGCCATTTTTCAACAATAAGGGTTATAACTGGATAAGAAATCATAAAATTATATTTTTTATTAATGGAAGTTGGAGAGAGTCAGATTATGAAGAAAAAGTTAAATGGCGGCGATTGTGTAAATCTTACCCAAATCTTAGAGATAGCGATCAAAAATCGCAAAATCGCTACTAAACATAAATTCATCACTTGTGCTATGTTTTGTCAATTTTGCGATTTTTGATCGCCATTACTGGGATTTGGGTAATATTTACACAATCGCCGCCATTCAACTTCATCTTTAGAATCCGACTCTCTCGAACTTCCATTCTAATTCGTAAAAAATACAATTTTATAATTCCTTATAATCCTTATTGTTGAAAAATGGCGTTTTCTAGCATATTTTTCGAATTATCTCAATAACCGTTAAAGTTACAAACTTGAAACTGGTTTCATTGAATTCCTCAGCTAATTATACATAGGAATTGATTATTCTAAAACCTTACTAAGGCCTCTAAAAAATTAGAAAAAATAATATATTTTGAAAAATTTCAATTTTCCGTCATTGTTATCTCGGTAACATAGCGTTTTTGGGGGTTGGTCCCAGGAACATTTTTGTCTTCTTGGTGTGAGGAATCAGCCTGAGAAGTATTGTACATTCCTCCTGAAACACCCTGTATAGCGGCGATCCATCAACATTACAAATGAATCGTATCAACGAGCTTCCTTCTTGTATCAATTTTAGACTTTTATATCAGTACTGTGTATCACATATCCGTCATTTAAAAAGGTCTGAAGGTAAGATAACATTGTTCACGCATGCTGAGAAGAGACGCCTCCACAATGTAAAGTGTAATGTGCGGCGTCTCTTCTCAGTTCACGCGAACTTTATTATTTGTTCAACGTAGCAAAGCAGTTGTCACTCCGCACACATGATTGACTTTTGCAATTATGAACCTGTCGTCAACTCACGTCGAAGTTTTGAGCAGTGTTTTCAGTTACCGATAAAAGTTATCGACATGTCTACAGTCTACGCTTTGATAATATGTCATCAAAACGTCTCCAACACACGTCTACTCTATTCATCAACACGTCTATGTTGTTCATTCAACCCTTGGTATAGTTGTCCCAAGCACAGAAGAGCCTTTTGCAACATGGCTGCCATTCACTGCTACCAGTTGTTGAAATGAGAATAATTGCTCTTAAACACTATAACCAAATTCAGGAATAAATAGTACAGGCACAGACTATTTTTTATATCCTAGTTCATAATTATCACGTACTATCATGTCAACCTCTATATATAAAAGCGATATGGCACTGATTCATTCATTCATATTAAATGAAAAGACAAGACGTTGTCAAACCACTGATTTATTAAAAAATCGAGATACCGGTTTCGGTTGTTACACCATTATCAATCTCTGGTGAACTCCAGAGATCGATAATGGTGTGACAACCGAAACCGGTATCTCTTGAGTTCACCAGAGATTGATAATGGTGTAACAACCGAAACCGGTATCTCGATTTTTTAATAAATCAGTGGTTCGACAACGTCTTGTCTTTTCATTTAATATTGATAACTAACACAATATCACCTTCACAACAACTCAAAAAGTCATTCATTCGTCACCAGAACTAAAAATCCACTGAACCGAATGCGTTCAAATTTGGCAGGCATGCTCAGTTGGACGCTCAGACGCGCGCTAAGATAGGATTTTCGTAACTTCATAAGGATACGCCAAATATTTGAGTTTTTCTATAGTTTTTCGGCGTTTTCCTCATTTTTTCGAGAACCAATCGGTAGAAAATTTTGATATCTGTTGGGCAGGTTCAGATGAGGTCTAGAAATGCTGTGTTAAAATACTTTTCAAATACGTTCAAGAAAAGCCAGTAATCACTTTTCAAAATTGTAAGTGTATTGCGGGTGCATATCGGTATGCACGACCAATCCTTACTGTGAATTCAGTGGTTCAGCGAGATTATAGATAAAATAATTTAGAAGATATCGAATCGAGCTTCAAACTATGTCCGATATACTTCCCAAGGTTACGCTCGATATTAGCGTTTTACTATTTTCCGGAGTTTTTCTTGGATTTTTCGAGAACAAATTGGCAGAAATTGTTGAAATTGTCGAGCCTGTTTGTCTCAGCTTATACTGGCAGAGGCAAGATCCACCATGTTTTAAAAGTCATTCTTGTTCTTAGGCCCCAAGTTCTTCAATAGTTTGCCAGAAAATTTAGGATTTATCCAATCATAGCGTATTTCTTGTTCAGTAGATTGACCAGAAATTGGCTCCTTGTCCGTCTTCCAGATGAGCAACTGTTTTTGGTTATTCATTAACCATTCAAGCTCCATTTGTCGACATATTCTGTCATGAACTTATTTCTTGTTTCACCTGTTTTGCTAGTCTTCCCAATATTCTGTATTCCTTTCCTGAAATTTTTATTGTCACTTTAGGCTAATTTGTTTTTCTAAATTCTATTATTTGATTACATTAAACTGATATTATTATGCACCATCACTAGTTGTGATGGTCCTTTCCATTCTAGTTTTTAAGTGTCTACAGCAACTCCTCCAGGAAATGTTTCCCTTGCATGAGAGTAATTATTGCCAGTAATTATGACTTTAGTAATGTTTTTTTAGTTTTAAATTGAAATTATGTTTTTTAGTAATTGTGATTAGTATGCATATGTTATCAACTCATTCCATTAGAGTACCTAACAAGTAAGTCTTATGCCGGGATTTTCCAAACACACTTGAAGTTGAGGGACCCTCAAATTTTGATGAACAGCTGACATTTTAAGATCCGTTCTTAGCGCGCGTCTAATAAACTTAAGGGTCCCTCAAATTTGAGCATTCTGTTCAGTGGATTAATCTATCTTATAATGAAGCTATTCAATTATTATTATTATTTGTGAAATATGTTTTATAGATATAGATTTATTTTATTATTTTTGGATATCCATCTTATTCATCACAAGCAACCAAGCATCAAAGTAAAAAATTAAGAACACCATGACCTTGAACCAAACTTACCCAGGGCGACAATTTCAAACTTTGGAACCTGCAACCTGTCATCTCCACATCAGACATCGATCAAAGTTGATCACTGATCAAAGTTAATCAAGCATCAACTTCAAATTCCAAAGTTTCCATTAAAGTTAGTTTGCTGGGTGTAGGAATTCCCCTACCTTAAACTTTTCCTTCTCTCTCCTTTCCCCTTACCATTCTTCTTCACTCTTCCTTCTTCTGCTCCTTCTCACTTCTTATTTTCTTCTCCTTTTCCTTTTCTTCCTCCCCCTTATTCCCATTTTTCTTTCCCTTGCGTTCATCCTCTCTCTCTTTTTTCTCACCTCCCTTCATCTTATTTTCCTTTTTTCCTCCTCCTTCTTCCTCCTTTCCATCCCCCTCTCTTCTTCCTTACCTCCTTCTTCTGATTTTCCTATAACCTCTCCCTTTTATTCTCGTTCCTCACCCTTTTTTAATTCTCCTCCTTCTTACACTCTTTGTTCTTTTTCTGCTCCTATTCCCCACCCCATTCCTTTCTCTCATTTCCCATTCCAATCACCATTGTCTTTCATTCTCCCTCATTTTCATTCTTTTCTCTCATCTTTTCCTCATTTTCTTTTCTATTACCTCTCCCTTCTCTTCATCCTTTCATCTAACTTCATTTCCTCCTAGCCTCTCCCTAATTCTCCTTTTCCCTCTTTTTCCTTCCCTTCCCATACTCTCTTTCATATTTTCCTTTTTCCCCTTTTTCATCTTCTTACTTTCTATCTCTATTCTGAGTTTCTTTCCTCCACTTCCCTCCACTTCCCTCCCTTTCCTCCTCTTTCCTTCCCAATCCTTCTCTTTCCTTTCTTTTCCTTCTCTCTCCTCACTGTCCCTTTTCTTTCCTCTTCCTCCACCTCATTTTTTTCAATCTCTCTCTTTTCTCAATCTCCTTCCCCTTATTTTTTCCTTACATTCTTCCCTCCCACCCCTTTCTAGCTTATTATCATCCTTCCTCTCCCATATTTTCCTCCTTCCTCTTCTCACTTTTATCATTATTTTTCTGTTCTTTCTTCCCCTTTCCTTTCCTTTCCTTTCCCATCTCTTCCTCTCCCTTTTCATTTCTTTCCTTAACTTACCTAAAATTCCTTAGCTTCCATTTCCTTTCCTTTCCTCCCCATCCCTCTCCTCGTCTTCCTTCTTCTCTCCTTGAATTATTTTCCATTAACTCCCCATTCCCTCTTTCTTCCTTTTCCTCTCCATTCCTAGCTCCCTTTCTTCTCAGCATCTACTTTCGCTATATCCTCCCAATATCTTCTTCCCACATCTCGTTCCTGCATCTCCTTCCCCCATCTTCTCCTTTTCATCTCCTTCTCTATCTTCTTCATCAAATCTCCTTCTCTATCTTCTTCTTTTCATCTCCTTCTCTATCTTCCTCTTCTTCTTCTTCTTTTCATCTCCTTCTCTATCTTCCTCTTCTTCTTTTTCTTTTCATCTCCTTCTCTATCTTCCTCTTCTTCTTCTTCTTCTTCATCTCCTTCTCTATCTTCCTCTTCTTCTTCTTCTTTTCATCTCCTTCTCTATCTTCCTCTTCTTCTTCTTCTTTTCATCTCCTTCTCTATCTTCCTCTTCTTCTTCTTCTTTTCATCTCCTTCTCTATCTTCCTCTTCTTCTTCTTCTTTTCATCTCCTTCTCTATCTTCTTATCCTTTTCTTCTTCTTCTTCTTCTTCTACTACTACTTCTTCTTCTTCTTCTTCTTCTTCTTCTTCTACTTCTTCTTCTTCTTATTCTTATTTTCATCCCCTTCTCTATCTTCTTCTTCCTCCATCTCTCTTCCGCATGCCCTTCTTCAAAAGATCCTCGGCTTGTATAGTATGACCAACTTTGTGTAAAGTCCTCTCCGTCTCCTTAATGGCATCTAATACAATTATTGACAACATTATTGGTAAACGCAAGCTGAGAGTATACTATGTTGTCCATTGCAAACCCAATTAATATCCCTTGGGCTGAGGCCGCACTGCCGGTGGGTAGAGCCTGGAGGGTGGAGGGTAGTTGGTAAATCTATAGAACACACACAACATTTACAGTAATGCTTCGTATGAATGGTATGACGTCATTCTGTTTTTTGAGGTTATATTGTCCATATAACAGAATTTCAAGATGGCGGCTGAACACATACCATTCATACGATGTATTACTGTGTATGGTGTGTATGTTCTATAGATTTACCATCTACCCTCCACCCTCAACGCTCTACCCACCGGCATTGCGGCCTTAGCCTTAGGCGGGTATTACACGATAATAGTTCTATGACATATTTCTATTATCAAACATCTGTGACGATGAAATATTACCGTGTAATGAACCAAATATTATAAATGATCATATTCTATGTCATATGTTCTCCTATAGAGAACATATTATAATTTTTTGATAATAGATGTATGACATAGAACTATTATCGTGTAATAGCAGCCTTAGAACGGTGATTTAATGGCTTGTATATTATGGAGGCGCTGAGAAACTTATTTCACTACTTATAGTCTGTCCAAGCAAAGAAGACATTTTAAATGAAAAGAAAAGATTTAATTTATTATGATAACTACCACAATATCACCTTTACAACTACTCAAAAAGTGAAAGAAGACATTCTGGCAAGACGCGAAAATAACTACAGCTTGGTCAATATTGATCCAAAAATAATAGCTTGAGGGAATGAGTAAGTATTCCAACAGAGAGACCTGACTTCGCCTTCTATCAATAACAATTAATCGATAAGGAGGAGACAATAAGCCGTCGGTCCCGACTGCCTGAATAGTAATCGTTATCTCTTAGGCTGAGGCCGCACTGCCGGTGGGTAGAGCCTGGAGGGTGGAGGGTAGTTAGTAAATCTATAGAACATACACACCATCCACAGTAATACATCGTATGAATGCTATGTGTTTAGCCATCTTGAAATTCATAAATATGGACAACATAACCTCAAAAAACAGTTTGACGTCATACCATTCATACGATGTATTACTGTGAATGGTGTGTATGTTCTATAGATTTACCAACTACCCTCCTCCCTACACGCTCTACCCACCGGCAGTGTGGCCTCAGCCTTATGGCGATTATCAACCATCATTACCCACTCATAATCATATAATAATCATCAACTCATAATCATTATCAACCATCTTATTACCACGCACAAACCTATGAGCTCTACCCTCAGGTAAAAATCAAAGAAGTAAATCAATAATAAATAAATATTCATTTTACAGACAATAATAACTTATTGGTTAAAAATACAGACTTATGTCCAAAACGTCTTCATACCAAATTTTTATGAATAATAATGTTCGAAACTAGGTTACTTTTTCGTAGCACTTCAATTTAGAATAAATTTAAGTCCAGAATAAATTTAAATAAGAATAAATTAGTCCAGGAGAAATACCAGATTATGAAATTTTGAATTTAGAGCAATAAGGTACTCATATTGAAGACTATTATGATGTTACTTGAGAGTAATAGCTTTAAATACTCAAAACCCCTAATACATTGATAATAGCGTAGAATAATAGAACTCTAGGATTCTCTATAATTCCTAGGGGTCTCTTTGATAATAGTTTAATATTTTATTTTATTTATTTGGAATAAAAAATACTCTTATCAAATTAGGAACACATACTAATTTTCCCAAAACGTCGTATATTGAATTTTAATGTATAACTTGATAAGTCCAAAACTGGGTTATTTCATGAACTTTCGAAGCACCACGCCAAAAAACTTTTGGTTCAGGAAAATAGTATCCAATTTCACCTGAATTCTAGGACAAACGACATCGATTCTCATCCCAGAAATTATCAAACAAATTCAATGATATCAGCCAGAATTTAGCGGTAAAACAACATGTAAATGTAAAAGCATTTAAATTCTCTTGAAAAAATTGGAAATATTCAAATCTTATCTTTGACATGACTCTCATGAATTATTCATTCATTCCCAGCCAAAGCACGTTGAACTAGATACTTCAAGATAAGGTTGAACCTACAAAATGAATTGAATTATTTTAGACGCTTACGAAGTGGAATACAAAACAAATCTCCAGTATTGAGTTAACTTGTATAAGATAGCTTAGAAAAGTATAAGAGTATCTGTAAATTACAGTGACTATACAGGGTGTTTCAGGAGGAATGTGCAATACTTCTCAGGCTGATTCTTTACACCAAGTAGACAAAAAAGTTCCATGGGGCCAACCCCCAAACACGATTTGTTACCGAGATAACAATGGCGGAAAACTGAGATTTTTCAAAATATATTTATTTTTCCAATTTTCTATAGGCTTCAGTGAGGTTCTAAAATAATCAATTTCTATGTAAAATTAGCTGAGGAATTCAATGAAACTAGATATTCAATCGAGATAATTGGAAAAATATGCTAGAAAACGCCATTGTTCAACAATAAGGGTTATAACTGGATAAGGAATTATGAAATAGTAATTCATATGAATGGTAAACTTTAACGTTTATCGAGATAATTGAAAAAATATTCTCAAAAAACGTAATTTTTCAACATTAAGGGTTATAAATGGATGAGGAATCATAAATTTGTATTTTTTATTAATGGAAGTTGAAGAGAGTCAGATTCTAAAGAAAAAGTTGAATGGCGGCGGTTGTGTAAATCTTACCCAAATCTCAGAAATAGCGATAAAAAATCGGAAAATCGCTACTAAACACAAATTTATCACTGGTGCTATGTCAATTTTGCGATTTTTGATCGCCATTTCTGGTTAAGATTTACACAATCACCGTCATTTAACTTTTTCTTCAGAATCCGACTCTTTTTAGCATATTTTTTCAATTATCTCAATAACAGTTAAAGTTACAAACTTGGAACGGGTTTTATTGAATTTCTTAGCTAATTTTACATAGGAATTGATTATTTAAGAACCTCACTAAAGCCTCTAAAGAATTAGAAAAAACAATATATTTTGAAAAATCTCAATTTTTCGCCATTGTTATCAGCGTTTTTGGGGGTTGGTCCCATGGAACTTTTTTGTCTACTTGGTGTAAGGAATAAGCCTGAGAAGTATTGCACATTCCTACTGAAACACTTTGAATAAGTCTCATAATCATAGTCACTGTACTATGAATAAGTTACATCCAATAAAATACAGTAAAGTTAATTGAATGTTGATGTAAAGTTCGCGTAAGCAGAGAAGACACGCCGTTACAATGCAAAGTATATTGTAACGGCGTATCTTCTTAGCTTGTTCGCGCAGTATATTATTATTTTCTACTTATATTGTCAGTAAAATAGATAAGAGAAAATTTGTGGATTCCAAACATTGTAGTTCTTTTGAATGGATTTCAACGGACTCAAGGTTGTTTCGAACAATGTGTTCTAAATTGAAAGATGTAGACTGTCCAAGCAAAGAAGACCTCTGACAAGATGGGAAAATAACTCCAGCTTGGTCAATATTTGTTTAAAAATGATAAACTTGGTCTCAAATTGTAGATCAGAATGTTTTCTACAATTTGAGACCGAACTTATAATTTTTGAACCAATGGTGACCAAGCTGAAGTCTTTTCCCCATCTTGCCAAGATGTCTTCTTTGTTTGAACAGACTTTAACAATTCTCTTGCTCTTTATTGAATCAGCTGACATTTGTAGTCACAATCACAATATAGCTTACAACAAAGAGTAAGGCGGTTTCGTCTGCTCCTAGTGCGCTTTAACAGCTGATGTTATCAGAGTTGACATTTAGCTTTGCCTTGATGATGTTTTTGAAATTATAAGAGATAAAAGATGCTTTACATCAGCTGTTAGTAGCTTATATCACGTACAAGAGACTGACGAAACCGTCTACCTTTTTTGTATTACCTTTACACTGTTTAATTGTTGACAGTATAAACATGTAATGTCTTATTTGATTCTTGGGTAGAAGCTTTCAGTTATACCTGGCGTGAAATGTTTCCTTATTAATCTCAGGGCTACTTTTATCACTTTTTTTCTATTTTAAATAATTATCAACGTACCCTTTGAAAAAAAATATTCGAAAAGGGTACTTTGATAATTATTTGAAATTTTAAAAAAAGACATTGAAGTCAAATGTAATTGTTTTCAGTCTGCTCTACAATTTGATACCAAATTTATAACTTTTGAACAAATATTGACCGATCTGGAGTCATTTTTCCATCTCGTTAGAATGTCTTCTGTTATAGTGTGTCCAAGAGAATAAGACATTCTGGCAGGATGGGAAAATTACTCCAACTTGGCCAATATTCATTCAAAAATTATAAATTTGTTCTCAAATTGTAGGAAACATTCTCATCTACATTTTGAGTCCAAATTTATAATTATTTAATCAATATTGAACGAGCTTTAGTCTGGTTTACATTATAAATGCAAATTTATAATTTTTTAATCAATATTGACCGAGTTGGAGTCATTTTGCCATCTTGTTAGAATATCTTCTTTGCTTGGACAGTCTAAAGCCGGTATTACACGATAATAGTTCTATAATCATATCTGATCATAATAATTATGGAAAGAGATGAAAATATGATTTCGTATTTTCATCTTTTTCTTATGATCAGGTATGATCATAAAACTATTATCGTGTAATACCGGTCTAACACTGGTTTCATATGTTGAATATGAAAATATGTGGAAATATTTACTTCTTACTAGCCTATCTCTGATAGCGGTCTACAAAAACAATTATTTACTGAATTCGCTCTCGACTCGTTAGGCTCTCGCAGACAACTCGCTGACTGTCTTGACAGAGCATCTCCAACCGCCAGTTTCGTTGTAACCAGCAACATGAATATAATCGGAGGCGATTGGCGCCAACCGTCTCATAACAGTTTGCTGTGTTAGATTAAAAATAGCGTCTCTCACGCTAATCAATATGCGATGGGATGCCAACGGTATTAGTTGTGTGATTGGGTGAGAGGGGGTGAAAGGGGGAGACAGACAGACAACTACCCCTCGCAACCCCCACTAATCTCTACCATTCACCAAATTTTTCTCATGTAACAGATTTAAAGATTTTTTCTTATTTTATACATTAATCAATGAAATTGATATTATCATGAGATTGAAAATCTTTAGCTAACACTTGAGAAACTATCCAAATTAAAATCTGAGTAATCGCCTTAGATTGTGAGATTGTTTACAATCAATGAGAAAAACAAAATATTCAACTATAAAAGTTTGCACGATTTTCCCTAGTTTAAAAAATAGGTTAAACATTATTCATCACCTCGATAAGAAATCGTGGAGTACAGAGTTCACCTGATTTGACATCTTCATTATAGTCTGTGCAAACAAAGAAGACATTCTGGCAAGATGGGAAAATGACCCCAGCTCAGTCAATATTGGTTCAAAAATTATAAATTTTGTCTACAATAATAGGAAACATCCTCATCTAAAATTTGAGACCAAATTTATGATTTTCGAATCAATATTGACTAAGCTGGAGTCATTTTCCCATCTTGCCCGAGTGTCTTCTTTGCTTGGACAGACTATACCACGTTGTTATCTTATCTTCCATAACTGGTGCCAAAAATTAAGGCGGTTGACAAATGACTGTTATAAATGCTCAGCTCGGTCAGGACAGTTTGAGCCTGTTTTCGAGATCGAATAATTTCGATGTACTCTCGTAGACAGCTCGCCGACTGTCCTGAGAGAGCTAATAATTCATTTTCAACCTCTTTTAGGCGCCAACTCTACAACAGATCAATTTTTCCCATCATTGCTATTACAGGGACTATTATACCACCATGTCTCTGTAACTCATATATTAGTTTTTTTTTATTACAACTATAATTGACCAGTTTCCATCATTTTTATCGATTATAATAGGTTAATTTCTGTTAGAAATCACAAAGAGCTATGAGGCAAAGAGTAATATTGTTACAGACGTCCCCTTTCCAATTCTTATACACCACATCTATTGCTATCACAAAATATTTCTGAGTTATAATAATAATGTGCATTCTATGAATTTCAGTATGTGTGTCAAGCGGAAGAGAGGGCTCTTGTGCCTCAACTTCGCCCACAACACTTTTTGTAATGTACAAAGTGAAAAGCTAAGACCATCAATCCAACTATATCTATCTCTTGGGCCGGCTGCGCCCTAACTTCGCCCTCTCAGGGTATAAATAAAAGCAGCCATTCTATTCTATTTTATTCTTTCTTCAAGTCTTCAATATAGCATCAAAGCTACTACACAAAAAGTTAGTAATGATTGAAATCAAATAATTAATTCATGACACAGAGATAATTTGATTTGATTTGTTGAAAATGACATGGAAACTTCCAAGGTATCTCCAATAAAAACTATACAAATATTAATAATTATAGAGATAATTATTTCTGTAGTTACTGCTGTTGACTCTTATTGTTGTTGTTGATGTTATTGTTGTTTTGAATCCATGACTCCAATCCAAAATACTGTATTACACAATATTGTAGAGCACAATCACAAATCACACTTCAATCACAAAATCAAAACATTCACTCTAGCACAAAACAAAGATGTTCATTACATATAACAAACCATTTCCCGTTACTTTTTCAAGTCGCAAACGTATTCAAGTCACATGAACTTAGCGTGAAAACGCGGAAGGACTTAGCGAAGTTAAAAGCTGATAGGCGCATAGGCAACTGACGACTTGGCGTCAAAACATTCGCCTCGTGTCACGTGCGTGAAACAGTGCTGTAATCTAACGGTGAAGTTTGAAACTACACAGGTAAACATGACTAAAAACAGTACAGTGTTAAAGGATTTGGACTCGTCCGCGTGGTTGAGTTTAATTTCCACGGGGTGGTTTTCCCGCGGTGGTGACTACGGGGCGTTCTAGCGGGAACTTTTGGAACTGATTTGTATTGTTGGATTATTCTAAAGAGAGTATCATGTCGGGTTTTGATCAATAGAGTTCGTTGGAAAAATCAAGAACAGGGTTATCAAATTTATAAAATTAATATAGAACAACAATATTTCATAAATTATTAATAATGCCAATTCTATTAACAAGGAAATTGTACCTCACTCGAAAACTGCAAAGTAGTCCGTCCAAGCGAAGAAGAAATTCTGGCAAGATGGGAAAATGACACCAGCTCGGTCAATATTGGTTGAAAAAATGTGAATTTGTTCTTAAATTGAAGAGAATTTGTTTCTACAATTTGAGATCAAATTCATAATTTTTGAACCAATACAGACCATGCTGAAGCCATTCTCCCATCTTGCAAGAATGTCTTCTTTGCTTGGACAGAAAATATCCAGGTATGAAGTTGAATGCCAAACTGGAGCATGTAAAGAAGAAACGAGAACAAATTGGAGATCTTACAAGACATATCGAAGAATCTATTTTAAAAGAGCATCGTTGATTCCCTATCTCTCTCAATGATAACTACTACAATTCAAAATTCTCTGATAGTTTTCTTGCATCAAAAATATATTTGTGCTAAGAAGATTTCAATGAACATAACATTCTCTGAATTGAATTTTTCTTCAAAATTGGGATCGAGATAGTAAAGGACCAATAAGAGTAAAGTGTTAGTATCTCTGAAATAAAAAAAATATTGAAAACCATGGTAGAATCTTCTCAAATTGAACTGAATTCTGTTTTAACTCAAGGTAGGCTCTAAAGTGGTATTTCTCTTGGATTATGGAGAAAAGATATTATTTTAGGTAAGTGAAAACAAAGGTTGTCAGATCCACAAAGTTTATTTAAAATACCATACTTGAGTTCCACAACATCTCTGATACAAGTGTAAATCTTATGAAAATTAGAATGTCCTCTTAGAATGTTTGATAGTTTCGAAAAAAATGTAAAGTAGGTTTTTTTTCTCAAAATTAATATAGAAACCTTTTATCAACTTTTTTTCTCTGAATATCAGGATGTATCAAACCATTCCCAGCATAGAAGATTGAAAATAATATCTAATATCCTCCCAGGAAATATCAGTTCAATTAGAGAGAAGATATTTAAAATATATTGTGATCAGATTTGTTCATTCTCCAATTGCATATTGAATTTGAAGTTTTTCTCCTTTGCTTGCATTTGATTTATCCATCAAATTTAATCAATTCCAATGTCCGCTAAATTTCAGTAGACTAGTGCATGAGAAATTGCAGAATGATTTTCCACCACTTTTCAATCTTTTAATGAATCCAGTTGCTAGTAAAATATGACATAAAAACGTCAAATTATGAAAAATATGAAACATGTCAACAACAGGGCTTTCTCTCAACAGAGTTTTTTCACGATTCTCATGAAACTTTTCACGATCAAGGAGTTTTTCACGTTGGTGTCATTGAAAATGTGAAAACTCCACACATAGCATCGAATTGACAGGTATGACGTCAAATTTCATCACATTCTCCCACATTTTACAAGTTTTTCAGTTCTACATATTGTTGTAAAACACTACAAATACTATAGTGCTCCACATTTTTGCTCTTTTACATTCTAAGTGCTTTTTATGTTATACTTCCCACATAACATCATACAGAAAAATATCTCTTCCCACATATGACAAGTTTTTTGTTTCAAAATCCCATTGAAAACGTTGTTCCACCACCGACGTTTAGTTTTGAACTTTAAAAAGATGTTTCAACTCTTTTAAGCGTACCTATTACGAAACTGATTGTCATCAGAATATTTCTCGTGGATAGTGAGTATGGAGAGAAATATTTGAATTATTTCAAGTAAGTTAAAGTTCAAATTCTATTCATTCAGTTCAATCCCATTCATTCAATTCAATTCAAGTAGTTTTTTACTTGAATAGAATTAAATGAATAGTATAGAACTAAATGAATAGAAATAAAGTTTAAATTCTATTCATTTAGTTCTATCCTATTCATTTAATTCTATTCAAGTAGTTTTTCACTTGAATAGAATTAAATGAATAGTATAGAACTAAATGAATAGAAATAAAGTTTAAATTCTATTCATTTAGTTCTATCCTATTCATTTAATTCTATTCAAGTAGTTTTTCACTTGAATAGAATTGAATGAATAGGATAGTACTAAATTAATAGAATTTGAACTTTAAACTTAAGAACCATTGAATTTACAGTTTGGATTTGTCGTCTCAAGGTGAAAGATATGCAACCTGCAATATATCTATAGTTTTAAGTTTATGATCTATTACAAAACACATTCTCAACAAAATATTTCTCAAAAATAGTGAACACATCCACTTGGGTTACAAAGCTGAATCAATTTCTGGAGATAGAATTGTATAAGCTTGAATAAAATGTCAAGTTTTCTGAATTTTTAAATCCATTCGATAGAATTTTATCCAAACCAGCATTTGAATTATGATCTTCTATTTGAAAGCAATCTTCTCTAGAAGGAACTAATAGAAGAAATCTATATTCTAAACTAGCCGGCAGGCTCGCTTCGCTCGCCTTCTCCGCCTAGCCAGAGGGCTCCGCCCCTGGACCCCCGACAGTATCGGCAATGTATGTGAGTCAAGCAGGCTCGCTTCGCTCGCCTGCAAAACCTCTGGCAGTGTAAGCTGAGACAAACAGGCTTGCTTCGCTCGCCTGCAAATTCTGTACAGAAGCATTTCTAGACCTAATCTGGACCTGTTTACCGAATTTCAACATTTTCTGCCAATTGGTTCTCGAAAAATCCAAGAAAATCTCTGAAAAATAGTAAAACGCTAATATTAAGCGTAATCTTGGGAAGTATATCAGACATAGTTTGAAACTTGATTCAATATCATTCTTCTAAATTAATTCATCTATAATCTCGCTGAACCAATGAATTTACAGTAAGAATTGTTCGTATCAAGGCGGAATATATGCAACCCGCAATACATTCACAAATTTGAAAACCTGATTACTGGCGTAATCTTGAAAGGATTTCAAAAATATTTCAACACAACATTTCTAGACCTTATCTGAACCTGCCTACCAAATATCAACATTTTCTATCGGTTGGTTCTCGAAAAAATTGAGAAAACGCTGAAAAACTATGGAAAAACTTAATATTTTGCGTATCCTTGGAAAGTTTCTAAAATACGTTCTTAGCACGCGTCTAAACGTCCAACTGAACATGTCTGCCAAATTTGAACGCATTCGGTTCAGTGGATTTTTAGTTCTGGTGATGAATGAATGAATGAATCAGTCAGTCAGTGCCATTTCGCTTTTATATATATATATATATATATATGTCAATAAGTTTCCATTGTGCACCTAAGTTCCAATGTAACAAAATGTTGACAGTAAAGTCTAAACCAAGATCATCTTTTTAAAATAAACGAGTAGGTATATTTGATATTTCACTATGTACCTATTGTATACTATTCATTCTTCTCCCAATTAATCTAATTATTATTTTTCAGTGAAAATATTCCATTATTTTTTTCCAATGTCCGCTCAAGTTGTTTCCATCATAAGAATTGATTTCAAATGCTCATAGTCTGTCCAAGCAAAGAAGACCCTCTGGTAAGATGAGAAAATGACTCCAGCTCGCTCAATATCGGTTCAAAAATTATTGATTCGGTCTCAAATTGTAGATCAAAATGTTTACTACGATTGAGACAAAATCAGTAGTATTTGAACCAATATTGACCGAGCTGGAGTCATTTTCTCAACTTGCCGGAGGGTCTTCTTTGCTTGAACAGACTATACCTGAGAGATCAAATCTGTATTCAGATTTCACAAACTTGATTTAAAAAAAGTCTGCCAACACTATCTTGTGTGTAGATCCAACAGGCATAATTTTAAATTCTATTTTATTATTGTGTGATTTTGAATTGATATTTTCATCTAATAGAAATTAAGAGAGATAATGATCATATAAAAGTTTTGGACCAAACTTTTTCATAGATGTTTATTTATTCATTTATTTATTTATTTTTTTATTTATTTTTTTCATTTATTTATTTATTTCTTTTTTTGTTTATTTATTCACTAACAAAATTGAAATACAATAGGATTGAAACATAGACAAAGTCCAAAACTTCTCTTTTTCCCAATTTTGGTTGAAATATTCAAAATAGAGGTTATGTCCACACTTAAAACTTAAAGTATACACAAATTTGAACTTCTAAAGGTAAAAAAACTATGAAACCGTGATTTAGAATTTGGAAGGTTGTTACATAAATAAAAAGAACCAAAACACGAATAATATTACTTAAAATATTAATTTTCTTTTGAAATAATTATTTTATTGTATTAGATATTAAATCTTTAATGTATTTCCTCGGAGTAACACCTTGATTGGAGTAGCCTTGTCAAGTATAGGCTTCTCAAAGCAGAGTTAGTTGACTTGATAAGGGCCACCACTATGGAGTTATTGATTGATATGAAATCGCACTGTTTGAAGATGCCTTGCTCTATCCTCGTCTGTAATTGGATGTCAACTCCACTAATTGGGCCTATCACAAAGCGTGTTGCTGCCATCCATTCTCATGCAACACCGCCCATCGAAGATGATACTGCAATTTGCTATAGTCTGTCCAAGCAAAGAAGACCCTCTGGCAAGATGAGAAACTGACTCCAGCTCGGTCACTATTGTTTCAAAAGTTATTGAATTGGTCTCAATCGTAGGAAACATTCTGGTCTACAATTTGAGACCAAATCAATATTTTTTGAACTGATTTTGACCGAGCTGGAGTCATTTTCATGTTACTAGAGGGTCTTCTTTGCTTGAATAGACTATACCAAGTGTCTCACAAAAGGCTGACTTGTGTAACTAAAGTTATTCATTATCTATAATTGATTCGAAGTAATGGTTCAAAATGAGAGTTCACTGGGAACGGGTATCAATGAAGGAGTCATGAATGTTTGAACAACCTTATTCATTCTTGTTTAAATTTAAAATTTCTCATTTCTAAAACATACATTTCACATTCAGAAGTCCTCTTGTTTGTATGAATTATTGGAAGAGGAACAGAAAGTTTTTGGGGAAATCCTAATGTACTCTCCATTTTAAAACAATCAGATAAATAATTCTAATTATTTTTATTAGGCTTTATCATTATATCTACAAATTGAATAACAGTTCAAATCAGAAATGAAAATGTTCACATGATCAAATCAAGCTATATTTGCATCTGATATTATAGGCCTATGTGTTAGATCAATCTGAGTCAGTGGATGGTTTAAACTAGAATGATAGTGATAATATATGGGTCTAGAAATAGACATGTGTTACAATAATAAATTCGATCAAACTATAACTCAATTGATTCAATCAATTCAATTTTGAGTTACTGGGCTCGAAATCAAATCAAGACAAAAAATCCTTGACTGTATTACCTTTGATCTCAATGAACTTGTTCAATAAGCGAGAGTGAGAGCCAGATACTACAATACTGGTGGTCTGATACTGATAACTACACTGGTGGTCGTAGATAAAATAGTGTATGCAACGGTTGTATTAGGCCTTTATAGCATTCGTGAGATATTTAGAGCACTCGCTTCGCTCGTGGCTCTAACTTACATCTCACCTCATGCTATAAAGGCTCCCATTATACAACCGTTGCGTAAACTATTTTAAAGGGGTGTGTTTGAGCACCCCTCTCCAAGAATTGACATTCATATGTCTAAACACCGTCAGTTTATGTGGATGATGCAAAAATTCATATTACCATTAGCTTATTGAATCCCAAAATATCTGAGCGACTTCACAAGTTTTCATAGTCATAGTTAGTTAACTCAAGCGAACTGTGTAATTAGTATAAGTTTTTATTCATATACCATAGGATTTGAACCGATATACCACTTGCGGCTTGTGCCCACGAAACAGAGGAAGTGCTGTACAGTGAAAGATACGAGCACTTCACCTGTTTCGTGGATACGAGCCGCCACTGATAAACTGTATCATGTAATCTACATGAATTAATTGATCGAATCTGAATCCCTCTCTACAATTTTTTTCTTTTTCTTATTGTTATTTTGTGCAATGTGTCTCTTCAGACCTATGACATAAAATAAATAATGAATCAATCAAACAATACTCTTCTTGAGAACGGAAATGCTCCATCCTAGAGTAACAGCATGACAACAATATATTTCACTTATTAATAGAATAGAATGACTTCTTTATTTTATTGACGTGGCGAAGTTTAGAGAGTAATGTCCACTCTACCACTTATCCATTCACATTCTATATGAAACTTCGCACCTCAACTAATTTGAGGAATTTCAACATTATTTACTCACTCACACTGTCTTGTTAATACCTCAAGTTCAGTAAATAATCTCACTAATGTGCAAGTTGAGGCGGAAACCTCATTTGATTAACTCTGAGGCTCAACGTTTCCTCATTCTCAAGAAATGAGTAGATGTAGGAGGAGAAACCTCAGTTTGTTCCTCATTTTGGTTCCCACACGAGTACAGTAAGCCTCATATCATTTCTATTCTACTAGTTGAGTAGTTGAGAAGGTGATATTGTGGTAGTCTGTCCAAGCGAAGAAGACCCTCTGGCAAGATGAAAAACTGCTTTCAGCTTGGTCAATATTTGTTCAAGGATTGTAAATTTGGTCTCACATTGTAGATCAAATTGTTCTCTACGACTTCAGATCAAATTCTTCATTTTTGAACCAATATTGACCGAGCTTGAGTCATTTTCCCATCTTGCCAGAGGGTCTTCTTTGCTTGGACAGACTATAGTTATCCATATTGAATGAGAAGACAAAATATTGTCAAACCACACATTTATCATGAAATCGAGATACCGGTTTCGGTTTTGCTACACTATTATGAAATGAAATTTGAATATTCTTAATTACGCGAAGTTAGGACTAGAAAGTCCTTTCTACCACTCAGCCTTCATTATGTGTGGCAGTATTCATACTAAAAGTCAAGTATCGCTATTGGTAGATCTTCTACCAGTAATGAATAACTGTTGCGCTTTACGTTGAATTTTAGAGTTTTAGAATTTTAGAATTTTTAGAATTTTAGGATTTTAGGATTTTAGGATTTTAGAATTTTAGAATTGTAGAGTTTTAAATACCAAAGATTGATAACGGTGTAGCAACCGATACCGGTATCTAGACAAGATAAGAAAATGACTCCAGCTCGGTCAATATTGCTCCAAAAATTATAAATGTTGTCTCAGAATGTAGAAAACATTCCGAACTACAATTGTACCGAACTACTACTATTGACCGAGCTGGAGTCATTTTCCCACCTTACCAAAATGCCTTCTTTGCTTTGACAGGCTGTTCAAGGTAAGGAAAAGGTTATCTTTCTACATTTTCGTTCTTCATAATCAACTGACGGAAATTTTGTGTTATTTCAATATCTACATCATACTATAATGTATAATAGTATTGTGTTTTCTGTTTCAATAATCGCCATTTTGTAACTTTCGTATGAACCGCTAATCGGGGAAGAGTTTGCCTAGGCCAATGGCAGATGTTCGCTGTGATTGGTTCAAGCGTCTACCAATAGCGGTAGTAGTTGACAGTTACCGCTGCTCTCTAGGCCTACGTTAATTTTCAGTCTACCAGAGATTGATAATCATTTCTTCAATCAATCAATAAGATACAAAGGCTAGTACAACACGCTTAATGCCCAAAACTGTTCCTAAACCAATAAATTCATAAGTCCAAATTAAGGTTATCGCATGTAGTGAAACTTCCAATTTTTACCACCGAAATAAAGGAAAAACAATTTCAAATTTAGAAATAGGTTACACCAGAGTTCCAAGAAAACACACCAAATAAATAATTCAATAATTTTCAACGTTTCGAATTCTGTTCACTAATTGTGTGGCAACCGAAACCGGTATCAAGATTTTCCAATAACTCTGTGGTTTGTCAATATATTTTATCTTCATATTATCAAACAGTTTTAGTTTATGTTTAAGTTGAGTCTTCGTTCTAGTTCAGATTTTGTTTAAGTTGAGTTTAGGTTTAAGTTCAGTTTTAGTTGAAGTTAAGTCTTAGTTTTAGCTCAGTCTGCTTTTGACAAGGCCCATTCACCTGTAAAGTGAACCAGCAGGGACTGTGACGCTTGGTGACTCGCGACAAAGCAATGCAATCAAGCATAACGTCTCATAGATGTGGTGCCTGAATTGAAGCAAGGTCCCAAATCAGAAATTCGATCACAAATCAGAAATCTGATCTCAAATCAGGATTATCCTAACAGCCGAAGCATATATATTGATTATATCGACTCGACTGTATAATTATAGTCTGTCCAAGCAAAGAAGACAATCTGGCAAGATGGAAAAATGACTCCAGCTCGGTCAATATTGGTTTAAAAATATAAATTTGGCCTAAAATTGTAGATCAGAATGTTCTCTACAATATGAGACCAAATTCAAAATTTTTTAACTAATATTGACCGAGCTGGAGTTTTTTGTCTATCTTGCCAGAATGTCTTCTTGGCTTGGACAGACTATAATACAGAATAAGCATCGTATGGTTATGGCTTAAGCATTGGGACCCTTTTTTTGTTATTTTGAAAAATAAATGATGGAATTGACATTATCCGTATCATTCTTTTCATTACGAAATGATATCACTGGCGGCTCGTGCCCACGAAACAGGTGAATTGCTATACAGTAAAAGATACGGGCACTTCACCTGTTTCGTGGGTACGAGCCGCCAGTGGAATGATTCTATAACACCGACAACTACTCAGTCGAATTTTCAGAAAATGGAAAATATTTACTCAATACACCTAATTCTAACGATTTGTATAAAAAGCCAAAGGTCTAGTTCATTCCATGGTTCATGATTACTTGATCATTAAAATAGGAATATCGACAATAGAACTACAGTTGAATGAAAAGACAAGATGTTGTCAAATCCCTGATTTATTTAAAAATTGAGTTACCGGTTTCAGTTGTTAGACCATACATGATCAATCTCTGGTTAACTATTTGTTTCTATAACTGGAAAACTTAGTTTCAATCTCTGGTAAACTATTAATTACTATAACTGCTAATCTAAGTTTTACCAAAGATTGATAATTGTGTAACAAACGAGACCGGTAACTCGATTTTTTAGATAAATCTTTGGTTTGACAACATCTTGTCTTCTCATTTAACTTTATATCTACCACAATATCACCTTCACAACACTGGCGGCTCGTGCCCATGAAACAGGTGAAGTGCTGTACCGTGAAAGATAAGGGCACTTCACCTGTTTCGTGGATACGAGCCGCCAGTGCTTCACAACTACTCAAAAAGTTGAACTACAGTATTTATGGCATCAATCAACTGCCTTAAGAAATAATTTTTCTCGAAAAGAAAAGATTGCATGCGGTTTGATACGTTGATTACAGCTATTCTTTGTGTGTCCATAGATCAACCGTCTGGAACAAAAGATAATTCTTTACTGTACTGCTGCTGACAAGCTATATTATAAATCACTTACAAATCTCCAACAATCCAATGAATATTTCAAAGAACTTGGTGGTTGAAAAGAGTCTTTTACAGATGCTCAGCTGTTTCAGGACAGACTAATAGCGGTCTACAAGTGAAAAACTGTTGAGCTGAAGCCGCTCCCGACTCGATAAGCTCTCGCAGACCGCTAGCCGGCTGTTCTGACAGAGCTGATAATCAATGAAGTAATTTGTCAACCACCATTTCCGTCTGCTATGAAATGCGATCTAAGTCAAGTGTAAAATGTTCCTTGTTATGCATAGTCTGTCCAAGCAAAGAAGACATTCTGGCATGTTGGGGAAATGACTCCAGCTCGATAAATATTACTTGAAAATTATTAATCTGTCTCAACAATCTTCTATACATTTTTAAACCAAATTTATAGTTTGTGAACCATTATTGACCGAGCCGAAGTCAGTTTCCCATCTTGCCAGAATGTTGTCTTTGCTTGTACAGTCCATAGGTATTGAGAGTGTAAAATGGAATTTTACGATCGAATCTTGCAACATTTTGTTGACTATCAAACGTTTCTCTACGAAGATGCCAATTTCCTCACTATAAGTCAATACATTTTTCTAAATTTTAAAGAACTTTGTTCTTTTGTTCCAATTGTAGATTCCATGATGGATTTCAGTGATCATAAATAAGAAGATTATTCATAGAATTTGAAGATTCTAAAAAATTCGAATACATAATCCTTCACTTCAATGTTTTAAATCATCACTAACACTAGAGGATTATTTATTGAAATTGTTTAGAATCATCTCGCTATATTACTGTATTTGCTTTACTTTATTGGATTTCTACGTTTTACTCCTGTACCGTATTCGATAGATCATGATATAAAAAACTTGAATTTCGGTACAGAAAACCAATTTCTCGTGTTCTACAATATTGTTCATAAATAAAAAGATGGAAACAATTCCAAAAACAATCAGAGAGGTCAGTTACCGGTGATCAAACTTACAAATTTACAATTATATTATTGTAAATCTGATAAAGATTATACAATAACATTGTTATATTCTCCATTCCATATTTTAAAGGATTTATTCAGGACCCTCGCGTGGGATGTGCGGAGTTTGCGACCGCACATGGCACCGCGGCCAAGGGGGCAACGCGGCGGTCAAAGCAAAGCGGGGGTTCAAAAGATTTAAATTATTAGAATAATTTTCTCACTATTGAAAAAAATATTTTCCAGTTGAAAAAGATTTTTGAGTAATTATTTTCTCTGCATAAACTTATACAGCATAAGTAATTGCAATTAGTAAATGCAATTCCAATGCAAGTAATTGATCAGAATTGATCAATTGAAAAACCACAATCAATGTATGAAGCAAGCTAAGAAACGCCCCTCTTGAAATTGAATTCTATTGGTGGCCGAAAACTACCTTCCACTCTTTGACCAATCACAAGCCAGTACAAGTCCACGCCCACAACACCCTCTCATTGGCTGATGCCATTACGTCACCATAGCCTATAGAGACACCATTTTGTTGAATACTATATTCTCAACCTAGCTCAACTGAACGCTCAATGCAAATAGGCTAAACTTATTTTGAACGAATCTAGTTCCAATGTACTCATGAAGCCATTAGAACTCACGAAACAATGTCAACAAGTAAATTAGAGCTTACGGAACACTGTCAACAAATAAATTAGAACTCACGGAACACTGTCCACAAATAAATTGGAACTCACAAAACACCATCAAAAATCCATTAGAACCGTTAAGAACCATTAGAGACATTGTCAACAAAACAGAAAAGAGCAGTGAAGGCATGAAAGGCGAAGGCGTTTCAAAGCCAAATCTGAAACATCGCCCAACAACTGCTGCCATCTACTTGTAGGAATTCGAAACTTTTCGAACCGATGTCATCGGCCAATCGGATTCGAGCGTAAGCGGAGCTTGGAGGCGTGTCCAATAGGAGTCTAAGCAAATCACCCTATTGCTACTGCCATCTGCTGGTTAAATTCAGAGATATTTCAAATGGTTTTTTTTCAATAATGCTAGAGAGAAGAGTAAAAATAAATTTCAACAACTCAAAACTCCTTTATAGAGTGTTTTGGAGCTTTCAGGTGTGTATCTTTACCATTATTTTTCCATATTTCATATTCCACGAATTTCACCATCATCAAAATAAAGAAGTCATTCTATTCTATCTTCAATATTAGTCGAAATCATTCATTATCCCTCTCAGAGGTAAATAGTTAATGCATTATAACTCACAGTTAATGCCCTATATCTGATGCATAATAACCATTCCATAGTTTACTCATAATAACCCATATTGGTTATAATAAGACACATATTGGTGTATTTTTCATGCAAGATAAACAATATTTGATGCATAAATATATGAAAAACAAAAAAATTATTGGGTATTTCCAAAATTTGACTCACCTTTTGAAATCGGTCCAATCACTATTGGTGGATGCTGGGGCTGAAGTACTTCTGCCAGGTAATGAAAGCCTTGGCATAATACGCAGTGTGATGGGCCGCCTTCTCCTGATACTATAATCTGTAAACCAAAATAAGTTTATGAAAACATCAATTTAAGTTTAAAATATAAATTTAATATAGATATAAGTATTATGGAATACTAATAGTATATATGGAATTGATAAATTTATTCATTTTTTTTTCTTAGTATGTTGCTTGAAAGGTCATACTACAATGCAAGTTATCAGAACTCAAAATTCCAATAATTGGAATTTTTTTTTTTAGTGAATATTTGTAATTATTTATAGATTAGTACACTTGAACAGAACCTTTATTTTTAATACGTTTTTTATATCTTCATATTATTATTTTATCTACATTAATTCAAATTAGGAAATAAGACGTTTGGACTATGTGTTTTAACTATAAGTGTTTTTTTAATTGACTAAAGCTAGGGCTCTATAAGAGGGCTTTTAGATAGAGCCCTTTTTATAGAGCCTCTATCTAAAAACCCTTCTATAGAGCCCCAACTAAAGCTCACTCTGAATCATATGGACAATTTTCTACAGGGATATCCTTGTAGACTTTGTCTTTGACTTTCAATGACGTGCTACATGAAATATAAATATATTATAGAGGTATAGAAATCTCGATCACTCATCAATTATTATGCTTACAATTATTTTATTCCCAAAATGCATTGGAATTGAAAAGGAATAATTGAAAATAAATAAAAATCAAACACCCTTTTTTTGAAAACTTTAAAATTATAAAACACACATACATTGATTGAGAATGGGCTTAGCTCCCGAAACATGTATGTGTGTTTTATAATTATAAAGTTTTCAAAAAAGGGTGTTTGATTTTTATTTATTTTCAATTATTTTAAACAGCCCTAAGTTTTAAAGTACTTTATTGAAAAGGAATAGTATGCAGCCTGTTTGTGGCTAACAGCTAAAAGTTTGTAGCTGGAACGAATAGAGAGTTTATTACTGCATACTATCCCTACAAACTTTTAGCTATAATCCACAAACAGGCTGCATACTATTCCTTTTCAATTCCAATGCATTTTCGGAATAAAATAATTGTAAGTATAATAATTGAAGAGTGATCGAGATTTCTATACCTCTATAATATCTTTATTTATGATCCATGTAGCACATCGTTGCTGGAAGTCACTTTCAAATAATATTATTTCACAAAAATATAGATCATATATTTGAAAAAGAAAGAAAACACATAGGAACTTACATTTTAAACTAGAACATATTCCGGTGGCTGTGCCACCTTCCTCAGTTCACATTCATCAATATTTTTGTATGTAACCATAATATTATTTATGTTGCCTAAGTAAAAATTATGGATGATCAAGATTTCTATAGATCAACTCTATAAACATTTGCACACCAAGGAAACTCATTTCATATGGAATTCCATATAATATGTATGTATATATATTGAAAGCGTATCACTCCAACATTACATACGATGAAGAATGCTGTACGGAATTCCGTATGTTAAAAGGGTATAGTCTCTCCAAGCAAAGAAGACCCTCTGGCAAGATGATAAAATGACTCCAGCTTGATCAATATTGTTTCAAAAATTATCAATTCGATCTCAAATTGTAGGAAACATTCTAATCTACAATTTAAAACCACATTTAAAATTCTTGAACAAATATTGACCGAACTGGAGTAATTTTCTTATCTTGCAAGAGGGTCTTCTTTGCTTGGACAGCCTGTATCACCCCATCTGTAATGATGAAGTCGGTCATACATCAAAGGTGACCTTCAGGCCGGATCTACATGGAGGAAACCCATTTCACCAACCTGACACTGAGCAAATGGAGTTCCTGGGCGCAAATGCGTATGGCGACAAGAACCCGACCGATAGTCGCTTCTGTGACTCATCGTAGGCCTCGCTTGGACTCGTGACGTCATCGTCGTCCAGCTGACCGCGGTCGTCGTCCTTGGTCACGTGGATACGGAAGCCACCCGGGCACGGACCGCCCCCCTCCACCTGGAACAAGAAAAAAAAATTGAATTACTTTATTATTTACTTACGATTATTATCAGAAATGGCGATGAAAAATCACAAAATTGACAAAGCAGCACAAGTGATGAATTTGTGTTTAGTAGCGATTTTGCGATTTTTGATCGCTATTTCTGAGATTTGGGTAAGATTTACACAATCGCCGCCATTGAACTTTATCTATAGAATCCGACTCTCTTCAACTTCCATTGATAAAAAATACAAATTTATGATTCCTTATCCAGTTATAACCCTTATTGTTGAAAAATGGCGTTTTCTAGCATATTTTTCCAATTATCTCAATAACCGTTAAAGTTACAAACTTGGAACTGGTTTCCTCAGCTTATTTTACATAGGAATTACTCATTGTAGAACCTCACTAAAGCCTCTAAAAATAAGAATGATTAATATATTTTTAAAAATCTCAATTTTCCGCCATTGTTATCTCGGTAAAAAAGTGTTTTTGGGGGTTGGTCCCATGGAACTTTTTTGTCTACTTGGTATAAGGAATCAGCCTGAGAAGTATTGCATATTCCTTCAGCAGCACTCTGTATAAATATCATTATTATTATTTTACAGTCAAAAACTGATGGAAATTATTCGTTACTTCACAAAATACCAGAAATATCTACCTCTCTTGATCAAAACCGCTACTACTTTCTCATTCGAACAATCAAATTAGGGGCATGATGATCTCCGCAATAGATCTTTTACAACATCCAATAAATTTTCGAGCTTCTTGGACCAGGCTGCTGCTTCCACATTACATCCAATAACCTCCTAAAACTCGCACAAACTGAGAAGAGACGCCATCACAATACAAATTGCATTGTGAAGAAGTATCTTCTCAGTGTACACGAGCATGCAATAAGCGACTGGAGCTTGCCTAAGCTATGAAGATACCCCGTTACAATTGAAAGTGTATTGTGGAGAAGTATCTTCTCAGTGAGCATGGACATGCAATAAGCATCTGAAGCTTGTGTAAGTTGTAAAGATACCCCGTTACAATGTAAAGTGTATTGTGGCAAAGTGTCTTCTCAGACTGTGCGGAAGTCTTTCAACGAATTCGTTTTACGAGAAGTGAATCTTGTTAGGACTCTCGAGCAGAATTTGTCGACATCAAGATTTGATATAACGCTCGTCATCAACTTCTACCCCACTTTTATCATTCTACTCCTTCTTTTTACTTTTTCTTTTCTTCTTATTATTCTTCTATTTTTTTCCACTTCTCCTCTCTTTCTTTTTCTTGTTCTTCTTCTTCAACTTTTTCGACTTCTCCTTTCGTTTCTTCTTCTCCTTCTTCTAATACTCTTCTACTAATCCTAATCTAAGTTACTTTTTTATCCTACCTGGAAGCAACTTGCAGTTTTCCTTAGCATTACTCTATCATCCTTCTTATTCTTCTTTTTTCTTGACATTTCCTCTTCTTTATCTACCTTTTGTATTCTACCTGGGAGCTACTTGAGAGTTCCTGAGCATCATCCCAATATCCTTCACCTAATCAATTGTCTCCTCCTCCTCCTTCCCTTTTTCCTCCTTCTCCTCCTCCCTATCCTCCTCCCCCTCCTCCCCTTCTTCCTCCTTCTCCTCCCTATTTTCCTCCTCCTGCTCCTCCTCCTTCTCATCTTCATCCTCCTCCTCTTCCTGCTTTCACTCACATCTTCTTCTTCATTTTTTCATTCCATTTTCCTCTCTTGACTGCTCTTCCTTCTAACTCTATATCTTCCTCTACATCATCTTTCTTTCTATTTTTTCTCCTCCTTCCTGTTACAACTTTCATTTACACCTTTCTCGTATTCTTGTTTTCTTCTTCGTCTTCTTCTTCTTCTTCTTCTTTGCCATCCACCCGTTTATCCGATTCATGTGTCTTCCAACGCCTTAATTTTTTACTACTACTAGCCTACTACTATAGTCTGTCCAAGCAAAGAAGAGCCTCTGACAAGATGAGGAAATGACTTCAGCTCAGTCAATATTGGTTCAAAAATTATTGATTTGGTCTCAAATAGTAGGAAACATTCTGAACCACAATTTGAGTTCAAATCTACAATTTTTGAACCAATATTGACTGAGCTGGAGTCATTTTTTCATCTTGCCATAGGCTCTTCTTTGCTTGGACAGACTATACTTCTACTACTACTACAATACTTCTTCATCTTCCTATTTTTGTTTCTTCTTCTTCTTCTTATTTTCCTTCTCCTTTCTTCTTTATCTTATTTTTCTTCTTCTTTTCCTTCTTCTTCTTCTTTTCCTTCTCTTCTTTGTTACTTACTTTTCTGTCCTCAAGTAACCCAGTCGCCTACGTCGTTTTGAAGTCGGCTTCAAATTTCATTAATTCAGCTCCAGCTCCGCGTTTTCTCGGTTTATAAGCTGTCTGCGATTATTCCTGAAGAAAGTGGCTCCCAAGAGAGAAAGAAAAAGCTTCAAATTTATTGTCCTCTCATCACCTTTTTCTTATTTCAATATTCTCTCTTTGACGATTTTCATCTGCGTCATACTTTTGATTCATCCAAACTTCATACATCTAACTTCTTTTTACTGTCTTAAGATAATTAATCATTCCTCTGTCATCTAATTATTATTATTTAAACATCATTCCCTTGTTACTCATTCCTTTTTCTAAGATTTCCAGAATATTCAACTCAGCCCGATCTTTAAAATTGAGAGAGTACTAGCACTGTTATAGTCTGTCCAAGCAGGGAAGGTATTCTGGCAAGATGGGAAAATGATCTCAGCTCGGTAAATATTGATTGGAAAGTTATAAATTTATTCTCAAATCGTCGGAAACATCCTGCTCTACATTTTAAGTCCAAATTTCTAATATTTGAATCAATATTGACCGAGCTGGAGTCACCTTCCGATCTTAACAGAATGTTTTCTCTGCTTGGACAGAATATAATAGCAATGGTTCTCTTTATTAGCAAAAATCATGAAAAATTATCAATGTTTTGCTTTTAACTTTTGTTAAATTTTGTTTTATCAATGTTAAAAAACAATAACCTTTTTGCTCAATCTTTGAAGAAACTTTATCTGAAAATCTTGAAACTGTAAAATTTACTGTACCTACTGTACTCTTTTCTAAAAAAAATTAATTATCGTATTTTCATTCATTCATTCATCCATTGATATCATTACAAAAATCATGATAGTAATATTATTATATTATAACCAGCCAAGAAAAACTAGGCAGAAGCTGCACTATTCCTTTCCTGAATTTTGATAAATAATAAGTCCGAAATAAGGTTATGTACAATCGAAGCACTTCACTCTAGAAATTTTCATCCAACAAAAAGGTTACAAAAATTTGAATTTGAAATAAAAGGATAAGAGGGTGGCTCGTTGGAGGAGTGATAAAGCGCCGGTCTGATAACCAGGTGGACCCTGGTTCGAATCCCAAGCGGAGAACAATTTTTGACCACAGCACAATCACATAGATACGGCCACCCCGTCTTTCGGAGGAGACGATAAGCCGTCGGTCCCGACTACCTAAAAAAAAGTAGTCGTCATCTATCATCCATTTCATTACCCACGCACAAGCCTATGAGCTCATGTGGGCTTCACCCTCATAAACAAACAAACAAACAAACAAGAAACCAAATAAATTAATGCACTGAAAATATCACTTCGATGTCTACGAAAGTATAAAATAAATTTGAAAATATATGCCACAATAAAAACACTAGATTGACCTGTATTATTTTCTAGAAAGACTATTAAGCCGCGTATCGACAGTCCGAGGCATGTGCTACGAATGCCTCGCTGTACAGTCTGTTGACACAAAAAAGAGTACTACTACTAGTCTACTATCTACCGCGTATCAACAGTCCGAGGCATGTGCCACACATGCCTCGGACTGTCGATACCGGGTTTGCTAGCAGCGAGGCAAACGCCGCACACAATTCGCAGCGAGCAGTGCCTGTTGCCTCGCAACGCACAACGAACAATTCTACAAACTAACCTCAATTGTACCCCATTCCTATGCATTTTTGTGATTAAGAATTCTATTTGGGTGCAGAAGGTTCTAATAGGCAATAATAAGCATTGTCTTGAATTTTTATCTACTAATTGAGCACAAACTAACCTCCAAAGTCCAAATTATCAATTGTCAGAGCTTAGTTGCTTTGTCTCCCGCTTGACGGCGCTAGTCAATTTGTTTGCGTGCTCGCATTTTTGGTTACAAAAAAATGCAGATTTTTTATTATAATTATTTTTATTATAATTATAATTATATTCTATACTGTAATTATAATTATTTTTGATTATTGCAGATTATATTCACACATATGCCTCAGCCATGAGTTTATACTTTTTTTGCGTCACCAGAATGTACTGCGAGGCATTCGTGGCACATGCCTCGGACTGTCGATACGCGGCTTTATTCTCCGCTAGCTGTCAATGACAATAAATTAATCTTATTCTGAAATCTTCCAAGTTTCTTGACAAGGCAAAATAGTTCTCTTACATCCAACGTCTTATAATAGCCTATATCCCACTACTTGGGTGCATTAGGGCTTTTGTGGCTTCTTATTAATTTAGCAGAGTTTAGCAAGGATTAAGCACTGCCGCAAGACTTCCTGAAAGAGAGAGAGAGAAAGAGATAGAGTGAGAGTGAGAGTTACATAGAGAAAGAGAAGAAAAGTTGCAAAGAGAGAGAGTAAGACACTAAGTAAAAGAGACATTGTGAGAGAGAGAGAGTGATTAAGATAGAGTAAGATAAAGAAAAAGAGTGTGAGAGAGATTAAAAGAGAGTAAGAGAGAATGAGAGAGAGAGAGAGTGAGTAAACATTGGTTTCTCAAGCGGCTACAGCTCTGGTGATCACAATTCTATTCAAATAACTACTGTAGGCTATATTATAATAATGTTCACTATGTTAATATAGGGCTACCAATGTATAGTCTGGCCAAGCAAAGAAGAGCCTCAGGCAAGATGTGCAAATGACTGCAGCACGGTCAATATTGAATCAAAAAATATAAATTTGGTCTCAAATTGTAGATCAAAATGTTACCTACGATTGGGAACGAATCAATAATTTTTGAACCAATATTGACCAAGCTGGAGTCTTTCTCTCATCTTGCCAGAGGCTCTTCTTTGCTTGGCCAGACTATACAATGAATCAATAAATTCTCTTGGAAATGACTTAAATTTGCTGAATTCCACTATTTTCCATTCATTATACATTTGCAGACCAACTAAGGAAGTAAAAATTTATAATATAGTTAAGTGAATAGGGTTGTAAAGGCTAGAGCAGCGCGGCTAGAGCAGGGCAGCTAGCTTGGGAATCCTACTCCAAGAGAGAGTAGGATAGAGTGAGAGAGAGTAGAAGAGAGAAAACGGGAGTAGAAGAATAATATGGAGTAACAGAGAGAGAGAGAGACAGAAATAAAAGCAAAAAGATAGGGGAAAATCAAGAGAGATTGAGAGAGTTACACTGGCGGCTCGTACCCACAAAACAGGTAAAGTTCCCGTATATTTTACTGTACAGCACTTCACCTGCTCCGTGGGCACAAGCCGCCAGTTTAGAGAGAGAGAGTGAGGGAGGGACGGAGAAAGAAAAAAGAGAAGAGAGGAAGAGAGTTTAGAGACTTGGATTGGAACACAGGTGTGTTAAACCGAAGTTTTAACTCAATCAAGTAGCAACTGAATGAATGAATGATAATTACTAGAGAAATAGCAGGTTCCAGAAAAACTGGCGGTTGTCGAATGTTTGTTATCAACGCTCAGTTCTGTAAGGACAGTCGACGAGGTGTCTGTGAAAACTTATCATGTCGTCAGCAGCCTCAGCTATGCATTTACGATCTAATAAAACGCTTTCAGACTGCCCTGAGAAAGCCATCATGAATGTAAAACATTCATAAGCCGACAGTTCCGTTTGCGTCTTCACTATAGTCTGTCCAAGCAAAGAAGACATTCTGGCAAGATGGGAAAATGACTCCAGCACAGTCAATTTTGGTTCAAAAACTATTAATTTGTTTTTAAATTGAAGGGAAAATTCTGATCTACGATTTGAGACTGAGTTCATAGTTTTTAAATCAATATTTACGGAGCTGGAGTCATTCTCCCATCTCGCCAGAATGTCTTCCTTGCTTGGACAGACTATACCTGGCTTGGGAAATACGGAGTCGTTGAGTTTTAGGAGAGGAAAAGTTGTAATTCGTTTAGAGAAGTAGAAGAATAAGAGATAAAGTTGAATGAAAGAGAATTGATTATTTTTCAGGAGAGTGAAACTCACATGCAGGGCCCTCGCGTGGGTTGTGCGGAGTGTGCGGCCGCACAAGGCGCCACGGCCAAGGGGGCGACGCGGCGGCTGATGCAAAACGGGAATTTTGAAAATTTCAATTGGGCTATTGGAATAATTTTCTCAGTATTTGATTATAAACTTATTCTACCAACCACTTGAATCCATAAGAAATTATTTCCTCAGCATAAACTCATTAATGATAATGAGTTAGCAAGCCAAGCCAAGGAACGCCCCTCTTAAATTTAATTCTATTGTTGGCTGACAACCACCTTACACTCAGTTGACTAATCACAAGCCAGTCTCCGATAAAACCTTCTCCCTGATATTTTTAAAGAATTGTAGTACTTCAAACTTTTTTTCTGGCATGAGGTCGGTATTGGATCATGAATAGTTTAAGTTTTATTTCATTATATTCATCGTATGAAAAAATAGAATATATTGATGAGTATAAGATGGGAGTGTGAAATGATAAATTCATCTCATTTCTTACAGCATAGAGCTATTGGAGTCTAGTACTGGCCTAAGTTACACCGAGATGAGAAATGAGAGATGAATGGACATAGGTGGGCTTTAACCACCGGGAAGCGATTTTTGAGGCTCATAAATTGAATTCATAGGAACCGGTCACCAGTTCAACAGTGGTGGCAGAGGCACGTCGCTTATCTAATCTCACCGATTAGACGCTCTCTACAACTGTGCAACTGAATCTAAATTCTTCAAATACTAACTTGATAGAATCTTACCAGCCTGAATATATAAATGAATATTATATTAATTAGCACAAAATCGTCAATAGTAAATCAGCGTAGTTTTTTGGGTATGATAAACCATCCATCTTTTTGTGCTATAGCAGCCATTCTCTAAGACAGAACTCACGAAACACTGTCAACCAATAACAAAAGAGCAGGCGGGGCATGAAGGCGTGTCCAAGTCAAATCTGAAACAACACCCATCAACTGCTGCCATCTACTGGTTGAATTTAGAAACTTTTCTAACCTATGATTTCGGCCATTTTGATCGTAGGCGGAGCTTGGAGGCGTGTCCAATGGAAGTCGAAGCAAGTCACCCCATTGCTACTGCCATCTGCTCGCTGAATTCGGAACTATTTTGAATGTTATTTAAGAAAGTTGGGTAGAGCAGTGGAAATAGCTGGAATCTTCCAATTGATTGTTATTGATTTTCTGAGTCTTTGCTGAAACATTTTTTTCCAGTGAAATTATAATTAAAATATTTATAAATATTCATAATGATACTCAATATATATTTCTGTGAAAATGTATTATTCCCTTCCTTAAGTGGTTAAAAGCAAATACTAAAAAAGAAATAATTAAAAATTCAATATTTTAATGATAAAGTACGGTACAATGTGACAGTTCTGCTCAATGTAGCTTTTTTTATTAATTACTGTAGGCTTTCGCTTATCACGTATCCAATACATAAAAATATGAAACAATACGTTGGGATGTATTAAAATGAGCAAGTCCCTACAGCCAATCCTTTTTGCCACACCACATGCACCATTAGGATTGCTTATGAGAAAAATGTGAACATACAAGGCAGCTAGAATCATGTTTGGCTTGGAATATGACGTCAAACCTGCAATCATATGATAGTAGAAATTCAAAAGAAGCAAACAATATATTATAATATGTTGGATTCCATTTATCTGGTAATAGGGGGGCCTGCCAAAATCTCGCAAAGGGCGCCAAAAAACCATGCGAGGGCCCTGCTTACATGAGTGTCAGTGTGTCTTTGAAATATAAGATATACTTATTACAGTGAATAAATTCGAGTTAAAATAATAGATTAAAATATGATGGTTACTATTACAAGTAATATCAATAGAGTAATTCAATCGAAGTAGATTCACTAGAGTGCAATTTCATAAGAATAGATTGATAATCATTGCGGAGTTCCATGAGAGTAGATTAATTGGAGTAGAATTTCAATGTAGAAGATTAGTAGGTATCATTAGGGGATAGTATTTAAGGGCATCTCCACTTGCAAATATATCTCTCTCATGTGTATAGTTACTTCAGTTCCTATTCTAAACAAATAACTCTAATAAGATTTCAATTTAAATTAGAGGCATTTACATTCCCAAGCGGCTGCTCGACCCGCCCACCTCGAACTGTCGCGACTTTAGCTGCGCTGCGTGATCTGCGCTGACTAGCCATTACAACTCTAATCACATAACTATAATTATTATAAGCTTATACTTGGTAAATACTGATGACTAACAACAGATACTAATGAATTTACAACAGTACTCACGATTTTGTTTCTTGTCGGACGCGTTTCGTGGCACTGAGCCACATCTTCAGCGAACAAGGAGTAACTAGATACTCTAATACTAGATACTAAAATTCTAAAATTCCTCAGAATAGAACAATGGCTCTCAACTCATCGTTTGCAGTGGTTGCCTCTCAACTATGGAATGCTCTACCTCCCAACATAATTTTTGCCAAGTCTTTGAAGTCCTTCAAATCCCGGTTGCACATGCATCTGTTGATGAGGAACGCTTGATGCAGCAATGATGTGCCACTTAATCACTCATATTGGGAAAGCTCATTGAACCTATGTATGTAATTTGCTACAAGCTTCAACATTCAATAATTGTAATTATGTATTTTTAATTTTTATTATGGTATTATTATTTTTTTTTTTTTCATTCACACTAATGTCTATCATTTATTTTTATTTCATTACAATATTTGCTATTATTATTGCCAATTTTTTTTCTAGTCTATAATTATTTTTATTTTAATTTATATCAATCATTACTTATCAATTTCTAATTAATCATAATGTTCTATTGATTTCTTTTGATTTAAGATATATCACTTTTTTGTTATTCTACTTTTCAATTCAAGTTTTGTAATTTTTTGTTGCAATAGGCTTCAGCCTGGCAACATTTGTCTAATTTTTCAAATAAATGAGTAAATAAAATTGTTATAAATTTTTACTTGGTTATTAAGGCTACTAATTTATAATGAATCAACAAACAGTGAAATTCACCCTGTTGAAGTCACCCAGTGAAAGTCATTTTCAAGTAAATCTCACTATTTTACGATCCATTATACATTAGTAGCCTTAATAACCAAGTGAACATTTATAATATAGCTATGTGAATAGAGCTGTGATGGCTTGACAGCGCAGCTAGTGCCAAGCACCTTGTTCCCTGTTCCCTAGAGCCGCGCAGCTTGAGCTGTCGCTTGATAATTGTACCTTTGGGGCTACTTCAAATTAGTAGCTAAAAATAAAAATCAAGTACCGTTTTTGTAAACTTTGAAAATATTATTACATCACAGACGATTATGTTTCGAGACATAAGCTTGGTCGAGACGAAACCATGGTCGTGTACCAAATAAAAAGTGTAGAAAAGTTACAACATCCTTGTGTCTTTATTTCAACATAAGCTCATTCTCAATGTGAATAAAATACTGCTCAGAATTTCATTCGCATTGGAAATGAGCTTATGTCTCGAACCATGTCTGAGATGTAATATTTTCAGAGTCTTTTAAATGGTACTTGATCTCCAATAAGATGTTTGTTCCCAAAAACTTCCACACACACATTTCCAAATAAAATTTTTTAAATACATCTCAATGATTTTTGTTATAATACTTTTTAATCCGCCTCTAAGTTATCTTGATGAACACAATGTAATTAGATAGATTAATGTCTTTATTTTCCACTTTGCACATTACAAAAAGTGTTGTGGGCGAAGTTGAGGCACAAGAGCGCCCCTCTTACACTTAACCCACCATATTAATAACTAATTCGATCAGTTATTATCAATAGTGCTGATTGGATATATATTATATGATAATGATTTATCATCCATGGCTTACTAATGAAATTTCTCGTTATTAATCATTCTCACTCTTATGGGTCGGTGCTATCGGAATTCCTTTCCACTACGCTATCAGATAAGAATGCTTTGCTCATAGGATCGGATGAAATTCGGTAACATACCCCAAAAGGGATCAATTTTCTCTCTCTCTCTCACATTCTCTCTCTCTCTCTCTCTCTCTCTCTCAGGCCAAGTGTTAATGGAAAGGATATCCTTATTATCCTTTCCCAAGAATGGACATATATATGTCTAAACTTCGCCTTTTCACCTAGATAACTTACACTCCTTATTCATTTTGCAGAACCTCGAATTAAATTTGTATAAATTTTGCATTCATTACTTCACCGTTTTATTGTATTTTCACTAGAAGTTTCTATTTTGTGAAATTTATAGGATAATTTTGTTTTACTCATTTATTATATTACAATGTAGAATCTAAGCCGAATTTTGTTATTTATTTGAATAAAGTAATCTAATCTAATCTAATCTCTCTCTACGGTTGAGTGTTAATGGGAGGTATATCCTTGCATATCCTTCTCCAAGAATGCACATTTTTGTCCAAACTCCGCCACTTCATGTAGATACATCACAATCATGTTGAATCCAATATATCTGTAATTTAGTAAGTTCCTTGTATATGTATTTATTATTTTAACCAATCGTGTAATTAGATTTATTTTCAATTTTTAGAATCTAGGATTTAAGATCGTAAATGCTGAACTCTACCTGAATAAAGTGAATAATCTAATCTGATCTAATCTAATCTCTCTCTTGCTCTTCCGATATGTTGATTGATTTTAGTATTGTCAACTGATTTCTTTACTCTCTGGTTTCTACTTATTCATGATACTCTTTGCTATCTCTGAATATTATTCATCTTTTCAACTTTCTCTTTTTCTCTGTCTCTCTCTCTTTCTCTCTCTCTCACTCTCTCTCAATCCGTTTTTGTCTCTGTCCCTCTCTTTTCCAACTACCCCCGTCCAATACTCTTTTTCACTCCCTCTTTACTCTATTTTCTTCTCATTCATCCCCTCAACTCTCTCTCCCCTCATCTCACTAATTACCTCTCTCATTATGTTTCTCTCTGTCCCTCTCTCATATTTCTCTCTCTGTCTCTCTTTCTTTCTCCTCTCTTTCATCATACTCTCTCTCAACGACCTCTCTCAAACAAGCCCCAAAACCCGATCAGGTTTTGTGGATAAAATTCGAAAGTTATGCAAAACATGTAGCTTCGTGTGTGCATACCCGAGTAAATAACCGTAATCTATACAATATTGACAAAGTATATACATATAGACTTCTTATTGATACGATATATACACTACACTACAATATAAAGACTGGTATATAATATATATTTACTATTTATGGTTGGACATACTTCTGAGGGCCACTCTTATCTCTAAGCTAGAGATTTTCCCTTTGGTTCCTATCAGGATGAAATTTTGGGGAGAATATTTTGAAAATAGAATAGGAAGAGTTCGAAGATTAGAAAATTCCAAATTTTGGTTCAATGATTTTGATAGTCTGTCCAAGCAAAGAAAACATTCTAGCAAGATGGGAAAATGACTCAAGAACGATTCAAAAAATGAAAGTTTGATCTCAAATTGTAGGAAACATTCTCATCTACAATATAAGACCAAATTTATAGTTTTTGAACCAATATTGAACTACCTGGAGTCAATTTCCCATCCTGCCAGAATGTCTTCTCTGCTTGGACAGACTATTCTGGGAAGAAAAACTAATTTGCATTGGATAGGATTGAAAGGGGGGATGGTGCTGGAATATGTTCTTTCCAAGAAGATATTCTGATAAAATGTGAAAATTACTTTAGCTCGGTTGATATTTGTTCAAAAATTAGGAATTATGACTTAAATTTAGATAAGAATGATTCCTACAATTCGACACTAAATTTATAATCTTTGAACCAATATTCACCGGGGTAGAATCATTTTTCCATCTTGCCAGAATGTCTTCCTCCCTTGGACAAACTTTACCTGAAATTTCCGATATATTAGATCGATATTATAGGGGAGCTTGAAATTTTGGGAAACTGATTTGGGATTGTGGAGGGCTAATTTGGGGTTGAAAGGAGCTGATTTGGATAATTTTGAGTGAGTATGAGTTTAGCTGAAATTTCAAATAAGTGGGTTCGATACACAGTTAAGGGTGGGGGATTAAAATAGGGTGGGAGGACCCAAAATTCTAGGGTAAGGGAGGGAGGGAAGCGACAGCAAAGTTTGGAATAACAGGACTCGAAAATTTCTGCTGAATAAGCGAGATTTCTGTCGAGTTGCAATTATGAGAGACGTGACAAGCGAACCTTGTTTTGCAACTTCGAGATAATCGATTACAAGTGTCGACGATACGTAGTATCGAGGACCGATGATAGGAATCGATATTGTATCGAAATAATATCGAGAGCATGGATATGTTGAACAAATTTTGACCACAGCTTCAAATTATTTCGAAAAAAAGTAGGCTAATGGTGTCACTCTTAAGTTTTAGAAAAAAATCGTAACAGAAGTAGAAAAATTTACTTGATATCGCACCGTGTTATAATTTCACTCGTTTTAAGCGTAAAATAGTCAACCTTTGATGTGTTGTTGGTTAATGGGGTAACGTTATGAGAAGCTGGGTATAGCCTGGTTGAGCAGAGAAGACATTCTGGCAAGATGCGAAAATGACTACATCTCGTTCAAAATTCATTGAAAAATCATGAAATTGGTCTCAGATTCAGAGAAGAACGTTTTCTACAAGTTTAGATCAAATTTATAATTATTGAACAAATATTGACCGAGATGGAGTAGTTTTCACTTCTTGCCAGAATGTCTTGTTTAACTGGTCAGGCTATAGATTCGCCCACTCAGTGTGCAGTTGAGCCAGCAATTAACATTTCAGAGCAAGTATAGTCTCTACGAACGAAGAAGACACTCTGGCAAGATGGGAAAATGACTTCAGATCGATTAATATTGGCTGAAAACTAATAAATTTGGCGACAAATTGTAGATTGTGATGTTCCCTATAGTTTTAGAATAAATTTATACTTTTTGAACCACTATTGACCGAGCTGGAGTCATTTTCCAATCTTGCCAGAATGTCTTCTTTGCTTGGACAGAGTATACTGTGTGAAGTTGGGGCAACCTTTGTTGACAGACTATTCCCCAATGATGTTAACACCGTGTGTTGGTGGTTAGAATGGAAAACAGTACATCCCACGTGTGTGGAAGATGGGGTGGAAGAGGAGGAAGAAAAGGAAGAGAGGAGAAAGAGGAAAGTGGAAAAGAAGGAGAGAATGGAGGAGCAGGAAGAGAAAGAGTGTAGAGAGAAGGTGATGAAAACACTGGCGGCTATTGCACACGAAACAGGTGAAGTGCTCGTATCTTTCACAGCACAGCATTTCACCAGTTTCGTGGGCACGAGCCGCCAGTGGATGAAAATAGTTGGAAGGAAGGAAGAGTAAAGAGGAGAGGAGTGAAGAGTGTGAAGAGGATAGAAAGGAGAGCTATAACGAAGATGGGAAAGAAAATAGAGTGTGAGAAAGAATGGGTGAAAAAGGAGAGTAAAAAGAAAGAGAGAAGAGGGAGATAAGGACGAGAAAGAGAATAGGAAAGTAAGAGGAGCGAAAGAGGAAAACAAAGAGAAAAGAGGGAGATGTGGACAGAAAAGTAGTCAAAAAGGAATAAGGAATAGGAAGAGTGATAGTAGGATACAAGAGAATAGAATGATATACATGATATTATGGTCAAAATTCATTGAAAAATCATGAAATTGGTCTCAAATTTTAGAGTAGATGTACTTTCTACAACTTGAGACAAAATCTTTGACCAAATATTGACCGCCACGTGAATATACGTGGCGACATACTTGGGTATGAGCCGTCAGTGCCTATGTCTTGTATTCCAATTCAATCAAAGTGGAAGAGAATATAGTTATGAAGATAACTTACCTTGAATTGCACCGCCCAAGGCGCCTAAGCCTACTGGCTTCAGCTATATTATAATACATGTTTGTTTGTCAATGGCTCAACAGCCCATGAAGGGTCTAGACCTAACAGCTGGTTCCAGTTTCATATTCACTCCACTTGACAGCAGAAATGAATGATCACCAACCAGGATGAAGGTTACGTGTGGTTGATACGGTGATATCTCAACCATAAGCTAGTTTCCGTAATCAAGCACCTCTGAATAACATCCAGTTAATCAGTTGGAGTGTAATACACAATTCCTATTTCTCCGGGAAACGACTGACTTTCTTTACTAACGACAAGCCTATCTCCCAAAGGAGGGAAATTATAATACATACTAGTGAAGAAAAGGTCTGTAACCTCTGAAATAGCCATTTCGCAGCCGACCCGCCGACTCCATCAAAGGCTTAAAGTTCACATGTTGAATGAAGATGTTTCCAAAGCGTTTGACAATGTTTAATCAGTGCTGACGCTCTGACATTTGCGATTCCCTCAACCGTTCGTTGCCTTCGAAAGTTTGCTTTCAATGAACTTCATTACCTTTCTTCCCTTCATTCTCTCTCTATCTCTCTCATTCTCTCTTCTTCTTCTTCTTCTTCTTCTTCTTCTTCTTCTTCTTCTTTTCCTTCTTCCTCCTCTTTTCCTTCTTCTTCTTCTTTGCCTTCTTATTCTTCTCGTACTTCTATTTCTTCCTGTGCGAAAATACAAACATTGAGTTCAAACCATTTTCTATTCTAATTCATGATAGATATTATGGAAAAATGTTCTGTTTGTATACATTATAATCACTTCTTATCACACTTTCCTCCCTCCTCGTTTGAAGTAACTCCTCTGATGAAAAGACGGTGAATGATCAATTTAATATGGATTAACTCATTTAATATGGATAACAATCACAATATCAACTTCACCAAGCATGGTGATTAGATTACTTGTAATCCTCATAACTTGACCTTTAAAACTACTCAATTAATTTTAATTTCATAATTGAAACAATTAATTTGAAGCTCTTATATTACAGGCTACTCTTTCGCTATACCTTACCATAATAAATAGATCCTCTCCACTCTCACTATCCATGCTCTTCCTATTTCCCAAAAAGTTCCTTGCACTAAGAACACTACCTTGTAGAACTCCCGAAACGGAAAATATCCTAACACCACATACTTCTCATCGCTCCTAGACATTACTGAAGCAACTTTAATACACAACTAGATCTACAATGCTTCAAACATCTACATATATACAGAGTGGATTGCCGGATGCTGAGATAGTTCAATGCTAGTCAAAGTCATTAGTTAGATCCAGATTGAATAAACATGATAAATGGAGCCTACCTTCCCAAAACACTTGAATAAATACAACCGTGAATGCCATTGTGTATCAGATTTGTTGAGATGATCTAGCTAACGTAAAAGAGATTCGTTTGTCTCTTGTACGTAATGTAACCCACTAACAGCTGATAGGAAGCATCTATTGTCTCTTCTGATATCAAAAACATGTACTTGACTTAGCTTAATGACAACTGTCATAGACAACATCAGCTGTTTGAGCGCACAAGGAGCAGACGAAACTGCCTTACTTTTGGCGTCAGCTATACAATCTGTGTATTTTCACTGATTCCATTTCTTCATCTTCTGTTTCTGTGACGACTCTTGAATTCTTTGTGTTTCTACTTTAGTAATTTTTTCTGATTTATGTTGTAACTTTTCTCCCTGATCTTCCTCATTTGAGAGATAAGTGGGAGAGGCTCTCTGCCTCAACTTCGCCCACATGTTTCAATGTACTCAGTGGAAGTCATTCATCTTTTTATCGGTTCAAGTTCGTCAACTTTAGTTTGGATAATCATAGTTATTTATCATCTTCAGCACAAAACTGTTTCTCTCACAATTTATTCAAACATACCAAAAATAGGTAATATTTTGACACGTATTTTCATCAATATTTTTACTCTAAAATCCAAATTTTGAATTCTGAAATAGAGAGAATCAGTAATGATGAATGAATTTGCTCATTTATTTTGCCCAATATTAATGAAATATTATTTTCAAACTGGAAAATATTCATGACACACTATTTTCAACTTTCAAGAACTATTTTCTTTTATAAATTGATAAATTAATCAATTATTTCCAACGAATATCCATGAAACATTATCGCTCAATTGAAAAATATATGCATGGGATATTATTGTTGATACGATACGAATAATAGCCTACTGTATATCCATGGATAGTAGAGCTTTAATATTACTAAAAAACACAGTTCACTTTTTTCACCAAATGAGTTTTGAATGAAACTTTTGAAAACTTCAATGAGATGGTAGTAGAATAAGAGAGTATTGGAAAGTGTTTAATAGAGATTTTGAGATTACGAAAAGAAGAAGAAGAAGAAGAAGAAGAAGAAGAAGAAGAAGAAGAAGAAGAAGAAGAAGAAGAAGAAGAAGAAGAAGAAGAAGAAGAAGAAGAAGAAGAAGAAGAAGAAGAAGAAAAGAGAAACGGTAAAAATAAAAGTAGTCTGAGAAATTGACATTGACAGAGTAGGTCTTGGACAGGGTTTGAGTTATTAGTTTTCTAGAGAGCCACCAGAGTGCGCTTGGTTAGTTCATTCACGCTCAGTGGACAAGCCAGGCACCAATCGCGTCGAGTAGATTGTGCTGAGTCACCTAAAAGTAGGGATGCTTGTTTTATTGAGCTATATTATATACATAGATCCACTGCATCATACCGTACTGTATATAGACTTCATTGACTTCATCAGTTCATTCAATTCGAGTGAGCCTATCCATGCTCCTCCTACTCCTCCTCCTCCTTCTCATCTTCTTCTTCTTCATTCTCCTCCTCTTACTTTTTCTTTTCCCTTCTCTTCGTCCTCCCGTTACATCTCAACTTCACTGCCGGCTCGTAGCCATGGAAAATGTGAAGTGCCCGTATCTTTCACTGAACAACACTTCATTCGTTTTGTGGGCACGGGCCGCCAGTTAAACTACTTCACTTTTTACCAGCACCAACAGCTACTTCTTCTTCTTCTTCTTCTTCTTCTTCTCCTCCTCCTCCTCCTACCTTCTCCTCCTTCTACTCCTCCTCCTCCTTCTACTTCTTCTTCTTCTCCTCCTCCTCCTCCTTCTTCTTCTCCTCCTTCTCCTCCTTCTCCTCCTCCTCCTCCTCCTCCTCCTCCTCCTCCTCCTCCTCCTCCTTCTCCTCCTTCTCCTCCTTCTACTCCTTCTCCTCCTTCTCCTCCTTCTCCTCCTTCTCCTCCTTCTCCTCCTTCTCCTCCTTCTCCTCCTTCTCCTCCTTCTCCTCCTTCTCCTCCTTCTCCTCCTTCTACTCCTCTGCCTCCTCCTTCTCCTCCAACTCCTACCTTCTCCTCCTTCTTTTCAAACACACCTTCTATTACTAGATGATATCACGTTACGTGCTTCATAAATATTCGAATAATCTCAATTTTTTATCGAGCATATTTATAAATGTGTGACACTAACTTTCTACCTTGTTTGTGTATGCTGATCTTCACATTAATTGAGATGCGGTTTTTTTAAATATCATGAATTCAATATGTCTGACGCCAAAAAGTTGCGCGGCTTCGTCTGCTCCTCGTGCCTTTCAACAGCTGATGACATTTGTCACTAGCCGGCAGGCTCGCATCGCTCGCCTTCTCCGCCTAGCCAGGGCTCAGCCCCTGGACCCCGACAGTATCAGCAGTGTCAGTGAGTCAAACAGGCTCGCTTCGCTCGCCTGCAAAACCTCTGTCAGTGTCAGCTGAGACAAACAGGCTCGCTACGCTCGCCTGAAAATTCCGTTCAGTAGGGGTTTGAAATTTATTGAGCACAGCATTTTTACACCTAATGTGGACCTGTTCACCTAATTGCAACATTTTCAGCCAATTTTATCTAGAAAAATCTAAGAAAAGCTCCGAAAATTCAAAAAATAGTAAAACGCTAATATTAAGCGTAACCTTGGGAAGTATATCGGACATGGTTTGAAACTTGATTCAATATCTTCCAAATTAATTCATCTATAATCTCACTGAACCATTCAATTTACAGTTAGGATTGGTCGTATCGAGGCGGAAGATATGCAACCCGCAACACATCTACAATTTTTAAAACCTGATTACTGGCGTAATCTTGAACGGATTGCAAAAATATCTCAACACAAAATTGCTAGACCTCATTTGAGCCTGCCCACCAAATATCAACATTTTCTACCGATTGGTTCTCGGAAAAATGAGGAAAACGCCGAAAAACTCTAGAAAAAGTAAAATATTTGGCGTATTCTTGAAAAGTTTTTGAAATCCTTTCTTAGCACGCGTCTAAACGTCCAACTGAACATGCTTGCCAAATTTGAACGCATTCGCTTCAGTGGATTTTTAGTTCTCTTGATGAATGAATCAGTCAGTGCCATTTTGCTTATATAGATATAGATTTAGTTTTTCTTTTTCCTGAGGGTGATGTCCACATGGGCTCCTACGCCTATGCGTGGGTAATAGAGAGATGATGATGAGAGATGACTATAATGATCACAAAGATCAGCCAATAACAGCAGTGTTATTCTTCACTAGTCTTTATTCTGCACGAAACAGGTGAAGTGCTCGTATCTTTACTGTACAGCATTTCACCTGTTTCGCGTTTCGCAATTCACCAGCCGCCAGTGTTATTTTTTAGATCACATTGTGAACGTAGGCCTATGTTTAATTTTTAAAGATGAATAGGAGATGGAAAAGAGATCGTGATGGCAAGTTACTGAAGAAATGGAGAAACAGTATAAATAAGTAGAAGAAAAAAATGTGGGATGAATAGGATTATCTCCACAATCTCAACAAGTATAGTTCGGGAAGCTGAGAAGACACGCTGTTACAATATAAAGTCCATTGAAACGGCGTGTCTTCTCAGATCACACGTTTATTTAGCAGGCGCCAACGAAACAGGCGGTTGGCAAATGACTGTTATTAATACTCGGCTCTGTAAAAACAGTCAGTGAGCGGTCTTCGAAAGCTTATCAAGTTAAGAACGACATCTGCTAAATTCTTCGCTCTCGTAGACCAGTCTCAGACTGTCCTGACAGAGCTGAGCATAAATAACAATCATTCGCGAACCGTCACTCTTGTTGGCTTCTGCTTTACAAGCTGCTAAGAGAGATTTTCCGAAATTGCATTGAATCTCCATTGACTGGAAAAAGGTATAGTCTGTCCCAGCAAAGAAGACATTCTGGCAAGATGGGGAAACTACTCCAGCTCGGTCAATATTGATTCAAAAATTATAAATTTGGTCTCAAATTGTAGAGCAGGGTGTTTCCTACAATTTGAAACCAAATTTATTATTTTTTAACAAATTTTGACCGAGCTGGAGTAATTTTCCCATCTTGCCGGAATGTCTTCGTTGCTTGGACAGACCTTATTACGAGAAGCTTAGAAAGCTGAGAAATTCTACATCTCTGGGAGAATAAGTTCTTTCTCGCTTTTACATTTAATGTGTCGCTTGAAAGCTGCAATTTCTCTTCTCAATAAAAAGAAAATGGAGAAATAGTTTTCTTGAACAGGGGCGAAGAAATATTGAAAGGATTCGATCTCAATTTATTATATTATTAGAGTGAAATATGCTTGCTCCGCTATAACTACAGAAAAAATGAACTATGGTACTATGTGAGTAATTTAATGGAATTATTGGAATTCAAGTAATTGAATTCTTTTATGTAAAGGAATTTTATTAGAAAAATGTTTAGATTCTTGAGGATGAGTTAATAATATAAGTAAAAAACGATGAAGCTGTTGTAGTAGGTACTCAATGGAGGAATTCCAGAACTACTCTGAAATTATTGAAATCTGATCAAACTGTATTAGAAGAAATCCTTGTTGCATTAATTGGAATGTTTACGAGAAGAGAAATCAAGTTATTGGAAAATAGTAATCTGATATTTAGAATAGAATTAGAATGAACTGAGGTTTATTATATAGAGAACTGGAATTATAATAGAATCTGGAATAATAATTATATCAATCTATCATATAATTAGAATGAAAAATGGTTCATTATAGTTGCAACTGGATTAAATCGATCATACAAAAACCAAGTCATAAAACAATATTATTCATTATAATACTATTTATGAACAAGAGACATGATAAATGAAAGGACAAGATGTTGTCAAACCACTGATCTGAATCAATGTTGCTTCGACAACATCTTGTCTTTTCATTTATTATAAATAACTACCACAATATCAATATCACAACTACTCAAAGAACAATAGACATCCCATGGGATGAACTTACAACTAACTTGAGCTTATACTTAAATAGAGATACTTGAGGCAACTTCCAGTTGTGAACTTCAACTGGATCCAAACTTTAAAGACTGTAAACTGATTTATTTCAAAAATATGACTGATCTAAAATCTTAGTGATTATTGCACTCGATGTACTTGTACATAGTGTACTTGTTGTTGGTGCACTTGTACCTGATGTACTTGTACTTGTACCTGATGTACTTGTACTTGTACCTGATGTACTTGTACTTGTACCTGATGTACTTGTACTTGTACCTGATGTACTTGTACTTGTACCTGATGTACTTGTACTTGTACCTGATGTACTTGTACCTGATGTACTTGTACTTGTACCTGATGTACGTGTATGACAGGTCATAATAGTACAGTTCAAATGCTTTTGCATTCTAAAAATGATCAACTAATTCACTTACTGTTAAGTTTCTCTATTCAATTTTATCTGATTGATAAAATAAAATAGTAATATCTGGATCAACGATTCTGTTCGATAAGTGATATTATCTGTCCAAGCAAAGAAGACCCTCTGGCAAGATGAGAAAATGACCCCAGCTCGATCAATATTGGTTCAAAAATTGTTGATTTGATTTCAATCGTAGGAAACATTCTGATCTACAATTTGAGACCAAATCGATATTTTTTTAACCAATGACCATGCTGGAGTCATTTTCCCATCTTTCCAGAGGGTCTTCTTTGCTAGGACACACTATATCAATCTGAAAACCGAGTAGCTCCTCCCAACTCTCTAGATTATTATCCCTGACCTACATATAACACAGCCCATTATTCGAATTCTAGTCTGTTTAAGCAAAGAACACATTCTGGCAAGATGGGAAAATAACTCTAGCTCAGTAAATATTGATTTTGAAATAATGTACTTGGTCTCAAATTGTAGAGAAGAATGTTTCAACTGATTATGATTTTAACTGATGACAATATTAACTGAGCTATAGACGATTTCCCATCTTGCCAGAATGTCTACTTTGCTCGCTCAGACCACAATTCAATTGATTTGGCACAATTTCGTCCCCTGATTTTTTTCGCACAGGATACTATAGTCAGTTCAAGCAAAGAAGACCCTCTGGCAAGATGAGAAAATGACTCTAACTCGGTGAAAATTGATTAAATTAATTATAAATGTGGTCTCAAAATCTAGAAAACACTCTGATGTACAATTTGAGACTAAATTCATAATTTTTGAACCAATATTGATCAAGTTGTAGTCATTTTCCAATGTTACCAGAACGTCTTCTTTGCTTGGACAGACTGTACAGTCGCCCTGTTTGAGATATTTGAAAACACTGATTGATTTTCTGTCGGTCACAGCAAGGCTGATGAATCACCACAGCGCGTGTGTGTGGGCTGAGAAGACACACCATCACAATGTAAACTATATTAGAACTAGGTGTCTTCCCACATGAATCACCGTTGCCAGTTTGTGTGGGCTGAGAAGACACGCCGTTCCAATTAGAAACCCATTAGAACCACGTTCCTTCTCAGCATGCACGAGCTCAGATCTCAATATTTCTCTCTCTGTGTTGGTATTAGGTGTCATCGAGTGAAATTCATTTCTGTCATTAATCGTTTCGAATTTATCGCAAATAATTTGTTATAATCGATTGTCTTGTTGGTTCTGAATTCACTGGCGGCTCGTGCCCAAGAAATAGGTGAAGTGCTGTACAGTAAAAGATACGGGCACTTCACCTGTTCAGTGGGTACGAGCCGCTAGCGTCTGAATTCAAAGCAAATAATCTGTTATAATCGTTCATATCGTTGAATTACATTGGGTGGCTTGTTTTGATAAAGTCTCTGTATAAATTTGGAACTTTTTTTAGAATTGAATTATCTGTTATAATCTATTTTATTGTTGGTTCCAAATTCATCATAAATAATCGGTTTTAATCAATCATATCGTTTAATAACAAGGGTGTCTTGTTTTGATAAAGTCTCTGTATAGAATTGGATTTTTTTCAAATTGAAAACATATTATTATTAGCGTATGCCATATTCGAATGATCTGTTATAATCTATTGTATTGTTGGTTCCAAATTTATCATAAATAATCGGTTTTAATCAATCATATCGTTTAATAACAAGGGTGTCTTGTTTTGATAAAGTCTCTGTATAAAATTAGATTTTTTAAGTTGATAACATGTTATTATTAGCGTATGCCATATTCGAATGATCTGTTATAATCTATTGTATTGTTGGTTCCAAATTTATCATGAATAATCGGTTTTAATCAATGAAATCGTTTAATAACAAGGGTGGCTTGTTTTGATAAAGTCTCTGTATAAAATTGGATTTTTTTTAAGTTGATAACATGTTATTATTAGCGTATGCCATATATGGTGGGGTGTGGGGAGTCCTAAAAGGATGTTCCACCGGGAAAATAACCTCAATAACATGTTGAATTCGGTTGGAAGAGGAACTTACATTATTTTGTGTTTAGGGTGCTTTGAATGACAGTACAATGCATTTTAGTATCATAATCGAATGAGTTTAATCACATAAATAATATTTTATGAGTATGTTCTTCCTCAACCTTCGATAAGTTCAAAATCACGACAAAGTAATTATTTTTCGTTTCTGCTATGTATTGTTTATTCTTCTTTTGATCGAGATTTCTTTGATTTAAATAAGTTCTACTCAATCTTAGTCTTCAGAATTTGATTCTCTACAACCTCCATCAATTGAAAACAGAAATTTATGATTCCATATCCATTTATAACCCTCAATTGTTGAAAATTGTGTTTTCAGTATATTTTCTCTATTATCTCAGCAACCAATCAAGTTACAAACTTCCAACTGGACTCATTCAACTTCTCAGCTTATTTTACAAAGGAGTTGATGATTTTATTACCTGAAAAAAGCCTTGAAATCAGTTGGAAAATTAAATATTTTTGGAAAAATAACAATTTTTCCAATCGGATTCATTCAACTTCTCAGCTAATTTACAAAGGAGTTGATAATTTTATTAGCTGAAAAAAAATCCTTGAAACCAGTTAGAAAATTGAATTTTATTGGAAAATTTTCCATTTTCGACCCTTCTCGGTAACAAAGCGGTTTTAGGGGTATGTCCTGTGGCACTTTTTTCTCTACCTATTGGTGTAAGCTGTAAGGGATCAACAAAAGAATAAGTATTACAGATTTCTCCTAAATCAGCCTGTATGAATTTCTTCAACTCATTCGCCCTCTCTCACATACACTCTCTTACTCTCACATATTCTCTCACTCTCTCACACACCCCCTCCCTCACGCACTCTCTGTCCCCTCTCTCTTTCTCTCTCTCATTCTCTCTCTCTCTCTCCACAATAAATGTCTCGCGTTTCTGAATATCGGTTTCGCCCGGTTCGACGTGAATTTGACACGTACGTTCCACTCCAAGGCACGTGTGGCAACAGATGCACATTGTATGCTGCCAACTCACTGCCAACTAAACATACTGCTAATGGAATACTCCTCCTTCCAATAACTCATGAATTAATGGCAATCTTCTACCAAGAACTAAGTATACAAACTCTATAGTATACACGGTGTTTCAGGAGGAATGTGAATACTTCTCAGGCTGATTCCTTACACCAAGTGGACAAAAGAGTTCCATGGGACCAACCCCAAAAACGCTTTGTTACTGAGATAACAATGGTAAAAAATTGAGATTTTTCAAAAAATATTAATTTTTCTAATTTTTTAGAGGCTCTAGTGAGGTTCTAAAATAATCAATTTCAGGTAAAATTATCTGAGGAATTCAATGAAACCAGTTCCAAGTTTGTAAATCAACTTTCACTAATGAAGAATACAATTTCATTATTCCTCGTCCAGTTACAACCCTTATTGTTGAAAAATGGCGTTTTTAGCATATTTTTCTAATTATCTCAATAACCGTTGAAGGTACAAACTTGGAACTGGTTCCATTGAATTCCGCAGCTGATTTTACATGGGAATTGATCATTTTAGAACCTCTCTAGAGCCTCTAAAAATTAGAAAAATTCATATGTTTTGAAAAATCTCAATTCTCCGCCATTGTTATCCCGGTAACAAAGCGTTTTTGGGGGTTGGTCCCATGTAACTTTTTTGTCCACTTGGTGTGAGGAATCAGCCTGACAAGTATTGCACCGTCCTCCTGAAACACTCTGTATATAAGTCTACTATAACCAATCAATAATGAATCGCAGATACCCTTTAAAGAAGCTAATTTTTTCACAACCAGTTTTGAGTCATTCTCAAATGTCTATAAATAGTTGGAAAGTATATGTTTAAAAATAAACTATCTAAATAATTATTATATTTTATAAGATTATGAAAAAAATTAAAAATTATTTCATCTTATAATCTCCTATTTATTATACTCATTTCCATTTACCCATATAAACCCATCATTTTCGATGAGACAAAGAGTAAAGTCATCAACTGGAAAAATCGTCAATTTGAGTTCCATTTACAATAAAAGTTGAATTCAAAAGATAGAAGTAACTCAACAAGTAATTTTACAATTGAAGTAACATTTACAATAATTGCATCTAACTCATGCATAAAATATTGAGCAATAAACAACGTAATTCTATTATTACATTCAGCTTACCGCACATGGCTTAAATTTTAAAAAATTACATACAAAAGTAACCGGCTTTTTCTCACATTAAGTGGCGTGAATAAGAATAATTGTAGCGTTAAATTTTTATACAAAAGAAGGGAAATTGTAATATGAGGATAAAAGCCTTGAGCAGCTACCACATAATACAAGTTGTATTTGAATTATGTGGTAGCTGGTCTCAAATGTTACATGAAGGATTGCAATATGTGGTGAGAAAAGAAGATGAGAAGTGATGTAAAATAGTGTGAGAAAGAGAGAGAGGAAGAGTGAGATGGTGTGAGAGTGGGAGAATGAGAGAGAGTTGGAAGTGAATAAGAAACAGAGTGAGAGAAATGTAGAGAGACTATGAAAAAAGAGAGGAAAGGATTCGATTAGATTATGATTATTCACTCAATTCAAATAGATCACAGCATTTATAATCTTAAATCCTACATAACGATAATTTAAAATGAAATAAATTACAGGATTGGATTGATTAAGAACAATATAGGTATGAGAAATGTACCTGCTTATTACAAAGGTATAGGATTCAATATTCTTACTAAAGTAATAATTTGATTGTGATGTATCCACATGAAATGGCGGAGTTTGGACATGGATGTCCATTCTTGGAGAGAGATATTTGAGGATATCCCTACCATTAATACTCAACCGAGTCTGAGGCCGCACTGCCGGTGGGTAGAGCCAGGAGGGTGGAGGGTAGTTGGTAAATCTATAGAACATACACACCATCCACAGTAAAACATTGCATGAGTGGTATGACGTCATACTGTTTTTTGAGGTCATGTAGTCCATATTTAAGAATTTCAAGATGGCGGCTGAACACATACCATTCATACGATGTATTACTGTGGATGGTATGTATGTTCTATAGATTTACCAACTACCCTCCACCCTCCAGGCTCTACCCACCGGAAGTGCGGCCTCAGCCTAATAGTTGAATTATCAACTGGAGAGATTATCCTACCGTATTTTTAGAGAGAGGGTGAGAGTTTGAGACAGGTATAATCTATCCAAGCAGAGAAGACCCTCTGGCAAGATGGGAAAATGACTCCAGCTTGGTCAATATTCGTTCAAGAATTATGAATGTGGTCTTAATAGTAGATCAAATTGTTTCCCACAATTTGAGATCGAATCGATAATTTTTGAACCAATATTGGCCGAGCTTAAGTAATTTTCCCATCTTGCCAGAGGGTGTTCTTTGCTCAGACAGACCATAAGGAGGTGATATAGGGATAGAGGTGAAATAGAGACACATGATAGATAGTGAGAGTGGAAGAGGTAAAGAGAGAGAAAAAGAAATGGTGGTTAAAAAGAGATAGTAAGTTAGCAGAGGGTGACAGGAAGACAGGATGGGAGGAAGAGAGAGAGAGAGGGAGTGAGACTTTGAAATAGAGATAGATAGATAGAGAGATAGATAAATTGCCTTTATAAAGGGCGGAGTTAAGAGTCTTGGTCCTCTCTACCACTCAACCCTAAGAGAGAGAGAGAGAGAGAGAAAGTGAGACTTTAGAAAAAAGAGATGGAGAGGAATAGACAAAGAGAGAGAGAAAAATAGCTGAAGATAGATATAGAGATTTGGAGAGAGAGTGTATGAGTGAGAGTGAGAGACAAGGAGTGAGATTCGTACCGCGACAAAGTTTTCCAATTTTCTGCTCCAATATTCACACATGTCTGTAAACAATTGAGACTGTGGTTGACGTGACGTGAGATACACACGCACGCACACAACTGACTTGATTCAAATTTCTCGCGCTCCACACAATCCGTGCAATGATTCATGGAAGGGACGGGGTTCTCCAAAATTAATAATACGGAAACTTTGGGCTGAAAGCGTCATATCAATGGTTAGCACATATTATATTAAATGAGTTATTGGCAACATTTTTGGAACAGACGTTGATGTAAATATCAGATCTAGTTGTAGCTGTAGGATTTTTTTGTTAAATATGAAACAGATAATTTTTATCAGGGGAAAAGTTACCTTGCTAAATGATGTTCTGATGAGCCTATCTGAAACAGAGTATCAAAAGATCGGACATGATCTGATCTTCACATTTTAAGATTAGAATTCTCATTTAATCAAGAAAATTTTATTTTATTCAACCCAAGCTAACATTCCTTTGAATTCCCATTTTGCGAATGTCTAGTATCAAGGTGCTTTCTTCCTGAATGATCTTCATCTTTGAACTTTTGTTTCACTAATGTGTTCATCAGAAATCCATAGGGTTCATATCCACTGACGGTTCAAACTGACAGTTCGAACGTTTACAGCTGATCGACAAGCGATCAAACTACCGGTCTACAGCTGTTTTGGACTGTCACTGTCGGTATCTCCCTCCACTCAAGGCACGTTTATACGATGCCAATTAGTGAGGCAATTCACATAAGAAAACTGATGCCGGGCGCAAATAGCCGATATTGTCGATTAGAGTTTTTATTTGACAATGCCTAGATGACGGTTTTAAAATCAAAAGATTCAATTGATACTTTACATCAGCTGTAAATTACAGAAGACAATTGGCATCGTATAAACTAGGCATTACCCGTGTCTGGATTATGATTTTGAAATCGAAAGATACAAGACACACTTTACGTTTCAGGAGACAATTAACTTGCCAATTTCATTAAAGCATAATGAATTAGGCTCACTTTAATTCATTTCGGTGTGTTTGCTGATACATAAATATCATCTTAAGTGGCATTTACATCTCAATCTTGATTGTCTCAAATTTCTGACCCACTATGCAATATGCATGCATCCTTAAATATACATATTATACTAGCCGGCAGGCTCGCTTCGCTCGCCTTCTCCGCCTAACCAGGAGGCTCCGCCCCCTAGACCCCCGACAGTATAAGCAGTGTAAGTGAGTCGAACAGGCTCGCTTCGCTTGCCTGCAAAACATCTGTCAGTGTCAGCTGAGACAAATAGGCTCGCTTCGCTCGCCTGCAAATTCCGTTCAGTAGGGGTTTGGAATTTATTGAGCACAGCATTTCTACACCTAATCTGGACCTGTTTACCTAATTGCAACTTTTTCTGCCAATTAGTTCTAGAAAAATCTAAGAAAAACTCCGAAAATTCAAAAAAATAGTAAAACGCTAATATTAAGCGTAACCTTGGGAAGTATATCGGACATAGTTTGAAACTTTATTCAATATCTTCCAAATTAATTCATCTATAATCTCGCTCAACCATTGAATTTACAGTTAGGATTGGGAAGATATGAAGGTGGAAGATATGCAACCCGCAACACATCTACAATTTTGAAAACCTGATTACTGGCGTAATCGTAAACGGATTTCGAAAATATTGTAACACAACATTTCTAGACCTTATCTGAACCTGCCCACCAAATATCAACATTTTCTACCAATTGCTTCTCGAAAAAATGAGGAAAACGCCGAAAAACTCTAGAAAAACTTAAATATTTGGCGTATCCTAAGTTTTTAAAATCCTTTCTTAGCGCGCGTCTAAACGTCCAACTGAACATGCAGTGGATTTTTAGTTCTGGTGATGAATGAATGAATCAGTGCCATTTCGCTTTTATATATAGAGATTATATTTCAAATTTTAAAAGAACACGATCGTTCGATCGTTAAATATGTTGTGTACAAACAGACGGACGCACACATGAGTACTGGTAATAATAAAATAGGGACCAATTATTGGAAAAGAGAGAGAGTGAGTGAAAGAAGAGGATCATTTAGGGGTGGGAAAAGAAGTTATGCACGCAGGAAGGTTTAGACAGATACACAGAAAATGGAGGAATAAGAGATAGAAAATATAACTTTTTGTTTTTTCTCTCCGGGAAAATACCTTGTCTGAATCATGACTAAACACGCAAGGTACGAAACTTTTTGGTATACAGTAGTTTCACTGAGAAATTTGAAAAAGAGCTGAAGTAATAATGAATCAGATTTTGAAATATTTCCATAGAAACCTATATCGTTTTTGAAACCTTCATTATCTTCGTTAGAATTTATTAAACGTTAGTTAGGCTTTTTCTATAATATTCCTCTTTTTTATTGAATTTAAGACTGCACATTTAATAATTTCATTGGATAGCTGACGCTCATCATAATCTATATCTATAAAAGCGAAATGGCACTGACTGACTGACTGACTGATCCATTCATTCATCACCAGAACTAAAAATCCACTGAACCGAATGCGTTCAAATTTGGGTTTCAGAACGGGTTTTAGGAACTTTTCAAGGATACGCCAAATATTAAAGTTTTTCTATAGTTTTTCGGCGTTTTCTCAATTTTTTCGAGAACCAATCAGTAGAAAATGTTGATATTTGGTAAGTAGGTTCAGCTAAGGTCTAGAAATTTTGTGTTAAAATTTATTTTTGAATATTTTTGAGGCGGAGGAGGCGAGCGAAGCGAGCCTGCCGGCTAGTCTATATCTATATAAGCGAAATGGCACTGACTGATTCATTCATCACCGGAACTAAAAATCCACTGAACCGAATGCGTTCAAATTTGGCAGGCATGTTTGGTTGGACGTATAGACGCGCGCTAAGAACGGATTTTAAAAACTTTTCAGGGATACGCCAAATATTTAAGTTTTTCTAGAGTTTTTCGGCGTTTTCTCAATTTTTTCGAGAACCAATAGGTAGAAAATGATGATATTTGATGGGCAGGTTCAAATGAGGTCTAGAAATTTTGTGTTAAAATATTTTTGCAATCCGTTCCAGATTACGCCAGTAATCAGGTTTTCAAAATTGTAGATGTGTTGCGGGTTGCATATCTTCCGCCTCGATACAACCAATCCTTACTGTAAATTGAATGGTTCAGCGAGATTATAGATGAATTAATTTGGAAGATATTGAATCAAGTTTCAAACTATGTCCGATATACTTCCCAAGGTTACGCTTAATATTAGCGTTTTACTATTTTTTTGAATTTTCGGAGTTTTTCTTAGATTTTTCTAGAACTGATTGGCAGAAAATGTTGCAATTAGGTAAACAGGTCCAGATTAGGTGTAGAAATGCTGTGCTCAATAAATTTCATACGCCTACTGAACGGAAATTGCAGGCGAGCGAAGCGAGCCTGTTTGTCTCAGCTGACACTGACAGAGGTTTTTCGCTTCGCCCGCCTGTTCTACTCACTTACACTGCCCATACTGTCGGGGCCAGGGGCGGAGCCCCTGCTAGGCGGAGAAAGCGAGCGAAGAGCCTGCCGGCTAGTAGATAATATTTTGTTTCCGTATATGTTATGGGGGATAGTTCCTGAACTACATTATTAATTAGGACAGAAAAAATAGTCTGAGCCTGTACTATTTCTTCCTAAATTTGGTTATGTTAGAACAATTTTCATTTCGACTACTCTGGCAGCAGTGAATGGCAGCCATGTTGCCAAAGGCTCCTCTGTGGCTGGTAGATCTATAGTATAAATTTAATTCTGCTACTTTTCACTTCAGTTTTAGATAACTAGAGATCCAGTATGGTGTAATAAAATTGTGTACTCATACTGAAACCGGTACATCGATAATTTAATTATTCTGTGGCTATGTAAACACTAATAGTCACCTGTATTTTTGGTGGAAGAACCTCTAGACGATGTGATCTAGATGATTTCAATGGAAACGTCATCGAATAATAGTCAACTTCATTCACGAAATTAATTAGAAACAATATTCACATATTTTGAGAAAGTATTCATGAATTTTTGAACAATATCCACCATATCAAACTCGCTACACTCACTCCACTACATTGATGTATCCTAGTATGCTATTCACAACTTTCCACTACACAAGTTGAATTGTAACACATCATCACTTAAAAATTGGTCATTTTTGTACGATATTCGATTCCCAAATGTGATTTGAAGAGCATAGAAACTGTTTATTTATTTATTCATTTTACAGAAACAAGTAAACTGATTGGTTGAAAACACTGACTATTCTCCAAAACGTCTTCATACCAAATTTTGTTCAATAAGTTCAAAACTAGGTTATATTTTTTCGCAGCACTTTCAATCAAGAATTTAAAGTCCAGGAGAAATACTGTATTATAAAAATTTTGAATTTAAAGCAATAGAATATTCCAAATGGAGCAATTCACTAAATTTCTCACACAATTTCTTATAAAATATGAAAAAACTTGAAAATTTTGAGCCACAATGGAAACACTAACTAGTTAACTCGTTGCTATGACCGTTAAATAATATGTAATGACACCGTGTCTTGAAAAAATGAAGTTTCTGACTTTATTTATTTCATTGAAAAAATACAATAAAAGGAATGGGAAAACAGGCTTACAAGTTAACCCAAAACTTCTTCTATTCCGATTTTGATTGAAATGTCAAATATCTGAATTTCAGACATATCAAGATGAAGATTAACACAGATATAACTAGGCTATTAACAAATCTGAAAACAATTCATTGAAACTATTCGGAACTAGAAACTAGATTCGGATTTAGAAACGATGCGATGGATGCAAAACAATTACATCAATAATAATAATTATTATTATGCCTTAGCAAAAGCAAAACCTTGTAGAATGAGCTAATTTTTGACAAAAGCTATTGTAAAATCATTATAGAAACTATAGCAAAAAACTATTTATCATGTTTCGTAGGAGCACTATCACTAAGTTTCTAGTACCTTCGAGGTTCACGAAAGAACTAATGTTGTCACAGATGGGATTGCTTAGTATAATTCGTGTTAGCTGAGAAGACACACCGTAACAACACACTTCACATTGTAGGAGGTCTCTTCTCAGATTGTACAAACTATACCATGTTGTGATGCTTCACGGTGCTATGAATCTTTATAACAGAGAGAGAGAGAGAGAGCGTGAGTGATACGTTATTACTGAAAGGGTTCGAATTTCATCATTTCTCCTGGCTTATATAGTGCGTCCAAGCAAAGAAGACATTCTGGCAAGATGGGGAAATGACTCCAGTTCGATCAATATTAGTTCAAAAATTATAAATCTGCCTCAAATTGTGGATCAGAATGTTTCATACAATTTGAGATCAAATTTACAATTTTTGAAGCAATATTGATCGAGCTGGAGTCATTTCCTCATCTTGCCAGAATGTCTTCTTTGCTTGGACATACTATCAGATGAGATTTGTTCATACAAAATAATGATAGGATCGTAAATTCGCAAGAATGGTCAAGACCCTGATTAGATACAGAATAAAGAACTATAGAGCCCTCTTCATACGGCAGATTTCTTATACGTTGTAGTGATACAGAGATACCCAAAAATGATACACGTTCCTACAGGAAGGAAACTCATTGACACGAAATATTTGCAACGAGGGTTGAACTGTAAATTATGGAGATAATCAAATCATGAATCATTATTATTCAGATCAAAGGTATAATACTGGATATTCAAACTCTCTTGTTCTTGCTCTTATTCAATACTCTCTTGCTCTCATCTTCTCACGGTGGATTTCTGATACGTAGTAGTGATACAGAGTCCAAAATTGATACAGGAAGGAAGCTCGTTGATACAAGACATTTGCAATGCTCATGGGTCACCGCGATATTGAAAGTAAACTGATTCTATTTCTCAATGATTGAAGAAACATTTTGAAAGCATTTAAACCGAGAATCGGTATTTATTAAGCTGAACTGATAAATAAAATATTAATAAAACACTAATGTTTATAGAGGCTATAGTTATTTTCCCCGATTCACGGTATTATCAAATGAACTTACCCGTAGCTTCCTATGTTGAAGGGGACTATGGCTTACCTCACTCTACAACCCCACGTTGCAAATATTTTGTGTCAACGAGCTTCCTTCATGTAAGATTTAGTATCAATTGTAGACTTTTGTATCACTTCTGCGTATCAGAAGTTTGCTGTGTACCTATGTGTAATAAGGACATTTAAGAGCTGAGATAAAATTAATGTGGAGTAATAGGCTATTTGATGAATAAGTTCCTCAATCTCTATAAATAAAAGCGAAATGGCACTGATTCATTCATTCATTCATCACCAGAACTAAAAATCCACTGAACCGAATGCGTTCAAATTTGGCAGACATGTTCAGTTGGACGTTTAGACGCACGCTAAGAACGGATTTTAGAAACTTTTCAAGGATACGCCAAATATTTTAGTTTTTCGGCGTTTTCCACATCTTTTCGAGAACTAATCGGTAGAAAATGTTGACATTTGGTGGGCATTTTCAGATGAGGTCTAGAAATGTTGTGTTAAAATATTTTTGAAATCCGTTCAAGATCACGCCAGTAATCAGGTTTTTGAAATTGAAGATGCATTGGGGTTGCATATCTTCCGCCTTGATACGATCAATTCTAACTGTAAATTCAATGATTCAGCGAGATTATAGATGAACTAATTTGGAAGATATTGAATCAAGTTTCAAACTATGTCCGAAATACTTCCCAAGGTTACGCTTAATATTAGCGTTTTATCATTTTTTGGCATTTTCGGAGTTTTTCTTAGATTTTTCTAGAACAAATTGGCAGAAAATGTTGAAATTAGGTAAACAGGTCCAGATTAGGTGTAGAAATGCTGTGCTCAATAAATTTCGAATCCCTTCTGAACGGAACTTGCAGGTGAGTGAAGCGAGCCTGTTTGTCTCAGCTGACACTGACAGAGGTTTTGCAGGCGAGCGAAGCGAGCCTGTTTGACTCACTTACACTGCTGATACTGTCGGGGGCCCAGGGGCGGAGCTAGTGTACATTATAATGAAAAGATTTTAATTTAGTAAATCTTTCTGTCATTCCAGAATATGATTTGTGAACATGTGAGGATCAAGGCACCACAAAATAACAAATGCATTTGAAACTTAGATCTTAGTTATAGGCTATCTAAGGCTCAAAGTACAGATGGCACCAAGAATGAAGGCATTTGACGAATTTCTTCTATTATGAGTGTAATTTGATATTTTAAAATATTTTCATCTGTTTCTTGATGATATTCTGCTTTCTCAAACAACATTCAAAATTCTAAATTATAGTATTCAATTTTGAAGTGTGCAAATTTGTGAATTATTGTGATAAGAGTTTAAAAATCTTTGATGATATCCTCTGTACAATTTAAAATATTTTTATCAAAATTTGGGGAAAAGACTATTTGGACTTTAATGTATGTGTTTCTACCCTTTATTGTGATTTGTTGAATAAATGAATAATAATGGGTACAGTAATAATAATGGGTATTATTAGAATGCTCAACTTTGTTAGGACGCAGTCTTAAGCTGAGTAGTATTGTGACGTTTGGGTGCGTTTTAGACGAAAAAGTCACTGAACATTTTTTGGCCGCTCTCATCCCGATGTATTCTCGCAGACATCTTCCTGACTGTCCTGCTGAGAATTAATAGAATAACAGTCATTCGCCAATCGTATTATTCTTTGTTAGCAGCACAGCTATAACGCAAAAATTTCAACAACGAAACTTAACTTTATTCTCTAGTGATTCCTTCCACGGGAGCCGCCTGTTCGTAACTTACGAGATGAAAAATATTTTGTAACCTTTTTGGCAGGGGAATTTTCAGAAGTTAATAGAGACGTTCAGCAGACGGTTATTGGGAGCCACATCACGTATAGTCTGTCCAAGCAAAGGAGACATTCCAGCAAGATGGGAAAATTACTCCAGCTCGGTCAATATTGGTTCAAAAATTGTGAATTTGGTCTCAAATTCTAGGAAACATCTTAATCTACAATTTGAGATCAAATTTATAATTTTTGAACAAATATTGGCCAAGCTGGAGTCATTTTCCCATCTTGCCAGAATGTCTTCATTGCTTTGACAGACTTATAGACACGAGTCGACTATCGATTATTGCCACTGCTGGTTCGTCATTTTCGAGTCTCGAAATGGGGAGAATGGGAGAATAGTTTTGAGGTGATTCTCCAAGATGGGAGAGTTGGTTTGCTGAGTTTTCTACGAACGGAAGTTGTGTGTGTGCGTGCACGAAGAAATGACTTGGGAAGAAATTTTACAATTAAACAGAATTTTTTATTTGGTGTTTTTGATCAGATCAGATCTTTATTGTAAACTGTGAATTTTTATAAAAAATTTAAAATTTTTCAAAAGGAAAAGTGTTTTTTGAATTTAGAATATTGTGATGTAAACTTTCATCATCTTTCATTCACCATGTGGACATCACCATTCACTAACTCATTATCACCTTTGCTTAAAATACTTGCTATCAAGTCGCAATTATTGTAAAAAAATAATAAATAGCAATAAATGTAACAATAAATAAAAAAAGGTACAAAAATGCCAAACTTGGATACACAATTTCAATAAGTGATACACAATAATAATACAAAATGAGGGAGAGTTTCCTTTATCTAAGTAAACTACTTTATAACTGTTTTTATTTTAAATATTAATCTCAGTACTTTTAAAATTATTTTTATTCGTGCATAACATGTTTCGACTATCAATAGAGGGAGATTTGAGGGAGTTGTCTATGTAAATCTCATGAGAGTTGACAAAAGTATGCCGATTTCTACCAATCTCATCAATTTGAAGTTGAAGCTCAATGGCCACTCAGTGATTAGAGCTTACATTTTCTGAAGCATGAGCAGTCTTGAAAATAGTGTTCTCATGCAAGTCTTTCCATAAATTAAATAGATAGAAGATATTGAATAATATATTGATTTTGATTTGATTTGATATCCAATCGGAAGTGGGGAAAACTATATAATTAGAAAAATCATGATTCCATTGAAAAATTTAACTAATGATGAAACTGTTTGCTTGTTTATTTTGTGAGGGGGGAAGCCCACATGAGCTCTTAGACCTGAGCGTGGGTGATGAGAGGGATGATGAAGAGAGATGATGACCACTTTCCAGGTAGTCGGGACCGACGGCTTATTGTCTCTTACGAAAGCCGTGTTGAGCGTATTTGTGGGGTTGTGCTGTGGTCGAATACTTTTTCCCCGGTCGAGACTCGAATCCGGGTCCTCTTACTCTTCGCGTTATCACTTACTCCAACGAGCCACCTTTTGAACCCTCTCATTAATTTTCTCAACTTTTCCAATTGAAACAACATTAACTAAGAGAAATTAGATTAAGACGTTGTATCTCCAATTTTTCGCCCTGGAGAAATGTGCAACTGAAAAAACAGAAGTTGTCAATTTATCCTCATTAGTTTTGAGGCAGGTACCGAACAAATTGAATTCCGGGGAAGGTCTAATCAATTGAGAGGGGAATCCAAATCGTTACATTTTTTCCAATCTTGATCATGAGTGATGGGTGATGATGGAATAATATGATTGATGATTGGTGAATTAAAGCTATAGTCTGTGCAAGCAAAGAAGACCCTCTGGCAAGATGGGAGAATGACTTCAGCTCGATCAATATTACTTCAAACGTTATAAGTTTGGTTTCAAATTGTAGATCAGAATGTTTCCTACAATTTAAGATCAAATCGATAATTTTTGAACCAATATTAACCGAGCTAGAGTCATTTTCCCACCTTGCCAGAGGGTCTTCTTTGCTTGGACAGACTATATACAAGGTCATTGAGGCCGGATAAAGCAATCCAAAGTGATTGGAAAATCAATGATCAGATGTCTCCTACTCTCTTCTTCTTCTTCTTCTTCTTCTTCTTCTTCTTCTTCTTCTTCTTCTTCTTCTTCTTCTTCTTCTTCTTCTTCTTCTTCTTCTTCTTCTTCTTCTTCTTCTTCTTCTTCTTCTTCTCCTTCTTCTTCTTCTTCTTCTTCTTCTTCTTCTTCTTCTTCTTCTTCTTCTTCTTCTTCTTCTTCTTCTTCTTCTTCTTCTTCTTCTTCTTCTCCTCCTCTTCTTCTTCTTCTTCTTCTTCTTCTTCTTCTTCTTCTTCTTCTTCTTCTTCTTCTTCTTCTTCTTCTTCTTCTTCTTCTTCTTCTTCTTCTTCTTCTTCTTCTTCTTCTTCTTCTTCTTCTTCTTCTTCTTCTTCTTCTTCTTCTTCTTCTTCTTCTTCTTCTTCTTCTTCTTCTTCTTCTTTTCTTCCTTCTCCTCCTTTCCTCCTCCTCCTCCTCCTCCTCTCCAATTTCGTCCCCATCATCAACGATTTGCCAGAATTCAATTTTGCTCAACGGCATCAATTAAGAGAACGATTTCAGGACTTCAGAACTGCTAATTCGTTTGCACTGTTCCCCTTTGCCTCTCACCTCTTCTTCTCATTTTCTCTTTCTTTCGTTCTTCTCCTCCTTTTCCCTTTCATCCCCTCTTTTTCTCATTTTCTCTCCACTCCACTGGCGGCTCGTATCCACGAAACAAGTGAAGTGCTGTACAATAAAAGATACGAGCACTTCACCTTTTTCGCCAGTGCTTCACTCCCATTCCTTCTCTTCTCCTCAAATTTCATTTCAACATAGACATTTTCAATAGTTCTCAAATGGATATTCTTCCAACTTGAAGTGTAGTGTGGAAAGTTTATGTTTCGGTTAAATTTTCATATTAATATGTTTGTGGTATCTATTAAAAACCCATAACATGTTAGCATAGATATACTAAGCTATATATGTTCGTCTATGATAATAGCTATTGATGGAAATAATTGCAGGAATAGAGCTTCCAGAATTCACTTTTTTCGAAAACTTCTAATCCCTTAAAATATCTATATAGGAATCGCTTCAACGGAAAACATTTAGATGTTTTGGTTACCCCTTATCTATATCTATATAAGCGAAATGGCACTGACTGACTGACTGACTGACTGATTCATTCATTCATCACCAGAACTAAAAATCCACTGAAGCGAATGCGTTCAAATTTGGCAGGCATGTTCACTTGGACGTTTAGACGCGCGCTAAGAACGGATTTTTAAAACTTTTAGGGATACGCTAAATATTTGAGTTTTTCTATAGATTTTCGGCAACTTCTCAATTTTTTCGAGAACCAATCGGTAGAAAAAGTTGATATTTGGTGGGCAGATTCAGATAAGGTCCAGAAATGTTGTGTTGAAATATTTTTGAAATCCGTTCAAGATTACGCCAATAATCAGGTTTTTGAAATTGAAGATGCATTGGGGGTTGCATATCTTCCGCCTTGATACGACCAGTCCTTACTGTGAATTCAATGTTTTAGGAGATTATAGATGAACTAATTCAGAAGATATTGAATCAAGTTTCAAACAATGTCCGATATACTTCCCAAGGTTACGCTCAATATTAGCGTTTTACTATTTTTCGGGATTTTTTTAGATTTTCCAAGAACAAATTGGCAGAAAATGTTGAAATTTGTTAAACAGGTCTAGATTAGGTCAATAAATTTCGAACCTCTTCTGAACGGAATTTGCAGGCGAGCGAAGCGAGCCTGTTTGTCTCATTTACACTGCCGATACTGGCGGGGGTCCAGGGGGCGGAGCCCCCTGGCTAGGCGGAAAAGGCGAGCGAAGCGAGCCTGCCGGCTAGTTTGTCTATAAAACGTCACAGCTAGATACTTTTTGGCTTAAATATGCGCACGATTCTCACCGTGTATTCTAGCATACGTGCTGGTTTAGCTGACGCCGTTGGTTGTGGAGACTGGCTTATGGTTGAAATGATCAACATGTTCATCACACGTTACCTCTAGCCTGGTTGATGATCATTCACCTGCTGTTTGGTCTGTCTGGGTGGGGATGGCATTCTGGCGGGGTGAGGGTGTCTTTGGCTCGGTCGGGGTCTGTGAGTTCTCTTTGAGAATCTATGGTTTTTGGGCTGGTATTGGCCAGGCTGGATCGTTTTCCCGTCTTCTCGAAGTATCTTCTTTGCTGGGACGGCCTGTATAGTGTAGTGAATATGAAAGCGGCAACCAGCTGGTAGGCCTAGGCCCTTCATAGGACTGTTGAACTATTGACAAACAAAACAGCTGATGCCGGAAATTTAGGTGGTCTCATCTGCTTCTTGTGCGCTCCAACAGCTGATGTTGTCAATTATGCCCGGTTTTTTCCAAGCACCCTCAAATTTGAGGAGCCATCAAGTTTACTACACTTTACTACATTTCCTATACTTATCACAGAAAATGTCAGCTGTTCATCAAAATTTGAGGGTTCCTCAACTTTGAATGTGTGCTTGGAAAAACCGGCACTAGAATCTAGGATATCATATTTTGCAATCAATGAGACGATGAATCCTTCACACCTATGTTGGTCACTGGCGGCTCGTACCTACGAAACAGGTGAAGTGCCCATATCTTTTACTGCACAGCTACTTAGTCACTGGCGGCTCGTACCTACGAAACAGGTGAAGTGCCCATATCTTTTACTGCACAGCACTTCACCTGTTTCGTGGGTACGAGCCGCCAGTGACCAACATAGTTGTGAAGTATTAATCGTCTCCTTGATTTCAAAAGATTTTCAGGGCCTAGGTTCTAAGCATAGCTAAATAACAACTCTTAAATGACAACATCAGCTGTTGGAGCGAACAAGGAGCAAGCGAAACAGGTGAAGTGTACCTATATTTTACTGTACAGCACTTCACCTGTTTCGTGGGCACGAGCCGCTAGTGATGTTAGTAGGTTAAATCACGTAGAAGAGACTATCCATCGCTGAGTGGACTATACCAAAATGAATAACTTTAGCACTAGTTAAAGGTGGAGCTGCCGCCAAAAAGTTAGGCGGTTTCGTCTGTCTCTTGTACGTGATGTGATCTACCAACAGCATATTAATTTTACAAATTTTAATCATACAAATTTTGTCTCTTCTGATTTCATAAACGTCAAGTGAGGCCTAGACTTTAGGCATAGCTGGATGACAACTCTAATCGACAAAATCAGCTGTTGTAGCGCATAAGGAGCAGACGAAACAACCTTTACTTTTTGGTGTCACATTTAACAGTGATTGATTATTGTTTCCCGGGTGCTGAAATTTGAAGCCACCGCCATAAACGATCAATAACTCTATTGAATGTTCTGCACTAGCCCAGGGTTATTTATTGTGTGCTTTACACTAGCCTAGGGTTATTTGTGCAATTAATGTCACTCTAGTCGTAACGCCTATAGTCTGTCCAAGCAAAGAAGACCCTCTGGCAAGATGAGAAAATGACTACAGCTTGGTCAATATTTGTTCAAGAATTATAAATGTAGTCTTACAATTTGAGATCAAATTGATAAATTTTGAACTAATATTGATCGAACTTGTGTCATTTTCCCATATTGCCAGAGGGTCTTCTTTGCTTGGACAGACTATACACTATTTGCTTGGTCACCTATCCTTTAATATAGGTGATAAAATTTATATAGGCTACAATGCCTACTTGGTAACAAAAATTTAGGCGGTTGGTGAATATCTGTTATTAATGCTCAGCTCTGTCAGGAAAGTCTGAAGCTGTCTTTGAGAGCGAATTAGTATAGCTGGGGTCACTCTGGTTCGATGTACTATCGCAGATATAAAGCTCTACGACTGTCCTGACAGAGCAACATATCAATAAAGGTATTCTGGGAACCGCCTTCATTTTTGGCACTAGATAATGTATAGTCTGTCCAAGCAAAGAATACATTCTGGCAAGATGGGAAAATGACTCTAGCTCGATCAATATTAGTTCAAAAATTATGAATTAGGTTTCAAATTGTAGAAAACATTCCGCTCTACAATTTGAAACCAAATACATAATTTTTGAATCAATATTGACCGAGCTGGAGTCATTTTCCCATCTTACCAGAATGTCTTCTTTGCTTGGACGTACTATACCAAATTGACTCTAAAACTCTCCATCCTACTCACTTATGATGGTGGACAATCAATTAAATTTTGAAACTTCCTGCACTACAATATCAATGATAATTAATGGATTTAGTCTGGTATAGTTCGCGTGAGCTGAGAAGACATGCTGCTACAATTTAAAATGCATTGTAGATAAGTGTCTTCTCAGATTAGACGAAGTATATCAATAAACCTTGCTTGATTATGGATCATTCTAGTTTTATCCATTCAACCATCAAGAAATATATTAATGTTTTGATTAGTTTCTCTTCATAGAACTAGACCTCTGCTCTCTGGTTCAATCAAAATTTTATTAATACACTCAACCTTTTCGAGCTTTTCCGAAATCAATTCAATTAAGTGTTTGTTTGATGTGCAGCTATGAATTTAATGGGGACTCAAATGCTTTTTTAAAATAAATCTGTAATATACTTTATGGGAAATGAATGTCAAATTTCTAGACAGCTTCAACTTTTTTCTTAAAGTATTTTAAGCATATTGAGATTAAGATAAGGTAGTGCTTCTTGAAGTATGCTCCTCAAGATAATGTTTCTTCATGTTATAGTTCTTAAGTTAGTGTTCCTTAAGGTGGTGCTTCTAAAGGTAATTCTTTCCATAGTAGGCTCCAATTACCGCAAGTCGCGGCACAAGATGCAATAGAAACACATAGCTGTATGGAACAACGAAAATCAAAAATTAATCATTGTGCGTTGCTCTATACCCTATTCACGATCACTTGAGACGAAATGAACAAATTTTTTGCGCGTGAGTGCGGGTAACGGGAGGTATCACTTCAAACGACGATCGACCGCAGTCGAACAGCTGTAGTCAATCACAGTTCTTGGCTTTTCCTCAAGCTCAAACAAAGATAGCTACCTGTACATGCAAAACGTTTCTTTGTTTCGTCTCAAGTGATTATTATTATTATTTCGTATGGCTCATTTTGTGGGGAGTTCCGAAGAAGTTCCACAGCCGACATAACCAAAATTATTTCCCATGTTGGGAAATTATTGTGGTAGTTAATATTGAACAAAGTTATTGGAATTTTGGTGAATTTCTTCAAATTTCATAGAACCAAACACAAAAATAACACTCGAAGCACTAATCCACGATCGGAAATTATTGTGTCTCAAGTGATCGTGAATAGGGTATAGACACAACTCCACGTTCCTATAGCATCGTGTGCCTGACATGTGCCCATGTATTGTAGTGATGGAAATCTACCCAAAAACTGTCGGCTTCTTCATGTGCTAGAGGAGGTGTCAATCTTATAAATACCAAACAAAATACTGAAACCAAAATCAAAATGAAAACAAAATCTATAGTATGTCCAATCAAAGAAGCCACTCTGAAAAGATGAGAAAATGACCCCAACTCGGTCAATCTTGATTTAAAAATTATTATCTGGTCTCAATTGTAGGAAACAATTTTATCTGCAATAAAGACTTTGTTTGTAATTCTAACTTTGTTTGTAGAAAGGCAAGATTCTGATCTACAATTTGAGACTAAATCAATAATTTTTGAACCAATATTGACCAAGCTGGAGTCATTTTCACGTCTTGCCAGAGGGTCTTCTTTGCTTGACTATACTAACACATCATCAGCTTGTACTTATCTTTCAATTTGTAAATGGTTGAGTGGTAAATTGCACTTCAAAATATATCGATTACCACCTTCATTACAATGAAAACCTCCTCGATAATTTGAAGTAATGGTGAACATTTTGAAACCGCTGATTCTGCAGAATCTTTACAGCAGACTACAAATAAGCTGGCAGTCGACAAATGACTTTTATTGGAGCTCAACACTGTCAGGACAATCTGCAAGCGATCTGTTGGTGCATATCGGGTAGAGAATGGACTCAGCTAACTGTTTTGTTCTTTTGGAACGCTTCCAGACTGCCCTGACAGAGGTGAAAGTGTATTAAAGACATTCACCAACCGCCAATTTAGTTGGCTCCTATTTTGTTTAGATTGTGGCTCATTCATCCCCGCTTTAATCTTCTAAAGAGGCGTCAGGTGAAACTTTCTATAGTCTGTCCAAGCAAAGAAGACACTCTGGAATGATGGGAAAATGACTACAGCTCGGTCAGTATAGATTCAAAAATGATAAATTTGGTCTCAAATTGTAGAGAAAAATGTTTTCTACAATTTTAGACCAAATTGATAATTGTTGAACCGATATTGACCGATCTGTAGTCGATTTCCCATCTTGCCAGAATGTCTTCTTTGCTTGGACAGATTTTAAACAAAAAAGTAGGCGGTCTGAAAACGGTGAGGGAGAAATATTGGAACCGAGAGAAAAACGGTGAGAGAAGAAACTTGGAAGAGAGATAAATGAGGGGAGAGAGAGAGAGAGTGGAAGAGAAGTATAAATAGGAGAGATAAAAGAGAAAAAGGAGTGAAGGAGAGGGAGAGGGAAAAGATAAAGAGGGAGAAATAATACCAAGAAAGGAATGGTTAAACATAAGAATGAACATGAAACATTAGAGAAATCAGAAAGATTAGAGAATTAAAGAGCAGTAGAAATTAGGAATGAAATATAAGCAAGTGAGAGTAAATAATAAGAAGTAAAGTATTCGGTTTCAGGTTCATCACTTTATTCATGTAGATTTCAAAATATATCCTATGTTATAAGAATTTCAAATTAGATTGAAAGATTGAATTAGTTTGAATATAGGATTAGAGTTTGGATTGTTTTTAGTGCATTTCATTTGAAAAAAATGCACTATTGGTCTTGACCGGATAATCGCAAATATATGATGCATTATATTTTTTACACGTTACTGAGCGCCCAGAACACGAATCCGAACACGATAACTCCCGTGGCTAGTCGGAGAGCGACTCGACCAAATTTTGCACAAAAATCATTAGTGTTAATAACACGGTCAAGTTCGTTAACCAGCAAAATTGGTCCAAGGGTAGGGGTGGAATTAGGGGATGAAAATTTTGAAAAATCACTACAAATCGACCAATAACGTGATCGTTTTGAAAATTGGTGTGTATAATACCCTTATTATGCCCTATAATTTGAGCCATCAACGAAAAAATCCAATCAAAAATGGCGAATAATATGCCAAAAATTGTGTTTTTCATGGGTTTTTCGAAAACGGCACTTTTGAATTCATACCCTTAATAGCTCATTGTAAGTCATATTATTCGAGCCATCATAGAATTGCATTTGAAATGCACTCTTTCCGACCGCCAGCTGCCGGAGTGAAGTTTTTATATACTTTTAATCTATAGCTCATTCACGATCACTTGAGACGAAATAAACAAACCTTTTGCGTGTGTGTGCGTGTATTGGAAGGTCTTCTTCTATGGGAAAAAATTGGCTGCAGTCGAACTGCTGACTCTTTTCTGTAGCTGTGATTGGCTACAGTCCGACTTGTACTGTCTCTAGACTGTTGTCTTGAGCTATGGTTTGCTACAGCTGTTGGTCTGTGGCCGAAAGTTTCGCATAGAAGAAGACCTTCCATTACACGCATACACACTCAAAAAGTTTGTTTATTCCGTCTCAAGTGATCGTGAATAAAGTATAGTTACTCTGTCTAGCGAGGAATCTCTAACACGCCATATATTTTCGATTAAATCTCAGCTCATAGGTCACATAGAGAGTTCTATGTATAAGAGAGTTCTGGTGAGTATAATGGATTCGTAATTTTTTCGAATTAGTGAAATATTTTCAAGTTTCCAACTACGGTACGGGTACTTTTTTTGGTGTACTTTATTCAAGTGCATTTTAAAAGTGTTGTTAAAAAAAGTTATTTCTTCTTGAGTTGATACTTCAATTAAAACATTGAGAAATAAAGGTGAGAGAAATGAGAGAGCTGAAGAGTAAGCAGAAATGGAAAAAAGAGTGAGTTAGATTAGATTAGATTAGATTAGTTTTCTTTATTCATATAGACAATAACGAAACATTCACACTTAGATTCTAGATTGCAATTAGATATTGTGAGTAATAATGTACAAGAGTAAGTAACCTCTATACAGGAATACACGTAGTAACTATAACGTTTTGTATAATTGACACTAGCTTAAAGAGTAATTATTCAACAGACACGGGTATACATGAACGCGGAGTTATAGAAATTATATATTTAGGAAAACTATATAGGCTACTATAATTAATTGGCAATCTTATCCATTACGATTGAATTATCTAAATGAAAAGGCGAAGTTTGGACATGAAGATGTTCATTCTTGGGAAAGAATAACAAAGGTATCCTTTCCATTAACACTTGGCCTTTAGAGAGAGGGTGAGAGAGAAAGAGTGTGAGAAAGAGAAAGAGAGACCTTGAAATGCGACAGAGAATGTGAGAGACTTTTTGGTTGGTTGTGAGTTGTTCGATTTTTAGAGTTGGTTCGCCGCCGAAAGTTATTTCGACTGAAAACAATAGATGGGATGCATTCAGACCGCTTTTCATTTCCCTAACAGGGGGTGCTGACTGACTATCGATTCCATCCGACACGATACGATTCCTTCCTTGTATCACTCACAAGACGTAAATAGTTCGCTTATTCCTCACTCACAATGAACCTTGAAATAGAATTCAGTACTCTCTCACAAAATTAGAAGTAAATTCCTATACTTGCATCTTGAATCAGAATTGACTTAGCACCTCTTAATTTAATTTAAAACTCAAGTTTAATATATTTCTCTATTTAAACTTTCATCAGAGATGTTGTGAAACTTATCCATAATTCAGGTAGGTAAAAACAAAGGTTGTCAGATCCACAAAGTTTATAAAAAAATACCAAAAGGTTTTCCTCTGATGATGATGCCCTGAGCATTGAAAGTTAACTATGGTATTTCAAATAAACTTCCTTAGGATAGGATAAAGGATCTGACAACCTTTTTTTTCATTTACCTAAATTTCTCTCTCTTCTCTTTCCTTTCACGGTTTCCTTTTATTTCCTGTTCCGAACCTCTTCCCCTGTATAATCGGTTCATCTTTTCCTTGGACGCCTCAATTTTATCTAATTTTCCCAAAGGTTGGTTTATCAAGGCCTGCTAAGGGATCCGGTCGACACTCATCCCACCCAAGGTGTATAGAATAGTAGAGGTGAGCCAGAGTGAAGCAGCTGGTTGGGAAAGCTATGATTTTGACGTCATGGAGTTTCTCTAGTCAAAACCTTAGCATTGATTTCCCTATCCTTGACGAAAAATCGTACGCTTTTTCCAATTTAAAAAATACAGAATTGTTTAGTTTATAAATTTCTCATATGAGCTTGTAGAGAATTTCAAGACCTACATTTTTAGTGACTTAAATCTATATTTTACTCAAATTTAACAAAAGAAAAAGTCCGTTAACGTGGCTCGGGAATGCTCTGCAGCTGGGCTAATGCAAAATATTATGAAATACATTGCTATAGTATGGCCAAGCAAAGAAGAGCCTCTGGCAAGATGGGAAAATGACTCCAGCTTGGTCAATATTGGTTCAAAAATTATTGATATGTTCTCAAATTGTAGATCAGAATGGTTCCTGCAATTGAGACCAAATCAATAATTTTTGAACTTTGCTGGAGTGATTTTCCCATCTTGCCTGAGGCTCTTCTTTACTTGGCCAGACTATTTCCATAATTGCATTAGCCCAGCTGCACAGCCTTCCCGATACGCGTTAACGGACTTTTTCTTATGTTAAATTTGAGTAAAATATAGATTTAAATCACTAAAAATGTAGGTCTTGATATTCTCTACAAGCTCATATGAAAAATATATATCTATTGAACAAATCTGTATTTGTAAATTGGAAAAAACGTACGATTTTCTGTCAAGGATAGGGAAATCAATGCTAAATTTCTGACCAGAGGAACTCCGTAACATCAGAATCATAACTTTCCCAACCAGTTGCTTCATTCTGGCCCACCTCTACTATTCTATACACCTTGCATTTCACCCACATATTGGAACCAATAATTAATTATTCATTCAATTTTTTTTTTTTTTTTAATTTCACCAATATCCAACAATAAGTTGCTAAGTAACGATCATTGAAGTTTGTTAACTATTTTTTGGCTTTGAAATTTTAAGTGAGAATTGATAATTTAAAATCATTTTAGATATTTTCGATGCTGTTTTGATCATTTACCAACCTTTCAAATTGTAAATTGATTCTTGTGAGTTGAAGTTTGTGAGCATAGTGAAAGTGGACATTGTGGATAGACATATAACCTACATCTTAAACCTGAGGCACTAAAAGAGAAGAAAAGAGCCCACAAAATCAACTTACAGAAGAATAAGTCCGCACACTTTGAAGCACTTTCTTCCGCAAAAAAATGTTCATAAATCTACTTGGGCTGCTCGAGGAACAAAGTTATCGATTGATATCATATGGTTATTGTTGAGTTGGTCATTTACCTCTATTTGTATCCTATTGAGTTGAAATCGAAATAGTTTTGATTTTTAATTGCAATTCTATCCTAATTTGTCTGAATTCAATTATCTATTTTTATACTTTGAATCAGAATTGAGCTATAAACTCTTTTACTGGAATATTTTTGAAGATTAATACGTTTTCTGGCCAAATTATCCATGTATTATTGATAGAATATAATAGCGACTCATCGAATCACAATCACAAAGATCTCCGCATCATGAATATAATTTATCTATTGAAAGTTTAGCTCGCACAAGCTGTTTAGATACCCCATTACAATGTTAAATGTATTACACACTTTGAAGCACTTTCTTCCGCAAAAAAATGTTCATAAATCTACTTGGGCTGCTCGAGGAACAAAGTTATCGATTGATATCATATGGTTATTGTTGAGTTGGTCATTTACCTCTATTTGTATCCTATTGAGTTGAAATCGAAATAATTTAGATTTTTTTTTAATTGCAATTCTATCCTAATTTGTCTGAATTCAATTATCTATTTTTGTATTAATCAGAATTGAGCTATAAACTCTGTTACTAGAATATTTTTGAAGATTAATACAATTTTCTGACCAAATCATTCATGTATTATTGATAGAATATAATAGCGACTCACGAATCACAATCACAAAGATCTCCGCATCATGAATATAATTTATTTATTGAAAGTTTAGCTCGCACAAGCTGTTTAGATACCCCCTTACAATGTTAAATGTATTATTTCGGCGTATCTTCTCAACTTGCGCCAGCTACACAAGTTCCAACAAATCAATTGTATTAATGCCAAAGTCACCCCACCTGACTCGACGTATTGTTAGGCGACTTCACTTCTTTCTGCATTGTTTTGTTGAGACTTCTCACTAAGTTATCACAACAACTCTCTCCATGAGAAATCTCAAGGAGCTTTCCTTCTTTTAAGGTTTCCTCACAAAGAGTTTCCGCAAATGCTATAGTCCGTATAATAGTCTGTCCAAGCAAAGAAGACCCTTTGGCAAGATGGAAAGACAACTCCAGCTCGGCCAATATTTGTTCAAAAATTATTAATTTAGTCTTAAATTGTAGTTTAGAATGTTTTCTACAATTTAAGACCAAATTTATAATTTTTGAACAGATATTGACCGAGATGGAGTTATTTTCTAAACTTGCCAAAGGGTCTTCTTTGCTTGGACAGGCTATAGATAAAGGAAGCATTACACAACAAAAGTTACGCTAACTTATTCACTAATGGTGGTGAAGCTTCGATACAGTCTGTCCAAGCAAAGAAGACATTCTGGCAAGATGAGAAAATGACTCCAGCTCGGTCAATAATGGCTTAAAAATTATAAATTTGATCTTAAATTGTAGAAAACATTCTGATCTACAATTTGAGATGAAACTGATAATTTTTGAACCAATATTGATTTAGCTGGAGTCATTTTCCCATCTTGCCAGAGGGTCTTCTTTGCTTGGACAGACTATACCTTATTGATTGTACAGTTTCCTTTCTCTCAAAAAGTGGAAGCTATTTTAATACTTTTGTGCTGTTTTGTTTGGGTTGATGAAAGCCGATCTGAAATGCTCTCAGAAAGGATTTAGCTTGATTTTATTCGAATTCTCTCGAAAGGATTTTCCAAGATTTCAGAGTTTTATTCGCAACGAAGGTAATAAATTTTTGTGAATTAATGAATTTTCTATCTTCATTTTCTGAGAAAAAAAAATTATTATAGTGTCTTGATGGTACACGAATTACATTCCTTCATAGATTTTTTTTTTCAAATTTCGCATTCTTATCTCTGTTAATAAATCCTTGATACTCTATGGAGTTTCTATTCCAAGAGCTTTGTTGGAGAAATCACTTCTCCTATATTCAACAATAAATTGAGTACCTATGTTTTTATTCCACTTTTTGGAGTTTTCAATAATTATTCCTCAGATCAAGTAACAAGATTCTAGTTTTGTGACTGTAGTTAGATTTTTCAACAATCAATTAACTCCTTTTTGTGAAGTACCTCATCTCTAAGCTCCTCAAAAAAGAGAAATTATTTCTCTCTATACGATGCTTACAGCATAATTTTTATTACAAATTTTCTTTTCTGTGGTATTTATGGTAACCATTATAATTCCTCCTTAATCGAATATCGATAAATGTATTTCCACAATTTTTCCAGCTTAAATCTATTTCAAATCTATTTTGAAGCAGTAAAGATGAAATGATGAACTACATAGACAATAGACATGGAGTCATTACATTCATGCCACCAAATATGTTATTTGAATCTTTATTGGAAATTAACTTTTTCAGATAATATAGACTACCACCATTTTTCTATGTGAAAGGGGAACATGAATTTGGAAAAACAATACTATCTTCGAACCCATATTGAAGATCACTAAGATTTTTGAAATCATTTTCAGAAATTGACTTCTTTCAGATAATATAACCTCTAATTTTCTGTATGAATGGAGAACATACACTTGGAGAACAATCACGTTCTTGCAATTTAATAAACTTTTGGGTCATCTCTACATTCTGAACTCTCTCGTTTTCTCTTTCTTTCCCTCTTTCACTCATCTCTTTCAATCTCCTTTTTTCTCCCTTTCTATTCCCTTTTCTCCTCTTTATAGAGCGATTCTTTCTCTTTTCTCTCCATTCAAGTAGAATAAATAGGCCATACATCAATCTTTCCGATACAACTGACTGGCACGTTAATCCTATCACATAGAGAGCCAGGTCATGTTATATCTATTTATATTCTCTATCATATATATAAATACATCTCCATCTCATGTTCACCTATACCTATATTGTGAACTCATATTCTAGGTTCTAGCTACTTTAATGTTATCTACTCGCTCGCATTGCATTGTGATTAGTATATTTATTTTATTGAATCACACATATTTATCTAATTCTGTTTAACATCTATACATTCAGTTCTTAACAAACATGATTCAGTATTTTACCAGCATTCTCCTATACACCGTATATCTATTGACATGTATAATTATACTAAATGACGTACATGTATAATGTAAATTGTATATTTAATGCTGTTTTTTTATATTATTTTATTTCAATTAATGCATTAAAAATAATGTAAAAGGGTACTTTGGTTATTATTTAAAATAAAAAACAGTGATAAAAGTAGCCCTGAGATAAAAGAAACGCATGTTCAATGCTCTATCTATACCGATATAAGCGAAATGGCACTGACTGACTGATTCATTCATCACCAGAACTAAAAATCCACTGAACCGGATGCGTTCAAATTTGGCAGGCATGTTCAGTTGGACCTTTAGACGCGCGTTAAGAAAGGATTTTAAAAACTTTTCAAGGATACGCCAAATATTTTAGTTTTTCTATAGTTTTTCGGCGTTTTCCTCATTTTTCCGAGTACCAATCGGTAGAAAATGTCGATATTTGGTGGGCAGGTTCAAATGAGGTCTAGAAATTTTGTGTTAAAATATTTTTGCAATCCGTTCAAGATTACGCCAGTAATCAGGTTTTCAAAATTGTAGATCTGTTGCGGGTTGCATATCTTCCGCCTTGATACGAACAATCCTAACTGTAAATTCAATGGTTCAGCGAGATTATAGATGAATTAATTTGGAAGATATTGAATCAAGTTTCAAACTATGTCCGATATACTTCACAAGGTTACGCTTAATATTAGCGTTTTACTATTTTTTTGAATTTTCGGAGTTTTTCTTAGATTTTTCTAGAACAAATTGGCAGAAAATGTTGCAATTAGGTAAACAGGTCCAGATTAGGTGTAGAAATGCTGTGCTCAATAAATTTCAAACCCCTACTGAACGGAATTTGCAGTCGAGCGAAGCGAGCCTGTTTGTCTCAGCTGACACTGACAGAGGTTTTGCAGGCGTGCGAAGCGAGCCTCTTTTACTCACTCACACTGCCTATACTGTCGGGGGTCCAGGAGGCGGAGCCCCCGTGTTAGGCGGAGAAGGCGAGCGAAGCGAGCCTGCCGGCTAGTGATATCATAAAGTATCACATTATTCACGGTTCTAAACAATCAAAATACAGAATCCTACTACAGCTCTCATACCGTATAATTATATGATGCATGTATGATTTTATTAGGGATTGGTATCGATACATCGATGTTTGAAAACATCTAAGTATCGACATCAAACATGCTTACTGTTCGAGGACTTTTCACCCAAGGTAATTAGAAAAGAAAGGTATCAGTCATCAAAATCGTAGCCGGGAGGAAACCGTGTGTTCTGACGTCATCACAACCTCAGCTGTTAAGCAAACCTAGCTGGCGCTAAAAGTTAGGAAATTCACAGCTGGGTCACCGTTAACGTCAGAACTCACGGTTTTCTCCCGGCTACAATTGTGATGACTGATACCTTTCTATTCTAATTATCTATAAGTCGGTCTAATTTTTCAAATATTTTCCATTTATATTTGAATTATATATATTCACAAAAAATTCATCAATATTATCACAATTCTTAAAATTCTGCAAAATATGCAAGATTATCATGGATAATATCTGGTACCGAGCTTTGCCGAATCTGGAGCTGCGGCCAAACTGTTGAATCCTATTATATCAAGCGAGTAATTTCTGTATGTATGTATGTATGTATGTATGTATGTATGTATGTATGTATGTTTGTATGTTTGTATGTGGAACCACGGATCTAGAAAACGGCTCTAACAATTTTCTTGAAATTTGAAATGTAATATAACCGTGATGGAAAAATAAGATTGCACCAGGTCTCATGTCTGGGAAAACTCTCTGGCAGGATTAATAAAAGAATGAAATATTCCTTATTCAGGCATAATCCCAAGTACTGCGTATAATGGCTGTTATTGTTAGCTGACCAACGCTATCCAGCTGGAGTGAATGGAGTTGTGAGAGGTGATCATATCAATTGAATTTATTTTTTACAAGTAGGTTCCTTGATTTTTCACAATAACATATTTATGTATTTCAACAGTTTGGTCGCAGCTTCAGAGCAAAGCTCGGTACCAGATATTAACATATTAAATATGTTATTGTAGAAAATAAATTCAAAATTGATATGATCACATCTCACAATTTTTTGACAAGAACATGTGTTATAGACTTGAATGTAACTCCATTTACTTCAGCTGGATAACGTTGGTCAGCTAATGATAACAGCCATTATACGCAGTACTTGGGATTATTCCTGAAGGAATATTTAATTCTTCTATTAATCCTGCCAGAGAGTTTTCCCGGACATGAGACCTGGTGCAATCTTTTTTTTCCATCTCGGTTATATTACATTTCAAATTCCGAGGAAATCGTTAAAGCCGTTTCCTAGATCCGTGGTTCCACATACATATAAACATACATAGATACATACATACAGAAACTACTAACTTAATATAATAGGATACAAGTAAATGTATGTTGCAGCAGTTACATCATTCATATCATGCACAATAGTCAAAATCATAATCATCTTCTTAATCATTCACAATGGAGAGTACGATGGAGATTACAATGGAGGGTACAATGGAGAGTACAATGGAGAGTACAATGCAGAGTACAATGGAGAGTACAATGGAGAGTACAATGGAGAGTACAATGGAGAGTACAATGGAGAGTACAATGGAGAGTACAATGGAGAGTACAATGGAGAGTACAATGGAGAGTACAATGGAGAGTACAATGGAGAGTACAATGGAGAGTACAATGGAGAGTACAATGGAGAGTACAATGGAGAGTACAATGGAGAGTACAATGGAGAGTACAATGGAGGGTACAATGGAGGGTACAATGGAGAGTACAATGGAGAGTACAATGGAGAGTGCAATGGAGAGTTATCCCAGGAATGTTCCTCTTCAAATTCATATAGGCTAACAGTCCAAAACTTATTTATAAATTAGCTCCTGAGTAGAATTATCGATAGAAGAAATCTGTGTTCTCCGATGATTTGGCGATGTACAATTAGTAAAAAACCCCAATATCTTGTTTTGCGATACATCTAACACAGTATTTTCAAACATCTATATCTATACTTTTAGTCTTGAGCAACCAGGTAGTATGCTACCAGCCTTTACACATACGTGCAATTACTTCTTATCTAATATATCACACGTTCTGAATCATTTATATCCATATTCTAGGTTCCAAACAACAATATAATGTTTATTCATGTGAGCATACGGGATCGGGATCCTGCGCGTTAGAGAATGATTGAGCGGCTTATTCTGTCTTATTTGCGGACAATATTCACCATGTATGGCCATGGAAGCTTCGCCTACTAGAAAACGTGTATAAATACTATGTAGCTCACAAATCTCGATCAAGCTATGAGTAAACAATTCAGTGTCATTCATTTATTCCATTTTTTATATTTGAATTGTTCATTTAGTCCAATTCATTCATTCTATGATAATGAAATCACAATGATGATTTATATTTGTATTGTATATTGTTATTTATGGTGGAAATAAATTTTTTTTTATAATAGAGGTATTCACGATCCTTGTGTTAACCTGTTATACCGGGGTATGGATTCAATCTAATCAGTTGTTATTTTTCGCGTACTACTTTGGATATTGACTTAACAAATAACCGAATACCACGACTTAAATGGTTGAGACATGGATCGTGAATACCCTATTATGTTCTGGAAGGAAAAAAAAATAGTAGGCCAAGCCTGAACTATTTCTGTCCAAAATTTGGAAGAGTAATTTAGTACATGAATAAAATGCAATGACAAAACTTCTATTGCCATGGAGTGTAACAAAAACGAAGTTGATTAATAGCTTAGTTGATTGAAATGCTTAATGAAGTAGTTCTTCATGTCATATATTTCCTTTGAGAACAATAAAAGTGAATAAGTTGAATTTTTTTGTGATTCCAAATTAAAATTTAAAAATTTGGCAAACATATTGCGGCTTTGACAGGCAAAATATATTGAAAGAGCTTAGAAAAATAAGTAAATGGTAAGTCAATAAGTTTGTCTCCAGTCCCACATTAAAATAATTGAAAAATGTAGTCCAGTAAAATTTGGTGGCTGACGGGAAAAGTATCATCCCAACTCTAGGGGCGAACCCAGGGTCCCCCTGAATAAATCCCCCCCCCCCGGAATTGAGGCTCATTTTACACTAGATAGAATGCACTTTGTTAGAGTAGCCAAATTTTCAATTAATAAGGCTTGAAACTTCTAAAATTATAGTTTTGAATCACTTTTTTGAGAGATATTCTCCCTCGCGGGGGAAATCTTGAGAAGGAAATGGGTTGAATCTGAAACTAAGTATTGCAAGTCAAAATATTTCCTTTCTCGCTTAAATGAATGCAACAGAAATATTTTAATTTATAGAATGTTGAATTGATGCAACGATTGAATACACTTCCATGCAAGCAAAAATCCCCTCGCCCACGGAAAAGGGGGTTTTCTGGGTTCGACCCTGATTTCAAATCAACCCCCCCCCCTCCAAATTTCTGAGTTCGCCCCAGTCTCAAACTACTTGTAGGCCTATGAGGCGCTCAATACCAATACTGTGATACTCACTCTCTGTAGACATTCAATTGAAATAGTTTCAATCGAGATTTTTCAAATACGTCAATAAACACACGTGGCAAAAGCCGTGTTTATGAGCCCAAGCCATGACTCAAAGCAATATTCAGCCCACCAAACTTTATTAAGCTGTGTCATGCACTTGTTGTGTCAAAGCCTTTGACCATCACCCATCAAACTGCGATCCTTTGACAGCCGAACAAACCCCGAAAACAAATTACGGCTGTCCACTAGGCCACTGGTGCGGTCAAACAATGAAGACATTTTGGCACGATGGGGAAATTACTACAGCTCGATCAATATTGGTTCAAAACTTATGTACTTTGTTTAAAAATGTGGAGTAAAAGGTTTTCTTCAATTTGAGACCAAATTTTAAAATTTTGAAGCAATACTGACTGAGCTGGAGTAATTTTCCCATCTTGCCAGAATGTCTTCTTTGCTTGGACAGAGTATAGTTGCAGCCTAGTGATTCAATTTCGACGGGCAGATGTGACCGCTACAAAAGAGATGCACTTTAAATGCAACGCCAATGCAATGGGTTTGTATCACACGCAATATCCTGTTAGGTATAGTCTGTCCAAGCGAAGAAGACATTCTGGGAAGATAGGAAAACTACTAAGGCTCGGTTAATGTTTGTTAAAAAAATGTAAATTTGGACTCAAATTGTTGAACAGAATGTTTTCTACAATTTGAGATCAAATTTATAATTATTGAACCATTTTTGACCGAGCCGGAGTCATTTTCCAGTCATGAGTCCAGCTCGGTCAATATTGGTTCAAAAATTATAAATTTGTTCTCAAATTGTAAATCAGAATGTTTTCTACAATTTGAGACCAAATTTATAATCTTCGAACCAATATTGACCGAGCTGTAGTAATTATCTCATCTTGACAGAATGTCTCCTTTGCTTGGACCGACTATATAAATAGCACGTTCCAATTAAATGGGCGGTTGGAAAATGTCTGGGGAATGCGATCCCACTATGGTCTGTCCAAGCAAAGAAGACCCTCTGGCAAGATAAGAAAATGACTCCAGCTCGGTCAATATCGGTTCAAAAATTATTGATCTGGTCTCAATTCTAGGAAATATTCTGATCTACAGTTTGAGACCAAATCAATAATTTTTGAACCAATATTGACCGAGCTGTAGTAATTTTCTCATCTTGACAGGAAGCTTCTTTTCTTGGACAGACTATAAAGATAGCAGGTTCCAATGAAATTGACGGTTGGAAAATGTCTGAGGGAATCCGATCTCACTAGACGTCGTTGGTCATCAGTTTTCGGTTTTAAAGCATATTGTACTATTTTACATTTGACCTAGAATGACTAATAGAGAATGACTAAAAAGAAATGAAGATTCAATAAAAAAAATACTGTGAACAAATAAATACGATAGTAGAAACCAATAAATGGAAATTCTGTTGACGGTTGGCTCTGTAATGTTAGTCTGGAAGAGGTCCGGGATAGTGGCACGGTTTTCTGACGTCATTTGCCACTCTCGATATCAAAAACATCATCTAGGGTACAGCTAAAAGACAACTCTAATTGACAACATCAGCTGTTGGAGCACACAAGGAGCAGACGAAACCGCCTAACTTTTTGGCGTCAGCTAGACACTGTTGAATGTATTGAATGCTCGGTACTGTCCAAGCAAAGAAGACATTCTGGCAAGATGCGAAAATTACTCCAGCTTGGACCATATTGATTCAAAAATTATAATTTTGATCTAAAATTGCAGGAAACATTCAAATCTACAATTTGAGACCTGATTTATAATTTTGAACCAATATTGACCGAGCTGGAGTCATTTTCCCATCTTGCAAGATTATACTTGTCCACTATTTCCCTCGAGATGGATTGTAAGCCGGCTTGAATTTTTAATAAATCAACCGATCAAGACCACTGAAAGTTTATTTCTGCTCTTATAGCTGGCCAAGTAAAGAAGACCCTCTGGCAAGATGATAAAATGACTCCAGCTCAGTCAATATCGGTTTAAAAAATATTGATTTGGTCTCAAATGGTAGATCAGAATGTTTCCTGCAATTTTAGATCAAAATTATAATTTTTGAACTAATATGGTCCGAGCTGGAGTCATTTTCCCATCTTGCCAGAGGGTCTTGGTTGCTTGGACAGACTATACTAATATTTAATTGCATAGTGACTCTTGATCGATCCGTTTATAATCGGATAAAGTCCGGAGTTCGATGAATTCTTGGCAAAAAAAGGAGAATTTTTCTACAACAAGAGTGTATAGTATTATTTTGAAAGTTGGCTGGAGAGAACAGTGTGACATGGAAATCTTCAAGTTTAGATGGTTCGGGAAATAGCGAAGGCAATTGATAAATTGATTTTTCACTTGGTGCTAGGTTTAGGAAGACCTACATTGTAGGTAGATCAAAACATAGTACAGCAAAGATCAAACCACAAAAATGATAAAGTTTGAATTATCTATTGTCTATAGAAATATGAGATTTCCATAATGTTCACAAACTCAAAAAGCTTTCAATGGTAAATTGTTTTTCTCCTTCAATTATTTATTGAATTTGGCTCAAAATTTTCAAGTTTTTTAAATATTTTATAAGAAATCGTGTGTAAAATTTGATGAATTGCTCCATTTTGAATATCCGATTGCTCTAAATTCAAAATTTTTATAATACGGTATTTCTCCTGGGATGTAAATTCTTTATTGAAGTGCTGAAAAAATATAACCTTGTTTCGAAATTGATAATCAAAATTTGGTATCAAGACGTTTTAGACAATGTGTTTTCAACAAATACGTTTAATTGTTTCTGTAAAATGAATTCCACTCCAAACCAGATAGAATACTGTTCTTTACTATACGTCTTATATGCCAAATTATTAACGTTGTATCATTTATCTTCAATTTTTAATGTATTAATACATTTATATATTACTTCGTATACTATATTTTATGAACTTTGTTACCATACTGAGTCCAATTGTACTACACTTCTATACTGTACTCGTTATCTCATTATCAAATGAGACTCATTGACTGGCGGCTCGTACCAACGAAACAGTTAAGTGCCCTATCTATTCACTGTACAGCACTTCACCTGTTTCGTGGGCACGAGCCGCCAGTGAAATGAGTTCGAAAAAAATGTTCTCAACTATTTCAACTCCTGTGAATGATACGCTTGTCAAAACCAATAAAATGGCTGCTTCGTAAACAAAATGGCGGAGTCAACCAATAGCAGAACCGAGCTCTGTGATTGGACGAGACCTCTCCTCCCACTGCTGAAGTAGCTGGCCAATGGGAGTCGAGTTTTAAAGACAGTACAATGAGAGCGTTAAAGACAGTACCCCGGTACCAGCTTACTTGATTCATTTTCCCACAATAGCTTGCTTGTTAGGCCTGAACTGTTTATTCAAAGAGGAAGTATAATCAAGGAGTGATGAATATAGTGACTATAGTGATGAATATAGGGACTATATCACTGAGTGTTATACTTTAGTTAGATTTATAAAATCTGCAATATTATGTTATTCTTCCAATTTCAAATCTCTACTCTGAGAAAATAAGTGAAACATAATTATAAGATTGATGCATAAAATATTTTAAATTGACTTATCAGATTGTTTATAATATGATTGAATAATGATATTGATTATAAATATGTTGGATTGAATGAAACACTTCTAAGGTACAATATTTTTACACTGTTGTGTTTTCAAACTTTTAGACCAAAAGTACTTCATCCGTTAAAAAGTAAATAAACAAAACATCATGAACACATTCAATGTGTCAATCACGTTTCTATAGTCTATGCAAAATGAGAAGACACGCCATCACAATACTATTTAAATTGTCACTGCGTGTCTTCTCTAATTTCGCGAACTATATACCAAGTTTAGTCCACTTCCTTGAACATTTAATAAGTTTAACACGTTTTTATCAAGGTTGATGAGTCCTTCCACATACCTTGTGTACCTTATTCAAACGACTTCAAGAATGTAGACCTGAAGCTTTATCTCATGAAAGTGATTTTTCATAAAAGTTCTATAGCATGGAATGAAATGTTATTCTGTGTAGCTCAATTGAATTTATCTTCTTTAAAGGTAAAGTCTATCTAAGCAAAGAAGATCGTCTGGCAAGATGGGAGAATGACTCAAGCTTGGTCGATTTTGGTTGAGAAATTATCAATTTGATCTCAAATTATAGGAAACAATTTGGTCTACTATTAGGCCAGGCATATGCTGGGACGCATTCATGCACACGCACGCAAGCCAGCCAATCACAGCTGTTGTCCTGTCCTCAACAAGACCCTTCCAAAGGTTGGATTGACAAATCCAATTATTTAGCAAGCCAGCCAATCACAGCTCTTGTCTTATCCTCAACAAGAGCTGTGATTGGCTGGCGTGCGTGTGCATGAATGCGTCCCAGCATACGCCGATACGCCTGGCCTTAAGACCACATTTATAATTCTTAAACAAATAATGACCAAGCTGGAGTCATTTTTCCATCTTGCCAAAGGGTCTTTCTTGGCTTGGACAGACTATAGTTGAACCTACTGGCGGCTCGTACCCACGAAACAGGTGAAGTGCCCGTATATCTTTTACTGTACAGCACTTCAAAATAAATGAAAAGACAAGATTTTGTCAAATCACTGATTTATTAGAAAATCGAGATACCAGTTTCGGTTGTTTCACCATTATCAATCTCTGGTAAACTCATCTAATCTCTGGTAATTTCACAACTACTCAAAAAGCTACAGCACTTCACCTGTTTCGTGGGCACGAGCCGCCAGTGCTAAGCTCCACAGTTATTTTAATCCTGAGGAGGTTTGTAATCTCTTTTGGCTGACAAATTTCGTAAAATCGGCCTTTTATCATAAGAGATAGATTCATGAAATGATTTCAATAATTCGTGAAATTTTAAATATTCATTATTCAAATGTCAATTGCTTGACAGCCTAAGAAGAGCCAAGGCCTACCAGCTGCTTGCCAGTTTCATATTCACTCCACTATAAAGCAGAAGTAAATAATTCAACCAAATCAACCAGAATAGAGGTTACGTGTGACTAGCACGTTGATCTTCTCAACCATAAGCTATAATCCGTTACCAAGTGACGGCGCAGAAGACCTTTAAATAACAACCAGATGATTAGTTAGAGTGTAATGCAACAATCACTATTCCTCGAGAAACGGAAAACGAATGACTATATTTATAGCTAAAAGCCAATCTCCCAAAGGAGGGAAATAACAATGAATCACTGGCGGCTCGTACCTACGAATCAGGTGAAGTGCTGTACAGTAAAAGATACGGGCATTTCACCTGTTTTGTGGGTACTAGCCGCTAGTGCAATGAATAAATATGGTAGAAACTTGGATAACTCACCATTTTCATGAGGATAATCCTTTTGCAATGTATCCGTTTAATTCATTTCGAATGCAACTTTTCACTTAACAGAAGTAAGAAACCTCATAAAGTATTAAAGCACACACTTGGTTCGAAGCCATTGGATTAGCATTTGGAGTTGGAAAACAGCTCAGCTTTCAAAATAAGTGGCTTACTTTGAACACTCAATTCAATTACCGCCTGAACACCACAAAAGTCGACTTATTGATTTTCACTTCTACTTTTTTCTTTTTTAGACTTAATGACAGCTATCTTTTGTCTATAGAACATTCACATTTGAACTCACTTTCTTCCACAGTTTGTCCAAGCAAAGAAGACATTCTGGCAAGATGGGGAAAATGACTCCAGTTCGATCAATATTGGTTCAAAAATTATGAATTTGATCTCAAATTGTAGGAAACAATTTGATCTTCTATTGAGACTACATTTATAATTCTTGAACAAATATTGACCAAGCTGGAGTCATTATCCCATCTTGCCAGAGTGTCTTCTTTGCTTGGACAGACTTTATCACCTAATAAATATCTATAAATTTGTTGTAAGTAGTATCAACACCTACTAATAGCCTACATCTATTATTAGTATGTATTATTAGGTGTTGGTAGTATTCAGCTTTATAGAGAAGATACTCTATGCTCTGTAAAATATGTATCTGTTACAAGTAGGATTCAGTTTTTACAGGAGATAGGGCTACTCCATTACATGGATTTTCTCTCTAATTTAATTTAATTGTTGCTTAACTATACTAGTTGCAATTATTGAACTTGATCCATTAGTTAATCACGAGTTAATTATCTCTTCAATGTTCTATCAAATTATCTCTTCATCTATCTATTATATTGTGAAACAATCTGTTGCAATTATTAAGCTATGTACAAAGTATGAATCATCCCGCACTATTGCATAAAATCCTTATTCCTTCAGCAAATTCACAATCTGAATTAATATTTCTTTCTCAACTATTAATCGATTAGAATTAATATACAGTAATATATTAATAAGTGGGAAAACAGGCATTAGCCCAGAAAATTCAATTTCTGAGTGCGAAAATTTTTGAATTGTGATAAAGTTTGAAAAATCTTGTCTACATAACCTCTATTTTGAATATTAATTTATCGAAATTTGAGAAAAAGAAGTTTTTGTCTCTATTGTCTATGTTTTTACCTTGGGTGATTTCTTGAAAAATGAATAAATCTCCTATTCACCTACTTTATAGCCCTTTATTTGAATTTGAATAGCCTATTTCACTTCAAAGAATTTAAATCACATTTAATTACGCGCCAAAATATTAACTTTTTTTAAAAACTTTCCCTTTCGCGCCAAAACTTCAACCGGTTTCCCGCGTAAAATAACAAATATTCGCGCGCTTTCCAGCTCACTTTCGCGCCGACTGAAATCGTTTTCCCGCGTTACGTAACACGTTTTCGCGCGTTCTAACGCGATACGCGCGCTATCAGTTGCCGACTCGGCGGTTGGAGGTTAACTGGCAAGGGCTCGAAATGCAACAGCTGATGCGATTTCGTAAAGGGTGGGAAGGACGCCCACGCGTCCCACGTGGTCTGTTAACAGGGAAGCTGGCTGAAAACAGCACGAATTAGAGCTACAGTACTTGGAACTCATTTGTTTATTGTGCTTAAAACTGAATTATTTTCATTAATTCTTTCCGGCATGGTGTAGCTGTTTTTTGCACAGAGCATTCTTTCAGATGTACAATAATTAATGTTTATCCTCTCCACAAAGTATAGCCTAGTCCGTCGAAACAAAGAAGACATTCTGGTTAGATGAGAAAATTACTCCAGCTCGGTTGATATTGGTTCAAAAACTATGAATTAGGTCACAAATTATAGAAAACATTCTTCTCTAAAGCTTGAGACCAAATTTATAATTTTCGAATCAATATTGACCGACCTGGAATAATTTTCCCGTCTTGCCAGAAGGTCTTCTTTGCTTGGACAGACTAAACACGCTTAAAATGTGTAATAACAGCACGGAGCAATATCTTATTGTTTATAATCGTGAATAACTTTACTTAGAAGTCGTAATTCTTTGTATTTGATAATATTATCGATGAGAAATACATTTCCTATAGAATATAATTATGTATTCATTGTTCAATGAAAAGAACTGTTCCTTCTTCTGAGGGTAATGCCCACATGGGTTTCTATCAACACCTACTGTTACTTCTACTACAAGTAATAGCAGGCTGCTTCTAGGCATGTGCGTGGGTAATGAATGATGAGAGATGATGACTACTTATTTTCAGGCAGTCGGGCCCGACGACGACTTATCGTCTCCTCCAAGAGTCAGGGTGCCCGTAACAATGTGATTGTGCTGTGGTCAAATAATTGTTCCCCGGTTGAGACTCGAACCCAGGTCTACCTGGTTATCAGATCGCGCGTTAACACTTCCTCCAACGAGGCACCCAATTAGTAGGCTACATACATGTGTTTTATCACATTCTATTGTGCTGAAAGTTTCGAAATACCTCCTCAATCCCCCACTAAAGAGGATATCATTTGAGAGTTTCATGATTTACACCTAAGTAAATAAATAGTCTGTCCAAGCAAAGAAGACCCTCTGGGAAGATGAGAAAATGACTGCATCACGTTAAATATAGGTTCAAAAAATATTGTTTTGATCTCGAATTGTAGATCAGAATGTTTCCTACGATGGAGACCAAATCAATAATTTTTGAACCTATATTGACCTAGCTGGAGTCATTTTCTCATCTTGCTAGAGGGGCTTCTTTGTTTGGACAGACTATAATGTAATATTTTGTATTGTATTATGACAATATTGTCTACGAGAAATAATTTCTCATGTACGCAAGTTCAATAAAAATAACTCACTTTTGTACTGTATTTAACACTCACGACTGCAATAATTGTCATCTGTTCGTTGTTAATTTATAGTTGTGAATTTCCTTCAGGATGTAGCCTACAAGCAGTAATGCTTTGCTTATCCTTCCTACAACGTTTCCCTTGGCAATAATAATAATTAAGAAATGGAAATGACTGCGGAAATCCTTTGAAAGATGACATGTTGAAAATTTGAGTGTTCTCTTTTATGTGGTTGTTTATGGTTTGTGAAAGCTACTGAATCAAAGAAAAGAAGAAGCCTGGGTTTTCTCTGGGATTTTCTTTTTCTATTCTTCTTTGTTACATTATTCTCATGGCGTTGGTGAGATAGGTAATATCATCGACACGCGGTTGAAAGAAGAGTACCTGGTTTAATTTTTAATATTCTGTTCCTCATCTCTTATGAGATTAAATTTGTGTTGATAATATTTATAATTCCATCAACTTTCCCATCATTGATGACCATAGGATTGAACTCCAAGATTGATTATCAATTCTATAGTTAATGTATTATAAACGTATAATTTTTATTATAGAATTGTACAATTATTATTTTATTCTGAAGATGATGATGATAATAATAATCAATATTATATTCGAATAAACTAATTGTGGAACATCGAGGCTAAAAAAGTTAATCAAGAAATTACAATTAAAAAACCCAATCATTCAAAATCTTGATGGTTATATAAAAAAGTAAATCGGGAGATAGGTTGATATTATTCTGAAAGATGAACAATGCTGAAGCTGAATTATGTAGACTTTTCACATTAAGTCGATTTTTCTTAAATATTGTGGACCCCTTAATTAAAATTGAGTAAATGAAAACACAGTTATCTGATTTATTCCTCAACTACTATTATCACAACAGTATTGATTATTATCATGAGTTGTTATATAATTTTGCCATGTGTGTAGTCAACTATATGACTTTCTGTTGTAGGTTGCTACCTAGAGTAGGGGTTTTTGGGAAGTTCATTCACAATCAATTCTACCTCAAAACTTACACAAAATATTGCAAATCTAATATTCAATATAAGATATTGTGAAGCACAGGATAATTATTTTCCTATTATAGAAATAATTATGTTAATGTACATATTGATGTATCTGAAGATACACCTATATAATGAATAATAATTACTTCTATAATAGGAGTGTAGCCTAGGCCTAGTCATGGTAATTTTTCCATGTATCTGTCATAGAAAAAGATGAAAGAAAAACATCAGTTGGATAGAATTAATATTCAAATATGCAGTCTTATTAGCAATAGATAATTAGATTTTAGATTTATTGCTTCAAATAACAAGTGAAATTTAAATCATATTCAGAGGGATAGCCTACACAAATCCTAGTTTTCCCTAAAACTTCAATTTTTCTTTGAATCATAAGTCAAATAAAACTCAGTATAACTCTAATAATACATTTCATTTGTGTTCTCTTTTCAAAAGATATCAAGTACAACCTTTTGTTTTAAAATAAGAGAATATTATTTTTATTCAAGCAGAAAATTTGCATGATTTGAAAGTTTCCCAGCATAGGCCATAATTACCTCTGGCTTATTTGCAACTCCTCTTAATGCATAGCAAGTTTTGTCTTTCAAGCAAAAACTATACTTTCCTCAGTAGACCCACTCTGTCAGCAGCGACAGGCTGAGCAGTTCACTCATATTTTCGTTGACGAGAATTATTGTGCAGTCGCAGGCCCACTTTAACGCCGTCAAAACAACATTCACATAACCTCAAAATCAAAACAACAGCATCAGCATGATAACCTCAAAGAATAACACGCCATCAGAGTGCATTTTACTCTGAGTTTAAGTTTCCAACAGTAATTCAGCAATTTTTATTCGTTTTAAACAATAATTTTAATTTATTACAGCCGATTCATTTCAATCAGAAAACAAAATGTCTCGGTCAAAATTAGTTTAGCTAGTGGGTGTAAGTATTCAAACTTTATTTCTGTATTACAACTTACATGCCCACCTCGCTAGAATTTTGACTCTAGCGAGGTGGGCCAGTAAACGACACTTTAGCCCTTACAAGTGCATGTACCCTACGGAAATGAGCGTCTAAACAAATTTATAAGTAGCCTAATTTTTCTATTAATGTATTTTTATCAACCTCAAGATTAACCAAAGACACTTTTGTCTTTAAGTCAGCCTAGGCATAGCCTATATGAGTTAATTCTAATTTTACAACCTTGATCGTGGATTTATAATGTAGAATGTACATTGATCAAGTTTGAAATGTACTGCTATCTGCCGATGCTCTGACTGTCAAGTGATAGAATGAAGAATTTAATTTAAAGTCTGTCCAAGCAAAAAATACATACTGGTAAAAATAGAAAAATGACTCCAGCTTGGTCAATATTGGTTCAAAAATTGAAAATTTGATCTAAAATTGTAGGGAAAGTCCTGAGCAACAATCTGAAACCAATTATTTACACTTTTAAACAATATTGACAGAGCTGGAATCATTTTTCCATCTTGTCAGAATGTCTTCTTTGCTTGGACAGTACCTACCTGTTGATCTTTACTGCTCTCACTGTATGAAACCTTGTCCACTTGAACTTTTCTCATATGTTTCTATTGATAAGTGATCATTGATTCAATAATCCTCAACTGATATTAACTTTACCTGTTCTCCTTTTTTAATCCATTGTCTTGAATTTTACAGACTTAAAGATAGTCGGAAGGAGAATCTTCCCCTTCATGAAGGGTGCAAAATTATGAAAACGATATGAAAGGAGGGAGCCCATCTTCTACACCTCAGTTGGGTGGCTTGGAGGTAAGATCATCCTTATTCGTTGATAAGCTAGGGTATCTAAAAATAAATTTCAACTTCTTCTTGAGAATAAAGTAAGCTTATAATATATCAGTAATTTGTGATAGCCTATATTATTAATCAAATTGCAATGATTATCATAAATCATCTGCTCTTTTATATTCAACTTACTAGAGTATTTTTTAAAATTTGAAATAAAACAATTAAATTTAAACTTCTCCATTCAACTTTCATTAATAATTAAATCTGGCCCGGTTTCGAGATCTTTAATTAGATTCTAGTCCTGTGTTAATTATTATTGATAAAAGCTGAAAAAAATTCAAAATGTGTTTTATTCTATCTTGGAGCTCTACAACATCAATTAAGATTCTACAAATAAGTTGAATAAACTAGTGAAATTGACAACCTCTATCAGTTTTATTTTAATTGACTAATCAGTAAGTTTAGTTACAGAAAGTTTGATTGTAGTTTTAATTCAAATTCAATTCTTCTACATCTTGATTAGGCTATAAAAATCTGAGGAGATAATAGTGAATTATTTCTTATTAATGAGTGAGAGATTTTATAATTGATATTCTGCTTTTCCAGCAGATGAACTTCACATGTCCGTCTAATATGAACAGCCATGACGATGATGATGATACTTCTTCCAAAAAGAAGATCTTCTTTGCTGAAGATGGTATACATTGTATTGATATTGAAGAGTCCAAAGATTTTTTCAACGAAAATTTCCGACTGAAGCATGAGAGTGAGTAAATTTTCCGTTTCAAATACTATAGTTTGTGCAAGCTGAGAAGACCCTCCGACACAATATTAATGTATTGTAACTGCGTATCTTCTTAGTTTGCGCGAACCATAAAAACATTTTCTGACTTATTGATTTATTTATTTTTGTGTTGGATTATTGATTTTATTTTCAACTGCAGAACAACAATGTCCGCGTACACTGAAAAAAATTGGGTCTTTCAAAATATCAGCATAATTATAAATAGTATCCCAAATAAGAAATCATCCAAGAATTCATTATTCATACTTTTTACATCAACCCTTACATTAACCACACACAAGCCTAGAGCTTATGTGGGAATCATCCTCCAAAAATCTCCGTTTTATTCCCAAATAGCACACTCTGTGCTGCTAGTTTGTTTTTTTTTCTCAATAAATGGATATAATTTTATTGTAATGGATATAATGGATTATAATTTTAGACACATTATAATATGTTTCCGAAGCTAACTATTGTATATACTGTAATTGTAGAGTTTCTAATATTCTGTAATCGATGTAGTAGTTTTAGTTTTTTTTGGGAAATAAACTTTTATTCATTGATATGCCCAACCACCGTCTATCTAAAACCGCCAACAGCTACGATCACTTTTCAACTTCAACAACGGTTTACAGGAGAACCACTGAAGATTGAAAAAAATATATTTTTTTAATTTCTGAGTCTTTCCTTGTACTTCACAACACACCTATCAGTTAATGGTTTTAGACTGAGGTGAGGTAGAAAAAAAATAAAATGAGCTCTGATCCTATTGGTCCGATAGACGGGGTGAATAGGATCACATGTATAAAACTCATGATTTAACCTATTAAGTTGTGTGTGGGACCAATAGGATAGCTATTTGTGGTTTTAAAAAACCATAATACATGATATACATCTTTTTTCCTGATCTTTTCCACATAAATTTCATATTTATTGACATCCCAGAAATACTCTGCAACTGTGCAATAAACCTTTTTTCATTTTTGTTAGTTTTGAATTCTACAACAACAAAGTCATTTATATTGATTACAAAAAGGTTGAATTAGGTGAATTGATTAGAGGAGAAACCGGTGATATCATATTTACATTCTTGTATTTCTTCACCATCAATTTCAAAAATTATCTGATCTTCTTCTTCATGATCCTATTCACCCCAACTTTTCGAAATTTCTGCAAGAAACTATAAAATAATTAATAAAAAATACAATTAACTCATAAATTAAAAAAACAAATTGATGGAAATGTTTCTGATAGTTCTGTTTGTGTCAGGTGAGAATAATAAACACCTCAACTAACACCCTCACCGTCCTACACTTGAAGTTTTGTAGATTATGAAAACCAGCTGATTAATTAACATCTGTTTGAAGCTCAATTCAAACATTGTTACCAATGATAATTCAATATCAGATAACAATATAGATTTTAAAACTCAATAAAAACACTTATAAATGGAAATAAACTTACTTAATAGTAGTTACTATAGTTTCGACCTGTTGTGTGGCCATCTTCAGACTGGTCTTGCAGTCTGAAGATGGCCACACAACAGGTCGAAACTATAGTAACTACTATTAAGTAAGTTTATTTCCATTTATAAGTGTTTTTAATGAGTTTTAAATTTTAAAGTGGAAAAAAGAATGGATACACAACACCATAACAATATAGATTCAGTGGAATGTATTATTTTGAATGGTTTAAAAAAATCAAGTTCATATTGAATGCATAATTTATAAATAATTTTTGAAATTTTTTGGAAGTTTTGATTCTATTCACCCCATATATCCTATTCACCCCGTTTTACGGTACGTCAAATGCTGTATTTACAAAGTTGAACCACTCATAGAGAAAATGACTCCAGCTCGGTCAATATTGTTTGAAAATTATTGATTTTGTCTCAATCGTAGGAAACATTTTGACCTTCAATTTGAGCCCAATCAATATTTTTTTAACCAATATTGACCAAGCTGGAGTCATTTTCTCATCTTGCCTTATTCTATCAAAATACACTCACTTGAGAAAACATTCACTTAAAGGTTGTTGCTCCTATTTTATATTCTCTTTTCATAACATTACATGGTAATAGAATGAGCCACTTTCACCATCAGCTAGGTTTAGCTAGGATAAAAATACCGGGATCAAATTTTCGAGTCCACGCTTCAAAAACTTTTGGACAAAAGAAAGCTCGCTCCGCTCAATTTGCGGCTGCCTCCGCATGCGCTTCCCTAGTTTTAGAGTGGTATCAGTTTGAGATTTGAGAGTATCAAAGTCTGAACAATTATTTGAAAAAAATGCCCAATTTATGTTTAATTAGTCAAAATGCCAATGCCTAATTATATGTTTAAATGTATAATAGCATAAATTTGTCATTTTTTCAACAAGTACCGCAGTCTAACAAGGATAGAATAGCTGTTCCTTGAAGGATTTCTAATTTTTGTGTCATTCAGCTGGATATAACAAACGTGTGCATTTATTTATCTATTCATTTCAACAATCTCTCTTCGTAGGCAACATGTCAAAACCCACAACTGTAATAAACTGTATAAACCCTTAATATAATGTAGTAAATCACAATACATCCATATTAATAAATAAATAATAAGACAAGACATTATAATAATAAGAGATCAAATTATAAACTTAATTTCAAAAAATTGATGAAAAAAGGAAAACCCAAATAAAGAAACTTATTCAAATACTAAAGAAAACTACTAATGCTGCAAAAATGTGATACAAGCAATAATGCTACTAACATAGTGTTCTTTAATACTGTGGAAGTGTATGTTGTCTATTATATCTACAAGATCATAATTAATTTAATCAAATGAAGATCAGACACGATAATATTTCTATTATCATATGAAAAGAGATGAGAATATGATTCCGTATTTTATCTCTTTTCATATGATGATATGAATATTATCGTGTCTTATGATCTTTAAGTAATTAAATTATTTATGATCTTTTTGTATGTAATATCGGCATTAGGATATAGTGAAGCAGAATTATTCTGTTTTTCAGATGAGGCTCAGTATACTACAGAAACTAGGAATAGACATGGATCAGATATGAAGGATGCTAGGAGTACTACTGAAAATGAGGATTTCGGTGTTAGTGAATCAGAAAATATTGAGGATACCCCTTCAGGAATAGACAATCTACCTGGTTTTTCTGCAAATAACAGTAAAAGTAAAATTAGGGTTGAGCAAAGCAACATTAAAACTGAAAATTTTATCAAATCTGATATTGATTTTGCTTGTTTAGATGGGGTAGTGATAATGGAAACATAATATCTGACGAAGAAAAAATTTTGGAAGATTTTTTAATAATAAAACAAGAGGAAATTAATGAAGCAGATAATAATACTTCAAAAAATATTAATAACAGCCTTGAAAACTCTGATGAAGAAAATAATTTCACTAAATCCCTGTTGTTTTTCAAAGGTTTTGAGACAGTAGAACAGAAAAGCACAAATATTTTAGAACTGTATAATCGGTTTCTAAGCAATAAACTGGATGATACAGGGGAGCCGAGAATATTAGATTATCATGAATTTAGTGTACAAAATAGGGAGAGAAAATCTAGATTACTTTTTGTAAAAGACTCTTATAATGAGAGTATTGTACCATATCGTAGACGTAGTGAAAGATTGAATGTTGGGAAAAATTTTGTTATAAAACGTGGAAGGTCAGAAGATATTGACATAATAAACAGGTACAAAAATAAAGAGCAAGAAATAGTTGAGGATTGTGTTGTGAAAACCGATTTGAGAAAAAATTTTAAACCAATTGTAAACAAGAAAAAAGGAAAGAATTATTTGATAAAAGTGCAGGAATTAGATGAAGATTATTTTGTAAAAACTAAATTAAGAAAAATTGTGAAAACAGCTGGGAAACGGAAAAATGAAAATAATTATTTGCCAAAAATACTAAATTTAGTAAGTGATAGACATCAATCTGTATCAAAACAAAACATAGAACCCAAAATATTTGCATGTAGTTCATGCAGTTACATAGCTTCCTCAAAGTGTCATCTTGAAATCCATATTAGATTTCATGAAGGGAATAGACCGTACCAATGTACAGTTTGCTCTAAAAGTTTTGTAACATCGTCACACTTGAACAGACATATGTTGATCCACAATGGTACCAGGAAACATGTTTGTGTGTTTTGTACAAAAAGGTTTTTGATTAAATCCCATCTCAATCAACACATGAGAATGCATACAGGAGATAAGCGGTTTACATGTAAACTATGTCCAAGAAAATTTGCTTCATCAGGTAATGCGAATAAACACATGAAAACTCATGATAATTATCAGGAAACAAATCCAAAAACGTCATCAAAAAAAGTGGCAAAAGAGCTGAATTTCAAATGTAGTATTTGTCCCAGAAAGTACCCATATTTCAGTAGCCTTGAACGGCATATCACGGCTTATCACACTGGTGATAAGAAATTTGAGTGTCCTGATTGTTTTAGAAGGTTTTCTCAAAACTCTACTTTGGAAAGACATAGATGGATACACACAAAAGAGAAGCCACACAAATGTTCATTTTGTGATAGAAGATTTACTCGTAGCAGCTGTCTCATTAAGCATTGTAGAAATCATCATAATTGATACCATAGCCTCCTTTGGTATGGTATGCTAAACCATTTGGTATGGTATGGTTTTTCTAAAGGCCATGGTCTTGAAACTGGCAACTATGTAAAGTAGGAAAATGTGCCCATTCAAGTCATTTTTCAATCAGCAGTTACATCAGATGCGTTTTTTGTGTGCGTTCTCACATTTGAATTGCTACAAATCATAGTTATCTTGAGATTTAATTGTCTATTTTCAATATTTTCTGATAATTTCTATGATAAACTAGTACAGAAAGCACAATAGGAATTCAAAAGAAATGTTCCATGATCACATCTCATGAAAATTATGCTCAAAAGAGATTAAATAAGATTTATAACTGTATTCAATGCTATCATATGAGTAGATTGTATCTCAGGTGCGACGTTCTCATATTTTCAGGACAGTGCCTTCTATTAAAAGAAGCCATGCTGATACTGAAGATACACTTGTAAGATTGAATTGAATTGTTTTTAAATTCTAATACTGTATATTTATTCAGTGGCTTTTTATTGAGCAATGGACAGTATACTAAACAATGTGTCGATTTTTTAAACGAATGCTAATTTTTTTCAATTTTATTTTTAATCAATTAATGATTGATAATAATTGATGAGTGTACAATTAATGATTGACGATAGGTATTTAGAGGAGTTTCTATCTCAATTACTAAAAGTTTTTCATATACCGTTTTGCTGTAGAAGGGGAACTGATATGTCGTAACTATAAATTTATATTGATAATCAAAGCGACGATCAATTTCTCTCTTCTTGAAAAAATCGTTACTTGAATGCTATGTTAATCCATGTTAATGTTCACTGTGCCCAATGTTAATTTATAATTTAGTTAATGATGTTTGAATAGAGTTTATATACAAATTTTATTGTGATTGCTTTCAGTTTTTCTTTGCTATATTTTTGTAGTTTGTCATGTGAATTGTATCAAGATTTTGTGAATACATATTGTATCAAGATACAAAATAAATGACAATATAGCGATTTTGAATGAATATTTTATTAATCTATCTACCTATTTATCTATTAGTTTATTTTCGAGAGGAAACAAATATTAAGGAAAAATTTTCTAAAACGCATAAGTTTGGTGTATTTTGGTGCATTCCCTACTATAATAAGACAAACTTTGAGCTATTGTAATAGCTCACAAAAAATATCATAGGACAAACTTTGAACTACGGAATGTGTGTGATTTACCGTTCCTCCTGTATTTTTCACCTGTACTTTTCATGTAACAGGCCCCTGTACTTGGAGACGAAGGAGCACATCTTATCAATGTTATCAGTGGATTTTGCAGATTGCAGTAAACTCCTATCAACCGACTACTATGGGACTGGACTATGGTCAGTTAACAAAAAAGGTTGGTTTAACCTAATAATAAGAGGAATAATGCCTGTTTCAGACATTTTTTTCATACACAATTCTTGGACGTCGAGTTTTTGACGTCTCTATAAATTTCACTAGATTGAATGAAGCTTGACGAATTTATGATGTGAGCAGAGACACATAATTAATTTGCTAAGTACTGTTTAATCTAGTAAAATTTATTCATATGAAATTTATTCCATATAAGATTGGGGATCGAAAACCGGATGTCTAAAAGTCGTGGTAGTTGAAACGGCACTGAAGGAATCTGAAAGAAAAATTCTACTATATAGGCCTATGTAGCTATAATATTGAAATATATCGCTACAATATTGAATTCAATCAAACGAACTCTAAAACGTTTCCGAGTCATTGCATTGGACTGATAATTGATTCATTTTAACATGCAAAATATTTTTTCATAATAAGGAAAAAATATGTTTTCATAGTCGAATTAATATAGTCAGGTCTAGCAAAGAAGACACTCTGGAGAGACGGGTAAATGACTCCAGCTCGGTCAATATTAGTTTAAAAATTGTAAATTTACTTTCAAATTGTAGAGTAGAATTTTTTCTACAATTTGAGACCAAATTAAAAATTTTCTGAACAATATTGGCCGAGCTGGAGTCATTTCATTTTTCCCCATGCCTGAATGTCTTCTTTGCTCGACCAGTCTATAGGCTACCTAAGTACCTATGCAGCAAAATTTTCTATATTTTTGAGACATGGTCATATATATATAAGAGAGGGTATGCTTCTGTGATTAAATTGCAGTATTTTATGAAATCGATTGTATTTGATGAGGTATATAAAATATGAGAATCATCATAGCTTCCTTTAATAGAAGGCCATGGCCTAAAAATTGACAACTATGTAGAGTAGGAAATTGGGTTCTTTTAAAAGTATTGAAGTCATTTTCCAATCAGCTGTTCTAATGGATGCGTTTCTTGTGTGCTTTCTCACATTTGACTTGCTACAAATCATAAGCTATTTCAGTAAATAACTGTCTATTCTCAATCTTTCTTGCTAATCTCTACCACAACCTATTACAAAAAACACAGAAGGAATTCTATATGAAGAGTTTAATGGAAATTATGCTCAAAGATAGAAAAACCAAGTCAACATGCATGATTTGTATCTGTAAGTTACTTAATGCTTTCATATAAAAAGACTGTGTCTAAGGTGCGAAGTTGCCATATATTATTAGGGCAGGGCCTTCTATTAAAGGAAGCTATGGTATCATACATAGAATCAGTGTGAATTTTTCCTCAGCTATCAACTTTTTTAAAGCAAGTCGGATAGTGGTTGACGACTTCGCAAACAGCGTTATCAAAATCACGATTGCAGTCCACTAGTGTACATGCGTCAGTACATGTTGAATATAGACAAAGTTCATGTTCATAGCAATCGGCGCTGGTCACACATCCTGCAAACAAAGACATAGAATTCAATAATGCTGTTAAGGGCCATAAAATAATTGAAAAGGGTACTGAGATAACTGCCATATATAATAAAAGTTGATATTATTTAATATTTGTTAATAACAGTTTAGTCGGTAATTGGAATTCAATACATAATGTTTACTCCAGAGAACGCATTCTCAATTATCATTCATAATTAAGATATAACAACTGGCGGCGAGGATTAAAATAACGAATTTGAAATGGATGAAAAAGGTATGGAAAAACTGAAGAAGAATAGAGCAGTAATAAAAGGACAGTTCACACGAACAAGAAAATGGTTTAATATAAAATATAACAATAACCATTTGGAATGAAAAACTGTATAGATTAGTAGAGGTGGGGCAGAGTGAAGCAGCTGAATGGGAAAGCTATGATACTGACGTCACGGAGCTCCTCTAGTCAAAAATTTAACATTGATTTCCCTATCCTTGAAGAAAAATGTACGATTTTTTCCAATTTACGAAATACAGAATTGTTTTATAGATTAATTTCTTATATGAGCTTGTAGAGAATTTCAAAACCTATATTTTGAGTGGTTTAAATCTATATTTTAATCAAATTTAACATGAGAAAAATTCTGTTAACGTGTTGGGAATGCTCTGCAGCTGGGCTAATGCAATTATGAGTAGCAATGCTATTATAAGATACATTTATAATATTATTGCATTCAAGATTATACCTACTTCTTCTTCTTTTTTTTGACCCCCTTCTGCCTTTACAGCGTAGGGGTTACTAACTATTAATGGTAAATTAATTACAAAAAAATTAGAATCAGTTAGATGAAATTATAATCACCTCCATTAGCTCGGATAGCTTCCTCCTGTGCCAATTCATACGGGTACTTGCACACGGGCTGATGCTCCCTCACTACGCACATACTCTGGTAGGGACATTTCAGATTGGCAGTCATACAAGGCAACTGGCAACTACGGTTATAGCACCACTGGTTGATGCCGCACTGGTAATTATCGTAACATCCTCGAAAAGTCAAAAGGTTCAACCGGATAAGAAATAGATGCCAATGAAGAATTGCATATCAGAATATATTGGTATCATTAATTTATTCAATTATTATAAAATAACTTTTCAGAAATTAATTTTATAATAGAATTTCATAGAAATAAATGTGAGTAGTAGGCTACATTTCACAGAATAGGTAGAAAGTATTGTCCAAAAACATACTAATGCATTAAAACATAGTCAGTAAGACAGTACCAAGCTATAAAATCAAAATTCAAATACCAGATTTTTATAATTACCATAAAAAGTAAGCAAAGTAAGCTATTATAAAATTTATTGAAGCCATAAAAAGTAAGCAATTCATTGTTGATACTTACTTCGACCCAACAAGGTACCGGTATTTACTTTGGCTGGTAAGGCATTTGTCAATGATAGATGAGTTATCAATATAATTCTAACCATTCTGAGAGGGAACATTCGCCATCTATTCATCTGCAAAACTATCAACCATGAGTATATTCATTCTACTTATAAACTTATGTATAGAGTGATTCAATAAGAGCGCATATTTTGAAATATGAAATTATACAAGGGATTTAAACGAAAATTGCAGGTAAATATAAACTTGAGTATAGAGTGATTCAAATAGAGCGCTGGTTTTGAAATATGAAATTAGAAGAGTTATTTAAACGAAAAATTCTGTCAATGAATTATGTCAAGCATGCGCTGGCACGTATCAACTCTGTCCAAGCTGCCATTTTGAAGCAATGTCTTCTTTGCTCGAACAGACTATACCAAAAATTCGTAATAGCTACAGGCCTATTGCTATAATTAATGTAGGTAGTACTAATAATAATAATTATAGTATACTAATAAATACAGGGTGTTTCAGGAGGAATGTGCAATACTTCTCAGGCTGATTCCTCACACCATTTAGACAAAAAAGTTCCATTGGACCATCCCCCAAAAACGCTTTGTTACCGAGATAACAATGGCGGAAAATTGAGATTTTTCAAAATATATTAATTTTTATTATTTTTTAGAGGCTTTAGTGAGGTTCTGAAATAATCAATTCCCATGTAAAATTAGCTGAGGAATTCAATGAAACCAGTTCCAAGTTTGTAACTTTAACGGTTATTGAGATAATTGGGAAAAATATGCTAGAAAACGCCATTTTTCAACAATAAGGGTTATAACTGGATAAGGAATCATAAAATTGTATTTTTTATCAATGGAAGTTGAAGAGAGTTGGATTCTAAAGAAAAAGTTAAATGGCGGCGATTGTGTAAATCAAAATGTAGCACAAGTGATAAATTTGTGTTTAGTAGCGATTTTGCGATTTTTGATCGCCATTTCTGAGACTTGGCTAAGATTTACACAATCGCCGCCACTTAACTTTTTCTTTAGAATCCAACTCTCTTCAACTTCCATTAATAAAAAATACAATTTTATGATTCCTTATCCAGTTATAACCCTTATTGTTGAAAAATGGCGTTTTCTAGCATATTTTTCCCAATTATCTCAATAACCGTTAAAGTTACAAACTTGGAACTGGTTTCATTGAATTCCTCAGCTAATTTTACATGGGAATTGATGGAATTGATTATTTCAGAACCTCACTAAAGCCTCTAAAAAATAATAAAAATTAATATATTTTGAAAAATCTCAATTTTCCGCCATTGTTATCTCGGTAACAAAGCGTTTTTAGGGGATGGTCCCATGGAACTTTTTTGTCTAAATGGTGTGAGGAATCAGCCTGAGAAGTATTGTACATTCCTCCTGAAACACCCTGTATAACTGCTAACACATTAGCTATAAGTCTATTGCTTCATCAACCTACTACTAATATAAACCGAGTGTTTCAAAGCGAGGGTTTCAACGCTTCATATCATTTAATAAGTTGCATTCAAACTAGAAAATCATTCATCAAATAAAAGAGAAATTAAAATAGTTTTTTTATTTCAGCTTTAATATATCATATACGGTGCACTATTCAGTTTACTGCCAAGTTTTCCCAAAAGTTGGGGAATTTTTCTTCAGTGTACCGAAGAAAATTCTACAATTTTTCTTTGGCCCAATAAACACACATTTCTCATGCTAATTACTCGTCACCCTGAATTGACTTTTTCAAAATGTGAGGCCTACTCAATGACTATGTTATAGTGATGCTGAATCATACTCTAGCGCGGCTAATCAAATAGTAATTGAAGAAAAACTCATCAACTTTAGGAAAAATTGGCCTGTAGACTAAATAGTGTAACAGATGAATATTTAGACTGAATAGTGCAACAAATGAATATTTAGACTGAATAGTGCAAAAAATGAATATGTAGACTGAATATGCAATACTGGAATTTAGAGCATTTTGAGTTGCTATTTCATTTAATATATATATTTTTTAGTGGAAGTGCAACTTGATATATAATGTGTAGCGTTGAAACCCTTCTATCCATACTGAAACACGCTATTAATGAGGTTTCAAGATGATGAATCATTGATAAAATTCATGAGATAATAAAGTACCTACCATTATCACTACCACCCAAACTTTTCAAGATTGATTCTCTTGAAGATACAATTAATAAACGGTTAACATTCTAGGAATAGGAATGAGATTTTTAAATATTCACTTTAAATTTAATCATGATCAAGTCAAAAGAAAGCTTTGTTTGATTTCTGTACCAATTTCTGCTTGACACAGTGGGTGAAGAAGAAATTTGATGGATAAGAAAACTCATTAAACAAAATCATTATCCATGAGATGAAAATTTTCATTATTTTCAGCGTTGGTGCTCTCTTGAAACCAGTAATCAAAATCAATAATCAGTTGAAAATCCCATAAGGTTAATTCAGAAAGAATAAGCTAATCTCCATCCTCAAAGAAATAAAAATGCTATTAACTCTACAATATACCTTTTTCTTGAAGAATAATCACTACCTATGTTGAAGTGCTGAATTTCCCACTTATCTTGATAAACGTTAAGATGAATGAATTTTAATATTAATTTTTTTCTCATTCTTCACGTGGTGACGAATGTGTTATGCAAAACTTTGATACTTTTTTGAAAATTTTAGTTCACATTACATTGCGGTTCATTGCAGGACATCTCATAAAAGGATTCATAATGTATTAGCATTGTACTAGAAGACTCTGCAGTAATAATATCATTATCTAAATTTTCTCCACTTCAAGCCACCTCTCATTTAAAATATTCTAAAGGCACGTTTACACCGGATTTAATAACAAAATTGTTAATAACTTTTGTGATTAACTCATTATTATGTATACTTATATATATTATAACTTATTATATAAAAGTTATTAACAATTTCGTTATCAACTCTGGTGTAAACGTGGCTTTAGTGAAAAAAAAAATTAATTATATTTTATTTATTTGCATCCTGACACATAGACTTTATAGTGAGATGCTACATGATAGTTTATTGGAGTAGTGGGCTGCTCGTTGGAGGAAGTGTTAACGCGCCGGGTCTGATAACCAGATGGACTCGGGTTCGAGTCTCAACTGGGGACCAATTCTTCGTCCACAGCACTATCACATAAATACAGCCACCTCGTCTTTTGGAGGAGACAATAAGCCTTCGGCATCGACTACCCAACAAGTAGTCAACATCTCTTATCATCATCATCATCATATCCATCTCATTACCAACCCACAAGCCTCTATGAGCTCGTGTGGGCTACACCCTTGGAAACAAACGAAGTGTAAGGATGAAAATCTTCTCATATTCTAATAATGGTTTCACTATATTTAATAAAATACATTTGGACATTATGTTACATGACTTAGAAACAAAAAATAATTTACCATTCATTTATTAATTATCATGAGATGATTAGCCTACCCATCATCAGATTTATTTATTACAAGTGGAGACAACAGGGTTCCCCTTGATACATTACATCATTCATGAATAATAACTATAACAATATCAGATACGATTTGCTACAGAAAAATAAAAGTACATATTAATGAAAGATCAATTTGAATTTTTGAGAAAATAAACTGATTTGAACTGAGATAAACTGATTAAAACTGGAATTAAAGAATTTTAACTGACTAAAACTGAAATAAACTGACTTATACTGGGATAATCTGATTTAAACTAAAAAAAACCTTATTTGATCAGAAATAAACTGGAATCAACTGATTTAAAATGAAAAAAAAACTGGAATAAACTGACTTAAACTGATTACTATTCCTCCAGAGATGGGAAACGACTGGGATAATCTGATTTAAACTAAAAAGACCTGATTTGAACTGAAATCTACTGGATTAAAATAAAAAAAAACTGATTTAAACTTAAAAAACTAATTAGAACCTATTTAAAGTGAAATTAACTGAAATAATCTGATTAAAACTGAAATAAACCGATTTAAACTGAATAGATAATGTTGCTCTAGATGTCAACCTCTCTATGCCCATGTGGGTAAGCGGCCGCCTTTATGACACATTCTGCAATATGGTGAAAAACCACGCATTTCCAATCATAGGCTTTCAAAACATGCCACAATGCTTTTCTTTCAGTTGAATAGTCTTCTGGTGGAAACGGATCATCAAAAGTTCTGCACCATTGGTTTGCGCAGGGATCATAGCACATGCCATCCTTGCAGTTCAATTCCGACTCACAGTCGTAGCTTTCTGTGCAATCACCCCCTGGAAAATTAATTATTTTGATTTGTTTGACAGGTTTATTTATTGATTCATTTACAATAAATAAATTCCCTCTAACAACCCTTAAATCCTTGATAACTATCAAAATATTTTTCTTAATGGTGGATTAGAAAATAATTATGGTAGTGGTAGGCAAACAGCCAAACGGCAGAATTATGTCCCATAAGAACAATTTAATTTTTATCAATCTCTTGGAGCAGATAGCGCCGTTATTTATGGGCAGAATTTCATGTTCTTCATATAATTGAAAAAAGAATTCAATTCTCCAGGGGGTTGACTTTTTACTTTTTTAATTTTAAGTTTATTTTAATTATTAGAGTTCAATACTTTTATAGTTGATTAATTATACAATAATTATTAAAATAAACTTTAAATCAGAAAACTGAAAAGTGAAGTGCCTGGAGAATTGAATCATCTTTCCAATGACACACTAAAGAACATGAAATTCTGTCCATGAATAGAGGCTCTATCTGCTCCAAGAGATTGATAAAAATTACATTGTTCTTATGGGGCTTTATTTTGCTGTTCAGCAAATGACCAACTACTACCACCCACTCTAATTTAGCTCTAATAAGCTAACAAAAATAGCTTCTAATAAGCTAACAATATTAGCTTTGTTTACTAAAAAAAATCATTTATCACAAAACGTTAATTTCTGTTGTGAAATTCTAGATGGAATTCTGTTTAAAATTTCATTTCAAGTTTTTGTAAGGAAATTTAAGGAACTTTCCTAAAAGGCATCGATTCACACTTGAAAATATATCTCTCAGGGGAGCAAAAAAATGTTGTGTTCAAATAAAAAATAGTAGTGTAATTTCAATGTGCCAAAAAGGAAACTATGATATAAAGTAGGTACTACATAATAACTATAACTATAAAGGATGCTTTGATCTCCACCAATTCTCTATGTACAGGGTGTTTTAGGAGGAATGTGCAATACTTTGCAGGCTGATTCCTTACACCAAGTAGAGAAAAAAGTTCCATGGGACAAACCCCCAAAAACGCTTTATTGTTATCGATATATTTTGAAAAATGTCAATTTTCCGCCATCATTATCTCGGTAACAAAGCGTTTTTATGGGGGTTTGTCCCATGGAATTATTTCTCTACTTAGTGTAAGGAATCACCAAGGTATTGCACATTCCTCCTAAAACACCCTGTATATTATTATAGGCTGTCAAAAGATTGACAAAGAATAAGACATTCTGGCAAGATAAGAATATACTTCAGCTCGGATTGGATCAAGAATAATCAATTCATAAACTATAAATATGAATTCAGAATATTTTCTACAGTTTGAGACCAAATTCATAATTTTTGACCAATATTGACCGATATCTGTACTCTTTTCCCCATCTTTCCAGAATATCTTCTTTGCTTGGACAGACTATAAATCAGTATCAATGTTTGGCAAGATGTGAAAAAGACTTCAGCTCGGATTGGATCAAAAATTATTAATTCATAAACTATAAATATAAATTCAGAATATTTTCTTCATTTTGAGACCAAATTCATAATTTTTGACCAATATTGACCGATATCTGTAGTCTTTTTCCCATCTTGCCAGAATGTCTTCATTGCTTGGACAGACTATATCAGTATCAATCTTTGGTTTGACAATATCTTGTCGTTTTATTAAATTTCTATATATTTACCCAAGCCGACTAGAGAAAATGGCTTATCCTCCTCTGGTACTCCTTTAGTTATGCAGATGGGGTGATGGTTGATGACCTCGCATTCACCGTCGTCCTGCTCTGCAGTGCAGTTCAGCTGTTGGCATGCGTCTAGGCAAGTTTCGTACAGACACATCTCTTCTTCTGCGCAATCTATGCTGGTTACACATCCTTTCAACAATCAATCAATCATTTATTCAATCAATAAAATACAAACGGCCACAACAGGCATAACGCCCAAACTGGTCCTCAACTAATTCATACTAAAAGTCTATCTATTTTAGGTTTTCAAAATTTGAAGTAAAAATTAAATTTTGAATAATATTATCTGTGTTTTGGTTTTATTTATTCATGTAACAACCTTTCAAATTCTAAAATACGATTTCATAGTTTTTTTACCTTCAGAAGTTGAAATCTGTGTATAATTTAAGTTTTAAGTGTGGACATAACCTTGAATATTTTAACCAAAATTGGGAAGAAGAGACGTTTTGGACTTTGTCTGTGTTTCAATCCTACTGTATTTCAATCTTGTTAATAAATAAATACAATAAATAAATAAATACAATAAATAAATAAATACAATAAATAAATAAAAGTTCAAATCGAGGTTCATCAATGTCATATAATACTATGTCGTACTTGGTATTGGTCTCTCGGTGAGGGTGATCTATAGATGAACGTGATCTTAAGTCGCGAACACTGTGGACTGCTCTTGGATGGGTGACCAGTATTTGGCCAAGTACACATTGGCGAGGTGGAACTACCCGTAAGTGTCTCCCCACTAACAAAAACAATGAGAGTATTTTTATATAATGTCATATAGGCTAATAGTTTGTTTGCCAATGGCTCAACAGCTCATGAAGGGCCTACCAGCTGGTTGCCAGTTGTTTTTCAACTAATTCATACTAAAAGTTCATAATTGAAAAATAAATAAAAATCAAACTTTTTTGAAAACTTGAAAATGTCATTGAAAATGGGCTTAGATCCCGAAACATGTATGTGTGTTTTATAATTTTTAAAGTTTTCAAAAAAAAGGGTGTTTGATTTTTATTTATTTTTCAATTATTTTAAACAGCCCTGTTTTAAAGTTCTTTATATAAAAGTTCATATCATGGTTGATCAATGTCATAAAGAAGAAAAGAGAATTGAGGAGAGATAAATAGGGAAAATATGAAATTGAATCATGGAAGATGATTTAAATTTAATTTTCCTCCATTAGCTCAAATAGCAATACCGGTAGCATAAATTGTAAAAATACAACCAAGTATGAAAATCTGTCCATAAAAAATATACAGGGTGTTTCAGGAGGAATGTGCAATACTTCTCAGGCTGATTCCTTACACCAAGTAGACAAAAAAGTTCCATGCGACCAACCCCCAAAAACACTTCGTTACTGAGATAACAATGGCGGAAAATTGAGATTTTTCAAAAAATATTAAAAATCGCAAAAACGATGAAATAGCGATAAAAATCGCAAAATTGACAAAACATAGCACAAGTGATAAATTTGTGTTTAGTAGCAATTTTGCGATTTTTTATCTCTATTTCTAAGATTTGGGTAAGATTTACACAATCGCCGCCTTTTAACTTTTTCTTCAGAATCCGACTCTCTTCAACTTCCATAAAAATACAATTTTATGATTCCTTATCCAGTTATAACCCTTATTGTTGAAAAATGGCGTTTTTAGCAAATTTTTCCAATTATCTCAATAACCGTTGAAGTTACAAACTTGGAACTGGTTTCATTGAATTCCTCAGGTAATTTTACATAGGAATTGATTATTTTAGAACCTTACTAAAGCCTTAAAAAAATTAGAAAAATTAATATATTTTGAAAATCTCTATTTACCGCCATTGTTATCTCAGTAACAAAGCGTTTTTGGGATTTGGTCCCATGGAACTTTCTTGTCTACAGAATGTAAGGAATCAGCCTGAGAAGTATTGCTCATTCCTCCTGAAACACTCTGTATAAAAGCAGAACTACCTCCATTAGCTCGAATAGCATTCTCCTCCTCCAAGTCAGCCGGGTACTTGCAAATGGGTTGATGTTCCCTCACCACGCATATGCCATCGGGGGGAGTGTGGTATGCGCAGTCCAGCTTTGCGCAGGGTAGATCGCACTGATGATGGTAACACCATTGGTTGATCTCACACTGGTAGCTGCCGCGACAGGCTGTAAACAAATTCAAAGCCAAACAAAACAAAATATAGTAGAAGTCCAATTATCCGAGCTAAACGGGACCGGCACCAGCGAAAAACCGATGACGAAAAACTCGGTTAACACGGAGATAAAGGAAAGAGGTTTGAATTATTTATAATAGATTGCATTGAATCTGAATAATACAATTAATTAATACAGTATTAATTGTAGTAGAAGTAATTTATAAAATAATGAGATAGAATGATATACATTACTTACAATATTAGGCCTACTTTCGCTATTGTATAATTTGTTTACAATTGTAGATCTTCATCGGAAAAATAGTCCAAATCTTGTTAGAAAATTTCTGTTATGCTCTTAAAAATTGGCTCGGTTAACCCGGCGGCTCGGATAATCGGAATTCGGATAACCGGACTTCTACTCTAGATAAATATGAATAAAATAAACAAAATAAGTAAAATAAAAAAAAAGTTAATAAGATTGATAAATAAATTTGATAAAAATTATTTATAGAATTTTATCGTCATCAATCATCGAACATAAGCAACGTCAAGAAGTTTGTTAGATACAAATTATAAAATAATAAACAATGTAACTTAGAGTATTATAAAAGTTTGAAAATAAATTATAAGGTATAGTCTGTCCAAGCAAAGAAGACCCTCTAGCAAGATAGGAAAATGACTTCAGCTTGGTCAATATTTGTCTTATTTTGTATAATAGTGGATCAAATTGTTTCCCACAATTTGAGATCAAATTTAAAATGTTTGAACCAATATTGACAGAGCAAGAGTCATTTTCCCATCTTGCCAGAGGGTCTTCTTTGCTTGGACAGACTATACAGTGAGTTCAATATTGTGCTACAATATAAGTGATCTGATGAAGAAATTATATTAAATACTTACGTTTGCCCAACAAGTTTTCTACTGTTCTAGCATGTGTTGAGAAATAAGCTACCGTTACAAGTATCAATATTTTATAAATGTGTGCTCGCGTTACATTGATCTGCAAAAAACCATAAACTTTAAGATTTTTTATTCACCAGAAATTTATAAAAATGAATATTTCCTAAAAAATTAATTTTTGGAATACTGGGTTCGAAAGCTGGAAAATATATAGAATAACTTGCGAGTCTCTTTTATCACTGTTTTTTTATTTTGCATTAATGCGTTAATATAAATAATTGAAACGGGTACTGTGATTATTATTAAATAGAATAATATGTATATGCCTATAGTCTGTCCAAGCAAAGAAGACCCTCGGCAAGATGGGAGAATGACTCAAGCTCGGTCGTCAATTTTGGTTCAAAAATTATCAATTCGATCTCAAATTTTAGGAAATAATTTGATCTATAATTAGGACCACATTTATAATTATTAAGCAAATACTGACCAAGCTGGAGCCATTTTCCCATCTTGCCAGAGGGTCTTCTTTGCTTGGACAGACTATAGCAGAGTCGTACTGGGAAAGTTTCATTTTTGTAATCTGGTCGAGCAAAGAAGACATTATGGCAAGATGGGTCAATAATTGATTCAAAAATTACAAATTTGGTCTCAAATTATTGTTGAGCCGAATGTTTTCTACAATTTAAGACTAGATGTTTTTGTTAACCAATTAATATTGACCGAGCTAGAGTAATTTTCTCATCCTCCTAGAATGTCTCCTTTGCTCGACCAGACTATAAAATTTTGATATTATCAGCATCTATATTAAAATTATTATCATAAATAATTACGGTAATTAAATATGTATTTCAAATAACTTACTTACTATTATGACTTCCACAAAGATCTTTCAAAGTTCACTCTGAAAATCCCTCCTTATAGGGTCTCAAATTGTAGAAAATATTCTGAACTACAATTTGTAATGTACGTTACTTACCATTATGTAAGAAATGTAGTTTGCCAAATAAAGTGATTTTAAATCACATTATGACTTTCACCGAAATTTTTCAAAGTTAATTCTCAAAATCCCTTTCAGAAGTTGCAATATCGTTTTCAGTGACTATTTTAATTAGAAACGAGATACCTATTTTTAAATACCTATTTTCACTCATAATTGAGTGAAGATGAATCGTTTCTCGATGTTTAATTACTTCTTGACACAGTGAGTGAAAAACAGTTCTTGGAGAGATGATAACTCATCACATAAAATCGAAGTTTCATTATTCTTCACTGTATAGTACTTACTCTTACAATAATAGAAAGCACCAGTGACTGGCGGCTCTTACCCACGAAACAGGTGAAGTGTCCGTATCTTTCACTGTACAGCACTTCACCTGTATTGTGGGCACGAGCCGCCAGTAGCAATAGTAGAACTTGTGAGGTTCAATAGATGAAAAAGAATTATCCTTTTTAACTGATACCACTGTTTTTTTTTTTTTAATTTTTTTTTTTAACTTTGCAGCTCCAATGCTTTGAAATCTGTTAGTATGTTTTTAAATGAGAATATCATAAACAATAAAATCAACTCTCATAATATGAGCGTTACTTGTCGACTATAAATGATATAAAAAAGTTATTTTCTTGAAGAAGGAACGTTCCAGAAGTTTCTGAAACTATATAACTATATATCAATAATATAGTTTCTGAACTATGTCAATATTGTTTCTGTTATAGTAGTACGATATTTATCATATTTTTGAATTTATTCAATTCCTTTTTGAATTCATTAACAAAGTTTTGTAGATTTGAATTTTTCAGAATTTTCAGTTTTTTTTGTAGATTTTATTAGTAGCCAAGTCTATTTGTATAATTTCAGTAGCTACAGGCACAATTCAATACACATTTGTATAGCTTTCAATACAGATGAAGATTTATATTATTAATGAATAACAGTTTTAGCTTCTGATTGAAAATATATTCTATCATCATCAGCAAAAAAATTAATTATTTTTTTTTATATCTAATAATATTTAAAAAAATCAAAAATTGTTATTGAAATTGAAATACTACCTTATTTTCCCACATTTTTCCATTCAATATGTTTTTGCAATAAACTCAATTCAATTCACAGTTTTAGCTTTCAATAGAGAAGATATATTATGAATGAATAACAGTTTTGTAGTTTTTAATAGAGAAGATAATTTATTATCAATAAATTACAGTTTTGTAGCTTTTAATAGAGAAGTTACATTACCGTATCAATAAATATTTTAGCATATTAATAAATAACAGTTGTAGCTTTTAATATAGAGAAGGTAATTTATTTTCAATAAATATAGCAGTTTTGTAGCTTTTAATGGAGAAGTTACATTATCGTATCAATAAATATTTGGAAACCAAGTTACATTTTTTAATATTTCTAATATTTTTTTAAAGACTCCTCCTCTGCTCCAACGACTTATGTATCCTTTTCAGCGCTCTGATTGTCGTGTTCTCCTCATGTTCACAAACATAATGTAGTCTAGCCGAACAGTCTGTTCCGTAGTACTGGTAGATTTTACCGATGTTATGGTAGGTTAGTTTGAGGCATCGTCCACCTGTGCCTGTGCTGTGTACCACGTCAGAAGGCCGTGAAAGATTTGGGTTCTTGGGAACAACCGGTTGAGCGCTGTTGGACCAGATCCACAGTAAACCCGGGTTCAAGCCACCTGTCCAATATTCTCGACCTGAAAATTGGGAAACCAACAGAAAAATTGAAATAGTTTTCATCACAAATAGGCATCATTCTTGTGAATAATAAAAAAAATCATCTAACTTTTATACGCAATGTTTCAAAACTTCCTACCAATAACTTACTCTAATGTCCGGTTTTTCCAAGCACACTCAAACTTGAAGGACCCTTATACTCTTAGCATAGAAAATGTCAGCTGCTCTATTGAATTTGAGGGTCCCTCAAGTTTAAGTGTGCTTGGAAAAACCCGGCATAAGGCATTGTTCTAGGTCAAGAAAAATAAATTATAACTTAAACATCACTAAAACTTGAGCATAACTTATCTAAATATCATTCTTAAACTGTCCAAAAGCCCTTAGTTGATCAAACAGCCGCCAAAAAGTTGAATTCCTAAAAGTTATATCTATATATTTATTTTTCTTATCCAGAAACAATGTTTGATTGTTTGTCAATGGCGCAACAGCCCTATGAAGGGCCTAGGCCTACCAGCTGGTTGCCAGTTTCATATTCACTCCACTATACAGCCCATCCAAGCAAAGAAGACACCCTGGCACGACGGTAAAACGGCCCCAGCCCGGCCAATACCGGCCCAAAAGCCATGAATTCTCAAACAGAACTCACAGCCCCCGAACCAACACCGACCGAGCCGGAGCTGCCCCCTCCACCCCGCCAGAATGCACTCCCAGCCCGGACAGAGAATACAGCAGGCAAATAATCATCAACCAGGATAGAGGTAACATGTGGTAGACAAAGGACTTCTGCAACTGCAAATATTGACCAATGTTTACCTCGCAAATAAGGATCTGATTGAATGTAGGTGACAAGATCGGTGTATTCTTCTGCCGTTTCCAGTTCCATCAGATTGGAACCGAGGCTTTTGCACATTGAAGATGCTGACTTCCAGTTGAATTGTCTGTCACTGAAGTGGTAGCAGTTTTTCTGCACTCTGGTGAAATTTGCAGGACAGGGATCTGCGAAAATAATTCGAGTTTTGAGTTAAAATGCAACATTTTTGTTGAAATTTGGTATAACAAAAGTTCTTAAGTTAAATTGGTTATCAAAACTCATTTTTGAAACTTGGTGAAACAAAACTTAGTTTCAACTGGATTTAACAGATCTGAGTTCAGAATCGGTTATCAAAACTCAGTTTAATTCTTGGTTCAACAAAACTTCGTTTATACTTGTTTCAACAGAACTTAGTTTATTCTTGTCTATCTATATAGACTCACTTTAAACTTGATTCACCAGAACTGATTTTAATTTGGTCCATCAAAACTCAGTTTACACTTGATTCACTAAAGCCGCGTATCGACAGTGCGAGGCATGTGCCGCGAATGCCTCAAGGTACAGTCTGTTCACGCAAAGAAGAGTCTTACTCCAGTCTTCAGCTCGGTCAATATTGGTTCAAACATTATTAATTTGGTCTTAAATTGAAGACCGGAATATTTCCTATAATTTAGACTAGATCAATAATTTTTGAACCAATATTGACCGAGCTGGAGACTGGAGTAAGACTCTTCTTTGCGTGAACAGACTGTACCTTGAGGCATTCGCGGCACATGCCTCGCATTGTCGATACGCGGCTTAAGTTTAATGTAGTTCAACCAAATTCAGTTTAAATTTGGTTTGACAGTTGATAAATTCATATACTATGACAATCATATCTCTCATAAGTACTGTATATTAGTAATAAAACTTGGAGTAGCCTATTATTAAAATCATAGAGTAATTATCAGAAGCCCTAAACAACATATTGAACCTTAATAAACAGTATTATTGTAGTAGTAGCAATATTGTAGAACCAAAAATCCATCTATATAGTTCACCATTTATTGATAATTTATTCATTTTTTTATAGTAATCAATGATGTATTGGATCTTGAATTTTTTAATGACTCTGAAACACAATAATGAGTTGAAACACGCAATTTTGTATCTAATGAAACACTACTGTTTCTTCAATTATTAATATCAGTGGTAGTCTTGTATAAAAATTGAGTACAAATATTATATTGTGGTATAGTAGGCCTTCTCTAATGCCCAATATGTATTTTAGAGCGTCTAATATTTTATTTGAAATTGAAATAAGAAACTAAATCACCCTTATTTTATTATGGTGTTGTGTGTCCATTATTTTTTCCACGTTTAAATTTAAACTGAATAAAAATCATTTTTAAATGGAAATTAACTTGCACATAGGTTTATTCTATGAAGTATATTTCCATTTAAAATAGATTTTAATTCAGCTCCAATCGTATTTTATTAGTAGTCCATTAGTATTTGTTTTGATAATTTAAAAATATATTATATATTTTTTCAGATCAACTTATTTGAAACCACCATAGATGAATCAGAAAATATCATGCAAGAATTCCCTCATGGCATTCAACTGTGTCTCGTCTTTGATTTTGGTGAGTTGGTTTATTAAGTACTTGGTATATACAGAGTGTTTCAGGAGGAAAGTGCAATACTTCTCAGGCTGGTTCCTTACACCAAGTAGACAAAAAAGTTCCATGGAACCAACCCCCAAAAACGCTTTGTTACCGAGATAACAATAGCGGAAAATTGAGATTTCTCAAACAATATTAATTTTTCTAATTTTTGGAGGCTTCACTTAGGTTCTAAAATAGTCAATCCCTATGTAAAATTAACTGAGGAATTCAATGAAACCAGTTCCAAGTTTGTAACTTCAACGGTTATTGAGATAATTGGATAATTTTGCTAAAAAACGTCATTTTTCAACAATAAGGATTATAACTGGATAAGGAACCATAAATTTGTATTTTTTATTAATGGAAATTGAAGAGTCGGATTCTAAAGAAAGAGTTAAATGGCAGAGATTGTGTAAATCTTACCCAAATCTCAGAAATAGCGATCAAAAATCGCTACTAAATACAAATTTATCACTTGTGCTATGTTTTGTCAAATTTTGCGATTTTTGATCGCCATTTCTGAGATTTGGGTAAGATTTACACAATTGCAGCCATTCAACTTTCTCTTTAGAATCCGACTCTCTTCAACTTCCATGAATAAAATATATAAATTTATGATTCCTTATCCAGTTATAATATATTCCTTATTGTTGAAAAATGGCGATTTTTAAGCATATTTCTACCTATATCTCGATAACCGTTGAAGTTACAAACTTGAAACTTGTTTCATTGGATTTCTCAGCTAATTTTACATGGGAATTGATCATTTTAGAACCTTACTAAAGCCTCTAATAAAATTATAAAAATTAATATATTTTGAAAAATCTCAATTTTCCACCATTGTTATCTCGGTAACAAAGCGTTTTTGGGGGTTGGTCCCATGGAACTTTTTTGTCTACTTGGTGTAAGGAATCAGCCTCAGAAGTATTGCACATTCCTCCTGAAACAACCTGAATAGGTGAGACACGCACCTTCTCTCTGTGTATTTGCTGTATTGTCCATAACATGGTGTAAAAGTTCTTCGGTTCTCCTCAATCTTTTCTCCATTAAATCTACACGGTAGACAAGCTTCTCTATGGCACCTAGTAAATAAAGATCGGTCTCTGATACCTGAAAACAGATATAATTTATTATTTCTCGACTTTATTATGATTATTCGACACAATGAATGTATAAAAACACCACTTTTTTAAAACTCATAGCTCAATATTATTGAAACATTGAAATAATTCACATCAAAGTACCCTTTTTAAAATATTTTTATTTTAAAAAAGGGTCCTTTGATGTGAATTATTTTGAAGTTTCAATGGATACAGTAGCCCTAAAAAAGAATAAGTACTTAATATTATTGTTCAAGATAGAAGTTTGAATTATTAATATAGTCTGTCCAAGCAAAGAAGACATTCTGGCAAGATGTGAAAATGACTCAAGCTCGTCCAATATTGGTTCAAATATTATAAATTAGGTTTCAAATTGAAGATCAGAATGTTTCCTACCAATATTTGAAACCAATCTTTTTATCTTGAAATCAATATTGATAAACTGGAGTCATTTCCCCATGTTGTCAGAATGTTTCATATTTGCTTTGAGTTTTGACGGACTATAGCCTACTACTATAGGTACTTCTATAAATCTGTACAAGCAAAGAAGACCCTCTGGCAGGATGGGAAAATGACTCCAGCTCGCTCAATATTGGTTCAAATATAAGAGATTTCATCTCAAATTGTAGGAAACATTCTTTTCTACGATTTAAGACCAAACCTATTATTTTTGAACCAATATTGAACAAGCTGGAGTCATTTTCCCATCTTGCCAGAGGGTCTTCTCTGCTTGGACAGGTTATAGTAGGTAAGTTACTCAAATTTTCGGTTCAAATACTGAGACGTGATATTTGGATACAAATATAACTATATCAATTTAGAACAATAACTAATCTTCATCATCTAGGTCCAGATTAAAAATATTTAGGTCTAGTTATAATCTGTACATCTAGAGTCCACATCCACTGCCAGTACTGACTGTGACAGTAAAAAAATGTAAGTGGGTGGGGAAACCGGCAGTCCAAAATAGCTGTAAACTGGCAGACCGATCGTTGAACGATCGAACTGTCAGTTCGAACTGACAGTGAATGTAAACCCTAGGACATTCTCTACTCACCTCCTTATTATTGCTGACGTGGTTATGGTTGTTGTTAATGTTGTTGTTGTTATGTTGTGGTGGTTTAACCTGAGTGATGACTCTTTCGGGGAGAGTGACTGGTGTGATAGAGCCGTAGGCCTGCGGGTGTAGGCCCAGGGGCATCTTGATCACTTTGTTGTCCCTGAGAGAAATGTCCTCCAGCATTGAGGATAGCCATGACAGCTCAGGCATCTCTGGCATTAGGTCGTCATCTGATACATTTTTTGTAAAAAAATAATTAGATTAGTTTATTATCAAGAACTACCACAATAATTTCCCTTTATGGGAAGTTGTGGTTATGTCAGCTGTGGAACTTCTTCGGAACTCCCAACAAATAAGCCATTTATGATAATAATAATAATCAGATTAGTTGTTTAATATTGAAACCTTTTGAAATATTCATAAAAAATATGCATATAACTTTCTGTTTAGGAACCGTTTCACTGAACAATCAGATATACCTGAAATATTCATCAATATTCATTGTTTGGTTGCCATGGCAAAATTGTAACACGTTAATGTTTTGTGCTTCAAGTTTTTCTTAAATTCAAAAATTTTCGGGTTTCGATTAGTGATATTGACTTGTGCTTTGGTGTTTTTGGACCTTCTAAATTGAAAATAACCCTTCCGAATCAAATTAATTGTGAACATATTCAAGAAATTCAACCATGTTTCCTACTAAACAAGATTATGTCGGCGAGGTGGAACACCTTTGGGTCTCTCCACCAAATAAAGCCATAAGCTAATAATAATATTCATCTAGTCTATTTTTGAAACTTGGAAGTGAACTTTTATTAAAATTTAAAAAAATGTCAAGTGAGAATGTTTTTTGAAGTGCAAAATTGACCTTTTCCACCACTTTTATTGAAGTTATTTCTATTTATTAAATTTTTTAAATTAAAAACTGTACGTACCAGGTCTAAATCAATTGAAAATTACTAGTATTTCACGAAGTCTATGAGTGCCAATCATAATAATTATTGTATAATACGCTAATAATAATAAAAAAAAATTTTAATGATTATTAAACTTCATGATCTATTAATATTTTTAGACAGTAGTATAAATTGGTAGAGAGCAGTTTTGGGCACTAGCTTGTTGCGATCGCTGAGTATAAAATTGAATAAGTGATGATTGATTGAATAATTAGGAAATTATGTCCTCTATCATAAAATAGAGCCATGATTACTCAGGCAAGGGCGCATCATTTCCATGTAAATTTTGCAGAAGGAAAAAATTAAAATAGATGAATTGAAGTAGGCTAAGTCACTTGAGAAATCTTTAGAGTAAGTGTCGACCATATTGGATTATTTATTTTATAGATTTATTTTATTACAAATACAATATTAATGAATGAAAAAACATGTGGTAGTCCAAAAATTCTTCATCTCCAATTCGGATATAATCAAGTTTATTATTTTGATTATAACTCATAAGTCCAATGTAATTTTGATCAATCATTTGAAACACAGAAATTTACGTCTAATATGTTTCATTGGAAAGAAAATTCAGTTCTTCAAAAGATATGTATTTTTATTTATTCAAGAGAGATGGAGATATTCCACGGTATTTTGAAATTGTCAGCATATAATTAATAATTATTATGAATAATTTTCATAGTGCTGGTGTAATTCTTCTATGATAGAGTCTATCCAAGCAAAGAAGATCCCTAAGATGAGAAAATGACTCTAGTTCGGTCTATATTGGTTCGAAAAATATTGATTTGGTCTCAAATTGTAGATCAGAATGTTTCCTATAGCATTCAACGAATTTTCATCATCATGAAGTAACGTCTTCAAACCAATAAAAATAGCATTTCAGAAAATTCTACTTGAATTATTCATATTTTTATCATTTCGATGATAGAATATTTCAATAACAAAAGTTTAATACCTACTTTATACATAATTAATTATGCTTTAAAATAGGAATTCAATCAGCCTATTCATATTTTCATTATTTCAATTATAAATTATTTAAATGATTGAAATTTGATAATTCATTATTAATAAATTATGCTTCAAATATTCAAATACAGTAATCGTTTAATCAGTGAAAATAGTAAACACTTCCTCTGGATAATTGGATTTTCTTTTTAATGGCAAACAAAATTTATCTGGAGCAATGTAGCCTACAATATAGTAGGTTGATTTATACGATGAATCTCAGGCTGATTTGTTACACCATTCTCTATCTACTCTATTAAAGTATGCTACTCTTATATTGTCTTTTCTTACTTATAAATTTTTATAGGACATACCCCCACAAATGCTTTGTTACCGAGATATCCATGGCAAAAAAATCTTACACTTTCAAAAAATCTATATCTTTTTTATTTTTAGAGGCTATATGCGAAGAAGGTTACTTCCTTGCTTTATACCGGTATAGTACTAAAATTATCTTTTCTTTTATAGTCCAGTACGCAGAGGATTTTCACTTGTAGTATATTATAATTATTTATTCGAGAACCTAGAGGATAAATCGATATAGATACATGTATGGTATAGATATAGTACAAAGAATTATATAGTATAATAATTATAAGTATATAGTGTATTATAATTATATAGTATAAAGAATTCTGCTACTGAAAATATTCACAACAGAAATAAATAGCAAATGGGGATAAGTTGAATGTCTTTAGAATTAGGCCTATACAAAAAATTACTAAGTTTCAAACCTTATAAATTGCTCCTAACAGTCTTATGGTATTGCATTTTCTTATGTGAATAGGAGTGCATTGTTTCGTTTATCAACTGTAATTGCTCAGAAATCACATTATAGTTCAAAACTAGTCTTATATATTTATAGAGTTTTCTTTAGATGTTCAAATTATTTACTAAAGTGTATTTTAATTTTACCTGCACCGAGTGAGTCAGACAGAACTTGCAGAAGGAGAAACGTCAACACTATCCATATTTTTATCATTTTTATTCAATTAGGTACTTCAGTCACATTCCAATCGCCAGTCTGGAAAATATTGAAATTTACATAAATAATTGTTCATTTTCAACATGGTAGCAGAAATTCAGTTTTGAACAAATGAATGTTTCATCAAAATTGAATAGTTGAGTTCAAATGGAACTTGCACGTAAATTCAATTAAATATTTAACCGGCGTTAAAATGATGTCATCTAAGGGAATCAATGAACGAACCAGTGGTTGAAGCAATGCTTATCAAACGTTGATCAAATAATATAAATATATTTGAAGGAACTTTGATGTTGTCACAAATCCACTTAATTTCTAATACAATTATAAGAATTATGTTTTCAGAAACATGTTTTCATGTGCACTTTGCAGATGAAAACATGTTTCTGCATAATTTTCAAATTGTTTTAGAAATAAAGTGGATTTGTGGCAACATCAAAGTTCTTTCATTATGAAAAAATTCACTCAACAGATTTCATTAATTAGTTATGAATAATTGGTTTTGTGAAATCAATTCTTATACAACTGATCAAGCAGAGGTATTTTTATAGTTTTGAAAGTCCAGGGTTAAAACTTTAAAGGATTGTTTCAGAATGAAATGGGAAATAATATTGGAGGATATAATATTGTAATAATAGTAATATATACATTTTCAAACATTTTTGCTTCTATTAAAAATTAGGCATATTATTAAAATTGGACATTATTTGCCGATAAACACCACCTTTTTCTTTTTTTTTCAATGTATTAATAGTGCACCTAGTAAGAGACTAATAAGCCACCTTGTTCGTTAATAATTCAATTTTATACTAGTAATGATTTATTTATTAGAAAAATTCTTCTAATCTTATAATAATGACAGTGTATAGTCCTAAATATGGCCTACCATCCTAAGGAAAGTATAGATAATAGTCATTTCAGTCCTATGGATTTGAAATTAAAAACAACTTCTTCTCAGGTAGCCTAGATTGGGTATTGGAAAAAGTTTAGCCTATGCCTATGGATGAATAAATTTAATATTCTTACTTCTTTCTTAATACAAATCCACCAGAATAATATTATTATGGGGTTTAGCGTGAAAATTGAGCAGAATATGAATTTAAGTGTGGAATCCTACTCACAGATAGACCAAGTTACTGTATTATAAAAATGAGATAATTATTCAGATAAAATAGATATAAGTAGAAAGGTAAATAAATGTTGATAACTTAACCTTCTTATCTCTTTATCGTGAAAAACCCCAGCAAAATAATTGTGAATTTTAGCGTGAATATGAAGAAAAATATCGATTTTGCTCATTTTTTAATATGGGCCTACCACACTGTATTAAAAAATTGGATAAAATAGAATAAAGTTGAAAATTGAATAAATCATTATATATTATTAAACATACTTACCTCTTTTCCAACACAAATCCAGTCAAAATAATTACAAATTTCAGCGTGGATATGAAGCAGAATATAGAATTTTGCTTATTTTTTAATATGCCACTCTGTATTAAAAAATTGTATAAATTAGATAAAAGTAGAAAATTGAATAAATAATTATTATATAATAAAACATTCTTACCTCTTTTCCAACACAAATCCAGTCAAAATAATTACAAATTTTAGCGTGAATATGAAGCAGAATATCGAATTTTGCTTTCAATCTCACTACACGTTTATCAGATACTGAACGAAAGTGTCACACTTATGCTATGTCCGGTATAGTCTGTCCAAGCAAAGAAGACATTCTGGCAAGATGGGAAAATGACTCCAGCTCGGTCAATATAGATTCAAAAATGATCAATTTGGTCTCAAATTGTAGAGCAGAATGTTTTATACAATTTTAGACTAAAATTGCTATTTTAGAACCAATATTGACCGAGCTGGAGTCATTTTCCCGTCTTACCAGAATGTATTTTTTGCTTGGATAGACTGTATCTGAACCATGAAACTGTCGCGTCTATTTTCGTATAGGTAACAGATCCGCTCAGTAACAAATATTTATTTATTTATTTATTTATAAACTAATGTAAATACTTTTCAAAACTCAATGTGGATTGGAGGAAATAGATTATATATCCTTAAAAAATATAGAATGTTTTCTTACAAAATTCGTGTCTAGTTTAGTGCGTAATTTATTATATGTTCGAACTCAATGTGTATTGGAGAAACTAAATAACATTGAGGAATAAAATTACCTTAAAAAATATATAGGCTATATCCTCACAAAACCCGTGTATAGTTCAGTGTATTGTAATAGATGTTCACTCACAGACTCTCCGCAGACTACTGACAGACGAAAGAGAAAGGGAATCTGAGATACCTGTGATTGGAAAGTTGTCTTCACTGAGTCATCTCTGGAGGGAGTACCTAGCTATTTTCCAATTTAAATTACTCTCTTAACGTTCGGGTTTTGTCATCTATCAGTCACTCTGAGATTTTGGATTGATTATAAATTTTCTTCTTTTTCTGTGCTTTTGGATCCATTATAAATTGACTTATTTTTCGAACTCCTATTTTCATTTACCAGCATTAAGCCAAATTTACTAGCCGCCTTCCAATTCAAATTGCTCTCTTGTAATCTGTATTTTATCATCTTATCTGTCAGTTACTCTGGACTTTTTAATTGATTGATTTGGATCTTTTTATTCAAACTCCTATTTTTTATTTACAAGCAGTTAATCACATTTACTATCTTCCAATTTAAATTACTCTCTTGCACAATTATTGAGGTCTTTGTAGCTGGGATTTCATCAATTGTCAGTCGTAACTCTAAGTATTTCGATTGATTCAAACTTCCTTTTTTAAATTCCTGTTTTCATTTACAAGCAGTAAGTCAAATTTACTAGCCGTCTACCACATTTAAATTACTCTCTTTTCGTTCAGATTTCATTATCTGTCAGCTACTCAGGGCTTTTGGATTGATTGAAATATTGATTATTTTTTCCCAAACTCTTATATATTTTTATTTACTTCTATTATTAAGTCAAACCTACTAGCCGTCCTCTAATTCAAATTGCTCTTTTGTCATTCAAATTCTATTATCTGTTATTAAAGGATTCTTGTAAGGATTCATATAATATTCATCTATGTCATTATAAAATATTTATTTCATTTATTCCATAATACAATCACATAATCAAATTGAAATGATTTTGGAGATAAAAACAGGGTTTGCTCTTATCGTTAATGAATATTTATCAACGATTAGAACTCATATAATATTTCTACAATACTCTTATTCCATTTGAATTCATTTTCATGATGTATTCAGGAACCTCCCAGATGAATGAATTCATTCTCACTTCACTTTCAATGTTATTGAAAAGTCTACTCCTTGTATAGTCTGTCCAAGCAAAGAAGACCATTTGCCAAGATGGGTAAAATGACTCCAGGTTGGTCAATATTTGTTAAAAAATAAGAAAGTTGGTGTCAAATAGTACAAAACACTCTGCTGAACACTTAAAGACCAAATGTATAATTTTTGAACCAATATTGATAGAGCTGGAGTCATTTTCCCACCTTGCCAGAATGTCTTCTTTGCTTGGACAGACTTTAACCTCCTGACGACCTGCCTTGCGACATAAATAGCATCATTTTGAATCTTGGTTTTACCAGATGAGTCATAGTAACACTGAGTCCTTATAACACTGGATCTCACACTCAGTCATTATGGAAGTTCTCAAAATTCAAAGGAAATATCTTTGCTTGTTCTTCAAGTAGAGAAAGTACCCAGAAAGACCTGAAAACTCTGACACCAGACATTAGCCAGGAAGGTCACACGGTATTATTATTATATTCGTCGAGAAAAATCGTCCCCCTAAATCTAACAACTATCCAATTATATTTCTTCAATTTATATTTATTTCTTACTTATATTTCTTTTCAAACTAATTTATTAAAAATTATTCTATAATTAGAAGTTTTACCCTAGCTCCTTGAAATATTCATACTACTATACGCAAAGCCCAACTATCAAGAGTCACTGGCGGCTCGTGCCGACGAAACAGGTGTAGTCCTGTACAGTAAAAGATACGGGCACTTCACCTGTTTCGTGGGCACGAGCCGCCAGTGCAAAAGTATAGCATTTTCAAAGTATTAACTGTCCAAAAATGCATGCAAAAGTTAGTCAACAGGAATAGATATATTAGAAATTAAAGACATCTCAAAAACCATCATGAAAGTTTTTAGTAGTTATGAACGTATTAACTAAATAAACAGCGTTCGTACAATTACAACAATATCATCTCTAAAAAATCACAATATCCGCTCTAATATTGATATTTACATTTATCAATCACCACAACATCATCTTTGAAAAAATCACGATATCAGCTTTAATATCAATATCAAAATTTAACAATTACCACAATATCATCTTTACAAAAATTAAAAGATCAAAATATCACCTTCAATATTACTTTAAAACTTCACAGAAAGTGAAATGAGAAAACCTTTCATTTCCCACAATCAATGATTCAACATAAATCGAACTGTTGATAAAAATACATCAAACTCGCATTATTGTGTGAAAAATGTATGTATTATTCTCAATATTGCGCGAAAAATTCTCAGTGTAAGACTCTTTCACTGTCGAAAGTGTTTTCTTTCCTACTTATTCTCCGTTATCACTCATTTCCATTTTCATTTCATTATTTCTCTTTCCCAGAAATTTTTTTCACGCCTGTCAGTCTTTTCCTCCTTTTTATTCTCTCTTCTTCTCAGTTTTTCTCATTTTCGCTTCATTTCTTTTTCTGGGTCAAGTTTAGAGCACAGACTAGGTCAGCAAGAAAGCGGATATTCGGTTATTGCTCGAGCAAGTTGAGAAGACACGCCGTTACAATATAAAGTGTACTGTGATGGCGTATCTTCTCAGCTTACGCAAACTGTATCAGTCAGTAATTGACAGAATTGCACGGTTTTAACAAGCTTGAAACTACTTCGAATGTGATATAAATTGGAATAGGAGAAGACACGCCGTTACAATACACTTTACACTGTAACGGCGTGTCTTCTTAGCTTACGCAAAGCATCATTAATATGCTACAAATTGGGAATTGCATGATTTACGTAGAATCGTTACTTTTTCAAATTTCTCCCAATACGGACGCTACAGTGGTCTGTCCAAGCAAAGAAGACTCTCTGGCAAGATGAGAAATTGAGTCCAGCTCGGTCAATATTGGTTCAAAAATTACTGATTTAGTCTCAATCGTAGGAAACATTCTGATCTACAATTTGAGACCAAATCGATATTTTTGAACCAATATTGACCGAGCTGGACTCAATTTCTCATCTTGCCAGAGAGTCTTCTTGTTCTCACATCTTGTCAGAGGGTCTTTTTTGCTTCGACAGACTATACCTCGTTTACCCTGTTATTATATGTATAATAAATCAATAATTAATACTGTATATGTGAGAAAAAATAAACTTATTCAAAGGGTAGGCCTAAAATGTTCAAATAATTGAAATCAAAGTACCCTTTTGAAAATATTTTTATTTTGCATAACATGTTTCGGCGTTTTTTTTTTGTTTTTCATTAACAAAAAACATTCTAATAACTACAGTAGCCCTGAGAAAAAATAAGTATTATAAAAATGTAGGCCTACTTTGATACATTATTAATTCATTAGGTTACTACTTCGTTTGATACCAATTGTAAATAAATTTTTGATTCAGCCTTTCTATCCATCAAGAACAAGATTAAAAAATCAGGCATAAACTATCGAACATCTGTAGATTTCTCCATACACAACGGAACAAATTAATAACCCCCTATTCATTACTCAAAAAAGAAATTCACAATACTTGTTGAGTAGTTATAAGTTATATTGTGATAGTTATCCATATTATATGAAAAGGCAATATATTGTCAAACCACAGATTTATAACGAATCGAGATACCGGTTTGGGTTGCTCACCATTATGAATTTCTAGCACTGGCGGCTCGTGCCCACGAAACAGGTGAAGTGCTGTACATTAAAAGATACGAGCACTTCACCTGTTTCGTGGGTTCAAGCCGCCAGTGATTTCTAGTGAACTAAAGCTCAGATTGAAGAGAAGCAGTATCTATTCTAACGGCCAAGCACCGCTATTGGTAGATGCTTGAACCAGTCACATTGCAATGCTAGCCCAATGGCAGACGTTCACTGTGATTGGTTCAAGCACTACCAATAGCGGTGCTTGAACCTTAGAATAAATAATACTGCTGCTCTGTAATCCTTGTACCATATAAAATAATAATTTAGGTAAGGGAAAACAATAAAGGTTGTCAGATCCACAAAGATCATTCAAAATAACAAGTTAAAGCCAAGGGAATTTGATATCGTTGATTATGAAACAAGATATGGTATTTTAAATAAACTTTGTGGATCTGACAACCTTTGTTCTCACTTGACTTACCTAAATTATGGATAAGTTCCACAACATCTCTGATAGAAGTGTAAATTTTATTAAAATGATAATGTTGTATTCTAATAATATATTGTATTCTAAGCATGAATACTGGTCTTAGTCTTAGGTCCAAGACTGTTGTAAACCAGAGAGAAAGCATAATAGCTTGTGAGTTTGAAACCTAATGCAATGGCATGGCTGTTTTTCGCCTCATCAATCACCTTCGCATTCAACATCCATTACCCACGCACAAGCTAAAAATGCCTATGTGGGCATCACCACAATAAAAAAATATATATATATAATTCTCTATATTAAAAAAAGTTCTTGTTGAAAATAGCAGTTACTTGTGTGCTGCAATTTCTAGTTTAGAGGAGCTTCGTAACTACTAAGGAGCTATAAAGACTTTCTATAAAGTATATAGTATAAAGCTATAAAGTATTTCTAGAGCCCTAGTAACAACCACTGGAGAGCATAGTTTGTAATAAAATTGTGATGGTGATAACAAACACAATATTTTTTCCAGATTGTAGCAGCTACAAATAACAGTTCCAGTTGAGTGTAGCAGTTACTCGCGTGCTGCAATTCCGAGGTTAGGATAGTGAATATTGAAAGATTTTCTCTTTATATTCACTGGTTAGGAGCTTGTTAACGGTTATAACAATATTATAATACGACTATAAAACATAGTTTGTGAGTGTGATAACTAACAAAACGCTCTTCCCAAATTGTAGTAGTTACAAATAACAGTTCCAGTCGAGTGTAGCAGTTACTCACGTGCCGCAATTCTGAGGTTAGGACGGGTGTATACAAGGATTCCGAATATGACTATAAAACATAGGTTGGGAGTCTGATAACTAACAAAATGCTTTTTCCAGATCGTAGCAGTTACAAATAACAGTTCCATTTGAATGTAGCAGTTACTCACTTGCATAATTTCAAGGCCATGACAGTGAAAACTGAACTTTAAAACTTAGGGCTATTTAGAATAGTTGAAAAATAAATGAAAATCAAACACCCTTTTAAAAAACATTTAAATTATTAAAACACAGACATGTTTCGGCACATTAGGCCATAATCAATGTGGACAAAATAATAATTATTTGATTATTAATTAATATTATAATCTATGTGGACAAAATAACAATTATTATTTTGTTCACATTGATGATGGCCTGATGTGCCAAAACATGTCTGTGTTTCAATAATTTTAAAGTTTTTTAAAAGGGTGTTTGATTTCCATTTATTTTTCAACCATGACAGTGAATATGAAGAGATAGCTTATTCTCTTTATATTCACTGGTTAGAAGCTTGGTAACGGTTATAAAAACTATATAATACGACTATAAAACATAGGCTGTGACCAACAAAAGGCTTTCCCCAAATCGTAGCAGTTACAAATAACAGTTCCAGTTCAAAGTAGCAGTTACTTGTTTATCTAGTGTTTTAGGTTAGAAGCTTGATAACGGTTTTTACGACGTTTTAATTCAAGTGAATACGACTAGAAAGCATTGGGTGGGAGTGTAATAACTTACACAGTACTAAGAAATGAATTTAAGAGAGTTCCATCCTTCTCTGTTGTTTCATGCTTTCTCCACATCGTAGCAGTTACACAAAACAGTTCCAGCTAAAAGTAGCAGTTACTCATGTGCCGCTTGTTTGAGGTTAGGAGTGAGATAACTGCTATAACGACGCGCGATTGAAAACACGTCAAATATCGATTACTTAGTTCCCGCTGTGACCATCTACACGGAGCAACAACACAGCGTGCTTGTAACCAAGCTGCACAGTATGTGCTTAGTGCTTACTGCTTGCTAAGACCCAGTCTGCGTGTAATAAGCACGTCTGGTGGTGAAGTAAGACTTCGTGGTGAAATATTGTATCGGTGAATTGAAAATAGGGTAGTCTTTCTCACAAAATAATCAATAAATCAATCATCATTCAAGTGCAAAAAGTGTTAATTTCATAAAAAATTCACCGTGATAAGAGTTTGAGTAAAAGAAAATTGTAACTCAAAATTGAACTATTACCGAATTGGCTATTTCTTTCAATAGTAGAAGAATATTTAATTTGAAAATTGAAAGGATACCGAGTAGACTATTTCTTCCAAAGTAGGATACCTATTTGCTGTAGGAAATAACATAAATTTGCTGATTGAAATTCGGAGTGAAAGTATATTGAATCTGTGAACTACAAGTATAGAATCTCTTTTAAAAGTAAATTTTGTAGAAAGTCGTGTTTTTGGACTCGAAATTTGTGTACCGTACTCTACTTTGAGTATATTTTTCCAAATAAATATCAAATTTGTGGTTAGCAGTTTTGGATTTAAATCTTGTTAGTGATCTGTGTGTTGGAAAAAATTGTTTGATAAGAAAAAACTCAATATTATTCGTTTCATACAGCTTCTGAACAGGATTTAATTAGAGACAAGGTAAGGTATAGTAGTAGGATAAGAAGTATCAATTCAATTTATGGAGTAAAAAGTCTATTTTATTATAGGTCTATCGCATATATGAAGTTTGAGAACTATTGAATATTTCGTGTATCAGATTATATGAAACCCGTATGTTCAGATTTTTAACCCTTAATTAGTGATGTGATGTTTCCCATAAGCCAGAAATTTTTATTTTAAATGAAAAGACAAGGTGTTTGTCGAACCACTAATTTATTAAAAAAATAGAGATACCGGTTTCGGTTGTTACACCATTATCACATTATCTGGTAAACTTAAAATCATCAATATACTTCTTGAGTGATTTTGAAGGTGATATTGTGGTAGTTATCCATATCAAATTATTAAATTGAAAGACTAGATATTGTCAAAACGCTGATTTATTAAAAATCGAGATACTGGTCTCGGTTGCTACACCATTATCAATCTCTGGTATACTGTTTAGCCTACCACATATTGATGATGGGCAAGATTCTTAGACACAGAGATTCTTAGACAAGATTCTGTGTCTAAGAATTTTGGATAATGGGGTCATTAATAGTGTAAGCCTATCATACACCATCTCACCGTTGACATATTAATTTATTTTTTTCTGTTGATAACTGAACATTATCTGTTAATAAAACTCATCTTTCGGAGAGAGACGATAAGCCGTCGGTCCCGACTTCCTTTAAAAAATTAATCGTGTATCATCACCATCCTTCTCATTACCCACGCACTTGTCAAGAAGTCCAGGTGGGCATCACCATATAATTATAGATTACTCTATATTCCAATTTTCTTTGTCATCATCCTCGCAAAAAATAAACAAGAAAACTACATGAACAGTCTCATAGAATGATAATAGAAAATATGTTGTATGATGATGATGATGAAGAAGGATCGATTTTAATTCTTGATTAATTGATTATAATAACAATAATCTCTATATATAAAAGCGAAATGGCACTGATTCATTCATTCATTCATACACTCATCAGCAAAACTAAAAATCTACCGAACCGAATGCGTTCAAATTTGGTAGACATGTTCAGTAGGACTGTTAGATGCGTACTAAGAAAGGATTTAGAAATTTTCATAAGGATACCCCAAATATTTGAGTTTTTCTACAGTTTTTCGGCGTTTTCTTATTTTTTTCGAGAACCATTCGGTAGAAAATGTTCAAATTTTGTGGAGAGTTCGTCTTAGATCTAGAAATGTTGTGCTAGAAAATTTTTGAAATCCTTTCGGGGTTACGCTAGTAATCAGTTTTCAAAATTGTAGATGTATTGCGGGTTGCATATCTTCCGCCTTGATACGACCAATCCCTACTGTAAATTTAATGGTTCAGCGGAATTAATGATGAACTAGCCTAATTTGAAGTTCAAGTTTCAAACTATGTCCGATATACTTCCCAAGGTTACGCTCAATATTAGCGTTTTACTATTATTCGGAGTTTTTCTTTGATTTTTCGAGAATTATTTGGCAGAAAATGTTAAGATTTTATAAACAGATCCAGATCAAATTAGGTCTAGAAATACAGGGTGTTTCAGGAGGAATGTGTAATACTTCTCAGGCTGATTCCTTACACCAAGTAGACAAAAAAGTTCCATGGGACCAACCCCCAAAAACGCTTTGTTACCGAGATAACAATGGCGGAAAATTGAGATTTTTCAAAATATATTAATTTTTCTAATTTTTTAGAGGCTCTAGTAAGGTTCTAAAATAATGAATTCCTATGTAAAATTAGCTGAGGAATTCAAGAAACCAATTCCAAGTCTGTAACTTAAACGGTTATTGAGATAATTGGAAAAATATGCAAAAAAACGCCATTTTTCAACAATAAGGTTTATAACTGGATAAGGAATCATAAAATTGTATTTTTTATTAATGGAAGTTGAAGAGAGCCGGATTCTAAAGAAAAAGTTAAATGGCGGCGATTGTGTAAATCTTACCCAAATCTCAGAAATAGCGATCAAAAATCGCAAAATCGCTACTAAATACAAATTTAACACTTGTGCTATGTTTTGTCGAATTTTGCGATTTTTGATCGCTATTTCTGAGATTTGGGTAAGATTTAAACAATCGCTGCCATTTAACTTTTTCTTCAAAATCCAATTCTCTTCAACTTCCATTAATGAAAAATACAAATTTATGATTCCTTATCCATTTATAACCCTTATTGTTGAAAAATTGCGTTTTTTGAGCATATTTTTTTAATTATCTCAATAACTGTTGGAGTTACAGACTCCAGACTGGTTTCATTGAATTCCTCAGCTAATTTTGCATAGGAATTGATTATTTCAGAACCTCAGTAAAGCCTCTAAAAAATTAGAAAAATAAATATTTTTTGAAAGATCTCAATTTTCCGCCATTGTTATCTCGGTAACAAAGCGTTTTTGGGGGTTGGTCCCATGGAACTTTTTTGTCTACTTGGTGTAAGGAATCAGCCTGAGAAGTATTGCACATTCCTCCTGAAACACCCTGTATTGTGTTTGATAAATTTTGAAACCCTTCCGAGGTTACGCCTGTTACAAGGTTTTCCAATGTTTGGAATCTACACTTTTGTTTATTTCACGGAAACTACTGAACTAAATACGTTCAAATCATATACCCAGGTTGAGCTGAAGTAATAGAACTATTAATTCAGAACGATTACCCAAAAGAACCCTCTTAAGTGATATGATGATCAAAGCAAAGCATCCGAATGCAATGTGCAGGCGAGCAAATCGATAGCATGTTTGACTCACACTGACGATACTGTCGGGGGTCCAGGGGCGGAGCCCCTGGCTAGGCAGAGAAGGCGAGCGAAGCGAGCGGCTAGTTACATCATAATAATGATGATGATAAGGTGACAACCATATTGGGTCAATGAAGATTTTACTAGCCTATAATAATTATCACTATTCACAATAGGCTATCTCTTCATTATTTGTCTGATTGTGCTAAGCTTCAATAATTTTCTCGGAACCAGTAGCTGAATCAATTTCGCATAATGTTGTCCCATTTACAGCCGGAAGATTGTCGATAATATTCCAATTTCTTATTATTCAAATATATGCCATTTACTATCGCTCAATACTTCCTGTTCCTTTCCTCATCCATTTTACATTTCAAACCGATTCAAAGCACAATACAACTGCAATACCACTCATTATCATATTTTTTTCCTTCTATCAATATTTATTTATTTATTGGAACATATACATTTATACTAGCTGCAGGCTCGCTTCGCTCGCCTTCTCCGCCTGACAGTATCAGCAGTGTCAGTGAGTGAAACAAGCTCGCTTCGTTCGCCTGCAAAACCTCTGTCAGTGTCAGCTGAGATTAAAAGGCTCGCTCCGCTCTGAATAGATTTGCTTTGATCATCATTCATCACTTAACAGGGTTCTTTTGGGTAATCGTTCTGAATCAGAGTTGTTCTATTACCTCAGCTCAACCTGGTATATGAAGACAGCTCGTTGACTGTCCTGAGAGAGGCAGCTGAGAATCGATGACAGTCATTCGTCAACAGCCTAAACTTTTGGACCCATTATTGTCAATTTCACCGTTAGACAAGTACGGTATGCAACGAGTTAACTTATACGAGAAGTTAGTTATCATAACCATTATAGTCTGTCCAATCAACGAAGACATTCTTTCAAGATCGGAAAATGATTCCAGCTCGGTCAATATTTGTTCAAAAATTATTAATCTAGTCTCAAATTTTAGAACAGAATGATTTTCTAAATTTTGAGACTAAATTTGAAACTTTGAAACCAATATTGACCGAGCTGGAGTCATTTTTTCATTATGCCAGAATGTCTTCTTCGCTTGGACAGACTTTAGGCACAGTATGTAACTCGTCTATGTCGAATTTTATTTACTCAGCTGTTCACGCATATACAGCTCGCTCCATTGAAATTGGCGGTTGTGAATAGCTGAAAATTGAAGCTCAATTCTGTCAGGAAAGTCAGCGAGCGATCTTTGAGAGCGTATCTAGTAGAGAACTACCTCTGCAAACCCTTTTCGCTTTCGCAGACCGCTTCAGACTGTCCTGACAGAGCTGAGCATAAAAAATAGACGTTCATCAACCGCCAGGTTTTTTGGAGTCAGCTGTGAAAAAGTTGAAGGCCGCAGCGTCCCAGATTCATTACAAGTTTTTCTAATCAAACCACAAAGGCGGAAATCGCTCAGGCTAACAACGAATATAAGGGCGATAATTACAATGGTTATTTGAATTGGATTATGATATTTGTGATGAATATTAACTGCTGTACAAATTCATACATAGGTTGGTAAAGAATTAAGTTTTAGATTCTTCTTCTAAAATTGAAATGAAATGGGCCAATAGTACTGAAACCTGTAATAGACTTATTACTAGCAAAAGTGGAAAACGAAGTAATCATATTTCATTTTCACTATTGGAAATTGAACTTGAAATAGAAATTAGTATAGTGGGATTAAGTTATATTGAAAAATTTATATGGAGCAACTTAATATTCCTTTACAATTTCAATCCATTTGACTTCGGAAATTCAGAAATGTATTAAAATTGATGTAGGCTACTTACTCTTCCAACATGAATTTGAACTCTTTCAATATTTTCAGAATAATATTGTAAATTTTAAAATAGAAAAATTCTATATGTTGCCCTTTCTCAAGCTTTAAACGTAGCCTACTGCTGAATGGTCACATAGAAGGTAGATGGAATATTATTCATTGAAGATACAGCATCACACTGCCGCCTCTTGCGCACGAAACAGGTGAAATGCCCGTCTATTTTAATGTACAGCACTTCACCTGTTTCGTGAGCACGTGCCGCCAGTGCAGCGTCAATAATAGAAAAAAATTTAGTTCGTAGTATAATGTTGATAATAATTATCTACAGTACTACTCTGTCCAAACAAAGAAGACATCCTGGCAAGATGGGAAAACCAATCAATCTCGGTCAGTATTACTTCAAAAATTAATGATTTGGTCTCAATCGTAGGAAACATTCTGATCTACAATTCGAGACCAAATAAATTTGGTCTCAAATCACTGGAAACATTCTATTCTACAATTTGAGACCAAATTTGTAATTTTTTTACCAATATTACGGAGATTGAGTCAGTTTCTCATCTTTCAGAATGTCTTCTTGGCTTGTATAGACTTTTATCTAATCATCATTGAACCATCCAGCAGCGGCCGCAGATTCTGAGCGGAGCTCGATTCCCCGATATTTAGTTTTGAAAATGAACTAATTCAACAGTGATACTATTGCTTTACAGTTCACTTGTGAACTTTCTTCGTGTGATTGACCCTTTAGAATGCTTGAAGAAATTCGAACTCGAATAGCAATTATTATTTGAACAGCTGGCAAGTCGAATTATTCATTTGGTCGTTACTTTCCAATACCAAGAGGAGAGATGAAGAAGAAGAAGAAGAAGAAGAAGAAGAAGAAGAAGAAGAAGAAGAAGAAGAAGAGAAGAAGAAGAAGAAGAAGAAGAAGAAGAAGAAGAAGAAGAAGAAGAAGAAGAAGAAGAAGAAGAAGAAGAAGAAGAAGAAGAAGAAGAAGAAGCATAAGTATGGGAGAAGAAGATAGTGAATGATAGATAATCAGCGTTATGTTGTGAGAAAGATACACCATCCACCATTTTCTTGCCAGCAGCCATTTTCTGAGGAAGAACTCATCAAACACGGTCAACCAATCAGGAAAGAGCAGGTGGGGCATGAAGGCGTGTTCAAGTCAAATGTGAAACATCACCCGGCAACTGCTGCCATCTACGGGATCTACTGGTCAAATTCGGAAACTTTTCGAACCGATGTCGTCGGCCATTCAAAGCGTAGGCGGAGCTTGGAGGCGTGTCCAATGGAAGTCGGAGAAAGTCACCCTATTGCTACTGCCATCTGCTGGCTGGGTTCGGAACTATTTCGTATGTTTTTGTAAAGAGAGTTGGGAAGGACAGCGGAAATGTCTGCAATCTTGGACTTTATTGTGATTTAGTTTCCGATTTTTTGTCAAAACATGTATATTTCCAGTGAAATGCAAGATTTCTATTGGATAAATTCCAATATTTCTCTCGTGAATAATTTAGAACCTTTCTTTCTGATATGCTTTCAAGCAGTCAAATGACAAGAAAATCACTTTATCATTGAAAATTGAAATTTGGTTGAAAAATGTTTCCCTGAATGGAATGGAGAGAGAAAAGAGGAGAAGGAGAAGAAGAGCAAAAGAAGCTGAACAAAATAAAGAAGAGGAATGATAATTGGGAAATAAAAATGAGGAAACTATAATAAATGTAATGGAGAGAGGAGGAAACCCTAAGCTAAAGGAAAACCAGGTTCAATCGAAAGCAGAAGGCAATAGAAATGGAGAAGATGATGGAAGAAGAAAAGGGAGAAATAATAATGCGAGTGGAGAGAGAAGAAGATATCGAGGAGTAGGAGGAGTAGAAGAAGAAGGAGAAGAAGCGAAATAATAAGACCGAGAAAAATAGGAATAATATGAAGAAGATCGATGAAGATGAAGAAGGAGAAGAAGAAGAGAAGAAGAAGAAGAAGAAAGAGGAGGAGAAGAAGAACAATAACAAGAACAAGAATAGGAGAAAAAGAATAGAATGAGAAAAAGAAAAAGAATAGGAGAAAGAGATGAATAATGCTCATGAATAATGATGAATAATGCTCTTTGTTACTTCTTCTTCTTCAGATAGAAGAAGAGAAAGAAAGAGATAAAAAATAAAAGACAAGAAATAAAAATATAGAAGAAGACGAAGAAAAAAAGAAGAAGAAATACAGCTAAAGAAGCTTAATAATAAAACGGGCGAAAGAGAAAGAATATGAAGAAGATCAATAAGAATAAGTTGAACGTGATGAAAATGAAAAAGCAGATAGAAGAAAAACAGCGTAAAGATCGAAGTTTTCTTCTTACTAATTTAGAGTTTTGACGCTTTCAAGTTCTATTATAAACTATCCAAGCAAATAAGACATTCTGGCAAGATGAGAAAATGACTCCAGCTCGGTCAATATTGGTTCAAAAATTATAACTTTTCGTCTCAAACTGTAGAACAGAATGTTTCTCACAATTTGAGACCAAATTCATAATATTTGAACCAATATTGAACGGTCTGGATCCATTTTCCTATCTTGCCAGAATGTCTTCTTTGCTTGGTCAGACTGTAACACCTTGGAACAGAGTGGTGTCTTTCCCATGCATAATAATATGATGAACCTTGGTCAAAATTCGTCATAATAGATAATTCACAATAGAGTTAACACCTTGGAAGAGGTTTTTGTGCCATTCATAATCAACAGAGTTTTAAAGGAATCGATTTTCTTGACAGATTGATGAGTTGAATAATAAATTGTCTGAGTATTGTCGTATTGTGCCAATATGAGCCTTGAACTTGTGCGAAAGTAAGTATAATTATTATAGTGGAAAGGGTTATAATTAGATGAGAATACTCAGCTCATGTAGAAAACTGAAGGGTGTTTTTTAAGAGGTATAGAACTTTAAGTTGGCATTACTGTTTAAGATGGTGACCGATTCAATATTTGACAAGTTATTTATTATCAGTTTGGTTTGGCAATTCATCATTAATAGGCTCATGCCTGAACAACGCTTGCAAATAGCGCAATATTATTTCGAAAATTATAATTCTGTGAGGAATACGTATCTCTCACTACGTCCATTTTATCATCAACAAAATCGTCTATCAGAGCAGTTAACTCGATAAACCATTGAACGTTTCCGCACCACGTTCACTCTTTATGATAACTCGCATCCCCAGAGACGCCGTACGGTGCAGAAGACGCTATTGCTATACTGTAAGTTGGAGCGTAGCATTGAGGAAAACGCGAATGAGCCATTCGCCATTGAGGACAGGAATTGGATCTGTGTCCATCCACTTTATGGAAGATTTTGCGGAAGGATTTTGGTTTGCGTGCTTACAAAATTCAACTCTTGCAAGAATTGGAGCCAAACGATCATCAAGCATGGGCCATGGCATAGATTTGTAAAATGGGCTCAAAACTAGATAGCCATTGTTCCGGATTTTCATAAGGGAATTTTGTTTAGCGAGGAAGCGCGCTTCTGGTTGAATGGCTACATTAACAAACAAAACTGTCGCATTTGAAGTGAAGTGAATGTCAAAACACCTTTACATCCAGAAAAACTGACTGTTTGGTGCGCTTTATGGAATGGGCTGGTGTAATCGGACATAAATGTTAGGAAAAGTAATAGAAAATTAGATATCCAAATTGGACTATATCCGAGCCAGCCTTGACGGTCATATGCCATACATAATTTTTAAAATGTAATGCCACAAGATAATCTTTCAAATAAAAAAAATTCTTGTGAAAAAAATTACATTATTGTTTTATTGCATTTTAGATTTCTATATGACATTTCTATTTCGACATATAACCTACATCTTAAACCTTCATCATCACTCATTCATCCTTTGCTTAAAATACTTGGAAACCAAGTCGCAATTGTAAAGAAAGAATAAAGAATATACCTCTAAAAAAACACCCGTTACATTTTATCAATCGTACTTGATGAATCAATTGATAGATAAAATCAAATAAATCAAATACCCAAGTATTATTTTTACACACGGGTAGAAAAAGGGTATTTGATTCATTTAATTTTATGTATCAATTATTACAAATAGCCCAAAGTTTTAAGTTTAATTTTCAAATAATGGTTGATGAATCAATTACAGTATATACAAATTTTTCAAAATAAGTTTGATTGAATGTAATGATATTACGATTTTCACCTGAAAAACCATGAAATGATATTGAATCGTTGTTATTATTATAGATCAATCATTGATATTATTGTGACGTCGGGGAGTGGTCCGCATGAGCATATCAAGTTGAGGGCAGCCTCAGCAAACTTTTTCGCTGTTACAGACAGCTTTCAGACTGTTCTGAATGAGCTGATTATTAATAGGAGTCATTTTCCAACCACCTTAGTTTTGGCGCCTGCTAAATCAGTGGTGAATAGGCTACATAAAGAACATGCAAATATTATTGATTATTTTAGGAAATATGATTACCACTGGCGGCTCGTGCCCACGAAACAGGTGAAGTGCTCGTACCTTTTACTGTACAGCACTTCACCCGTTTCGTGGGCACGAGCCGCCAGTGAAATTACCTGTATTAGCGTGAAAATATCAAGAACAGATCATATTCTTTACTCTCTGGATCCAAAGAATAAATAACATGAATGATCCAGGTGCCAAATATTGTGCAAGAGACTGAAAATGTGAGAATTATACTATCACATCCCCGCTACCACCTTTCATCGAGCACCTATAGATCTGTATGTAGAAGTGGTGCATGGGGGAGGGGTGGTGACAATGAGGTGAAGATGCTCTGTGAATACAAATCACGTGATTGTCGATCCCATGTGGCATTTTGCATGGCGGTCAGGGAATGAGGTTTATGTTTCAAATCCTCGACAATAGGTAGGTGCAATAAAACGCCATACTGACATAACTGATCCTTTAATCCTGAATTATATTGGTGGATCAACTGTCTACAGCTGTTTCTTCTACGATGTGAGATTCTAAAGTGATACCATGTTGATGTAGTCTCTCCAAGCAAAGAAGACATTATGGCAAGATAGGAAAATGACTCAAGCTCGATCAATATTGGTTCAAAAATTATGAATTTGGTCTCAAATTGTAGGTGGCAAGATGGGAAAATGACTGCAGCTCCGTCAATATTGGTTCAAAAATTATGAATTTGGTCTCAAATTGTAGGTGGCAAGATAAGAAAATGACTGCAGCTCGATCAATATTGGTTCAGAAATTATGAACTTGGACTCAAATTGTATGTGGCAAGATGGGAAAATGACTCCAGCTCGATCAATATTGGTTCAGAAATTATGAACTTGGACTCAAATTGTATGTGGCAAGATGGGAAAATGACTCCAACTCGATTAATATTGGTTCAAAAATTATGAATTTGGTCTCAAATTGTAGGAAGCATTCTGATCTACAATTTTAGACCAAATCAATATTTATTGAATCAATATTGACCGAGCTGGAGTCATTTTCTCATCTTGTCAGAGGGTCTTATTTGCTTGGACAGACTATACCCAACATAGGGTATGTGGAGCATGTGAGTGTATGCCCCATTGAATATTAATATGTAGGTCACCGGGACATAGGCTGCCTTGAACTGGCGTTGTCACCAGACCGTGTCCATGGTCGATTTTATATGCTGCTCCGCATACTGCTAATGTTTTAGCATTGGTAGAATGCTTGAAACACATATGAAATCGACCCAATGTAAGGATTTTATGTGGGTAGTCTGTCCAAGCAAGGAAGATCTTCTGGCAAGATGGGAAAATGACTCCAGCTCGGTCATTATCGGTTCAAAAATTAAAAATCTGTTTCAAAACCATACGAAACATTCTGCTTTACAATTTGAAATCAAATGCCTAATTTTCCAATCAATATTTACCGAGCTGGAGTCATTTCCCCATCTTGCCAAAATGTATTCTTTGCTCGAGCAGACTATAGCATTCTCACCCCTAAATCTCAATTCATTCAGTTGGTGCGTCAGTAGCTCCCTCTCGGTAGTGGGTGACGTGCATGGGGTACATTACCGTGTGCGTGGGTGTGGATGATTTACGGCCCAAGGAGCCTTCTGTAGAGGAAGCTCTAGAAGATACAATAATGTATGTTGCGTTGCATAAGTGAGTGATGGTGGTGTGGTGGTTATTGAAGCTTAAAGGAATAAAATTTATTCCTTTATATAATAATTTATAAAAATATTATTTTTATATTATATATAATTTATATTATATTATTTTATATTATATTTAATATTATATAAAATAATGAATATAATTATTAGTGATATTGTAATTAACAGGATAGTCTACTTTACAAGCTGCTAGCTATAGCTATCGAAAAAATTGATTAGGGATGAAAAAAGACACCAAAGGTGCAAATTAAATTTTTTTGTGAATTTTAGCCCAAACAAGAGTCGGACGAGAAAATTCCATGCTTATTCATTGTAGAGAATAAAATTTGGAAGAGACTAAGACCAAACGCAACTCTGTTTCATCAACCGTTGTCAAGTGTATTTTTTTTTTTAAACTGCATAAATTTTTCCACACGATTTATTCTGTTATTTCTAAAGTTTGTAACTCTAAGGGCCGGTTTCTCCAAATACGTTTAACTGAAATTTTAGTTTAAACTATCAGCTGTCAGTATATGGTCACTTTTATTAACTTGTGTTTCAATTGAGCCAGCTGATGGTTTAATCCAAAATTCAGATTAATTTTTGGAGAAACCGGCCCTAAATTTGAATTGGGAGCACGTACTGCAAAATCATTCTTAGTGAAATTTATTTCTCTTCAATTTGAGACCAAATCCATATAGATTGTGTTAAATCTATTTTCAGTGTTTCATGTGCTACAGCGATTTTAAAAACCCTTATAAACCCTATAATTGAATATTTCAACACAAATGACCACCTCAAAATAGGCTATTAGGATTGGCTCATACTTTTTTATTTATTTACTTGAGATCCCAGAATGTCATAAATATTGTTCAGAATACAACCAATAATTTATTTATTTATTAATCTATTGGAAAAACACACATCGGTTGAAAGAACAGGCATAGCAATTGATATTTCAAAACACAATTCATTAAAATATAGTCCAAAATTTGAGGTTACAAGTCCAAATTTCTTCTTCAGCCGAAGTTTTCTCACTCAAAAAAATGATTTTAAAGTGATAATAATTTTAAAATTTTGAAGGGTTGATCCGAAAAACACAAAATAGTTCCAAAATTTCATTAAAATAGGAAAATGTAGGATTCATGGGGCCAAGCGCATTCCTATATTTTTTATTGATTTCAGACACTTAAAATTTTTACTAAACAATATTTAGGGGTTGTATAGAACAGGTTGGCGTAGAATTGTGGTGAATGCACATCACTTAAGCTTAAAAATTATATATGCAATCAAAAATCAATTATTATTGGAAGAATTTAGACTGACTTTTATTTAGTTTATTTCGCATTCAACAACAAACGTTTGAATGATAGTAAACATGATAAAACTTGGCTCACCGAGGGCATGAACGTGGAGTGACCATGAGGGCACACGTTCTAGCCTTAGACTCATCCATTGATATACTCCAAATTTTTGGGAGTTCAGTGGCTTGTTAGTGTTTCTATCCGATTCAGTTCGTAGAGACTTAGTAACGTCTCCCTGTCTGATTTAGGCTATTCTCTGGAAAGTTGTATTTCTTGATATCACAAGTTACTACAGTCCGGGTAGGATTAGGATAACTCTGTGTATCAAGGAAACAACTGGAAAGAGTATAGTACCATCATCAGGCAGGTATTTGTATCTTTAATTATATATTAAAGTCGCGAAAAGAGTTATCAGCAAGGAGAGTCAAGGTAAGCCAATGCATCTAGATTATCCACAAAATGTTCCCGAGCAGCCAAGCGAGTACCCCTAAATAATAATAATATTCGTGTAACCTGGCTGGCTCAGGTCTGGTGTCAGAGTTTTCAGGTCGCTCCTGATCAATTTGAGGGCCTCTGACATGACTTAACGACTGTTTTTAGGCAGCCGGGACCGACGGCTTAACGTGTCCATCCGAAACACGGGAAAGTGGCCTGAGAAAAATTCCTGGTCTGACCTGGGTTTGAACCCAGGACCTTTGGGTTGCAACGCCAGCAACCCCTAAATAACATTATAATTTATTAATACTAGCAAACCTCTACATAATGTTATTTAAAACCAATTCTATCAACTACCATTGATAATACTATTTAAATTGATTCACTCTCTTTCCTTACAGAATGAAAAATTTCTCTTTTTGATGTTGAGGTTGGACCTTCTTTTGGACTAATTGCACCGTACTAACAGTGAGCTGTATCTAATAATTATGAAGACATTTTGATATGAGCCACATTGACATCAGGGTATTTATCATGATACAATGATACAATCAGCTCACGTGTATCATATCTTTCCTTCGTTGCTTTACTTGCGTATCACGTGGTCTCTAGTGCAGATAGAAGTGGTCTTAATAATGGAGCGAATCTTCATTGGGCTAACATCTGGAAAATCCTGAGAAAAGCTCGCTGCTATAATGGGAAACTCTTGGACAGTAGCCAACAGTGAGGTTCCCTATGCCGTTCTTTATAGCTAGTTTCAAAAAGTTTGGCGGTTGAAGAGTAACTGTTATTAATGCTCAGCTCTGTCAGGACAGTCGACGAGCGGTTTGAAAGAGTGAATCGAGTTGAGAGAACCTCAGTAAACTGTTCCGCTCTTGGAGACCGCTTCCAGACTGTTCTGACAGAGGTGAGCTTTAGTAACAGTTGATCGTCAAACGCCAATTTCGTTGGAATTAGGTTTATTTGGTCTCTGTTGAAAGCTATTGTCAGTCGTTACAATTTACTTCAATTTCTCTTCTGTATTTAATTTTCGAGTATAGTCTGTCCAAGCGAAGAAGACATTTTGGCAAGATGGGGAAATAACTCCAGCTCCAGCTCTGTCAATATGGATTCAAAAGTAATTAATTTGATCTGAAATTGTAGATCAGAATGTTTCATTTTGAGACCAAATTTATTATTATTGAACCAATATTTATTGAGCTAGAGTCGTTTTCCCATCTTGCCAGAATGTCTTCTTTGATAGGACAGACTATATTTGCTACAATTTTCCTTCGGTATTCAATTTTAGGTTGAGGTTTAGAGCACATTTGGCATTAAACATTCAGGTTGGACTCATCTCTTCTGTACTAAGGTGGAAGGGTGATTTGCTTCTATATTGAGACAGTGGTTGAAAATAGAGGATTGTATAGTTTGTCTAAGCAAAGAAGACATTCTGGCAAAATGGGAAAATTACTCCAGCTCTGTTAATATTGATTCAAAAATCATCAAGTTGATCTCAAATTGTAGATCAGAATGTTTCCTACATTTTGAGACCAAATTTATTATTATTGAACCAATATTGATTGAGATAGAGTCGTTTTCCCATCTTCCCAGAATGTCTTCTTTGCTTGGACAGACTATATTTGCTCCAATTTCAATACAGTATTCAATTTCAAGTTGAGGTTTATCAGAGCACATTTGCATTAAGTATTTAGGTTGGACTAATCTTTTGTGGACTGTGGTGGAAGGGTTATGCTCTTCTGAATTTAAAAAAGTGTGTAAAAATTGAAAAAGATGGAAAAATGACTTTAGCTCGGTCAATTTTTGTTTAAAAATTATGAATTCGGTCTCAAATTGTAGAGCAGAATGTTTTCTTCAAATTGGAGCAATTATTATAGTCTGTCCAAGAAGAGAAGACATTCTGGCAAGATAGGAAAATAACTCCAGTTCTGTCAATATTGATTCAAATATCATTAATTTGATCTCAAATTGTAGATCAGAATGTGTTCTACAATTTGAGACCAAATTTATAATTCTTGAAACAATATTGACCGAGCTGGAGTCATTTTCCCATCTTGCCAGAATGTCTTCGCTGCTCGACAAGACTATTATAAAACCATTATTACAGCTGTCCATGTTCTGTGTCTGGTCTGACATGCTATCTATCAATCGGTTTTAAACGTAACTTAGTTACGAAAACTGCCACCAGATAGCGTCACTCTTACCTTGCACATGCGCAGTACAGGCGAAGAGGATTCGCATCTCGAGAGGCATGCAATGACGCATGCTTTGTTGATATTGAGAAACACTGTTTTCCCCCTATCTTCAAGTAGGCTATAAATCAAAGATGATAAATTATCACAGGCCTTAAATTCAGTTTGTTATCTCTGTACCGTTCACGGGTTCGATTCCCGTTCCCTCTGGCATTATGACTCTTATGACCTATCACACTTTCTCTTATTAGACCTACTCATTTACATGTTATAATAATCTATTAGTGTAACCATTCCTATAATCGTGTAATCTATTCTTACAAAAATCGAATAGATAATGTTGAAAAGTGATTTTTATTTTAGAATATCACAGTACCCTTACCCATTTTACCCACAGTACCCATAAAAAATAACTGAAAAGGGCACTGTAATATTATCTAAAATTAAAAAACAGTGATAAAAGTAGCCCAGAGATTAGGGAAACAATGTTAAACAGATATAGGACCTTTCAAGGGCCCTACATGATTTTTTCTGAGGGTGATGCCCACATGTGCTTTGAGCATGTGCGTGGTTTATCAGAGGGGTGATAATGATTATGTTTACTGGTTCTTAGGCATTTGGGACCGACGGCTTAACGTCTCCTCCAAAAGACGGGGTGGAACTGGTGCTAATTAGAGCGGTTTCGCTTGTGTGTTGTACGTATCATTGTGTTGATTTAGTCTTCGGATAGTCTTAGAACTGTAACGGCAGTCAGCTGTAAAGACAGCTGACTAGAGTGTATTTTCTATTCTCTTGTCAGCTGACCCGTTTCTCAGACGGTTATAGTTTCTCAGTCAGTTATAGTTTCTCAGACAGTTACAGTTTCTCATATAGTTATAGTTTCTCAGACAGTTACAGTCTCTCAGACAGTTACAATTTCCCAAACAGTTATATAATCTCTCAGACAGTTGAAGTTACTCAGACTATTCGCAGACAATATGAGCCGTTTGAACGTATAAGAGACAGACGAAACCATCTCAATATTCGGCACCAGCTCTACAAAATTTCTTATGGTCCAAGATAAATATAATTATGTCTAATAGAATCTTTTTATCAAATAAGCTGCTGTGTATTTTAGTGTCTGCGGCAACGAACTTCCTGACTAGTTAATGATGCTCTTTCAATAAAAAGTTATGTTGAAAAATTGAATGGACAGTTTTCGTAAATATGAAGACGGAGCTCGAGAAAGTGTAAGTCTAGTCAGCTGATTCATTCACCAGTTTCTCTGTTAACAACTTTTGTCTCATTAATTTCCCATCGTTTCTGATTTTGACCATTTTCTGAAAAAAATTGAATGAATAAAAATAGATACTCATCGTTTCCAAGGGCTCTCGATGATTTAGAACTGGTGATAAAAATTAAAGCGGTTTCGTCTGTTCTTTGTACGTTCGTAGCTCTGGAATTATAGTCTGACCAAGCAAAGAAGTGCCTCTGGCACGATGGGAAAATGACTCCAGCTTGGTCAATATTGTTTCAAAAATCATCAATTTGATCAGAAATTGTAGGAAACAATTTGATCCACTATAAAGACCACATTTATAATTCTTGAACAAATATTGACCAAGCTGGAGTCATTTTCCCATCTTGCCAGAGGCTCTTCTTTGCTTGGACAGACTATACGTCGGTGAGCTGTCTGCAAGAGCACATCGCACTGGCTGCTCGTGCCCACGAAACAGGTGAAGTGCTGTACAGTAAAAGATACGGGCACTTCACCTGTTACGTGGGCACGAGCCGCCAGTGGTACATCGTAATGAGAACTACACCTGCTATACTGATTCGCTCTCGAAGACAGCTTCAGACTGTCCTGACAGAGCTGAGCATTTATAACAGTTATTAGTCAACCTCCCTAATTCCTATACATTTGTAACTCTATTCTCTAGTCAGCTGGTCCAGTAAAGTTACGCAAGCTATTTGCATAGAAATCAGCTGTAGGTCGAGCAAAGAAGACATTCTGGCAAGATGTGAGAATTGAAGTTCAATATTGGTTCTAAAATTACACATTTGGTTACAAATTGTAGGAAACATTTCGCTCTACAATTTGAGACCAAATTTGTAATGTTTGAATCAATATTGAATTTTGATTCTCACATCTTGACAGAATGTCTTCTTTGCTTAGACAGACTAGTAGCAAATATCTCATTTTAACAATGATATTAAATTTAGCTGAATGTGTCTTCCCCATAAGCCTACCGTAGTTCCCTGTCAAGTCGGGGATTTGGGTGACATCACTCCATCACCTTCATGTGACAATCATCGGGAATATTGAACGAAACTGTTGCACACCCTACCAGCATGCTCATCTTCATTGCATGCAACAAAACGCACGCCATGTCGAAACTCGCAAGACGCACGGAAAACGCAACGTTCTGACCATCTATCGCAAACCCGTGGGATCAATAGACAGTTTCCAATTTTCGCCACCGGTGGCGCTAGTGGTCTATCGTGTCGAAAATAGTCTCAGGGTGTAGACAGTGAACAAGTAAAGGATTTTACTGAATTAGGGGTGGAAAATCGTTGGGAAATTGGGAAAAATCTAAAGTTTTCACCGTTTTCCACAATTAAACAAGTGTTCAACAACTAAATTTGGTCAAACTCTGTTAACAAATCTGTGTTTCTTGTGAGTAGTTATCGAACCTAACTCAACAAGGTAAGATTTACCTCTCATTTATACCTATTATTTTACAATAAATTTTACATAATTCTCAATTAATACCGATCTTTGATAATACTTTCTAATTAGAGGATTTATCAATAAGTATTATATAGTCTATGAAAATCGAGGATTAACTTTAACTGGGATTAGTTAAATCTGTCGGATTAGTCAAAGGGTTAAGCTCATTGTGAAACGACTCGTAACAGTTCTGACGTATTGAATGGATTTCTGTAAAACTGTGGAGGGGAGAATTCCATTCAATATGAGTAATTCTAGATAGTGTAGTCTACATGTTGGTTTTGGATTGATTATTGGGATTCAGTTTATTAAATTGGTTGAATGTGTTTGAATTAAGGCAAAAGTATGGATGAAATGTATCTTCTGGGAAATAATAGGCTAGAGGCTAGTTTTTCCAAGCAAAGAAGACATTATTGCTAGGTAGGAAAATTATTTCAGCTCGGTCAATATTTATTCAAATAAAATTTGATCTAGAATTGTAGAAAACATTCTGATCTACGATTTGAGACCAGATTTATCATATTTGAACAAATATTGACCAAGGTTGAGTCATTTTCCCTTATTGTCGGAATGCATTCTTTGCTTGGGAAGAAAAGTGTCAAGTGTGTTTAATTGGCAAGTGTCATGTTGATTCAGACTTAATTATTGAGATTTATGTTAGTTTAATGAATTGGTTAAAGGTCTATGAATTGATACAAAAGTATGAATTGAAGTTTATCATCTGGGAAATGGTAGGCTGATAGAAAACATTTGGAGGGAATCTTTACTATTATTATATACATTCATTTTTTAGTGCATTTCATTCGAAAAAATGCACTATTGGTCTGCCCTTACAATCGAAAATTTATGATGTGGTATATTTTTTACATGATCCATGTTTAATTGGAAAAATATGCTAAAAACCGCCATTTTTCAACAATAAGGGTTATAACTGAATAAGAAATCACAAATTCAGATTTTTTATTAATGGAAGTTGAAGAGGGTCGGATTCTAAAGAAAAAGTTGAATGGTAGCGGTTGTGTAAATCTTACCCAAATTTTGGAAATAGCGATCAAAAATCGCAAAATCGCTACTAAACACAAATTCATCACTTGTGCTGTGTTTTGTCAATTTTTCGATTTTTGATCGCCATTTCTGAGATTTGGGTAAGATTTACACAATCGCCACCATTCAACTTTTTCTTTAGAATCCCACTCTCTTCAACTTCCATGAATAAAAAATACAAATTAATGATTCCTTATCCAGTTATAACCCTTATTGTTGAAAAATGTAGATTTTTAAGCATATTTAACCCTATATCTCGATAACCGTTGAAGTTACAAACATGAAACTGGTTTCATTGAATTCCTCAGGTAATTTTACATTGGAAATGATTATTTTATAACCTCATTAAAGCCTCCAAAAAATTAGAAAAATTTCTATTTTTTGAAAAATCTTAATTTTCCGTAATTGTTATCTCGGTAACAAAGCGTTTTTGGGGGTTGGCCCCATGGAACTTTTTTGTCTACTTGGTGTAAGGAATCGAGTATTGCACATTCCTCCTGTATAGTGTATCAGGTTCCATAGCGTTTTGTATCTTTTCGAATGTTTAAAATTATTCAGAGGCAATTTAACAGAGAATACGTGATGCCAAAATATTAGGCGGTTTCGTCTGTCTCTTGTACGTGATGTAACCTATCAACAGCCGATGTAGAGCATCTATTGTCTCTCTTGATTTTAAAATCATCATTCAGTCATAGCTAAATGGAAACTCTAATTATTGACAACATCAGCTGTTGGAGCAGACGAACTAACTTTTTGTCATCAGCTATACTAGTTAATTATCCATTTTTATTCATCTAAAAATATGAAGTATATGTACAGTAGAACGCCGATTATCCGAACTTATTGGGACCGGGATCAATTCGGATAATTGGACATGGATTTGTATTAAATAAAAACAATGTGTTAAACTTGGAATGAACTTCATTACATTTGAAAAGTACAGTGTAGTGATGTTAAATTAATATGGGAAGCAAAACAAATACTGTGTACTAAACTAGAAAACTACAGTAAAATTCGAATCTACAGTAAAAGTAAGAAAAGCTACGATCACGTAGTAAACGCTGGTTTTTAATCAATTACTACGCTATCCGATTCGGATAATTGGCAAGTCAGTTAATCGGCCTTCTACTGTATTAGCAGTATTCATTTAATACTTCATCCAATACATCATGATATTCGTCTAAAAATATGAAAGCTCCGTTTAATAAAACTAAATTCAATAAACTTCCAATAAATATCTGATTATAAAAGTCCCAGGGCTCTAAGCAATTACAACGTTTTGAATAGTATCCTGCGCGATCAGGAGCTTCTGCGTTATTGGCACAATAGGCTTTATTGTGCGTTGGATACAATGCGCGATAAAGGGCTTCTGCTTTGTGGGATAACGTTATATCGATTATAGCACACTTCATTTCTTGCTTTATTGAAATTAGCTATGGGGCGCTTATTCCCCCAGACTGGGAATTGTACAGTATTTTTTATATCCTTCTATAGGCTATAATAGGGCCCTATTGTTATGAGTAAACACAAACTAATAATACAGATACGCGGTGCTAAAAGTCAATCAAATATAGTCTGTCCAAGCAAAGAAGAGCCTCTGGCAAGATGGGGAAATAACTCCAACTCTGTCAAAATTGGTTCAAACAATTGATAAATTAAATGAAAATCAAATATCCTTTTTAAAAAAACTTTTAAATATTGTTCCACATACATGTTTCGGGACTCAGAACATAATGGGTATTTGATTTCCATTTAATTTATCAATTATTTTAAATAGCCCTAAGTTTTAAAGTTTGGTTCAAACATTATAAATTAGGTCTCATATTGTAGAACAGAATATTTATTCATACAATTCGAGACCAGATTTATAATTTTTGAACAAATATTGATCGAGCTGGAGTCATTTTCTCATCTTGCCAGAGGGTTCTTTGCTTGGACAGATTATACCAGTAGTAGTAGTAGTACCCAGTAGCCTGTCCAAGCAAAGAAGACATTCTTACAATATGGGAAAATGAGTCCAGCTCGGTCAATATTGATTAAAAAATTATAAATTTGATCTCAAATTGTATAAAATATTTTAATCCACAATTTCAGTCCAAATTTATAATTCTCGAACCAATGTTGACCGAGCTGGATTCATTTTCCCATCTTGCCAGGATGTCTTCTTTGCTTGGACAGACTATACATAACTACTGTGAGGTTCGTGACCCTAATAGTTAGGCTCATCTTTTATTAATGAATTCCTTTGATAATAGCTTCCGTGCTATTAGAGGAACGACACCTTGTGATGAATAATACAAATTTACATAATATTTAGATATTCAATTGCTAGCAATTATTTAACAGTTACAATTCGCGCTAGCTGAGAAGACACGCCGTTACAATGTAAAGTGTATTATGACGGCGTGTCTTCTACTTTCGATTAAGTGGTAGAATGGACATTACTGTCCAAACTTCGCCACGTCTTTAAAATGAAGAAGTTATTCTGTTTTTTTTACTCTGTCCAAGCAAAGAAGACCCTCTGACAAGATGGGAAAATGACTCCAGCTTGGTCAATATTTGTTCAAAAATTATAAATGTGGTCCTATTTGGGGATAAAATTGGTTCATACAATTTGAGAAGAAGTTTATAATTTTTTCATCAATATTTACCGAGCTTCAGTCATTCTCCCATCTTGCCAGAGGGTCTTCTTTGCTTGGATAGACTAAACATTCTATTCCAAGTGGATGAGAAGGCTCTTGTGTCTCAACTTAGCTCACAGCCCACGAAACAGGTGAAGTGCTGTACAGTAAAAGATACGGGCACTTCACCTGTTTCGTGGGCACGAGCCGCCACTGACTTATGTTATGTACTAAGTGTAAAATTAAAAATATCCATCTATTTATTTATCATGCGAGAACTTTACTTTATCGGTAATGTTGTCTAAGTTCAATTGAATATGAATGTATTATATTAGGCCTATTAATAATATCTCAAGATAAATGGAGGTATAGGCGTACTGTACCAAGATTTCGCCTGAAATTAAATCTCAAAACATTATTGATATTTTCTATAAATTATCATGTCAATCGTCGTAGTTGTCATCTCTCAACATCTTCCCTCAATCACGCACAAGCCTAAAACTCATGTGGGCATCACCTTAAAGAAATATCTTAAATGCAATTTTATTTATTTAGCGTATGGCTTTTATTAGTGGGAAACCCAAGGGTTGTTCCACTTCGCCATATAACCTCATTCCCACAATGAGGGAATAAATGAAATAACATGTTTTGATAGAATGTCCAAAATTTTGAAAGAGTCTAAGCAAAAAATAATAAATTCTTCAATTTTCTTTTCTTCAATCAGTTTCTTTAATCATTTTTCAGTCTTTATTCATCACATTCAATCATTTATATTGTGATATTCTCATGATTTTTATCAAATTTATTTTCATCATCATCCCTCCAATTGCCCACGCACAAGCCTAATAGCACATGTGGGCATCACCCTCAGAAAAATAATTTTCCAATCATTATCCGAATCACATCCAATAATTCATCGCTGTGATATTCTCCACTGGCGGCTCGTGCTCACGAACCAAGTGTTTTACAGTAAAAGATACGGGCACTTCACGTGTCTCGTGGGTACAAGCCGCCAGTGGATTTCTCAATCTCCTTTTCTCTTCAATCTTTAAGCTTTTTTCAATCTGAACTTTGATGAGAAATTAATGTGCAGAAATAAAAAACATTTCCCCTTTTTTTACTCATGCAATACGACCACTCACAACAGTTTTTTAGCTTAGTTTGTAAACTCGTTTACTAACTCACAATTTCTAAAACTAAGTTATAAACTCACAATTCGTAGACAGTTGGAATTCTGAACAAAAGTATGCCACTTATTATTCGTTTCAGGCAGTCAACTTTTAAAAGTTTCAAACTACGTTTACAAATTCCAAAAAGTTTTCGAAGCGATAAGTAACGAAGTTCTTTTGGTTTACTTTATTCCAAGCTTTGAATTGGAGCAAGAGAAAAGGAATGCATTCAGAAGGATAGTAGTTTTTGAAAGAAATATTCATTATTATTTTCCAACCCATTTGATTATTTCAGTGGATATTTTGCAAACTTCAATTTCAACCTCAGATTCTTTTGATTGCTACTGAGATATTATTAGCTGTGATGTGAATCATTCTCCTCTCTATGAATGAAGTTGGAATAAATGTGAATGTTTGCCATTTAGAATAAAGAGAACGAAAAAGATAAAGGAGAAGGAGGAGGAGGAGGAGGAGGAGGAGGAGGAGGAGGAGGAGGAGGAGGAGGAGGGAGGAGGAGGAGGAGGAGGAGGAGGAGGAGGAGGAGGAGGTAGGAGGAGGAGGAGAAGGAGAAGAGGAGGAGGAGGAGGAGGAGGAGGAGGAGGAGGAGGAGGAGGAGGGGTAGGAGGAGGAGGAGGGGTAGGAGGAGGAGGAGAAGGAGAAGAAGTAGGAGGAGGAGGAGGAGGAGGAAGAGGAGGAGAAGGAGGAGTAGGAGGAGGAGGAGGAGGAGGAGGAGGAGGAGGAGGAGGAGGAGGAGGAGGAGAAAATTGGGAACCGGTAACAACACGTTTTGAGCAAATTTTGTTTTGCTTGAATTTTACTGAGAGAAGAAGAAGATATATGAAGGAGCAAGAAGAGGAGAGTTGTGAAAATTGAAAGAATGGAAGAAGAAGAAGAGGAGAGAGCGAGAGATGAAGAAGAAAGAGAAGCGAAATCAATAAGAATAAGAAGAGCAAAGAAGATAAAGAAGGCAAAGATTAGGTAGAAGAAGATAAAGAAGAAAAAGGGGAAAAGAAGAGGAGGGAAATAGAAATAAAAAGAAGAAATATTAAGAAGAAGAGAGAGATAAAGAAAAATAAGAAGATGAGAAATCAAGAAGAATAAGAAGAGAGATAAAGAATAATAAGAAGAGAGGAAGAAGAGAAATCAAAAAGAAATACGAAGAGAAATAAAGATGAAAAAGATAAGGTGGGAGAAGAAAAAGAAGAAGTAAAATAAGGAGAATAGGAGATAAATAAAAAGAGAAGAAATATGAACATTAAAAAGAAGAAGAAGAAGAAAAAGGAGAATAGGAGATGAATAAAAAGAGAAGAAATATGAAAATGAAAAAAGGAGAAGAAGAAAAAGGACAATAGGAAATAAATAAAAAGAGAAGAAATATGAACATGAGAAGAATAAGAAGAAGAAAAAGAGGGAGGAAGAGAAGAAGAAGAATAGAAGTAGAAGAAGAAGAAGAAAAAGGAGGAGGAGAAGAATAAGGAGAATAGGAGATAAATAAAAAGCGAAGAAATATGAACATGAAAAAGAAGAAGTAGAAAAAGGAGAATAGGAGATAAATAAAAAGAGAAGAAATATGAACATGAGAAAGAAGAAGAAGAAGAAGAAGAAGAAGAAGAAGAAGAAGAAGAAGAAGAAGAAGAAGAAGAAGAAGAAGAAGAAGAAGAAGAAGAAGAAGAAGAAGAAGAAGAAGAAGAAGAAGAAGAAGAAGAAGAAGAAGAAGAAGAAGAAGAAGAAGAAGAAGAAGAAGAAGAAGAAGAAGAAGAAGAAGAAGAAGAAGAAGAAGAAGAAGAAGAAGTAGGAGGAGATTAGAATAGAAGAAAAGTCTCCGCAACTTTCCAATTACTACCCATATCGAACTTGGCAGAAAGATTGAGGGAAAATAGTTCAATTAGTTTGAAGGAAAAGAAGAAACGGAAGCAATTGGAAGAGAGAGTGAGATGATTAGAAAAAACTCTGAATTGAAAAGAGTGTTGAAAAGAGAGAGAGAGGAAAAGAAGAAAAATAAAGAGTAAGTGGGTGAGATAGAAACAGAGGAAGAGATTGAGGAAGAAAGACAAGGCAGATTAATCGACATTATTTTTTATGAGATGAGTTTGGAATCAAATAGAAATTCTGTATAACTCTTCATCCTTTGAGAACTTTCCTTGAATGATTGAGTTCTTGTATAAATCTTAATCCTTTGAGATTCTTATCTCTTGAATGATTGAGATCTAGTATAACTCTTCATCCTTGAGGCTAAGGCCGCACTGCCGGTGGGTAGAGCCTGGAGGGTGGAGGGTAGTTGGTAAATCTATAGAACATACACACCATCCACAGTAATAAATCATATGAATGGTATGGCGTCATTCTGTTTTTGAGGTTATGTTGTTCATATTTAAGAATTTCAAGATGGCGGCTGAACACATACCGTTCATACAATGTATTACTGTGGATGGTGTGTATGTTCTATAGATTTACCAACTATCCTCCACCCTCCAGGCTCTACCCACCGGCAGTGCGGCCTCAGCGTGAAAGTTGTATTACTTGAATGATTGATTTCTTGTATAAATCTCAATCCTTTGATATTCTTATCCCTTGAATGATTGAGTTATAGTAACTCTTCATCCTTTGAGAGTTGTATCACTTGAATGACTGAGTTCTTGTACAACTCTTTGTCTTCATCCTTTGAGAGTTGTATTCCTTGAATGATTGAGTTCTTGTACAACTTCTTATCCTTTGAGAGTTGTATCACTTGTATTGAGCTCTTTTAGATCTCTTCATCCTCTTATTGTTTCATTCCTTGAATTATTGAGGCCTTGTATAACTCTTCATCCTTTGAGAGTTTTATCCCCTGAATGATTGAATTTTTGTATAACTCTTCATCCTTTGAGAGTTGTATTACTAATTACTTTAATGATTGAGTTATTTTATAACTCTTAATCCTCTTATAGTTTTATTCCTTACACGATTCGGTTCTTTTATAACTCTTCATCTTTTGAGATTGAGAGTCTCATTCCTTGAATAATTGAGTAATTGAATTAATATCTTGTATTGAGCTGCGCTATCCATGTTCAACTCATTTTCAAAAAGATACATCAAAGTCATAGATCATTATATTGAAGATCCAAAAGTTTATTAGAATCCCATCCAACATTCATAATGCGTAATGTAATGTCTTGTATTGTATTGAGTCATTTATTGTATCAAATATTACAGGTTATCAGTTATAAAGACTTTAGTAGAATCTTCTTGTAGGAAATAGTACTGTAGGCACATACCTTAGCTCTTTTGATGACTTATACAGGAATTGACAGATCTACTTATGTAACTTGAGAAAACTACAAATTATTGTATATAAGAAGAGCTTTATACATTGTTAATACAAAATGTTAATTTTTATGCAAATGTGATTTATACAAAATGTTAATTTTAGTGAGGAAGTTGAATGCCAATAGCTTACTATATGCAACATTGACTTTGACAATAATTAGTTGTGATAGATTTATATATTTTTTTATTTATGAATCTACAATGTCAAATTATGGTTATTGTTTATCAACAAATCTTATTTACTCTTGTCACAACAAATATAAAGTTTCATTTTATAAATTTACTGTGGAAATTCATAATGATGATTAATTTTCAGCAAAACCAATGTACTCACAAATTATAATTTTTAATTTTAATACTTTCAGCCTGACATGGAACCTGTAAGACATCAAACAAAACATAAAATATATTTTTCTTTAATAATTTACACCTTAGAAATGCTATTTGAACTGCTCAATGCTAAATCTATTTTGCATTGCATAGAAATTTCACATCTCATTAAATTAAACCTGTATAAATTATTATCACATAATATAAATTATTCTCGTGTACGTGGAGAAAAGAGTTCAAATGACATTATAGAAGATACATAAGAAGATGCAAAACCAAGCAACACAAGTCCAACAATTGATACAAGATCATTCGGAGGAAGCTCCTTGATACAATAATATTATTGATGTATTGAATATGAAGATGATACCAATCACATTTCCCAATCAAAGCAAATTCTTTTTTCATCCAATACAAAATTCACAAAAAAATAATTGAATATATATATTTGTAGAACATTATAAGATATATCAGCTATGAGATAAGTTCAGGAAATAAAATATTGATGAACTTCATTTCTCAAGAGGTTTAAAATATTAATATTTCCTGGGTTTTTGTTCTTATTAGACTGAAACTTGCTTCTTAGAGCTTACCCATACTAAACTTCTTGGTTTTGAAAATTTATATCTGGATTCCTCTTATCTCTTTGAAACTAAACTTACCCATTATTCTGGACTTTTAATCCAAATTGGTGAAGGAATAAGGTTCCAAGTCTGTTTTCTCTCTCCTATATGTTAATGTTAATTGTAAATATATAGATAAATAAATGGAATAAATAAACTCTTTTCTCCAAGTACACCCAGCTTAATACTGACTCAAAGCCAAATAATGCAATACAATAATCTAAAAGCTGCTTCAGATATTTTCTTGCTATTTGATTCTAAATCTAATAATAGGCCTACATGATATGTACTGTATTTGTATAAAATTTTTCAACTTGGATAGAATCTGTTATGCTACAGCCATTACATTCTCATACAAGCAGCAATTATTTGCATAGAATTTCACATTATTTTACCTTGTACATTTTGTCAATAATTAAAAGCCTAATACCCTACATATTTTAATGCAACAGCATCATATGAACAGCATGATTATTACGCATGACATAATTTTACATTGAGATTCTACTCATTCTACACAATCACATTTTACATTGAAATTTTAGAGCTAAATTCTCATAGTAGAATGCATTTTAGCATAGACTACAATTATTACAGAATAGAATTAATAATCCTCTACATACACTACTAATAATAAATTTAATAATTTATTTCCAATTCATTGACTTTTTAAAATAAAAACTTAGAATTGCATATTGCTTTTTGTAGTAAATATCTTGCTAGTAGGTAATAAATTTAGCCAAATGTGGCTAGACCTTTAGAATTTGTGAATTATCAATTACAGCTCACATACTAACATCACAGCTAACATCCTAATTGAAAAATAATTTAAAAAATATGTGCATGGCATTTAATGAAGGGGAAACCTTTATGGGTAGGTTTCACCTCGCCAATGTTTACTTGGCCAAATACTGGTCACCCATCCAAGAGCAGTTCACAGTGTTTGTGACTGAACTTCACTAAACAATAACACTAAAAAAAATTGAAAAAATCTGTAAGCTTTCAAATTTTATTCAAACAAAATATATTAAAAAAACATTGGTTTATTCACTTATTTAAATTGACTAATCATTTCAAACACCACATTTCTTCAACAAATTGGTTTTTACTACAAATTGGTTGAACACATTTTTTTGTATTGATTAGGAAACTCATTTCAAACACCACATTTCTTCTAACAAGTTATTTATTAAATACATATTGGTTAAATCCACTTATTTTTATTCATAAATTAATTTCAAACTCCAAATTTCTTGTATAGATTTCTCGCTTTTTGTCTAATACTAATAAACTTACTTCTAAGCACTTCTCTAACACAGCAACGATCTGTACCATTAGCAGAGCCCGGCATAGTTTTAATTTCTTCAATCAGTTTGTAATAGTTCATTCTCAAAGTGCAAAAATCTTCCACTATTTTAACCACACTTGGGCTGTTATCTTCATCCAAAAGGTCCAGTTTCCATTTAATATCGTCCAAGGTCTTGGACACTCTTTTGAAAGAGTAATCTATTCTATTCATTGCGTCTTCCATGTTTCAACAAAGATCGTTTGTATTAATTAAAAAAATTGTATTCAAATAAAAGGAAATCACATGAAAATTAAGAAATCTTGTTCGATTTCAAATGAAAATAAAGAAATCTTGTTTGTATTCAAATGAAAATAAAGAAATCTTGTTTGTATTCAAACGAAAATAAAGAAATCTTGTTTGTACTCAAATGAAAATAAAGAAATTCTGTTTGTATTCAAACGAAAATAAAGAAATCTTGTTTGTATCCAAATGAAAATAAACCAAATTTGTTTGGATTGAACAAAAACAAACTGAACAAATCTTGCTTGAATTTCTCGAAATCTCTTCCTCAATTTCCCTTGTTCCTCTATGAATTTTTTTCAAATATTTTCTCTAGATTCTATAGATATGTTCCAATGTTCAGTGTTGAGTTCTTTCACTTGAGTATTATTCAGAAAAAGTTTTCCAAGTTCGACAAGATCCTGTTGCAAATGCAATTAAGAATAAACAAAGCCTTGTTTAATATTGATTCAATTAGTCATTCTCATTTAATGTGTAAGTTATTCGATATTTGAATGGCTGTGATTCATCAATCAGCTGTAAAGTGTTATCATGAATAAAAAATTGTATAATTCATTTCATGGAGATGACATAATTAGGGCCGGTAAATACGTTTAACTTAAATTTTAGTTTAATCTATCAGCTGTCAGCTGATGGTTTAATCCAAAATTCAGATTAACTTTTTTGGAGAAACCGGCCCTTATCCTATTCGACACATTATAAATCTTGTCTTACAAATTCATTGTTCTTTCTTCAAATACAGTTTAAAACATTGATCGGATAGCATTATGAAAATAGTTTTTTAGAATTATGAAAATATGAGCTGTAGAACAAGTACCTTAATTCAAAAAAATCAATTGATGTTCTTCTGTTATTTGAATTGTAAAACCATACTATACTATTATATGTAAAATTATTCGCCCAAAACAGTTTTGTGCAATAAGGCACAAAAGGCTACTTCATGTATAATATTGTACCTGTTTGGAAGTCAACCACCGCCCCACCACTCACCCCTGCTGACAAGATTCTTCGATATGTCTTTACACATTTTTGTCAATTCTACAAATTTTATAATTTATTTATTTATTTATTCATCAACTCTTTAATTGTATTACAGATGTCAGGAGCAACAGAACCGAAATGGCAGAAAGACGCCGCCGACCAAAACTTCGACTACATGTTCAAGCTGCTGATCATCGGCAATAGCAGCGTGGGAAAAACGTCGTTCCTCTTCCGTTACGCTGACGACTCGTTCACGTCGGCGTTCGTCTCGACGGTCGGCATCGACTTCAAGGTCAAAACTGTGTTCAGGCACGAGAAACGAGTCAAACTACAGATTTGGGTCAGTACTACTGAAATTTTTAAAATTGAATTTTGTTGATCAATTCCGATTTATAGTCACTGTACTGATTACTGAAAGCCATACGCTAAATAATATTGAATTAATACATTAACTGGATACAATTATTAATTTTATAATTGTACCGTATCAGCCAAAATAAGCAGTACCGGTACTGAAACTGTTTATATACTATTGTTTAAGTAGGCTACTATTTCAGCAAGTAAATCTACCTACTAGCCTTGCTACTTCATTACTGTTTATTTTGGCTGATATACTGTATGCCTATTATCAATTTTATTGTTTCCTTTATCTCAGGGCTACTTTTATCACTGATTTTTTTTAATGATAATCACTTATAAGCTATTAATTTTAGTAAGTGAAAACAAAGGTTGTCAGATCCACAGAGTTTAGTCAGAAAACCATACTTAAGTTTCAATGCTCAGGGCATCATCATTAGTGGAAAACCTAAATTATGGATAAGTTCCACAACATCTCTGATAAAAGTGTAAATGCTATTAATTGTATAATTGTATTATTCATAATATGTGAGTGGATGGGGAGGGTAATTCACAAAGCTTATTTGAATAATTCTACTTATTATTCACCAAGAGATTTCTTTCAATAGATAATGAAAAAGAATTAAATATAGGTAGGTGAAAACAAAGGTTGTCAGATCCACAAAGTTTATTTGAAATACCATACTCAAGTTTCAATGCTCAGGGCATCATCTCTGATAAAAAAGTAGGCTAAATTTTAAAGAATTAAATCCATTTAATGAACGGTGTGACCTCCATTCACTTTCCTTCCAATATATTCATTCAAGAAGACTGCGCTCACAAGGTGGTGATACTTGTATACACATAGTCTGTCCAAGCAAAGAAGACCCTCTGGCAAGATGAGAAAATGATTCCAACTCGGTCAATATTGGTTCAAAAATTATTGATTTGCTTTCAATCATAGAAAAAAAACTGATCTACAATTTGAGACCAAATCAATATTTTTCGTACCAATATTGGCCGAGCTGGAGTCATTTTCTCATCTTGCCAGAAGGTCTTCTTTGCTTGGACAGACTATACTACCTACTTAAACTTATACATGATAGAAAACTACTTGTACATACTCCATTCTAAAGTATACTCCACTCAGTTGTATACTATTTTTGTAAACGTTCTTGAACAATTGAAAATATTCGAAGAAACTAAACTTAATCCTAATAATATTTTTAATTCTATCACAAAATACTAGTTATTCAGTATTTTAATTAATCAATAGGCTCCCAAGTTGATAATAATTATATTGACAGTAAGTTATCGTACACAGTATATGTAATGTAGCCTATATGTTCGATTTTTTATCATGAATGAAGCTAGTAGTATGTTTCCTTTATCTTTACTTTATCCTTTATCTTTTCGGCTACGTTTTTACTGTTTTTTATTTTAAATGTTAATCTCATTTGCATTTGAAAATGACTATTAATAGTCGATACATGTTATGCATGAATAAAAATAATTGAAAAAGTGTACTGAGATTAACATTTAAAATGAAAAACAGCTAGTAGTATTTCTGTTTAAAAGATCAAAATAAGTCTGAAAAATGACTCTGATGAGTCGAAACATGTTATGATCAAATAAAAATAATTTTAAAAAGGGTACTGTGATCATTATTTCAAACAGAAAACATTTATAAATTAGCCCTAAGAAGAAATAAATATTATATTCAGTGGAATTGGAATAGAAAAAAATAATAGAAATATTATAGCTAGTAGTATTGTATAGTGCTTATAGCAATTATGATGATAATTATAATAAATTTTATCTCGATTATTCAATTTTCAATTTGAATAAAATATTAATTATTCTCCAGGACACAGCGGGCCAAGAAAGGTATCGCACAATAACGACGGCCTATTATAGAGGAGCCATGGGCTTTATCCTAATGTACGATATTACCAATGAAGAATCATTCAATAGTGTTCAAGACTGGTGAGTAATTTTTCTTCTTTTAAAGAATACTATTAACTAATTTTTTAACCAATTGAGAACTATAGTCTGCTCTGTTCATCACCTGATTGCCTATACAGTGTGTTTCAGGAGGAATGTGCAATAATTCTCAGGCTGATTCCTTACACCAAGTAGACAAAAACGTTCCATGGGACCAACCCCCAAAAACGCTTTGTTACCGAGATAACAATGGCGGAAAATTGAAATTTTTCAAAATATATTAATTTTTCTAATTTTTTAGAGGCTGTAGTGAGTTTCTAAAATAATCAATTCCTATGTAAGATTAGCTGAGAAATTCAATGAAACCAGTTCCAAGTCTGTAACTTTAACGGTTATTGAGATAATTGGAAAAATATGCTAAAAAATGCCATTTTTTAACAATAAGGTTTATAACTGGATAAGGAATCATAAAAATGTATTTTTTATTAATGGAAGTTGAAGAGAGTCGGATTCTAAAGAAAAAGTTGAATGGCGGCGATTGTGTAAATTTTACCCAAATCTCAGAAATAGCGACCAAAAATCGCTACTAAACACAAATTCATCACTTGTGCTATGTTTTGTCAATTTTGCGATTTTTGATCGCCATTTCTGAGATTTGGGTAAGATTTACACAATCGCCGCCATTCAACTATTTCTTTAGAATCTGACTCTCTTCAACTTCCATTAATAAAAAATACAATTTTATGATTCCTTATCCAGTTATAACCCTTATTGTTGAAAAATGGCATTTTTAGCATATTATTTCCAATTATCTCAATAACCGTTAAAGTTACAGACTTGGAACTGGTTTCATTGAATTTCTCAGCTAATTTTACATAGGAATTGATTATTTTAGAAACTCACTACAGCCTCTAAAAAATTAGAAAAATTAATATATTTTGAAAAATCTCAATTCTCCGCCATTGTTATCTCAGTAACAAAGCGTTTTTGGGTGTTGGTCCTATGGAACTTTTTTGTCTACTTGGTGTAAGAAATCAGCCTGAGAAGTATTGCACATTTCTCCTGGAATAACCTGTATATCCTTCCTATCTTGTACGGCTATAAATTAATCAGCCATTTCTCTGCACTAGTGCGGAATAATAGGCTTCCTATGTTTGACAAGTTAACCGAGATTGGCTACTTTCTATCAAGTGTAATGTGTAGAATATGTTGAATATTCTACTTTACCACGAGCTACTCCAATCCTACTACTTCTGACTTATAAATTTACAAATACACTATACCCTGGATAGAACTTTTGGGCAAAACTCTTATTGATACCAGAAAATCAACCCTTCAAACCAATAATTGAATTTTTAACAAGATCCAAAGAATTTATTATTCATTTCATTCATTCATTTATTTGACAGACACTGATAACTTATTGGTTAAAAACACAGACTAATGTCCAAAACGTCTTCATACCAAATTTTGATGAAAAATTAAGTTCGAAATTAGGTTATTTTTTCGTAGCACTTCAATTGAGAATAAATTTATAGTCCAGGAGAAATACCAAATTATAAAAATTTTGAATTTGGAGCAATAAGTTATTCCAAATGAATCAATTCACCAATTTTCACAAAATTTCTTATTAAATATTAATTAAACTTGAAAATTTTGAGCCACAATAAAACACTACCTGGATTACTCGTTGCTATGATAACGATGATTGCAAAGCTCTTGGGGTGAAATGGATTTAAGTTTATTTTATATAAAAGATTTTCAAAATCAATGGACATCATCAATTTGAAGCAACCAGAACTTAGATAGAGGTTCTCATAAATTTTTAAATAACAGTCACGAAATGTGGTTTGAGAACATACATTCATAATCATAGAATCAACAAACCAATGTAGGTATCACAATAATAGTTGGTACAGCTGACGCCAGTTAGGTAATCTGTCCAAGCAAAGAAGACCCTCTGGCAAGATGGGGAAATTACTCAAGCTCGGTCAATATTGATTAAAAAATATAGTTTGTTGTCAAATCGTAGATTAGAATGTTTCCTACAATTTGAGACCGAATTTTTAATTCTTTAACTAATATAGGCCGAGCTGGAGTCATTTTCCCATCTTGCCAGAATGTCCTCTTTGCTTGGACAGACTACAGCAATCTTTCCTTAATTTTTTTGCAAAACACCTTCCAAGTAGGAAGCAAAGCATAAAAACACCTAAAAGATTGAATTCGCTCCAATCTCTCGGTGAATAGAGTATATGATGATAGATAGTAACTTATACTTAATTATTTTCATTGAAAAAACATAACATTTACTTCACTTCGGTGATGCACTAGAAGTGACAATAAATCAATAATCTCATTGGCTCTCTGCTCTTCTCAATGATGAAATTTTATAAGAATCCGGCGAGTATTATGATGACGTCACACTAATATTGCCTACAGTACCATACATTGTATAAATTATTATCCAGGATATACTTATAATTTATACAACTTTGAAAATTCATATCCTATAAATTTTATTGATCATAGCCTACAGAGCTGGTTTGGGTTTTGTTTAAATGTATATTATCATATGAAACTATTATATTTGAAAGAGTTTTTCACAAAGTTCAAGTTTAGAATGTGTTTCGTTCTGCTCTGGTTTTGTTCGAATGTATATTATTACTAGCTGGCAGGCTCGCTTCGCTCGCCTTCTCCGCTAAGCCAGGGGGCTCCGCTCCCTGGACCCCCGACAGTATAGGCAGTGTGAGTCAAACAGGCTCGCTTCGCTCGCCTGCAAAACCTCTGTCAGTGTCGGCTGAGACAAACAGGCTCGCTTCGCTCGCCGAGCGCACAGCATTTCTACACCTAATCTGGACCTGTTTACCTAATTTCAACATTTTCTGCCAATTTTTTCTAGAAAAATCTAAGAAAAACTCCGAAAATTCAAAAAATAGTAAAACGCTAATATTAAGCGTAACCTTGGGAAGTATATCGGACAAGGTTTGAAACTTGATTCAATATCTTCCAAATTAATTCATCTATAATCTCGCTGAACCATTAAATTTACAGTTAAGATTGGTCGTATCAAGGCGGAAGATATGCAACCCGCAACACATCTACAATTTTGAAAACATGATTACTGGCGTAATCTTGAACGGATTGCAAAAATATTTTAACACAACATTTCTAGACCTTATCTGAACCTGCCCACCAAATATCAACATTTTCTACTGATTGGTTCTCGAAAAAATGAAGAAAACGTTGAAAAACTATAGAAAAACTAAAATATTTGGCGTATCCTTGAAAAGTTTTCAAAATCCGTTCTTAACGCGCGTCTAAACGTCCAACTGAACATGCCTGCCAAATTTGAACGCATTCGGTTCAGTGGATTTTTAGTTCTGGTGATGAATGAATGAATCAGTCAGTGCCATTTCGCTTTTATATATAGAGATATGAAACTATAATTTGAAAGAATTTTTCACAAAGCATTGGTATAAGTCTAGTATGTGATTTCTTATTTTACTGATACATTTCGAACCCGATAAAAAGCTTTGAATAAATGTGGCCTGGATGGTTACCTGGTTGGTAGATGGTTTATTAAAAGATCGTGCAACATCTATAGTAATTCGTTTCCATTCTAGAACACTTAATAGAGCGAGCGAACTAGCTATATCTTCTTCTGCAAAATAGATAAAACTATTGTTGAGGGCAAAATAAATTACCTAATTTAACGGTATAATTTTAACAAACACTGTGAACTGCTCTTGGATATGGGTGAGCAGTATTCATCAAATACATATTATAGGAACAAGCCGGCAGGCTCGCTTCGCTCGCCTTATATCCGGCTAGAAAGGTAGAACTGATGGTGGAACCTTCCCACCTATAAAAGTCGTACATAAGGGTAAGAACATATCAAATTATGTGAGGCTTAAGGTCAGGCTGTGGGTGCTACATAGTACCGGTAGGCTATATATAGTTCTACATCTATATCATATATCATATCGTATGATTTGTATATCACAGTTTATAGTAAAAAAGTTAAGCCTAAGCCCCACCTTTTTGACCTATTCTTACCCTTAATTAATACGAAGTCATTATTTCACTAGTCATTAAGTCACTATTTGCCAGTTATGTTAAGTTTTTACCATTTTTGACCGAACGTAAGTGAGGTCTAGATTCAAGACGACGATTTTGCAATTTTCTTTATGTTCGTTTGTTTGCTTGTTTGATCCGCATTTACGACAAAACGCGGCAATGAATTCTGATGAATTTTGACAGGAATGTTCCTCTTCAAATTGCGCGTCGATGTATATGTAAGGTTTCTTGAAATATTGCATTTCAAGTATAATATGAAAGGAAAAGGAATTACCTCCATGCTAAAATATTACTATATACATTTATACTTCTGAACATAGGAAAATTCACACTATAGTATTATTCATGCTGTACCAGCTGTCGAGTTTATTATTAATTGCATGCAACTAATGCAACTCAACATAACTATGCATTCCCTGAACTTTAAAACTTGGGGCTGTTTAGAATGATTGAAAAATAAATGAAAATTGAACACCCTTTTAAAAAACTTTAAAATTATTAAAACACAAAACTAAGTATTCCCTTCATGAATAATGCCCCATCCATGAGTGACTTTGTGAGGTCTTTGTGTGTTCACAGAACTATTAGTATTTTATTAAATAACATACATTTTTTCAATTATGTTAATTTCTTTACAATTTCTATTGTTACTATTTTACAGGGTAACACAAATAAAGACTTACTCGTGGGACAACGCTCAGGTGATACTGGTAGGCAACAAGTGTGATATGGAGGACGAGCGAGTCATCTCATTCGAACGAGGGAAGCAGCTGGCTGAACAGCTGGGCATCGAATTCTTCGAAACGTCCGCGAAAGAAAACATTAATGTTAAGGTGGGTGGATTAAGAATTAGTCATCAATCTGTGAAATGTTCTAATCTAAGGGTCGGTTTCTTAAAAAAAATCACCAGATATTTCAGTTGAAACTATATTAGCTGCCATCAGAGTATGGTCACATTTATTTTCTTGTGTTTCAATTGAGCCAGCTGATGACTGTTCAAACTAATGTTCGGTTTATACAATTAAATGCTAATTGGAGACAATTGTCAGGAGACTGCTTCTTGTGCGCTCCAACAGCTGATGTTGTCAATTAGAGTTTTCATTTAGCATGATACAATAACATCAGCTGTAGGTTTCAGAAGACAATTGTCTCGCCAATTGGCATCGTATACACCCACCTTTATAGAGCATCCTTCTCTTCTAGGTATAGTCTGTCTAAGCAAAGAAGATCCTCTGATCATATGGGAAAATAACTCTAGCTTGATCAATATTTCTTTAAAAATTATCAATTTGATCTCAAATTGTAGGATACAATTTGATCTCAAATTGTAGGATACAATTTGATCTCAAATTGTAGGATACAATTTGATCTATTATAAAGACCACATTTATAATTCTTGAACAAATGTTGACCAAGCTGAAGTGATTTTCCCATCTTGCCAGAGTTTCTTCTTTGCTTGCACAGACTATAACTTTGATTGGATTGATAGTTTCATTAAAATTTATCACCGATGACATGCAGTCCAATATTCTTACAGTAAGAAAACTGTTTAAATTGGCTTAGTTAAAATATGTTCAAATATTACTAAAGTGGAGGCCTCAGTTTAAAAAGCTTCCTTACTGTAAAAATATTGGACTATATGCCGATCAATTTCAGTGAATAATAAATAGACTATCAATCCACTGAATGTTACAAGAGAAAAAAAGATTGCTGTTACTGGGCAAAATGGAAAAACCGTCAGTTAAAAAGCTTCTTACTGTAAGTAAACATAATTTAATGTACAGTATGTCGGTGATCAATCCTATAGGGAATGTTACAAAAAGTATGTAGTGAAGTAAAAAGTATAGTTTAGTATTAATATTAAACTTGTATCCCTCCGCTATGGTTACACACAGCAGCTCGTCATGGATCAAGAAACCACCTTCTTCGATTGATAGTTACTCATCAATCTTTGAATCTTTCAAATACAAATCTTGAAAAATAAATTAATCCAGGGTTAAATCAAGCTATGGTCATATTTATTTCAATGTGATTTAAATTCAGTCAGCTAATGGTTGAAATTCAACCAAAATCCTTGTTGAACTACTATTATTGAAATTCACTGGAGTAGTATTCTGGAGGAGTCACAATTTTTCACAGGAAGAAACTGTTAGATTACCTTTCTGGAGTGGAGGCCTTTCGTGTTCCATGAACACATTTCTGTAATAAATTTTGACTGCACTTGTCGGTAATGTTACTCCAGTCAATATTAACACATAGCAGCTCGTCATGGATCAAGAAACCACCTACTATTAAAAATCACAGTACCCTTATAGTATTTATTTTAGCACGTCTTGTTCTAGTGTCATGAGATGATACATTTCTTAGATGTCATTCTAATGACACCGACACATGTCGTGCGAAAACAAATACTGTTAGAGTAGTGTGATTTGTAATTCTTATTTAAAACTTCATAAATTGTTGTGCTATACATTTTTTTTAATTGAAGTGTGTTAAAGTATTATTTTTCACGTTGTCCTATCTGTGTGACAGGCCGTATTTGAGAGACTGGTGGACATAATCTGCGATCGAATGTCGGAAAGTCTCGACTCGGACGCCAATAACATCCTCAGCGGCCAGAAGGGCACCCGGTTAACGGAGGGCGCAGGGGGCCCCCAGGGGGCGCACAATCCCAACTGCAACTGCTAATGCCTCCCATGGAGCTCTGCCCCCTCCCCTGGGTACTCACTCATCGCTGTGTTGGTGTGCGCTCGGTAAGATACAGACTGGTCGAGCAAATAAGACTACTGGCAAGATGCGAAAATTACTGCAGCTCGGTCGATTTTGTTCAAAAATTATAAATTTGATTTCAAATAGTAGATCAGAATGTTTTCTACAGTTTGAGGCTAAATTTGTTAGTTTTGAACCATTATTGACCGAGCTCGAGTCATTTTCCCATCTTGCCAGAATGTCTCCTTTGTTTTGACATACTATAGGCTATTAATAATATAATTATTAAATAAAATATTTTTGAATTAAATGTCAAGATTCCATTAACCACTGATTTATTAAAAAATCGAGATATAGTTCTCGATTATTAAAAAACTTAATATTAAAAACTCTGATAAACTGATATAGTCCAGTCGAAAAAAGAGGACATTCTGGTAAGATGGGAAAATTATTTCAGCTCGAACAATATTGCTTCAAAAATTATAAATTTGATCTCAAATTGTATATCAGAACGTTTTCTACAATTTGAGACCAAATTTGTTAGTTTTGAACCAATATTGACCGAGCTGGAGTAATTCTCCCATCTCCCCATTCTAGAGCCGAATGTTTTCTACAGTTTGAGACCGAATTTGTTAGTTTTGAACCAATATTGACCGAGCTCGAGTTATTTTGCCATCTTGCCAGAATGGACAGACTATATTAATAATATAATTATTAAATAATATTTTTTTGTTCTTATTGAATTAAATGACAAGATTTCATCAAACCACTGATTTATTAAAAAATCGAGATACCGGTTTCGGTTGCTACACCATTATCAATCTCTGGTAAACTGATATAGTCCAGTCGAGCAAAACGGACATTCTGGCAAGATGTGAGAATGACTTCAGCTCGGTCAATATTGATTCAGAACTTATCAATTTGGTCTCAAATTGTAGAGCAGATGTTTTCTACAATTTGAGATCAAATTTGTGATTTTTGAACCAATATTGACCGAGCTGTAGTCATTTTTACTTCCTCTCAGAATGTATTCTTTGTTTGGACAGAATATTCCTATTTGAAGAAAACTGTATTCTGCGTCTGTTGCATTAGCCTACCAACTATCATGTTTCAAATTATTTATTCTGACAAATTCTTTTTTTCAGTTTTCACTAGACAAGCCTTCAAAGGACGAAGATCACCCACCTTTAATAGACGAATTTATGACAAGATTTATTATTATGAATAATTAGGGCAAATAATTATTACATCGATTACATAACTGAGGATTGTAATATATGAAGAGGATATGATTTTTATCGTTACTAACATCACATGCAGTTTATTTTGTAACTTATATAGTTTGATTCTCCTTATATAACATTAATCGATAAGATAAATTAATTTTCTGTATCAATTCATGTTTTTCATGGTCTATATCCACTATCAGTTCGGATTGTGACAGGTAAAACTGTAAGTGGATTTGGGAACCGGCAGTCCAAAACTGTTGTAAACCGACAGTCCAATTGTTTGACGATTGGATTGTCAGTTTGAACTGTCAGTGGTCCTTAGTTTTAATAATATTGTCTAGTCAACTGAAGTTCTATTATTCTTGCCAGGTTTCTTTATTCATAATACTTTTGTTTTCTCACAAGTTTTTAACAAATCACTACTCAATAGAAACATGAACTATTGAAACTGTGAGTGCATAGCCTGATCTAGTCTTTCCAAGCAAAGAAGACCCTCTGGCAAGATGGGAAAATGACTCAAGCTCGGTCAATTTTGGTTCAAAAATTATCAATTTGATCTCAAATTGTAGGGAACAGTTTGATCTACTATGAAGACCACATTTATAATTCTTGAACAAATATTGACCAAGCTGAAGTCATTCTCCCATCTCGCCAGAGGGTCTTCTTTGCTTGGACAGACTCTCTAGCTTGAACATTATTCTCGAAAAAGTGAAGTCTTTCGCCTACTAAGTTCATAAAATATTCCTAAATTTCAACTCTATTAGTATGGATTTATTGGAGTGGAGTTCCTCTAGGTAGTTCCAACTTGACGAATTACTCAAGGCACGTTTCTCAATAGTTTTGGAAACATGTTGAACTCTATGTGAAATAGGTAACTTTGAATTCACTTACTAATTTATTAAGTTAGTTGATAAACTAGTCATATGGAGGAGTATTTCAATGAAACTATGCAAATATTCTCTTTTTGATTTTGTGTATGAATGGACCTCATACTTTTCTTCTTTCAATCAAGGTATTTCAATTGAATAAATCTTAAAAAATGAAACTTGCTATCGTCAACTTGAGCGTACATCCAATGATGGAGATTTAATAGTAAAATATTTTTCGAATGCGCAAACCAGTTCATGCACTAAGTTATTGTACTCGAATAAAGAATCAATTAATGTAGATGTACGTTATTTGTATGAGAAATATACATATATATAATGTAAATCTTCTTGAATGCCTCATAATAATAAAAACATAGAATCTAAGTGTGTTGAAAAATAATAGAAGAAACAATTATGGAAAAAATATATTGTAAATTGTAAATAAAGCTCTTGAAATAATATTAATGTAAAATGAATGTAATTAACGGATTAAATCTTCTAGTTTTTTGAATAATTATAATTATTAATTTCAACAGCAATTCTCGACAAGAGATTTTTCATCACGATGTAACTTGATTCATAACTGTTGTTATAACATTATAAATGAATATATTGTTCATTTATGAATAAATAATCCAATTCTTGCTGAATATATATTTGTGTGCAAAATAGTTATCAATGGTGTGTTAACAATCCTCTATGTTATATAAATATATATTATGAAAATAGGGTAAAATACATTAAATCTGTATGTGAATTGTGGATGAAAATGTGTTGTACTTGTACATAATTTAGGAAAATCATGTAAATTAGAAGTAATGACTAATTCACACAAACTTCAACTTCAACACAAGTTTCCATTAACTAATTATTTTATATTCAGTAATTTTTGCATTTTGTTTTCAATTTTTCAATCAACTAAGTGTTGTTGAGACATAATAAGGAATAATAATTGAGTCGTTTTTCCAATGTCAGCTTCAAACTTCAAATTGAAAGATGGTTTGCTCCTGAAGCTGAGAATTTTGACACAAATTATTCCAATAACTCCTAATCAAAAAATTGGGTAGCGGATTCATGGAAATTCAGCACTTTCCTTGTTGGAATGAAAAGATTTTCATCACAAATGTAAATTTAGTAATTTGAATTTATTAGAAATCCGACCAATCCATTCAAGATGTAATTGAAGATTATTATAAAGTTGGATAAAACCTGTAATTCAATTACATAGGTTACATGGCTGGAACTTGTAATCTAATTATATAGATTAACCCAATTGATAATTAATAATTTATTGAAATAATAAAATTTATGATTACTTAAACACAATATATTGATAGAGTTTGGTTCCTCAATAGAATCTTATAATAAGGACTATCAAATTCAGGTATTTTCATCAAAACATCGATTATTTATCATTAGTTTGAATTTTCAAACATTCATCAATATATTTTCTTTGTTCTCAATTGTCTAAGTAACTTAAAAACTGCCTCTGTGTCAAAACTTTGAGCTGAATCTGTGTCAAAGGCATCTATCTCAATGTAGCTTTTCTGTATTATTAGAAAATTAGGAGAAATATTTCACTCAATCTCGATATATTTTTCTCTTCTTCTGTCTGAAATATTATTATCACCCGAGCTTTAAATGTACCGAATACAATACTTCCAATACAATATATTGTGATACAATAATACTTCAAATAATGTGACCTTTCTAATAAATGTAAACCAATCTTTATGGCCTAAAATCTGAACCAAATACTTTGCTATCTCTTTTCCAACTCCGCTTCTTTTAGACTGTATTTTGTTATAAGTGACGCCAAAAAGTTTACCGGTTTCGTCTGTCTCTTGTACGTGATTTAAACTACTTTCAGCTGATGTAAAGCAAATATTGCCCCTTTCGATTTTAAAAATAATAACTTAGAAATAATTGAGTGACAACTCTTATGCCCGGTTTTTCTAAGCACATCCGAATTTGAGGGACCCTCGAGTTTACTACATTTCCTATACTTATCATAGAAAATGTCAGCTGTTCATCAAAATTTGAGGGTCCCTCAACTTTGAGTGTGCTTGGAAAAACCCGGCATTATTGACAACATCAGCTGTTGGAGCGCAAAAGGAGCCCAACTTTTTGGCGTAAACTATAAAACTAGTCAAACGTCTCTTTCACTTACGCCAGAAAATTACGTCAAATAGAATAAATTGTATAGTAGATATAAACACGTAGGAGAATTCAAAAATGATTGTTTTGTTCCTCCAATAATTTTGAGAATCAATAATAAATATTTGAAGAGCATTGAAATAGTATGCGCTCCACAATAAATTTGACAATATTTTCGTTATTTTTGAAAGTGCCACAAAAATGAAACCACTGCACAGTTATCTATAGGCTAATAATAATTAAAATAGAGTGTTTCCGTATTAATTTTAGCCTGGAATATGTGAAGCCAGAGGAGTCTGCTCACAAAAAGTAAACTGATTGAAATTTACACTTTTATCAGAGATGTTTGACCTAAACTGATTGAGCCTGAATTTTGTAAGCTCGAATAATCTTCTCATAAAAATTGAAGAAATCTCAGGGTTATCATGGACGTTATTGAGGGATCGTCTCATAAAAATTGAAGAAGTCTTAGAGTGTTATTATAGACGTTATTGGGGAAAATTAAAGCTTAAACTCTAATCCTACTACTCAGCCTTGAAGCAGAAATAGTTGACGAATTATTCCCAAACGCCTTGAATCTCAAATCAAAATTAAAAGTTGAACTATTAAATTAATCAAATTTACTGAAGATTACTAGTAAAACTATAATAATTTTAGTGAAAACTGGAGTATTGAGCACGATTTTCTGTCTAGAACTCTGAAATAAAAATGTAGAATTTTGATCTACAATGTGAAAAAATAATTGAGAATTGTCAGTTGAACTGTAATAATTTTCAGTAAAAACTGAAAACTGACATATTTATTAAGATTTTCGAAAAAATATAAGCTAGGGTACACAATTGGACCAGATTTTTCCGGTAGCAAGTTGAGCGATTCTTGAAATTTCTAGATTGAATAGAAAGACTAACTAGACATTGTCAGAATACAGATTTATAAAAAATCGAGTTACCGGTTTAGGTTTTTAAGCCTGTGTCAATCTCTGGTAAACTCAAAAAGTAAAACAAGAAAACTTTTAAATTCATGTAACTTGAATATGATGTTTGGAGAATTGATAATAAAATGATACTACACTATTTGTGTCTTGTATTCATTGTTCTATACAATAATATAACAAGACAAGATAGTCATTGTCTTTATTTTATTGAATGGTAAATTAAATAATACAGGCGCTACGGAAACACTCTTCATTTTTTTATTTAATCTGATATTCGTATGTACCTACATTACGTATGTTGTAAGTAATCCAATTTGTTAGCCACTATGTAAATAATTAATTAGAGTAAATTTCAAAAAATACGATTGGTTTGTATTTTATGTGAAAGTATGTGCAATAGTATGAATGTGTAAATAATGCGTACCTTATATAAACAAACCAAAAAAAAGACAAATTGAAAAGATACACTTCATATAGTCAACACTGTTTATCATTGTGTTTAAATATTATTAGTTTATATAAATGTTGATAGAGTTGTTTATAAATATAAATATATTATAGAAATTGTTGTATTGATGGAATCGCAGTATATATAGATATACTCAAATAACGATGAGAGCGCTGTAAAAATCTGTTGTATTTGTATAGAATTTTTCTTCGTTTACTTTCCAAACTGTGGATTCTCATTTATTTTTTATCTTCAACTAGGGCTGATATTTGATGTCAGTTGAATAGTTAATTGGTGAATTAAATATATCATTATGTATCTATGTAATTATTGTTTTAAATTCTACATACCCCTTTTATCCCTTCAAATTTTATAATTATTATGATTTGATAGGTCGATATACAGAGAATGAGAGAATGTATATAGCTGACATCAATAAGTTAAGTCGTATATATGTCTCTTGTACGTGATAATAAAACTTTCTAAAAGCTGATGTAAAGCACCAAACTTTTCCAAAACAAACTTTCCAAACAGACGAAACCGCCAAACTTTTTTGGCATCAGCTATATCGCAGAGCCTTTACAGTTCTCTGCTTGGATTGATTTATCATGACGCTTAAAGTTAACAAATATTATTATTTATCATGACGCTTAAAGTAATAACATCGGTGTTGAAATTGGGATCAATATATCTATAAATCTATTTTCTTTCAGTCATCTATCTGTTTTCTTTAATCTGAATAACTTCCCAAAATAATCTTAGAAAAAAGAATTGGCATTTTTAATTTATTGCAATAACAATCCCTCTTGTTCACTATAGATTCTATAAATTAATAGTATCTGCTAATTCCACGAGTGATTGAAACAAATTCAATGTTCTTTTATTTATTTATTTATTTACAAAGACAACTGTTTCCAGGCTTATTAAGCCCATTGAAACAACAGAAATAATTCAATAATTTTATGGACATCTTTTAAAGAGAAATAGGAACACAGTTTTCCATGATAAAATCTATAAACGCAATCCTAGCAGGTTTTACAATTATAGAATAGAGAATAATAACGAAGAAGAGAATAATTGGTCTGGTCCAAATATAAGCTTATTATTGAATTTGCTCTAATTACTCTATGAAATTGAATATTTCAATTTGTAAATGTAAATAAGGCACTGGCGGCTTGTGCCCACGAAACAGGTGAAGTGCTGTCCAGTAAAAGATACGGGCACTTCACCTGTTTTGTGGGTACAAGCCGCCAGTGAAATAAGGTAAGATTGGGACAAAAATTTCTGAGTACCGGTGTGGTAGTAGGCTTCAGTAATAATATTGTTTACAGCTTCAATGAATAAATTGAAGTATGAAATTCTGAAATCTCTTAGAAATCTACAGTAAAAAATATAAGTTTAATGGTATAATTTTTATACACTTTCCGTAAAAGTAGGCTATATCAACACAGGCAGTGATAAATCATGAATAAATGAACAAACTATATAAATAGTCAATTTCTTCTTTTGTCTCCATCCTACTTAAACTGTTGATGATAGTAAGCTTAAAAACTTAGTAGATACTAATGACTTTCACTTTTACAACAGTACTCACAATTTTGATGCTTGTCGGACGCGTTTCGTGGTACTGAGCCACATCTTCAGCGTACAAGGAGTAACTAGATACTGAGGTCTTGCAGGTCTGAGACTTTGGGATATGTGGATAGTGGGTGGTGGAGCTATACTAATAGCTTACAGTCGCTTGAATGAATCAAGCTACAGAGGCGAAGAATAAATCCAATAATTTCGAATTGGAACATTTTATGATGTTTTGAAAAAAGTGTTTTATGCAGTAGTCAGATCTATTTAAGTTAGAGTTTCGAATGACAAACATTTGAGGAACAACCAATTGCCTCTATTGAAAGCTATTATTTGATTTGAGGGTGTAAAGTTTATTAACATAATTCGAGAAGACATGCAAATAAGGCTGCATGTCATAAAAGAACCTGTAAAGCTGCAACGAAAAGGAAACCTGTAGCTCCTTTAAATTATATTATTAATTATTTCAAGTAAAGTATCAACTGATAACTTTTATATAAATTCCATCGTATCAAGTGAGGAGTCAAAAAACACTTTATTGTTACCGTACCTACATAGGTAGTCTAATGCGTTTTCCCCAATGCTCCTATAAAAATATATCTTCTAAATTATTTTATAAAATATGATAGTTTTTATATTTTGAGGTACAGTATTTTTGGATACAGTAATGAAATTAGGATGAAATAAGCAGTAAGTTATCGGTAGGTTTAAGTTACACCAGTGAGATGCAAATTTTGACTTTGTATTTTGTAAAAGAGAATTCTTCCCTTAAATTACTACTTTATATTTTCGGTTCAATAATATTTTATAATTTTCAAGCCTTTGGATATTTTGATTCAAATATTGAGTTGGAATTAGCTTGAAATAGATTAATTTATGCGTGATACATGAGCTAGTGCTGAATTTTGAATTTGAATCGTGTTCACAATTTCACAGTAACACTTCTCGGCTTTCTATTGGTGGATAGCCTCCAAGCGTAGCCTTCCCATTGGTTGTTTGTTATGCGTTGGTAGAATTTGATTGGCTGAAACTAGCTACAGATGACAGAACGTTCTAGTTTGGAGGTGTGTGAAGCTGTTAATCTTCATCAGTTTATTTGAATGCCTTTGTTTGTGCTGTTTGAAAAGAATTTCCTTAAATTATTGTGCTTAAACTTTGTATTTTTAACGTTCATTAATTAGTAAAATGAGATACAAGTGGATCTTGCTTTTCGGAGCCGTTCTGTGTTCAGGTTCGTATGCAATTCAAATCATAACCTAAAATAGCGGCTTGCTGTTATTATTCCTTCAAGTTTTTAAATTTACGTTATAAAATAAACTCATGATAATGATTGAGCATTTTTACGGGGTTGAATAGATTTAATCATCAATCAAAAATTTTGTTCCGAATGAACGTCAACAAACATGATCTAACACTACCGGAAAACAGACTTGTGTACAGTACCGTAAGGGGATAACTGTAGTTTTTAGATTATTACTATTACTTTGCTATTTTTTTTAAGACCTCTGTTCAATTTTTCATATAAATATTGCAAAATACTCGCCCTAAGACTGTCTAATTCTTCTATGTCTGACTCAGTCAATCTTAACTGTTTTCCCTATAACTTAAGTTATACTATGCCGTTTTCATAATAAATCACGCATAAATCATGCGTTGTTGTAACTTGAATCTTCAAGTTTGATTTGTGATTTTTAATTGATTCTGTTGTATTTCAATTGAAAAAAATACTATTTATCTATAAAAATGAAAATTAATCAGATTTAAATACATTTAAAACCTCTAATAATTATCATTTCTGTTTTTGTTGTTCATCCATCTTTTTCACTTATGAATCAATTAAAAGAAAATAAAAACTTAATAGTGAAATCACTCACATTTTTGACGCGACAATTGTTTCGTGCTGTAATTTCAAGCTTGATTGGGTACTGAGCTTCAAGACTTTGAAGGCTTCAAAAGGCATTACTAGAACCATGGATAAGGCAATAGTTTGTTGAGTTTTATCATTGACTATGAATATAAGTACTTATATCCTTAAGTAGGTATACTTATATCCATAGTCAATGGTTTTATTAGAAGACTACGAAATAGTAAATAAGTTGAAGGGGAATAGTCTGGTCGAGCACAAAAGGCATTCTGGCAAGATTGGAAAATGACTCGGTCAATATTGGTTTTAAAATGTTGAAATTGTTCTCAAATTATAGAGCAGAATGTTCTCTACAATTTGAGACCAAATTAATGATTTATGAACCAATATTTGATGAATAATATTTCTAATAATTTTTAAGTAGTACTTTTGTATAATTTTGTATCCTTCTTTTTCTTATTATTATTGTGTTGATTCTTTATTTTGCTGATTCTATGATTATAAAAACATATTCACGGCTGTTCACAATCTGATATTTTGTGACTGTTATTTGAAAACTTATGAGAATCTGCAAATTTCATTAGATTTCAAATTTTAGAGGAAAATGTTTTCCACAATTTGATACCAAGTTTATCATTTTTGAACCAATATTGACCGAACTGGAGTCATTCTCCCATCTTGCCAGAGTGGCTTCTTTGCTTGGACAGACTATGAAGCCAATTATTCTTAATCATACGTGTCTTCTTTCTTGTTTGTTAGAAGTAGGCTACAAAATTTGCATTATTATGCAAATTATTTGCTTGTGTATCTTTCTCACCTGCTCTTCTATTTAGGTCGATAGCTTTCGAAATTAATTCAAAATCATGCTTTGTAAAACTGATAGTTGGCATTTATGAATGCTCTAATTCTCGAATTAAGATTATTGAATTGAAGCATTAGAAATTTCCAGAACAATATTTCAATGTTATACAAAAATATTTAATATTTCAAAATTAATTTGTTGTAATGACAGTTTCTATTCTTTCCCTCAATTTGAAATTGAAAATAATTCCCTAATTCTCGAATTAAGATTATTGAATTGAAGCATTAGAAATTTCCAGAACAATATTTCAATGTTATACAAAAATATTTAATATTTCAAAATTAATTTGTGGCAATGACAGTTTCTATTCTTTCCCTCAATTTGAAAAATAATTACAATATCACCTTCCCAACTACACAAGAATATAAAGATTATTGTAATCTATGTAACAATTACAATGATAATAATACATTTTTAAAAATCCAATGAATATTTTTAATTCTATTGTTAACACTCATAGAAGCCTTCTCTTCTATTTACCTACAATCATTCTCTGGTATAGTCTGTCCAAGCAAAGAAGACCCTCTGGCAAGATGGGAAAATGACTCCAGCTTGGTCAATATTAGTTCAAGAATTGTAAATGTGGTCTTAATAGTACATCAAATTGTTTCCTCCAATCGTAGCAAACACTCTGATCTACAATTTGAGACCAAAACAATATTTATTGAACCAATATCGACCGAGCTTCAGTCATTTTCCCATCTAGCCAGAGGGTCTTCTTTGCTTGGACAGACTATATTCCAGCAGTTGGTTAACTGAAAAATCTTATACCGTAATTTTTTCATCTCCAATACTAAAGTATAATTTTATTCTCTGCTTGAAAATGTTTTCTGATGAGTAAAAAAAGTTATTTCTTTTCAAACAATTGAAAAAAGTTATGCTTATAATCTAGTTTTAAAAGTCTTGAAGCAACTGTGAAACTTAAAAAAACTTATTTTTTTTTGAACTGAAAAAGATGATGATGTGAGAAATTTATTTGAACAAAAATATATAGCCTATACTTGCTATTTCAAAAATATATCAGAAAATGTAACTCTCTGATTACTTATTTACATTAAAAAAGCATCATCATAGCAACATAAAAATAACCAAGTAAAAGTAGACCTATCATCCATGATATTCCTTGCCTACATTTTTTTCCTACAGGTCATTTACCAACCAACATTTGTAGGTTTTTAGCAATCTGTTTACATAAGCATAAACAATGTGATGATTATTCAAGTGAAAGCAATCAATCCAGCCCATTGACATGATTTATGTATGCTGAAGCAGCTTGTCTCACTTTTAATAATTGAATCTATTGTTTGCTACTAGACATTTTCGTTCTTGTTCATAAGAGAAATTACTTGTTCATAAAATTTGTTCATAAGATTTGTTCATAACTTGTTTAAAATTGTTCATAAGACTGGATTACTCGATAATTTTTGACATTTCCCGTGTTAGTCTGAAACAAAAAAAATGAATAAAAACTATTAATATAATTACCATATCATGTAGAATAGGTCTATTCCCCCTACCCATAAAAAAAGAAACATGATATTAAGTTAATAGATTATTATTGGTTATTAGTTATTACTGAAACAACAATGATAATAATTGAAATCATGAATTATTTTGAATTTTCGTGCTCTAAATTTATAGTAAAATTTTAATATTTTCGGCCATGTTGTAGTGATTTGTGAAGTGTACAAGATCTATACATTAAGAACTATACATTGGAAGCGTTTACTGACAGTTTGATTTTGCTCTCTCAATAAATCCTCTCCATTATCATCTTATTTATAAGTGTTTTGTGCCAGTTTTAGTTGTTAATGATGTTTTGAACTAAAAAAGTCTGTTCAAAAGTGACTGTTTTAAAAGAACTATAACCCCTCATAGATTGTCATGTTCACATTTGTGGAAAATAAGGTTAAACCTACGGCGAAATTGAACAACCCTTGGGTCTCCCCACTACTAAAAGCCATAAGCTAAATAAATGGTTTATTCACCAGAATAAAGACAATTTTTTGAATTTTGAAAAGCAATCATTCAACAAACAATTAAAAGAAAACCTGTAACGTGCGTGATAGGCTACAGGAAAAGCGGATTGATTAATCTTTTGAAATGAAACTTGTAGATAAAATTTAGATGTATGATGTAGACCTTCTCCTTGTACTGTATCATGATTCGTTCAATACAATTATTATTAGTTTGAAAATGCTTCAAAAACCCGGGCATAAATTGATAGAAATGTTTTACTATACATTGAAAGCGTATACTGACAGTTTGATTTTGCTCTTTCAAAAAATCCTCCCCATTTTAATCTTATTTATAAGAGTTTTGTGTCTGTTTTCTAATATATATTTTCTTTTTTTTTGTTTCTGTAGGATGGGTCCATGCAGATGCCGAGCCCGGTAGCGACTTCGTTGAAGCAACGGTTGAAGAAGATTTAGCTAGTGTAAAGAGAGGATCCAAGACTGGTTAGTATCAAATCATCTTCTTCTTTTCTCTATTTTTATTTTTCCGTTTCCGTTTCATTTTTATTTCTCATTTTATTTTTATTTTTCATCTTCTTTTTTCACAGAAAGGAATACTCCCACTAATATTATCCATTGATATTTTATGGAGCAGTCACATAAGGCTAGATTCATTATCTGCTATGACAATAAGGCAATATTGAGTTTTTAACCAAAACAAGCTGGTAGTCGCTACTATCTCATTAGCTGATGATGAATTTAGCCAAATATGACTTTTATTGAGGGGCGTGTTTCGGATGGACAGTTGAGCCGTCGGTCCCGGCTGCCGAAAAAGTAGTCGTTAGGTCATATCAGAGGCCCTGAACAGATCAGGTGCGAGCTGAAAACTCTGACACCAGACAGCCAGCTAGGTCACACGATATTATTATTGGGGGCGTTTTCCTATGCTAGACACGACACGACGGTCAACCGTTCTCGAAAAAGATAGCGGACTGATAAGAGAGTTTTCCCTCATGCGGACGACCAGCTGGATCCGATCACGACCGTACTCCTCGAGAAGCAGTCATCCAAGCCAAGAAAACCTTCTGGCAAGATGGGAAAATGACTCTAGCTTGGACAATATTTTTTCAAGAATCATTCTTAATAGTAGATCAAATTGATAATTTTTGAACCAATATTGACCGAGCTTGAGTCATTTTCCCCATCTTGCCAGAGGGTCTTGCTTGGACAGACTATATTTGAAACTATATTGCGGCCGACCGTCGGACCGTGTCGTGTATAGGAAAACGTACCTTCTGATAGTCCAAGTGTCGAGTAGCTTATACATGATTGTATTGATGATTTTCTTGCAGATGATGAGCTGGTAGCACGTTCTGAGGAGGCCATTCTCCTTGATGAGCTGAACGTGGCTCAAATGAAGGAGCTTAGGGAGAAAGCTAAGGTGTTCGCTTTCGAAGCTGAAGTCAATCGTATGATGAAACTTATCATCAACTCGCTCTACAGGAATAAGGAGGTTAGTATATTATGTCCTAGCAAAGCAGACATTCTGGCAGGATGGGAAAATGGCTCCAGCTCGGTTAATATTGATTCAAAAATTTTAAATTTAGCCTCAAATTGTGGGAAACATTCTGCTCTACTATTTGAAACCAAATTTATAATGTTTAATCAATATTGACCGAGCTGGAGTAATTTTCCCATTTTGTCAGAATGTCTTCTCTGGTTGGACAGACTGTATCAAGTTTTACGTCGTTTCATGAATTTTGTAGAGTATGAAGATTTAAGTTTTAAAGTTTTATAAATCTTTAATAATTTAGTTTCTAATACTGGAAATTTTTGAACAATTGAACAGAGAATACTCAGAAGTAGCTACTAAACATAAGTAGCTACTGTTTAACATTAAGCCTGTATCACACCTGGCTACTAAGTATCTTCATTGACTATGGATATCTATATCTATATAAGCGAAATGGCACTGACTGACTGATTCATTCATCACCAGAACTAAAAATCCACTGAAGCGAATGCGTTCAAATTTGGCAGGCATGTTCAGTTGGACGTTTAAACGCGCGCTAAAAGAGGATTTTAAAAACTTTTCAAAGATACGCCAAATATTTTAGTTTTTCTATTGTTTTTCGGCGTTTTCCTCATTTTTTCGAGAACCAATCGGTAGAAAATGTTGATATTTGGTGGGCAGGTTCAAATGAGGTCTAGAAATGTTGTGTTGAAATATTTTTGCAATCCGTTCAAGATTACGCCAGTAATCAGGTTTACAAAATTGTAGATGTGTTGCGGGTTGCATATCTTCCGCCTTGATACGACCAATCCTAACTGTAAATTGAATGGTTCAGCGAGATTATAGATGAATTAATTTGGAAGATATTGAATCAAGTTTCAAACTATGTCCGATATACTTCCCAAGGTTACGCTTAATATTAGCGTTTTACTATTTTTTTGAATTTTCGGAGTTTTTCTTAGATTTTTCTAGAACAAATTGGCAGAAAATATTGAAATTAGGTAAACAGGTCCAGATTAGGTGTAGAAATGCTGTGCTCAACAAATTTCAAACACCTACTGAACGGAAACGGCAGGCGAGCGAAGCGATCCTGTTTGTCTCAGCTGACAGTGACAGAGGTTTTGCAGGCGAGCGAAGCGAGCCTGTTTGACTCACACTGCTGATACTGTCGGGGGTCCAGGGGGCGGAGCCCCCTGGTTAGGCAGAGAAGGCGAGCGAAGCGAGCCTGCCGGCTAGTAATATATATATTCATAGTCAATGGTATCTGCTAGTCTTTAGTTGCTAGCTAACTAGCTGCTATATTCGGAATTTCTAGCATAGAATAGCACTGGAGTAGAAACGTATCTGAAAATAATCAAGATATCTTCATCATTCGATCAATATATAATTTATAATAAATTGAAATAATCATGATATCTTGAAACTAATTAAAGATATGCTATCAATGATGATTAGGAACGATCTTCTAATCTATTCTATTCTTTTTTATGAGTTGTCTGCTTTAAAAATGTTGTGTCTCTACGCTATAACTTCAAATAAAATTAATTTATAATTATTTTTCATATTCATAAAAATCTCTACTCTTGTTCATTAGTATCTTCTAACTATCATCACATTATCTTACAATGATTTGTTGCCAGTTTTGAAGTTGCTAATTTCATTTTGATTTTCAGATCTTCTTGAGAGAATTGATCTCCAACGCATCAGATGCCCTGGATAAGATCCGAATTCTGTCACTCACGGATCCTGGAGTTCTGTCAGCTCTACCAGAGTTATTCATCAGGATAAAGGTAGGTCATAGCACTACCACTAACACTTGACAGATTTAAAAAGTTTTTTCTCTGTAAGTTGATGGTTCAAACATGAATTGGAACATGTTTGGTTTCTAGTCAATACTCTCATGTATTTCAATATTCAGTCATCCTAGTTGGGTATAAAATTATGAATAAGATTAAAATTAACTGAGAAAATTGAATTAAAAAGTAAAATAGAAATAGTCATTCAGTTACTGTTGAATAGTAAACAATATTGTTTGATATCGTTGTAAATAGTACTATAATAATGTAAACGGAAAAAGTAAGCTGTTGAATAGTAAAATTTACTCTTGAAATAGTATTGTTTCATTTGAAACAAGAAGAAATAATAAAATTATTAGTTTATAAGTTATATAGTCTGTCCAAGCAAAGAATACATTCTGGCAAGATGGGAATAGACTCCAGTTCGTTAAATATTGGTTTGAAAATTGAAAATTTTTTCTTTGAAATAATCTCAAATTGTAGATCAGAATGTTTTCTACAATTTGACACCAAATTTATAATTTTTAAACCATTATTTACCGAGCTGGAGTCGTTTTACCATCTTGCCAGATTGTCTTCTTTGCTTCAAAAATTATAAATTTAGTCTCGAATTGTAGGAAACATTCTCATCTACAATTTGGGATCAAATTCATAATTCTCGACCGAGTTTTTTAGTTTGATAATTTTTGATTCATTATTGACCGAGCTGGAGTCGTTTTACCATCTTGCCAGAATGTCTTGTATGTTTGGACAGACTATACCCGTAAGGTTCTTCTCAGCAATAAAATGCTCCTAATCTCCAATTAATTTATATCTATATTTAATAGAAAAGCCGCAAAACCACTTGACCCAACATACCATTTGCCTCAATATTATAAACCTTCAAAACCAACTGACCCAATTAAATTCCTGTTAATATGTAATTAATTTCTCAATTCTTACGTTTTCAGGTGGATAAAGAGAAGAAAATTCTGCATATAGCCGATTCGGGTATTGGTATGACTAAGAACGATCTGGTGGCCAATTTAGGAACTATCGCCAAGTCTGGTACGGCCGAGTTTCTGAGCAAAATGCAGGAGGCAGGCTCACAGGGTCAAGATACCAATGATATGATTGGACAGTTTGGTGTTGGATTTTACTCGGCTTTCCTTGGTGAGTGAATAGTAATTTCTTTCGTTAATGAACGAAATCACGAATTAATGTTGTATAACTTGGAATTATTCTATTTATTTATAATTATTTTCCTTATAATTTTCCTCATATTTTTCAGCTTGCCCCTACCGTGTATTCTAGCATACCATGGTTAGTTACAATATGTTTAAGAGGATATCATATCCAGGAATATTGTAGATGTAGATTATTATACTAAGCAGTATTAATTGTATTTGACATGATATCAATCATGTTAGTATAGTCCGACCAAGCAAAGAAGAGCCTCTGGCTAGATGGAAAAATGACTTCAGCTTGGTCAATATTTGTTAAAGAATAATAAATAGTAGGTTTAAATTGTAGATCAAATCGTTCCCTACAATTTGAGATCAAATTGATAATTTTAAAATCAATATTTACCAAGCTGGAGTCATTTCCCTATCATGCAAGAGGCTCTTCTTTGCTTGGTCAGACTATATCTGTGTTATTCTACTATCTTTTTATTTTAGTATTGAAGCTATTGAATGAATGCTGTACTACCTTTTCAAGAATATTAGGCCTACATATTCATATTCTTATTCTCATCCTCATAACATAATTATTACATTTTGTACTCTTGAATATTACATATTCTCATCAATGTTTAAGAATATCACATACTCCATGTAAACTTGGCTCTTAGACTTGTTATTGAATACCTACAACGTTATGAATATTACAACGTTTCCATATCGACTTGGCTCTCAGATATGTTGCATTTCCAAAAATATACTGCTCTTTCTACTTTATGACCCCTACCGCCTATTCTAGCATCCATTGTTGAATACTCTAGAAGTATATAAATTCAGGAATATTATAGGGTTAAGCGCTGAGCAGTATTAATAATTGAAGAGGTCAATTCCAAAAGGTCTTGAATCGAAAAATTAATTTTTTAGGAACTAGTAGAGAACGTGGCATGACTAATGCACTTTATATTAAAATCACTGGTTTGTAATCTCTGTAGTATACTTGAATTAAGCAGCTATGGCATAGATCGGTTTTCTCATTTGAAGGCATCTGCTATTTGTGATACGCAGTAGTGATACAGAATCCAAAATTGATACAGGAAGGAAGCTCGTTGATACAAGTCATTTTCAATGCTCATTGATCGCTGTCATATTGGAAGCAAGCTGATTCTTTTTCTCAACAATTTAATATTCTAAAGATCACTTTCTCAAATTTTGAATATTTTTCAGTTGCTGATAAAGTGGTGGTTACTACTAAGCACAATGATGACGTACAACACATATGGGAATCAGATGCTGGAAGCTATTCAGTGGTGGAAGACCCAAGGGGCCCCACACTCAAACGAGGATCTGTTATCAGGTGAATTCATTCATTTATTCTTTCATTAATTTCATTCATTCATTCATTTCATTCATTCATTTCATTCATACATTTCATTCATTCATTTCATTCATTCATTTCATTCATACATTTCATTCATTCATTTCATTCATTCATTCATTTCATTCATTCATTTCATTCATTCATTTCATTCATTCATTTCATTCATTCATTTCATTTATTTCATTCATTCATTCAATTCATTCATTCATTTCATTCATTCATTTCATTTCATTCATTCATTTCATTCATTCATTCATTTCATTCATTTCATTCATTTCATTCATTTCATTCATTTCATTTTTTCATTCATTTCATTTCATTTATTCATTCATACATTCCATTTCATTTATTCATTCATTCATTCATTCCATTCATTTCATTTATTCATTCATTTCATTCTTATATTGATACTGCCTACCTGCCTTCTCAAAAAATTTAGCCGTGGAGTATGGAGTAACATGCAGGAAGTTTATTGATTCACAATTAAGTTTATATTTTATCTTACTTGAACATATATAGGGAGGCTATTAAAAATATTTATCATCATCATGTAATGTGGGGTTCTCTCTAATGATGTAAGCCATAGGATATCGGATATAGTTATATTTTCATGCATTTCCTTTTTGAGTACTATAGATAGTAGCATTTCCTTTTGACTACTTTTTTACCTTTTGGTCTACTATAGTCTGTCCAAGCAAAGAATACCCTCTTGCGAAATGAGAAAAAGACTCCAGATCGGTCAATATTGATTTGGTCTCAAATTGTAGATTAGAATGTTTCCTACGATTGAGACCAAATCAATATTTTTTTGAACCAATATGGACCTAGCTGGAGTCATTTTCTCATCTTACCAGAGGGTTAAAAATTTGTGAATTGTTATAAGTGTAAGATCACATAACTTCTAGTATTCTGCATTTAAACACAACATGCTTCGCTTTCTGAGGCATATGAAGTTTCAGACTGAGATTTTTTTATCTATTTCATGAATAATTTATGATTAATTCCTTTTTAACGAGATGCATTTCTTTCAACAGCCTCCACCTTAAGGACGAAGCCGCCGAATACCTTGAAATCGATTCACTGAAGACCATTATCAAGAAATACTCGCAATTCATCAACTTCCCCATTTACCTGTGGTCTAGCAAAACTGTCAAGGTATTGTATTATTTATTTATGAGATTGAAATAAAACGTGATTGAAACATATTATTCATTTATTAGATCCATCGATTCGTAAATGAATGTAAGAAATTGTCAAACATAAGTTTCAAATGACAGAGTAAAAATTGAATAAATATAAAAAATTGGGCACTAGACAAAACATTCCACAAAAGAAAAACCCGTGTTTAGTCGCGATTTTGTCTTCTTTTGGTCGCGATTACTGAGATTTAGGTAAGATTTACACAATAAATAAATATTCGTGTAACCTGGCTGGCTCAGGTCTGGTATCAGAGTTTTCAGGTCGCTCCTGATCAATTTCAGGGCCTCTGATTTCATGACTTAACGACTTTTTTTAGGCAGCTGGGACCGACGGCTTAACGTGTCCATCCGAAACACGGAAAGTGGCCTGAGAAAAATTTCTGGTCTGACCTGGGATTAAACCCCGGACCGGTTGGCCAGCACTTTTTCACAATAATTACCGCCATTCAACTTTTTCTGCAGAATTTGATTCACTTGAACTTTCATCAATTAAAAAAATTTCATATCCAGTTATAACCATTAATTGTTGATAAATTGTGTTTAGCATATTTTCCGCTATTATCTCAATAGAATTTGAAGGGACAAACTTCTGACCTGTTTCATTGAACTCCTCAGATAATTTTACATAGGATTTGATTATTCAATAACCTGGATGAAGTCTATAAAATGAACAAGTTTGAAAAATGTAAATTTTCCGCCATATTCATGTTTTTGGGTATATGTCCCATGAAACTTTTCTCTCTACTTGGTGCAAGGAATCAGCCTGAGAAGTATTGCACATTCCTCCTGAAACACCTTGTATAACTAAATCATTTCTTGTTCTAGGTGGAAGAGCCGATTGAGGAAGATGAGGCAAAGCCGGAAGACGAAGACAAACCGGAAGAAGGCGACGAGGATGAGAAGGAGGACCAGGTGGAAGTGGAGGAGGATAAGGAGAAAGAGGAGAAGAAGAAGAGGGAGGTGGAGAAGACGGTGTGGGACTGGGAGTTGGTTAACGATAGCAAACCGATCTGGACGCGCAAGTAAGTTATTAATTTTATTTTTTCAATTTATTTCAACATAGCGGCATGATGCAAGTTTATTGAAAAAATTTTTGGATATTTTTATTTAGTGATTATGTTTCGTGAACTTTTTTGTAAACAGGTTTTAAAATTCAAAATTTGTCAAATTTTTCTTTTGGTGTAAAATTTAGTGTTTTTAGTTTGGTTTATTTGTATAAATTTAAGAGGAACAATTTTGGGCTATGAAGCCTGTTGTAATGCCTCTTTGATGTGAAATAACAATAACTGAATAAATATGATGCATGTAACTTACATAAATTTTATTTATTGTTTTGTCTTCATCCTACTTGAACTGTATATGATAACAACTTTAATAAACTACGTTATCAAATTTCACTTTAACATCAGTATAGTCTGTCCAAGCAAAGAAGACCCTCTGGTAGGATGAGAAAACGACTCCAGCTCGGACAATATTGATTCAAAAAATATTGATTTGATCTCAAATTGTAGATCAGAATGTTTCCTACGATTGAGACCAAATCAACAATATTTTTGAACCAATATTGACCGAGCTAGAGACAGTTTCCCATCTTGCCAGAGGGTCTTCTCTGCTTGGACTGACTATTCTCACGATTTGGTTGCTTGTCGGACGGGTTTCGGGGCTCTCAGTCACATCTTTGATTTGGTCTCAATCGTAGGAAACATTCTGAGGTACAATTTGATGTACGATTGGTCTCTTGGTGAGGGTGATCTATCGGTGAACGTGATGTTGAGTCACGAACACTGTTTACTGCACTTGGATGGGTGACCGGTTCTGGCCAAATACACATTGGCGAGATGGAACTACCCGTAAGGGTCTCCCCACCATTAAAAGCCATAAGATGGGAAAATAACTCCAGCTCCGTCAATATTGGTTCAAAATTTGGGTTAAATTGTTGGAAACAATCTGATCTACAATTTTAGACCAAATTGATATTGTTTGAACCAATATTGGCCAAGCTGGAGTCATTTTCCCATCTTGCCAGAGGGTCTTCTTTACTTGTACAGACTATACTACTGACTGCCAACTCAGTTATTTTGGTTTACACGATGTTAGAATAGAATGAATGACTTCTTTATTTTAATGACGTGGCGAAGTTTGGACAGTAATGTCCACTCTACCTTTTAACTACGATGTTCGCAACATACAGCATAGTAGTTTCGGAAAAGAACCCTTTACATGCCAGCCTACGTGCATATTCAGATGGAATAACTTGAGTATTGATTTGTTTTTTGTTTTTCAGGCCAGCCGACGTGAAAGAGAAGGAATACAACGAGTTCTACAACGCGCTGACCAAAGATTACCAAACACCGTTGGGCAAAATTCACTTTGTGGCAGAGGGAGAGGTCACGTTCAAGTCGCTGCTATTCGTGCCCAGGGTGCAGCCCAGTGACAGCTTCAACCGGTACGGAACTAGCACCGATAATATCAAGGTAATTCAATTTAAATTTATTTAATTATTTATTCACACTCAACATACAAGGTGAGGCATAATAACAAGCGATTTTTAAAAGACTGTTGAATAAAAACAGTTTGTTACAATAATATATTTATATTACAATATTAAAGTACTTGAAAAAGCATTTCCTGCAACAGTAGAATGTCGGTTTTTTTTTTAAATAGCTCCAGTAAGATGGCATCCGTTTGGACGCAAACATTTCTTAAGCCGGCCTTTAATCATCACATTGCGTAGCATTGCCTGTGGGATTTGACCAACTTCCTTCCGGATCCAAGATAATCCTGTGTTTACTGTGTTTACAAAGATAATCATCCTCCAACAATTGAAGCCCTGAAAGAGTGGATTGGCAGGATCTTGGTCAAATCCAACTGGCAATGCTAATTTAATAAGTCACTTCAAGGTCTGGATCGAGGAATGTGTGCATCTAAACGGACGCCATCCTATAGGAGCTATTTTCAAAAAATAACAGACATTTTACTCTTGCAGAATAGTACATTACACTACAAGCACAGAAAGTAGGTGTTTACGGTATGAGGATAGTTTCCCTATCCTCATATGGGGGAATATGTTATCCGAATACCGTAAACACCTTTCTGTGTGAGTTGAGTACGGTACTTTTCGCCACACTGCAAAAATAAGAATAATAAATATTGTATAAGAATGTTTGCGGCGATCGCTGATTCGAACTGAAGTAGGCTACGGCGGAAAGCAGTGCATTGTCGCCCGATCTAGCGGCCGGATAGGTAACTACCAGTCTCTTTCTGTGCACTAGCTCCGAAAGAGCCCACTTTCGTAGCTAGTAGCAAAACCGCCTGTAAATGGCGTCTTTCGAATCTCTTTAGTGCACAGAAAACAGCTGCTTTCTGTGCAGTGTGGCGAAAAATGCTTTTTCATGTACTTTAATATTGTGATATGAACATATTTTTGTAACAAATTGTTTTTATTTAACAGTCTTTTAAAAATCGCTCGTTATTATGCCTCACCTTGTATTATTAAATTAATGTTATTGTTAGTTATAACTTCGCCCACAAAACTTTTGTAAAATATTCACAAAGTGTAAATAAAGGCATCTATCTATCCATCTACAAATTCTAATCAATACATAATTCACTTATTCCTCTATAATTGACAGTCACGCCAAATATATGGAGGAGGAACACACCAATCACAGTTGATCATCTTCATATTTCAACCTACTGTGAACGCTCTCGTTTGCTAAACAAACAAAACAGTATTGAAGAATAGATGAAATGAAATAATAAATGAATTATTTTAGATTAGATTAAATTATAGACCTTTATATAATATAGACCTATAATTAGACTTAATATTAATAGACTAAAAATAGACTAAATTAGACTTAATTAGACTAAATATAATTATAGACCTTATATAATAGATTAAATTTAAACCTTTCCCAATATTTTCCACAGTTGTACGTTCGCCGTGTGTTTATCACCGATGAGTTCGCCGATATGCTGCCCAAGTATCTGGCCTTCATCCGTGGAGTGGTTGACTCCGACGATCTGCCTCTGAATGTGTCGAGGGAAACTTTGCAGCAGCACAAACTGCTCAAGGTTATCAAGAAGAAGCTGGTGCGCAAAGTGCTCGATATGATTAAGAAGATGGATGATAAGGAGATGGAGACTTTCTGGCAGGAGTATTCTACTAAGTGAGTTTGAAAATTTATTTAAGGCCTTTTTATACGTGTGATTTTGACACGCAGTATTACTACTGTACTTATAATATAGTCTGTCGAAGCAAAGAAGAGCCTTTGGCAAGATGAGAAAATGACTCCAGCTCGGTCAATATTGGTTCAAAAATTATTGATTTGGTCTCAAATTGTAGATCAGAATTTTTTCTACAATTGAGACCAAATCAATAATTTTTGAACCAATATTGACCGAGCTGGAGTCATTTTCTCAACTTGCCAGAGGCTTTTCTTTGCTTGGACAGACTATATTACTACTTATACTAGTATTATTCCGCTATTACTATTACTATTTAGACTGTACTAGCCGGCAGGCTCGCTTCGCTCGCCTTCTCCGCCTAGCCAGGACCCCCGACAGTATCAGCAGTGTCAGTGAGTCAAACAGGCTCGCTTCGCTCGCCTGCATAACCTCTGTCAGTGTAAGCTGAGACAAACAGGCTCGCTTCGCTCGCCTGCAAATTCGGCTCAGAAGGGATTCAAAATTCATTGAACACAGCATTTCTAGACCTAATCTGGACCTGTTTATCAAATTTCAACATTTCCTACGTATTTATTCTCCAAAAATCCAAGAAAAGCTCAGAAAATTCCGAAAAATAGTAAAACGCTAATATTGAGTGTAACCTTGGGAAGTATATCGGACATAGTTAACACAACATTTTTAGACCTTATCTAAACCTGCCCACCAAATATCAACATTTTCTACCAATTGGTTCTCGAAAAAATTTAGAAAACGCTGAAAAACTATAGAAAAACTTTAATATTTTGCGTATCCTTGGAAAGTTTCTAAAATACGTTCTTAGCGCGCTCTAAACGTCCAACTGAACATGCCTGCCAAATTTGAACGCATTCGGTTCAGTGGATTTTTAGATCTGGTGATGAATCGGTCAGTCAGTCAGTTTGTGCCATTTCGCTTTTATAGATATAGATAATCATAATCATAGTGTGGCCATGGTGTGAAACGTTCCATAGCAGCCAGCTGAGATAAAGAATTCTTTTGACGGTATATTTCTGCCAATTTTTCGAATGCTTATTATGGGACAACTGGCAGAACTTGACCCAATCACAAGTTTCATTTTCATACAAACTTTATTTCCAATAACTTTTTTATGAGAAAAAGATATACCCTCTCTTGGTACTGCTTCAAAATCATTATATTTATAATAATAAAAAGTTTAAAATTCCATGGGAAAAGTACTTGCATTTTACGAAACATTTTTGTCTTCTATCAATGAAACTAAGAAGAGATGGAGAGAAGTATAAGTTATTCAAGTTATTCAAGAAGTATAAGTATAAGTTATTCGTTGCACTTAGAAAGTTCATTAACTTATACTTTGCCTTTAGGAGCGCTGGCAACGTAAATTGAGAAATACGTTATGCCTATGAATGGAACAATATCTATCCAACTATACCTATAGACATGAGAATTGAACTTTGAAACTTAGGGCTATTTAAAATAATTGAAAAATAAAATGAAAATCAAATACCCTTTTTAAAACTTTAAAATTATTAAAACACAAACATGTTTCGGGACATTCAGTTTGTGTTTTAATAATTTTAAAGTTTTTAAAAGGGTAATTGATTTTCATTTTATTTTTCGACTATAGACATGAGCTATACGTCTATACTATGTTGTGTAGTGTACGCCCTTCTGTAGGAGATCGGGGCTATTCCGTTCTACTAACAGCTCACAAGTTGTAACTATGCCTAGCATTGTATATCCTAGAAATTGCAACTATGGCTAAGAAAAACGAGAAGATATTGAGAGAGAGAGTCATATCCATCATACTCTCAATACCAGAAACCAAATAGTTCATTTTCAGTATCCGCAACACAGAACAGCAAGATTAGAGAAAGGTCCCCATTATAGCGGACTTGGAGCTTATAACTCTCTTCTTACTGAAAATATAAAATGTATTGAGCGCTCTGAAAAGTTTAAGAGAGCAATAGAAACTGAATTGATTGATGCAGCTCCTTACTTAAAGTTTAGAGGAATGCTTTATCTTTTGGCGTGTGTAAGCATTTTCTGCAAACATATTTTCAACTCCTTCGTATGTTCTAATTTTCTTCTCTTTTTCATCTTTCATAATAAATTAAAATTACTTTTTTTCTGAGCACTGTAGGTACTCAATATTTTTGGCGTGTCAAATACTGCCAAGCTTTGCTTAATTTTGTGGTGTTACTTGACGAAAATTAAACTAAACTAAACAAGACCTCTTCTAACTCTTCCTAGTCTCATTGTTCTACCATTCCATGGTTAACCTCAAAGTATGTTATTGAAAAAACATGTTAAGTTAGATTATACCCGAGACAAATACATATTTTTGATTATGGAAGAGAGTAGAAAGTATTTATTAGCCCAAGTTATTTTGTTTAATTACCTCTCAAACTACTTTTATATTGACTATTTTCAATGTTCTATGTTCAAACAACTTTTCAATATAAACCTAAGGAAATACACTGAAATCTGGCTTATTTGTAGCATTTGATCGAGATAGCTATTATCTTGGTTATCTGTTATCTTTATCTATTATCTATTATCTTGGTTATCTGTTATCTTGTTATCTATTATCTGTTATCTTGGTAACAAAGCTTGTTTGGGGGGTGTATCTCATGGAACTATGTTTCTACTTGGTGTAAGCACAAAGGATTTAGCTCCTCTGTGATGTGAGGAATCAGCTTGAGAACTATTCCTCCTGAAACACCCTGTATTATGACATCTGGTGTTACAGAACATTTTCCATTTGTTTTCAGCATCAAACTGGGAATAATTGAGGACCCAAGCAACCGATCTCGTCTGTCAAAACTTCTACGCTTCCAAACCTCGCACAGTGAAAAGCTGGCCACCCTTTCAGATTACATCTCTCGCATGAAGCCCAAGCAGGACACCGTCTACTACATTGCTGGATCCAGTCGCAGTGAGGTGAGATTATTTCCCTTTAATTGGTGAAGTTATCGAATCAAATATTTCCTTATCTTGACTGCAACACAATACAATTACCCTCCTTTTGAAGATTTACCGTCGTTAGTAAAGACAGCCAGTCGTTTCCCGTCTCTGGAGGAATATTACAGTAATTGTTGCATTACCACTGATTAACTGAATTTTATTCAGAGGTGTTCTGCGCCATTACTTGGTTTCGGAAGCTAGCTTATGGTTGAGAGGATCAACGTGCTACCCACACGTTACATCAATTCTGGTTGATTATTATTCACCTCTGCTGCATAGTGTAGAGAATATGAACCTGGCAACCATCTGGCAGGCCTAGGCCCTTCATGGGATGTTGAACCATTGACAAACAAACACAATACTATTCATCAAATGAAAAAAAAATCTATGAAAATATGAATAAATATCGGAAAATGATCGAATAATTGGTTCATGTATTAGATTAATGCTAAAAAGACAACACAATAAAATTAAACAAGTTATTTTAACAAAGTAATAAATAACAGAAAATGGTCAAATATAATGGGTTCATTCATGTATATCAGACTTATGCTAAAAAGATACCAAAAAATTATTGAAATTTGCTCGCAAGTTAGTAATGTTAGAAGGTTAGTTAGTTTGCAAGTTGAGCATCCAGTTTTGATTGGAGTCCACATCCACTGTCAGTTTAGACTGTGGCAGTGAAAAACGAAGTTGATGGATAAATCGGCAGTCCAAAACAGCTGTAAACAGGCAGGCCGATCATTGGATGATCAGCTGTTAACGATCAAACTCTCAGTCCGAAGTGATAGGGAATGTGGATCCTGAAGCCTGATGTACACATTAGCCTGATACTGACGTTCGTATGGTATGCTGAATTGAGAATTATCTTGATTCTTAAATTATCTAAGTCAAATAGTAGATTAAATCATAATTTTTGATAACTATTTCCACCTTCATCACAAATATTTACTAATAAATATAGTGATACGGTACCTTAAAAAAAAAATAATCTTTAAAATCATGATTGGGGGTCTATTTAAACTTTCTGCTGCGTTTGTGGAAGATAAATAGATAGATAAATGTCTTTATTTTTCACTTTATACATTACATAAATAATGTGTTGTGGGCGAAGTTGAGGCACAAGAGCCCCCTCTTCCACTTAATCCACAAGCATAGAATAGTGCCTGCTGCAACGTCCAGTTTCCAGGCTTTATTTTTCATCTACTGACTGCCACACTAAAAGCAAAAAAGTTTGTATTATCGTTGTCAGCCAGTGCCTAAAGTGTATAGTGGATATTGGAGCGGCCAGTAGCGTATGCTTCCACCAACACCATCTAGCGGCAGAAAATTTTACCTACATCCTATTCACTTGAGACAAATTAAACAAACTTTTTGCGTGTGTTTGCGTGTAGGTCTTCTATGCGAGACGGTCGCGACAGTCGGCAGCAGTCAAACAGCTGTAGCCAATCACAGCTCAAGTTTCGCCTAGAAGACCCACCATAATATGTACACTCACGTAAAAAGTTTGTTTATTTCGTCTCTAGTGATCGTAAATAGGGCATGGACTTCCGATCATGATTTTCAAGATTTTATATTTTATATATAACATTATATGAGAAAATTATTATATTTTATAATCTGTTTCAAGTTTCCTTATTTATATTTGTATAGAATGTCCAAGCAAAGAAAACCCTCTGGCAAGATGGGGAAAATGACTCCAGCTTCGTCAATATTTGTTCAAGAATTATAAATGTGGTCTTAATAGTAGATCAAATTTATAATTTTCGAACCAATATTGATCGAGCTGGAGTCATTTTCCCTTCTTGCCCGAGGGTTTCCTTTGCTTGGACAGACTATATAAACTCGATATAAAAATTTCATCAATTCTTGGCCGTTTTCACACAGCTAAGGATTAAGTTTCTTGAAAATTTTGAAAACAAAGATTTTGAAACATCTTCGTTCTCCAAAAGGTTGAAAAGTCGCCGTTCGTCGAACGTCTGTTGAAAAAGAAGTACGAAGTGCTGTACTTGGTCGAGGCTATCGACGAGTACACCCTGAACGCCCTCCCTGAATTCGAAGGCAAGAAGTTCCAGAATGTGGCCAAGGAAGGCTTCAAACTAGCCGAGGAAGAGAAGAAGGTACAGGCGTTGCAGGACAAGTTTGCGCCGTTGACAAAGTGGCTCAACGACAAAGGACTCAAGGATAAGATCGCCAAAGCTGAAGTGTCGATGCGACTCACCGACTCGCCTTGCGCTTTGGTGGCGTCTATGTTTGGATGGACTGGTAGGTTTTCATTTATCAGTTACCGGTATACATATGTTGATTTCTCATTTTTACTTTAACCCAATACAGATTGTAACAATTTCCAATCTCCTTGATTTCAATTCATTCTATCCTATTATAGCATAATTTTTATAAGATTGAAAGAATTTTATTGCCAAATAATCATATACATCATAATATAAACAAATAAATGAAGTGCATTAAATAATAACTGCACAAATAATTGAACTCTAAAACGGTTGTCAGTAGGTGTTGAATTGAATATTCGCGGTACTAAATTGAATCTATCAACTGAATAATCTCTAAATTAATAATAGATATATTTACTATTATAATAGATATATTTATATATAGATATATATTAGATCACTAATCGTTGTACAGCAATTTCTGCCTACTTAATAGGAGATGGTAGTCAATCAAATTTCCGTTGTTGACGTAATCGCCCTCCAAGTTACTGAACATTTTGGAGCTCTGTTTTCAAAAGCGGTCCTTTACTGAGCGGCGAGTACAACGTTGAAAGTTTGTGCGCCCGTTTGTGACTCGTTTCCAATGCACCCAAAACGTCTCAGGACAACTCCATCTATTGTATACCTCCTTGAAAGGACACCTACTGGGTGTCAAAATCCAGGAGACAAGATTTATAATATATATGTCATCTCCATGTAACCTCCTTGTCTTTATAGAGCTCTAGTCACTATCAATCTGGGGCGTTACAACCTTCAGTCCGCTAGCGCTAACCGGTCATGGGTTCGAATCCCACCAGAGGCATGGTCGTTTATGCACCTCATAAATCACCATCGCACACTCCATTACACACGCACAAGTAAATTGGAATACTTATGTGGGCATCATCCGCAGCAAAAAAATATATGTACATCATCTGCTTATAGAAAAACAATAGTTTGCCAGCTTCCAATTTTTTTGTAGGGAACTCTGAACTTGCATAGATTTTTGGATGTTAACATAGATTTTTCATTTTCTGGGTAGAGTACTCGCAAGGTAAGTAAATCTACGAGGTAGGCCAGCGTCCATAATAGCCCAGCAGTCCACTTTTTTCCTGCCGGATGATGTCACTATTTTTATTTTTTACATTATGCTTTATACCTATATTTATGATTCGACATGTATCTAGGATTCCATTTTTCCAGCTGTTCCACAGAGAATTGAAAAATAGAAAATACCACGTAAAGAGCTCAATATCAATGAAAATAATTGTGAAAATATTTTAAAATGATGAATTAATTTATTGAGTATAATTACAGTCGAATAATGATGAATAATGTTGTGATATTAGAACAATATAATGCTATTGTTGTCATAAATTGGGGCCAAAAATTCGAGAAGCTGGCGCTCTCGTTGAGAAAAAAATAAGCTTTGGTGGGTTCAAACTATGCGATTACGATTATAAAAATGAAAATAATCATATTTCACTACAAAACAACTAGGACAACTTAAAAATATTGTTTCCTTGTTAATTGTGATGTTCTCAACTCATCAGAATTAATTACAACAATACTATTCTTCAACACTAACGAAAATAGGTTATGTTTACATTTTTATCAGCTGTGCTTTTCATTTTGGGCGCTAGAGTGTGACACTGTAGAAAAATAGTGACGTCAGATTTGTGAACCATAATTTCCACTGGCGGCTCGTGCCCACGAAACAGATGAAGTGCCCGTATCTTTTACCGTACAGCACTTCACCTGTTACGTGGGCACGAGCCGCCAGTGATAATTTCCAGGCAAATATCCCACCTGGTAAGATTTACTAGCCTTGGAGAACTCGTACATTACTTTCAAGCTTAATAAGCTCATTGTCAACACTACCATCTTATCGCTATACAGTTTGGGCCATTAGTAACTTCATAAAATGTTTTGAGAGGAAAGTATTTTCGTCAAGTGACTTATGGCCCATTCTCTAGTATAATATTAAAGTATTAAATGATTATTTCTATTTTTTATTTCACAGGTAACATGGAACGTCTGGCCGTTTCCAACGCCCACCAGAAAACCGACGATCCGCAGAGGAAGTTCTACCTTAATCAGAAGAAAACACTCGAAATCAACCCAAGACATCCCCTCATCAAGGAGCTGCAGAAACGGGTCGCAGACGATCCCGAAGATCCTCAGGTAATTAAACCCTTATTTTATAATAATTATACCTTTTCGGTCGTATTACTGAAGGTGTTTTAATGTGTAGGTGTGGAAATAATTATGCTGAAAATTAATAAAAAGATTATCATGGATATTGATGCGGTTACCATATTGAAATGCACTCTAATATAGTCTGTCCAAGCAAAGAAGATATTCTGGCATGATGGGAAAATGGCTTCAGCTCGGTAAATATCATTCAAAAATTATAAATTTGGTCTCAAATCGTAGAAAACATTCTGCTCTACAATCCTAGACCAAATTAAAAAATTTTGAATCAATATTGACCGAGTCATTTTTTCATCTTGTCCGAATGTATTCTTTGCTAGAGGAGACTATGGTTATAGTCCAGCTCTAGTGTAAGGATGGGATAAACATTAGTATTGGTATATCTGATGCCAATAAGTTGTGTGGTTTCGTCTGTTTCTTACACGCTTCAACAGCTGATGTTGTCAATTAGAGTTGTCATTTAGCTATGCCTAGATGGGATTTGGACGATTTCGATATGTGCCAGTGTTTTCACCTATAGTGTCATTGTAATATATCTCATAAACAGATGTTTATAAATATGTATAAGTAAATTATATTTGAATAAAGTTTCAACTAATATCAAATTATTTTTATTCGGCAGGCGACAGAAATCGCACTGATGATGTTCCGCACTGCGACATTGAGATCTGGCTACCTACTGCAGGACACTGCCGAATTCGCGCAGAGCGTGGAGAAGATGATGCGACAAACTCTGGGCGTCAATGAGGATGAAGAAGTGGAAGAGGAGGAGGAGGATGAAGAGGAGGAGGTGGATGAGGGAGAGGTGGAGAAGGCGGAGGAGGTTGACGCCGGTGAGGAGGAGGAGGAGAAGGATCATGATGAACTATAGAGGGAAAAGGAGAATTTGTAGAGAAGGGGAGGAGTAGTTGAAGACGGTGGATAAAGTGGAGGAGGAGGAGGAAGAAGAAGAAGAAGTAGTAGGAGGAGGAGGTGGTGGAGAAGAAGAAGGAAGAGGAGAAGAAGAAGAAGAAAAAAGAAGAAGATATTAATTTTATGTGAAATGTATAGGCTGTCCAAGCAAAGAAGACATTCTGGCAAGATGGGAAAATGACTCCAGCTCGGTCGATATTGTTTCTAAAATTATAAATTTGGTCTCAACTTGTAGGAAACATTCTTATCTACAATTTGAGACCAAATTTATCATTTTTGAACCAACATTGACCGAGCTGGAGTCATTTTCCCATCTTGCCAGAATGTCTTCTTTGCTTGGACAGACTATCACCCCCTTTGCACAACGATTTTTGGACATCCGTTCTTGGGGTTCACATTAACTGTCAGTTTGGACTGTGACAGTCGAAAACCGTGAGTGTGTGGGAAAACCGGCAGTTCAAAACAGCTGTAAACCGGCAGTCCGATCGTTTGACGATCAGCTGTAAATGATCGAACTGTGAGTTTCAACTGTCAGTGGATGTGGACCCTTATACATGGTACTGGATAGAACTGAACTTGGCTAACGCATGATGTGTGTGTAGATTTTAGCGAAGTGTCCATCTGTTGCCTAAAATATACACACATCATTAGTTTTTCAATTTTCGTTCTATTCAGTAGAATTTATAATGATAGATAAACATCGGACGTTTGAAAATCTTTGTGTTTATAATAGTCTGGTCGAGCGAAGAAGACATTCTGGCAAGATGTTAAAATTACTCCAGCTCGGTCAATATTGGTTCAAAAATTATAAGTTTTTTCTCAACTTGTAGAGCAGAATGTTGTCTACAACTTGAGACGAAATATTATCATTTTTGAACAAATATTGACTGAGCTAGAGTCATTTCTCCATCTTTCCAGAATGTGTTCTTTGCTCGACCAGTCTATAGATATTCGACTAAAATTCACACACATCATGTGTTTGCTAAGTTCCGTTCTATCAAATTGAATTTATAAGGAAAATCGGACGTCTCAAAATAGTTGTGTTTATTCAAGTTCTATGGGCCCTTTTATGTATTTGTTTCTGTGCATTTGAACGTTGAAAACGCGTACTTTGTTTATGATGGAGAAATACTTTGAGATCATAATGATTCATAATAGATTCGTAATGGAGACTTGAAGTGTGAATTTGTGTGTTTGTATGTATGAAAACAAGTAGTACCGTTACTACTCTATATGAAAGACTCACTCGCTTGTGATATTGTGTGTATGAATGTGTGTGAATGAAAGTGATAGTCACTTTGTGAAACCAAATGTTTTGATGAGAGTTGAGTACAATATTTACACCAAGTGATTATTATGAATGAGAAAGACTGTGTTTATACGGTACTTGTGTGTTTATTATTTTGGTAGCGTGGAACCAGAATGTAACCTTTTATTATTTTTAGTTGAATTCTAGAAAATTCAACTTTATAATCATTGAATAAGTTACTTATTGTTGTGAACCGAAATTGTGGTGGTTTCATATTGAATAAAATACATAACTCCAAATCTTATTTAATAAGGATTCAATTATTGAAATAAAAAACACTGATAATGTCAATTGTTGGATGTTATAACATCGATAAGATCTCAGTACAATATAACTTTTGTTTATATCATTACACAAATATATTGTATTCAAATGTGAAATAATTTTAGCTACTTGTATTTGTTTGAGATTGAAGTCACGTTTACACCGGAATTTTAATAAACATTTGTTAATAACTTTTATATAATAAGTTATATAATAATACGTTATTCAAAAAAGTTATTAACAAATGTTATTAACATTCCGGTGTAAACGTGGCATAAATTTCATAACTAATATCATTGTGATAGCTACTAGATTTCAAGATTTCGATTTCACACAAACGTATCTTTGTATCCAAATAAAATTTCTTATAGGTCAAGCTATCAACTTTCAAATTTATCAAGTCTACTATTGTGCTAACTGATGAAATTGATGCAATTATTTGAAGAATACCAGTAAAATTATAGTTAAATTTCAGGGAACCATTAAGAGCAAAAAGATGGTAACTTTTCTATTGAATGTGGAGAGTGGTCATTTTCACTACTAAGATTATGTTTTCACACATCTCGCCTGCTCCAAAATGAAAATTTTATAGAATTAAATTGAACAGCTATCAGCATGGCAAAAGGTATTTGTTCTGTCATTCAATTCAACCCATTGTCAAAAAGGGTTGAAGCTTGAAGTATTGCAGATAGAAATCCATATTTTGGAGTTTGTCATGGAAATTAAAATATAAATTTTCAGCATTTTAGAAAAGTAAAATGGTAGTATTCAAATTTGAAAGGATAAATTGGTGCAATTTATGATTGTATTTTGAAGTACATTCTATGTCCATTTGGCTACTGTTTTCACATTCTGGTTCCATAAATATCAATAATCTTGTCAATCCGTTTAGCATAGAATCACTGGGGACTGCCTCAGTAGAAATGTATTAAGTTATTTTTTCCTTTATGTTTTGAAATTCCGGTTTATTTATTATAATTTCGAGAACTGTTATTTTTCTAATTAGATGTTAATTTTTGCAAGATGTCTGGTTTAAATTTCAGTTAGAATCTCTTGAAGAGTAAAATTTGTAAGATTGCCAGACGCATTCCGTGTAAATGTAATTAATTTTAGTGCTTATTAGCACTGTAAGAAATGTTTTGATGAATAAATTTGGAATTTGAATAGTTGTCTGATTTATTTTTGATACCCACTCTATTGCAGGTATTTGTTGAATTAACAGTTAGTAAAAACAGAATGTATAGATATAAAAGAGAGAATATTCTCTCTTATTTGTAGTGAAACTACCATTGATAACTCAAAGAATTCAAATTTGTCATATTTTTGTGTAAGAAATAATAAGTTGAATTCTGTAAGTCTTTTAAATGAGGTATTCGTTCATTTTTTGTACGGTACTTATACATTATACTCAGTTGGGAAATTGATTGAAAAGCATGTTCAATACCATAACTAGAAAGCTTACTCTTACAAATTCTACAAAATACTTATAATAATATGAAGTTATAAGTAAAATCATACAGCCATTTTCAATATTGAAGGGGGCATTGATAAAATACAATGTTTCTTTGTAGGTAATGGCAGAGTATTATTATAGGTACTTACCGTACTCTTATAAAATAAATGAATCTATGGTAATGGCAGAATACTCGTATGCTGAACACTCATTTTTCAACTTCAAAGGGAGTAAAATGTTCATGGTTTCTGAGAGAAAATTGTTTATTACAGTAAATTTAGCTTCCTAGCTAAATTTCAAATAAGGTACTTAGGTGAAGCATGATAACTCCTTATTTTGTACGTACTAAATTTTTTTTGAGGTTTATGCCCAAATGAGCTCCTAGGCTTGTGCGTGAGTAATGAGTTTTGAGAGGGATGATAAAGAGAGATGACGTTTCTAAAACGTGACCAAACTTCTCAAATTAGGGTTTAAATTTTATAAGAAACCAACTCTCTTTTCAAAATAAATTAACTGAAATTAAGAAAATTATTATAAATTATAATATTTAGCCTAGGCCCTTCATGGGCTGTTGAGCCGACATACATACATACATTAGAAATTATAGCGAATGCGGCTGCCAATATATACAGTGAATGAACGGTAGCCTACAGTCAGTTCCACAAATACGCAATTCTCTCCCAAAAACATAGCCAATTCATGCGACCCTGCATGACTTGTGACGTCTGCTTTTGTTGAAGTCAGCTGTCAAGCAAGCCAAGCCAGGCATCCTTGAAAACGGTCGTGGCATTGACAAAATTGTCAATTTTAGTTTTAAATGTAGTTAAAAAGAATTATAGCATTTCCACCGGGTTCTAACGAAAAATCCGATGTATAACCTGAAGGTAAATATTATTTTTACATTGATTACAATACATTGCTGTTAATTGTTGAAAACTGAGGCTAATTTTGTATTACTACTTTTCCTAACCTCAACAACGTATAAAATAGGAACATTTAATTCTTCATTGTCAAACTATATTTTAATTTCTTGCACCAGTATTATTAATTCTGATATTGAGACATGTCTAAATAATTTCAGACTTCCGTCACTAATCTCTAAAATTATTGAGAGTTGGAAGTTATGTATCAAATGTAACTTAATTCTCAATGATCTTGAAGATTATAATTGTTTAGGCCTAGCTAGTGCTGTTGATTCTCTATTCTTGGCTACAGTCCTATATCGTATCTGGGGAAAACGTTTTTTTTTCAATTCTATAAGTTTTTTGAATTTTTGGTAACTTATATTTGAAAAATTGCTCCCCACATATAGAAGCTTAGCCAATTATCATTATTCTAGGTCAATTTAGAGAACCATTGTCTTAATTGCTAGTTCAATATTCCAATTAGACCTGATGGAGATAGAACCTTCTAATTATTTGTAAGTAGATGTGGCTACTGTGCTTAAGTACTTGTGCTGCGTATTTTTGTTACATTTTCATTATTTGAATCCTAATTATATGGTACATGTGCAAATGTATTAAATGCATTGCTAGAAAACATAAGGAATTCTCAGTTGCTTGAATCTTCCAGAGTAAAAGTGAAGGAATGGTTGAATTACTTGATAAATGCCTCTAACCTTATAATAGTCTATTATAGGTGATGATTCATGTACAGAGTAAACTCTTCAGGGTTCCATTATCAGGATTATAATTTGATTGCGGTTAATTATAATAATAATTAATTACCAAATAATTTGCCCTACTGCCCAAATAATAACATCCCAAATAATTTGGGAAGCGTTTTGTCCCAGTGGTAGAGAGCGTCTAGAGATTAGATAAGCGACGTGCCTTTGTGAAGTGTCTTTAGTAGTGTATAGTCTGTTCAAGCAAAGAAGACATTCTAGCAAGATGAAAAAATGACTCCAGCTCGGTCGATGTTGGTTCAAAAATTATAAATTTGGTTTCAAATTGTAGAAAACATTTTACTCTCCTATTTGAAACCAAATTTTTAATTTTTGAATCAATATTGACCGAGATGGAGCTATTTTCCCATCTTGTCATCTTTGCTAGGACAGACTTAACCACATCATTTAAAAAATCCATTTGTAGCTTATATTGTTTTTTTTTCTATTGCTTGTATGACAACTTGATAAGAATTTACTAATCACGATAAAGACATGAAATATGAATAGTAATCAGTATGAAAAAGGAAATATTTATTTATAACGAAAATTTATTTAAAATATTAATAAATATATTTTTATTAATAATTTTTCTTTTCCGGCAGTTATTAAGACGTGCCATCGTACCGGCCGGTGCTACTGTGGGCGTTGGAGCCGCCTTCTTCACCGTTTCGGCCGCTAAACCAGCCAATCCCCCTCCCGCCCCTCCGGCTGACTGCGACCCTTCCAAGACACTGGTGCGACCACGTGACCTGCCCATCTACAGTATTGACCCGCCGTGTATCATCGAGTAAGTCCATTATTTACTATTATAGGTTTTGATCGTAATTTGTTTGATTCAAATCAGATTACAATTTATTTGCCCCAAATTTACATAAAAACTTCAAAATGAAAGTTGTTCAATGTCAAATACTAGTGAACATATTGTTTAATTTGTTTATTTCGTTAGAATAATACAATAAAAGGAATGAAACACAGGTGTTAGCCCAAAACTTCTTCTAATCCAATTCAGATAAAAATGTCCAAATTCTGGTTTTGTTCATTTCCAATTCTCATTTTTTAATTTTTTGACAAAATACATTAATCAATGGATAAAACACAGACAATAATTGTCCAAAAAGTCTCAATTCATACAATTCCTCACTTCACACAATTTTCACTTGGAAAAAACACCACAGAGAGTTTTGAATTTAAAAGATTGACAAATAGATAGAGAAAATCATATTAGCCTTTATAAGTTTTTATACAACTTATTAAGAAGCAACATTCTTTGACACTGCCAACAAAGAAAACTTGGGTGTTGAGAGTGAGCACAGTTGGAAAATAAAATAAAATTAACGAAGGATGTAAGAAAATACAATAAAGTAAATCTAAGTTCATGTATAAAGATTAAGCAAAATATAATAAGCTAGAAAATATTCACTCATAACTGTAGTTAGTTTACTACCGGTTCTGATCTAAATTTGTTTGATTCAAAATTTATTTATTGCCAAAGGTAGCCTACATAACAATTAGAAAATGAAATCTGTTCAATGTTGGATAGAAAGTTGAAACATAATAGAAATGAGCTAAACATTATTATACAAACATGAGTACAACAGGCAGAATGCCCAAAACTGTTCTTCAACCAATTTAAAATAAAATTTCAAATTAAGGTTATGTCATGTAGTGAAACTTCAAACTAATTTTCACCATCGAAAAAAAAGACAAACAATTTTAAAATTACAACATCAAACACACTGAACAGAAGATCGTGACGATTTGAAAAATCGTTTTACATTTTTTTAAAGTATCGAAACAACTGATTACTTAATGGTCAATCAAACTATAAAAGTAATCTGTTCTATACTTACAGGTCTTCCTCTTCATCTTCGAAAGATGCGAATCCAATCGTGGAGGTGATCGCTATTGGTAGGCGGGAATTGGTGGCATCGTTGGCCCATCTAGAAAAAGTGCAAAATGTGTTCTGGGACACCCTCAGAACGGGAAAGGCGCATACCGAAGGTAAGTCAACGTATTTATTTGATGAAAAATAATTCATTCATTTATTTGAAGAACAATGAACTCAAGGGTGAAAATACAGACATCAAGTCCAAATCGTCTTCTATTCCGAATAGTATCATTCTAAATTATTCCCAATTTTGATAAATATTCCAAATAGGTTATGTTTACATTCGCTATCACTATTTTACCACAAATGTCTTCTTTTCAAGCTTGAAAAACACTGTAGAATCAATTTTGAATTGTAAAAGTCAAATTGAAATCCAAAATCCAACTTACAAAATTATAACAGGTGGAATAACTTGAACATATCCCATACTAGCCGGCAGGCTCGCTTCGCTTGCCTTCTCCGCATAGCTCCACCCCCTGGACCCCCGACAATATCAGCAGTGTCAGTGAGTCAAACAGGCTCGATTCGCTCGCTTGTAAATCCTCTGTAAGTGTTAGCTGAGACAAACAGGCTTGCTTTGTTCGCCTGAAAATTCCATTCATATTACCTAACATGGTTCTGTAATGTAATCGTTCTGAATTAGTTGTTCTATTACCTCAGCTTTACTCCTTTGGCTGTCGTTAGTAAAGACAGTCAGTCGTTTCCCGTTTCTGGAGGAATATCAATTGTTGCATTACACTCTAACTGATTAACTGCATGTTATTCATAGGTGTTCTGCATCTTCACTTGGTTGTGAAGACTGGCTTATGGTTGAGAGGATCGACGTGCTAATCACACGTTACCTCTATCCTGGTTGATGGTTATTCGCCGTGAGCCGGGGCTGGGAGGGCATTCTGGCGGGGTGGGGGTGGCTTCGGCTCGGTCGGTGTTGGTTCGGGGGCTGTGGGTTCTGTTTAAGAATTTATGGCTTTTGGGCCGGTATTGGCCGGGCTGGGGTCATTTCCCCGTCTTGCCGGGGTGTCTTCTTTGCTTGGACGGGTTGTATAGTGGAGTGAATATGAAACTGGCAACCAGCTGGTAGGCCTAGGCCCTTCATGGGGCTGTTGCACCATTGACAAACATTACCTCAGCTTAACCTGGTTATATGATTTGAACGTATTTATTTCAGTAGTTTGGAAAAAATTGAGAAAAGTTATTCATTCTATTAATATATTCATTGTTATAATAATTGCGACTTGATAGCAAGTATTTCAAGCAAAGGTGATGGATGAATGAGTGAATGATGATGTTCATATGGTGAATGAAAGATGATGAAAATACAGTACATTACAATTACGCTCACTTGAACATCTCGATGATCGTAAGTTGACTGGACGTTGATTCAACGTCATTGAAGCTAGTTTCCGTGCGGCAAGGTCACGCAGTTTGCGTCTGCTATCTGCTACATGAGCAAAACACATCGCCTCACCGCGCTACGATCACGTCGTAAACACTGATTTTTCATTTTTTCACTACGCTCAAACCCGATTCGAATAATTGGCGATTTGGTTAACTGACATTTGGATAATCGGCGTTCTACTGTAGTTAGTTAAATCACTTACTACCACTAGTGTAGTTACTAGTTACTATCACTTGTAGGTCCATTCATCTCTCATCATCACCCATCAGATTACCCACGCATAGGCTCAAGAGCCCAAGTGGACATCACCCTAAAAAAAAAAGTACAAGAGACAGACGAAACAGCCTTAATTTGTTATGTCAGCTAAACCAGTGTTCTCGTGAAAGTTGAACAATTCCATTCCTTCTTCCTCACATCAACTAATGTTTCTCTATCATTTTTACCTCCTTCAGCTTCTCTGGACATGTTGCGTGCGGAAGAGAACGCAATGGTGCGCTACGGTGCCATAGGTGGAAGTGGATTGGTCGGTCTGTTGCTCAGCATACGCAAGGGCAAGTTCAAGAAGCTCCTGTACATGTCTACCACTTCGTTAGCTATGGCTTCCCTGTGCTATCCTGAGGAAGCCAGCGTATATTCAGCGGAAGCAGCGCGATTGGCTAAACGCTACGCTAATATTGCTTATCATTTCGCTGTTGGGGGTGAGTTAATTCATTTTCTCAACTCAATTCATTTATTCTCTCACTGGCGAACAATAGTCATCTTATGGCAGTGGTTTTTTTCAATTACCGCTCATTATAAAAAAATTGAATTGTAATGTAATGCTACTTTTTTTCAATATGTAGGTGTGTGAAATAAATTTGAATGTGAATTCACTCCCACAAGATATTAAGTTGATATTATTGTAATAAATTACATTAATAGCAGAAATATTACAATATCAATTAAATAAATTATGTATGTAAACACTAAATGGGAAGTAATGTGGTGAGAAATGGGTAGAAGATCAAAAGTTCTTCCAACTATGATTATCCATTAATCATTATTTTAATCCTTGGCAATTTTGGGGAAGGAAAAGGGGGAATGTTGCCTTTATTGCCAATAGAATCTCTATAAAAAGTATAAGGTGGTTTTTAAGTTATAGAACTTTGAAATGGAATAAAACAACAATTCGTTGCGTGTTTGACTGATGAATTACATGTCAATTAAAAAAATATAAGTTTTTTGGTGAATTCCTGCTTTCCACTTAATTTCAAAACTAATTGTAAAACCCTAATAAAAATCAGCTATAAACATATTTTTATATTGTCTCAACTCTTAAGTTGTGTTTTGGTTTCTGCATAACGGTCCAACTGTCATCCGCAGTCGATTAGCTGTAGCCAATCACAGCTCTCATCTTGTCATTTAACTTTAAATACAAGTGCTGTGATTGGCTACAGCTGATCGACTGCGGATGACAGTCGGACTGTTAACAATAACCCATTTTTACTTGTATGGTGCATAGTTAAGGGCAATTGCCGGTTTACAGCTTATTGATATTCAGTATATGATATGTTTAACAGCAGTTGGTTAACTAAAACGTTCAACGAATTCTGTTAACGGCCATTTACTTGCATGGTGCATAGTCAATTGCCGGTTTACAGCTTATTGACAGTATATGATATGTTTAACTGGTTAACTAAAACGTTCAACAAACGGACTGTTAACAATCCATACTTGTAAATCATAGATAAGGGCAATCAATTTTCGGCTATTACAGTGCTAGAGGATATGGGAGTATCGGTGCCTAGAGTTGGCAATCCCGTTGACTACGTACAGGAACTGTTAGGTCTGAAGGAGACGATTAAGGGACCGGGAAGTGCTGTGCTGTTACCACCTGTACAAGAGACACCCAGTCATCTAGTGACTGGAAAAACTTCGAAATAAGGTACTGCATGTCCTCTCTGGGTCCCTTTCTTCCTTGTCTTGCTCCTAAAATTCTTTAGTCCGAATTTTCCTACCCAATATATTCCTAATAACCCTTATTTTATGTTGTTCGTATAGTCTGTCCAAGCAAAGAAGACATTCTAGCAAGATGGGAAAATGACTCCAGCTCCATCAATATTGGTTCAAAAATAATAGATTTGATCTCAAATTTTAGTAAACATTCTGATCTACAATTTGAGACAAAATTAACAAATTTTGAATCAATATTGAACAAGCTGGAGTCATTCTCCCATCTTTCCAGAATGTCTTCTTTGCTTGGAGAGACTATACTACATGTCCTCTACAACTGGTTCTTTTATATGCTTGTCTCCTCATGCTCCAAACTTCCTTTGGTCCATATGTTCCTTCCCAATATATTCAAAATAATAATTTTTTCAGAATGTTCATACATTAAACCTATCCTCATCATGTTCCGAATTACATCTTTTTTTTTACAAAATCTGTATTTTAATTTCTATCACATCTTATTCTATGTTATCTTACTTCCCTATGCATATCCTGTAGCTCTGATCTGATGCCTTTTGTTTGGATAATTATTGTCATTATTTATGTTCCTTTTCGTATAGTAATCCAAATAACCATTCTCTTGATATTCTATTATAACATTCTTTCTCCTGTCCTATCCTATCTTCCTTAAATGTCCGTGATGTACCTCATTCTTCCATTCATTGTTCAGGAAATTCTTTGTTTTGTCTTAATTTTCTTAAATGAATATTATCCTGCATGACTATTTTTCAATAATATTGGGGAAATTATGTTAAGAATATCTTAGCTCTTGTCCAAATATCTTTGCGTTAAACAATCACAAATCAGCATCTCAAACTCAATGGTATCTCAAATCAGGGTATGGTAGTTCACCTTTAGAATGGGCTAGTCAACCTATATATTATTCAATTTGCATCATGTAAATAAGATACAAGGGCTGTGCTGTGCATAAAATAACTTTCCCCAATTTTTTCCAGTGTGAAGCAGAATTTCATATGCTTTTACCACAAGGTTATTACAATAGTATATTACACCACTAGTTTTGAAAACGTCGTTTTGCGACGTCAAGAATACGGAGCTTTACAGCCGAAGCGATCAGCTTCGCGACGTCGCGAACGTTCTCGAAACGTGTTGGGTATTCGTGTTTTAAGTACACTTTATAGAAAGGCTTACTAGAATAAGATGAAAACGTTTTTATAAATACGACTTACGAATTCAACTTGCTTATTTCATATTGGTAATTTCCGTTTTATTCATTTTTAAATAAATTCAGGATTTTAATTTAAACAAAGGTCATTAGTCGCTATTCTCAATCAAAACAAAAGGCTAGGTGTGAAATTATACGGAACAAAAGTTTTTGTTTGAAGAAAATCATATGCTCAATCGTCTGGTACAATCAGTTGGAAAATATTCGAAATAGTCGACTTACCTGTTCAGTCGACCAATTTGCATGGAATGCGCTGCTAAGTCAACGGAAAATTTTGTTGACAGCTGATTTTTCCTATCTTGTACGGCTATAAGGCCCAAATATCAGCCGTTTATTCCGCTCTAGTGCTGAAAATGAAGGCTTTCAAAGCCTGTCAAGTAGATCGAAACTGGCTACTTTCTATCAAGTGTACAAAAATAGTAGTTTATGCAACGGTTGTATAATGGGAGCCTTTATAGCATGAGGTGAGATGTAAGTTAGAGCCACGAGCGAAGCGAGTGCTCTAAATATCTCACGAATGCTATAAAGGCCTAATACAACCGTTGCATACACCATTTTATCTACGACCACCAGTGTAGTTATCACTATCAGACCAGTATCAAGCTATAGACCACCAGTATCAAGCTATCTGTAAGTGTATGCTATTATAAAAATCAACATACCGTCGTTTATTTAACTTCTTTTGTCTTCATCCTACTTTAACTGTTATGATAATCAACTTATTACTTGTTAAACATGTTAAAAATAACATATCAGTCAGAACCACAAAACGAATTTGACAAGCAACAAAATCGTGAGTGTTGTTGTAAAAGTGAAAGTTATTAACATATTCACTAACAAAGTTATAAGTATATTAAACTATTTAATCTTTGGACTATTCAAATTAGTTGAATATTCGAATACATAAATTGAAATATTGACGAAAAAATACTGGTAGGCTACTCAATCCCAATCGCAGTTTTGATTTTGAGGTTAGTTGAACACTGTTTACTTTTTATCACCTGATTTCGAAACGAAACAAGGAATGTATCATAAAGTGGAATTTGGACTGTATCGTAAAGTTCCTCCTGTATCGAAAAACGTTCATTACGACACGGTTCTAAGATTCCATTTTGAAATGATAGTCATTTCGATTTCAATTGTAAAACTGAAATAGGAATTTTTCAATATGCCCGTAGATAAAATAACCTTATAGACAACTGTCTATAATAACCTTGCTTTTACCATACATCGTTGGAAAGCTTGATTTCTCCTTTATTTTGCTATCTAATTGCCATTTTGATCAATGTATTTCAGTAGGAGCACGATTAAGTTTTGTAGGACCTCTTAAAAAATTTCACTGCCGACACTTTTACACATTTTGTAACTTCATTTTTGACATTGTCGTCCGCCTGAAATTCAAATACTGACATTCTGGCAAGATGGGAAAATGACTCCAGCTCGGTCAATATTGGTTCAAAAATTATAAATTTGGTTTCCAATTGTAGGAAACATTCTGATCTACAATTTGAGACCAATTTGATATTGTTTGTACCAATGTTGACCGAGCTGGAGTCATTTTCCCAAGATGGGAAAATGACTTTAGCTCGGTCAATATTGGTTCAAAAATTATAAATTTGGTTTCCAATTGAAGGAAACACTCAAATTTACAATTTGAGACTAATTTGATATGGTTTGATCTACAATAGATCTACAATTTGAGACCAATTTGATATTGTTTGAACCAATGTTGACCGAGCTGGAGTCATTTTCCCATCTTGTCAGAATGTCTTCTTTGCTTGGACTTTATTGGCGAATAATTTTTTTTTTAAATAGGTGAACCAGATTTGGATTTTGTGGAAACCCCACCGTACGAATTAGAAGAAGACGAACCAGCCAAGAAACAGGATGAAAAACCCGCGAAAGAAGATAAGAAAGAGACCGCAAAGAAATAAAGTTCGATTTGTCTTCTCAACTAAGTAGAAGGAATGCCATGAATTTTGTTGTTTTTCAGTCTAAACTAGTTGAAGACTTTCAAAATTTCAATTGTATCGAGCACCATAAATCATTGAGTATTACGATTAATTAAAGAATCAAATTACCTGTTGAAAATTTGAATGCATCATTGTAAATTATATTTATTTTTAACTAGGCAGTTTTGAATTCAAACTCATTAAAAGACTTTAAGAATCAAAACTTCAATTTTATTGCACTTCGAGTACTAGAAATCATTGAGTATTATGATTAATATTAATTAATCAAATTACCTGTCGAAATTTTGATAGTATTATTGTAAATTATTATATTTCATTTTCAAATAGGCAGTTTTCTATTATAACTTCATTGGAAATCAACTTTAAAAATATATTTATTGACATAAAAACGCCAAAAATGCAGAGTGACTGCCAAGGCAGATGTCTCGTCATGTTAATTTTTAACATCAAGAAACTTGGGATATTATTTTTAAAATGTTATGTTAGAGTAATTACATTACCTTAATCGTGATTATTATTCATGAGTTTAATGTCCGCTTTTTCAGCTTGTTATCTGAGCATTAGTCAAAATTTGAGGGTCCCTCAAGTTTGAGTGTGCTTGGAAAAACCGGGCATGAAACTTTGAATAAATTCAATATCACCGTCAAAATGTTATTTTGTAATAGAGGGTTTCATGTCAGTATTCGTTTTTAATAATTTAAATAGAAAGGTGTTTGTATTATCCTTATTGTATAATCTGTACAAGCAAAGAAGACATTCTGGCAAGATGGGAAAATGACTCCAGCTCGGTCAATATTGTTTCAAGTATTATAAATTTGGTCTCAACCATAGCAGAATGTTTCCTACAATTTGAGACCAAATTTATGATTTTTGAACGAATATTGACTGAGCTGGAGTCATTTCCCCATCTTACCAGAATGTCTTCTTTGCTTGGACAGACTATACATCGAATTAAATCGAGTTAATCCGAATTATATGAGAAAGTGATGTTGTGCAGTAACTGTACAAAATTTTAATTAAATATCTGAATTACCTGGGGTATTTTGTTATTTTTGTGTTCTTCATTATTACAAATTATTGTAGGTACTATTCTTGATGTAAAAATTATTGAATATCTCAAGATCTAAAAACCTTCAGACTCCACTACTTGGATTTAATCATTAGAAAAACAGTGAATCAGTTTAATTTTGTCAGTAATCCCACATCAATATTCAAGAATTTGAATTTTTTGGAAAAATGATCTCTCCATGTTTTTATGGAACGTTTCACGCCAATTACCACACTGTTATAGTCTGTCCAAGCAAAGAAGACCCTCTGGCAAGATGAGAAAATGACTCCAGCTCGGTCAATATTGGTTCAAAAATTATCAATTAGATCTCAGATTTTAGGAAAGAATTTTATATACTATGAATACCACTTTTATAATTCTTGAACCAATATTGACCAAGCTGTAGCTATTTTCCCCATCTTGCCAGAGGGTCTTCTTTTCTTGGACAGACTATTGGTTTAAAATTTATAAATTAAGTCCCAAATTGTACAAAACATTCTGCTGTACAATTCGAGACAATATTTTTAATGTTTGAACCAATATTCACCAAGCTGAAGTCATTTTCCCATCTTGCCAGCACGTCTTCCCTGTGTATCTATTTCACAGATAAGTATAGTAAAAATCTTGTCAAGTAAAATCTAATTATAAGTATAAAGTATCTATTTCACTGATATATTCTTCTGTGTAATTTATCATCATCTTTCAAAAAAGGTCAGGTAGTAAGAACTCAGCACAAAAGTTCATCCAAAAAGTCCGAAATTTCTACAACGCAATACGAAAGCTCAATTGCGTATGACAAATCAGAGTGAATTGTTGTTGATAAATGCGCCTATTATCTCGGAACAACCATTTTAGTGCACTAATAACTATTATTAAATCAATGACGAACCAGATTTGATATAGATGCAACAATTAGAGATGAAAATCTTTTTACGATTGCCAAATCACTTCATTGTGCCCTGGTTTGTAATGAGCCTCAATCTGGCAATCTTGTGAAATGATAGTTCCTGCTTCTTCTTTTTCTTCTTCTTTTTCTTCTTTTTTTCTTCTTTTTCTTCTTCTTCTTTTTCTTCTTCTTCTTGTTCTTTTTCTTTTCCTCTTCTGCCATTACAGCGTTGGGGTAAATGATAGTTTCTGTTCCATATAATTATTGGAAAGATTGACAATTTGGATACTATTTTTCGGGGAACGATTAGAGGTGATTTTGATTTGTTTGCAGCAATAGTGAGGTATTTTAGGAAGAGATTCGTTCTTACCTTAGTCAGATCTTGGAGGAAGATCATAAGGGACATTCCTTGTTGTTACCTTTACCTGTTTTTTACTACAAGACTTGGGTTTTCTGAAACACAAATACCTAATCACTTTATAATCTTTGTTTCCAACTTCAACAACTGTTGGGATGTTTTACAACACCTAATCTATTCTTATTGTTACTTTATTCATTTTTTAAACCAATAATATAATAGATTGAAGTTTCCAAGTAGAATAAACAGTATTACATAAAATTCAAACCATATAAGTTTTGTAATAAACTGAGTTAATTGATTGTTTATAAGTAGAAAATAGGAAAAAATGCGTTGATTAGAATTCAAAAAATACATTGTACTGTATTGATTCTTGAAGTTTTTCAATATTCACAAAAAAGATGATTCCAGTTGGGTTTGGAATAAAATTGGTAAGCTTTTATTCTTTTCTACATATTTTTCCCTGTTGAAAATTCTCTCAATCAAATTTCACTTCTAATGCAAGGTAGGGTTTCATCCATTTCATTCTTAAATTTGTTAGCCTAATCTTACCTATAAAGAAATGCGTCATTTTCTTGATCTTTTTTCTTTGTCAACTAACAAATCATAGAAAGTTTCTCTTATCTTTACTTGAAGACTTTTCAACGAAATATTCTCAGAAATTAGATTTATTGAGATTTCGAAAAAATCAATGTGAATTGGTGTACAAAACTAACATATAAATTGAGATCAAATAAAAGTTATAGTTCGCACAATCAGAGAAGACATGCTGTATCGTTTTTGTCTTCTCAGCTTGCGTGAACTATTGTATTGTATGGTCGAGAAAAGAAGACATTCTGGCAAGAAATTGCATTAAAAAATATAGTTTGAATATACCATATTGATTTTGAGGTGATGCCCACATGGGCTCTGGCCTGTGCGTGGGTAATGGGAAGGATGATGATGAGAGATGATAATATTTCATATTATAACTACAAATTATCAGACATTTTATAAATTAATAATTAAAACATGATCAACTTGATACTCCAAATAACTTTTAAAAATTATAAGAGTATTTCATAAAATTGACGAATGTTTTCTCTAAAGGAACATATAAGATTAGAAGCAACGAGAAAAATGCGACAAATATTGGTGCAAAGAGGTCATTTTGAAGGAGAACAAATCAGATTATTGGCTCAGTTTTATGTTCTTCTGACAATAATCTTCATTTCCAACACAATTCTCGACATTTATAATTTGGAAGCCAATCAACTTGAAGAGAAGATATTCCGCTTCAAAAACATCAATATGCTCATATGTGCATTGGCCTATCCTCTGCTTGATAAATCCACTTACAGGTAAAAATTAATACACTATTCTGTGTATTATACTAGTATAATTTATTAATAAGATATTGTTTCCTTGTTGTCTACGACTGCTATCAATGTATTTTAATAGATGAAAATTAAAATCGCATAGTACCCTTTTATTAATACTTATTTTCTTTTCAAGAATCAAGAATCTTATTAGCCATAAAACATTACAGAAACGAAAGCAATAGGCTTTGTCATTATTATATCACAGGTAAGTTACATAAAGTGATCAAAACTACGGATAAACGTTGAAATATTCCAAATAGTCATCCACAGAGTAAAACGCTACAGACTTTAGCCAATTATCCACAGTAATACAGAAAGTTCTTAATGGTAACTGTTTGACATCTTCTGGTAATACATTAAACATACGAATCTGCAAATACTTGTGACTCTTCAAAGATTTAGTCAATCTAACTGTAGCCTAGGTCTAGTTAGATCATTCTTATGTCTAGTGTTGTGTGAATGTACAAATATATTTTTATTGAAATTTGACAGATTTTTCTTAACAGAGATTAAATTATAATATATATACAAACAAGGCAAAGTCATAATTTTGTGTTGAACAAAAATTCCTTTACAAGATTCATTGTACTTAAGGCCAAAAATAATTCTAAGTGCTTTTTTGCCATTTAAAGGCTTTTTTGAAGAAGATGAGTTGCCCCCACAATTTTACTCCATAAATCAAATAAGAATGGAAAAGACCAAAGTATATCATTTTAATTACATCTAGACTAACACAATATTTCAGTCTTCGCAAGAGAAACAATACTCTAGACAGCTTTTTACATAAATTCTCTAAATGGTAGTCCCAACTGAGTTTACTATCTAGATGATACTACTCTGGTACATAATGATGTTGATGTAAGAACTGTTCAGGATTCACTTAAAAGAGCTATGGATGAGTCTAAGGTGTGGTTCAATGCCAACTTACTTAAGGTGAACGAGAGCAAAACAGAGCAAATAATATTTTCTCTCAACAATAATGTAAGTACTGGTAATCTGAACTTGAATGATGATTTCTTCAAACCTGTAAACTTTTAGTGCTACTGTATTTATTGAAACTTTAAAATAATTCAAATCAAAGTATACCCTTTTTAAAAATATTTTATTTTTCACAACATGTTTATAAAATATTTTTAAAAAGGGTACTTTTATTTGAATTATTTTAAAGTTTTACCATTTTATTAGTATTTTTTATTTAGACACGAAATGTTTCGCTCTCTCACACTTAAGAATATTCCTCTTGGGAGAGCGAATTATGTTGTGTCTATAATTAAAACTATTTATAAACGGGTAGGCCTATTACGATTTTAATTTTATATAATTAACATATATTGTTACTGTACATGATATGGTCATTGTAAGTTCATAAAATATTAATAATGAACTGACCTATTAATGTGCTTAAACAGAAAAAACCTACTACTGTATAAACGACATGATCAAACAAAGAAATTATACTAAGCGCAGGAATAAAATTATCGTCTACCACTGGCGGTTCGTGCCCACGTAACAGGTGAAGTGCTGTACAGTAAAAGATACGGGAACTTCACCTGTTTCGTGGGTACGAGCCGCCAGTGTCGACTACATTAGAGCTGAATGGAAGAAATGTGAATGAATTAAAGATCCTTAAGGAAAAAATGGAATGTTTTATACATGCATCAAATTTAATGATCTTCTGTAGCTTGTTCAATGTAAGCTTATCTTCTTGAACGTTAAGTTGAATCGTAGCATGCAGCTCAATGTGATTGATGCCAATTGCAACACAAAGTCGATTTTTCAAATATCACTTTATAATTAATTACTTGACGTTTTGTTCTAGTTATAGAAAGTTTTCACAATTAGGGAAGAAATAGAAAGGGCATAAGCCCCTTTCTTTCTTGGGTCATTATAAAATGATTATGTAAACATGACAATACAAACATTACTCTTAAAATTTTAACAATTCACACTGAATATGAGTGACTATTTTCGTATTTAATTACGAAAAATTAAAGAATAACTGTTGAAGTTAATAATTGATTCATCATCATAGATCATTAAAAAACTTTACATTATTCAATATTCGTTATCATTATGAATACTTCATATTTTATATTTTTGCTTGTGCGACTTTTGTAGAATAAGTAGGACTTTTGTAGGTATTGGAAACGAGAAAGAAGTCTGTGTGAGGACTGAGGAGGGTCTTATAAATAATTGGGATTGAGATATTCATTCCATCACTAATTCTTTCAGTTATTTAAAAATAATACTTGATGGTAAGGTTCAACACGCTTAATCCTTAGGGTTCAGGCTTAAGCCCAAAACTGTCCCTTTAGAATATTGGAAATACTGTAATGCAAACATATAACGAAAATCAAATACATGTCTTGGAAAAATTTATTGAATGCATTGTTTATAATTTACAGCAAATGAGTTAATTGTATTTATTTATTCTTTATTTAGTTTAACGTTGTGAATAATTTTTGTATTGAAATGGCACCTGCTGAAAAACTCACGGGTTTAGCAGAGCCAAAAAATGTAATAATTTATTTCAAATAAAATTGATTGATTGATCCATTGATTTATGTATTAAAACATGCAAAGTTTATTAGATCATCATATTTAATTAAAAATTTGACACCACTTTTCCAGATTAATTTCCTACGTTGAAAATCAAGGTCACACGGGTCTGTCCTTCAAACCAACTCTGGCAAGAAAAACTCTCCAACACCAACTCAACGACGAACTTTACAACGTGAACAAATCAACATCCACCGTCGTTATCTCTACTCTCGGAACCCTATCTGTTGCACCTTTAATAGCGGCCATTTTCAAAATATATCTACAAAAATCTCAAGGATCCCACCAAATCGACGTCACATCATTTGCTCTACCCATAATCTTCTGGTACCCTGAAGAATACAAAACGCCACTGGTCTATTTCTCGCTCTACATTTTACAAGTCATCTATATTTACCTCTTTGCCGGTTACATGTATTGTGGATTGACTTCTGGATTTATGGCTTTCAAAATTACAATCTATGATTTGAAGTTTTTGTGTTTGACCGTTGAAGAATGGGATGAAAATAGTTTGAAAAAATATTTTTCTGACTATGATGATGAAGAATTTGGTAAAATGAGAAGTGTAATAAAAGAGGATCCCTATGATGGAGAAAATAGAACAGGTTCAAAAAGTTTGAGTAGAGAGGTGAATGATTTTCCTGAATATGATTTATCATTGCTGAGAGCTGGAATTGTTGATGTTATCAAGTTTCATAATATAATTTGTAGGTAAGTTATTCATATTTCATTATTTTTTATAATTAGTAAATTCACAACAAACTTATATTTTAATTTCTTATTTTGTCTTCATCCTAATTGAACTGTTGATGTTAATAAGCTTACAGGTAACTTAGTAAATACTAATGCCTTTCACTTTTACAACAGCACTCACGATTTTGTTGCTTGTCGGACGCGTTTCGTGGCACTGAGCAACATCTTCAATGTACAAGGAGTAACTAGATACTCCTATTTACTTACACAGTATTTTACTTAAAATTAAACTTATATTTATATTAATTATATTATATTAATCAACAGAAAAAACAATGTAAGCTATACAAATGATTTTACAATATACATTTTTTCAATGATGTGATAGGTTGACAAAAACTAAATACCAAACATAAGACAACTGTTAGTTGTATTCTTTACCATAAAGTAGTAACTTATCCATTATATTAAGTAGGATAAATAATTGTATAAGTGAATAGTGTGATAATAAAGATATTATCTTGTAAAATTATCTTTCAATTTCCATCATTGCAGTCGAGCAAGCGGCATGAATAAAGATTTTGAGATGATGTATACTATTTTGAATAACACAATTTGTTTTCAAATTTGTGTGTGCCTCTACTCTTCAGCAAAGGTATTTGAATAATTTGAATCTTTTCATTATAATAATTTATAGTAAACTATTTAATATCTATTTATTTCTAATAATACTGCAATATTGAATACATTTTCCAGAACAAATCCCTTTCTAAAATAACTTTTAAGTTGTTTTTTTTTTTACTTTTGTGTTATTATAATGTAATTTTGAGCCATTGTTACAATTTTACTTACTTGAATGGAGAGTTCATGATAGTGTTGCCCTCCTTTGGGAGATTGGCTTTTTGTTAGTAAAGATAGTCGTTTCTTGTCTCAGAAGGAATAAGTTGAATAATATATATATTATTATAATATAATATATATATAGTAAGGAATAATATAGTAATTGTTGCAATACTCTAACTGTGATTAAGTGGATGTTATTCAGAGGTTTTCTATGCCGTAACTTGGTTACAGAAGCTAGTTTATGGTTGAGAGGATCAACGTGCTGACCACACGTTGCCTCTATCCTGGTTGATGTTATTCGCCTCTGCTGTATAGTGGAGTGAATATGAAACTGGAAACCAGCTGGCTAGGCCTTTCATGGGCTGTTGAGCCATTGAAAGAAGTACATGATGATGAAATTTTGTATTGGAATAAGTTTATCATTATTGAGAACACTTTGAAATTTGAAATACAAATGGAAAATGAAATACAGAATGGATAATTGTGGTTGAATAGTAGAATGATCTTGAAAATTGATACATTAAAATATATGTACATAATTAAATGTAATTATTAAATACCGTAACTTACCTATATATTTGTTTCAAATTTGGGGAATATAGTAATTTTTTCAAAGATAAAATGAATTGATTTCGTTCATATTCATTTAATTCATGCTATTTTATAAAGTAGCTTACCAAAAAAATTTAATCATGATCAACAAGATAAAGTAAGTTATTGTTCAAGTTAATCTAGAAATCAGGGACACAGATCGATCGAAGTTAAATGAATTATCCATATTATTTTATATACTGTAATAGATTCTTTATTCACTAAATTGAGATTGAATAGATTGAATATTGTTATGAATAAACTATTATAATTCGCATAAATTTTTATATTAAATACACATTTCTCAATAGGATGTTTTATAGAGCATATTTCTTCAACAGATGGATGATTTGATTTTGAAAATAGAAAATTTCCTCATTATTATACCTTTGGCTGGTATGTTATTTCTCTACTGTTTTTATGCTCAACAGTTGCTCAATGAGGTAAGATCTTTTTATTATATTACCAAGGGTTATTTTATTCATAATAATATATCGTGAACTACATATTTCTTTTTTCAAAAATTTTCCAATATTATACTCTTAAATATAAATTTCCTATACTTATCGGAAAATATATACTTACTACTTAAGTAGTAAGTATATGATTGTATTACAGTAACTGGAATTACTCATTGTTGAAAATAATTATGTTCTGATTGTTTCATTTAAAATATTTTAATTTTTCTAAATTTTTAGAGTCTTTATTCAGTTCCTAAAATTAATATCTATGTAACATTAGATGTGGATTTCAATAAAACCAGTGGAATTCTGTAGTTTGAAATAATGGGACTTCAATTTCAATCTCTGTACAATTTTCAATTATTTATAATTTATTGCATAATTTTAATATGATTATTAACTGGCTACTGAGTAAGTTACTTTAAAATTTCTTTCTTTCAGGGCGAAAGGTTCCGAAGAACTCTTTGGGAAAGCAATTTTATTGACAAGCCAAAATGGTTCAAATCTTCGATGTTGATTATTATGATTCGCATTGCCAAGGAACTGGAGATAAAGCCGTTTGGATTTTATGTTCTTAACCTGAGAACTTTTTCTATGGTGAGCTATGTTTTTCTATGTTTATATGTTATTATTTTTATATGTTTATATGTTAGTTCATATGTTCTCAATCTGAGAACTTTTTCTATGGTTATAGCAATGTTTTCCATGTAAGCTATGGTTTTTCAATTATGTAGTTTCCCTGTTTTATTCCCAGATCTTTAGTCGTTATGTAGTCTGTCTAAGCAAAGAAGACATTCTAGCAAGATGGGAGAATGACTCCAGCTAGGTCAATATTGATTTGAAAATTTTGAATTTGGTCTCAAATTGTGGAGAACATTCTGGTCTCCGAAACAAAAAAATGACTCCTGCAAAAATTCTACAATTTACAGTATTGGTTAAAAAATAATGAATTTGGTCTTAAATTTATATTAAACTTTTGGTTCTACAATTTAAGACCAAATTTATTTATTTTTAACCAGTATTTTGACCGATCTGGAGTCATTTTCTCATTTAGCTATAATGTCTTCTTTGCCTGGACAGACAATACCTAACTTGAAGGACATCACGGCGCGACCACATATGAGTCAAGTCGAATTGATCAAGTCGAGAAAGTGATGGAAGGGGTTCAAATATTAATTTAGCTATTTAGTATAAATGGGAACCAACGTACGGTATAGTTGGGCCAAGAACAGAAGAGCCTCTTGCGTGAAGGCAGAGGGAAGTGAGAGTGTAACTACGCGTGCGCAGAACTTATATTTTCAGGGTGAAATCACTTCAGCCAACCTACCGTTTTAACACTAATCATAATCATATTAATTTCACGAATGAAAATATTTTTTTGTTCAATTATTGACATATAATCAATATTCATTATTCATATTCATTAATTCATTATTGGCACAAATCATAACATAATTATGAACTACGACAGAAAAAATCGTCTGAGCCTGTACTATTTCTTCCTAAATTTGATTATGTTGGAACAATTTTCATTTCAACTACTGGCAGCAGTGGATGGCAGCCATGTTGCCGAATAAGGCACTTCTGTTCTTGGCCGAACAATACCTAATACTCGAATGAATTAATTCCAAGAACAATATTAGTTTAGTTGAATTTTTTATTTTATTATAACTTATTATTGAGCCTAGTCTCTCTACAACCTTCTCTTTAGTCCAAACTCCAAAGTATTTATTCTCTTGGTCAAATGGACTTGACTAAAAAACATCACTTCGTGTTGACGCGCTAAAAGATATCATTGAAATTCGAGTGAAAATAGTTACAATAACTTCATAACGACTTCTTTTTCATTGAAATTTTACTTTTCCCAAGTATTATGTATTAAATTGAAATGGTTTGTAAACGAAAAACGTATTTAAACTTCAAATTGGTTCTTCAAACTCATTTAAAATGAGTTTCAGTTATTTATTGATTCAGTTGATCAATAAATTGAAGATGTATTTTAAACGCTGTTCATAGGTAGCTAAAAAAGTTATTCATAGATATCATAATATTATATAATAGATACTAGCCGGCAGGCTCGCTTCGCTCGCCTTCTCCGCCTAGCCAGGGGACGGAGCCCCCTGGACCCCTGACAGTATCGGCAGTGTAAGTGAGTCAAACAGGCTCGCTTCGCTCGTCTGCAAAACCTCTGTCAGTATAAGCTGAGACAAACAAGCTCGCTTTGCTCGCCTGCGAATTCCGTTTAAAAGGGATTCGAAATTTATTGAACACAGCGTTTCTGGACCTAATCTGGACCTGTTTACCATATTTCAACATTTTCTGCCAATTTTTTCTTGAATAATCTAAAAAAAACTCCAAAAAATAGTAAAACGCTAATATCGAGCGTAACCTTGGGAAGTATATCGGACATAGTTTGAAACTTGATTCAATATCTTCTAAATTAGTTCATCTATAATCTCGCTGAACCATTGAATTTACAGTAAGCATTGGTCGTATCAAGGCGAAAGATATGCAACCTGCATTACATTTACAATTCTTGAAAAGTGATTACTGGCGTACTCTTGATCGGATTTCATAAATTGTATCAACAGTACTTTTCTAGACCTTATCTGAACTTGCCCACCAAATATCAACATTTTCTACCGATTGGTTCTTGAAAAAATTGAGAAAACGCCGAAAAACTATAGAAAAACTCAAATATTTAGCGTATTCCTGAAAAGTTTTAAAAATCCGTTCTTAGCGCGCGTCTAAACGTCCAACTGAACATGCCTGCCAAATTTGAACGCATTCGGTTCAGTGGATTTTTAGTTCTGGTGATGAATGAATGAATGAATGAATGAATCAGTCAGTTAGTCAGTGCCATTTCGCTTATATAGATATAGATTTCAACTTCCAATTTGTTCTTCAAACTTGAAATTTCAAAATGAAGGAATAGTTATTTATTGATTTGTGATCGTAATCTTCAGTTGATCAATAAGATGTATTTTCAACGCTTTGTTTGTAGGTAGTTGAAAAGAATATTCATAAATATCATAATATTATATAATAGATCTAACATATTATGTAAGAAAAGATATAAATATACAGGAAAATTGTTTTTATTTTAAATATTTATTTTGACTGTTATAGGTAATGAAAGCGGCATACTCCTACTATAGTATGCTCAAGTCTTTGAAGAAACGAATTTGAATCAAACAATTACTTAATAAACTTGTCTTGAAGTAATAAATAAATGAGGAAAAAGGAATAATATTCGAAGGAATTAAGACGAGAATTATTATTTGAATAGTTATACTTTAGTGATCTTAGATCTACATATAAATAGGTGATTGTAATATCTACTTGAATCTCAAATTATTGACATTTCTTGAAGAATTATCTTTGCCTTCACCTATGTTAAACAGTTATGACGGTATACTTATGGTATATAAAGTAGTCTAAAGTAAATAATGGTTATTTATTTGTGAATATTTCCAGTCTGTAGTACAATAATTTCAGTTGCATAATATAGGTCTGAATTTTTCCAGAATTACGACTTATAGTAACGTTTATATCATGGTTTATCATATCCCATAATATAACACTGCATATGTATGTGAGTACAGGCCACGCTTGCTGAGAAAAGACACCTTTACAATACACTTTACATTGTGACGGGGTCCCTTTTCAGAATACAGGGTGTTTAAGGAGGAATATGCAATACTTCTCAGGCTGATTCCTTACATCAAGTAGACAAAAAAGTTTCATGGGACCAACCCCTTAAAACGCTTTGTTACCGAGATAACAATGGCGGAAAATTGAGATTTTTCAAAATATATTAATTTTTTTTAAACTCTCAGAATTCACAGGCTCCCATTCTGAAAGATAGAGAATTAAATATAGGTACACAGGGTGTTTCAGGAGGAATGTGCAATACTTCGTAGGCTGATTCCTTACACCAAATAGACAAAAAAGTTCCATGGGACCAACCCCCAAAAACGCTTTGTTACCGAGATAACAATGGCAGAAAATTGAGATTTTTCAAAATATATTAATTTTTCTTATTTTTTAGAGGCTCTGGTGAGGTTCTTAAATGATCAATTCCTATGTAAAATTGGCTGAGGAATTCAATGAAACCCGTTTAAAGTGTGTAACCTCAACGGTTATTGAGATAATTGGGAATATATGCTTTAAAAACGCCATTTTTTCAACAATAAGGTTTATAACTGGATAAGGAATCATGAAATTTTATTTTTTATTAAAGAAAGTTGAAGAGAGACGGATTCTAAAGAAACAATTAAACGGCAGCGATTGTGTAAATCTTACCCAAATCTCAGAAATAGCGATCAAAAATCGCAAAATCGCTACTAAACACAAATTCATCACTTGTGCTATGTTTTTACAATTTTGTTATTTTTGATCGCCATTTCTGGAATTTGGGTGAGATTTACTCAATCGCCGCCATTTAACTTTTTCTCCAGAATCCGACTCTCTTCAATTTCCGTTAATAAAAAATACAATTTTATGATTCCTTATCCAGTTATAACCCTTATTGTTGAAAAAATGGCGTTTTCTAGTTTCTTTTCCCAATTATCTCAATAACCGTTGAAGTTACAAACTTGGAACTGGTTTCATTGAATTCCTCAGCTTATTTTACATAGGTATTGATCATTTTAGAACCTTACTAAAGCCTCTAAAAAATTTAAAAAAATTAATATATTTTGAAAAATCTCAATTTTCTACCATTGTTATCTCGGTAACAAAGCGTTTTTGGGGGTTGGTCCCATGGAACTTTTTTGTCTATTTGGTGTAAGGAATCAGCCTACGAAGTATTGCACATTCCTCCTGAAACACCCTGTGTACCTATATTTAATTCTCTATCTTTCAGAATGGGAGCCTATGAATTCTGAGAGTTTCAACTTCAATTAACTATGAAAAATGTTAGTGTTGCACCGAGATCAAACACTGATTGAAAAGTCTCAGAATTAAGAATTAAGTTACTTTAACTAAACCTGCAGGGGAAATCATTTCAATTCAAGGTCATTATATTCTAAAACATTAAAATTAATTCGAACTGCTACCTACATTGATTATAATGAATTATAGTTAACTGTATAACATCTAATAATTCTTTTCACCTATCATTCATTTGAAGAGAAATGTCCTTTCTTTAAAGGAAAATTATAACATTATGTGAATGAACACGGTTTTAAAACAACATTTTTGGTTAAAACGCAATAGATTCTGCTGTAGATGTCTATTGGTTTGAAGCGGAAGACAATTATTATTCACAGAATAATATGATAAATTAACATAGAAGAAAAAATGGATTGAGGAACTATCTACTCCTCATAATATCATAATAGGAAGCACGTACCTGCTTGATAATAATAGAAAATGACTGATGAAAATAATGATGCAAGTTAAATAATTTGATGCAAGACAGTATGGGAGATTATAAAAAGAAGAAGAAGAAGAAGGAAGAAGAAGAGAAGTAAAAAATTAAAATAATGAGAAAAAGAAGAAGAGGAGAGAGCGAGAGATGAATAAGAAGAAAGAGAAGAGAAGTCAAGAAGCAGAATAAGAGAGACAAAGAAGAAAAAGAAGGATATGAAAAAGAAGAGAAATGAGAAGAGGAGGGAAATAAAAAGAAAAAGTAGAAGAAGAAGAGGAGAGAGATAAAGAAGACAAAGAAGAGAGAAGAAGAACAGAAATCAAGAAGAATAAGAATAGAGATAAAAAAGATAAGTTAGAAGGAGAAAAAGAAGAAGATGAAGGAGAAAAATAAGAAGAGGAGGGAAATAAAAAGAAAAAGTAGAAGAAGAAGAAAAGGAGAGAGATGAAGAAGACTAAGAAGAGAGAAGAACAGAAATCAAAAATAATAATAATAGAGATAAAAAAATAAGTTAGAAGGAGAAAAGAAGAAGATGGAGGAGAAAGAGGAGAAGAGGTGAGAGATAAAGAAGAATAAGGAGAGAGAAAAAAGAGAAATCAAGAAGAATAAGAAAAGAGATAAGTAGGAAAAAGATGAGAAGGAGGTACAATAAGAAGAAGAAAAAGCAGGAGAGGAAAGAAATAACATTTTAAAAAAATTGAAAGAATAGAGATAAAGATTAAAAAAAGAAGAAGAGGAGGAGGAGGAGGAGAAGGAGGAGGAGGAGGAGGAGGAGGAGGAGGAGGAGGAGGAGGAAGATGAGGAGGAGGAGGAGGAGGAGGAGGAGGAGGAGGAGGAGGAGGAGGAGGAGAGACATAAAGGAGATAAATAATAGTGATGAAGAAAAAAAGAATAGAAATAAATGAGAAAAAGAAGAGAGCTAAAGAAGAAGAAGAGGAAGAAGAATAATCTGAAGAAGGAGAAGAAAAAATACAAGAGAAAATTTTGTTCAAATTTCGTACTTAGGCTATTAGCAATGCAATACAACTATACGAGTGAAATAATGATATTGTTGATGCTGTAGGTAGTTCTTTGCAATGAGTTTGTGCTGTAAAATTATCAAGTCATTATTTAATTATGATCAGAAATTAACTTAATTGAACAACTTATGTCGGCTAAATTAAACAATCAACTCTAAATTTGATATAAATGACGTCAGAGCATCAGCTTCACACTCTTACTGAAATTGATTTTTAAATAATTTTATTGATTTATTTCCAGAAAGGATTCCCCTTCAAACAAGTTTCTATCACAATATATATTTTTTTTAATTTAATCATCTCATTTCAAAGAAAGAACACTCGCGTCAACAGCTTTGATATAGTCTGTCCAAGCAAAGAAGACAATCTGGCAAGATGGAAAATGAATCCAGCTCGGTCAATATTGGTTCAAACAATATCAATTCGGTCTAAAATTGTAGATCAGAATGTTTCCTACAATTTGAGATCAAATTTACAATTTTTGAACCAATAATGACCGAGCTCGAGTCATTTTCCCATCTTGCCAGAATGTCTTCTTTGCTTGGACAGACCTATCATTAATTTTTCTGGTTGAACTAGTTTTTACGAAAATAGGCTAGCATGTAACATAATTATGGCTGATGAGATTCTGAATTCTGAGTGTATCTCATATTCTTCTTGTGTACTGTTTCTTCGATGATAATATAGGTTTTCCTTCCCTTTTTTAATTTTCTCATCTTGTGGTCCTTGCTTGTAAGAAGATTTCAGCAATTTGGAACTCATTTCAAACTTGATTCTTATAGATTCTTTGAAAGAGTTTTTGAGAACAATATAAAGAAATTAATAAAGGAATATATTCAAGAAACGATCACTATATACTATGAACTGTTTTTAAATGGGTACACATTGGCGAGGTGAAACCTACACGTGCGTATAAGGGTTTCCCCACCATTGAAGCCATATTCATTATTTTTCAAATAGAGATATGTCTACTATTCAAATAACTACCCAAACTCTAGATTAATGAAACATATAGTTTCATATTGTTACTGGTGATGCATAGAATTTAAGTACCTAGGTATAGTTGTGCCAAGCACAGAGGAGCCTCTTGAAACATGGCGGAGGGAAGTGAGAGTGTAACTACGCATGCGCAGAACTGAAATTTTTAGGGTGAAATCACTTCAGCCAACCTAACGTTTTTACACTTATCATAATCATATTGATTTCACGAATGAAAAGACTTTTTTATTCATATTTTTATTTAATTATGTATTGACATATGATAGAACAAATAATCATAACATAATAATGAACTGAGATAGAAAAATAGTCTCAGCCTGTACTAGGCTATTTCTTCCTAAATTTGGTTATATTAGAACAAATTTCATTTCGACTACTGGCAGCAGTGAATGGCAGCCATGTTCCGAAGGCTCTTCTGTGCTTGACAGCACTATACCTACACAAAGTGTAATAAAGTTTGAATTGAATAGCTACTGGTCCCATAAAGTTTATCAGTTCCGACATCTACTTGTGCGCTCCAATAGCTGATGATGTTAATTAGAGTTTTCTGTATCTTTATCCATTCCTAGATAATGTTTTGAGGTCAAAAGAGACAATATACTACCTAGATGATTTACATTATAGATGATTTTTTATTGATGGAAGTTTAAGAGAGTCGGATTCTAAAGAAAGAGTTAAATGGCAGAGATTGTGTAAATCTTACCCAAATCTCAGAAATAGCGATCAAAAATCGCAAAATCGCTACTAAATACAAATTTATCACTTGTGCTATGTTTTGTTAAATTTTGCGATTTTTGATCGCCATTTCTGAGATTTGGTAAGATTTACTCAATCGCCGCCATCTAACTTTTTCTTTAGAATCCGACTGTCTTCAACTTCCATTGATAAAAAATACAATTTTATGATTCCTTATCCAGTTATAACCCTTATTATTGAAAAATGGCGTTTTCTAGCATATTTTTCCCAATTATCTCAATGAACTACAACATTAAAACATTACTTGATCACTTTCCCGGAACATCAAAGATCGAACAGATCTGAAAAGATCTGAATTATTATCATTAAAAAACTACTACTTTTTCAATTAAAAGGTCTGAAAATTTTTCCAGATCGATCACCAATCGAAGAGCAGGCAACAGCAATCGTGTTTTGAAACTGCAAGGTCGAATGAAATCGAATAATAATTTAAGCGGTTAAAAAAAAAAAAATAAAATAGCGCGTGTTCAGATTTGTGGTTAAGAAAATCACGTAATGATAGGAAGTAGTAGGATGAGAGCGATTTTAAAAAGTGGAAGAATATGGGATAAGATGAGAAAGCATGAGAAGAGTAATAAGGGGAAAAGGAGAAGAAGGAGAAGAAGGAGAGAAGGAGAAGGAACGAAAGAGAAAAATAGAATATGCCAGGAGAGAAGAGAAGGGATAAGAAGAAGAAAAGAGGAAGAAGAAGAAGAAGAAGAAGAAGAAAACACGTACGGTAATAGTAAAATGAAGAAAACATGAAAAAGTGGAAGACGTAGAATGAAGGAAGTAGTAGAGAAAGAGGAAAGGTCAGATGAGAAGTAACAGAGGAAGGAAGAGGAAAGGAAATTGAAAAAGAGCGAGGGAGAAGAGAAACAACAATTGAAAAGAGAATTACAAAGAATAAGAGAAAAATGGAACATTTCCTATGGTCTGTTCAAGCAAAGAAGACCCTCTGGCAAGATGAGGAAATGATTCCAGCTGACCAGCTCGGTCAATATTGGTTCAAAAATGATTGATTTGGTCTTCGATTGTAGATCAGAATGTTTCCTACAATTTGGGTTCAAATTTACAATTCTTAAACGAACATATTAACCGAGCTGGAGTCATTTTCTCATCTTGCCAGAGGGTCTTCTTTGCTTGGACAGACTATATTATAGACCTACTCATGTTTTATAGCAAATACAATGTTTTAATTCTAAATAATAAAATAACATTACTCTGTTTCTAGCCATGAAACGGCGAAGTTAGGACAAAGTCCTGGTCCTGTCTTAGGCGGTTATTACAAGATAATATTTTTTATTACGTTACATAACTATATCTGACTGAAATAAGATAATTTTTATTACATCATATGAAAAGAGATGAAAATAATATGATTTCGTATTCTCATCTCTTTCCTTGCTAATATATGTAATAGAAAATATTATCGTAAAAAATTCTACACTTAACCAAAAAGAAGTGTAAGATTAAAAACATAGGAATACGATAAGATGCTTGATGAAAGAAGGAATAAGATGTAGAAGATAAAGAAGAGAAGAAGAAAAAGGAGGAAGAGGGGAGGGGAGGAAAAAGAAGAAGAAGAAGAAAGAAAAAGAAGAAGAAGAAGAAGAAGAAGAAGGAAGTAGGAAGAAGAGAAGTAAAAATTGATATAATGAGAAAAAGAAGAAGAGGAGAGGGCGAGAGATGGATAAGAAGAAGAGGAGAGAGCGAGAGATGAATAAGAAGAAAGAGAAGAGAAGTCAAGAAGCAGAATAAGAGAGACAAAGAAGATGAAGAAAATAAAGAAAAAGTAGAAAAAGAAGAGGAGAGAGATAAAGAAGACTAAGAATTGGGAAGAAGAACAGAAATCAAGAAGAAGAAGAATAAAGATAAAAAGAGATAAGTTAGGAGGAGAGAAAGAAGAAGATGAAGGAGAAAAATGAGAAGAGGAGGGAAATAAAAAGAAAAAGTAGAAGAAGAGGAGAGAGATAAAGAAGATTAATAAGAGAGAAGAACAGAAATAAGAAATAATAAGAATAGAGATAAAAAAAGGTAAGTTAGAAGGAGAAAAAGAAGAAGATGAAGGAGAAAAAGGAGAAGAGGTGAGAGATAAAGAAGAATAAGGAGAGAGTAGAAAGAGAAATCAAGAAGAATAAGAAAAGATATAAGTAGGAAAAAGATGAGAAGGATGTACAATAAGAAGAAAAAGCAGGAGAGGAGAGAAATAACATTTCAAAAAATTGAAAGAATAGAGATAAAGATTAAAAAAAGAAGAAGAGGAGGAGGAGGAGAGACATAAAGGAGATAAATAATAGTGATGAAGAAGAAAAAGAATAGAGATAAATAGGAAACAGAAGAGAGCTAAAGAAGAAGAAGAGGAAGAAGAATAATGTGAGGAAGAAGAAGAAGAAGAAGAAGAAGAAGAAGAAAAAAAAACTAGAGAAAATTTGGTTCAAATTTCGTACTTAGGCTATTAACAATACAACTATACTAGTGCAATAATGACATTGTTGATGCTGTAGGTAGTTCTTTGCAAGAAGAAAAAGGAGGAAGAGGAAGAAGGAGGAAAAAGAAGAAGAAGAAGAAGAAGAAGAAGGAAGAAGAGGAGAAGGAAGGAGCAGAAGTAATAATTGAGAAAGAATATAGAGATAAAGGAAACATGAAACAATTATTGTTTAATAATCATACGCTTCCAGAAGTACCTATGAGATCAATACCGTACTGCAGAAAAATTACTCTCAGTACACGGAAGAGTAACACAACAAATCTTGGATTGACTGAAGATGAAAAAACAAAAAAATAACAAAGGTTACTCCTCACAGACAATAGAAAAGGATACTAATTACTATTGAGTAAAAAATGAAGTCGGAAATGCATTGATGGAAATCCTCCCACAATACACCTGAGAGTAACTTAGGCCTACGTTGTTTCTTAGTTCGTTGAGTTTTACTTTATAGTGTAATAGCACGCCAAGGAAACTGAAATTTATATCAATTGAATCAGGATTAACGAAAAAATTCAGGTCGACTTTTACTTATAATAAATTATTAAATGAATGAATAAATAAATACATCTTATTTACTTACAGAGGAATTATTATTTAATAATTAGAATTAGTCTTAAATTGAAGATCGAAATGTTGAGACCAGATCAATAATGTTTGAACCAATATTGACCGAGCTGGAGACTCTAGATCTAGATCAAGTTTCTAGATCATCGAAAATGTCATGTTTTCTGTTGGAGTTGACTCGACATTGACAAACATATTCATTAATTAAAGCACAATTATTGGTCGGATATAGAAAATTCAAAAACCATTAGAAAGCACGAATTCTCCTTGTCATTTTCATATAAAAAACGTTATTTTTACCACAACTCATGATTGTGAGAGAAGTGAAATACAAAAAAAGTAATATTTTCGCAATTTTTCAATTTTATGAAAAAAATCAAATTTCCTTTGAATCCTTCTACCTAGGAACTTTTTTAAAACTACTGGCATATCAAGGATGAAATTCTACGTCTAGATATTGGGTCCAATCGTGAACTTGAAAAAGTTTAAATTTCACACAATCTGGCAACGCAGCTATTTCCCGGGTAGAGAGTAAAATAGTCATCTTAGATTGCGCCGACTATAACAGCTGATGTTAAAGAAACTATTAATATTGTCTCGTTTGATTTCTAAGACTTCATATCTAAGTTTAGCTAAATGATAACTCTCTAAAAGTGATTGATTGAATAGTATAGCTGCTATCACAGCTGATGTGAAGCATCTATTGCCTGTTTTGATTTCAATTACATCATCTAAGTATAGCTAAAGCCTAAATGACAACTCTAAAAGTGATTGATTGAATAGTAAAAAATTATATTTTTCCACACCTGGATTCTCATAAATACCTAACAATTAAATGGAAACTAGTCTACTTGGAACATGTAAGATGTAAGAATATCAAGCATTATTGTTGGGAATTAAGGAAGAAGCTATAATCTAGGTACTAGAATAATAAAATTCTATTCTTAAAATCGTAAATTGACTTGTCCACAATAAAATTTCTATCAAACAGAAGTCGCTTAAATCAAAAAGATTATTGCTCTAGCTCTATTATAATTACTGCTCTGGAAGATTATATTATCTAGTTCACATATACAGGTTTTCAATTATTAGCCTACTTGTTGGACTAGGCCATCAATAATAAGTTTTGCATTCGATGTTTAAAAAAAGACAAATACAATAAAAACTATCAACACGTCGTTATGTGAGTTTCAGCATTCGCACCATGTAATTTATAAACTGGAAAATGAGTTTGAAATTAGTAAAACATCGTTACAGAAAATATTTGATAGCTTCATTACGCCTAGAAAATGAGGAAAGGCAAATGAACGTGTTTTTCTGAATTGACATCTTCAATATCAAAGTTTATGACTTTTCGTGAGAATTGTATCATCAATTGGAAGATTGGTAAAAAACTTAATAAATTTATGTCTTTACTGCAATTTGAATTATATTGTGAATCACAATAGTTGAACTCATTTACCAGCAATGACCACATAACTTGTTGAAGTCATCATTTATAATTTCCAAAATTGAAGAATATTTAAGTTGCTGTTATAGTTTTTTTTTTGCTGCGGATGATGCCCATATAAGTATTCAAATTTACTTGTGCATGGGTAATGGAGTGTGCAAGGGTGATATATGAGGTGCATAAACGACCATGCCTCAGGTGGGATTCGAACCCACGACCGGGTAGCGCTAGCGGACTAAAGGTTGTAACGCCTCAGACCACACGGCCAACCCGGCCGGTTATTTGTCCAAGCAAAGAAGATATTCTTTGGAAACATGGGAAAATGACTCCAGCTCGGTCACTTTCAATTCAAAAATTATTAATCCAATTCCAAACTGAAGGAAACGCTCTGTACTACAATTTGAGAACAAATTTATAATTTTTTAATTGAAATTGACTGACCTGGAGTAATTTTTCCATCTTGTCAGAATGTCTTCTTTGCTTGGGAGAGACTACACGTACGTACACACACCTGTTAATATTGTGAATTCTTGAAAACCCGTAATCTCCGACGAATAAATAAAAGTAATAAACACACATTTGTTGGTTCATTACATTGATGACATAATTTTTCAAACTTTGAAGGCCACAACTCATCAACTAGAAAATAGATGAATACACAACACTCTCCCCCATTCATATAGGTCAAGCAAAGAAGACATTCTGGCAAGATGGGGAAATGACTCGAGCTACGTCAATATTGGTTCAAAAATTAAAAATAAGGTCTCAAATTGTACAAAACATTCTTATCTACAATTTGAAATCAAATTAATATTTTTTGAACCAATATTGTCCGACCTCGAGTCATTTCCCCATCTTGCCAGAACCAATGTCTTCTTTGCTTGGACAGTTAATAATTATTCGTCCAATTTTCCTACTATTCGCAATCTTATTAACTTTTCTAGCTTCTCTTTAAATCCACTTTCCTAGCCTTAATAATACAGTGGAGAACAATAATATAATATCAAGTATAGTCTGTCCAAGCATAGAAGACCCTCTGGCAAGATGAGAAAATGTCTCCAGCTCAGTCAATATTGGTTAGAAAAATATTGATTTGGTCTCAAATTGTAGAACAGATTGCCTTCTACAATTTGAAATCAAATCAATAAATTTTGAACCAATATTGACTGAGCTGGAGTCATTTTCTTATCTTGCCAGAGGGTCTTCTTTGCTTGGATACACTATAGCTAAGTTATAATGAGAAACCGCTCTTCGTTTTTCAAATCACACAAATTGTTGAGATAGGGAAACAATAATTTTGATTGATGTTGATGACTAAAATTAGAAAATTTTCTTCTATTCCGGGTAAAATTGATTTGTGATTACTTTTTGTAGAATACGAAAATACAGCATTGTTATTTTTATAGATTCACTCTATAAACCTACTGAGTGCTTTAGATTCATTTATTTATTCAAAATTGACATACGTTTACATACATAATAATTATAGGAAAGAAAAAAGGCTTATGTCGGGGTTTTCCAAGCACACTCAAAGTTGAGGGACCCTCGAATTTTTATGAACAGCTGACATTTTCTATGATAAGTTTATGAAATGTAGTAAAGTGTAGTAAACTTGAGGGACCCTCAAATTTTGATGAACAGCTGATATTTTCTATGATAAGTAAAGGAAATGTAGTAAAGTGTAGTAAACTTGAGGGTCCCTCAATTTTGAGTGTGCTTGGAAAAACCGGCCATTAAGCTCTTAATATTCCTTTCCTAATTTGGATAACACTAGGAGATAGATAATATTTTTCAATTTTGGTCTCAAACAGAATCATACAAATAAATTTGGAGTTAATGTGCAATTATGTACATTGATTTTTTTTAATTTTTACTGATTTACTATCCAGGCCTACTTACTATTGATAACTTGAAAAATTATTCCGGAGAAAGTTTCATTCAGGTTTTGAATACCATAGAAATAGGCTATAGGCGCATTGTATAAATATACGTTTCACTGTACATGAGTGATATTCAATCTTTAAAAAAAGTTTCATTGTTGAAGACAAATAAATTAAATAGATGAATGAGGATCATTTGAATGAAATTGATTGATTTGAAGACCTTTTGTGAGGTCGAACGTAAAGCCAGTCAAACAGTCGAAAAAGTTCATCTTTGCAATAATATAGCTGCAAGAAATAAGCGTTTAAATTATAAATATTTGGTGAATCAATTAACTTGGTACATCCTATTGCTCTAAATTCAAAATTTGTATAATACGGTATGTCTCCTCGACTTGGGAATTCTTCCTCGAATTCTTTTGCAAAAAATAACCTATTTTTGAACTTATCATATTTTATCAAAATTTGGTATAAAGACGTACTTTTTGGACGTTAGTCTGTGTTTTTAACGAATAAGATTATTATTATCTGTAAATGGATAAATGAATAAATATTCAGTTTGTTGCTACTGTAGGTATATCAATCTTTTTTGTTTGTTTGGCTCAACAGCCCATGAAGGGCCTTGGCCTACCAGCTGGTTGCCAGTTTCATATTCACTCCATTATACAGTCCGTCCAAGCACAGAAGACACCCCGGCAAGACGGGAAAACGACTCCAGCCCGGCCATAAAAAACATTTCTGAAACCGTAAAAGAAATTAAACCTAGAAATGAGCCGTCATATGCAGAAATGCTACAACTTCCAGCAACAGTGAAACCAGCAAGATCAGAAGGAAATAAACAGATGAAAATCCAACCGAAAGAAGAAATAGTAATCATCAAACCAGCAGAAGTTGAAGGAGATGAAGCAGAGGCAAGCAAAACGACAAAAGCTCTATCAAGTCAGAAATGTCAAAACATCGTAATTTGAAAGTCAAGAAATCGGTGAATATCAAGGGTGGCGGAGTACTGTTAGTATTGGATTCAGAAAAAGATAAGAAAAAATCATGGAAAGTGACATCATAAAATCGGGAAAATTCAACGTATCAGAGCCCAAGAAAAAGAAGCCCAAAATTATCATCTATGATGTGCCAAGTGACCTCGAAGATAAGGAAGTAGTGAGAGATGTCTACTTGAAAAATTATAGTGGAAAGTTCACCGAATCTGAAATGACATTAGGATTCAAACCCTTATTCAAGGTCGGACCAAAAAATAAGGAGACTGTCCATTGGGTAGTCGAGTGTGAGCCGGTTGTGAGAAGAGCCCTTATCAACGACGGAAGAGTGTACATAGAACTGTCATCATGTAGGATCAGAGACTATATAGTAGCAACCAGGTGTTTTCATTGCCAACAACACTATCACGTGACTAAGTACTGTAAACAACAAAATGCGACTTGCGCGCACTGTTCACTCGATCATGATGTTAAAGAGTGTCCAAATTTGAATTCGAAGCCTTCTTGCGCTAATTGCAAGAGAGAATCGAAACCTTTCGAACACAAGGCTAGTGATCCGAGCTGTCCATGCCACATGAAAGCAGTGCAACAAATAATTGATCAAACAAATTATGGAGTGGCTGCGTAATTTAAAACGAACTTTCAGTATTAAAAATGTAACAGTGGAGCGACAAAAACCGGTGAAACTTCAAAGTGAGACTATTCTTGATAGTATTTCAAAACTTAAAGCAGTGAAAGGAACATCAAAGAGTAGATTATCAATCATACATAATTTTGGTGAACAAACTGACATTAACATTTCGTTCGCATACAACAGGCGTGATAAAATCCATCTATCTAAAGGAATCGCTAAGCTCTCAACAAAATCGCACATAACTAAAAAAGATTGGGAAGCTATAGAGACTGTTGAATTTGAAAATTTAAGTGTGAAAAGTTTCTCTCAAATCAATTTTCCGAACTTTATAATCGAGACAGACGATAAAAATATATTGGATGACTTGAGGTCGATGATAATGACTATCAATGCATGGACTTCATCAAACTATCCTTTAATTGTCGGTATTGATGTATTTAGTGATATGGCTTCAATATCCGCAATAGAACTACTTAGCTTAATTATGGAGACGAATATAAAATTTGTTTTCTACTATGATCACTCCAACTACCTTTCATTCCTGGAAATACCTGAGGATAGAGGAGAGTCTTCTGCGTCGACTGCGTGTCCGAGGGGGTTTCTTCCTGGATTAACTGCTGCCGAAAAATTTATGAACAGTATGATGGAGCTTAGGAACCTTCTACAGGATCATGACGAGGTGAACGGGAGAATCTACAGAGAAGTGCTCTCTAGTTTGAGTGATAAGTGCTTTCTGTCATCATCAAGCATAATGCTGAATATAGTGAAACATGAAATGAATATTTATGATAATCATCTCCGAATGTATTTGTGGCCAACACATATCAAATACGGTATGGGTTACTCTCTTGAAAATGGAGGTATGTATATACAATTCTTAGAACATAATAGAACATTTAAGACAGAAGAAAGATTCATTTTAGTAACTAAGGACACTCAACTAATGCTCAATAGTGAACTACTAAAAAATATAGTAAACATAAGCATAGTTAAAAGTCAAATGCCCAATATTTCCTGGATTGATGGGGTACCCGGTTGCGGAAAAACTAGTTACATTTTAAAAGAGCACACGTATGGTAAGGATTTGGTTCTATGTCAAACAAGAGCAGGGGTACGTGAAATAAGATCAGCAATTAAAAAAGAATTCAATATTAAATCAAATGATAGGTTGTACATTGACTATAGGACAGTTTCTTCGTACATTATTAATGGCTCTGATAGGATATATGATCGAGTATTTGTAGATGAGGTATTACTTATGCATGCAGGCTACCTAGGCTATATATCGGAGATTTCAAAAGCTAAAGAGCTAATTATCTTGGGTGATTCTAGGCAAATACCATATATTGAGAGAAGTAGCATTAAGTCTAGATGGTTTCATATTTCAAATTTCTGTGAGCCAACTGAATGTTTTTCAATCACTAAACGATGTCCGATTGACGTATGCTATGCACTCTCGCCATATTATGATAACAATTTCTCAACCACCAACCAGACAGTATCATCAATTAGGAAGACTATTTTGTACAATTCTGAACACCATATTGAACCTAAAACACTCGTCTTAACTTTTACACAAGCTGAAAAAAGATTGCTACTCAGTACACTTATGGACAGGCATGATCTTACAATACACACAATACACGAGGCCCAAGGTTTAACATCAGAAAGAGTTGTGCTGTTCAGGATGAATTCAAAACCAATGAAAATTTATGATAGTGTACCTCATATAATAGTAGCTCTAAGTAGACATACGCATAGCTTCAGGTATATTAGTATAGGTAAGATGGATTTAATGACAATATTGACAAGCAATATTAATGAAATAAGTGAATCATATATATTGAAGTGGCATGATGACAAATTTATAAACAAAGGAAAAAATATCTTTCAAAATGTGGTCCATAACAAATGAATTAGATACTTTCCAAGAGATAGAAGACATCGTCATGCATGAGTCAGGTATTTTGAAAGAGCACATCGATAAAAATGATTTGAAATTTATGAACATAAATATAAGAAGTATAAACAAAAATTTTGATGAGCTAATGATCCAATTACAAGATATTGATTTTTACTTTGATGTAATTGTATTGACTGAGTGTTGGATTAAAAGAGATTTTATCCCCAAAAATATAGATGGTTACCATGTATTCTTCACTTTGAATAATAGATTACAGAATGATGGAGTAGTTATGTATGTTAAAGCCGACTTAGATGTAGTGGTTGAGGAGATTGATTTTAGTCAAGCCAATACCTGAATGCAAAGCTACGTTTTAGAAATGATTTGTATAATATTCTGGCAGTTTATCGGTCACCATCTCACCATGACATAACAGATTTTCTAGCTGATTTGAGCCAATTCTACGATAGTATTGTAGGTCAGAAATGTGTATGTTTAGGGGACTTTAATATCAATACACTCCCCCAATGCATCATCAGCTAGATGATTATCTCAATGTGTTGAGTGAGTTTGGAATGAGAATGGGCATAAAAAGTGCAACAAGAGAAAACATGGAATCGATAACATGCATTGATCATATAATTGTCAGTAATTTTGGGAATCCTTTAACAACTATTGTGTTTCAAACAGCCATCACCGACCATTATATGACTATTATTGCGATTAAGCATAACTATGAGCTCAATGATCAAGTTAGAATGAATAATAGAATAGGAAAATCAGTATATATGGAAGGTTTGAAAAATGATATTGCTGTAGAGAAATGGGAATCTGTATTCAATAGTGATGAAACCAATGTTGCATATGAAAATTTTATTGAAATATTGCAAAATCTTATAATGAAAAATACCAATATCTATCGCCTTAAAAGAAAATTAACGCCAATAAAGCCATGGATAACTAGGGGTCTAATCAGAGCAATTCGTACAAGAGATTCACTTAATAGAAGGAGAAAAATAAACAATAATGATCTTGAATTAGCTGAGCATTATCGTCGATATAGGAATTGCCTGAATTTATTGATTAAAAAAACTAAAATAGAATACTTCAAGCAGAAAATCGATGATGCAGGGAATGATCTTAAGAAAACATGGTCAACAATTAGAGAAGCAACTGATACAATACAAAAGAAAAAACCTGAAATTGATAGAATTGATATACATGGGAACATCATTTCAATGAGAGATAACTCCAATGATGTGCTAGAGTTCACAAACAATCATTTTGCATCTGTTGGGAGGAAGATGGCTGAGTCTATAATGGAAAGTTTGAATAAAACTCTACCAGAAATTGTTAATAGTTGCATTTCTGCTAATAGATCGGCCATTTCAATGTTTCTGACGCCAGTTGATGAACATGAAATCCTGTCTATAATCGGCACACTCCGTACATCAAGTTCACCAGGTCTTGATAGAATTGATAATAAAATAGTTAAAATAATTAAGAACTACATTACAAAACCTCTAATGTTTATATTCAATATGAGCTTTGAACAAGGAACTTTTCCAAGTATGATGAAGAAAGTATGTGTTAGGCCCTGTTCAAGAGTGGTGATAGGATAGTTATTGGTAATTATAGGCCTATTTCGTTGGTTAGTAATATTTCAAAAATTCTGGAGAAACTCATGAAAAAGCGATTAATTGATTTTTTGGAACGAAATGAGCTCTTATCTTCTAATCAGTATGGGTTTCGAGTTGGTAGAAGTACAGAGGATGCAATTTTCAGGCTGTCAAAGTTTGTAACCGATAGTCTAGACAGTAATAAGAAGTGTCTAGCAGTCTTTCTTGATCTAGCAAAAGCATTTGACTCAGTTTCACACGAGTTGCTGTGTAAGAAGCTTGAGAGTATTGGAATCAGGGTATAGTACTTGAATGGTTCAAGTCCTACCTTCATGAACGAGCACAAAGTGTAAAGATTGGTGATAAATCAGCCAAGAAACAACTGTTGAATATGGAGTACCACAGGGAACAGTATTGGGACCTATTCTATATTTAGTATTTGCAAATGAATTGTGCTCTCTAGATATAAAAGGAGAGATGGTAGCCTTTGCTGATGATACAGCCATAATGTTTCAGGAAGAAGATTGGAACAGTTTGTTTAATTTGGCAGAGTCGCAGATGCGTCAAGTCATGCTTTGGTTGAATAAAAATCTACTCACACTAAACATTGAAAAAACTAAATTTTTGGCTTTCTCACTGACAAGCGCACAAAAACCTCAGCAAGATACTCTTAAACTACACAATTGCACACAGACTATATTGCCCTGTAACTGTCCTATCATTGATAGAGTAGATCAAATTAAATATCTAGGAATAGTAGTTGATGACCTTTTTCGATGGGACAAACATGTATCATATATTGTCACTAAACTAAGGAAACTTGTTTATATATTTGTGAAACTACGTCAGATCTTGCCTGCCCATAAACTGAGAACAATTTATTATGCACTGGTTGAATCAATTGTTAGGTATGGAATACTTGTATGGGGAGGTACATACCACAATCATGTAGATCCGCTCATAAAAGTTCAGAAGCTTTTATTAAAAATAATCTGTTATAGACCCAGACTTTACCCAACCGAGCAGTTATTTAAAGAGTATAAAGTTCTAAGTGTGCGACAACTATACATATATACAGTTCTCATTTTCATCAAAACAAATCCGCATTTAACACGCAACGTAGATCATGCACACAATACAAGATCTAGGGATAGAGACCTGTACATAGTTAGAAGAAACACAACTTTTGGTCAAAAGTCTGCCCTATACATAGGATGCAAAATCTTCAATTTATTGCCTGCTGAAATAATTGGAATGGGCATCCTAAAGTTCAAGAAAAGTACAAAATCCATGTTAATTAGCATTGGGAATAATGATAGCGAGCAATTATTATGTATTGGTTAATTTAAAAAGTTGTAAATAAACTTAAATAATTTTTATTATCATAAAATGTTCAACAAATATTTCGATACAGCTTATTAAAATTTTATTTTATTAATTTCCAAATAATCATGAAATAGTAAAATATATATATATATGTATCATATATTTGTAAGGTACTAACATTATACTTATTTTCATCAAATAACCGAAATTTAAAAAATACATATGTATATACACTAGAAGAATATTTAAGTAAAGTAGAATATTTGATTTATATTGTATATTAGACAAAATGCATCCCGACACATAGACTCTATAGTGGGATGCTTCATGATAGTTTAGAAAAGTAGTATTAGTATAGTAGTATAACTTCACATATTGTAATAATAGTTTTATATGTTTAATAAATACCTCTGGACATGGGTTACATGACAGAGAAAATAATACCGGCCCAAAAGCCATAATTTCTTCAATAGAACCCACAATGACCGAGCCGAAACCAACCCCTCTGGCAAGATGGGAAAATGACTCGAGCTTGGTCAATATTTGTTCAAGAATTATAAATGTGGTCTCAATAGTAGATCAAATTGTTTCCTACAATTTGAGTTCAAATTCACAATTTTGAGCCAAAATTGACCGAGTTTGAGTCATTCTCCCATCTTGTCAGAGGGTCTTCTTTGCTTGGACAGACTATAATACTAATACCTATACAGTAGGCTATGGTATTTATACATTGCTACTAAAATACTACTGATAATACTGGGCCGCCGTCAGAGTGACTCCCCGACAACCGACAACCTCGTACGATGTGTGTTCAACTCCTTTTGATTTTGAACAGAGGAGTACTATAGCACTTTTGTAATCAAATAAATAAATAAACACGCAGGCGTGGTATGTCCTATATACTGATACTATTACGAATGCGGATCTAAGGGTGACGGGGGAGGAATAAGAGTCCCCAAGTTCACGATCACGTGGATCGGGGGAGAAGTAGTAGAGTCCTCACAAGTTCAAGATCGCGTCCCCGCCAATCCTTTCAGTCTACAAGGCCATGGCTGATCATCCTCTCTCTTATAAGCAGCCTCAACACAGCAACAGCATTCATTCTGGACTAAGACTCCAGTACTGAAGCAGTCTTATTCTCCCAATCAACAATGAAGAGTGTTCAAGTGTTTCTACTGATTTCTGCCGTGTTCGGCCTGTCAGCGGCATTGAAACTGCGTAAGTAGGCTACTTATTTAAATTCAATAAAATTTTTTGCCTTGAAAATTTTAAGTGTTATTTGATATTTTATAATCTACTTATATATTTTTGGTGTTATTCTGTCTTTTAAATCAACATTCAAAATTCTAAATTATAGTTTTCAATTTCAGATTGTGAAAATTTGAGAATATTGTGATAAGTGTTTGAAGATCTTTTGAACATAACTTCTATTTTAAATATTTCTGTCAAAATTTTGGGAAAAGACGTTTTGGAATTTGATCTCTGTGTTTTTACCATTAATTGTATAATTTTTCCAATAAATACTTTTATTTGAAAAAATAAAAATAAATTCGGAATTTTTCGACTACTAACTTTTTTAATAATTTTCGACTACTAATTAATTCTTTAATATTATGTAGCATATGTAACTAGTATGATTTTTTATTAGATTTCAATTTTTCATACTAATAATTACTTCTCTAATATGGAACTAATATAGTATGTACGAGTTCATTTATTCATTTATTTGATTAAAATAATACAATAAGGAATGAAAGAATTCGCTCAAAATTTCTTGTATTTCAATTATTTTTATTAAAAGTTACAAGCTCAAATTATGTCCCTTTATGAATTCACTCACACAATTTTCACTCTAAAAAAACACCACTTTGGAAAAATTATGAGTTTGAAAATTAGAATGATTGTTATAAAAGCAAAATTAACATTTTTTCATTAAAAACTTCAAAATATCTAACGAAAGTATTTGTCTGATGCTATGAGCTGCGGAAAAAGAATTAATTGGTCTTACAGGAGGTACAGGAGGATACGATTATAGGAAGTTTGGTTGTTATATATTGAAGTTTTTCAGTTCATCTATAGATAATTTGACCCCTTGTGAGATCGAACTCTAGGTTAATCAAGACCAATTCTGAATCAATGGTACAAAACATAGTATGAGTGTAATAATTTCACAATATAATAATGATTATTATAATAAATATGTCAATTGCCATATTTCTATGAATTATATTTATAAAGACTATTTTAGGAGGAATTTGCCAAAGAAATGTTGCTTTATTGGAACGTTAATGCTCCTTTTACCAAGTACTAAAAAAAGTTCCACAGGTCATACAATGGGAAGATTGTTCATTTTCAACCAAATCATTAATTTTATCGGTGCTTCATCAAGTTGAAAAATTATGATCAATTCCTATGTAAAACAAGTGAAATGAAAATAATTTCCCAAGTGATATTAGCTGGGAATTTTTTAAAATAAATTAATTAATATATTTTACTTGTTTCAAGCTCACGTTCATATAAACGAATTGTAATGAGTTCGGTTAACAAATACCTACACCGCAATGTTACATTACACATAATAATAATCAAGAATAACACTCCAAAATTTATATTTTTACATTTTAGCTGATAAATTTGATCAAAAATATTGTAGCTGGATTATTTATTGACGAAATATTCAATGTGTAAAATATGCTAAAACGTGATTTTTTGTGTTATGAAAACTTTATAATTAAATTTAACATTGAAACGTAAAAATATTGTGCATGAAAAATATTTGAGAGAGAAAAGGAAATTTTCCACCAGCTAGATTACGGTAACATAAAGTGAATAAATGTAAGTATCGATGTATGAATAAATAGTTGATGAATAAATAAACAACTGTGTGTAGTGTAGCCTTATTAACTTTGAACTTTCCTGCAAGTAATGATTCAAAAGCATATCAAATTCCTTACTAAATCCAATAATATTGGAATAATATCCATTGATTATGGTTTGTTTCTAACAATTCTTGATCTTGATAATAGTCTTACTGAATTAATTGATTAATCAATACCGGTTCCATGAGAGAAGTGTTCATAGATTTAATGTTGAGTAATATAATATATCAAGATATCATCAAATTTAATCGATTGAAATATAAAACAATAATATTCCCACAGTTATAACTTTGTTATAATTTTCTCATGTCAAACCACTCACGTCCAAGAATCTTGTTAATAATAAAGGACTTCATTCAGCTGAAGAAATTGTATTAATATCATACTGTATAATCTGTCCAAGCAAAGGAGACATTCTGTCAAGATGTGAAAATGATTCCAACTCGGTCAATATGTGTTCAAAAATTATAAATTTGATCTCAAGTTGTAGGAAAAATTGTGATAAACAATTTGAGACCAAATGTATAATGTTTGAACCAATATTGATCAAGCTGGAGTGATTTTTTCCATCTTGCCAGAATGTCTTCTTTGCTTGGACAGACTACTTCGTTGTTTTCTAATTTTTTTCTTTAATTTTCATTGTTTGTAAATAAATCATAGAAAGAAGAGAACTACTTTGTAAAAGATGACAGTGACAGAGCTTGTGTAATACATTAGTATTGTTCATTGTTTAATACAACAATTAAAGTTCTTCTAATCTCCTATGTATTCTCAAGATATTCTCTATTCAAACATGATTGATATCAGAAATAGAGCAATCTATAAAACCGGTCATACAATCAGATTATCATCAAGTCTCAATAATTTCCAGTTCCACAACCAAGTTTCTATTTTATTTTAATAAAGTTTCAATTACACAACTCCGATTGGAAAAACAGATTGAGTTATTAAAGGAAAATAAATTTAGTTATTCATCCAAAACAAGTATCATATATCGCTGAATAGTCTGTCCAAGCAAAGAAGACCCTCTGGCAAGATGGGAGAATGACTCAAGCTCAATCAATATTGCTTCAAAAATTATCAATTTGATTTCAAATTATAGGAAACATTTTGATCTACAATTTGAGACTAAATTTATAATTTTTGAAGAAGACATCCTGGCAAGATGGGAAAATGACTCCAGCTCGGTTAATATTGGTTCAAAAATTATAAATTTGGTCTCAAATTGAAGATCATAATGTTTACTACAATTTTTGAACCAATATTGACGGAACTGGAGTCATTTTCCCATCTTGCCAGAGGGTCTTCTTTGCTTGGACAGATTATCCTATCAAGTTCCCTGAGAAGAGACGCAGTTAAATTGTAAGTGTATAGTGGCGGCGTCTCTTCTCGGAAAGAGCGGACTATTGCTTGATACCTTTTTTACTTATAGGTAGGCCCATAAGGAAGAATCATAGTCAATATAATAGTCAATTTATTCTTTAAAAAACTGATTAATGCTAATTGAACGAATAACATTACCTCTCACTAGAGAAAAAAGTATGGTAATCAATTTTTCTCTCAACTATTCTGCTTGATAAAAAAAATTTAGTAGGGCGTAAACTAATAATCAAAAATTCATCCGATATTAGACAATTATGTTTTTTGTAAAGGATCACAGATATTTATTTCTAAAAGCTTGCTGTAGCTTGTTTATCAATAAACATGAATATATTTCTCAACCACAATAAAATATTATAATTTGTATAGAATTTGCTATATTCAAATTGAACTGCAGATTCATGAATATTAATCAACTTCTTAATTAACTGACATATCACGCTTTCTTTTGTTAGTTATTTTTTCAACGATGAAAATTCTCACTTAACTCTCTTGAAGGCTATCAAGAATTTCAATGTTCTTAAAAATATACATGGAGTTATTATTATTCTTTGAAAATAAACAGATTTTCTTGGATTAAATTATTCATTTGAATCAATTAAACTCTAGCTTCAAACTTATATAAAATATACAACATAAGTTAGGTTGTAAAATATACATATACCTACATAAGTATAGTCTCATATACATATAAAGTAGTATGGTAAATCACTTTTTGCGTTGTATAACAGAAAAGAAAGGGTGAAAAATTATTTTTGGCCCAAAAAATTACAATATTATAAGATTAAAAGAAACAATAAGCTAAACTTTTCAATTAATTGAGGTTTTCATCACATGGAAGAGATAAAATTACCATACAATGTTTTATATATGATAAAATTTTGAATTCTACGTAAACATTACAATTTAATAAAGAAACAATGTTTTGGACAAAGATATGGTATCATTAATAATATAATACAAATTTTAGTGAATGTTTTGTTGTTTTTCGTAATCTGTAGTTGATAATTTTATTCTTTCTCTACAGCATCATACATCAAGCCATGCCCAAGGGACGCCAATTTCAACAAATGTGCTCTGGAACATGGAAAAGAAGCAATCCCGAAAATCTTGAAAGGTAAGATTAAGAAAAATAATCTATTATAACGCTAAAATGAGCATTTAATGAACTTCTAATGTTGATATACGTATTTAGAATGATGGGCAATCGAAAACAATAAGAATCGAATTTATTATTGACATAAAAATAATAATTAATGAAATAAAATGAAAATTTGCCGATCGAGTATTTGATTTGGAATGAATAGCAATTTGATTTGATTTATATTTTTATGGTATATTCATATTTATATTTATTTATTTTGGAGAATAGAATGATTTGGAAATTCTGAGCATTGCTAAATCTAGTTTTATTCATTTTACAATGAACATTTAGAAACGACAAATTTGAAAAGTTGAATGATTTGATACTAGGTTTCATCAACTGTGTTCTGATCAATATTTGATTTACATATTTCTCGATTTCCAACTTATTATTTACTATTCATGAATGTTCCGTATATAATTGCGTTAATCAATTTAAAATAGAAGACTAACTTACATCACAAAAAAAGTTTTTCAACTATCAACAATAGATAATTACGACCAATAAGGGAGTTCATCTACAATTTTCTATGATAGATAAAGAGTTGCCTATCATAGAGTATTTAAGTATCCTTAAACTACCTACCGTCCTTTCTCTATAGTTCTAATGAATCAATAATATACACCTTTTAGCCATGAAATGTGTAGGCCTAGGTTATCTATTATCTTTGAAATTCAACTGGAAAGAATTAATCCCTAAATTGTTTGAAATTTTTGCAGGTGATGGCAAATACCGCATTCCCAACATGCAGCCTTTGGAAGTGGAGAAGATTGTAGTGGGAGATGGACCACAGTCCAAAATTGGTCTCCAATTGGTTTGCGAAAAATGTAAATTCTATGGACTGGAAGGTGTTCAGCTTGAAGACATCAAGTGAGTTTATTATTGGAAATATTAGCTCCGTAGCCTACCAAACACCACGATTTTTGGGTGACCGTTTTTTGTTCAATTAATAAATTTTACTAGATTGAACAGAACTTGACTTTGAAGCGTGCATAGTTTTCCAAGCTTCATTCAAAAACGTTTTATAAAAATTGTAGAGCTTTTAATAATGTCTAAAACGGGACTTTTTAATAATATTATTAAGTTACATTACCATTCATTTTCTCCTGGACTGAATCAGTTGAAGATGGAAGGAATAATTTTAGATGTTTTTACAATAATTATCAAACTGCTTAAGTATATTCATTTCATTCTACGAAACTCCTGGAACTTAGTTCTGTTTTTTCTCGTCTGTTTTTTCCTTCTAATTTTTCTGAGGCACTGATGGTGATTCCCACATGAGCTCTTAGACTTGTGAATCTTACGATTTGAAAATTTCAAAGGAAGGAGAAGACTTCTAGTGAATAAAATAAAAGACATATCTTAACTGCAAAACCATAATATATAATTATTTTCATTGATTTATATTCCATTGCTAAATAATAATAATAATAATAATAATCGTGTAACCTGGCTGGCTCAGGTCTGGTGTCAGAGTTTTCAGGTCGCTCCTGAACAGTTTCAAGGCCTCTGACATGACTTAACGACTGTTTTTTGCAGCCGGGACCGACGGCTTAACGTGTCCATCCGAAACACGGGGAATTGGCTTGAGAAAAATTTCTGGTCTAACCTGGGTTTGAACTCGGGACCTTTGGTTTGTGCTGGGTTGCAACGCCAGCACTCAACCCACTCAGCTACGCCACCCCCATTGATAGCTTTTATACAGTAGTTATCTCTTCTAGTACCAATGAATGATTCTTAATAATTTCTTTCTTAATAGTCTTTTTGCAAGTTCATTATTTTATTGTCAACTTATACAGTACGGTAATTTATAAATTCCAGTACCGATATTATCAATTTATAATTTTTTTCTTAATAGTTTATCGAAAGTTCATTATTCTATTGCTAACGTATACAGTAGGCTAATTAATCAATTCCAGTATTAGGTATAATTTATAATTTCTTTATTCTTAATAGTTCTTTATTGAAAGTTTATTATTCTATTTCCAACTTATACAGTAGGCTAACTTAGGCGGGTATTACACGATAATAGTTCTATGATCATAGTTGATCATATGGAAAGAGATGAAAATACGAAATCCTATTTTCATCTCCTTCCATATGATCAGATATGATCATAGAACTATTATCGTGTAATACCGGCCTTAGACTATTTCATTAGTAATAATTTCTTCCTTAAAAATATTTTTAAAAAGTTTATCACTATTAAACAATATTCAAAAATGAAAAAAAACTGTTTAGTTTTGAAGTAAGTTCTATACCTGTCTCAGCATGCACGCAAGTATTCTAAGATTTATATCAAAGAAAAACATCAGTTATCTAACTTATTGAATAATATTAATTAAGTTATTCGTAACAATACCAAACTGGCTTTGCATTTAATTAAACCGCCTGTTATTTTATTGATCTTGTTTTTTCATGATTTTATTGTACTGTGTGAATTGAAAACATGCGAACGTAATAGATTATAGACGCAAGGATAACTGGTTTCAGTAGTCTGTCCAAGCAAAGAAGACATTATGGCAAGATGGGAAAATGACTACAGCTCGGTTAATATTGGTTCACTAATTATGAATTTGGTTTCGAATTGTAGTAAACATTCTGATCTTCAATTTGAGACCAAATTTATAATTTTTGAACCAATATTAATCGAGCTGGAGTCATTTCCCCATCTTGCCAGAACATCTTCTTTGCTTAGACAGACTATATCAGTATTCTTGTAATGATTTCTCAGGTACAAGTGGAGTAACACATAAACTATTGAGAGTACCTAATCGGTTCTCATGTCAAGTCAAGATCAAAGCTGAAAATGAATTGACCGTGTAACAATAAAAACCTCTGCTCCACCCGGTATTATTATTCATTGAGACATTTTAATTTATCAATATGAAATTCTTCTCTAAACATATTAGAAATCAATAATGAATGATACAATCCAGGTATGAACATAATAAAAATAAATTTGTAAATATTTGCGTGTATATGATTTGGTAAACTATCGGTACCTACCTAATTATTTCCACTTTTTATTAGAATATTAATTTTATGAGAATTCTTCATATTTCATATTGAAATTTATTTATTTATTCCATTTATGTACAAATATATTCTTTGTAAACTTGGTATAATTAAGTTCAATGTATCAAATTTTAATTACGGCATTGAATTAATATACGAGTATTATACTGTGGTAAGAAAAGTGAAACGAGGAGCGCCTGGAGAATTCAATTCTCTTTACAATAGGACATGATTTTATGGTTCTGCTGTCCGGCAAATGGCCGACTACTACTGCCCACTTTTAAATATTTTTTTATAAAAAAGAGTACTTGGATTTCAAATTCATTAAAATTGCATTCTTAACGGTACTTTTTCCTATAGAACAAATTCAATATTTATAATACTGTAGCATTCTTAATGCTAATTTTTCCTATTAAACGAATTCAATATTTATAATAACACCAACCTATAGTCTGCGAGATTTTTCTTGTTACTTGCCCCTCTCTTTCAGAGAGAGAGGCCGGATACTCTGTCCTTTACTAATCTCCCCCACTACCTAACTGCGTTTCTCTGCTTTACTGAGTGGGTGTGAGTGAGCTCTCGCGTCACAAGTCTCCAGCTCACCCCTCCACCACTCCTTTGCCCGAATGATGATAAGAGTAAAAGAAGAAAATACAAACTGAAAGGAAACGACTTGCGAATAGGCTAAAGGCAAAGGTGGAACAAATTGTATTGTATTATGAGGAGAGTTAGAGTCGGACGATGTGCTCATCACAATAACGAAAGACAGAATGACACGGCGCATCTATTTTTGCGCAGCTCAACTTGTCATTTTAGACTCCACTACAGTACTGTGTTGTCGTGGAGGGGGAAGTCGCTTCCCCTAACGCTATGTAACAAGAAATTTCTCGCAGACTATAGGCCTTTTTTAGTACACCTATCGTAGTATAATGGGTGTAACTTCAGTTGTATAATTAAGTATTTTGAATTTTTCATGAAATTTCTTTGTCTATTCACTTCAGGTTCGACTTTGAAAAGAAGAAAGTGTACTTGCAAGGAAGAGTACCAAAGGTGCAGATGAAGGGAAAATACAAGGCATCCGGAAAGGTTCTTGTCCTCCCTATCACTGGAGATGGTGACGCGGATATCAACCTCAGTAAGTTTTCAATAATTTTATCTATTTCATAATAGATAAAAAGTTTACTAGACTGATGAATTTCATGATATATCGTTTATGATGAATCCATGATTTATAAGATAAACTTTACTCATCACTTTATTCAAATTGATAATTGAATGATTCAATGAAATTGATAATTATTTTCTCAATAACTCAAAAGTGTGGTAAAATAATCAGCTTTTTAATATTTTCTTACTCCAAATCATTATTCAAAATTATTTGAATTTTATTAGTCCATTCTGAGCAAATATTTTTGTTCACTTTCGACAAAAGTGTAAATTTCAAATAAGAATGAATTAAAATTATAAGTTAGTAATAAATAGCAATTATTGTGTGAATAATTCACGGTGATAAGTTATATGTACGTACGATTCTTTATATCATGTCATTTTGAAAAAAACAGCTATTTCTTGCATCAAATTGTAAAAGTATCAATAAACTTACAGTATTATTGAAGTGTTCCCACTCTGATCAGGATACCCTATAGGGAAACACATATAAGATAAGAATAATTTGATTTGTCTTTGTAATTGATTTCTATTATATTGTTTAATTAATTCAAATTTAAATTTTCAGCCAACGTTGCTCTGAAATACAATGCAGACTTTGAAGTGGAAAAGAATAACGGAAAAGATCATTTGAAACTGGTGAAACCAGAGTTGGCCATTGAAACCGACGGCATCACTTTCAAGCTGACAAACCTCTTCAATGGGGATAAACTGCTAGGTAAGAACATGGCTCAAACTCTTCTCCATTTCCTTATAAAATCAACTCATTATACCATTTGTTTCAAGTGAGAAAGCCCATTCAAGAGGCTCAAACTCTTCTCATTTCCTTATAAAATCAACTCATTCTACCATTTGTTTCAAGTGAGAAAGCCCATTCAAGAGGCTCAACTCTTCTCCATTTCCTTATAAAATCAACTCATTATACCATTTGTTTCAAGTGAGAAAGCCCATTCAAGAGGCTCAAACTCTTCTCATTTCCTTATAAAATCAACTCATTCTACCATTTGTTTCAAGTGAGAAAGCCCATTCAAGAGGCTCAAACTGTTCTCATTTCCTTATAAAATCAACTCATTATACCATTTGTTTCTAAGTGTGAGAAAGCCTCCATTCAAGAGGCTCAAACTCTTCTCATTTCCTTATAAAATCAACTCATTCTACCATTTGTTTCAAGTGAGAAAGCCCATTCAAGAGGCTCAAACTGTTCTCATTTCCTTATAAAATCAACTCATTATACCATTTTTCAGTGAGAAAGCCAATTCAAGAGGCTCAAACTGTTCTCATTTCCTTATAAAATCAACTCATTCTACCATTTTTTCTAGTGAGAAAGCCCATTCAAGAGGCTCAAACTGTTCTCAATTCCTTATAAAATCAACTCATTATACCATTTTTTCTAGTGAGAAAGCCCATTCAAGAGGCTCAAACTCTTCTCATTTCCTTATAAAATCAACTCATTATACCATTTTTTCTAGTGAGAAAGCCCATTCAAGAGGCTCAAACTGTTCTCATTTCCTTATAAAATCAACTCATTATATCATTTTTTCTAGTGAGCCTGTCCAAGCAAAGAAGACATTCTGGCAAGATGGGGAAATGACTCCAGCTTGGTCAATATTTATTCAAGAATTATAAATGTGGTCTTAATAGTAGATCAAATTGTTTCCTACAATTTGAAATCAAATTAATAACTTTTAAACCAATATTGGCCAAGCTTGAGTCATTCTCCCATCTTTCCAGAGGGTCTTCTTTGCTTGGACAGACTATACCACAATATCACATTCACGACCACTCATCAAGTAGTAAAAATTTATGAAGTAGTGAATTGAAATTCCATAATTTCAAATATTTAAATTTTATAATTGTCACAATATTGTACTTGAATAAATTTTCGTAGCCATCAGTTACTAAACTAAGTTTCCGTTACGTTTTACAGGAGACAACATGAACACATTCCTGAATGAAAACTGGAAAGAATTGCTGAAGGAGTTCGGACCAGCTGTCTCAGAGACCCTTGCTCAGATCATCACTCTCATTGTCAACAATATCGCCGAGCTTGTACCTTATGAAGATGTATTCTCTCATTAATCTCATCAAATAAACCTTATGGTTCAATCTTCAAACTGTGATCAGTCCTCCTGAGGAGAAGCAGATACCAAAAATGAAATTGTTGTGAAAGATATTGTACTTTGTGAAAAATTGTTTAAAAGTACTTTATTAAAGCAAGTTTTTATCCAAAAAAAATCAATTATTTTTTTTCTACACGTGAAGGCTTGTATTTTACAAATGTTTTACTGTTAGTAAAAGTGTCTTAGTAGGTCGCTCAATTTATAGGTTCCAATAATATATATAGCCTATTGGAATGATTGAAAATAAATGAAAATCAAACACCCTTTTAAAAAAACTTTAAAATTATTAAAACACAGACATGTTTCGGCACATTAGGCCATTATCAATGTGGATAAAAACATGTCTGTGTTTTAATAATTTTAAAGTTTTTTTTAAAGGGTGTTTGATTTTCATTTATTTTTCAATAATTTTAAACAGCCCTAAGTTTTAAAGTTCAATTTCCTATTGGAATGTTTTCAAACCCCGCTTTACTATGTCCGAGCATAGCAGACACTCTGATAAGATGGGAAAATGACTTCAGCTCGGTCAATACTTATAAATTCAGTTTCAAATTGTAAATCAGAGTTTTTCCTGCAAATTGAGGTCAAATTTAAATAATAGACTACCGAGCTGGAAATAAATTTCCTTCTTACCAGAATGTCTTTTTTGCTTGGACAGGGACAGGATATCGATCCTTTCAAATTTGATGATACGGTACCGGTAACTTAATCAATATTGAAGATTTTTCAAAAATTGTGTATGCTTTTAGAAAATCGATAAGTTAATGGTATAGTAGTTTTCAGAGTTATCAAAAAACAATGAGCGTTTGAAGGCATTTAATTATCGAAATATATGTAAATTGAGCAAAAAAATTGCATAAAAATGGTTTTAGAGCCGTAAATACATAAGTTTTTGCGTAATCGCGGAAATACCTCTGATTTGAAGGGGTTTTCTAAAAAAGTACTTGATATTGCATCTTGATACAAAAGCCAGATGATTTTTCAGGATATTTTACATGATAAAAAATTAAGTTGAAACCTTCATATTCTTCCATAGCTCCAGAAAATGAAAATTACATGTGATTTTGACATTTTTGAATGGCTGCATTTTAATAGGGGTTGATTTTTCGATATGATGGTTGAGGGAAACTTGTAGTTTTTGAGGAAAACTTGTTTAAATAAAAAAACATACAATTTCTCATTGATATTATAATGCCAATGTAATGGGAAATTGTATGAAGAACCTAGCTATTGAGAGCAAATTCAAGGACGTAGGATAGAGGGGTTCTCCAATAAAAAATGAAAACCCATAAAAAAAAAATTGAAAATAAAATTTATTGAAATTTTCTTTCTGGATGATATGTATCTTGAAAATCCAGGATAGGAACATTTTGATGAACTCATATCCGGAAATCAACCCCTATCAAACTACAGCCCTTCAAAGAAGGAAAATGAGGAATGCTCTGGAGAATCGATTGAGACCAGTTTTAAGATGTTAGATGTAGTAGTTTTTGAATTATTGTTAAAAAACCACCAAATTTTCATTGTTTTCTCATTAAAACACTTATTACTAAAAAACTACGTGAGTAACAAGCTTGAAACTATTCTTATTCGATTCCTCAGTTCATTTTCTAGGTCTCAGTGCATTTTCATGACCTGAAACGCGCTACAAGCTTCAGAATAATCGATTTTTTCAAGATCCTCAGTTTGGAAGAAATCTACAATTGATAATCCTGAAGTTTGTAAGGGTTGAGAGGGTTTTGAAAAATGTCAATATGGTGGGAAATTGTATAAGGAATTTATTTCAGACATGACCAAGGACTTAGGATGGAAGGTTTTACCTATAAAAAATGAAAAGTTCGAAAAAAAATGAAAATCAATTTTTTCGAGATTTTTTTTGGGAGGATATGTATCTTGAAAATCCAGGATAGGAAAATCTGATAAACTTATATCCGGAAATTAACCCCCATCAAACTACATCACTCCAAAGTTGTCAATTTTCAATGTTATTTTTATTTTTCCTGGAGCTATGGAGGATTATGAAGGTTTTAAATTATTTTTTCTATTATGTAAACTAGCTTGAGGAATCGTCTGAACCATGTTTCAAGATGCAATATCAACTACGTTTCTAGAGATCTTGAAAAAAAGCTTGAATCTTATGATATTTTTGTTTTTACGCAAAAATTGATGTATTTACGACTCTAAAACCATTTTCATTCGATTCCTTGGTTCAATTTACATATATCTTCATGTTTAAATAACTTCGAACGCATTTCAAATACTTGAAAAAAATTAATAACCAAATCGTGAGAAAATCGCATAGTGGATATATATTTACAATTCAGCTATAGACACAATATAGTATATCGATATATCGATTCCGCGATTTTCTCGCGATTTGGTTATTAATTTTTTTCAAGTATTTCAAATGCGTTCGAAGTGATTCGAACATAAAATTATATGTGAAATGAACCGAGAAATCAAATGAAAATGGTTTAAAAGTCGTATATACATTATTTATCGCGTAAAATCAAAAATATCATGAGTTTTAAGCTTTTTTCCAAGATATCTAGAAACGTAGTTGATATTGCATCTTAAAACATGGTTCAGACGATTCCTCAAGCTAGTTTACATAATAGAAAAATAATTTAAAACCTTCATAATCCTCCATAGCTCCAGGAAAAATAAAAATAACATTGAAAATTGACAACTTTGGAGTGATGTAGTTTGATGGGGGTTAATTTCCGGATATAAGTTTATCAGATTTTCCTATCCTGGATTTTCAAGATACATATCCTCCCAAAAAAAATCTCGAAAAAATTGATTTTCATTTTTTTTCGAACTTTTCATTTTTTATAGGTAAAACTTTTCATCCTAAGTCCTTGGTCATGTCTGAATTAGATTCCTCATACAATTTCTCACCATATTGACATTTTTAAAAACCCTCTTAACCCTTACAAACTTCAAGATTATCGATTTTAGATTTCTTCCAAACTGAGGACCTTACGAAAATCTATTATTCTGAAGCTTGTAGCGCGTTTCAGGTCTTGAAAATGCACTGAGACCTAGGAAATGAACTGAGAAATCGAATGCGAATAGTTTTAAACTTGTCATTCACGTAGTTTTTTAGTAATAAGTGTTTTTATGAGAAAACCTTGAAAATCTTGTGGTTTTTTAACAATAACTCAAAAACTACTACATCTAACATCTTAAAACTGGACTCAATCAATTCTCCAGAGCATTTCTCATTTTTTAATACCTAATTTGATGCGTATAAAGTCCTGATAGAGCCAGGAAAAATGAAAATCGTGATAACCCTTAAAACTTTCAATGATTTTTTACGCGATAACCTTGCATTTTAGGAGATTTTTCCATCAGACACTTTCTTCTTATTTTTTTGTGTAGAATCTCATACAATTTTTTATTTCACGATATCTTGAAGTTTAAGGATTTTTGAAGAAGAAGAAGTAAGAGAAGAATTTTATTTTGTGGCACGCTACTATATGCAATTCAGCTATATAGGTATAGTCTTCGCTAGATTGTTTCTGTCAATAGTCCACAGAGTATCGAGCTACGTATTGTTGGTTGCCTATCCTCCAGTAAATGAAGGCGCACGGATTTGTTTTCTAGTACCGTATATCGATAGTGTCTATAGCTGAATTGTATATAGTAGAGGTATATATAGATATATCGGCTCTGTGATTTACCAATGATTTCGTTATTAATTTTTTTCAGGTATTCTAGACTCGTTCAAGGCCAATAAAATATCAACTTATATGGAAAATGTACCGAGGAATCGAATGAAAATGGTTTAAAAGCCGTATATACATTATTTATCGCTAAAAAACAAAAATATCATGAGTTTTAAGCGTTTCTCCAAGATATCTGAAAAAGTAGTTAATACTGCATCTTGAAACATACTGCAGTCGTTTTCTCAGGCTATTTTACATAATAGAAGAATATTTTGAGATCTTCATACTACTTCATAGCTCCAGGAAAAATAAAAATAACATCGAAAATTGACATCTTTGAAGTGATGTAGTTTGATGGGGGTTAATTTCCGGATATAAGTTTATCAGATGTTCCTATCCTAGATTTTCAAGATACATATCCTCCCAGAAATAAAACTCGAAAAAATTGATTTTCATTTTTTTTCGAACTTTTCATTTTTTATAAGTAAAACCTTCCAACCTAAGTCCTTGGTCATGTCTGAAATAGATTCCTCATACAATTTCCCACCATATTGACATTTTTCAAAACCCTCTCAACCCTTACAAACTTCAGGATTATCAATTTTAGATTTCTTCCAAACTGAGGACCTTATAAAAATCGATTATTCTGAAGCTTGTAGCGCGTTTCAGGTCATGAAAATGCACTGAGACCTAGGAAATGAACTGAGGAATCGAATAAAAATAGTTTAAGCTTGTTACTCACGTAGTTTTTTAGTAATAAGTTTTTTGATGAGAAAACAATGAAAATTTGGTGGTTTTTTGACAATAGCTCAAAAACTACTACATCTAGCATCTTAAAACTGGTCTTAATCGATTCTCCAGAGCATTCCTCATTTTTCAATACCTAATTTGATGCTTATAAAGTCCTGATAGTGCCAGGAAAAATGAAAATCGTGGAAACCCTTTAAACTTTCAATGATTTTTTACGCGATAGCCTTGCATTTTAGGAGATTTTTTCATCAGACACTTTCTTCTTTTTTTTGTGGAGAATCTCATACAATTTTTTATTTCACGATATCTTGATGTTTAAGGATTTTTGAAGAAGAAGAAGTAAGAGAAGAATTTTATTTTGTGGCACGCTACCATATGCAATTCAGCTATAGGTATAGTCTTCGCTAGACTGTTTCTGTCAATAGTCCACAGAGTATCGAGCTACGTATTGTTGGTTGCCTATCCTCGAGTAAATGAAGGCGCACGGACTTGTTTTCTAGTACCGTATATCGATAGTGTCTATAGCTGAATTATATATAGTAGAGGTATATATAGATATATCGGCTCTGTGATTTACCCATGATTTCGTTATTAATTTTTTTCAGGTATTCTAGACTCGTTCAAGGCCAATAAAATATCAACTTATATGGAAAATGTATCGAGGAATCGAATGAAAATTGTTTAAAAGCCGTATATACATTATTTATCGCTTAAAAACAAAAATATCATGAGATCTAAGCGTTTTTCCAAGATATCTAAAAAAGTAGTTAATATTGCATCTTGAAACATGTTACAGACGATTTCTCAGGCTATTTTACATAATAGAAGAATATTTTGAGATCTTCATACTCCTTCATAGCTCCAGGAAAAATAAAAATAACATTGAAAATTGACAACTTTGGAGTGATGTAGTTTGATCGGGGTTAATTTCCGGATATAAGTTTATCAGATGTTCCTATCCTAGATTTTCAAGATACATATCCTCCCAAAAAAAAATCTCGAAAAAATTGATTTTCATTTTTTTTCGAACTTTTCATTTTTTATAGGTAAAACCTTACATCCTAAGTCCTTGGTCATGTCTGAAATAGATTCCTCTTACAATTTCCCACCATATTGACATTTTTGAAAACCCTCTTAACCCTTACAAACTTCAGGATTATCAATTTTAGATTTCTTCCAAACTGAGGACCTTAAAAAAATCGATTATTCTGAAGCTTGTAGCGCGTTTCAGGTCATGAAAATGCACTGAGACCTAGAAAATGAACTCAGGAATCGAATAAAAATAGATTTAAGCTTGTGATTTACGTAGTTTTTTAGTAATAAGTGTTTTAATGAGAAAACAATGAAAATTTGGTGGTTTTTTGACAATAACTCAAAAACTACTACATCTAGCATCTTAAAACTGGTCTCAATCGATTCTCCAGAGCATTCCTCATTTTTTAATACCTAATTTGATGCTTATAAAGTCCTGATAGTGCCAGGAAAAATTAAAATCGTGAAAACCCTTTAAACTTTCAATGATTTTTTACGCGATAACCTTGCATTTTAGGAGATTTTTCCATCAGACACTTTCTTCTTATTTTTTTGTGTAGAATCTCATACAATTTTTTATTTCACGATATCTTGAAGTTTAAGGATTTTTGAAGAAGAAGAAGTAAGAAGAATTTTATTTAGTGGTCACTGTTTGTACTAAATACAAATTAAGTATAGCTATATAGCTTTGAGCTGCTTTTTTCCGTCTGTCGATAACATAGACGCTTTAGGCATTAATACTTCATTTCACTGCTAGATGGCAGTAGGTGTCCAACTGGTAAAATATCAACCCGGCATTAGTACTTCATTTTGCTGCTAGATGGCAGTAGGTGTGAAATTCAAAGCTGATTTCCACTCTGCTTTTCTAACGATGTAATTTTATTCGAATTTCATGTATTTCAGAAATCACTGAAATATCAAAATATATGTAAAATAAACCGGGGAATCGTATGAAAATGGTTTCAGAATCGCAAATACATTGTTTTTCGCATTAACACGAAAAAATCTCGAAAATTATTGACTTTTTCAAGATATCTCAAAAAGTAATCGAAATCGCATTCTGAAACACGTCCCAGACGATTTTACATAATAGAAAAATGATTTGAAATCTTCATATTCTTCCATACCTACAGAAAAAAATAAAATAAGATGTAAAATTGAAGGGCTGCATTTTGATAGGGGTTGTTTTTTCGATATAAGTTTATCAGATGTTCCTATCCTAAATTCAGATCATTCGACAAATTACAAATCTTAAGGAAGTTGTTAAACTATTGCCATTATAATTGTTCAATTCAATTTTAAAACTTGTGATAATAATTTTCTAGTAACTTTTTTTTGTTTCAAATAGGTTTGCTCACCATTCACTGTGTAAAAAACTTTTGTTGAGCAAAGAAGGCACTCTGGTAAGATGGGAAATTGATTCCAGCTTGGTCAATATTGGTTCAATTGTAGAGAAGATTGTTTTCTACAACTATTTGAGACTAAAGTTATAAATTTAAACCAATATTGACCGAGTATTTTTCCAATCTTTCCAGAATGCCTTTTTTACTCGAACGTACTACACAAATAACCATCGTTAAATAATTTTGAAAACATTTTAGAGGATTGATAGGGATTGAAGAATTGACCAAGACTTTAATCAATATATATTTTATTATTGAAAGATACTGTTTTTTCAATAATTATTTACATAAATCAATAAAGACTCAGATGAATATTAATATATAGATGGATGAACCATATCAAATGTTAACATAATTTTATTATTGGACAAATTATATTAATATGATTTTTAAATTCACTACACATTATTATTATTATTATAGCATTATATCTATAGTTAAGAGCTAAAGAGATATCAAACTCAATGAATAATTTTCAATATTCTATTTGCAATAGTTTTGATGTTACAATACATTCAACACCCCGACATAGTAGGATCATATTAAATGAAATATTTCGTTCAGCATTATCTGATAAGCTGATATTTCATATTCTTCATAAAGCGTTCACATTAACAAATACTCTCTGTACAACTATTTTTCAAAATCTCAAAATCTATTCCAATTTGATTGTAAAAATTACCTACAGATTCAACTAATGGTTAAAGAATGGCATCTATAACTATAATACAAATGGAGTTGGAAATCGTTATAAGGATTCGTGTGAAATTTTTTAGAACTTTTTATTGCTGTTCAGATAAATGATAAATATCAGTGTATCACCATGTTTAATAAAAGCAACTTCTTTGGGTTAAGTGTGAGAGAGGACCGGCTGTGTCCTAACTTCGCCCTCCCAGGTGAAATAAAGGCAGCGATTCTATCCTATTCTCATTTATTTCATTAGCGGACTTGAACAAAAAAACCTGTTACAAAATTGTGAAAATCGATATTAAAAGCTATTGCAAAGTAATCATTATAATGAGAATATTGATTACTATGTACGATCATAGTACATAATAATGATTATTATCATTACAATTGAAAACCAGACATGAATTCGAACAGTATGTTCTCAAATTCCAAGAGTCTGGTTGTAATTTGTGAACATAGAGTAAATTCTTTGCATATTTTCATTTGATGGCCCCGTTTCACACCCCACAATTCTATACAGTCAGTCCAAGCAATGAAGACATTCTGAGAAGATGGGTAAATGACTCCAGCTCGGTCAATATTTTTCCAAAGATTATTAATTTGGTCTCACATTGTAGATTAGAATGTTTCCTACAATTTGAGACTAAAATTCATAAGTTTTGAAATAATATTGACTGAGCTGAAATCATTTTCCCATCTTGCCAGAATGTCTTCTTTGTTTCGAGAAACTATACATCCGGATTTTTGGCGTCCCTATAAATTTTACTAGATTGAATGAAGATTTGAAAACATATGATGTGCACAGAGACACATCATGTGTTGGCCAAGTTCTGTCATTGAGGGCCGGTTTCTCCAAAAAGGTTAATCTGAATTTTTTATTAAACCATCAGCTGGTTCAATTGAAACACAAGTTAATAAAAGTGACCATACACTGACAGCTGATAGTTTAAACTAAAATTTCAGTTAAACGTATTTGGAGAAACCGGCCCTGAGTATGAATATAAGGTACTTAGGGCCGGTTTCTCCAAATACGTTTAACTGAAATTTTAGTTTAAACTATCAGTTGTCAGTGTATGGTCACTCTTAATAACTTGTGTTTCAATTGAGCCAGCTGATGGTTTAATCCAAAATTCAGATTAACTTTTTTGGAGAAACCGGCCCTTATAGTCATACTTCAATCCAGTAAAAGGTATACTTATATCCATACTAAAAGGTTTTGTTTCATGTAGTAAAATTCGTAAGGACGGCAAACACCCGTACCTTCAAAAATCGTGATGTGTGGAACCGGGACATAATTTTTTTGGGGAGAATATTAAGCATTTTAATTGTATTAATATTATTGGACCTTCAAAAAAGCTGAGCAAGTTAAGATGAGAAAGATAATTTGTTAGAAAATTAAACTAAATTTAAAAGTTGAATCTCGATAAATGGATTAGATGTACTATGAATAAATCACCCGAGTTGTTTTATGATCTAGAATACTTTGGAAAACATTCAACTAATTGCAAACAGAATTCCCTTGTTATAAGATTATTTTTTAAATAAATAATATTATCAACAGGGTTCCAAAAATACCCATTATAATTAGAAGTTTTTGAAATTATAAGCCAACATTACGAGCTCTCTAACACTTACACGAACACTTGATAAAAAAAACTTTCCTCTATTCATGTACAAAAAATATTTCAATGTTTATTTCCTTCTGCTATTACTCAAATATATTATGTTACATAATAAGACAAAATTCTTAATCTATAATTATTAATTACTAAGATGGATTTTTCCAAAACCTACCACTAATTGAAATCTTTTTAGGAAATTACTGGGTATATATTTTTCAAAGTGGCACAACACAATATTTTTAGACAATGGTCTCTCCACAAATTATCCAAATCTGCATAGTTTATATATTTTTCATTATTTTTTTAATTAACAAAAATATATAAAATATTGATTATTTTTTCAACAAGTTTGCACTTTCCATTACACGTGTACAAATAAATAATTTCTCATTTGATTTACCTACATGAGTATTTACATTTTTTTTTATTTTTACAAAATTGTTCCTTTAGTCTAATCTTAATTGTAAACTTTCAAACTAATGTGAATTATTAGTATTATATCAACAGGAGTTAAATCTGATCGAGCAGAGAAGACATTTTGGCAAGATAGAAAAATGACTCCAACTCCGTCAATATTGGTTCAAAAATTATAAATTTGGTCTTAAATTGTAGGAAATATACTCTTCCACAATTTTAGACCAAATCCATAATTTTGAAACCAATATTGACCGAGTTGGAGTCATTTTTCTATCTTGCCAGAATGTCTTCTTTGCTCAACCAGACTATATCTAGTTTAAACAAGTTAATCCAGGTTTTAACAGTATATTAGGGTGCGAAATCAAGTTATTTAATGTGGAATTAGCACTGCATTTGAAAATGCACTGAAAAATAGAGAATTATTGGAAATAATGTCTACAGCATGAAATACTACAATTATTTATTATTGAATATCATAATATTTCAACAGAAATAGTTCTGAAGTCAACAGAATTGCAAAATTAAATAGGAATATAGTAAATTAAATTATTTAGAGTGATGATTTTTTTCAAATGGGTATTGTTATAAATACATCTACTTTACGCAAAATTATATGGTGAGATAATTTCTAATATAACGTTCAGTAGTGTTAATAGCCTATTATTGAAAATTGTTCAAAGAAAATGTAATGTGTTTTGATATAGTCTGTCCAAGTAAAGAAGACATTCTGGCAAGATGGGGAAATGACTCCAGCTCGGTGAATACAGATTTAAAAATTATAAATTTGATTCAAAACGTAGATAAGAATGTTTTCTACAGTTTGAGACCAAATGTTCAATTTTTTGAACCAATATTGACCGAGCTGGAACCATTTTCCCCATGGTGCCATGATGTCTTCTTTGTTTGGTCATACTACATCATAATATCTGGTTCATACTCATCAAAGCAAGATTAGACAAAGTTGAGTAACTTACTGAAATAAACTTTACTATGAATAACTAAATAATTCTTCATTTTGAAAATTCATTCGACATTGGAAACACTTCTTAATAATTAAGATCGTATAAACTATAAAATAAGTTTAGTTCCCCAAAAAGTAACTCCAATTACCTTCAAAAACGAGATCAAAAAATTATAATAGTATATTTTCCTGAAGAATCCTAGTGTTAAACAAAAGTAATATCTTCAATAATCACAGGCCTTTTTTATCTCGGTTTGTTCAATAAATTGCCAGAAAAATTTATTCGAAATTCACTTTTGAATCATAGTTGGATGAAAAAAGTTGATTTTTAATCATCACCCATCAAATAGATTCAATTGAATTTTGCTATGAAATCAAAGTGATATTCACAGTCTAAATAAACTTGATTTTTCAAAAGGCATGATTTGATCTGTATTATTTTTTTCTTGGACAAAATGTCAATTTAGAATGATAATCATATTATGAATAACAAGGAAAAGAACATTTGTTAAACAAACTTCCAGAAAAAGCTGGATTGTGAAAAAAATCGAAAAGGGAAGAATTATACAACTACTTCTACCTTAAATTAATTAAAGCAGCATCAAATAAAAATAATATAAGCAAAAACGCTATGTAGCAAGGTATTAATTAAGACTAAACAACTAGATTCATCTACTAACCACTATTTCAACTATCTAAGACAATCTTCAATATCTAAACAAACGAGAAATAGCTTCCATAACCCTCAAAGTAAATTTACTTGAACATTTTCAAAATTCAATCACATAAAATTCCAGTTTCGGATTATGAAAAGACAATTTTCTAAGCTCACCTCTTCTTACTTACTATCATATAACAACATATAATTATCATTTACAATATAATACAAAATAGAATTATATAATTTACATTTTGTACTTTCGTTATCAGCTTTCTTCAATTGTTAGGGAAAGCTATTCTTTGTCACGCACATGAGAACCTCGAAATAGATTTATTTTTAGAAATATTATTTACAAAATTTAACATGTTCAAATATAAAACGAAAATCATTGAGCATATTTTTGTCAACATGATGGTTAATCTGGAATTAATTTTAGAATTTCAATTACTTCAATTAAGATAGGAATCGATTGCCAGCAATAATTAAGAAATAAGTATTTTTATAAAAATTCAGGTTACAAGAGAACAGAAAATTATTGAGAGCTTAATTTGAAAAAATGGAGCTGAACTCAAGCTTTGTTAGAGTAAGTATAGTGTGTCCAAGCAAAAATACATTCTGGCAAGAAGGTAAAATGTGGAGCCATTTTACGGTCAATATTGGTCCAAAAATTATTTATTTGATCTGAAATTGTAGGAAACATTTTAATCTACAATTTGAGGCCAAATTTACAATTTTTGTACCAATATTGAATGAGCTGGAGTAATTTTCTCATATTGCCAGAATGTCTTCTTCGATTGGACACACTATACCTTACAACAGTAACATTTTTTTATAAAATAGATGAAGATCAATTATTAGTTTTTGGATTGAATTTCAATTTCATCTATTTATCGTATGCTTTCAATAGTGAGAGACCTCTCTCCACAACCATGAACCATAGAGTTATCATTTTAAACTATACAAAACATTGAAAAAACTGATTCTCTTCCTTAGATTATGGAAGCTTCATATTCATCAATAACTCTCTAGACGTTTTTGGATCAATAGGATATCGCAAATACTTCTTGTAAATATCTCAAATTATCTCTTCGCGAACAAATATGCTTAATAAGTGAAATTATCAAAACGCATAAAATACAGAATAATAAAATAAAAAAGATATCTTCAAATTGAAAATACGAATCAAACAAGTGAAACAATAAAACCTTTACAAGATAAAAATCACACGTTGCTTAATCATCAATCATCATTATCTAATTCTGAAACTAACACAATATTAAACAGTAATATCTCAGGAGACGAAATTTACGTTAAAATTGAAGATGAACTAAATATCAAGAATCTTCGCTTTCAAGTAGTTTTAGAATAAGTCATTTATTACGATTTTTCAAATATTAAAATCTAGGGCTCTATAAAATAAGTGAATATAGCCCTAGTAAAATCAACAAAGCTACTAGACACAGAAACTTAAACAAAAATCGTTTCTTTTTCATATAAAATATAGTTTGAAAACTGAAATAAAATTTTTCAATTTTCATGTTCGAGTTCACATTATGTTGCCTCCACAACATCAAGAAATCTCGAAAATTCAATCCCTAACATGGCAAATTGAAAAAATTTAGAAAAAATTATTTACTTCAAGTTCTCCCACGTGACAATTCACAAACGCAACATTATTGGTGCAGAAATCCATTTTCTTTTCAAATCTAACACATATAACTATATTTATATATCTACATGAATTTATATAATTATAAATACAGTATTCACAGTATTTATATTCATCATAATGAAATACAACCGTACTCTGGTTTAATGCATCAGGTGAAAAATAATAAATATATTTATTAAAATATATACACACACTGGATTTGCACTGAAAACTTCCAACTTGTTTGCTGGTAGCACTAGTTGGCTGTAGGTTCACTCACTGCTGTTCAACACTTTCAAAACTTTAAAAGAACTTTTTGAAAAATGGCTCACTCCAATTCACTGTCAATAAAGAGCTCTAGTCCAAGGAATTCCCCATATCATTAATGTTTAGCCTGTAAAGAGAAAAATTTGATTATTATAAAAGTTTCAAGGCCCATAATGAAACATCCCCATTATTTCCCCAAAACTAAAGTATGAACATAACCTTAATTTGGAGTATTTAACAAAATCTGGAAATAAGACGTTTTAATTATTATTGTCAATATTGTCCGAGTTTTATCCATTGAGTAATCTATTTTGTCAAATAAATGAATACTTATATAGTCTGTCCAAGCAAAGAAGACATTCTGACAAGATGGAAAAATGACTCCAGCTTGATCAGTATTGGTTCAAAAATTAGAAATCTGGTCTCAAATTGTAGAGAACATTCTGCTCCACAATTTGAGAACAAATTTTTAATTTTTGAACCAGTATTGACGAGCTGCATTAATTTTCCCATCTTGCCAGAATGTCTTCTTTGCTTGGACAGACTATACCAACTCTCATAAGAATCTGAAATTTAAAATTTATTCTAAAATCTGATTTTAATTGAAATCTAACGCTTATCAACGCAATTATTGTTGCGCAAATTAAGATTCTCTTCCTAGTATTTTCTCCACGTAGTTCCTAAAACTTTCAAAAGATGGCATTCACTGTCAGTTCAAACTGGTTGTTCGATTGTCCAACGATTGGACTGCCGGATTAAAGTTATTTTGGACCTCCGGTTTCCCACCCACAGTTTTTGACTGTCACAGTTAGAAGTGACAGTTGATGTGGGCTCTGAGCTTTATTGGACAAATTAGAATATTCTATTTATGCCCAAATATTGTCAAAATATACAAACGCATCAATTGCTGATTTTAAAATGAATAATGATGATTTTCTTTCTTAACCATCAGTTGACTCAAATGTAATGTATTATCATCAAACTATATCTTATTTCACTGCCTGAATCAATTCAAAATGTAATCTAAACCCAATTTTTTTCAAACTTCTATTGACCAATCTAACAATGATACTGACCAAACCAACACCTACTCTAGCACATGGGTTTCCCATAGTTGAATAGGCTAATTTAAAAAAAAAATAAAAATAAAACTTTATTCTTTAATTCTTTAAACAGTAGCTGAATTTAAATTTAAATCGTAATCATTACATTTGCTTGCTTTTATGTTCATTTTTGTTTGGTTTTTAAAGGAAATAAAATTATTATTCATTTATTTAATCAAACCAGAGGATGTTAAAAAAGCACTTGTACAAAATGGAATAAAACGATCCAGTAAATTGTCGGAAACTGCAGCTCATCTTCAATAATATTTAAAAGACATGAGTCAGCCAGAATTATAAGATTGCAATTGGCTGATTCACCTAACAATTTTCTGGTATAATCAAATCAGCTGTTGATGGGTTCGAAGATCGTCAAATATTTCAACGATATTTAAAAAACCGGGCATTAATCCAAAACAAGAATCACCTTGTGCGTTCATTCTTTTCAACAAATAATCTCGAAACCGAACTAAACTGTAATAAAAAACAAAATATGCTACTCACTTCACTTAACGCGGCAACTGGCGATAGTAGTTTGAGTGCGGCCCGTAAAACGGCGAACTGCCCACGTTGACGGGCTCCAGAGAGGGCGGCCGCAGCGGTGGGCGCATGGAGGGGGCCCCGGGGGCGGCGCCCCCCGTCGGCGGCCCAGCAGCACCCAGAGGCGTGCCCGCCGGATAGTAGGGGCCCGGGGGAGGGGGTGCACCTACACTACCTGCGAATCAAATTTAAAAAAAAATTAGCTTCATAAATTTTTATCAAATAAATATTTTTGAAACAACGACGTATTGATATAGTCTGAACAAGCAAAGAAGAGCCTCTGACAAGATGAGAAAATGACTCCAGCACGGTCAATATTGGTTCAAAAATGATTAGATTTGGTCTCAATTGTAGGAAACATTCTGATCTACAATTTGAGACCAAATCAATAATTTTTAAACCAATATTGACCGAGCTGGAGTCATTTTCTCATCTTGCCAGAGGCTCTTCTTTGCTTGGTCAGACTATATGTAATGTAACCTATCAACAGTTGATAGATGTTGTGGAACTTATCCATAATTATTTAGGTAAGTGAAAACAAAGGTTCGTTTCAAACTTGTATTTTTTGAAGCCTCAGTTCTCCACTGATGATGATGCTGAGCATTGAAACTCAAGTATGGTATTTTAAATATACTTTGTGGATCTGACAACATTTGTTTTTACTTACCTAAATTACAAATATATTATACAGGGTGTTTCAGGATGAATGTGCAATACTTCTCAGGCTGATTCCTACTAATACAGGCTAATCGCTACTAAATACAAATTTATCACTTGTGCTATGTTTTGTCGAATTTTGCGATTTTTGATCGCTATTTCTGAGATTTGGGTAAGATTTATACAATTGCTGCCATTCAACTTTTTCTTTAGAATCCGACTCTCTTCAACTTCCATTAATAAAAAAATACAAATTTATTATTCCTTATCCAGTTATAACCCTTATTGTTGAAAAATGACGTTTTTTAAGAATATTTTTTTCAATTATCTCAATAACCGTTGAAGTTGGACTTCAGACTGGTTCCATTGAATTCCTCAGCTAATTTTACATAGGAATTGATTATTTTAGAACCTCAGTAAAGCCTCTAAAAAAATAGAAAAATGAATATTTTTTGAAAAATCTCAATTTTCCGCCATTGTTATCTCGGTAACAAAGCGTTTTTGGGGGTTGGTCCCATGGAACATTTTGTCTACTCGGCGTAAGGAATCAGTCTGAGAAGTATTACACATTCCTCCTGAAACACCCTGTATATTATAAATTTCTTGTCACCTTGTTTTTGTAGTTCACTTTTTTCAAATAAGATTTTCTCAAATGTTATCTTTCTATTTGTTTGTGTATTAGAGCTTAAATTATTTAGTTTTCTTTGTAAGACTCTCCTCCTACGCTCAGGCTTTGCGTCTGCAGCAACCTTCCTTGTTAATGAAAGCTTGTTATTCCAAGTTAATTTGTTTGGTTTCAAGTTTTATTTTCAATTCTTATTCTTATAATGTATATGGTGTAAAAACGATAAACACATTTAATTTGAATCGAATTGAAAACAACACAAACCTGGAGGCGGCGCATAGTATACGGGATGATACCCGGGCGGGGGCGGCAGAGGCAGTGGTTGTCCTGGAGGTGGCATGGCCATCGGTGGGGGCAGCGGAGGCGGCGGAGGTGGAGGCGGAGGAGCACCTTTCTTCGACTTCTTCTCAGCCGCAGTTAGTTTCTTATCGGAGGTGGCTCCGGTTGGAGGCGGTAGGGGCGGCATCTCCTTGCGTTCAGCCAGTGTGGGGGTGGGAGTGGTGGTGGGGGTGGCACCGCTGGGGGCAGTGGTCACCGGCTGTAGACCGGCGGCGGCTTCCGCTAAGTTTGCCGCTGCTAAACAACACAGAGAAAATTTCATCTCAAATTAATTGACAATTAATTTATTCATCAGCACAATATTAAAGGGTAGGCTATAATATTACAAAGGTTATTATCTTCTTATATTATAAAGCTATTTATTTTAATATTTAATATTAAAGCGTCTTATTTTGGTAATATTGTACGTCTATTGGAATCATGTGACAACACAATATTATTAAACCAGAATCTAGATTATTACACAATTAATATAAGTTGCAGTACATTAAAAAGAAATAACGCAATCTAATATTAATACAATACTAAAGTAAATTCTATTTATATACAGGGTGTTTCAAGAGGAATGTGCAATACTTCTCAGGCTGATTCCTTACACCAAATAGACAAAAAAGTTCCATGGAACCAACACCCAAAAACGCTTTGTTACCGAGATAACAATGGCGGAAAATTGAGATTTTTCAAAATATATTAATATTTCTAATTTTCAAGAGGCTTTAGTAAGGTTCTAAAATAATCAATTCCTATGTAAAATTAGCTGAGGAATTCAATGAAACTAGTTCCAAGTTTGTAACTTCAACGGTTATTGAGATAATTGAAAAAATATGCTAGAAAACGCAATTTTTCAACAATAAGGGTTATAACTGGATAAGGAATCATAAAATTGTATTTTTTATTAATGGAAGTTGAAGAGAGTCGGATTCTAAAGAAAAAGTTAAGTGGCGGCGATTGTGTAAATCTTACCCAAATCTCAGAAATAGCGATCAAAAATCGCAAAATCGCTACTAAACACAAATTCATCACTTATGTTTTGTCAATTTTGCGATTTTGGATCGCTATTTCTGAGATTTGGGTAAGATTTACACAATCGCCGCCACTTAACTTTTTCTTTAGAATTCGACTCTCTTCAACTTCCATTAATAAAAAATATATTTTTATAATTTCTTGGCCGGATATAACCCTTATTGTTGAAAAATGGCGCTTTTTAGCATATTCCTCCAATTATATCAATAACCGTTGAAGTTACAAATTTGGTGCTGGTTCCATTGGATTTATCAGCTAATTTTACATAGGAATCAATCATTTCAGAACCTGAGTGAAGCCTCTAAAAAATTTTAAAAATTAATATGTTTTGAAAAATCTCAATTTTTTGTCGTTATTATATCGGCAACAAAGCGTTTTTGGAGGTTGGTCCCATGGAACTTTTTTGTCTACTTGGTGTAAGGAATCAGCCTGAGAAGTATCGCACATTCCTCCTGAAACACCCTGTATAAAAGGAATGTGCCTACATGGGCACTGTGGCCTGTGCATTGTCTCGAAAATAATGCCATCATCAATGTAAGTACTGTACAATTATTATTCTTTTCTTCTGGCCACTCCTCCATGCACACGGACATCTCGTCCAAACAGGGAGGTACAACTATTGGCTCTCTGAAACTTTTTTCCATAAATTAAACTTCAAGTTACGATTCCCAAGCGACAGCACGAGCCGCGCGGCTCTAAATTCGCTGCTAGAGCCGTCCAGCTCTAGCTGCGCTGCTCTAGCCATCATAACTATATTAAATATGTTTACTTTGTTATTAGGGCTACTAATGTATAATAAATCAATAAATAGTGAAATTTACTTGAAAATGGCTAAAAAAGGGTGAATTTCGCTATTTATTGATTTAGTATACATTAGTAGCCCTAATAAGAGTATACGTCGGTGATACATGAGCATTACAAATGTCTCGTTTCAACGAGCTTCCTTCCTGTATCAATTTTGAAATCTGTATCACTGCTGCATATCAGAAATCCGCGGTGTTGAGAGGGCTTTATAATTATTGTGTAATTTTGATTTCAATCACGAACTGCTAGTAAATATTTTACTTGAACGATTCTTACGACACTTCCGTCAATATTTCATTATTATGAAAAACTACGTGAAAACAATGAAAACACAAGTAATAGTTTTAAAATATTGATTGCGATGTCGTAAGAAATGGTTCAAGTGGAATATTGTAAGAATATGAATTGAACAAGATCTCACCTTGCCTGCTATTGGCTTTCTCCTCATCATCACTCAAAAATAGACCAAACTCGCGTCGCAGCCTCTCCGTCAGATTCTCTCTCTGTCTTTCCACCAGAGTCGGAGCACAGTTGAACCTTGATGTTCCCGTTGCACCGCCTTGGAATAAAACAAAAATTATGAATTTTAAAGAGTAATGTTTTCTATTAGTTTACAAATTCAATAATTCATTCATTAATGAAATAATTATCAATACACATAGTTTCTATATCAGCATCTCTATCGCAGAAACGTTATCAATATTTCAATTGCATGAAGTTATAAATAGAGGAACCAATCCACAAAAATGAAAAAGAAAATGGATTTTACAATATTTGAGATGATAAAACTCAGAAGAACTTAACCAACAGAAATAAGTAACTGTTTTCGGATTTAAAATCACGGGTACCAATTTTTAAAAAATTAATCCGAGATTCTAGTAATGTAGATTAGAACTAAACGGCTTGGTACCTTTCTGCAAGTCAACACCTTCAATAACAGCTGTTATTTATTCTTTTAGTATGTAGTTATGCAGAATAAGGAACCAACCAATATAAAACGGTAAATTAGTGTCTGGTTCCCAATATTCCAATGAAAAAGGAGGATATATCTTGTTATGTAGAAAGAAACCAACCCACTTAATTGTCATAAAACGGGGAATTATTGCTTTTTATATATCAGATTATCTGATTGGGGGATAAATTGGGAGGTATTTGTTAAAATATTTTCCTTGTCATTATATTATTAATTTTATTTTGTATTCTAAGATTGTTTTTTTCTGCCAATAAAACAATTTCAAATATTATTGCAGTTCTAACTTTGGTACTGGATATCTCAGGAGAGGTTGATTGTGGGATGGTTCTTTACAGCAAGACGACGTACAATTAAACTATATTGTATATGATATCACATCACTTTCTCATTTAATTCTTCAAATAAAACATATCCCTAAATTTATTCCACAAAAACGTCTCCTCACCTGCACCAGCCTTAGCACCCGCCGCTTCCAGCAACAGCGCCTTGGCAATAATATCATTTGGCGTGGCAGCCAGTCCCCCTCCCACGCCACCGGCCTCATCCTCCGACGAAGACATCGACGACGACTCCGAGCTGCGTCGACGACTCGACGAGCGACTCGCCCCCTCACTCGCCTCGCCTCGCGTCTCCTCGTCGTCCTTGTCACCGCCGCTCCTGTTGCCACCCTGGCCGCCGCCTTTACGCTGACGGTACTCGGATATCGACAACTACAAAACAAAGGTTGCAAGTCGAATAAATGAATAAATTGAATGAAATAAATAAATGAGCAAATAATAAATACATTCATGTTTGATTTTGAAAAAAACTTACGATAATATCAATAATTATTGAAAAATCAATTATGAAATATTTACATTTTCTTACGATAGTTAGTTTTAGAGAAAAAATTATAAAATTTCAAAAGTTTCCAATATTCCAATGGAATTTTCGAATTGTTTTGTGTTATTTTGGCTCAATATCAAACTTTCTAATTTTTAAATTGATCAGTTATACTCTGATTTATCTCTTCTCAGAGTGGTAAACTTTGGATAAAACAAAATTTTATACATGACCTGAAAATTTGGACAATTTATGATGTGACTAAATTAGCAATAGGAGAAGTTTTGGGCGATTGTGCCTGTTTTTTTCCTCACCTAGCATATTTGTACATAAATGAATGAATAAAGAATTTATCACAAATGAGTAACTCATTGAACACAAATAAATAAAGTAACACATTGAGTAACACAAATGAATAGGACAGTATAAATTATTAAAACGAATGGAAAACTCAAATGTTAGAAAGATAATATGCGAATGGCTCTTATTGGGAGAGACCCTCACGGGGCGACAACCTCACCAATATTGGTATTTCATAGTTTTAGAAGAATATATATTTTATTTCCCAGAAAGCTGAATCAGTTACATAAATATTGGAATATTTACTTTTTCATAAAAAAACTCTAAACAGTCGTTAAGTCATGTCAGAGGCCCTGGAACTGATCAGGAGCGACTTGAAAACTCTGACACCAGACCTGAGCCAGCCAGGTTACACGAATATTATTATTTATTATCATCATACAATCGTTAGTTTCAGAGAAAAATTTATAATAATTGAATTAACGTTATAGCAATCAACAATAAGACAAAATAAATTATAAAAAGCATTATTTGGCATTCGAAACTTTTGTTGTTGGGAACTACAAATCAATCATAACATCAAATCGATTTGAAGTTGACATGATAAATTGTACAAATGAATAGCCCATTTATTAATTTTGAATTGAAGCATTGAACTACATTTCTTACCCAATTCAGAATATTTCCTCCACTAATGATTAAATCAATTTTTTATGTATACATTTATTTTGAAATGAAACTCAGTGCTTTGCAATACTCTGGTTGGATGAATGAATTTCATTTTCATAACATTTCAAAACAAGAATTTTAGCTGGAAATTTGTCAGAGTTTTCTTCATATTTTTTATTCTAATAACAAATAATTTAAAAACTGTACATTTTTGGTAAAATAATCAGATTATCAATTTCTCTCACCACTTTTTTGCGAGCAGCCGGTGTTATCTTCTTCTCCTCTTTGCTCTGCTTCTCTTCCTGTCCTCTTTCCATCGTCTCCTCCTCCCCTCCACCTTCCTCCTGTGTTTCCTTCTTCCTCATCCTGGGGTCATCGGAGAGGCGATCCTCGGGTGTACGAGGTTGATTGGGCGAACCTGTCGTTTCATCGTAATCACTTGCTCCCTGTTACACAATAAATAAATAATTAAAATAATACATAAATGAATATAAAAATTAATAAATAAAATGAACAGATGAAAAAATCAACAATAAAGACAGACCTCTTTACACCATGAATTTCTGATTCGCAGTGAAATTGATACAGGAATGATGATCGTTGATACAAGGCATTTACAATGCTCATGGATCGCCGCCATATTGGAAATGAGCTGTTTCTATCCCTCAATTATAAATATTTATTTATTTTTATTTATTCCTCGAAAAAGCATTACAACAATTTTCACAATGTACAAATAGAACAGCAAACTTAATCAATAATAACAAATGCAAATAAACATATGGAACTACTTCCCCAAAAGAGCAAGCTCGAGCTTGGGGAAGGAAAAAGAGTTTAGGGAAAGGAATTTAATTTGAGAGCATTAAGCTTATATCTTAGTTTAGGTACTTTTCAACCGAAATTTCAAGCTAATTTTACCATAGATTAATAATAGTGTATCAGCCAATACCGGATTTTTAATAAATAAGTGATTTGACAATATCTTGCATTTTCATTTGATATGGATAGGATATCAACTACCACAATATCACCTTCATAAATACTAAACAAGTGATCATCTACTTACATCATCCATATCTGAATGCTTTCCTGGAGGTGGTGTACGAGTAATACCTTCATCTTCGTCATAATTTATCTGAAAAAATGGAAAAAGGTATTCAGAGTCAAGTCAATAGATATTCATAGAAGTCAATAATGTTTTAATTAGTTTGAAATTAGTGTTTTAAATTTACTTTATGGCATAACATTCTTTTTGTTTCGTTTGTATAAATAAAAGATGAGCAGTTTTGGCTTTAAAGCTTGTACTCTTTGATGTAAAATAGGTTAATGAAGATAAATAAGTATAATGATAAAATTCTTCTTGAATGATGGATTTCAAATACCAAACTAATAGAAAATATTATCCATGAATTGTACGAAAAAGTCGAAAGAAAATATTGTAAAAAGGTGAAAATTACCTGGTTAGTGCCAACTGGTGTTGTTGGCGGAGTATAGGACTGTTCTGAAGACATGGACTCGCGAGCCATCCGTCGCTTCTTCAATGGTGCCACGTATTCCGTAGGCGATACTGCCATGTCTGAAAATTAATATCAAATATAAAAATTAATATTTATCACAAGAATGTCATGAATAACAAAGAGAGATAATGTAAATATGTAAAGTGAAGATGATGTTACCACAACTGAATTTTGTTGGATCAAATTATAGTCTATCCAAGCAAAGAAGAAATTCTGACAAGATGGGAAAATAACTCCAGCTCAGTCAATATCAATTCAAAAATTATAAATTTGGTTTTATATTGTAGAGCAGAATATTTCCTACAATTTGAGACCAAATGTATAATTTTTGAACAAATATCGACCAAGCTGTTATCATTTTCCCATATTGCTAGAATGTCTTCTTTGCTTGGACAGACTATACCTAGTACGTATAGTAGTCCGTGTACGTGTAGTAGCGGTATCATATGCAATGAATCAAATAATTAATTAGGTGACTGAGCAAAAAAGCATTAGTGAAAAGAGCATAGGTGAAAAATCCTAAAAAGCAGTAGCAGTTTTATTGTTTAAAAGAGCATTTATTACACTATGTTACTGGATAATTACTTTCCAACATAAAACAAAAAACAGAGATTTGGGTAAGATTTACAAGGTTTGAGCTTGCTTTACAATGTACAAACTTCATGACTAGAGGAATGCAGAATTTTATCATGAATAAGTATGAATTTTTTCCCATCAATCATCAAAGGATTCGAACCCCCCTGGTGAGTGCCCTCTCCACCACTGAAAGGAACTTTCAGAAAGATGAACTTTTCAACCAGCACAAGCCAAAAAATACCTACTCACATATCCTATTGACAAAACTAATAACAGAAATAGCCAGATAAAAGTCAAATTTGATAAAATCTATTCCTCTTTTAATTACAAAATATGTGTATGACTTTTAATGGTGGAGAAACCCTTACAGCTATGGTCTGTCCAAGCAAAGAGGATATTCTGGTAAGATGGGGAAAATGACTTCATCTCGGTCAATATCAATTCAAAAATGATAAATTTCGTCTTAACTTGTAGAGCAGATTATTTTCTACAATTTGAGACCAAATTAATCATTTTTGAAGCAATATTTACCGAGCTGGTGTAATTTTCCCATCTTGCAAGAATATCTTCGTTGCTTGGTCAGACTACAGTAAGGATACATTTTACAATACCACTATCAACTCTACAAATTTTAGTTTTTAAGCTGACCTTGTCGTCCATTGGGCGAATCACACTCCTCGCTGATGGCCTGCCTGAGCCAGCGCTTCTTGCCGGGACCAGGCCGCGTGGGAGAGTCATCGGCGGTAGGAGGCAGAGGTGGAGATCCCGGATCAGGCCCGGCTTTGAACCACGAGTTCAACAGATTCTGCACAAACGAAAACAAACAATATAATTAGAATAAACCTTTAATAAATCGTATCAATTCAAGTTATAGCTGACGCCAAAACTTTGGGCGATTTCGTCAGCGCCTTGTGAACTCCAACAGCTGATGTTGTCAATTAAAGATTCTAGATTATGTTTTTGGAATCAATGGACACAATAGACGCTTTACATCAGCTAGGAAACCGTCAAACATTTTGGCGAAAGCTCGACTTTAACAATTCGATATCTTTATTATCTCAAATCAAATCAAGTTCATTTCCAAAATAATACATACATTCCATGCAATATCATATAAATATACAAGATATGAAAAACCCTGTAGAGGTATAGGCCTGTGCGCAGGAAAGAAAACAAAATATTTTAAACATCCAATGCCCTCCGGGTTCTTAATAATAATCATCTTTATTGAGTGGAAGAGATCTTTTTCGAAAATCTTTGATACATGGAAGAGTTCAACAGTCAAAGCCCAAAAATATCCCACTAACAATTTGCACTATACATACAAAGATCAGGATATGATATATTCGACACATATCTTCAAACCAAAATTCAAATGAAAATATTTGGAATTTTGATATTGATATACACAAAAAGTTCCAAACAAAAACACCAGATAGAAAATATTTGAAAATTTGATAGTTTTTAAATTAACTTAAAAATGTTGGAGTAAAATGCAACCAAACTACAGTACTGTACTTGAAAATGGCTCTACAACGCCGAAACTTGCTGTGAAAAATAAAAATATTTAAAAAAGGGTACTTTGATTTGAATTATTTCCAAGTTTTAATAAATGCAGTAGTCCTAAGAGAAAATAAGTACTGTAGTATAAGTGTAGACAAAGTGCCACCCTACCTTTTTGGTTTTGGGAAACTTGAACCCTGGCGCTAGCGGTCCGACGGCTGCTGCCACCAGTAAACAAGTGTTGGACACGGGGGTCGAGGGGGTGCCATCACTGCTGCTACTCGTGTTCAGTGCTCCTCCCTCCTCACCCTCCTCATCTCCCAAATCTCCTCCTCCGCGTCCCGATTTCGCCTTCTCGGGTGTCCTGTGCGGCTGCTTGTACACTGCGTCCACGTTTGAAGTGTCCTAGAAAACAAAAATAATTCAGAAAATAATTAGAAGGAAAGAATTCATAGATAACCATCTGATACTAGCAGTTCTGTGAACATCAGACCTAAGCAGTCACCCATGTTCCCTGCATCCTGAATAGAATAGAATGTTAATTCACCGATAAATACATTGCAATGTACTCGTACATAAGGTCATCCTGATTACTCTGTTCTAATAATGTATCGGGAAGCACAGTACTTACAATATTTTGTATACCAAAGTTTTTGAACATTTTTATTTAGTGTTTCTGATCAGATCTTCATTGTTAACAGTGAACTCAATCAAAATTCAGGATTTTTCAAAGTGAAAAGTGTTTTTTGAAGTTAAAATTGTAATGTAAACATTCATCATCCATCATCATTCATTCACTATGTAGCCTAAACATCATCATCCACTTATCACCTTTGCTTAAAATACTTTATATAAGTCGCAATATTAACAACAAATAATAATAATAATAATAAAATGAATATTTTAGGAGAGGTTGATAAAAAAGTACAGCAGCCTATTTATATTACATTCATGATTATTAAAATTTACCTTATCAGCAAAATTATTAGGAGTAGACAGTGCCATAAGGAGCCCTGCCGCTTGGCTGACCGCCGGCGTCGCATTGCTACTCTCCTCCTCACTACTTTCCTCCTCCTCCTCTTCCTCCTGCTCCTCCTCCTCTTCTTCAGCTTCCTCCTCCTCTTCATCATCCGACTGGCGACTGTCGCGAGCAACAGCAGTGGCGCGACTCTTGGCGACGGCGCGTTTTTGCGGTCGATTTGCGTTCGATCGTGCCGCGCGTCTTGCGCGTAATCGACTGCTCGACAGTCGTGGTTGCGGCATGCCGTGCGACTTGCCGCCACCTTTTCGTCTGGAACAAATTGATCACTCAACGTCAATTCATTATCATTAATTTATTAATATAATGACAAACACACTTTGACAAGAAAGAACAGGCATGGACCTTGATATTTCCAACACAATTTTCGTTTGAATATAGTCCGAAATTTTAGGTTATAAGTCATTACAAGACATTAATTTTTTGAGAAAAATTCCTAACTTATTAGTCTATCCAAAGAAGAGCCTCTGGCATAATGACTCCAGCTCGGTCAATATTGGTTAAAAAATTATTGATTTGGTCTCAATCGTAGGAAACATTCTGATCTACAATTTGAGACCAAATCAATATTTTTCAACCAATATTGACCGAGCTTGAGTCATTCTCTCTCTCATCTTGCCAGTGGCTCTTCTTTGCTTGAACAGAATATACCTATATCGATTTATCGTTTGACAACCATCAAAATATAAATATTTATTTATTCATTCCTCAGAAATGCAATAAAATATAATATATACAATGTAGAAATTAAGCAGCAAAATGAATCAATAAAAATATATAAATAAACGTAAGGTACTACTTCCTCAAGTCAGCAAGCTCGAGATGGAGGATGAGCATTATTTGAAATGAAATTTTGAATACTTTTATTCATTCATTATCCTCATTAAATGTCATCAATTGTTTGGGAATGATCCCTAACTTATACTCATTGTTACATACATCGCGTTACAACCATCTTCAACCCAAGTACTGTAGAATATGTAATAATTTGAACAATAATTATTGACTGAGAATCAACAACATCAGTGCATATGCTGATCTTCAATCCAATCACAGTTAATTACATTGGTCACGCGAACGCTTTGAATGAATTTGAATTTGGAGATCGATGAACAGGCCGGTAAGAACCTATACTGTGGCCTCCAAGAAATCCGGACCTGACAACTTGATTGAATTGATTTTTCATTTTGGGGTTACATAAGGAAATATGGGTTTTTCACAAAAAATGCGACCTAAACCATGACAAAGGGATGACAAACATAACCAAAGAAATGTTACAGAATGTTTGGAGGAAAGCTGAGTATCGTTTGTACAAAGAGTCTTCAAGCGATTAAGGTCAAACATAATAAAATATAAAATTATGTAAAAAAACTATTTGAGATAACAAATTGGATCAATAAGAAATTAACTGTAAATAATTCTGTTTTTTAAAAAAACACACAGATTTTGTCAATTTTCTACTCTATTTATTGTTACACGACCATGGTTTCATGACCACACAGGTCACATTTTCAAGCTGACTAAAACTGAAACGGAAACCACGGAATTGGTACACGACATGAAACCATGGTCGTGTACCAATAAATAGAGTATAAAATTTACAAAATCTGTGTTTTTATTTCATCATGGAACGTTTCTACAATATCGACCAAAACTCAGTTGAATTCTGTTTTTCTTCAAGAGATGTAGGGTATGAGCCTGTTGCACTCACCAAAGTTAAATTTAAATAAATGATGATTGATTGATGTACGAAACCACATGATTCTTTTATGATAACCCAGTATTATAATTACGAGCAACAACTAAATCTAACAGATCATGCCAAGCATCATGTTCATATTCACCTAACCGACCTTCGCCGTTTCACCGCGCTCTCCTTCACACTCTCGCTATTCTTCCTCGTCGTCTGCACCGCCGCACCTGCACTCTCTCTATCCTTCTCCTTCTCTTTCTCCGTGTCCGTCGAGTCCTTCCTCTGCGCCTGCCTCGCCTGGTTCTCCTGTCTTCGCGCCTGATCCTTCTCCATGCGCTCGAACGCCTTCATTATCGCCTCCATTTTGCGTTCTTCTCTTGTCTGTAAAACAGAATTCATCATTTCTCAATTCATAATTACATCCTTAAGCCTGATGTAGACGGGGTGAGTAGTGGCGGCCAGTCGAACAGCTGTAGCCAATCACAACCTTTGTCTTGATTAAAACAACAAGAGCTGTAATTGGCTAAAGATTTTGAACTGGCCGCCACTACTTACCCGTCTACAGAAGACTCAAACATCTGGTAAGCAACATTGGAAAGGTTCTCAACACTATCACAATGACAAAATACTATACATAAAAACATATAAAAGTAGTCATTCAAAAATATAGTCTTGACGAGCAAAATCGACATTCCTTCAGAATGGCCGATTGAAGCGAGATCTACGCATACGCAAATCTGGAAATTTCAATGTAAAATCACTTCAGCCAACATATCGCTGGTGAGATGTGATGAGAGACAGATATTAGGAGTGGGGCTATTTCCATTTCGACTGCTGACAGCTTTGAACAACTACCATTTTCAAGAAACTTCTTTGCTCGACAAGACTATACCTATGTGTTTGGGTTTAATCAGTGGCAAGGAACAATAAGATGTTACTCCTCAGAAATTCATCCACAGAACAGTGTAGCCTTTCAAGCAACAGCCTCTTTAGCAATCCTCTAAAGACCAACATGTTTCTAATATCCTGAGGGAGCATATTTTTGGGCCCAAATATTGAGAGATTTTCCCAAACATGACGGTTCTGTGAGCAGCCACTGATAGGGAGATTGAGTGCCTTGTTTCTGTTGTAAATATTTATACTTATATTTATAAATAATGATTTTCGACAAATTATTAAAGGAGCCAATAAAGAATGTCTTGACTCATTTTTTTCAAAGCTGAGCTTTGTTTGATAATTGTGAATTTCTCAACAATTTTTTAGGACACTAATATTTTGATCTGTGCTTTCTGATTTGTAGAGCAGGCGTTCCCCTAAAACTTCTATTTAAATTAAGATTAGATTGTCTATATTAAGGTTGATTGTTAGTGATGTCCCTTATAAGTCCCAATATTCACTCACTCTTAAAACCCTAACCCTATGAAAAAAATGAATTCAAAACCCAGAAAGGTTGTTATAAAAGCCAAATAAAGACTCCAGAGTTGAAAATATTCCCTAATATTCATTACAACCTACAGGGTTATAAATATAAATAATTTTTATTAATATTATAATTATTTAGCGAAATTCCTCACCATCTTATTGCGTTTCTCAGCTGCTTCCTTCTTGCTCATCTTGCTCGGCTCTTCCGAATCATCTCTCTCCATCGTATCTCGTCGCCTCGTCTCGCGCTGCGTTGGCGGAGGGGCAACAACAGGCGGCGAGCTCGAAGGGTGGTCACGATTGCCCCGACCGGCGTCACGGTTAGCCCGACTAGTCGGTGAAGGGTGGTCACGATTTCCTCGACCGGCATCACGGTTGACTCGACTAGTCGGCGATGGGTGGTCACGGTTTCCCCGACTGGCTGGCGATGTAGGGTGGTCGCGATTGCGTCGACTGGTGGGTTTTACCGACGCGGCAGCCTCACGACGAATCGCCCACTGACGCGAGGAGCGTGTGGTCGGTACATGAGGAGGCGAGCTGGGGGGTGACTCAGGTTTCTCTTCCTTCACGGGTTTCTCTTTCTCTTTCTTCGGTTCCACCTTGAAACAAAGATTTCAACAATTATTTAATATTGGCAATTTCAAATTAACATCCATTCATTGATTTCAATTGGAAGTTTTTTAGGATAGCCTGTTATCATATTTCTATTTTTCTCTAAAATTACTCGAATTCTCTTGTAATGCTCTACATGTTCTATTTGGATAATAGTAAAGATTGAATTTGATATGAATTCGGAAAACTTCAGACTTTGAAGGTGGAAGAGAGCACGGAAATGAATTATTCAAATATTATTCAAAATTATAAGATAATAAGTAATTCCAAACTATTCGAATATAACTAGTTGAGTAGTTGAAAGGGTGATATATTTCCAAAAGGTGTAATATTCGAATATCATCTGTGTTTCAACTTTTTTATTATAAAATCACAATTAATTTCATAAAAATATTAAGCTTGAAAAGATGGTGTGAAGTGCAGTGAAATCACATAACCTTGTTTTGGACTAATGATAAAACAAAATTTAGGAAGAAATAGCATAGGCTCAACCTATTTTTTCTATCCTAGTTCATAATTATGTTATGATATGTGTATACTCTGGCCAAGCAAAGAAGAGCCTCTGGCAAGATGAGAAAATGACTCCAGCTCGGTCAATATTGGTTCAAAAATTATTGAATTGGTCTCAAATTGTAGATCAAAATGTTTCCTAAAATTGAGACTAAATCAATAATTTTCGAACAAATATTGACCGAGCTAGAGTCATTTTCTCATCTTGCCAGAGGCTCTTCTTTGCTTGGCCAGACTATAATCATGTCAGTAAATAAATGAGATGAAATGGTTTCCACTCAAAATGAACACTTTTAAATGCAATGGATACGATTTTTGATCGTCACTACAACAGAAACAGATTTTAGTCAACAGCTGAATCATAATGACTGCTCCAGTGTAAGTGGGACATATTAATAAAACTCATCTATTTCCATGACAAACTGCTATTGAATATTTCTGATCCGAAAGCTCTCCACACGTGATTAACAGTTAAAACTAATATGAGAAAAATTGACTGCAATGTCTTAAGTAATAGTTCAAGAGTGAAAGTAAAGTCAAAGTGAAATAATTTTAAAAAGGTTTGTTTACTCTAGTACAGTGAATTATCCTGAATGACCTACAGTTCAGAAACTAAGAATTATTTAAAAACATGAATTTATTTCTTCAAATTCCTCACCTTCTCTGTTTTCACAACTGCTTTCTCCGTCTTCTTCTCCGTCACTTTCTCAACCGGCGTCTCTTCTTTTATCTCTTTCTTTTCAACCGGCGTTACCGGCAGAGCGTCGGTCAATGCTCCGGTTTCAACTGTCGGTTTTACAACCGGTTCCTCCATATCAGCTGACTGCTCCTTAAACAAATACATAAAATGTTATTACCAAGAAACAAAGAAGTCATGAAAAATATGCAATATAGTAGTATAGTCAATATAGTCAATGGTAGAGATACAGACCCTTAGGTTTTCATTGAATGTAGATAACTATATTCTGTCCAAGCAAGACATTCGGTCAATATTGGTTCAAAAATTATAAATTTGGTTTCAAATTGTAGGAAACATCTTGATCCGAATTTATACTTTTTGAACCAATAATGACTGAGCTGGAGTAATATTCCTATCTTGCCACAATGTCTTCTTTGCTTGGATTATAGGCCACCACCAATATCACCTTATAGCATCTTAATCAATATAACGATACTTTGCAGTGTACACCAGTGCTTTTCCAACATTACCAGATTTGATTTGATGAAGTTGGTAAAACGGATGTAATAAAAATTCACATTTCTCAATGTTATTCAAAAATGAATTCCCAGATGTTACCTTGATATCAACCTTGAAGTCAACTGATTCGGTCTGGAAATCAGCTGACGGCGACGGCTCAGCTTTCACCTCCTGTTTAACAGCGATTTCAGCCGGCTGCTTGCTGGAGTCGCGGCGTTCTTTCGCAGCCGACGCTCTTTCTCTCTCGCGCTCTCTCTCCTCGTGGTGTTTGTCAACTTGTTGCGGTCGCTCGTTCTCAGACGTGGCTCGTCGTCGGCCGCGACGTCTCTTGTCCATGGACGAACTGGAAAAAATGAGATTGAAGATTAGAGAAATATTTTAAATTAAGATTAAAAACGTGTATAATCTATATTCTTGTGGCTGTTGATGGTGGGGAGACCCTTAGGCTGAGGCTGCACTGCCGGTGGGTAGAGCCTAGAGGTGGAGGTAGTTGGCAAAACTATAGAACATACACACCATCCACAGTAATACATCGTATGAATGGTCTGACGTCACATTGTTTTTTGAGGTTATGTTGTCCATATTTAAGAATTTCAAGATGGCGGCTGAACACATACCAGAATGACAACATAACCTCAAAAAACAGTGTGACGTCAGACCATTCATACGATGTATTACTGTGGATGGTGTGTATGTTCTATAGATTTACCAACTACCCTCCACCCTCCAGGCTCTACCCACCGGCAGTGCGGCCTCAGCCTCACGGGTAGATTTCACCTTTCCAATGTGTACTTAGTTGAATACTGGTCACTCATCCAAGAGCAGTCCACGGTGTTCGTGACTCAACTTCACGATCATTAAGCAACCACCTTCACAGAGGCTTAAAAGAAAATATCGACAAAAATGGGAAAAGGAAAGCTCAAAGTGACATTTAAAATCAGAATCAAAAGAAGACGAAATAGACTTCAAGTAGACATGAATTTGAAAAATATATTCACAAAATTTACCCTTTCATAAGATATTGTGGAACTTGTGATGATGCCCTGAGCATTGAAACTCAAGTATGGTACTTTAAATAAGATTTGTGGATCTGACAACTTACCTAATATTATATTTATGTTTTGATCAATAAAAAATCCATAATATGAGAATTAGGTAGAAAATAAAGGCATGGTTCCAATTTCGTCTCAAATCCCATATTAGTGGGATTCAAAAAGAATATTTATCAAAATTAGATATCAGCATACAGTTATGGAGCACCAATTGCCACATTGTGATTATACAGTTTTTGTAGATAAAGAGATCGTGCTTTAGTTGTAATTGGATATTCGTCTACCTCGGGATTTGATTATGAGATGAATAGACAATAATAATAGAACACCAAGTTTCCAAGAGCCAATAGTTATTTTTCCCCGATTTTCGGAATTGACAGAAAAATTTTAACGTCACTTTGCACATGGTTACTATCACGGATACTAGAACACACGGTGGGTATCACGCGCAGGTTTTAGCCAAAAACCAGCTAATTATGACGTTTCTGGAGCCCACAAAAAACGTTGTAAAAATTGAATTACAGAAAGTGTCAGCTGATTAAGAACTATTTCTTGTGGGTTCCAGAAACGTCATAATCCTATCAATCTACTGCGCATCACGCTAATGATACGTGTATTCTGGTATCTGTGGTGGTTACTATTATATCTTGCAATGACTGACATCATGTTGCAAATGCCTCGTATCAAAGGAGCTTCCTTCCAGTATAGCTTTTGGACTGATTGCGTATCATTTCGTACTTTTCATATCACTACTACCTATCACAAAACCGCCATATCAACAGAACTTCAAATTTTCTACAGAACTAACAATCACAATTAAACACTCACTGGTTATTGGTGGTAGGCGCGCGACTTCCGTACGCCCCATTCTTCCTATCCTGGTGCTGGGTGTCGTGGTGCTGTTTGTGCAGAGTGTGCGATTTGGGCGCGGGCCGACACAGCGGATCGCCGCAGGCACAGGGCAAGATGGCGGGGCCCGTGGGTGACTGCGCCAGTGTCACTTCGGTGTTCTTGTCCAGTGCGACAGTTGTCACCAGGTACAGGTGCAGGGTGCCCTTTTCTATGCAGTGACGGATCTGGAAAATAATTCGATTGAAATTTTAACCTTTTCTTGAAAATCTATTCATTTTAAATGAAAAGACAAGATATTGTCAAACCACAGAAGTATTACATATCGAGATACCGGGTTTGGTTGCTACACTATTATCATTTTCTGGTACTGTATTGATATTATTATCTTGAGTAGTTGTGAACGTTTCATTGTGGTACTGATAGTTTGTCCAAGCAAAGAAGACATTCTGACAAGATGTGAAAATGACTTCGGCTCGGTCAATATTGGTTATAAATTCAATCTCAAACTGTAGATCAGAAGTTCCTACAATTTAAACCCAAATTTAGGAATTTTTAGCCAATATTGACCGAGCTGGAGTCATTTTCCCCATCTTGCCAGATGTCTTCTTTGTTTGGACAGACTATACACCTTCTGCACTACTGGCGTGCCGTGTTCTAGAGTAGATTACAAATGCTGATTCAACTAAATGAAACTAAAATAAAGAAATATATAACATTTAATTCAGCATATAGCATTATCAGTAACAAATAAAACATTCAAAATGAATTTAAATCGTAACATCAAAATACACAGAAAATAAAATAGTGATGAAAATCACAGTAGCATAATTTTTTATAACTGGCTCCAATAAATTCCAAAATATTCAACAATTCATACAATTTTTTTAAATCAATCAATTAATTGAATACAATGGGACAATTACCTCAGCGTTAGGTCGACACGATCGCCGTACAAAGCGTGCATCATTGCCATAGGTGCGACAGTCCACACAGACGTCGGTGTTGTCTCTTGGCAGCTGGTAGTGGAATATGTGGGGGCGTGAGGGGGCTGCAACCTCCCCGCCAGCATGTACTTTCCGCGCAACTCGATCAGCGGCTGGTTGGCGCCTACACTGGTGCGGGTCATCAGGATCTGGAACAGAACAAAATAATGAATTTTTATTTAACAAATTAATTGTAAATTTACAGCCTATATTGTGTTGGTAAACACGAAACCATGGACTAAATTTGAAAAGTTACTGATGTGGACATGACTTCGATAAAGAATTTAACAAAAAAATTGATATGTGAATTTAAATGATGATAGGATGTAATTTGCACTTCAAAATGATGATAACAAGTGATTTATAGATTTTACATATTCAAAAGTAATGAATTTTTTTTGTGAAAACCGAAAACCAACCTTTAACACTTTATTTACAAGTTCCAAATTCTGTTATAATAAATTCTGAATTAATTCAGTCGTACACAAAGTAAGATTGAGTCTTGTTCTTGGGTCTCAGTATATTTTTCAAATCAAATTTGCATTCCAAGTGCATACCTATATTTGAACATTATCGTTATTTAAACATCCCCGTTATTTGAACAGGGAGTTTCAGGAGGAATAAGCAATAATTCTCAGCCTAATTCCTTACACCGAGTAGCAAAGAAAGTTCCATAAGACAAACCCCAGCTTAAATAACGAGATAGAAATGGTAAAAATTCAACATTTTTCCAAAAACATATAATTTTCCAGTTTTTAGCAAGGAAAATATTATTTTTCATGTGAAATTATCTGAGAAAATTAATGAAACCAATTAGAAGTTTGTAAATTGAACGGTTTTTGGGATAATCGAAAAAATATGCCAAACGTTTTCCAACAATTAAGGTTCATAACTGGATATGAAATCATAAACTTGTATTACCTTGATGCCAGAAGGCAGTAGCGAAATGCGACACTTGGGCGTGCCGAGCAGGTGCGAGGGCAGTTTGAGATCGCTGTGAACTCCGTTCACTTTGATATTCAAAATTCGCGCCCTCAGCTCAGGCGAATAGTGATTGGTCACCGCCTCCTCGTAGCTGTCGATCCATTGGCGCAGCTGTTGGACACTGTCTCCTCCTCCTGCAACAAATAACACATTTTCATTTATTCATTCATTTAATTATTAATGACAAACCTATATCGAGGAAGAAAGAACAGACATAGCCCTTAGTATTTTCAACACAATTTCCATAAAATTATAGTCCAAGCTATTTTTGATTAATTATATTTTAAGCTATTTAATTATATTTTACTATTAAGCTATTTAATTATATTTTCAAGCTATTATTCAAAGTTGATAGGTTAAAATTGAATTGAATTATTACAGTAGTCTACATGAATAATAAATGAATAATCCAATCAAATTCAAAGCATTCGAAACTTAACATAATAAATTTGACGCTGATCTTAATAGAATCTTAATGAAGAAGGCTTATAATTCAGTAGCAGTATATGAATGATCAGTGTTTTTAAATTGAAATAAGAATCACAGTACCCTTTTTTATGCATAACATTTTACGTCTCATCAGAGTCATTTTGAAATGCATTTTGCATTAAAAAATAACACTGATGATAACATGTTATGTATAAATAAAAATAATTTGAAAGGGTACAACTGTGATACTTATTTAAAATTAAAAAGTAATAAAGTAGCCTTAAGATAAAGGAAATAATGAATGATCAGTTATGCCGAGTGTAGTAGAGTCTGTCAAAGACATTCTGGCAAGATGGGTAAATGACTTCAACTCGGTCAATATTAGTTCAAAAAAGATATATTCAGTCTCAAATTGTATGAAACATTCTGATCTACAATTTAAGACCAAATTTATTATCTTCGAATGAATATTGACTGAGCTGGAGTCATTTTCCCACCCTGCCAGAATGTCTTCCTTGCTCAATCAGTAAGGCTTCTAACAATGTGAGAAGAATGATTTCAATGCTTTTACATGAACCGATTTTCTACTCTACATAGTTGCCACTTTCAAGGCCTTAACCTTATAAAAGGTAGCCATGGTTTTCGCAATAAATAACTCATTCAATTACCTGGACTAAGCATAGCCCCCTGTCCCGGACTGGTCGGACTTCCTCCGGAACTGTTCATCCGCTGCTCCAGTTCTCTCTCTCTCGCCCTGTCCTTCTCACTCTGTACGGCTGCCGCCTGAGCCATCATAGCCAGCGAAGATTTCGGCGTCATGTCACCGCCGCGTGGAGATTGGTTCAGTGACGCGTTCTGCAAACAATTAAATTTAAATCATCATTCAAGTTTTTCCCTAATTAATAACAAAGATTAAGATAACTAGACAGATTGATATTCAGTACGTATGGTTGGAGGAATAAGTGATATGAGACTCCACCAAACAATGATATACCGACTTCAAAATATTTCTATTACCTAATCTACATAAATTTCTAACCACAAAATAATTATTGCTCCCCCCAACCCAGCCCATCTTCTATCCTTACCCCTAAGAAGTCTGTTGATTTTTTCCTACCAATTCTGACTCTCCAATGAACAGCTTGTGTTTGAATCAGAAATCTGCAAAATGGTGCAGATTCAATATTATTTGATGTTTAACAGGTATAATACAAAACTATTGCAGAGGAAGGACTGTTCTAATTACATTCGATGACATAATCATTGTTTTACGGTTACAATTATAATTTAAAATTAATCAACTCAAACCCACCTTCCGCCTGGCGGGCACCTTCTTCTCCATAGCTTTCTTACGCGCATGCGCCTGCTGCCTCCTTGCCTCCTTGGCCGCCTCCCTCGCCTCCTTAGCCGACTCACGACGCTGCTTGCCGCCCCCGACGTTGCGGCGGGACGCTGGCTCGCTGCGCCTGCGCGCTACCGCTCGCTTACGTACGCCTGTCACAGAAAAAATTCACAATAAAGATTTGCTATTATTAAGAGTTATTAACGAACTAAACAATGGTTATTACAATAAAAATTTACAATGCTGCAATATTTATCAAAATTACTTCCAGTTTACCATTTCTTGAAGTGGAAACCTTTAAAAAAAAACAGAAATTTGGACTTGACTGAAAATTTTTGCTATTAATAACAAAGGCAATATCTGATATTCCTTACACCATATATGTTTTCCATTAGATAAATAAATACATGTATGAATAAATATTGACTGTATTTATATGGAAAAAGAAACCTATCAAAGCCATGAGTTAATCTCAAAGAGACCATATTCTTCTAAGCTTGGAATACTAACTTTCCCAACGTTTTACATGCATTAGAATTTATATTATGCTAAAAAAAACTTGAAGAAATTCCCTAATCACCAGCATTTCCATTCATATGACATAAAGAAATAGAGAATATTGTAGCACCCTACATAAGACTGAGTGAAACCCAAGTCTAAAATGAATAAAAATAAGTTGGAGTTTGCTGTGTCTGATATGAATCTGCCGAAGTTTGCTGACTTTGATACAAATATAACTATAGGCTACCTTATTCACGATCACTTGAGACGAAATAAACAAACTATGTGCGTATAATGGTAGGTTTTCTCCTATGGGAAACCGTCCTCCGTAGTCGAACAGCTGACTCTTGTCCTGAGCTGTGATTGGCTACAGATGTTCAATTGTGGCCGACATTACACGCAAGCACACACACGTAAAAAGTTTGTTTATTTCGTCTCAAGTGATCGTGAATAGGGTATAGTTATGTTTCATAATTAATAAATAAATCCTGAGTATTAAACAATACAGTCCTCAACAAACTTCTTGAACAAACTCTGAATAATTTCCAATCCTTTATCCAATGTTTCAGTTTCTATTAGACTGTTTTCATGCGTTTAACTCTATATGTAATGGTAACTCTAATATAATATTGAATAAAAAGAAAACAAAAATGGATATTGTTAACTTTATTCGTATATATATATTATAACATTTTATTTTTTCTCACTAACCTTCGGGTCCTTTATGTTTGCCTTGGGTAGGAAGAATTTCACCTGTTGAAGTTGGTTTTGCCTCGGATTCTCCGGTAGAGCATCGGTTGAATACGTCGCACTTGACACTTTTTAAATTTCCACAAAATATTCACAGCCTATAATCACTTATGCACTTTTCACCTTGCCCGCCCGAGAGAGAGAGTTACAACCCCTTTCAGGAAGTATATCACTTACTTCTTCCTAAACTTCTAGAAGTTTCTAGAAAGGGGTGGGGGATGTAAATTTTTAAGAGAGTTAATTTAAATGAGGAATGATAAAAAATTAATTGTTTGCTGAGGTAATTAATTTAGAAAATAATATTTGAGAGAGGATTACAATTACAATAATAGCTTATAATATAATATAATATTCTTGGCATGCCAGTGACAGCTGACTATACTTGCCGGTTTCAACAATTCGGCTATCTTGAACTATGAAAACAATCATAATAAATTGAGGGTTATGTTGGCCACTATTTCTTACTAGAATGCCAAACAATTGTGTACTGAACAATAAATAATTAAATTTCAACAATGAGCAATAAGTTTTTGACAAATATGCAGGTGAGTGTTCTTATCAATGCTATCAGATTGATGCTGATTACTTGGGTTTTATCTTTATTTTCGGCTCAATTGGCCTCTCCTGAAATGCAATTCCACATAAGAGCCCCAAATTGGCAAGGGGTTGAGCATCAATTTCTTGCCAATTTCTCACCTACAGCATTTCAGCCTTCACATTGTGTCAAAAGTTGTAAGACACACCAAAACATCATCAGCACTATATATCACATTGTCTGGATCCATACGCCGTGCTAAGGAACACATTTATGGGTGCGCAATCCCCTAAAGTAGCACCAGGTGGGAATTAATCAACAACCAGTACTTGAAGCCTGGGATCAAGCCCTTCGACTTTCAACATGTGGAAAATCTCTCCACTTCAATTTCAAGTTTGGTGTAGTGGACAACAAGCCCCACTCACCTTAAAAAAAAATCCTCACAATGTAATAACACAATACCAAATTTGCTGGTCCACCATGCTCCAATCTATTCAATATGATGATATCTGCACTATAGGTTTGAAATTTTGTTATTTGCCAAATGATTAATGACAATAAAGAAGTATTCACCTGTTTACTTTGTATATTTCATTATAACACCTCATCCTCACTTGCACGATTTACTTTGTTGAGTTCTCTCTTCTGTTTGGCTTTATATTTCCTCTCTCATATTTTCATCTCTTTTTACCCTCTTTCTTCTCTATGCTGGGGTTAGTGATCTCTTTTTGATATTCTGGTCCTTGGCTGTGATATCTTCTTGTGGCTTTTTTTTCTTTGATTGTGTCGATTTTCTCCACTCTAGCTCATTTATATCTTACACTCATCTTAATAACAAATTCTGATAACAAATAACATACATCTAAATAATTCTTTACAAATGTGCCTAACAGATACAAACTACAAATAATACAATGATGACTTTTATCTTAAAGCTAATAATATTTGGTTAGTAGTTCATAGAGTATTATTATTTTTAATAATGACAAAATATCACAGACTTTATTTCCTTTCTTTTATTTTTTTTTTTAATTATTATTATAATTTTTTTCCCAGTTGCTCATTTTTTTTATTTGTTTTGTTTTTTTTTAATACTGTTTTTCTTATAATTGTTATTATTATTATTATTATTATTTTTTTTAGTCTGTACAATATCAAGAATCAACTTATTAGCATATTTTGTCACAAGACAAGGCACATTTTTTACAAAATACAAATAATCATATAATTTTTCAACAATTCTCCATTGGTGATAACATTCATATCACATAAATTTGCCTTTGGAATATTTTCACAAATAAACATAACTTAATACACTAACAGTAGATGATAATATATTTTAATTGAGTAAATAAATAATTTTTTGACTACTCATGAATAAAAGTAAATTAACATAATAATGATCATTATTCAACAATTGAATAAGAATAGTTCTTCAACAATTCAATAATAAAGAGTATAATACAACTCAATAATAGTGCAAGAAAGTAGAATTCAATAAATAATAATTTGACAATGTTTTGATAATTCATAAGTATAATCAAATAACAAGATAATAGTTAATAGCATGCTTATAATTATAATAATTAATACATCTAAATTTGCGCTTATGTGGTTTATTTTAAGGATCAAAAAACGCTCTGATGTACTGTGGTTCCATTGAGGGACACTCTATGACATCGGTTGCAGTAACTTGAAGTAGCTTCAATATAAAGTCCAGTGATACTGATTTCCGCTGTTGATCATCGTTATTTTCTTCTTTCAGAGCAGTATCCATTATATCATTAATGAATACTTCATAATTTGAAAGCAATGTACAATAGCTTGCCAGTTATTTTAGAAAATAATATTTGAGAGAGGATTACAATTACAATAATAGCTTATAATATAATATAATATTCTTGGCATGCCAGTGACAGCTGACTATACTTGCCGGTTTCAACAATTCGGCTATCTTGAACTATGAAAACAATCATAATAAATTGAGGGTTATGTTGGCCACTATTTCTTACTAGAATGCCAAACAATTGTGTACTGAACAATAAATAATTAAATTTCAACAATGAGCAATAAGTTTTTGACAAATATGCAGGTGAGTGTTCTTATCAATGCTATCAGATTGATGCTGATTACTTGGGTTTTATCTTTATTTTCGGCTCAATTGGCCTCTCCTGAAATGCAATTCCACAATATATAATAATTAAAATTAAAATAAATAGATAAATAAATGACACACACCTGTCGCCTTGGACGGCACGCTGGCCGGTGTCTGCAACATCAGCCGATGTCCGCCGTCACTATCGCTATCACTAGGGGCACGACCACCAGCTCTTCCCCCTCCTGCACCGATACCCTCAAATATCTCCCTGCGCTTGCGCACCTGCAACGAGACCGCTCGCTGCCTGTCCACACGGCGCGGCTGACAACGCTCACACATGTACTCGTCGGGTATGTTCTGACGGTCGATGCCCATGCAGTCCACGTGCTGCCACACGGAGCAACGGTCGCAGCAGATCATGTACCCATCGTCGTGCTGGAACTCACTGCAAACACACAAAAACAGTATAATTAAGACTTGCAAATGCAAAGTCCACACTCAGGTTTAGCTTAGTACGCTTCTCCTCAAACATAACGGGACCATATAAGGGGTCTTAGACGAAACGTGTACATGTCGCTTTTACTAGTCACTTGTACAGTTAGGCCAAAATTTCTTGGCATCAGCCAGAACCAGCTGACCCAGGCGAAAGGCTTAGTGTGGGAATAATAACCGTTCTTAAAACATTAGGCAACTAATGTCACATAAGACAGTGGATTAGAGCAGAAGTCAATGTTTTTAATGAAGTTAATAACACTCAGCTTTCAGGTGCCTCGCCCAACTGTACAATTGACTAGTAAAAGCGATATGTACAGTTGTACACGTCTCGTATAGGACCCCCTTAAAGTTGTGGTCATGTTAGATTCTTTGATATTAAATTCATTGTATCATTTTTGATACTATCAATATTAAATTATGATATTGTTTATGTGTGGAGATAATACATTTGATTTGAACTTGTTAAAGCACGTCAAAATGTAAATAATGATACTACACTTGTCAAATAAAAAAATAATAAAAAACAGAAAATAATTCATTATCATGTAGGCTCAAGTAACTAGCCTAAGCAACCAAGCGTAAATGTTCTGTATCTTGATTGGATTTTGGGAGAACAAATTATGCTATTGGTGTTTATTACTATTGATTAATTTTCTGTTCAATTTCTACATTGTAGTATATATTATAGTAATGCTTTTTTGAGAAATAGATGATTGAATAAAAAATAATAAAAAAGCAAACGAACACATGAATGATTGAATGAATAAATAAATGAATTGCATTACTCACCATATACACCTGGTGACACTATCCTCATCCTCTCCATCACCCTCTCCCTCGGGAGCCGTCTCCGTCTCCTCACCCTCCGGCTCAACCTCCCGCTCTCCATCGCTGCTCACATCGCTCTCTTCAGCTGCAGCGGCCGCCGCAGCTGCAGCTGCTGACGTGAGGGCGGCCGCAGCCGACATACTGTTCGACACTGAGTGTGCGGTGGACGGCGTTGTCCTGAACACAGAATAAAAAAAAGTTGATTTATGAATTAATCATGATTTTTTTTATTTTCTCACTCACAAATACATACATAGTAAACACATCTAATTAATACAAACAACATCTCATATGAACAAGTAAAGACCTATGGGACATTTATACTTTTACTCTACATAAAAAGTAAACTTAATAAACAAACCGTGACCTAAGAATACAACACTAAAACAAACCACTTGAAAAAAGTAGAAAGATTTACAATATGATGCAAGGTTTCCAAAACAATTGACAAACATTACACATTTCAACCATTATTCATATCAATCTAATATTATTTTTTAGCTACGAGATAGGAGGAGTTTCTTCACATCAATCCAGCAACTTTCCAGAGACGACCACTTCAAACAATAAAAGCATCTCTTCTAGATCGTAATAAACTGCTGAGAATATAGACTTAAAGAGTGGGCAGTAGTCGACGTCCATTTGCCGGAAACCCGAATTATGTCCCAAAAGATTAACAATGTAATTTTTATTAATCTCTTGCAGCAGATAGCGTATTAATGAGCATTCATGTCACTGGAAATAGAATTCAACTCTCCAGGCGCTCTATTTACAAGTTTTTTTTTTTTTCTGTGAGGGTGATGCCCACATGGGCTCTTGGGCCTGTGCGTGGGTAATGGGAAGGATGATGATGAGAGATGAATGGACCTACTGCTTTAGGTGGGTTCCGAACCACCGGGAAGCGATTTTTGAGGCTCATAAATTGAATTCAGAGGAACCGGTCACCATTACAACAGTGGTGGTAGAGGCACGTCGCTTATCTAATCTCACCGATTAGACGCTCTCTATCACTGGGACAAACCGCTTCCCCAAATTAGAGGGGAAGTATTAGATTATTAGGGGAATTATTAGATTATTTCAAAACGGCGCTATCTGCTCCAAGAGATTGATAAAAATTACATTGTTCTGATGGGACATGATTCTGCTGTTCGGCAAATGGACGAAGACTAGATAGATATAAAAGTGCTTTATTGATAAAAACAATATTTGGTAAATACAATGGACGAAGACTAACTAAAGCCCTTTCTCAATCCATATTTTAAAGACGTATTTTTGATACGCAGTAGTGATACAGCTTCCAAAATTGATACGCAATCTTACCGGAAAGAGTTGCAAAACATTTGCAACGATGCATGGATCCTAACCAAAATGGAAATGAACTGTTTCTATTTCTATATGATCAAACATTTTGTCTTCATCTTCATCTATGAAGATCCTGATAGGGGTAAACTATTATTACAACGTTTTATTTTTCTTTTTATCAAGTCTCAAAGAGTTTCAAATTTCTGTATTTCTCATAAACCATGATATACTGTGTCACTCAACAGTCACGTATAATGCTCAATTTGATGCATTCTGTTCTATTCTTTTCAGGTGTATCTTATCGAAGTTTTGTATTCATTTCAATTCTGATTGATGCTCGCTGCCCGCACACAAACTTCGGTTTTGCAGGCAGCGCCAAAATAAATATAGTGTATTATTGAGATTAGCATAGTTTTATTTGATGTAAATAGGATTGATTTCCTTTCTTTAGTTTATTGCGTTATCAATTATAATTTTGAATTGTACTAAAAAAAACATTAAATTTACCTATTTCATTTTTTAATTAACCAATAAAATTAAGGCATTCATTTTCTCAACCGCCATTTCCATTCCTATAATAAGTTTAAATACGAATTAAATCATATAGATAATTAATACTAATATCACACTCACCTAGCATGATTGTACATTGAGGTTGCAAAACTATTATGCGGCTGCTGCGTCACCTGCGCCTGCGTCGGATGATGATGATGATGATGGTGTCCGTGTGCAGGCACTTGTGTTCTGGCCACTTGTGGCCCACCCAAGCCACTAGTGGCCGCCACAGCCGCAGCCGCAGCTGCCGCCGATCCTCCCAAACTGAATCCGTTGCTAGACTGTTGCAGCTGTTGTTGTGACAGCTGCTGCTGATGCTGCTGTTGTGACAGTCCGTTAATCGGTGACGTCACAGATTTGGCGGGCGTCTGTGGCGGTGGTGTGGGGGGAGGGGGCGCGCCATAGTTGTGGTCTTGTAGTACATACTGAACAGACAAGGAACACAAATTATTAATTCATTCATACATTTATCTATCTATTCATTAGATGCAGAATGCAGAAATGGAGGTGAAATATGATAATTAAACTTGCATTATTAAATACGAGCGCTTTTTAAATCTCGTATAATTAAGACTTACGGTAACAAAATCCACTCTATTTTAGTATTCAACTGTTTTTCTCATTGTTCTCAACATTTATGTTCTCACTACTGTATTCAACATTTCTCATTGCAATTCTCAAATTATTTTTCTCATAACTTTTACACAATCAGACCATACTACTTTTTATTCAGAATTTGATCCTGCTAAATTTAATCTTTTGTTTCAAAATCCAAGTTTATGATTTCATATCCAGATATATTATAACCCTTAATTGTTGGAAAATTGTGATTTTTAGCATATTTTCTCGATTATCTCAATAACAGTACAAGTGGAAAACTTCTTATTGTCGTCCAAAGAACATTGAGTTGACCCACGTCATAGGAACATATATATATAGGAACATGACCCTCACACACTCTTACTATAGTCTGGTCGAGCAAAGAAGAAATTGTGGTAAGATGGGAAAATAACTCCAGCTCGATCAATATTGGTTCAAAAATTATAAATTTGGTCTCAAATTGTAGAAAATATTCTAATCCAAATTTATAGTTTTCAAACCATTATTGACCGAGTTGCATTCATTTTCTCATCTTGCCAGAATGCCTTCTTTGCTTGGACAGACTATACATGTATTTCAGTGTCGATACATCTATGTCATGTGTTGATAATAGAGAAGAGTTTATTAATCGAGTAGAGAAGACAATTGGAATAAAAGTCGCTGTTTCATGAAAAAAAACTAAAAAATAATCACTCTCACCTGATAATTGAGAGGCAGGTGCTTATGGTATTTGGGCCTCTTTTCAACAACTCCCTCCAGCACATCATCGTCAAGATGTGAGTCCTTGATTGGACTGGCACTGTAACAAAACGATAATAGAATCTATTATCAACTGATTCTTACAATCAATAGCAATAGTATATTGTCCTCAAACAATAATCCTAAACAAGCATATCTAGTTTCTGAAAACTGGTCGCATCAAACATAATCCAGCCGTTTGAAACTAGTAAGGACATCAAATTTCACTAACATATACGTGAAACATTCATTTTTTTATTCATTTATTTTCTACAAAGGCGGAGTTAGGACTCAACGGTACACTCTTACGCTTGACCTTACAACCTCAACATTATATACTCATGGGGTATCCTTCGTGCATAATGGTCTGACGTTCGGCCGTGCTCGAACAGCTGTAGCCAATCACAGCTCTTGTTGTTTGAGCTCAAGGTAAATACCTTTGAAGAACCTTACATTTAAACGTAATCCTACAATCTATATAATTATCATTATTGATAAACTTTCGTAGCTCCATGGCTTGTTTGTCAATGACTCAACAACCCCTGAAGGACCTAGGCCTACCAGCTGGTTGCCAATTTAATATTTACTCCACTATACAGCAGACGTGAATAATCATTAACTAGGATAGAGGCATAGTCCAAACAAAGAAGACCCTCTGTCAAGATGAGAAAATGGCTTCAGCTCGATCAATATTGGTTCAAAAATTATTGATTTGTTCTCAATCGTAGGAAACACTCTGATCTATAATTTGAGACCAAATCAATATTTTTTGAACCAATATTGGCCGAGCTGGAGTCATTTTCTCATCGTGCCCGATGAATTTTCTTTGCTTGGACAGACTATAACGTGTGGTTAGCACATTGATCCTCTCAAGCGTAGCTCCATTGTAAATAATTCCTTAGTCTAAATTATCCATTTTTTAGCCATAAGTTTCCATCTTATTTTGTTCATTATCTCAATAACCATTAAAATTACGAACTTCTAACTGGTTTTATTCAATTTCTCAGCTAATTTTTCATAAGAATTGACCATTATAAAATAGTATCCTCTTAAGGCTTCTACAAAATTAATATAAAATTGAAAATTGAGAGGAAAATGGCGTCTGTGTGTTATTGAGGACTTAAAAACATATTTAGATGTGATTCTCACCAGGGACAATGCCCAAAAATATTGGTAGAGTTTTAAAACACTATATGGGTGGAAAAATTGATAACTTAATTAATAAAATTAATAACTTAATAAATAAAATTAAAAGTAACTAATGTTTTATTCTAAATCTTGACTACTTACAGTACACGTCCGACCACCGGCTGTTGCGGCTGCAGTTGCTGCTGCTGTGGCTGCTGAACATGATGCGGTTGCTGTTGCTGGTGATGCACCATGGTGGCCTGCTGCTGATGGTAGGCTACCGCCGTCGGCTGTATAGGTCGTGCCAGCGCAGCTAAAAAAAAGTTTTACTCATATCAATAAATATTTTTCATTTTAGTGAATTCATACCGAATTGACAATTGCCGTACTAGAGAAAAAACAATACAGAGATAATTTCATAGCTTAAAATTTTTTATGATGTGGTTAATGATGCATCTACACTACATTATAACAAATTTTTGCCACTCAAGACAAATTAATACACTTAAAGGAGAATGATAAATAATGCAATCAAATTATAATCATGACAATAAAACCTTGCAGAGTTTAAGTACGGTATAATATATACTATGAATCATCAAAATTCACACTTAGGACTATTTTAAAATTGATAGATAGAAATAAAAATCAAATACCCTTTTTAAAAACTTGAAAGATATTATTTAATCAGACATGTTTTGATGCTTTAGCACATTTTCATTGTGATTACATAATGAACAAAATCACATTGGATTTAGTTCAGAATTTAATGACATTGAAAATGAGCTGAAGCATTGAGACATGTCTGTGATGAAATAATATTTTTGTTTTTATATAAATATTCAAGTTTTTAAAAAGGGAATTTATTTTTATCTATCAATTATGTATCATCTACATAAAAAATGTGATATTTTCAAACTTTTCTAATTACTTATTTGGGTTTTTGGCTTTTGAATAGATCATTTCAATTCTAAATGGACATGAACAATACTTCAGAGTATAGACAACTTCTTACAATGTTTACAGGAATGTATGGATAAAACGACAAATAGCATTATATCACATAATATCACTGTATGTTATTTTTCATAATCAATTTTTCTATTTTACCCTCTCTAATTTTTGTAAAGGAAACATCCAAGTTGAACATAAAAAACTCAAATTTTGAATTGTTTAAAAATGAGTGCGTGTGACTGTTATTTTAAATCATCCATACCTCCCTGGCCAAACCCTTTACTATAGTCTGTCCAAGCAAAGAAGAGCCTCTGGCAAAATGGGAAAATGACTCCAGCTCGGTGAATATTGGTTCAAAAATAATTGATTTGGTCTCAAATTGTAGATTAGAATTTTTCCTACAATTGAGACCAAATCACTTATTTTTGAACCAATATTGACCGAGCTGGAGTCATTTTCTAATCTTGCCAGAGGCTCTTCTTTGCTTCGACAGACTATACATAGTTACTTCTCCTGAACACATGACATATCTTTATTACGTCATATACAGTACATGAATTAATAGAAAAAATCAAATACCATTTTAAACTTTAAAAATATTATTTTAACACAAACATGTTTTGGAGCTCTAGCCCATTCTCAATGTGATTAAATACTGAGCATGAAATTCACGCATGTTTACCCTTACCTATATTCCTGACGGGCAAGGAGTGCCCCGTGACATGATGATGGTGGTGATGGTGCGGCTGACGGTTGATGGTCATCGGCATCCGGTGCTTGGCCACTTGCAGTCCACCGGTGCCACTAGTGGCCGCCACCACCGTTCCGCCACCACGCGCCACAGCTTGACTTGTGGCGCCACTGCTAACACCACTCGATTTCGCCGTTAGGGTTGGTGTGTAACTGTAACACGAAATACAAAGAAAATGAAAAAAATATCCTACTTGAATTGTTTGAATTTGATAATGATAATATTTTGGAATAAGTGTATAGTCTCGTCAAGGAAATAATACATTCTGGCAAGATGGGAGAATGACTCCAGCTCGGTCAATAATCGTTCAATTTATACAATTGGTCTTAAATTGTAGAGAGCACTAATAATTTTTGAACTAATATTGACCAAGCCAGTGATTTTCTCAACTTTCCAAAATGTCTTCTTTGCTTGGACAGACTATTATTCATTCATTTCATTAGAATAACACAATAAATTATATTATATGCTTGAGCCATATACTTTCCTAGTTTCAAGTGGGGTTTTCCTGTACACGACACGGTATGACAGTCGATCGCAGTCGGACAGCTACAGCCAAAAACAACTCTTGTTTTTTAGGTTCAAGGACAAAACAAAAGCTGTTTTTTACTGGCTGTAGCTATCCGACTACGGCCGACCGTGAATAGAAAAACACACCTTCAACAGCCAACAATAGTGTAGCTAAAGCAAAAATTTTACACTAAAAACAGTTTTCTAGTTAAAACTGTCACTTAGGGTACATTTCCATTACTAGAAAATACACACGGGCACATGTTCCTAAGACGAAACGGAAACACGGAGTTGTATTGAGCAATGCATACTGGTCAGCTGATTTTTTATTAGCGTACCAAAATACTCTAAATACTCCATAAAACTATGTGTTTATATTGAATCTTGTTCCCGGCATGTGACTGCGTCTTGTTGTAATGGATTCCTATCCTAAGTATGTTTGTGATTCAAGGGAATAAAAAAATCTGTGAATGTTCAGTTAACGCTCGATTTGCTACTGTTGGCTCACATAGAACAGTTGTTTCAAATAAAGATATTGTAAAATCATAGTGTGGACGGACATTGACTGTGCCACTTTCGAATGGTCAGCTCGGCCAAGTCCGCCATACTTTCGCCAAGTCTCATAAAATTTACATTGAAAGGTCACGTGAATCTTCTGTTATAATTATTTAAAAATTAAAAATTCTCTAAACTGAAATTCTCCCATGCCGCTTTGCCATTACTATTTTCCAAAAGTACTATTTGAAAAAGTTTGGCAAAAGTGCACATATTCCTAATCTTACGGTTAAATCTCAATAGAATTTGAAAGTTTGGCAAATCTATGGTGGGTGGGGGGAAATATTAATTTTATCTCAACTTACTGTTATGAAGCGTTTTACACCAATGGTCATACTGTGAGTATACAGTCTATGTAGCTTCAAACAAAACTCTTCGTCTAAAGCCGCGTATCGACAGTCCGAGGCATGTGCCGTGAATGCCTCAAGGTACAGTCTGTTCACGCAAAGAAGAGTCTTGCTACTACTACTAATCTATTATCTATTCCAGTCAATATTATCTGCTCGGTCAATATTGGTTCAAACATTATTGATCTAATCTCAATTATAGGAAACATTTCGATCTTCAATTCAAGACCAAATCAATAATTTTTGAACCAATATTGACCGAGCTGGAGACTGGAGTGAAGCCGCGTATCGACAGTCCGAGGCATGTGTGGCACATTCCTCGGACTGTCGATACCGGGTTTGCTAGCAGCCAGGCAAACGCGGCACACAATTCGCAGCGAGTAGTGCCTGTTGCCTCGCAACGCACAACGAACAATTCTACAAATTAACCTCAAAATTATACCCCATTCCTACGCATTTTTGTGATTGAGAATTCTATTTGGGTGCAGAAGGTTCTAATAGGCAATAATAAGCATTGCCTTAAATTTTTATCTACTAATTAAGCACAAACTAACCTCCAAAGTCCAAATTATCAATTTGTCAGAGCTTAGTTGCTTTGTCTCCCGCTTGATGGCGCTAGTCAATTTTTTTTAGTCATTTATTTGCCATACAATAAATACATATTCAAAACAAATAAAAAGAAATACATAATTTCATAATCAAAATGTATAAAATAATACCAAAAACATAATTATATACTTTTCATGTGTATCAATTTGTTTGCGTGCTCGCATTTTTGGTTACAAAAAATGCAGATTTTTTATTATAATTATTTTTTATTATAATTATTTTATTATAATTATTTTTATTATAATTATATACTATATACTATACTATAATTATTTTTGATACTTGCAGATTATATTCACACATATGCCTCAGCCATGAGTTCATACTTTTTTTGCGTCAACAGACTGTACCGCGAGGCATTCGTGGCACATGCCTCGGACTGTCGATACGCGGCTTAATAAATAAATCAAAACTAGTACTAACCCTACACTGGCAGTGCCCAGCTGCACAATGAGACTCATGCTGTCGGCATCCTGCTGTTTGGCGGCTGTGGCGGTGGCCGTGGCCGGAATGGACAGTGTGGGATGGTGGTGATGGTTCGTGGGAATGATGGTGGCCGAGGTGGCCACCATACGATGGTGCGACGGATGCAGCAGGTGGCGGATGGCTGTTGCCGTCTGAAACAAACACAAAAATAATTTATTCGTTGTTAATTCAGTAATTACAATATACACAGTTGTGATGGATTTAAGAAAATAATAATGTTTATCATCATTTCAAAATTGTTTTAGGTTATGTTGTCCATACTTAAAAATCTTTAGAAGGAGGCTGAATACTATCCAGACTAAGGAACTATAAAGACTTAATAAGAGAAATGTATTTATAAAACCCTAATCCAGACCATCTAGCCATCAGCAGTACGACCACAGCACAAGAGTTGTTGGTTACAATCTCTTTGAGCAGATATCGCCGTCATTTTTAATCAGAAATTAATGTTCTATATTGTTTGTTTGTTTATGAGGGTGAAGCCCACATAAGCTCATAGGCTTGTGCGTGGGTAATGAAATGGATGATAGATGACGACCACTTTTTAGGTAGTCGGGACCGACGGCTTATCGTCTCCTCCGAAAGACGGGGAGGTCGTATCTATGTGATTGTGCGAGAGTCATTGGAAAGAGATTTCAATTCACCAGGCGCTGAACTTTTCACTTTTTCGATAATTATTCCAATAATAAGTTGAATACTTTATCGTTAAAATAATATTTTAGTGAAAAAAGGGAAGAGTAGAATTGAATATTTTCAATGAGACATAGAACATTAATTTCTGTTCATACATAACGGGGCTATTTGCTCCAAAATACCGGTAAAAATTTACATTGTTCTTAAATTATAGGATATAATGGTCTTCGGCAAATGTCCGACTATTACCGCCCACTTTTAAGGGCTTTTGTGACAACTCCGGTGCTGGATCTGGATATGATATAGTATGGTCGATCAAAGTAGACATTCTGACAAAATGATTGCAGCTCTGTCAATATTGGTTCAAAAGCTTAGTCTCAAATTGTAGAGCTGATTTTTTTCTACAATTTGAAATCGAATTGATAATTTTTGAACCAATATTGACCCAACTGGAGTCAATTTCCCATCTTACCAGAATGTCTTCTTTGCTTGAACAGACTATACTACTGCCTACTCTCAAGGGCTTTTGGGGCAACTTCAATTCTGGACATGATTACATGAATTTCAGATATTTTTGTTGGGTACATAAAAGAATCAATAATCATCAATATTATTAACATTCTCATATAAATTTCATTTTCTCAATTTCTAATTGATACATAAAATGAAAAAATCGAATACCTTTTTTCAAAACTTCAAAAGTATTATTATTCACAGACATGTTCTTAGAATAAACCCATTTTAAACGTGACTAGAATAACACTAGTCACATTGAAAATGGGCTTCGTCTCGAATAATACTTTCAAAGTTTTAAAAAAGGGTATTTAATTTATTCATTTTATTTATCAATTATTTTAAATATAGCCCTAAGTTTAAAGTTAAATCTTCATTTCTATTATATATTTTTTCAACTTTTCTTCTTTTATAATTTTATATATTTATTTTTTTTTACCGTTCTCACCTGATCGGCGCCGGCAGCGGCGGCGTTATGTGGGGAGGCCTGGCCCCCCCCGCCGGCCGCCACCTTAATCACCGACGGCACCGACGTCGCGACGGTCGACAGCTGCACGGTGACTACTGCCCACTACCCCTCCTCTCCACTCCTCCTCACCCCCTCTGACGGCCAACGATCAACTACTATCGCACCGCTACACTGCTGCAACGGCTGCGATGATTCAATAATATTCTGCAACACAAAAAAATACAAATTTTAAAAATTGAAAAATTATTCAGTATACAAATAGATAGATAAATGTCTTCATTTTTCCATCAAGTATGGCTTACTACATAAGTGGTGTGGGCAAATTTGAGGCCCAGTCCTCCACTTAACTCACAGTATCACAAATCATACTAAAAAAAATCTTCACTAATGAAGGCACAAGGATATTCCCTGAAATTTCCCTCTTAATAAAAACATAATACAGTCCTTAATTTTTTATTTTGACTTGAACGGTTGAAGATAATTATAATAAATTACGTTATTAACTTTCACTTTAGTACTCACGATTCCATTGCTTGTCGGACATGTTTCGAGCACCGAGCTATATCTTCAGCGTACATGGAGTACCTAGATACTAGATCTCAACACTACTACATCCCAAGAAGGATCTAGCTACTCCTTGTATGCTGAAGATGTGGATCAGTGCCCCGAAACACGCCCGACAAGCACCGAAATCCTGAGTACTGTTGTACTGAGTACTGGTGAAGTACATTGCATAAACTTCCGTCTCAACAAAATCATTAAAAAATTTATAGCGGAAGATGCCTGCTTAGAACTTTTTCTTGTCCATTAGTAATGGATGAACACAAGGATCATTGATGAGATAAAAACGTCCATGCCTAGTTGGACTCGAGGACATTTGATGAGATTAAAAACGTCCATGCCTATTTGGACTCGAACCCAAGACCAAGCATTGCAAGCGAACAGAATGCCAAGTCATAAAGTACATTCTGAAAATTAATGAAATTCAACGAGCTATCTTTTTGAACCAGTTCTTCTACGTGTATTATTAAAAATTATAATATTACTTTGCTATTAATAATCCCTAACGAAGGATGAATCTTATCTAAAAAGATATATTTTCAACTTGAAACCCCAATCTGTTTCAAAGCACATACCTAATAAACAAATAATAATAATTGCAATAAATCATACTTTATAAATCACGTTCTGTTCCTAATAGCGCGCAAATATTACTAATCAACAAATATAATACTTCCAAAACAATTTCAATTAGAAAAACTAACAGATTACTTTTCGTTTACCTTTGTTAGAATATGTTTATTCAGAAAATCAGACGCTCTAACAAGCAGCGCAATGATATTGAAAAGACGCTTTCAATGGCGATGATGATAATTATTATGCACAAAAAATGAATACATCAACTATAGTCTGTCCAAGCAAAGAAGACATTCTGGCAAGATGTGCAAATGTCTCAAACTCTGTCAATATTGGTTTAAAAATTATAAAATTGGTCTCAAATTGTAGATCAGAGTGTTTTCTACAATTTGAGACCAAATTCATGATTTTTGAACCAATATTGAGCGAGCTGGAGTCATTTTCCCATCTTGCCAGAGAGTCTTCTTTGCTTGAACAGGCTATAACTAATCAATCAGTATTCATACTCCATTGTTAAACATCAGTCGCCCGCATTCAATTTCATTTTCAACATTGAATAATAACCAGCAGCATTTCAATCAATTCCACTTGCACTCGGTACCTGCTTCATTATAGTCCAAAAAAGACATTCTGGCAAGATGGGAAAACGCCTCCAGCTCAGTCAATATTGGTTCAAAAATTTAAAATTTGGTCTCAAATTGTAGGAAACAATTTGATCTACTATCAAGACCATATTTATAATTTTTGAACCAATATTGATCGAGCTGGAGGCATTTCCCCATCTTGCCAGATTGTCTTATTTGCTTGGACAGACTATACAAAAAGGTTTTTGAACTTGATTAACAATGCTATAACAAAAGCCCGTATTATTCATCCGATAACTTAGCTATTATCAAGTTAGCTTGTTTACAACAATAACCTGGCGAGAACAGAAATGCTTCATTATTATTATATTTTAGGAACACAGTAGGTGTTCCATAGAATTCATTCATATTTTACATAATCAAATTCATTCATTTTTCACGCATTACATTCAAACTTTCATTTTTTACTGTAATTAGTAAATTATTTGGCCATCAGATTTTCATGAGGGGTAAATAAATGTATTCAACCAAAAATCTAAAAATTGGAAGTTTGGGTTGAAATTCCAAGTGTAATTTGAAATTTTATTTTTTTAATATATATTTTAAGGTACTATTCTGAGCTATACATCAACCTTCAAAATCTTAAATATTAATCATAGCTTTAAATTTTTTAGTCTGAAAATTCGTGAATATAGTGATAGTGGTCTGGATCAAGTAACGAAAACTTATATTTTAAATATTTATCGAAATTTGGAAAAATCGTTCTCCAATACTTCATTGTCAGTATTTTCTCCAATAAATTAATTATTTTTCAATTGATCTCTTTGGTTAGATTGCTATGGTATGATAAAAATGCTGAAACATTCATTTTTCTCAATATTCGGGATGGAAATTGCGATTTTAAAATAACTTTTTTTAATATTCCTATCAAGCCTGTACAAGAATACTAGAATACGATTTGGACATGTGTCTGTCTTTTCACCTAGGGTCTTTACAATATCACCAATAAATAAATTATTGATAAATAGATAATATTCAATTTTATCGCCAGAAGTGCATTAGAAGACCATCTGTTCAAAATATTAGCCACGTTTCAAACAAAATTTTCTAACGGTATCCCATGCAACTATCGATGCAACAAGGATGCAACTCTCTTAGAAAGGTATGCTCGATGCACTCGCTAAAACCAGGTCGAGAAAAAATAAGAGTGAAAGAAAAAGCAAACCAAGAAGAATAAGCCACAATCACGGTAGCGGAACAGGAAGGGAAAGAGAGAGGGAAAGAGAAAGGAAGAGAGAGAGAGAGAGAGAGAGTGAGGATTGGATAGATTACCGTTGTAGCACGTCGTTTCAACGACAATCAAGAGGATGAAAGAGTACAACTATAGTATGTCCACGCAAAGAAGACATTCTGGCAAGATGGGAAAATGACTCCAGCTCGATCAATACCACTTCAAAAATTATAAATCTGGTCTCAAATTGTAGAAAACATTCTGCTCTACAATTCAAGACCAAATTTATAATTTTCAAACCAATATTGACCGAGCTGGAGTTATTTCCCTATCTTGCCAGAATGTCTTCTTTGCTTGGACAAACTATAGTAGTCCCCTCCAAAAAAGCACACACACTCCTAATAGTCAAGCACATATTTGGGGCTCCCTGTGGGTGGAAAACAGTCTTAAATGACATTAATATCGTTACTAATGCGTTATGTTTGAGCGTATTTTCTCATCACATCGCCCAGACAATTCAATTACACCAAAACACACGATACTACAATCTGTCCAAGCAAAGAAGACCCTCTGGCAAGATGGGAAAATGATTCAAGCTCGGTCAATACCGGTTCAAAAATCATCAATTTGATATCAAATTGTGGGAAACTATTTGATATCTAATATTGAGACCACATTTCTGATTCTTGAACGAATATTGATCAAGCTGGTGTAATTTTTCCAACTTGCCAGAGGGTCTTCTTTGTTTGGACAGACTACTAGAGTTACAGAGTATATTCTGTGTGGTATACGAGACTACAGCTAAATAAGCGGATGAAGAATATCTGTAACTAATGTTCAACTCTCTCAGGAAAGTTCAAAGTTGTCTAAAAGAGCGGAACGTTTTATCTAAGCGTTTTCTCGACCCGATAAGCTTTTGCAGACCGCTTGTCGACAATCTTGATGGTTGAGCATTAATAAAAGTCTACCATCAAACGTCAGTACAAAAAAGGAGACAAGATGGGAAAATGACTGCAGGTCGGTCAATATCGATTCAAAGATTATAAATTACGTCCCAAATTGTAGAAAACATTCTGCTCTACAATTTGAGACCAAACTAATCATTTTGAACTGATCTTGACCGAGCTGGAGTCATTTTCCCACCTTGCAAGAATGTCTTCTTTGCTTGGACAGACTATATTGATTCTCACCTCTGTCAGCTCTGTTTCACTTGCTGGAGTATAGTCTGTCAAAGCAAAGAAGACCCTCTGGCAAGATGAGAAAATGACTCCAGCTCGGTCAATATTGGTTCAAAAATTATTAATTTGGTCTCAAATTGTAGATCAGAATGTTTCCTACAATTTAGATTAAATCAATAATTCTTCAACCAATATTAACCGAGCTGGAGTCATTTCCTAATCTTGCTAGAATGTCTTCTTTGCTTGGACAGACTATAGTTGTGAAGGTGATATTGAATTAGTTATCCTTATTAAAATAAAATGAAAAGATATTGTAAAAACACGTTTGGTTGCCATGACAGAATTAAAACGTGTTGAATTTTCGTGCTCTTAATTTTAAGTCAAAATTTAATATTTTCGACAATGGAAAGTTATTTTGTGAAGTGTTTCGGTTTTATTAGATTTAATGCTTTGAATTCAAACAAACTGTTTTTAAACGACCGTTTAAAAGAACTATAACCTACGTAATTAAAGAGCACAATATTGCCTATATCACAGAAAATTTTATTGAGTACAAACAATTGTTCCAATTGAGTACTACACAGTGTCTTTAATTATAACCTACGTGGTTTTCCATGTTTCCTTTTAGTGAAAATTAGTTTATATGGCAAAGTGGATCAACCCTTGGGTCTCCACTATTGGAAGCCATACGGTAATTAAAAAAGAAATTGTAAAACCATAGCCTCAATGGGTACCATCTACACCAACAAAATTTGTTACAAAGTCGTCCAACACAGAATTGAATCTAAAAATCGACGCGCCATTCCAAATTATTCCAGCTCCACCCATCACATAACAGACAATGGCAATCGGCTATGCCTGGTCGAGCATTTGCCCAATATCAATGTCCTATTGTGACTACCTTTAGTGTTGTACAAGTATATTCTGTCGAGCAAAGAAGACATTCTTACCAGATTGAAAAATAATTCTAGCTCGGTTTATATCAATTCAAAAATTTAAAATTTGGTCTTAAATTATAGAGCAGAATGTTTTCTACAATTTGAGACTAAATTCATAATTTCTGAACCAGTATTGACCGAGTCATTTAACAATTTGGTAAGAATGTCTTCTTTGCTCGACCACACTATAAATCCCACAGTGTGATCAAACAAAGTGGTTTCAAACGGGAGAAACACGGATATTTGTGTACAGAATGTAAAAGATGAAAAGTAGGAAATAAAAGAGAGGAATGGAGAATAGTTGGAAAGAGAAGAGAAGAGGAAAATAGAATAGAAGGGAAGAGAAGAGGACATGAGAGAGAAGAAAGAGAGAATAGGAGACAAGAGAAGTGGAGAGGAGAGCGACAAAGGGAGACAAGAGAGAGGAAAAGGAGAGAAGAGGAGGCAAGAGAAGAGAGAAGAGAAAGAGACAAAAGAAGACAAGAGATGAGGATAATAGAGAAGAGAGACAAAAGAATAAGATAAAAGAGAGGAGAAAGAGAGAAAAGGAGACGACAGAAAGGATAGCAGGGAGAAAGAGAGAGATGAGAGAGAGAGACAAAAGAAGACGAGATAAGGACAAGAGAGAAGAGAAAGAGAGAAAAGGAGACGAGAGAAGAGGATTAGATTAGATTAGATTACTTCATTCAAATAGATAACAAAATTCGGCTTAGATTATACATTGTAATATAAATGAGTAAAACAAAATTATCCTATAAATTTCATAGGAGAGGATAGGAGAGAGAGAGAGAGAGAGAGAAACAAAGGGAGACAAGATGTGGACAAAAAAGAGAAAGAGGGAAGAGGAGAAGAGAGAAGAGGACAGGGGAGAGAAGAGAAGGGACTAAATGAGATAAGATGAGAGGACAGGAGAGAGGAGAAACAAAAAAAGAGAAAGGAGACAAGAGAGAAGGGGAGAGAGACTAAATGAGATAATATGAGAGGACAGGAGAGAGGAGAAAGAAAAAAAGGAGAAAGGAGACAAGAGGAGAGAGAAAGAGACAAAAGGAGACGAAAGATGAGGACAAGAGAGAGGAGAAATAGAGAAAAGGAAACGAGAGAAGAGGTTATGAGAGAGAGAGTGAGAAGAGGAAGACAGGACAGGAGATCAAGGATCGCTAACTAGGACAGACAAAAGCAGACGACTGCACATGCGCGTGGTAAAGTTTGTTTGGCTCTCATTTTCATAGTTTCTTTCTCAATAACCTTTCTCATTCTGATTTTAATCCCCTCTTACTCGTTCACCACTCTCAGTTCATCGGTACCTTTATAATTCAAATGCTTCTCTTCCTCTGCTCTCAAATAAATCTGGCTTGTTTTATGTTCTGTCTTCTTGGCAACACGAGATATAGTCTGTCCAAGCAAAGGAGACCCTCTAGCAAGATGAGAAAATGACTCCAGCTCGGTCAATATTGGCTCAAAACTTATTAATTTGCCTCAAAGTGTAGATAATAATGTTTCCTACAATTGAGACCAAATCAATCATTTTTGAACCATTATTGACCGAGCTGGAGTCATTTTCTCATCTTGCCTGAGAGTCTTCTTTGCTAGGACAGACAACAGTATAAAAGTTCAGCATCCATTATCAAGTCAATGATACCAGACAATTTATCTTTAGTAGTAGTGTAATGTATTTCCCAAGAAGCTGTATTTATTGGAGAAGAGCTTCTGGTCTCATGTCGATACTTACTTTCATCAGTAACTGTAGTCTTTCCAAGCAGAGAAGACATTCTGGCAAGATGGGAAATCAACTTCAGCTCGGTCAATATTGGTTCAAATTTTCCCATCTTGCCAGAATGACTTCTTTGCTCTACCAGACTACAGAAGTAGATAGTCTGACTTAGAAGCTGTGTTTATTAGAGCAGAGCTACTCTCATTTGGATACTTTCATCAGTATAGTCTGTCCAAGCAAAGAAGACCCTCTGGCAAGATGAGAAAATGACTCCAGCGCAGTCAATATTGTTTCAAAAATTATTGATCTAGTCTCAATTGTAGAAAACATTCTGATCTACAATTTGAGACCAAATCAATAATAATTAATAGAGCTGGAGTCATTTTATCATCTTGCCAGCGAGTTTTCTTAAGGTTGAGTGGTAGAAAGGACTGGCTAGTCCTAACTCCGCCTAATAAAGGATATTTTCATTTTATTTATTCTTTGCTTGGACAGACTATAACTAGTTACTTAACAGACTATAACTAGTTATCATACAAGACTTTCCGAATCATTTTCGTAAGTTTCCATAGTCTATACTTAGTTTTAAAGCGAGCGATGTGATTGTATTATTTTTAATTTAGACAATATATGATTTGAGCCGATGTATTTTGTAATACACATAAATAAATTGAATGAATCTGAATTTCTCTCTCTTCTTGATGTAATTAATATAATTTTCAATTGCATAATATAGTATTTGAGCCGATATATTTCAAAATCTTCATAAAGTGAATGAATAAATCTGAGTCATTCTCTCTCTCTCTCTCCCTCACACACTCTGATGACTCTGTGACCGACAATCACAAGCCATGGTGGCTTCAATAAGGAGATCACAGAGTTCGAGAGATTCAAGAGAGAGAGAGAGAGAGAGAGCGAGTAAGACAGAAAAGGTCGGTCAAATGCGCCGCCAATCTCAGAGATGCGCGCGCATACTCTCCTATGCAGTCCAATTCCTTGTTTCATAGCTGCACTGCATCTCGCTTCTCTGTTTCTACCGACTGCTAAGCTAAGGTCAAACCAGGAATGTGTCTGTCTCTTCTTCTTCTTCAACGAACGCTCTTCTATCTTAATGCAATCGATTGTTTTGTATCTTTGCTACTTTTTTGTATCTTTGTTTTTCCTCTTAAAAATTGAGTTTTTCTTCTAAAAAATAGATTTTTCTTCCAAAAAATTTAATGTCGTTCTTTAAGCAAATTGTTTTTCTTTTCTCTAAAAACATCAAGTTCTTTCTTCTAAAAATTTGAGGTTTTTCCTCTAAAAAATAAGTTTTTTCTTCTAGAAAAATAGTTATTATAAAAAAAGAGTTTTTTCTTCCAAAAAAATTAATGTTGTTCTGTAAGCAAATTGTTCTTCTTTTCTCTAAAAACATCAAGTTCTTTCTTCTAAAAAATTTAGTTTTTTTTGTAGAAAAATAGTTTTTCTTCTGAGAAAATGAGTTTTTTTTTCTTATAAAAAATTAGTTCTTTTCTTATAAAAAATGAGTTTTTTTATATAAAAATTAGTTTTTTATTCTAAAAAATATTTTTTTAAATAAAAGTTTTCCTTACAAAAAATGAATTTTTTTATTCTAAAAATATACCTAATATATTTTTTCTGCAAGTGAAACCCACTTCGACTCTAGTCTTTTGCGTGGGTAATGAGAGGGCCGATGATAAGAGATGACAAATCTATTTAGGGACTACTTTGAGAAAAAATTGAGCCGTCAACTGGGATCGAACCCAGAAGCCTTCAATCATTTATAGTCTGACCAAGCAAAGAAGAGCCTCTTGCATGATGGGAAAATGACTTTAGCTTGGTCAATATTGATTTTAAAATTACCAATTTGATCTCAAATTGTAGGGAACGATTTGATCTACTATTAAGACCACATTTATTATTCTTCAACAAAATATTGACCAAGCTGGAGTCATTTTTCCATCTTGCCAGAGGCTCTTCTTTGCTTGGTCGGACTATATCAGACCTTATTATTAATGAAGAGACAAGATATTGTCAAACCACAGATAAATGAGAATTGATAGATCGGTTCCGGTTGTTACACCATTATCAATCTCTGGTAAACTCCAGAGTTGTCAAGAACTCTCCAAGTTTACAGGAGAAACCCATTATTTGACAGCAATTTAGGTTGATCATGAAAAAACCATGGATGTGTTGTCAATTTTCACAACATAGTTCACACAAATTCATCAACAGAATCAACATCTCATCACCAATTTCAACTCTGCTAAACCCTCACTTTACAATCTGTATCATTCATATTACCTCAACGTATCATATCATTCACTCCGTATCCTCCCACACAGCAACGCGTATCACATTGAGCTTCCTTCCCATAAGCGGGCGCGTATCAATACTGCAGTTTTCTGCCGGGGGGAGAGAGACCACCACACGATTGGCGGACGCAAAAGAGCAGAGGCGCACAGTGTGTGTGCTTGCGCGTACGTGAGAACGCTAGCTCGTGTTTACAACCGAACACAACACCCAATACCTGTACCTAAATATTTCCATCACCTATACAATCTCTAAAGCTAGCTGCTAGTGATCACAGAGAGCCTCTCTCTCTGTAAACACAGTACAGCGTATCGCAGCATTACAAAGACCGACGATCAAAAATACGCTATGGAACGTTGCTAATCGCCCTCAATCAACGTCGTGTTAGTGTTTTGGTGTGTGTGCGTGCGTGTGTGGGACTGTGAAATCGGATACTTTTTTCCAATAAAAATTCAACCCCTCTACATTCGACAACCTCATCTTGAAATCGTTTGACTTTTTGCTACTTCTAAAATAAAAGTTAAACACAACCTCTTTTTCTCCCCTATCCTTGAATTACCGGTAACTCTAAAACTCACTGCTTAGGGACCAATAACCAATATATCTTATATTAAATGAAAAGATAAGATATTGTCAAACCACAAATTTATAATAAGATATAAAAACGATATCTTATTATAATAAGATAATATTATCTTATGTTTTCATTCAATATGGATAACTACTACCACAATTTATCACCTTTACAACTACTCAACAAGATCAATATATTATATTTTCTATCACACAAAATATATACTTGAAAAGGTGTGAAAATATAAAGTATTGTTATTTTTCCTATCAATGCAAACCCTAGATTGTGTGCGCGAGCTGAGAAGACACGCTATAACAATGCACTTTGCAGCGGCGTGTCTTCTCGGCTTGCGTGAACTGTAACCACAAATGAAAAAATAAAATGCTCCTCCTTTGAAATAAACGTTCAACCCCAGCCTTTCTGTTTTCCCTATCCTTAACCTTAAACTGCAGAATTTACAGCTAAACCTGGAATGAATAGATTTTTCACTTAGACTTAAAATTATAAATTTTGACTTGAAAATTATTAAAATTGTCCAGTTTTTCAAATTTAGGTTACTTTCTGATACATGTATGAAAATCAAATTGTTATTACTTTTCCAAAAATATTATCAAGATGATAAAAATATGAATTCTGAAATTTTCTCAGCAGAAGATTAAGACACGAAGAACCGAAGAACGAAGAGTAACCGAAGAACGAAGCCATATGACGCTTTTTAACTATTGATTAGTTTAACAACCCTTTACTGGTTGGAAAGAGCAGGTAAAACCATTAGAAGATTATTTTGTACATAAATACTAGTCTCTCAAATACTAAGAAATCTCCATTTGGTATATTATCACCTAGCCCAACTTATATCTATGAAAATAGATATAGATACATTAGGCTAGGCTAGCCTCCTAGCCTAGATTAGATTACAAATACACACAAAAATCTGTATTTTTCAAAACTTTTATAACAAAATGACAATTAATTGGCTCGACTAGAAATACATGGTAAAAATTTGTATTTTCATAACTTTTCAAAGCAATGTGACATCTTTAAAGCTGAACTATAAATACATTGAATAGAATCTGTATTATTTATGATTTCTAATAACAAAGTGACAATTCATATGTTTGTCTACAAATAACAGCAAAAAAATCATGATCACTTCATTTTTTTATTATTTCAACAACTTCATCATAAACATTAATGAACAACAAATTCGATTAAAATAATTGTAGGTGTAGCGAGTGATAAGAAACAAATCAAAAAGCCTGAGAAGAAGGTTGAGGTTAAGTGTAAAAGAGGGCCGTTGAGTACTAACTTCGCCTTTATATTGAGTCGAGAAATGAATAAGAAGAAGAGGGAAATAAGGAGGGAGAAATCGAACAAAGGAAAACGCAACTAAAAAAGGTTATGGAACGATCATCAGATGACTGAAGGATTATTTACTAGCTGAAGGGTCAAATTGACAAAAATACTTCCAACCAATAATTTGAGGACAATTATAGGGTGAAGTCCAAAGAGAGAGAACGAGTGAGAGAGAGAGAGAGAGAGAGAGAGAGAGAGAGAGGGATTGTAAAGAAGAACACTAAAAGAAGAATGAAGAAGTAAAGAAAAGGAGAGGAAGGAGATGCCAACAAAATGAACGTGGAAAAAAATAAACCGATCAATAAAGGTAGGGTTATAGTCTATCAAAGCAAAAAAGACACTCTGGCAAGATGGGAAAATTACTCCAGCTCGGTCAATATTAGTTCAACAATTATGAATTCGGTCTCAAATTGTAGATTAAAATATTCTGTTCCTACAATTTGAAACCAAATTGATAATTTTTGAACCAATATTAACCGAGCTGGATTAATTTCCTCATTTTGCCAGAATGTCTTCTTTGCTTGGACAGACTATACCACAAAGCATATTGACAAGCACCGCTTCGCATTTTCATAGTGGCTTCCCGCTAGTAGGTGCCAAAAATTAAGGCGATTGGAAAATGACTGTTGAAGATTCTCAGCTCTGTCAGGACAGTCTGGAGCTGTCTTTGAGAGCGAATTAGCAGGGGTCATTCTAACTGATAGTTAGCTACAGGACAGTGATAGTTCTGTTATTATCAGTACGGTGATAATATAGTTATATTAGGGCGGTGATTAGTTCTAACTAAAAACTTATCCCTTTTATTAGAAAAGGGATGAAAGTTTCAATTCTTGAATATGAATTGCAATTGAAAGCAATAGGAAAAAAGATTTAGAATTATTCTAAAAGTTTTTTTTGCTACATGAATGGGTTGAAATAACCTACACCTACTTGCTGTTTAATGAAATTTGTCATGTAAATCTGTTCTATGAAATTGTAAAAATACTTTAACAATGTTAAGAACATTCATAATTGAACATTAAAAACTATCATTTGTTTTTGTAAAAATTTCTGTATTCAACAAGTATTCTCCGAAAATATCAATTTATAGGTTATGTTGCATGTAAGGACTACCAGATATCATATCATTGCCTGTGTGGTCGCCTTTCTTCAAAATGTCTATCTATTTAAAGACAACTAGTTTTGGGTTTGAAGATACAGGACATCTTTATGTTTGAGATAATGCCAGTTATCTGATTTAAAAAATTTAGTTTTTAAATTGTTTTTGAGTTTGAATATACATCTTTATGTTTGAGATAATGCCAGTTATCTGGTTGAGATAATCACAAACTTGAGCTAACCAGAAAAAAATCAATAATCATTGTCATTGATCAACATTATCATTATTAAAAAATACAACGAAACCAATCTTCTACACTGAATACTGCAAAATTATTGATTAAATTTCATCAACATTTTCCACCATTGCTTTACAACAGGGACAAGGTTCAACGTCCCGGGAAACGAATATGAAGGCCACAGTGGGGGAACTAGTTGCGAGGGGGTAAATAAGGGGGCACCTTTGAATAAGCTTCCTTCCCCCCACGAAGGCAAACCTTCGGCTGCCTTTGGGAGCAGCAACATACCTACCAACCCCCCTCCAACTAAACAGTACCCCCAAACAAGGGTACAACACCCCCCCCCGGGTAACCATGGAAACCGAGTGTCAATGACGTCATAGGTCCAAATCGTTGTCAAGAGACGGCCGACTATCTATTAACACGGACTAAAAAATGTCATCAGATTGTCATCCATGAATTCCATTTGTATCATTCATTTCAATTATTCCCTTGATTTATGTTTATTTATTTATTCATAATTACAATTTAAAATATCGATAATAGATGTTACAAACTGAAAAAGATTAGCAAGGCTGAGGCTATACTATTTATCTTGGGGTGCATTCATAGAGAAGATGATCATTGAATCACTTTTTGAGTGAGTGTCAGAGTATGGAGACCGAAAGGTTTCACATTTCAATCAACTCTACATATTTATAAAAATAGAAAGCTACTAGTTTTTCTAGACTAGAGAATAGAAATTGTTATATAAAAAATAAACAAAAAGCAGCATTGGATTACAATTACCAATTTATTTATAAATCTTCTTCAATCCCTAGATATAGTTTCAACACCTCCTCATTAGTCACTCACTACAAATCGTCCAATTAAATTCAACCATCTCTCTGTGCATAAAGAAGCTTGTTATTTATATCATTTAACAACCTACTTCTGTTAATTTTTTACCCAGCTCTCAGCAACTGAGCTTCATTCCAAATTATTTCAACGTATGTTAACAATCTAGACTTAGTAAGCAACTAGGCTACTTGAGAGTTTTTTGTTTATAATTCTATTCTGGTCGTTAGTGTACTATGCCAAGCTGAGAAGACACGCCGTCACAATAGATTCAACATTGTAATGCGTGTCTTCTCAGCTATTCGTCTCACGCAAGCTGAGAAGACACCCCATCACAATACATTCAACACTGTAATGGGTGTCTTTTCAGCTTGCGCAAACCATATAAACAGAAAACCGTTGCCCACGTACAACCTCCTACTATCAACACCCTACGTATCGAATTGTATTTAGAAAATGAATGAATAATTGGAGAGAAGAATCGAATCTTGTCAATTTGTTTGGAAGATTCAACTTCAAGGACTTAGTTTAAGAACTGAAATTAATCAATATAAGTGTGCAAGGTACGATTTCCTTTCAAAAATATACAGGAGATGATACATGTAACAAATAAACCAATGTAATTCAAGATCTTAGACCGAATTAAGATGAGTGTCTATGGTACAATTTCATTTCAAGAAGATACAAAAGATACTACATGTATCACATGAAACAACTGAATTCAAAGGTATTGTATCATATTGTGTAGCCTATACTCTGTTCAAGCGAAGAAGACCCTCTGGCAACATGGGAGAATGACTCAAGCTCGGTAAATATTGGTTCAAAAATGATCAATTTGATCTCAAATTGTAGGGAACAATTTGATCTACTATTATTAGTTCCATAATAATTATAAATTTGGTCTTAATTTGAAGAGCAGAATGTTTTCTACAATTTGAGATCAAATATTGACAAAGCTGAGCCATTTTCCCATCTTGCCAGAGGGTCTTCTTTGCTTGGACAGACTATACCTTCTATAAGGATTTTGTAATTGAAAACAGGGTTAATTATAAAATTTGTAGTAGAGAATTCCAATATCAATAACTGAATTAAAATGGACTCAACCATCAACACTGAAACGATTGACAGATAAAATTCTAGAATAGACTATACAAGAATAAACCAACATTAATTATAGTTTCTGAACAGCTATCTGATGACTTAACATCGAACAATAACGAAAATTACATTAGTGTAGAGCTTACAGATGCTCCCAACAGTCTACACAAGACAACATTATTGAATGTACACAATGGTTAAAAGCATTGTATAGACAGTCCAAACATAGAAGACATTCTGGCAAGATGGGAAAATGACTTCAGCTCGGTCAATATTGGTTCACAAAAATACATCTCAAATTATAGGAAACATTCTATTCTACAATTTGAGAGCAAATTGATCATTTTTGAACCAATATTGATCGAGCTGGAGTCATTTTCCCATATTGCCAGAATGTCTTCTATGCTTGGACTGTCTATACCTCAGTACATCTTCTGCCTACTTGTTAATGCAAATAATAATAGACTGCTTCAATTTCGGAGTGAGAAGAATCAAGGCCAAGTAGCTCAGTAATCATCATCATCATCATCATCAAAGTATCATCATTACTATGTTCAGTGACACGAGTTTTACAATACAAGATGTCCTTGTAAGTATTTTTTTTGTAAACTGAATCATATCAGCTATCAAAATTTTGGAATTCGATATTATTTTAAATTACAGTACTGGAACGTTTTTCATATGTTTTTTATAAACCCACCACTCTTTACAATAATTATTTACAACCTACTATCAACTTACATTACATCATAGCCAATGTGAATTTGTAGTTAATTTTCATTTTATTTATTGATTTAAATAAATTTATTCACTTGAGTTTTTTTGAGGTGATACCAAAATTAATATGAAAATTTATTCACTTGAGTTTTTTTGAGGTGATACTAAAATAAATTTGAAAATTATGTTTTGGACAGCATCAAGTTATAAGATCAAACTCTAAGAATTAAAGGAATTTTGCCCGTTTTTCTTCCACAATTTTTTTCAACTGTCCTAATGAAGTAATCTAAAGATGATTTAATAAATTGAATATTTCATTGAAAATTCGTAACACTGATAATATACTGAGTGAATGTCATTCTTGTTGGAAGGAAATAGTTATAAAAGAGCAGCTTGCAGTGAACTTGTATTTGTAGAAAAACTTAAAGTATTATGAAAGAACAAGAATTTGAAGTATTCTGTGAAATAAATATTAATTTTCAACAGTAAATCAGTCTACCAACCCTCAACAACTCGAAATTTGTAAGTCTGTACAAGGGGAAATATGATTATAAAATCTTCACAAGATCAAGTTTGATTGAAAACAATTATTTAAAAAAAAATAACTCCTAATAGACCTAAACAATGTATTTAACCTTCTTCTATAGTCTGGTCGAGCAAAGAAGACATTCTGGCAAGATTTGAGAATGATTCCAGCTCGGTCAATATTGGTTAAAAAATTACAAGATTGGTCTCAAATTTTAGAAAACATTTTTTCTATAATATAAGACAAAATTTATAATCCGAGCTGGATTAATTGACCGAGCTGGAGTCATTTTCCCATCTTGCCAAAAGTCTTCTCTGCCCGACCAGACTATAGACTTTATCTCATTCCCAATATCACCACCTACAAAACCCAACGTCAGTACAACAAAACCACCCCACACATAACAAAGCACCCACAGTCAGCAGCAAGGGAAATTTCGCACCTAGTTTTGTCCCTTTGCCGAGGGTGTTGGCAACCCTGCAAAAAGACGCGCGCGCGCCACCCTCAAACCGAATCTCCCGCCTCCCGCGCCGCGCCAAATCTGCCCCCAATATGGCGGACTGCCGCCATCGATTTTCGCATCGGAGGCGGCGGTTAATGCCGCCTCTTGGTGACCACTGACACTCTGCCCCCCTAACCGCCCTCACCACCCCCAACACCCCATCAGGGAGACATACAATGTCGATTTGCAGAAATTCTGACATAAAATCTGTCAGGACTAGGTGGCTGGCCTACAACATCGCTCGACATGGAATTCTATCAGAATATTTCGAATATCAGAGCATCTATTCAAATTATATCCTGGATTTCAACCCTTTTTTCAATCTCTCATGGTCTAGACTCAATGTCAGTAACAATAATCTACTTAGAGCTATAGTAAAACATTTTCAATGGTACTGTGATATATCATTTTATTCATTAGTTATGTCCTTGTACACGGAAATTCAAAAAATTAAGATACATGGAATTCAGCTATTGCATCATCACCAACCCCTGAAAAACTAATATATTCTGTTTCTTGAAAATTGATAATTGTTAAACAACCAGAACTGATATGGACTAATTATTTAAATAATATTGTTGATGATTGTTCAAGTTATTAGCCTATGGTTGAGAAAGTTTTCAATTCTACTGTATTAAAATATTATTTTCTGGGATTCATCATTCACTGCACTACTACACAAGAAGATACATAACTTATTAAATATTTTTTACTAAGGGATATGATAAGTGCCTACAAAAGCTTTTTGGTAGAGATATTTTTGTCAGCAAATGAAAGGTTGTCCGATCCCACAAGGTGTCAAATTATCTATAAACTAAAAAAGTTCAATAAATAAATAAAATACTAATTGCTTATTGGAAAAATAAATAATTGTTTTGAGGGATTTGGAAAGGGAATATAAATGTACTGTACCTAAAACAACAAATTTTTAAACTTCAATGAAAATCCCTTGTCCTAGGGAAGAAGTCCACATCTGCAAGCACTGTTGGAAGTTATCACGGTTAAAAGATGATGAATTGAAAAGGTAAAAAAATATAAATATCTAATAAATACAATTATTTCGGATTGAATTAATACAACAGACCACAAGAGATCCTCTTTATAGGGCAAATTAAAACGAAACAACAAAGAATAGAAAACTAGAAGACGAACAATATATAAATCTTGTTAATGTAATTTCTATTTTTTGTAAGCCCATTACATCTCAATAAGAAATTTACAGAGCCGAAGGATCTAAAGATGCATTCATAGTGAGGATCTGAGGATGCATTCAAAGTGGGTAAAAAGAAGAAGATATGACTGAAGTTGAAAGCAATCAAACACAATGGAATAAATGGAAGTTAGTAAATTATTTAATCAAGGTAATCTTCATATTTTAACCCACTATTAATGTACCCTCTCAACAGCAAATGAGAACATATTCTTACTAATTTTAATCAAGACAGGAAAATCTTTATAAGATTCCCAGAGCCCCTTCACATGAATAAGCCACGAACAGGAATTTAAAAGAGACTTGAAATCACCAAATAATTACAAGACAAACAATATAATCCTCTACATTCCTGTCAGCTACAGATTTCACTTCAGAAATGAACAGCCAACGCATTTTACAGTAATAAAAGCCTTGCGGCTAAACTAGTGTCTCAGTCTGCACAGAATATTGCACTAGACACTTTTTCTATTAATAGATTTGAAATTGACAGCAGCATAAACTGTCCTAGACTACTCCACGGCTCGCTCAAATGAAATGTAACCACCGAGAAAGAATCTGTCACAAACAGTCTGCCTCAACTAAATTTGTATTAAAAAAGAAAACAACAATTAATTACAAATAACCTGAACACCAAATAATGACAACTGATGAATGATGATATTCAGCTTTAGATTTTGATAATAGTTCGTCATAGATAGATAATAATGTAGCACCCAAAACCGGTACATCGATTTTTGATGAATCTATGGTTTGGCAATATCTTGTTATCTTGTCTTCATTCAATAAGATTTTTCCGAGGGTGATGCCAGCTTGAGCCCAAGACTTGTACCTGGATGATGAGGGGTATATACTCACTACTGACGTTTTTCATCCAGTGCAAGTGTGGTTAAGAGGTAAAGTGGAAAAAAATAAATAAGTCATTCTGTTCTACCTACAATTAACCATATTTTATAAGCTAATTATTTACTATTAATTTCAAATGATAAACAAGAGGCAAGTTTTTTACAAGTTCACAAAATAATAAGTAGATAGATGATAATTTTTGATTGGCTTCAACACTTCAAATTTTTTTAAAAGAAAATCCAAAATAGATCATTAATTACTTCTAGATAATTTCATCAAGTTGAAAACCTTTGGCAGGAGAAAAAATTTGGGCTGAAACATTTGGATTATATTACAATCAAAATTTTGTTAGAAAAACCAAGGGCTAATGTAGCCTATCTTTGCATTTTTGTCATTAGATAAATAACTTTTAAATGTTTTCAACACATTATTCTCTTCAAGTATAAACTACAAATAACACAAAAAGTATTGAATCAGATTTCTGTTTTAATTTTCCTGGAAGGTAAATTTAATATGGAATAGAATGATACTTTTCACGACATTGAATGAATATTATGAATTATCAACACATGAATGAATTTCATTACATTTTATCAATGAACATGGAATATCTTAAAGATTCCCAAATGAAATGTATCTTGCTTGCATTTTGATGGCAGATAGAATCCAAATCCCAGAAGAATAATTTTTTCAATTTTTTTAAAATTTATAATGTGAATGCACTTAGTAAAATTATAGCTGCAAGTCAATGATAAGAATACCACAACTATATAACTCCATATACTGTTATCTCAATTACATGTCGCCTATTCATTTAAATTAAAAACTTATCATTGTTTACTCAGACAATTATCAGTTTTAATGTCATTTTTATTCTTGATTACTGCCTACTAGAACAGCTTTATAATGAGGAATCTCTACTATTTTACTTTTAGGAAAATATCAACTAATTAATAACTCGATAATGACAAACGATCAGAAAGAACTGATGATAGTGAATTATGACGAAGTCAAAATTTTGAATTAGATATGTTAATGACATTCTCTCATCATGGAACAGGACTTACAGATGTGTAAACACCAATAAACCTCAAATTTGAATTAAAAACTTCAAAAAGCACACAACTAGAATGTGATAATGTGTGATTGAAATCAGTGGATTTGGATTTTTGTGAATAGAATCTGGTTGAATACTCAATTTGATATTAGTGGAGAAGCATCTGAATAAAATGTGATGAGAACACATTGATAGATGTAGGCATATACAGTATTTCAATAAATAATTTGATCAATATATGGATGAATTGTTAAGAAATTATGATTCTGCAATCTATTAAAGCCATTCTCCAATTCCATATTCCATAATATGGAAATGGAACATTCCAATTTTCATATTCTGCAATCCCTAACCTCAACAAGCCAACACTTGATTGATCAATAGTTTAGTGTAGCTATAGAGACAAAGAAGCCGGTAGAATCTAGAATTGATAGAGTTTTCAAAATCAAAACCAGACAGCAAAGTATTGACAGGTAGCGTGACAGCATTGCAACAATGTCAATCCAACAGCTGATAATAAATCTACTGTGAAACGATAACATTAATACAGTCGCTAAGTAAAGAAGACATTCTTGCAAGATGGGAAATTGACTCCAGCTAGTTCAATATCAGTTCAAAAATTATAAATTTGTAGAAAACTTTCTAATCTACAATTCGAGACCAAATTAATGATTTTTGAACAAATATTGAACGAGCTGGAGTAATCTTCCCATCTTGCCAGAATGTCTTCTTTGGTTGTACAGACTGTAGTCAGATAATGGCATTCAGAGTTAGAGGTCACAAGTCAATAAATATGTGCATATGGAATTATAATAGACTATTCTTTATTCGGTTCAACTTTTCTATGGCGAGTTCACTGCTTCAAGAAATATCAACGTTCTTTTCACTCAGACAACAGCAAGTAATTTTCAGTCAAATTATGACTTGATTCAACCAATAATATCACACTAATTATTATCAATTGTAATGTAACAAACTAACAACAGAACTAATCAAGTACTAGAGACCAGACCTAAAATTAAATTCGATGGGATTTATAAGAATAAACCTCTTCAAGTATAAGTGTGCCATTCTCTTCCCACCACCATTGACTACGAACCATTACATTACTGTACATTGTCTCTGCCACAACCAAAGAATAACATACAATAACCAAAGTCTGGTAGCAAAGAAAACATTCTGGCAAGATGGGGAAATGACTCCAGCTTGTTCAATATTGCTTCATAAGTATAAGTTTGGTCTCAAATTTCGGAATCTTTTCCACAATATGAGACCAAATCAATAAAATTTGAATCAATATTGAACGAGCTGGAGTCATTTTTGCATCTTGCCAGTATGTCTTCTTTGCTAGACCAGACTGTACAGATTCAATAAGAATATATTTGGTCCATTCGATTTTGAATATCGTCTACTGAAGCAACATCATCTTATCAAAGAAGACACACTTATCGAGAAAGAAAAAAATGTATTGGAGTATCATGAATTATTTGAAAATAATCTAATTTGTAATAGCCTATACATTATTTTTAAATTATAACAAATGTCAATCGAATGTCTTATTAAATCAGTGAAGTAAACATAACCTACAATATCATTTCTTTTCTACAAAAACAGCTGTCCTGTGAAACGTTTGATGGTAATACACAGTAACTTATTTTGATCCTAGTTTATGAGTTTACTAGTAGTGAGCCTACACAGGGTATAGGATGTGAGTTCGATCTAAAAATTTTATTCGATGAAAATGCAATCAAGCGTGAATGATTAATTTCTCTATGATCTGCAGATGAAATCTATTTCTAGTTAGCACTCAACTAGACATATTGAACAACAAATAAGCAGATATAGAACGATAACATAAAACAATCATGAAAAATCATGAGCATCTAATCACTAATGAACCTTTACTGAACAATAAACATTTCAAGTCCAATTGATAGATTTGTTATGGCATGAATTATTGTTATTTACAGGTTTGAGAAGAATTAATGAAGGAAAAGTAGTAAGCTAGTGAGATAGGAAATAAGTTATTATAACAGAAAATATCTACATTGATTAGGTTTGGAACTGTTAAAGCAGAGATAAAGTATCTTTAAATGATCTGAAGGAAAGATTTTCAAGATGCATACTAAGGTATACGGCATACTTTAAATTAAACTAAGTACTGTCACTTGTTGAAAAAATCATTCAAGTAGCCTAGGCCTGCTGTTATAAAAATAACTAAATATTTCTTATACTCATCAATATTGGAATCAATATCAGGAATGTAACACGCTACACGTATCTATGAAATTTTCAATATGCCAACAACAAAGCTGGCGCATAGTCTAATGAAATCTGTACAGATTTAAGAATCAAGATAAGAGAAAATTCTACTGAAAACATCTTAAAACTTGATAAATCTCATCATTTTCAACTCATAAAGATCATTTTCAACTTGGAGGCTGAAGTGTACTATTGTTTGAGAGATGGCCTACGAGTGAGATCGACCGAAATTTGGATCTTCTTTACAAAAATAAATTCCTAGGAAATAAACGAGAACAGTTACTGAAATTTTAAAAAGCTAAGAAAATTACATTGTAGACTTATCTTGGAACGTAATATATAAGCCTTGGGTTGAGCCCTACTAGGAATTTACCAGAGATGTGACACCGATTTATAGTAGAGAAATAAGTTATTGAAATCGAGTCAGCAATTCAAGGAGATGACTTCTAATAATGTCAATTCTCAACTAAAAAGCCTTTACATGACTAAAGGAATCAATAGAAACACAACATTCAGCTCATCAATTATTGATAGTTACAGAGCGAACTAGCATAGAGTTCATCGCAGCGGGATTTGAGAATTGCATATCAGAGGACAAAGACTAACGACATTTATGACTGAAATAATACATTTCCATAAGAAAAGATGAAATTGAATCGGTAACTTGATAGAAAAGACAGAAGATTGTTATTTGAAACGATTAACAACATCAAAACAATAATCCTAGTAACCCCAACATTGAACCGATGGCCTAGTATCAAACATTTCATGTTATCTCAAGAATTTTTGAATTTGATCACAGCAAATATGATCCAAATAACTCTCTATAGAAAAGGACAATTGAATTTTTGGAAATAACTCAATGACAATGTAAATATTATTGTTTTCTTACCTGTTAGTGTCAGCAGACGAAAAGACAATTGTGTTCAACATAAACATAGCAATTTCAACGTGATAGCATGAATAGAATTCAACAGTTTATATACCAAAATGTTCATCTACACTTGGCGAACCAAAATAATCAATTACATTTCACTGTTTAACACAATTTTAGTATATAATTTCAATTTCAAAGATACGCGATCACAACGTTACATCTAACCTAAAGATGGCGGCCATTCTTCAACACAAAAACAAAGGGTCACCGAGCCAAGAACATGTAGTCTCGTAGTCTCGAACCCAAACCCATCATTCCTAGATAGGAATAAAAATTAGGAAAGCTAATTTTTCAAATATTATTTTGAAATATCAGAAATTGTATATTAAAAGATTAATCTTCATTTTTATGGATTGCAATTTTTCTTTAATGATCGAGGAGAATACAATTTTTAATTATCAAGGACGTTTATGTGTTGGCGGACCAAACCGCCAATGTAAATTCAAATGCAGTTGACTATTCAAATTTTGCCATAAAATAATATTTTCAAGGTGAATATAACAGAATATGTCACTAATCCATGTGATTTTTCATTTGAGAAAGTAATGCGCATTTAAAAATTAGAATCAAGGTCAAAATATTTTTTTGTCAGGTTGGTAATGGGTTACAATTGATTGATATTGATGCGATGCAGGAAGTTCTCGATTGGTTATGTTGTGATGTAAAATAATAAATTTAGATTCAGTTTATACTAACTATTGAACAACTAATATGGCTCTTCCTAGCGCGTTAGCAGCTCGATTAGCGAAACGTGGTCTCATAAACAAGGCATCCACCAACAATTCAGAAGATAGAAATGGATCAGGCAACGTCAATACCAGCGTCTCCGAGGTGGAAGAAGTCATAGCCGAAAACTATGACGACCAAGAGAACCAAGGTAATCTGCTGAATAAGCTGACAACCAAACTAGTAGATTATGAAGTTGAAGATTTCATAACTGCAGACTATGAAGACAAAAGGTTTTTGGGGTATCAAGGATGTCCAAATAAATACAATATCTATCATGAGTGCACCATCGGTTGTAAAGAGTTATGGAAGGATGGGATATTGCAACCGGACCCAAAGTATCTGAGACGTAAGGCGGCCATGTTACTCAAATATCCATTACCAAGTCATTGGAAAGAAATTTACGACCCAGGTACGGGACGACATTACTACTGGGAGACTGACAGTGATGCAGTATCTTGGCTGCCACCTTCGCATCCCAAAGCGGTTATCTCAGAATCGGCAGCAGTTCTCCGAGAACAAGAACACTACAAAAATAACGAAGTCAACATGGAAAAAGATGACAACAAGAGTCGAAGCGGCAGTGAAGAAAGTTCCGACGACAGTCAAGATGAGTCTAGTAATCAGAGAGATGAAAAGCAACGTAGACGAGAGGCACTTGAAAAGCAGAGATCAAGAGGTAGAATGAAGAAGCTGGAGAACGACCTAGATCCGATGGACCCAGCTGCTTATTCCGATATTCCGCGAGGAGGTTGGTCGGATGGACTGGTTAGGGGCAATGAAGCTAAGACAGGGGCTGATGTTACTGCTGCTGGGCCTCTCTACCAGATGCGACCATATCCTAATCCAGGAGCAGTGTTGAGGGCTAATTCAAACAAAAAACCGCCACCGATGTAGACGTTTCCGCAAGTACAGTATTCCTATTTGATTATAAGAGACATTTATCAAAACCCTAACTGATTCTTCAAAGAAAAACTTGGACATTTTGATGAATAATTTAAACTTGAGCACTGTATATGTACAGAATATCCTGTTTAATTAAATGAAGACTGTTTTTTTTTAAATTTACTTTGAATTTTATTTCTTAAAGATACGATACCTGCATACTCAATGAATAGATTGAAGTTTTGAATACAAATAACAGACTGCAGAAATTCAGCAAGTTTCTGATGAACTTTGTCTTGCAGACAACAAAGCAATCCACAACTAATCATTATTTATTACAATTCACTTATAATAGGATGCATATCATCAATTTCATAGCTACAGAAACAACTAAAGGTCAATTAATTTTTATTGAAAAATAGTTCTGAATCAAAACCCAATCCGTTTGGCTTACAAAAATCCTAATAATGTTGATATGGAAAATTTTATAATTTTTAATGAAAGCATCTCAGCTAAGAATCTCACCTAAGTTTCCACACTGTAACAAACCATGTTTCAGAATTTGTGATATTTTAATTATATTCAAAGTGGAATTGAAGATGATGAAAAGAATAGTACTTAATAATAAATAATAGTTATCATAATAATAGTACAATTATTTTACAATTACACAATAAATTATAATGGAGAGTGCAATACTATAAGTTTTAACATAATTTTACTATTAAAAATAATACTCTGATAATTATTTATCGTGATGAGTTAGATACTAGGTAAGTTGAAATTGAATAATTATTTCAGCCACTCTTTTCAACAAACAATTCATTTTCATTGAATTTCTTTAAATGAGTTGAATGATAATTCAGTACAACAAATGCAGTGAAAAAATGAATAGCACAGCTTCACGTGAACTTTGTCAAAAGATTAATCATTATTCTTAATGGTTGCCTCAGAGTGACTAATTTTAAAGGTGTGATAATGCCTAAATTGAGCTGTTTCATTTATATTCTTCTTAGTATGGAATAGTGTTATCAGAATATTTAGCCATGGATTAATAATTGGAAATATTTAGTTATAAAATCACTTTAATATGCCTAATCTACTCGCAGAAAGTAGAATAAACCAAAGTTGATCGTAAGAAAGAAATGATGCTCATGAAGTTTAAAGGTTGTTCAACAAAATAAAGGTGGATTTTATAATACATCTCAAGTAAGTTAACTACAATATATTTCATCTGATTTTGGAAGTGTGTAGACGAAATGCTAGTGTTGGAACAACAATCAGTATTAAGTTAACGTGCACAGGGGGTCACAGGTTACAGTAAATTACGAGCCTTGTTACATTTATTAATCTAAAAAATTGAGAGACCTGTAATAACTAAGCCTCAAAATTTACTAACTCACAGAATTTAAATTTACTCACAAACAAAAGCATGATACCGGTACCGTAGGTAATAATAAGTCACATACGTTGATTAGTTATCAGCGATGAAAACTGAAGATGCAAGTGAGCATTTATATAATGTCATTAGATTGAAAAAAATCAAATTTATTTTATAATTCATAGTAATTTCTTCAGTTTAAGTTAAATAGTCAATCAAAAGTTCAATTTTGTTTGTGATTGTTGAATGATGCCCGACTTGAAATCAAGCTCATGCATCTATTACTTCGATGTCGATCAAGAATATGAATTTTTTGGAATAAATCTTATCTAAAAAATGATATAACAGCCCAATTCTGCTAGAATATCGACTAAATTCATTTTTTAAACGATTTGATTGTAACATGAAAAAATTTTAACCTCAAAATCAGTAACGTTTCAAACACGATGACGACTCAAGATAAAATAACTTACAAAATTATAAAATACCAGATTTTCTGCTCGTCTCTGGAAAGGTCAAATTTCCACCAAATCCATGAATAATTGTACACAATTTGAATAAAAATCAAAACTATGTTTGGAGGGAATTGTTTTTAAACTTACCTCTTCCCTTCTTCACCATACAAATTCAATAGCCGGTAAGCCAATGATAGATTGATCAAACATTTGTTCATGCAATAGAACAGAAAAATAATTAATTTCACTAAAATTAATTGAGTATACAAGTTGAAATAGATGTTTTATAAATATTTAAAATTTTCCCTATTAGTTTATTGGTTGGACAATGCTTATTTTCACGTTTATAAAATTTTCAAATGTTTTAGGGGCGGGCGGGTGATTATGAATTTGAAAAAGAAACATGTCCAATTCCTCATCAACTACAAAAACGATAAATCTTTCATAAATTGAAATCTACTTTACAAAAAATCAATTTTTCAATTTGATTAGGTATCCATTTCAATTACCTAGAAAAACTGTTTGATTCCTCATACCTCGTAGAGTGAAAGGAAACATTAATTTGATTGTTTTTTCACAATATAACTGTTGAGAGCAGTTTTCTACTCCTTTTATCTGTTCTCCACACCTCCTTCGACAGATTATTGGTCTTTGAATGATAATCATATGAGAAATACCGTAAATTTTAAGGAAGATTAAGCGTTTTTCATTCTGTCATTTTCTATTTTAATGGGAAAAACGTTTTATAAGGCTAAGCGTATTGTGGAGGTTCACCAACTACAGATAGATGCGCCCTAATTCCACTCCTGCAGCGAATACATAGCCCTAATCAGAAGCCTATTTCACTGAATTCTGCACAAAGTGCATAATAATTATTTTTCAATTCACCTGGTAGGGCGTTTGAGAATTATATGACCTGAGAAAGAAAGCTATTTAAGATTCTTAACAGTCTGCACCGACGATGCATCATCTCCAGTCTGTACATGACGGGGTTTATTGTGGTCGAGTGCTTCACTCCTCCATTTGTATAATGGTTCAAATTGTAGAAAGCATTCTGATCTACAATTTGAGACCAAATTTAATCCAGATAGTAGATTTATAAACCAGATAGATTTAATCCTGTATAGTAGTGAGCTCAATATTTACTGACTGTAGACCGTGCGGATGTCAAGACTCCTGAACAGAGGACGGCACTGATATCCCTGTATTCCAAGAAGGTCATCAGCCTCAGTGCTCTCTTTTCCAGTAGCAGTGAGTTATATCAGACGAAGCTTGTCCCCACAAGAGTACCTAGTCTACTCCATAACTTACATCAAGAGACTGCATTGTATAACATTATTAGGCATTTCTGATCGACCATATGTTTCAGCCTTCTTAGAAGGTATATCACTCTTGAGATTTTCAAATAGAAAATATGTTATAATTTTTCTGATGGAAATAAAAATTCATTATTCATTATCTTCTGACACACACATGGTGGTTCCAGGTGAGCTTCCTATCAATTCAGAAACCAAGCAGCTTGCCTGGCTTCCTTTGAGCTATCTGCCTCTTCAACGAGCAAACAAGTATATAATAATTACAAATAATTATAAACAAGTATATAATAGGCTAGATGTCTTTGCAATCTTGGCAAACGCATGATGTGTCTCTGCGCACATCATGTGTTTGCCAAGCTTCATTCAATCTATTAAAATTTATTAATAAATCAAGAAAATCATAAAAAATTGTGGTATAGAACAAGGATTACTTCTCTAAATAGAAACTCTATTAAACAGTGTTTTCTTTCATTATGGAGATCCACAAAATCAATATAAATAAGTTAGACTGATAACAAGTTTTTCAAAACTTCATCAAAACCTGGCATGTAAATTAGTTTAGACTGATAAAAAGTTTTTCAGAACATCATCAGAACCTGGCATGTAAATTAAATGACATTGAAATAACAATATAAGAAACAGACAGATTTTGGAAGGAATAAATAAAAACAAAATAAAACAAAAAAATTGTTGTTGACATTGAAAACGGCACTTGACATCCATTGTTTATGAGCAATTATAAAACAAATCAATTTGAAAATTTACAATGTTTTGCCAATATGGCTTTGAGGAAGAAATCAACTGTTGGCAGTATTTTACTGATAAAATACATGAGATGTTAGAAGAAGAAAACGATGATCAAATAAGATTACACCTTTGAAAAACGAGGCGACATGTCATAATTCAGAATGAGCGTGTCCGGTAGTTTTGTCTGAAACAAAAAAGAAGTAATCGTTGAAACTTCTTAATAATAAATAATAATTAACTTTAAGATTATTAAGTATGAATGCAATTGTATTTGATGAGATATTGGGGTTTCTTCATAATGAGAATAGAAAGACACAGATGTTGTCAATACCATTCCCTTCATTTTGATACCTTTAACAATAGTACCATGGTTTCAAGGCAAAACTACGCCACCCCCATTTACTTGTCAGTAAATGAGATACTCATCAACAGAGTAGAATGCATTAATTTTTAAATTAAGATAATGGCTTTTTAAAACTACAATTTTTGAATGCAGGTTCCTAGTGCTTTGTGACAATTTGTTGCATAACATTTATTGCTGGTTGATGTAGCGCCTCTTGGTTTTGCTCAGTTTAAGCGTGCTGTAGACGGGGTAAGTAGTGTCGGCCACTTGAATATCTGTAGCCAATCACAGCCTTTGTCTTGTAATTGATTCAAACAACAAGAGCTGTGATTGGCTACAGATATTCAACTAGCCGACATCACTTACCCCGTCTACAGCACGCTTCATTTAGGGTGCTAAAATATTATATCTGTTCCTTGTGTTATCTGCATGAAAATTTTGATGATTAAGAAATCTCCCTTTTCTTCTTTCTTCAACATACAAGAAAAGTTTTCTTCAACATACACTAGATTTGAATGAATGTAAAGATATGAGAAAGTTAGTATTCCAAGCTTATAAAAATGTGGTAAATATAAATATGCATATGGCTTTTGTTGTGGGGAGCTACCCAGAAAGATAGGTTCAATTCGCCTTGGTCACAATCTGATCACTCATCCGAAAGCAGTCCATAGTGTTTGTGACTTGACATCACAATCACCTAGCAACCGTTTCAATTTGTTTGACACACCATACAGAATATTGTGGTCTACTTGTGTCTTTTTGAGATAAACTAAGGATGACTCTAATAGCCTTCTTTACCATAAAAACACTCTCTTTGATTCTACGGTAGTGAGTTGAAAAGCTAAGAAAAAGAGTATTCTTTAGTAGATGTAATAGTACATTACGCCACAAGCCTGGGAAGGAAAAGTTTACGGTATGAGGATAGTTTCCCGGGCAAGGCTTGCCGAGCCTGGGAATAATTCCGAATATTGTAAAAAACTTCCTGGGCGAGTTGTGTATAATTTTTTTCGGTACACTTCAAATAAATTTTATCAATCTAATTTCATGAATGGACAAAACAAATACGATTAATGAGATCTAAGAACAGCTAGACCAGATAACTTACTATACTAGCTTCGGCTGAGCTGAATCTGGAGTAGGCTGAACTGCTAAGTATTGAAAGTTTGCATCACAAGTTTATTGATTTGATCAATTGGATATTACCTAATAACTATCAGAATACTCGATTTTCTTAGTCCAGAAACGTTTAAGCTCATGATAGTTTTTGTACGATCATCTTAAATTGTACAATAGCAATACAAAGTTTCTTGTTTTTGACCGATTTCTGGCAGCTTCACAGAAAGAGATGGTCATTGTAGTTGCATTTTCTTCCGCTAGATGGAGCCAGCTGTCCACGCTTGGAAAGAACTTCAGCAATTTGGTCCTTGTATGGAAAGGATGTCTTTCCGCTCGAGAACAACAGCTGATTGATTATGTATGTAAATGACGACTTCCCAGTCTACATAGGCACTGGTAAGCAGTGTGTAGCGCGAATTACCTTGATGTTTGGCAGCATGTGTCTCTTGCTCACTATGATCTTCTTCTTCTTCGTGTTCGTCGGTCGCTCCCAATTTCAGCTGCAGTGCCTTTATTTCGGCGTCATAGTCTTTCCACTCATCAACTATGCGCATCGCAGCCGTCAGCTTAGCTTCCTTTGTTAGAGGATTGTTACACTGAAACAGGCCAAGATGAATCTCGTTAGTATAATTGTTGACTAAGTATGTTAATATATAAAATTAAAATCACAACATGTTTCGCTCTCCTAAAGCCGGCTGTAGATGGGGTAAGTAGCCGGACGGCCAGTCGAAAAGCTGTAGCCAATCACAGGTCTTGTTCAACTCAAGGAAAAGACAAAGGATGTGATTGGCTACAGCTGTTGATAGTAGTCCTGGACAAAAAGTATAATCATTGTTGACAAATATATAGTACTCTACGTGTTGTTGAAGGGAAAGGTATTAACGTAATTTATTATTTATTTATTTATCCATTTACAGAGAATAATGAACTTATTAGCTAAAAACACAGACTAACGTTCAAAACGTCTTTATAGCAAATTTTTATAAATAGCAAGTTCGAAACTAGGTTATCTTTTTCGCAGCACTTTCACAAGAATTTATAGATGAGGAGAAACACTGTATATTATACAAATTTTGAATTCAGAGCAATAGGATGTACCAAATTGATTAATTAACCAAATTTTCCACAAAATTTCTTATAAAATATTAAATCAACTTTAAAATTTCAAGCCAATTGATATTATAATTATCATCAACAGTTCAAGTAGGATTTCTTGAACTGAGGACAAGAAAAGGAAATAAAAAAATAAGCTTACCAGATCTATTGTTTTGGCGTTCTTTTTAGAATCATCATCACACCATGTTTCACACCATAGCCATTCTTGAGGCAGAGATTTGATGGCAACTTGATGTATCATGTTATTTGGCAAGTCCTGTAAAAAACGAAACAAAAAATTAAAGATGATCTGGGAATTTGTGTAAGTGCCCAACATGACATCTATAAATATATGTGTATAAATATATAGTATCTATGTATATTGACATCTATTATCTATCAAGCATATTTTTTGTGACTCAAACACCTCAGTGGTTTCAGTTTTTGTTCACTTAGATCTTCTGATGACTGGCGTATTCATTTCAATCGTGTGACTCAAAATCCCTCTGGGGATAATTTTGTTCTCTACAATTTGAGACCAAGTAGCCCTTTTTTCTTGATTTATAATTATATAAGTTACAATTTCAAGAGTAATAATCAACCACAAGTAACCAACCTGATCCAAATTAGACAAACTGTTGGGATCTTGACTCAACGCCTGGTACTGGCCCCTCAGCCTATCACCAGCGGCTATCTTCCTGAATCGCCTCAAATCAACCACGTACAGGGCACTGATATGGTAACGCCTGCCCTGCAAGTGATTCCTCCAGTAGCCATGCTTCCAAAACCTGACGAAAATTGGACATTTATTAATTTTGTTCTGATACAAAACCTGACGAAAATGTATTTATTGTTTTACAATAGCATAATTGTATAATAACTATAGTCCATTCACGATGGCTTGAGACGAGATAAACAAAAGCTTTGCATGTGTTTGTGTGCGACTGGAGGGGCTTTGTTTCAGCCACGACATAAACAAGTCACAGCAATGCCGAAATCCCGAATTTTGTTGTCGGGACCGTAACCAAAGCATTGTCACAAAAACTTTTACTATAATTGTTTGTTTATTTTTGGTTCACACAGTCGAGAGACAACCGAAACAAGCAATTTCCCAATGTGTATCTTTCAAAAAGTTTACTAAGATACTTCTTCTGAATTGCCTACAACAAAATTCGTGATTTCGGCATTGCTGTGACTTGTTTATGTCGTGGCTAAAACAAAGCCACTCCAGTCGCACACACACACACATGCAAAGCTTTTGTTTATCTCGTCTCAAGCCATCGTGAATGGACTATAGGTAAAATCAGACCCATCACATACAACTATAACGTACTAAGTTCACACATTTATCAATTTAATTTTTATGAGTTGTACCTTACGAAAACCTTACGAAAGTTCACAAATTTATCAATTTTATAATTTTATACAAAACTTGACGAAAGTTCACATATTTATACATTTTATGAGCTGATAAAAAACCTGACGAAAGTTCACATATATTTATACATTTGATGAGCGGATACAAAACCTGATGAAAGTTCATTCATTTTAATTTGTACGTTAAACAAATCATGCTTTACATCACTATTCAGCTGTTAGTAGGTTACATCACGTACAAGAGACAGACGAAACCGGCCAATTTTTTTGCGTCAGCTATAGTGTATGAGAAAGAGAACTTTTTTCGGATGATGCCCACGTAAGTATTCAATTTTACTTGTGCATGGGTAATGGAAGGTGATGGGTGATTTATGAGGTGGAAAAACGACCATGCCTCTGGTGGGATTTGAACCCACGACCGGGTAGCACTAACGGACTGAAGGTTGTAACGCCCTAGTCCACTCGGCCAACCCGACCGGCAACTATAGAGAACAATAAAGAGAACTGTATATAACAAGAAAGTGTTCGTCTAAACATTTCTTATAATAATAATTGATTCGAATCTCAATTTATTGCTATATAAATAGACAAAGGACTTCTGCAACTGCTATTTATATAGCAATAAATTGAGATTCGAATTAATTATTATTATAATTATCCAGCAGTAGGTGTGCTGCACTGCAATATCTGATAATTCTTCCACAATCATTTCTTTCTTCGTCACTATCTAGATTCAAGATTTGGGGACGGTTTTTTGAAGTAAGAAATCCTAAAAACTCAAACAAACCTGAATCCATCCATAGTTGTTCTGCTTTCACAGAAAGGTGTGTAACCATAAGGCGCTCCACCCAAGTCCAAGTCGACTAGCTCTTTCATATCGGCACGAACCACCTGAGAACGAAAGAAATAAATGTTAATTGAAAAATCTCACCCACTATAAAACTTGGATATCAACATCTTTATCGCTATAAAAATAATGATGAAGTTGAAGTGAACATCAGTAATGAATTATTCTTTATTCTTTCTTTACAATTGCGACTTGGTTTCCAAGTATTTTAAGCAAAGGATGAATGAGTGATGATGAATGATGATGATGAAGGTTTAAGATGTAAGGTCTACTCACAACTTTATTAAACTATGTTCCTCATCATGAATGTTGTTAACCTTCTTTGGGAGTTTGGTTTGTCGTTAGTGAAGACGTGTCAATCGTTTCCCGTCTCTGGAGGAATAGTAATTGTGGTATTACACTCTAACTGATCAACTGGACGTTATTCAGAGGTGTTCTGCGCCGTCACTTGCTTACGGAAACTACTTGTGGTTGAGAGGATCAACGTGCTAACTACACGTTTCCTCTATCCTGGTTGATGATAATTCACCTCTGCTGTAAAGTGGAGTGAATATGAAACTGGCAACCAGCTGGTAGGCATAAGCCCTTCATGGGCTGTTGAGCGATTGGAAAATAAATGAATAAATAAATTATATTTTTTATTTTGTCTTCATCCCACTTCATCTGTAATAAATTACGTTATCAACTTCCACTTTAACAATCAATCGTGAAATCTTAAGTATAGTCTGTTCAAGCAAAGAAGACCCTCTGGCAAGATGGAAAAATGACTCCAGCTTGGTCAATATTTGTTCAAGAATCATAAACTTGGTCTCAAATCATAGATCAGAATGTTTCCTACAATTTGAGATCAAATTTATAATTCTTGAACTAATATTGACCAAGCTGGAGTCATTCTCCCATCTTGTCAGAGGGCCTCCTTTGCTTGTACATGTACATGCTATACAGTTGTTGAAGTGAAATTCAATAACTTCATTTATCATAATTATTCTGAGTTCTAATTTCTATAATTATTTCTGAGTTTAATTCTTGTATATTATTCTTAGAAATCTGATGAACATACCTGATCAGCATCGACGAAAATGATTTTCTTGACATCCAATGGGAAGAGTACATCCAAAAACAGAATTTTGTATCCCCAGATGATTCTCTGCTTTTCTGTCTGCTGATGAAGCCATCGCGGCCATTTATATTGAACTAGCTCGTACTGGAAGCCGTATTCTTTTGCCATCCTCGGTAGGAAATCCTAAAAGCCAATGAATAAATGCTATCAAAATAATCAATCAATCAATTTATCTCCAAAAAATTACACAACATATAGGGTGGCACAGAGAAACGGGAAATTTTGAATTAACACGCACGCGAATAAAGGAGAATTATTAATTTTATTGCTGGAATTATGAATTGAAATAGTAGCCAGTAAGAGTTCGAACAGAGAAAACTATTTTTATGGATAATGTCCTTGTGATGACGACCATTCAAACGTAAGTATAAATAACTTCCTGAAACGAACAGTGAGGTTTTGCATGGCAAGTTGAAACACTGCCATGGGAATTGTTTGGGAAGCGATTTCTTCTTGAATCCTTGTTTCCAACTCAATGATTGTCTTTGAGCGTGAAAAGTACACTTCAATTTTGAAATAGCACAACAAAAAACAAATCAAGAAAAATACCTGCAATTCCCATTGAAGTGCTTCAACATGCCATGCACAACCTCACTGTTCGCTTCCAGGAATTTATACATATCAGGAATATATACATACATATCATTATAATGTCATCTCAAGGACATTACCTATAAAACTTGATTCTTTTTTGTTAGAACTTTCAATGCCAACTATTTTACTTCACTTTTCAGCAATAAAACTAATAATTACATTTCCTATATTTAATTACGTGTTTCTTCAGTACAACTTTTTCATTTCTCTATTCCACCCAGTAAAATGAATTATTTTATGTTGTAAACATGACTTGTAAGGAGAAACATTATTATTATATTCATTCATTATTACTTGAACAAAAACAGGCGCACAAAATAAAGTTATTATTAGCTTATGCTAATAAAGTTAAAACTATTCGCCTTGAAATTCTTCGGAGATGAATTTCATCACTATTCCGAGTAGATTGACAGATAGATAAGAGCCAATACAGGATAGAGAGTGTCCAGATAATGATATTATAGTCTGGTCGAGCAAAGAAGACATTCTGACAAGATGGGAAAATGATTCCAGCTCGGTCGATATTAATTAAAAAATTACAAATTTTATTTATTTATTATTCATTTCATATAGGCTATGTACAAATACAGAAGTTGAGGAAAGAAAAGACAGGCTATCTCCCAAATTTGTAGAGCACAATGTTTTCAACAATTTGAGACTTAATTCAAAACTTTCAAACCAATATTGACCTCGCTGGAGTCATTTTTCCATTTTGCCATTATGTTTTTTTTTGCTCGACCAGACTATACATGCGTGGTCAAGAAATCACATTTGTGGTGAAGGTCCTTGAACTATAGAGTGAAGACTTGACAAAATCTGTGTTAATGTTTCAACAAAAATAGCTGAGAATTTCATTGTTTTCAATTCATCAATACCTAATGGAATAATGAATTCTTTGAATATCTATTCAATTACATTGCTTCACTTTGAATTGATGTTTTATCACACTCTTTCTACAAGATTAAACTTTGTTACAATGACGATACCAAAAATCTTTATAGAATCACTTTATTGAATGATTTACCACAAATTATTTGAATCTGACTAAGGCAGGATCTAATACTGCCATTTATAAAAGATATAGATTTTTTTCAAAATTATACTCCTTCAATATCCATAGATGTTTTGAGTATTACTAGGCAAATATATTATTGAAGTAATGACTGCAGTAGAAGAATTAAAAAGTTTTTTTTCAAGATTTGGTTTCTTCTTTCAACATAATTATTTTGTTCTATTCATCCTGAAATATCACACATTTCCTGCCACTATTCAAAATTTGAAAAATATTTTTACGAATGTTTATAGATGAAGATACTCCAACAGTATTTGAGCCACTGATGTCACATTTGAGCCACATTTCATATAACAAGACATTCTGGTAATTTTGTTTTTCAATATTTTTACAGCGTTTCCCCATGAAAAATCAATCTATTACTAGCCTGATAAAATTCACCTAATAACTAACCTATAATATATTTCTAGCCTGCTAATAAGAAACCCACAGCTCCTCACGTACTACAATATTCAAATGATTATTAATCCCACAATTCCTTTTGAACGAAGTCACACAGAATTATCAACACCACGATTCATTATGGATGGTGTCTCACAAAGTTATATAATCCACATTTCCTCAGGTTCAATGTTATACAGAATTATCAATCCCACGATTCCCTACGTAGAGTTATTAAACCCAGATTTCCTCACTTTCAATGTTACACAGATTTTCAAATTCCAAGATTCCTTTCTAAAGGTGTCACACAGAGTTATAGAACCCGTGATCCCTTACGTCCGATGTTACACATAATTATAAATCCTACACTTCCTAACGTACTTTGACACAGAATTATAAACCCTACACTTTTTAACGTACGTTGGCACACAGGATTAAAAACCCTACATTTCCTCACGTACGTTGTCCCACAGAATTATTAGCGTTTCCTTCCTGTAACCTCCGCTCTTCACAGATTTTCTTCCTCTCCATCCTGTAATCTTCATCAGGTATAATTTTCATCAAAACATCAATAAACGAATCCAACATTTTACAAGGTAATCTGGTTTTAGTAGGCACTCTACATACTGCACAATCTCCCGTTTGCTTTAACCATCTGCTAACACATGCATTACAAAACACGTGACCACAGGGGTTACTAACTGAAGCTTTCACAATTACTTCATTACAAATCGAACAAATTAACTCCGTTTCAATCAAATCTACAAAAACTCTGGACGTATTCAACAAAACTGCTTCTTTACTATTCAATTTTTTATAATTTTTAAACTCTTTCTCCTTTAAACCCAACCTATCTTGCAAAATTTCTTTATCCTTCTCAATCCTTTCAATCTCCATTTCACTGTTTTTCAATTCCAATCTTAATCTCTCAATCTCTTTTTCTTGTTCTTTACATTTTTTGTCCAAAAGTGATAATTTTACTTTCAGAATAGTGGAGTAATACAGTTTCAGTTCTTGTTCTTCAGGTTCCTTAATATCGTAGAAATATTCATTAACTATCTCACTTGAATCGTGGGAATAACCAATAAGGACTTCCTTTTTGAGGCTGTAAATAGATTGATTCTTCAGGGCAGGTGGAATTTTGAAAAAGTTTGAAGATGAATTGACACTTGATTTTTCTTGTTTCATTTGTATTGTTTCCATTTCCGAAGCAAACTAATTATTTTTTCGATGGAATTCAATCTTTTCAACAACCAATTTCTTAAAATTCGATTGCGTCGTAGTTATTTCATAAGTAATTTCTTTCTCAGTTGTATTAAATTTCTTCAACTTCTAACCGTGTAAACAATTCCCTATAGAAGAACACAGATTGCGCTATTTATTTTTCAATTAAATTGAATCTCTCCAACTCTATTGATTCTTTTAATCGTATATTTCTTCAACGATGGAAAGAAATTCAATATAAAACCCTAGTCTAAATAATTTCCCTAATACATATATATTATTTCCCTAAATACAATATTGTGTAATTAGGGTTAATGTATAGAATCTTCCTAGTCTTCCTACTAAACTTCCAAAAATTAAAATGCGAGATGTGAGTAGTTTGTAAATAAACAACTCAATCATATGATATTATCAATTTGTATCACATTGAAGGAAAAATATCTTTGATTTAAGGTTGCTACACATAAGCGGTGTGTTTGTGCTTCAATATTTACGGTCAAAATCATTCAACAAGATTGGAGAGAATGTATATTTAAGGTAGTTTTCTATTACTACAAAACATTGGTATATATCGGGCACAAGATGAAATGGAAACACGTAGTAGTATAAAGCAACGTAAATTGATAATAAGCTGACCAATGTGCGTTGCTCTACACATATACAACTACATGTTTCTATTGCATCATGTGCCCATGTTTTGTAGTAATGGGAACTTACGAATACCTTCTATATATATATTCTCTTCAATCTTGACTAGTAAACTACCTCAACTAGTGAAATTCGCAAGAGCGGAACAAACAAAAAAAGGTTGATTGGTAAAAAAGGACCTCTTTATAGATAAAAGCTTTTCAAATCAATGGTTCATTTTGATTAATCATCTCGATTATTTCCATTTATGCAACAATATTCACATTAATTCTTAACATTTACTTTTCAATTCTAAAGTTCAATTCGATAAATCATTTTGCGTATTTTCATTTATGCAATAATATTAACATTAAAGCAATTACATGCCCTAAGAATTAAATAAAAAGCCAATCACCTGAACGGAAAATCCTTTTCGCAATTTCTAAATTGTGAATTCAAATGTATTTGTAAATTTAAATCTGAAGTGTAAATATTATCAATAGCTTGAAACTTTAAAATAATTAAAATCAAAGTATCTTTTTCAAAGTACCCTCTTGGGTAGTTCGATTTCAATTATTTTAAAGTTTCAACGAATACAGTTGCCCTAAGAGAAAATAAGTATCAATAGCTTACCTTAAAAGTGGGTGAAAGGTAGTTTTTCAAAAACCAAAATTTGACCGGCGATTTAGTGTTCTTCAACACACTCAACATCATAATACGAAGGAATCGTTCATACAAATGTCCCGAAGCCACTGAGAATATATTGATAGTTTCCGCATCGACTTGCTCCTCTTTTGAACTTCCAAATGTACTGGAAAATCAATAATAATCATAAACATATTCATTTATTTGAGAAAATACAATACATTATAGATAAAACACAGACAGAACGTCCGAAACGTCTTATTTACAAATTTCAATAAAACTTTTCTAGACTAAGGTCATTTCCACCAAATTCACTTCCATTACCTACTCACAAATTTCCACACTTAGAATTATAAGAAAGTATAATCAATAAATTTAAATATTGTAAAATTTCGAAAATTATTGATGTCTGAGATATAGGTGGACTCAATGTCTGTGTTATCAAGTTCATTGTTCTTAATAAATAAATATAGTTGGCGGAAAAAAGTTGAACGGTTCGTCTGCGTATTGTGCGCTTCAACAGCTGTTTTTGAAATCACAAGAGACAATAGATGGTTTACAGCTTTTAGTGAGTTACATCACACATAAGATACAGTCGAAACCACCTAATTTTGTGACGTCAGCTACCCTTTTATCTCACTTTAAAATGTGGTTTGTTGGTTTATCATGTTTCTATTCAATCCATTCAAATTCAAGGAACTTTAAAGTTATTTTATTGAAGATTTATATAAGAACACGGAGGTTGGAATGAAATGACTTGTATTAGAATGATACAACGAATGTTGTATAAAAGTTGAGGCTCTAATTATATGAAGAATGTTTCAAATAAGAAGTAGCAATTCATGATAGATTTATGAACAGTTGGTAAAGGAAAATCAAAGAGAATAGTAAATTTGTGAGACATGTCTACGTCATGGGATTAAATACGTGAAGGGGATAAATACTTGATACCAAAAATCAAAGAGGAGAATTCAATTCAGATTTTTATAAATTCAAAACCAATTGGACATAGCTAAAAAATACAGGAATAATCAAATCATTACAAGACCGACGTTGAGGTCGTATTTACTTCAATTTAAATAACTTGGGTTCAGCTAAATTTAAATTAATATTTGGGTAAAACTATACTGAATTAGTTTTAAATAATTCAATTCAAACAATAATATCGTACTGCAAGTTCGAAATATGAGAGAACAATGCTTACTATACAAAAGATTGAATTAATAAGCTGGGAAGAATAATTAAAATTGGCTGAACCAATACTGCAACTCTCTTCATTAGTTTTTAATATTTTTACTTAAGAAAATATACAGTGATATACTCAATGTTCAATATGTTGTTTAGGGCTACGCGTAACTTATAAGGACTACATCTATTTCCAATACTTGTAATTTGGCTAATTTGAAGGAAAGAAACAATACAAACTACTAACTGTAGTTATTTATATTGAAAATAAAATTTTCATATGATCAGAAAGAACCAAAAACTCTCAAATTGGATATTAAAATTGATTCTATAAAGGAGAATTAACCAACAAAATAATTCAACACGTTGCACTACATAAAATATATTTTGGTAGAATAGGAATGGCTCGAATTCATGTGAGGGGCTTGAAAAAATACATAAACTTACCGAAAAAGTGTTTTATATGGTAGAGCACTGAATAAGAGAATATAAATCTAATCAGACAACCCTATAAAGACTGATTAGAAAACCAGAACTATAAACAATGAAACACAAAATATTATGGATATAAATAAATAAATCATTATATCATTTTAACTATTGTGAATGTGAAAGTTTCGTTAGTTATGATTAGAAATACATAACTGATATTTTTTTTGAATTTAGGGATGGCGAGAAAAACATATTTTTCAATAATATTTATAGTGTTTTCATAGTAGCTTCATTCACTGTTCAAAACAAATTCATTTGCCATAATAAAAACAATACAAGAAATTATAATTGAGAACACGAAGTTAAACAAAATCATTGTATTTGAATCATATAAAACTTTGTTAATAATAAAAATTCAACACCTACTATAGCACATGGGTTTCCCAAAGTTGAATAGGTTTATTTCCAAAAAATTTTTTTAGTATCGGTAAATAACTGAATTTTAATGTAAAATGTATTTATTGTATATTTCGAAGGGAATAAATTTATTTATTTATATAATCCCAATAATAAAATATAATTATATAGGTGCTGCATGCAAAACCGTAGTGGCAGCGAGCATCAATTAGATTTTCAATGAGTAAAGTTTAATATATAAAGAAATGTAAAAGTTGAAATGAACATAAATATGAATAAAAATGAGCATGAAAGAAGAAAAAAGTAAAATGCATGAATTGAAGCACCATACGTCACTGTTGAGTAATTATTATGTGTTGCGAGAAAGACAGCCTGTCATAGTCTGTGCAAGCAAAGAAGACATTCTGGCAAGATGGAAAATGACTCTAGCTCAATCAATATTGGTTCAATTATAAATTTGGTACAAACTTTAGAGCAGAATGTTTTCTACAATCTGAGACAAAATTTATAATTTCTGAACCAATATTTACCAAACTGGAGACATTTTCCCATCTTGCAAGAATGTCTTCTTTGCTCCACCGAGCTATACTCATGCTACTCTATAACATTAATGGTATTTTCACAGTATCCTCATCCAATTTTACATTATTTTATAGTTATTTTCGAGAACCTTACCTAGTGATTGAATTCCATAATCCAGGCTGACTTTCGTCATCTTCACCGAGCAGATCGACTCCCATTTTGTCCGGTTTCTTGGTGACTCTCAGTTTCAACACATGCGATCGAAACGAGCTGATCAACACCTTGATGTCCGTAGAGTTAACTGGAGTATCCGAGCCCTCGTGACTGGAATGAATTTGATGAATTATTTATTTTCATGATCTCTAATCAAATCATATTTTATTTCCCATTTGCAAAATATACAATAATTGAATTATACATAAATATTATGTAATTGCGTATACAACGAGTAAATAAATTCTATGAATAATTAATTTATTCATTTGATCACAGATTCAATACGAAGGGAAGAAAAAACAGACATTCGCCTGACACGGGTTTCATTCCAATTGGGGAGTCCGATCTTACTAGACGTTAAAACTGCAAGACGTCAAAACTGCAATCATACGAGAGTATAAACCAAGAAAAGAGGAGTTGAAAGTGATGTTCCATATTATAATTCACTCTCACACTGAAGTATGATCAGCGTTTCATTTTGCCTTGGAGTAACTTTGTCAAACAATTTCTAGCTATTACATTAACAAACTGAACTATTCATTAAAGGCCTATCATTCATCTTTTTTTAACAAGATAGAAATGAGAATCACACCTTTCAATCGCCTAGAAACATCGAATATCTAACTCGACTAAATAATCTCTGCCAAGTAATCTCTAAATTCCCTTTCAACAATTATTGAAGTATTCAATAAATACCACAAATTTTTGTTATTTAGACAGAAGTATTAGCAATGTTTCATTTTGCCTTGGAGTAAAATTTCCAAAAAACGTACTATTATATTAAAAAGTGTACTAAACAGAATAGAAAAAAATCATTATTCATAAAACATTTCGCAGTAAATTTGAATAGTGTGAATATTTCAATGATATTTAACACATAGGCTAGCCTATAACTATAAATAGAAGATTAAAAAATAAATAAAATGTTAATTTAAAATGAATGAAAAGACAAGATGTTGTCAAACCACTGATTTATTGGAAAATCTCGATTTTCTCAACACCTCGACATCTTGTCTTCTCATTTATTATGGATTACTACCACAATATCACCTTCACAACTACTCAAAGAATTGTTGATTTAGTTAAGAAGCAATGCCGAACTCTTTTAAAGAGTATAGTGAAAGGTTCACCTGAAAACTTCAATTACTTTCAATTACTTTCAATTCAATTACTTGAATTACTTTCAATTTGTTGCCAAACATTCTAGGATCTTCTAATACTTTTAAATTGCTTGGTAGCTTCACAAAATATTTCTTAGCTTTATATACCTTTTTTGGAAAAATATCTAATCTATGTCTTTTCGTGGTACGACAAAATCGTGTGCTTATTTTAAATCAAGTCTGAGCCAGCATATTTTTTGGAGAATATAATAACATCATATTTGAATATATTGTTGCTATTCAGGGTTCTAAAGAGTTTATTTTTACAGAATATGTTCTGTTGAAGTTTAGCATGATTCTTACTGTTTTTTTCAGCATTTTTAGATTTTTATCTAGACTACTCTTAATAAATTAGACTTACTATTCATTTTAATCAAGACACAAACCAGAATCATATCTCACCCACCTAGTAATATCGAATATCTCGCTGGACCGTCCCTGCCTAAGACGCAACACCCAGGCACCCGGGTTGGCTTTGAGCTGAAAGTAGCCGAGGTTGGCCATGACGATGGTGTCCACCACGACGGGGTTGGACTCGGTGCCCAGGGTGATCTGCAGGCCGCGAGGAGGGTTGCCCATGGTCGCCTCGAAGCAATGACCTTCCAACAGCAAGTGCTCTAGCTCGAATTGGCTGTGGAATAGAGGAAACGGATCAGATTGATGTATGCCTAGTCTGTCCAAGCAAAGAAGAGCCTCCGGCAAGATGGGAAAATGACTCCAGCTCGGTCAATATTGTTTCATAAATCATAAATAAAGTCTTGAATTATAGATTAGAATGTTTCCTACAATTTGAGACCATATTGATAATTTTTAAATCAATATTGACCGAGCTTGAGTCATTTTCCCATCTTGCCAGAGGGTCTTCTTTGCTTGGACAGACTATATCAGGCGAGCTTGCGTTAGAATTGACTCAAGAACATAGAAAAATAGGAAACGGTTCAGACTGACAGCGTAAGAATTAGGTAAAACGGTTCAGACTGACGTATGTATAAGGTGAGCCTGCTTTAGAATCAAGAATTATTTACTGTCACAAACAAAAAATATTGCATTGATAAAGTCACTTATAAAAGTACAGTACCGTACCGTAATTACAATAATAATACTCGAAAAAGTACAGGTTGAGATTATGTAAAAATCTACACAATTTGAAAATTAGACTGAAACTACGATTGAAATTCGTAATAATTATATTATGAATGTGATTCAATTATGTAATTTGTGTATTTTATGGAAGTCAATCTATTTTGTTTCAAAATTTCAAGTAAAATTTTTAATAATATTACTGGTATAGTCTGTCCAAGCAAAGAAGACCCTCTGGCAAGATGGGAAAATGACTCTAGCTCGGCCAATATTGGTTCAAGAATTATGAATTTGGTCTCAAATTGTAAAGCAGAAAGTTTTCTACAATTTGAGATGAAATTTGAACCAATATTGAACGAGCTGGAGTCATTTTCCCATCTTGCCAGAGGGTCTTCTCTGCTTGGACAGACTATAAAGCTTTTTATAGTTTTACAATTGATATTTCATAGAGATGATATAACCTTGAGATGTTAATTTTATTATAATATGAGTTGCAAGTTTGAAAATAACCTTCATTTTAAATATCAACTAATCAAAATTGAGAAGAGAATTATGGACTTAGTCTGAATTTCAATTTTATTTTTCACTCTGTTTTTAAAGCTACTAATGTATAATTAATCAATAATTAAACACAGTAGCCTACCATTTAAAATAGGTTTATTTTTATGACAACAAGTTTTGAACTATTAACTAGTCATTTTCAAGCGAAACTGAACAAAATAAATTTTTAGTTAATATATCATATCATAACCTCATTTTGGAGAATATTGACTTAATTATAAAATTCTTTTGAGAGGTATAGCCCAGGCTATGCCTATTTTTCCTCCCAATTCAAGTAGTTGTATCGATGTATGAATAAAGAATAAAAAATGTATGAAGAATAAAGAACTACAACTGTAATAAATCATTAATCATATTCTAAACGTAATCATATCATTCTCAAATGGTAATAAATAAGAATTTAATACAGGTGTATGTAGGTGTATTAACTAAAAGTTGTTTATTTTGTTCACTTTCGCTTGAAAATTAATACTAATAGATTGAAACTAGTTGTGAAAAAAAACTTATTTTAAAGGGTACAGTGATTTTTCTCACGGTCTTTGAACAAGCTGTATAGTGTATGTAATATTTATTTAATTTATTCCTTATAAAATATTGTTTTTTCAATAAAGCACTTTTCTATTTATCTATATCAGTGATTTTTCTAATTTTATCGTAATATCGTAAATAAATAAATTGAACAGGACATCCTGCCAAATCGTATTCTCAGCTTGAACGAATAATAATTGATTTAGAAATGAAAATTAATTTAATAATAATTTATTTATCCCATGATTTACCTGTGCACAACACTCTGCACCTCTTCCAGTCTGATATTGTCCAGATCGTAGGGACTAACAATGCTCTCCACCAGCCAGTTCTCAGGCACATGCATGTTCTGAGTGAGCAGCGGAGCGCCGGGCATATTCGTGAATTTCGCATACGGGCCGGAAGCGAGGTGTCCGTCAGCTGTGAACTGTACTTCCGGTTCCAGGACGTAGCGGTAGAAACTGGAAAGGACAATGAAAGAAATTTGAAATTAATAATAATTATTAAAGTTTGTTATTAAATTTCATTATGCATTCATGTTTTTTCTACACCTAGAACTATAGTCTGTCCAAGCAGAGAAGACATTCTGGCAATATGGGAAAATGACAGCAGCTCGGTCAATATTGGTTCAAAAATTATCAATTTGGTCTCAAATCCTAGAACAGAATGTTTCCTCTAATTTAAGACCAATTTAATAATTCTTGAACCTAAATTGACCTAGCTGTAGTCATTTTCCCATCTTGCCAGAATGTCTTCTTTGCTAGAATTATTCTATGTGTGGAAAGAATATGGATGCATAATAACAAGAACATCTAACTAACAAACTATTACAGTCTGTCCAAGCAAAGAAGACATTCTGGCAAGATGGGAAAATGACTACAGCTAGGTCAATTTAGGTTCAAGAATTATTAATTTGGTCTCAAATTGTAGGAAACATTCTGTTCTAGGATTTGAGACCAAATTGATAATTTTTGAACCAATATTAACCGAGCTGCTGTCATTTTCCCATCTTGCCAGAATGTCTTCTCTGCTTGGACAGACTATAGTTCTAGGCGTGGAAAAAACATGAATGCATAATGAAATTTAATAACAAACTTTTAAATTTGTTTTGGATGAATATAAAAGTGATAACATTTATCTAACCATCAAACAAACTAACTTTTAAACTGAATAATTGACATTAACCAACTTTCTAACCAAGTAAATTGATTACTAACTAAACTTATTCAATTTCAAGATGATACATTCAAGGAGAGACCATATAAGCAGTCTAAGTATAGCAGACATTCAAAAGTTAGGCGGTTTCGTCTGTTCCTTGTGCGCTCCAACAGCTGATGTTGTCAATTAGAGTTGTCATTTAGCTATGCCTAGATGTTGTTTTAATCTCCCAAATAATTTTGATTTGATATGTTTCAATGAATAGATTTTTACAAAATTGAGAGACAATAGGTGCTTTACATCAGCTGTTAGTAGGTTACATCTTTTACAAAAGACAGACGAAACCGTCCAACTTCTTAACGTCCGCTATATCTAATCATCTCAGGTACTCAGACTGAGTACACAGTCCCTGTATTTTCTAGTATTCATTAATTGATTTATAACTATAGTCTGTCCAAGCGAAGAAGACATTATGACAAGATGGGACAATGACTCCAGCTTGGTCAATATTGGTTCGCACATTTGGTCTCAAATTGTAGATCAGAATGTTTTCTACGATAATTTTAAACAAAATGTATCATTTGTGAACCGATATTGAACGAGCTGGAGTCATTTTCCCAAAGGTCTTCTTTGCTTGAGAAAAAGAAAAGAAAACTTTTCATAAATCTATCTCACCTTTTTAGTAGCAGCATAGCATCACTATTTTTATCTATGATCATACATTTGATAGTATTCCTGAACAAAAAGTAAATTATCCATCTAACCTTTTCAGCGGCATATCGCTGTTCTTCTCGACACAGTTGAGGAAGATGCGCACATCGCAGTTGACCACCTGTCTCAACACCGACAGAATGGGACCAATTTTCTGAGCGCCGCGTGACACCGGATCAACAATCACTGTTATGTCGAAGGCGGGCGCCTGCGCGCGTGCGTCCGTCGGCGAGTGAGCGGCTGGTAGGTGGATTACACTGCAACAAAAACATTAGATTAGATTAGATTAATAAGCATACTTTTGGATTTGGAGTCACCTAGAACACATGATTAAAGAAAAATTTCTAAACAAAATAAAGTCAAAGTCAAAATCATTTATTCTTCGAAAACAAATAAAGAATACAAACTGTAACAAAATTTGTAACGTAATCATTAAATTACATATTAAAAAAACTACTATAAGAAGAAAAAATCCCTGCAGAGGTTAAACCTGAGCGCAGGAAATAATGTTACATGTAAGAATTCAAACCTCCTGCTTGAAAAATCAACAGCAAAAATATAAGAAACACGGAGTCATCACTCTGTTAATAGGCCTACTAATGTGTAATAAATCAATAAATAAGCGAATTTCACTTGAAAATTATTTAGAAAAGGTACTTTGATAACAAGATTCAATTGGTTGTGAAAATAATACTGGCAAAGAAGAAAATACTGTCTCAATACAACATATCACGAATACTATAGAATACTCGGTAGGTATCATAAGCATGATGCGCAATAGATTGATAGGATTATAACGTTTCTGGAGCCCACTAAAAATTAGAGCCCAACAAAAAATAGTTCTCAATCAGCTGAAAATATGTAATTACTATGTAAAACTATGACCCTCAAGTTTACTACATTTCCTATACTTATCATAGAAAATGTCAGCTGTTCATCAAAATTTGAGGGTTCCTCAACTTTGAGTGTGCTTGGAAAAACCGAGCATAAGTACTCTAATGCTGGGTTTTTCCAAGCACACTCAAATTTGAGGGACCATCAAGTTTACTACACTTTACTACATTTCCTATACTAATCATAGAAAATGTCAGCTGTTCATCAAAATTTGAGGGTCCCTCAACTTTGATTGTGCTTGAAAAACCGGGCATAATTGTTTGAAATTTCTCTTGAGAATAAATAAATGACAGCAACAGCTGTTGCGACAAGATGAAATTTAAAAGTGACTTCTTAATAATTCGTCTAAACGCCCATAAGCGCCTCCAAGGTAAGTAGAAGCTGGTAGTAAAAAGTGACTTGTAGAAAGCGACTTGTACACGTCTCGTCTCTGACCCCCTCAAGCTTGAACACAAATACCGGTAATTTGTAGTAATATTTTTTCTTACCTATGTTTTTCCCCAACAGCCTGCACCTGGAAGCGACTCTTGGTCTGCGGTCGAGCCACAAGCAACGAAACGGTCTTCATCAGCACATCGCTGCTCAACATCTCCTCGCCTGGTTCCAAACCTTGAGTGAAAAAAATCGTGTTAAGAATCCAGATCTTTCATCAAACAACAATATTTTTCATAACTACAATAATATCTGTTGAATAGTTTTTGTTTTGATTCACTCAACACATATTACACTCAACGTCAAGGATATAAACTCTTTAATGGACTATCTTTACATAAAATTAGGCAAAAATAGAGCAATAATGTTTTATTGAACAAGAACAAATCTTTTTTATTGTTATATTTGAGAAAATATCAATTTTTTACTTATTTGTTATTAATTTATTATAGTATTTAGCGTATGGCTTTTAATAGTGGGGAGACCCAAGGGTTGTTCCACTTCCCCGACATAACTTTGTTTCGCAAATAGGAAACATGGTGGGAGTTCTTTATGATGTTCACAGTAATTTGGATTCAAAAAAGTTATTTTAAATTCAGAAAGTCTATAAACACCAAAACACAAATCAAAGCCCCTTATCCGTGACTGGAAATTATAGAATTATTGAAATATTATTTAATGTAATTAAATCTATAACAATTAACAATAACAATATTTAGCGTATGGCTTTTAATAGTGGGGAGACCCAAGGGTTAATCCACTTCGCCATATAACCTCATTACCTACAAATGGGAACATGGAAAACCATGTGGGTTATAGTTCTTTAAAAAAAATCTATTTTAAAACATTAATCACTACTAAAACTGAGACACTTCACAAAATCACCAAACCATGGCCGAAAATATTGGATTTTGAATGGAAATTTAGAGCACGAAAATTAATCATATTGAAATTTTGTCTTGGCAATAAGATTACTGAACATTAATTTTGTTCTTATACTATACTATGGCAGAAAAATTGTACAAAACTCGTGTGGGAGGGGGTTTACAAACTGATGTAATAATCTACTTTCGTCTGACGTCCATTTGACTCAGGTGGAAACATTTTATTCGTTTGTAAGCTCGACTTTATAACACTTGTTATGTAATACAGCCTACTATTGCTAAAATCCAGTTCTGTTTATATATGTTCTACCTTCATTGAGCGTTTTGTGTATTTTCTCGACGTGCGCTGACAGACTGAATCTTTCCAGCAGTCCAAAATCATCGACTGTGAACTCTTCATCCTCGGCAAACGGACCCAATAAACGGCCGTTAGTGATGATTCCCAGTTGACCGGCGTCAAGTTTAACCACGCGTTTGACGAAGGAACGGTGCTCGTCGACTTTCTTCTCGATTGTCGGCCAATCAACGTCCTGCAACGAAAGAGATCACAATCAGAAACTAACAATGACTATAGTTTATTTAGGTCAGAAGCGATTAGTATAGCTGGGTTCACAGACTGCCTTAACAGAGCTAGGAATTAATGTCAGTCATTCGCCTTTGAAAAGTAGTTATAGTCTTTCCAAGCAAAGAAGAAATTCTGGCAGGATGGGAAAATGTCTCCAGCCCGGTTAAAAATCTATGAATTTTGTCTCAAATAGTAGAGCAGAATGTTTTATTCAATTTGAGAACCAATTTAAAACGTTTATAAATTTTGAATGAATAAATGCATGAAAGTTTATCAATGAGATAATTTTCATTGATTTATAACTTTTTTCATTTGATACTGTATCAAATTACCCCGTTGCCTCTCCTTGCAGCCGTATCAGAAGCCAAAAGCCGTAGCCTGTGCAAATATTGACGCGCCTACAAGTTCTTCACCGACAGCTTTTCGTTGAAAAATTGTTCTTTTGAAACTTGTTTTTCATAAATAAGTAGTGAAATTTTGTCAAATTGGAAAACTTGTAAAAAAACATTGGGTTTCCCCGCTATTAAAAGTCATACGCCAAGTAATAAAAACAAACTCACCACCAAATCATAATTCTTGTGATCCTTCTTCCCAGCCTTGATGTCGTCATACTCGGCCAGCATTCGTTTGATTTTGAGGGCAGCCTGGTCGGGAGAAAGGGTCTCCGACGCCGCCACCACCAGCTTGTCCATTGTGCTATCGCCAGCGCCCCCTGACGGATTGGCTATGAAACCAACACGGATACGGCCGCTGCTCCTCTACAATCCGATAAATTTTCATATTATAAATAAAATCCTAAATCATTTTATCATCAGTCTTTTTCTAAAGGAAACTTCATTATGAGATTGATGAATGGGCGATAATTTACATCTACTCCGATTACCCATGGATGTTACCCATTTTAGTCTAGTTCTCCACTCTAGCTGTTATTCGAAAAAATTATTACTGTTCTCTTCTAATCTTACAATATATTCATCGACTAGCCGGCAGGCTCGCTCGCTCGCCTTCTCTGCCTAGCCAGGGGGCTCCGCCCCCTGGACCCCCGACAGTATAGGCAGTGTAAGTGAGTCAAACAGGCTCGCTTCGCTCGCCTGCAAATTCCGTTCAGAAGGGATTCGAAATTTATTGAACACAGCATTTCTAGACCTTATTTGGACCGGTTTACTTAATTTCAACATTTTCTGCCAAATTTTTCTCGAAAAATCTAAGAAAAACTCCGAAAATTCTGAAAAATAGTAAAACGCTAATATTAAGCGCAACCTTGGGAAGTGTATTGGACATAGTTTAAAACTTTATTCAATATCTTCCAAATTAGTTAATCTATAATCTCGCCTATCCATTGAATTTACAGTTTGGATTTGTCGTATCAAGATGGAAGATATGCAACCCGCAATACATCTACAATTTTGAAAAACTTATTACTTGCTTAATCTTGAACGCATTTCAAAAATATTTCAACACAACATTTCTAGACCTTATCTGAACCTGCCCACCGAATATTTTCTACCGATTGGTTTTCGAAAAAAATAAGAAAATGCCGAAAACTAAAGAAAAACTCTAATATTTGGCATACTTTTGGGAAGTTTCAAAACCCCGTTCTTAGTTGGCGTCTAGAGGTCCAACTGAACATGTCTGCCAAATTTGAACGCATTCGGTTCGGTAGATTTTTAGTTCTGCTGATGAGTGAATGAATCAGTACCATTTCGATTTTATATATAGAGATTAACTTCGTTTTTCTCTATTCTAAACATTTTCATTCGCCAGGTGTGACTACGGCTTTAAAAAGACCAAACCATCACCACTTAAGGGTCCACATCCACTGTCAGATTGTACTGACAGTTCGACCGTTCACAGTTGATGCCAGCCGGTTTACAGCGGTTTTGGACTGCCGGTTTCCCCATCCACATACAGTTTTTGACTGTCACAGTCCGAACTGTCAGTGGATGGGAACTTTAGGGTATGTTCTTAAATTAGTAATGGTCGAACATTACTGAAAAATGTCGACCGATATTTTCAAAATGATTTTGCATCGTTATCCCACTACTCACCATCTGATCGAGAGCATTTAAAAGTAGATTCCGTCCCTTTTCGGTGGCCAGGTCGGATACCACCCAGTGTGTCAGGAGGTGCGCTGACTTCTCCTCCTTCTTGCTGGCCGATGCGTACTTCAAACTCAACATAACGGATTTGGACAATTCTGACGGCTTCGAAGTACCCACCAAATCCACGTAACGACTTTTACCCAGGTTGAGGACACGGTCGTTCAGTCTGTGGAATCATGGAAAATCTTGTTTATTCCACAGATAACAACAGTTACTCTATTCATTTATTTATTTGATACAATGAGAAATAAATAAAATAATAATAGTAAGTTCAAATCTCCTATTATAGGTATATAAGAGGAACAAAGGACTCATGCTTCTGCAAATATTGACCAATGTACTAAATAGTAGGCGAGATTCGTTGAATGAATCTGTTCAAAAAACTAAATCCTTTGTTCTATTAATACAGAGTGACACAAAAAACTGAAACTTTTGAAGTAACACGTACATGAATAAAGGAAATGTAATCATAAGTTTTATTGCTGAAAATTTGAAGTAGAATAGTTGCCATTTATAGTTGTAACAAGAGAAATGACAATTTTTGTAGATAATGTCCTTGAGATGACGAACATTCAAACGTATGTATAGATTCCTGGAAGCGAACAGTGAGATTTTGCACGGCAAGTTGAACCACTGCAAAGCGAATCTCAGCGATTTCTTCGTGAATCCTTGTTATAAGCTCGAATAAAATGGCGGGTGGCTCGTTGGAGGAGTGATAAAGCGCCGGTCTGATAACCAGGTGGACCCTGGTTCGAATCCCAAGCGGAGAACAATTTTTGACCACAGCACAATCACATAGATACGACCACCCCGTCTTTCGGAGGAGACGATAAGCCGTCGGTCCCGACTACCTAAAAAGTAGTCGTCATCTATCATCCATTTCATTACCCACGCACAAGCCTATGAGCTTAAGTGGGCTTCACCCTCATAAACAAACAATAAACAAACAAATTATTTTTAAGCGTGAAGCGTATGCTTCACTTTTTAAACAAGAAAAAGTTGAACACAGTGCATCGACATTCCATGCTTAGATGGATATCTCCCAGATCTAATCTCACTGTTTGCTTACAGGAATGTATACGTTTGAATGGTCGTCATCTCAAAGATATTGTCCATGAATATTGGCATTTTTTGTTAGAATTATAAATGGCAACTATTCTACTTCACAATTTCAGCAATATCAATCAATCAAAATCTCGTTAATTCCCCAATCAATATACAGTACATGAAATAATATTTTATCAACTAATAATACAATCTTATAGATAATTAAAGCACTGGACTAAATTTTTGTTTCTGATGATTGCAATATTATGAATAATACAGTACTAAATAAAACTTTTATTTACAATTCTGTAATAGAATGAGCCTACATACGCACTATGGACTGTGCGTAGTCTCGAGTTGGGATATTAAAAAAATTGAATCATGGTGTGGAGTGAGAGCAGAGTGAGGAGACGGAAATTCATATAAGTTAACAAATACTAGGAGCTGGAGATTGGGAGAAATTTATGAGAACAATAAAACTAATGATTACATTTTCTTTATTCACGTACGTGTTACTTCAAAAGTCCCCGTTTTTCTGTGTCACCCTGTATATAGTCTGTCCAAGCAAAGAAGACATTCTGGCAAGATGGAAAAATGACTCCAGCTCAGCCAATATTGGTTCAAAAATTATAAATTTGTACATCTCAAATTGTAGAAAACATTCTGATTTACAATATTTTTGAATTACCCATTCTGCAATCAATATTGACCAATTTTCCCATCTAGCCAGAATGCCTTCTTTGCTTGGACAGGGTATAACTAAATAAGTGAGAAGATTTGTTGTGATTCAACGTACCTTGGCATAACATTCGGTTGATCCATGATGAAATCTAAAACGTTCATGCCGTCAGTTAGGTCTCCCTTATAGACAGCCTTCTGCAGGGTGGGTGTTTGGGTCATCACCTCCGAAAACACAGAATCTTCAAAATCATCCGCAGTCAATGTGCTTTCTGCCAGAGGTATACCGTTCAGTAAAACCTGAAAATCAAATTAATGATTTTAGTATAATATAAATTTCTACAAAATTGGAACTATGCATTCCTCATACCAAAGACAATCTAATCTAGAGTAGATTGTCTTTGTTCAAGCTTACAGCTAAGTGTTATAAATAAATTGATAAATTATTAAAATATATGAAAATCACACAAATAGAGTTATTACTGTAATGTACTTATACCCTATTCACGATCACTTGAGAAGAAATAAACAATAATTGTTGTGTGTGAGCGTGTAATGGTAGGTCTTCTTCTATGCGAAACGGTTGGCCACATTCTAACAGCTGTAGCCAATCACAGCTCAAGACAAGAGTCTTGAGACAAGACAAGTCGGACTGTAGCCAATCACAGCTTTAGCCAAGAGTCAGCTGTTCGACTGCGGCCGACTGTTCCGCATAGAAGAAGACCTACCATTACACACTCACATACACAACAATTATTGTTTATTTCGTCTCAAGTGATTGTGAATAGACTATAGTGTTACTAGTAGTTCTGTGAACGGTAGACCTCACGAAGTCACCAATGTTCCCTGCATCATAAAAGCACTGTCTGTATTCACGGTACGTTCAGATGTTGCGTCGATTCCGAAAGTCGGCGCGAGGAAGTCTGGTCAGCAATGCAGTTGCCACAGTCACGCTCTATGTCGGCATCAGTTCGTCACGATTAACCAAAATTTGAGGGTGCTTGGAAAACCGGGCATCAGTCTCTACAATATTATTGAAATAATCCTATTATATTAAGCGAGCAATTTCTGTATGTATGTATGTATGTATGTATGTTTGTGGAACCACGGATCTAGAAAACGACTCTAACGATTTCCTTGAAATTTGAAATGTAATATAACCGTGATGGAAAAATAAGATTGCACCAGGTCTCATGTCTGGGAAAACTCTCTAGCAGGATTAATAAAAGAATAAAATATTTCTTATTCAGGCATAATCCCAAGTACTGCGTATAATGGCTGTTATCATTAGCTGACCAACGCTATCCAACTGGAGTTAATGGAGTTACATTTAAGTCTATAACACATGTTCATGACTGTCAATAAATTGTGAGAGGTGATCATATCAATTTTGAATTTATTTTTACACGTAGGTTCATTCATTTTTTACAATAACATATTTATGTAATTCACCAGTTCGGCCGCAGCTTCAGAGCGAAGCTCGGTACCAGATATTGTTTTCCTTCATGCGAAACGGTCCGAACAGCTGTAGCCAATCACAGCTCTTGTTAGCCTGCGGTCGACCGTCTGACCGTTTTGCATAAAGAAAAATTTACCTTAATATTCAACTAAAATATCTCAGCTGACTTCAATGAAAGTATATCATCTGAAGTAGAAATTTTTGAATGTCATAATATCACATGTTTTAGTAATATCAACATAAATATACTATCAAATCATTTATGGAGTATACCTATATCAGAGAATAGTTCAATCCTTTTTTCGTCCTTAATATGAAAATTGTCGATAAACCTTACATATACATAGACGCGCGGTTACAAGAGGAACATCCCTGTGAAATTTCATTAGAATATATTGCTGCGTTCAGTCGTGAATGCGGAACATACAAACATACAAACAAATGCAAAATCGTCGACTTGAATCTTAGACCTCACTAACGTTCGGTCAATTACTCATTATTCAAGCTCAGAAAAGAGTCTAGAGGATTATGTTTTAAAATCCTCCTCGCTTTTCATACAGGTTCTCAAGATACGGAATACTACGTAATACGGAATACCGAATTACAAGTCTCTACATATCCATCAAATGACTGTCTACACATACGAAAATTATAATCTCAACCAACTTTTATACTCATATAAAAAAATCTCAACTAACTTTTACGGAGCGCTTGACTCCATTGGCCACACTGTCATTAAGTTCTATTTACAAGTTGGCTTTCAGATACACAGAAAAGATACAAGAGTCCAAAATTGATACGCAATCGTACAGGAAGGAAGCTCATTGACACAGAATGTTTGCAAACAAGTGAGGTTAGCTTCTTTGACAATGCCGAAAATGAGGGGGAAATAATTTATGGTTCTCTAAACTGAACTTTGTGTTTTATCATTCTTTTCTATTAACTCAACTAAAAAAATGGCTAAACTAAATTTAAATTCTCTAAAAATGTTGAATAATTAGGGGATAGAATCACTCGTTTTCCAATATAGCGGTGATCATTGCAAATGTCTCGTATCAACGAACTTCTTTCCTGTATCAATTTTGGACTCTGTATCACTACTGCGTATCAGAAATCCGCAGAGTAAAGTAGCCTTCATACAGTGTAGGCTATGTACTAAGCCTATAAAACGTTTCAATCTATATTCGAATGCCTCAATTGTTTGTGATACATCCATTTACAAAGTGAAATTTATTTGAAAATGATAATTAAAATGGATTGTAATTGTAGTTCAATAAATAAATGGAACGAAGCGAGCCTATCTGTCTTTTTGACACTGCCGAGGATCCAGGGGGCGAGCCCCCTGGCTAGTCGGATGAGGCGAGCGAAGCGAATCTAATAACTAGTAAAATAATAAATGGCTTTACCTGTGGAAACGTGCGGAACCCAGACTTCCTAACAAAGTCGGCAGCCAGTTGTCTACCAGTATCGTAATCGGTGTCGGGTCCCAGGATTTCATCCGCGTCCGAACTGGGAAACCGAGAACGCAGAAGTTTGAAAACGTCCCCGGGTAAAACATCACGGTCAGATTCTTTGATTGAGGCATATACCTAAAAACAAAAACGGAATTGTACTTATTTATAACTATTTTAAAAACAAGAAAATACATTACATATACAGTATACATATACATATTACTTACACATATTTTGTTAATCCAACATATTACATATCACATATTTTGTTAATCCTTACACATATTACTTACATATTACATATACATATTACAGTACTTATTTATAACTATTTTAAAAACAAGAAAATACATTACATACATGTAAAGCAAAGAAGACCCTCTGGCAAGATGAGAAAATGACTCCAGCTCGGTCAATAATGGTTCAAAAAAATGTTGATTTAGTCTCAAATTATAGATCAGAATGTTTCGTACGATTTAGACCAAATCAATCATTTTTCAACAAATATTGACCCAGCTGGAGTCATTTTCCCATCTAGCCAGAGGGTCTTCTTTGCTTGGACAGACTATACCAGTAATTTACCAGTACAGAAGAACGCCGATTAACCGAGAGACATCATTTGAACATCATAATCATAAAAATGTTAAACTGTTTCAAACCTAGAGGAGTTTGAAGGACTCTTTGACCTCTTCCTGTTGGATTAACAATATCTTGCCCCTTTGCTTTATTCAGAATTCTACTATCGTATGATTGCAGGTTCGATGTCTAGTTTTTGATACAAAATTTACGTTCAACATACAGAAACCTAATAAAAACTCACGTCAGTAATGAAACTCAATGCTTCAAACGGATCCTTAGTTTCTGTGACGTAATTGAAGGCATTCAGCATGGCGACGCCGGCATTATTCAGTCCGTTGCCGGTTGAATTAACCGCGAACACCAGTCCGATTCTGAGTGGCGACGAATGCAGATGGAAAGATTCGGCCATCTTGATCAGTGGCCACACAGAGCGCTGGCTGGGGTCGCCGATTATAACCTGAAAAGTAACATATTATATTAAAGAAGTGTTCAGATTCGAGTCAGAGATTAAAATCCCTCAAATACTATTACGACGCTTCATCCACAGGATTAAAGTAGCTTATACAATGCTTGATCACTGATCACTGTTCCTCAGGTTTTCCATTAAGTTCTATATTATGATATAATATGTGTTTGCCACTTACCACGAACTGAATTATAATATTGTGTTGAATATTATAATTCTATATATTATATATTAATTCTATACTATATATCTAATATTATATATTACAATTATTGTTATACCAATCTCATACTGTAGTTAATCCATAAGTTCATTTAAACTTAATAAAAATCACTTTTATGTGCAAATGAACTTTACTTACAAACTTTACTATGTAACTTAAGTAAAGTTTATTTCCACATAAAAGTGATTTTTATTAAGTTTAAATTTAGAAGTGGGAAAAGAATGGATACACAACACCATAAGTTCATTGTTCATATTAATATAATAGTGAAACGGAATAGGAATAAGCATACACAATAAAAACAATAATTTCTCCTTTTATTTATTTATTGTTTTTTATAGGTTTTTTATTGTATTTTTTTGCATTAACTCCTCTTCACCACAGGCTTATGCCTATGAAGGGACAGACCTCCTATAATTTTATATGCAAACCTTTCATTGTAATTATGTTCAAAGGAATTAATTATTTTTGACTTTTGAAGCAAAATAGTTATTTAATGCCCGGTTTTTCCAAGCACACTCAAACTTGAGGGACCCTCAAATTTTGATGAACAGCTGACATTTTCTATGATAAGTATAGGAAATGTAGTAAAGTGTAGTAAACTTGAGGGTCCCTCAAATCTGATGAACAGTTTTTCAAGCAGTCAATTTGAGGGACCCTCAAGTTGACTACACTTTACTACATTTCTATACTTATAAGAAAATGTCAGCTGTTCATCAAAATTTGAGGGTCCCTCAAATCTGAGTGTGCTTGGAAAAACCGGGCATAAGTCTTCAACTATACAGCTGATACCAGTAAGTTTGTACATTCCAACAGCTGGTGTTGTCAATTTTAATGTTTTTTAGCTATGCCTGGATTATGTTTATGAAATCAAAAGAGACAAAAGATGATTTACATCTGTGACAAAAACTTGAAAAATCACTCTTTTTCAACTTTGACCACTGAAAAATACTGCTCAGTAATCGACTTTGGTATGTGTAATACCTTAAATCAATGTGAAATTTTGTCCTCTTTCTAACGATATCCTTAAAATTCAATTTTGACAAATGATTATTGAGATATTGACGGTTTAGTGACTGTAAGTAGGCCTACTTGAAAAATATAGAAAACTCGATATATCTCGAAAACGAAGGTCGTTAGGAAAACATTTTACTGGACATTTTTTGTTGCAAATTGCATGTAGAATCTACGGCTGTTACACTTTTCGTGAGACACTCTGTATTTATTCATCTAATGACAAACATGCTTAGTGGGAGAAAAGACAGGCATATCCCTTAGTATTTCTAGCACAATTTTGATTGAAATAAAGTCCAAATTTTTCGGTTAAGCCCAAATTTTTGTTCCTGCCAAACGTTTTCATAAGAGTTCTAAATTATAGTTTTCAATTTTGGAGTGTGAAAATTTGTGAATTGTTGCAAGTTTTAAGAGATTTTTGAACATAACCTCTACTATTTTAAAATTTTCAATCAAAATTTGGGAAACAGACGGTTTGGACCTTAATGTCTGTGTTTTGACCCTTTATTGTGATTTGTCGAATGAATAAATAAATAATAGAAAATATTACCGGGTAATACCGGCCCAATTTTCAGATAACAACAGACTCATCAAACCATTATTTATCTTTGAAAATAAATTAATAAAAGCATGAAAATAACTGACCAGATTGTAAATATTCCTTCGTATACTCCTCAGCATGCCGGGGAAAGTGGGTCTGAGTAGTTCTAGTAGCGAAGCCGGCCATCTTTTATACTTCTTATCTGCCTCAATATCATTGGCCCACTGAATGGCCGAATCACGGATATCGATGGCGTACTCTCGACCTGTGGCTGTTGAGAAATCCAGCGCAAGCAGCTTGCTCAACGTTGATTTGTCCGAAATACCTGCAATAAAACATAGTTTCAATGATTTTTAGTTCCAAGTTTCAGAATCAGAAAGTGCTACTCTGAAAGTACTTTTCAAGTCGGGTATCCACAAAGCGAGAGCGCATGCCTCGCATCCGGCTCAGGGTGAGGCATGCGTTCTCTTGCGATGTTTGTAACCACGTACGCTCACTGCGAACCAAATTGTTTGGTTATCTTGCGTTGTGCGTAGTGAGGCAAACTGCACAGGTATCTACTTGACGCACGCCTCGGGGCGAGGCAACTTTGAGCACGAACCTTAAACCGACAAGCACACTGCTCGCCTCGAATTGTGAGCTGCTTAAGGGTCAATTAGACGTGGCGAGTTTACTAGCTACTAGCCGGCTAGTACGCTAGTTGATAGTAAACTAGCTCCGTGTAATCACCAACTAGCAAGCATGTTGGCTAGTAGCCGGCTAGTAAAGAAGCTTGCGAAAAAGTTGAAGACCGGTCTACTTACTCGCTACTCGCCGGCGTTTGTGCGAGCTAGCGAGTAAACTAGCCGTGTGTAAAGGGAGTTGCTAGTTAAAAAGCAGCAAGTGACAAACCAGTTTTGGTGAAAATGTCGGAGGATTTTGTTACAGCCTAAATCACAAACACTATACAAATTTTAGATGACAAAAATCACTTCAACAACACGCAGTTCTCTAACCTCAATCTTAACTAAGCTTAATAATCTTAACCTAACCTCAACCTGCAACTAGTTGGAGAGTGAGCGAGTGGGAAGCTACGTGTAATCGTCAACTAGCGCACTCACTGACTCGCCGGCTAGTAGCTATTAAACTCGCCACGTCTAATTAACACTTTATGCCTCGCAGAGAGCAACCCAGTATCAACAGTCCGAGGCTTGCGTCTTGAGGCATTCGCGGCGCATGCCTCGCACTTTGGATACGGGCCTTTCACTTTAATCAATTATGTCCTATTCTAAAGGTACATTCATAGTGAGTTAAAAGGTGAAGATAAAGAGTAAGGGAAAGAGTAAAATGAAGAGTAGGAAAAAGAGTAAGATGAAAATGAAGACGTCCAACTGTGATTGATGTGCTTCCCTTCCACAGAATTGAAAATCGACGTGACTTACAAATATAGAGAATAAACGATAATTCTATTGATAAGAGCAAGATATAATTTATTTTGTATTTGATCGAAAGTTTCCAGATCGAGCTATGAAACAAGTTTTTTGTGTAAGCCTACGAATTCAATCAAACACGCTTCAAAAAATTTATGCAATTCTAAAAGGAAATGTATTTTGACAAAATTGATGATGATTTAGGTTATTTGTCTTCAATATCAGAATTACAAATTGGTCTAATCAATAGAATTATAGAATGCTCTTATTTTCTCTATATTTTCTATTTTTTATACTCCTTCTCCTGATCCCAATGGTAAACAAGAGTCATCTTATTGGTTTTTCACTTACCGTATATTATAATTTTTTCGTAGAACTATATTGTCATGCTTAAATTTATTTTGATTTTGTATAGGCTATGTATGTATGTGAAATAGATTTGAATTTAGAAGTTTTGCTAATTCTATGAAGGAGGAACATCTTCAAAGTTAAACATCTTCATCTTTAAAAACCCATCACTATGGATGCACTCAAATAGAATCATCATAACAGAATGTCAATGTATTTGATAACGATAAATATAACGATGAAAAATTGATCGAATTTCTACTCACCAACTTTGTAAAGTCCTTCCATAATATTGAGTTCTTGTCTTATTGTGTCCAGTATTGTCATCATATCTATGTTTTCAGCTTCAAAGAACATGCCATTTATGAACAGAGCCGTATCTGCTGGTTGTAGATTGAGTGTGTTTGCGAATTTATCTTGATTCAGTTTAATTTCTTTCTTCATTTCAGGGTTTACTCTAGTTTTCACCAGCGACTTTGCCTGTAATAGAAGAGTTTTATTTCAAATTCACAAGAATATGGATACAAAAACGCAAGGAAGGAGATGAAATTACTGTTTGAATGAATGATGACATTAGTCTGTCCAAGCGAGGAAGACCCTCTGGCAAGATGGGGGAAGACTCAGGCTCGGCCAATAATGGTTCAAAAATTATAAATTAGGTCTCAAATTGTAGGAAACATTCTGATCTACAATTTGAGACCAAATCAATATGTTTTTAACCAATATTGACCGATCTGGAGTCATTTTCCCATCTTGTCAGAATGTCTTCTTTCTTGCTTGGAGAAACTATACCAGATGTTTAATAAGTCAGTTTACAGAGTAGGCTGGCTTAGGCCCGTTTAGAGATTGTTCACATCTTAGAAAACGACATTTTCCAATAATATTATTGTGGTTCCTCAATGAATAGGAAATCACAAATCACATATAGTCTGTCCAAGCAGAGAAGACCCACTTGATTGGAAAATTACTCCAGCTCGGTCATTATTGGTCCAAAAATTATATGGTCTCAAATTCTAGAGAAGAATGTTTCCTACAATTTGAGACCAAACTTGAGAATTTTTAACCAAAAAGAAGCATATATTAGCCAAATTACAAGAGATAAATAAGGATATTTTCAGTTAAACTTACCTGCATGGGGAAATTTTGAGAAATGTGGGTGAGTATTTTGATGGATTCTTCAACAGGCGCGGATAATATTCTCTGAGCGGCTTGCAACGATAGTTCCTGAAATTGCCACACTTTGAGGGGCGCTAGCTCATCGCTGGTCTCTAGAAGTTCTTGCCTCAACTTGTCTAGTTCTTCTGTTTTGTCCGGGTACATTAGTCTAAAAAAACAAATAATCAGTGAGATAATAACAATCATCATAATTCATTATCATCTGAATTACATACAAGATTTTTTTGTTTTGGTCTACTTGCGGTGAAAAAATTACCAACGATTCCAAGTAAAATGCGGTAATAATCAGTATGATGATCATCAGGCATGCTCAAAAAGTTAAGACATTCCGGCAAGATGGGGAAATGACTCCAGTTCGGTCAGTATTGTTTGAAAAATATGAATTTGGTCTCAAATTGTAGAGCAGAATGTTTTCTACAATTTGAGACCAAATTTATAATTTCTGAACAAATATTGACAGAGCTACAGTCATTCTCCCATCAGAATGTTTTCTTTGCTTAGACAGACCATAGTAGAATTATTTGAATAGAGACAGCTAGGTGCGTCTGTAATGGAAGTCATTCTTATCAAATTTAAACTGCTTTGAGGTAAAATAAAAGAACAAATATCGTTTTTATTTGAACTTACTATTTGTTCGTGTATTGTACTATGACAAAAAATTGTACAAAACTCGTGTCTGAGGATGTTTAATAATAATAATAATAATTATTATTATTATTATCATCATCCACCCTCGTTTATTGCACCCGGGTGGAAATATTAATTCGTTTGTAAACACAACTTCTCACACTCATTATGTGAGAAGATTTTGTTAAATCCAACCGTTCAAGTTCAATAAACTTGAAAATCAATTAGTATTGCAATATAATATTTCAACACTCACTTGAGTTTACTGAAATTGAATCCTTCAATCTCCTCCTCATCATCTTCAGCTTGTCCTTCGCCACTTTTCTCCTTGTCGGCCACTTTGGTGTCATCCTCAGCCTTGTATTCCGTGGACTTCATGTGTAGCTCCACGCCATAACCGGACAGTCTCACGCGTCGGTTGCTCTTCTCCTACAATACAAACAATTACATGAAAATGGAACAAAATAGACAATATGGGCGAAATTTTCTTGGCACCTATCCAAACCCAGTAGTGGCCTAATGACGACAGAGGGGTAGTGGGAAACATTTTTAAAAACATTAAGCTACTACACGCAGCGATCATCTGCATCAACTTATCTCCTTAAACAAAAAAAAAATTAAATTTTGAAAGCTTCTAGCATGTCAAAATATACATTATTGCTGTATTTAATAAGGATGGTATATATTTATTATTTTGATTCATTAAAAGAATTTTGATGTAAAAGATTTGAGCACCAACAAAAAGAGCACATTTCCCTTGTCACATTTTTTTGCGACGTGTATTGTGATGTTTTTTGGTTATTACTATTACAACAAAGTAGAAACACACACATAACAAATTATTAAATTGAAGAAATTATTGATAGATACAATAAAAATACCCTTTTAAACTATAGAAGTTTTATCTATCAATTTTGAAATAGCCCTAAGTGTGAAGTTTAATTTTGAAGAAATTTTTATATGATGTGATCATATTTCGTAAAAACCGTACGATACTAAATTGAGTCGAATGTGAGAAAAACAAAGTTAACATGCATGATTTACAACCCGACTCAATGCTTTCAGAAGGGATGAAAGTTGAATGAGAAGACAAGATATTGTATAAAGATAAATCACAGATTCATTAAGTCCAGAGTTTACCAGATATTGATAATGTTGTAGCAACAGAATTTTTGAGCCATTCCCCAATCTTACCAGAAATTCTTTTTTGCTCCACCAGATTATAACTTCCTAGTTTTCATAGGCTCAATAATTTTACCACAATTCAATGCTCTAATGCATTGTAAGACGAGACTCAAGTCTACTTCCAATAAAAACATGAACAGCATTAAAGAATCAAGAACTCACCTTGACATGATGCCGGAGTACATAGTCGATGTCTCCTTTCGCTGCACGATTTTTCAAAATCTTGTGGAACTCGGCGAAACCAGGTGTACCCAGTTCTCCATAGAGTATGGCGACAACACTGCGATTATCAGCTCCCGGGTAGTAATGGTCCAGACGGAACGTCTCTATTCTACTCACGGTTTTCGGATCTTTTGCCTGGTAACAAAACGAAAAATATAAATCACTAGCCGGCAGTATCAGCAGTGTCAGTGAGTCAAACAGGCTCGCTTCGCTAGCCTGCATAACCTCTGTCATTGTAAGCTGAGACAAACAGGCTCGCATCGCTCGCCTGCAAATTCCGTTCAGAAGGGATTCAAAACTTATTGAACACAGCATTTCTAGACCTAATCTGGACCTGTTTACCAAATTTCAACATTTTCTACCAATTTATTCCCGAAAAATCCAAGAAAAACTCTGAAAAAAAATAGTAAAACGCTAATATCAAGCGTAACCTTGGGAAGTATATCGGTCATAGTTTGAAACTTGATTCAATATCTTCCAAATTAGTTCATCTATAATCTCGCTGAACCATTGAATTTACAGTTAGGATTGGTCGTATCAAGGCGGAAGATATGCAACCCGCAACGCATCTACAATTTTGAAAACCTGATTACTGGCGTAATCTTAAACGGATTGCAAAAATATTCTAACACAACATTTCTAGACCTTATCTGATCCTGCCCATCAAATATCAACATTTTCTACCAATTGGTTCTCGAAAAAATGAGCCGAAAAACTCTAGAAAAACTAAAATATTTGGCGTATCCTTGAAAAGTTTTTGAAATTCGTTCTTAGCGCGCGTCTAAACGTCCAACTGAACATGCCTGCCAAATTTGAACGCATTCGGTTCAGTGGATTTTTAGTTCTGGTGATGAATGTATGAATGAATCATTGCCATTTCGCTTTTATATAAAGAGATTATTGGTACCTAACTTAGTACCTTGATAACTACTTTCCCCAGTTACCTTGATAGCCCAATCAAATTGTCATTCAACTGTTCCTTGACTAAACAAAAATCCTGTTAATTGATTTTATTGTTTTAATCGGTCCATCTGGGTGTTAGTAAGAGTAATCTATGGTTTTCCACCAAAATATCTGGAGGTATAACTTTTGGGAGCCTAAAAATCACGAAATTTTCGGGTTTTTCACAATATGTCAAAAACCAATTGCTCTATCGATATTTTTATTTAGTACGTTCTTAAAGAGCGTGAAATTCTCTATAATTTTTATCCCCTAAACGTTTTTCTAGCTCGAATAGGAAGCGAGTTATAGCTCATCGAAAATTGATCATTTTTGTCAACTTCTGAAATAATGATGACTCCCGGACTAGTACTAAGGTCTGTCCAAGATATTCTGGCAAGATTTCAAAATGACTCCAGCTCAGTAAATATTGGTCCAAAAATTATTAATTCAATCTCAAATTACGGATAAAAATGTTGTCTACAATTTGAGACAAAATTTATTAGTTTTTGTTGAATATAATAATAAAAAAAAACTCACCAGGACGGTCGTTGACCATGGGTTAAAGCTTGCTATTAGAATTTTCTATTTTATTTTATTTTTTGTATGATTGGAAGTGAGACAATAAAAGCCAATTATTCATTCATTCATTAGTTTTGAACGAATATTGATCGAGCTGGAGCCATTTTCCAATCTTTTCAGAATGTCTTCTTTGCTTGGACAGACTATACTACAGGGTGAGGCAGAGCCTACTGACGAGTTTGGAAGGTTATAAATGACGAACCGAACGACTTAGAAAAAAATATTTCTGCTCATTCAATTCAGTGTGAAATATAGTTAGTTTTTTGAAAATTATGTCAGTTGAAAGGCGGCCATCGGCAGCGATACACTGATGTAGCCGATTTTTGAAGTTTTATTTAATTATTATCAAGTTACAACATATACTTAATGGAAGGTTCAACAGGATTGCTCCCAAAACTGTACTTTTACCAAATTTTAATAATAAGTCCAAATATTTAGATTAACTTATGCCACTTTAGCCGTTCATTTCATTTGACTTATACAAATTTTTACTCACAAGGAAAATCGAAAGAAATTTTGAATTTTATAAAGAATTTTGATAGTTTGGGAACAAGAATAATCAATAATTTAAATACCTTGAACATTTTAAACTTTGAAATTTAGAAATTTTGGTTTCCAAACCCATTCTAGCACAGCGCGATTGGTAGGGCCTGGATCTCTTCTCTGATTTTTTTCTTTTTTCTTTAAATTCTTCCAAGATGTGTGGGCAAGGTTTGAAAACGTAATCTTAAAGGTAGTCCCATAGAAAAAAATCGCATGCACTTCTCATCGGGTGAGCGTGCCGGTCACCTCTAAATAATCTACATAAATTGATATTAATAAAATCGGTACTTCGTAAATCGATATTACCAAGATCGATACAATATTTGAATCAATACTTCATCTATAATACCAAAATCGATATAAATATAATCGATATCTCAAATTCTATATAAATAGAATCGATATTACAGTAATCGACTCTTTTACTATCGATATTACCAAAATCGGTACTTTCGATATTCAGTAGCCTACGCACTACTCACCAGTACAGCATCCACAGCCTTATCCAGCTTATCCACCTCACAGATCAGCGTACCAGCCAAATCCACTCCATTAGCACACGGCACCCCCCTCTCTGTCGCCATCTGCCTGTACATGTCCACACGGGGCGAGTAGGCGCGCAGCGACAGCGCCAGCTTCATCACCGACGCCTGACCGGGCGACAGAATGTTGTCACCCACGTCCGACGTGGTCAGTTTCAGGACAGCGTCGTAGGCGACTTTGTCGCTGCCTGAAAACACACACAAAGCGTGATAATCGATAGAAAATAGTATAGGGCCGGTATTACACGATAATAGTTCTATGATCATATCTGATCACATGGAAGGAGATGAAAATAAGAAATCATATTTTCATCTCTTTCCATATGATCAACTATGATAATAGAAATATTATCGTGTAATACCGGCCTAATATTACATAACCAGAGTGGAAAGTTGTGTATATGAATAATAATGTTTCCACCCGAGTCGAACAGACAAGGGTGGAATATGATAAATACCGTTTTAAACTTTAAAAATTATATTTTTTCACAAACATGTTTCGGAGCTTTAGCCCATTCTCAATGCGATTGAATACAGTGAGTATTTAATCACATTGAGAATGGGTAAAAGCTCCGAAACATGTTTGTGAAAATCTAGTATTTTTATAGATATAATGTATTTTTATTACAGTTTAGAAAAGTCTTTGATTTTAATTTTTATTTCATCTATCAATTTTGAAATAACTCCAAGTGTGAAGTTTAATTTTATAATACATGGGTACATTTGTACAGTATGTCCAAGCGAAGAAGACATTCTGGCAAGATGGGAAAATGAATTCAGCTCGTCCAATATTTGTTCAAAAATAATAAATTTTGTCTTAAATCGTAGAGAATACTTTCTACAATTTGAGACTAAATTAATGATTTTTGAACAAATATTGGCCGAGCTGGAGTCATTTTCCCATCTTGTCAGATGTCTTCTCTACAATTTGAGACCGAATTTATAATTTTCGAACAAATATTGGCCGAGCCGAAGTCATTTTCCCATCTTGCCAGAATGATGTCTTCTTTGATTGGACAGCTGTAATTTTAAAGGCATGTCTTCTTTGCTTGACTATACACATTGGCGGGGTGGAACCCTAACATTATTAATTATTAAATAAATTTTATTTATCTATTTAGTACATACAAAAGCTCACATATATGAAGTCCATAAAAAGCCTTATTGACATATAATCACTACATTCTCTAATAAACTATAATAAATAATGGGCTCCCCACCATAAAAAAAACTGTAAAATTTTATTTATAAATTTGCACTTACCCAATTGGCTTAGCGGAGGCTGCATCTCACTGACAGCATCCACAAACTGCCACATTAGATGAGATCCCTCCTCGGCCAAATACTCGGCCACCTCCAGCACCAGAGGAGTCGAGTGCCATTTGGCGTCTATCACAGTTGTCACCGCTTTGCTCTTCTTTTTTTTGCCAGCTGGCGAGCTCCCACTGCCTCCTGAATCCACACAAAAATCAATTTTTTAATTTAATTGACAAAGGAAAAAGCTTACTGTGAAAACCGGTTATCCTATTATATTAAGCGAGTAATTTCTGTATGTATGTATGTATGTTTGTATGTGGAACCACGGATCTAGAAAACGGCTCTAACGATTTTCTTGAAATTTGAAATGTAATATAACCGTGATGGAAAAATAAGATTGCACCAGGCCTCATGTCTGGGAAAACTCTCTGGCAAGATTAATAAAAGAATAAAATATTCCTTATTCAGGCATAATCCCAAGTACTGCGTATAATGGCTGTTATCGTTAGCTGACCAACGCTATCCAGCTGGAGTGAATGGAGTTACATTCGAAGTCTATAACACATGTTCATGACTGTCAAAAAATTGTGAGAGGTGATCATATTAATTTTGAATTTATTTTTCACAAGGAGGTTCCTTGATTTTTTACAATAACATATTTATGTACCGGTAATTGAACAGTTCGGCCGCAGCTTCAGAGCGAAGCTCGGTACCAGATATTACGCATTAGTCATTTAATAATTTTTTTACTGCATCCACTGACCACCTGATAAAGGGGTAAGTTATAAAGATTTTTCAATTTGTTATTAGTCAAATAAAAATGTTACCAACATCTATCTACTTTAACCTCCATTTTGTGGTTTGTAATAATTTTCATACTCCTCCACCTCTAATGTGGGTTCTTTGTGGATTAAGTGGAAGAGGGGGCTCTTGTGCCTCAACTTCGCCCACATCACTTGTGTATTTTACCATCTACTGAGTAGGCTATGCACAAATGGACTGCAGCTCTTTCTTCAATGAAAATCTGAAAACCATTCCTGAAGTTTCTTTTATGTGAGAGGGCCATATGTTATACAATTGGATACCTGAACTTCTTACACTCTGATGTGCATCTTCTCTCAAATTATTCCGGAATTTAGTTGAATATTGATGAAATGTTTCGCCTAGATTTAATTCGTTCACGTGTTTTTTTATATTTATCAATATATAAATATTATATTCTTTACTATGAAAAACCTTATATAAGTTTTTTTACTATTATTATAAATATGTCGATTCTCTTGATATCGATATTTACGGTACGTACGGTATGTTCTGATTATTGAGAAATAAATAAATAAAAAGTATGTTTTTCATTATATATAAGCTGTTATGTATGATAAAAATACATATTTGATAAGATTTGTATATTCGCAACAACCAAAAAGAGCTAGCCATAATAACAATACTTAACATCTGGATCCTTTTTGAATACATGTGGGGAGAGTAATATTCTGTCATATCAAGTTACATAAAATACAGTATTATGTAGAGCTTACACCAAAAGCCAAAATTGGGCGTCTTCGTCTGCCTCTCGTGCGCTATAACAGCTGATGTTGTCGATTAGAGTTGTCATTTAGCTAGGTAATGTTTTTAAAATCAAAAGAGATAATAGATGCATTACATCAGCTGTTAGTGGATTACATCACGTACAAGAGACAGACAAAACCGCCTAACTTTACGGCGTCAGCTATATAAGCCGAGAATGCAGATTAAATTTGGAAGAATAATTAATTTATTCAAGTTAGTACAAATACATTAGCCTAATAACGAATGGAAAAGAAAATTCAAAACTTCTGGCCAAAAAAGCTAATCTAGGTTTTCTCAGTGTGGTTAAATATTAGTTTGGAGACAATTTTCTAAATACAGTACCTGATACTAATAAACACCAGCATGACAAGAGTACGAGCGAAGTGGTGAGGCTAGAAACAGTCTTTTGTAGTAGCAGCATTGCTACTAAGATCACCTATGGTTATACAACCTGCAAAATATAAGAGGAAATTAGACATTTTAAATATTTAATAAATTGTGAAACAGTCGAATAATGTAGCAAAGTTGATATCAGTTTTATTCCCATTCAACAAACTATAGTCATGTGTTTGCCATAAATAGTATTATTACTATAATCTGGCTGAGCAAAGAAAACATTCTGGCAAAATGGGATAATGACTCCAGCTCGGTCAATATTGGTTCAAAAAATTATAAATGAGGTATCAAATTGTAGTATGTATTGCAGTATGTTATTGATATATTTATACAATCGTTTTATTCATCCTAGTGACATATATATACACTAGTTTTTTAATATACTAATAAATATATTTTAAATATATAAATACTAGTTCATAAATATTCAAAACTTTTCCAATTTCTAATAATTTTTTTCTAATAATTATTCAAAATATTCACTAATTTTCAAAATTGTGGATGGATGTTCAACACTAATAATGGATAAGTAAGATGTGAAAGTGTTATTAGTTGAATGGTGGAATAAATTATATTTATAATAACACAATAAATAATTTTACGAGAAATACGAACAATTTTTTTAAATATTTCATACTCAAGCATCCAGTGACCTCCTATTGAATGGGTATACGGATTTGTCATGTCAATTCTAGGGTTGATATGGGTCAATTATTAAATTGATTTTGAGTTGATTGATTTTAAATATATTTTGAACCAGAAAGGATTTATTAAATCTAGAAACGATAGAAGCTGAATGCAATATTATTTCTCCAATTAGAATAGACGATGTCGTAGTTCTATGGTTGTTTACAGTGTATGGGAACGATAATAATGAAACATATGCTAATCTCAAAGGCAGTACAAAAGAGTGAAGAAACAATGGATTACTGTTCTGTTCTATAGAAAATACAACTTGCCAGGAGTTCGAAGTAGACTTGAACTATATAGGCCTATTGGAACAAGTCTTTATTGAGGAATTGAAATTTTATTAGGGTTCACATCAAATATCAGTTTGGAATGACAGTTCAATCTTTCACAGCTGATCGTCAAACATCGGCCTGCGGGTTCACAGATATTTTGGACTGCCAGTTTCCCCATCCCCTTACAGTTTTTTTACTATCACAGTCCGAACTATCACTCCAAACTTACAGTGGATGTGGACCCTTAAATTTTTTCAATCGAATAGCAAATGAGGAAGAAGATTTTTCAACACATAAAGTGGAACACATTTTTTCTCAAATACTAGAGTTATAGCATAGCTTCCTTTAATAGAAGGCCCTGCCCTAATAATATGGCAACGTCGCACCGTAGACACAGTTTTTGCATATGAAATCATTAAGTATAGATACAAATCATGCATGTTGACTTGGTTTTTCTCTCTTTGAGCATAATTTCCATGAAAAACGTTCATGAAACTCTTTGTATATAGAATTCCTTTTGTGTTTTTTTTGTAATAGGTTATGATAGAGATTAGCAAGAAAGATTAAGAATGGACAGTTATTTATTGAAAAAGCTTATGATTTGTAGCAAGTCAAATGTGAGAACGCATCCATTAGAATAGCTGATTGTAAAATGATTTCAATGCTTTTAAATGGACCCAATTTCCTACTCTACATAGTTGCCAATTTTTAGGCCATGGCCTTCTATTAAAGGTAGCTATGATTATAGTTTCTATAATATGAATTTGTAATACAATTGTGTAAGAATGATTCATAGCAAATGAGTAATATTTGTGAAGTAGAAAAAATTTTCAACACAAAATAGGAGACACTATCCTCAAATTATACAATGACTTACACATGATTCACATACACATGATTCTTACACAATTACACATGATTCATAATACAATGCTATATGAATTTGAAAGTCCGGTATTACACGATAATAGTTATTTGATCATATGGAAAGAGATGAAAGTATGATTTTTCATTTCCATCTCTTTCCATATGATCATAGAACTATTATCGTGTAATACCGGCCTAATACAATTTAGTTATTGTGTAAGAATCAATTTTGAAAAGTCTCAAAATTATTAAAATATTAGGAGATTTTATTATACTCAATTCATACAGACATATAGATATGACCTACATCTCAAACATTCATCATCACTCATTCATCCTTTGCTTGAAATAATTGGAAACCAAGTCGCAATTGTAAAGAAAGAATAAAGAATATACAGTAACTACTTTGGAGAGAATTATTGGTAGGCAAACTATTCAAATCTAGTCTAAGCATGACTTTGCATCAAACATTATTTAAAGCAAAAATTGAGCAAAGCTATTGACAGTGCTGTATTGAAATGAAACATGAATATAGTCTGTTCAAGAAGAAGACCCTCTGGCAAGATGAGAAAATGACTCCAGCTCGGTCAATATTGGTTCAAAAAATATTGATTTGGTCTCAAATTGTAGATCAGGATGTTTCCTACAATTGGGACCAAATCAATGAATTCTGAATCAATATTGACCGAGCTGGAGTCATTTTCTCATCTTGCCAGAGGGTCTTCTTTGCTTGGATAGACTGTACCAATCAACAAGCAAAACTATAATTAAAGCTAATATGTGATGCAGAACCTATGTGATGAAACACATGTAGGCCTATTGTTGAAATTATCTTTCTCATTCGAGGTAAAAAATAATTGGTTTTTGTTCTGTAATAGAGACAAGTGACTGTCTCACAGAAAAAAGACTCGTAAATTTTAATGCGCAGCAACTTTATTATCTTTTGAAAAATTATCATATTTTAGTTTAAGCTCTAATTTGGATATCAATTGAAGTTTTTGAGGTTTGAAATAATTTCAAGTATTGTTGTTACAAGATGCTAGAAATTATTCAAAAGAATTTTATGAGCGATGAGCGTGATAAGCAACAACTCTTTGATGATCATCATCTTTTGAAAAATTATCAAAGAAATTGTCAACTTGAACTCTGATTTAGTTCCCATTGAGGTCACACAGGTTTGGAATTATTTTTTTATTGTGGTTACAAGATGTTAAAAATTATTCAAATAAATATTATGAACGTTGAGAATTTGAATGATTTTCTATAAGAAATACATAACCACGTAACTATTGTTGAAGAAAATTTATAATTGAATTCTGATGCCACAATGAAACCTGAGCGAATTTCGGTAATGTATGAGAAATTTCCATTAAAATTGAATGAAAGATTCATAAAAATTAAAAGAGTAAGCGCCAAAAAATAATTAATGATTAAAGCTGATATGCTTGATAATATGATCGAAATAATTGAACTAAAATGCTCAAGTGTCCACAATACAAAATTCACACGGGTGTGATCGTGGCATGAGGAGTCTCTCCAAGCAAAGAAGTCCCTCTGGCAAGATGAGAGAATGACTCCAGCTCGGCCAATATTGGTTCAAAAATTATTGATTTGGTCTCGAATTGGAAGGTCAGAATGTTTCCTACAATTGAGACCAGATCAATAATTTTTGAACCAATATTGACCAAGCTGGAGTCATTTTCCCATCTTCCCAGAGGATCTTCTCTGCTTGGACGGACTATACCTATGCCAACTGATAACTAGAACAAACTAATGCTCAAATAAATCTAAAAATAAGAATCTTCGAATTTTGTAAAATCTACAAACGTTAACCACTCATTTCAAATGAGCTAGATTAACTTATTTAAATACACAGTTGAGATTCCAGATAAATAACTTCGGAACTAAGGAACGTCTAAGTTTAAATTTTGGTGATACTTCATCAGCTCTTTCTTTGGAGAGTATTGTCTGTCCAAGCAATGAAGACATTCTGACATGATGGCAAAATGATTCCAGCTCGGTCATCATTGGTGTATAAATTTGGTCTCAAATTGTATGAAACAATCTGCTCTACGATTTTAGACCAAATTTGTAATTTTTAAACCTATATTGATCGAACTGAAGTCATTTTTCTCATCTTGGCAGAATGTTTTCTTTGCTTAGACAGACTATACCAGTAGTTTTGTTCATACTGATAATAACGTCCACATTTAGACCACAAACAAATAAGTTAGCCCTAGTAAGTTGGAGATGTAAAAAATTTAGTGTTGATATTGATTGTTGTTGATTGAATTGAGTACCTACTGTACCTACTAAAATTAAGCTAAGAAAGATGAATTTCATATTATTCATGAAGGTTTCATACCCAGATAACTCATTATGTATACGGTATTGATTAAAACCAAAATAAGGAAAAACTGATCCAACTTATTGGTACTTTTGTGGTTGAACAAGCAATCTAGCAGGAATAATTACCCCTGAGTAAATGAATCCGTATACACATAAGTAAAACATTTTTCAGCGTGATAAATTGAATCAATTTAAAAATAAAAGACAATAGAATAATAAAACGCTTGAGACCACTGAATGATTCAGTTATTAAGCCGAAAGCATAATTTCAAGAATTTCCATTAATTTAAGAGAAACTCACCTAATGAATAACATCTACGATGGAGAAACTATGTATAGTTTATTCACACTGTATACAAGCTAAATAAATTACAAAATTCACAATAATTCATAATCTAAACTTCATCGGAATATAACTAACCTATACAAATACAACCATGTCAGCGGCCATACAAGTGCTGGATTGTGATTGGTCGTGATAGGGAGTGACGTAAAAGTGGATCTACGACAGACTACAAAGACTATTTCGGGTCCGTGATTTAAGCGCTGTAGGTGGTGAGAGAAATAAGCTTTGGTATGCTTTGTTATTTCTTATTTGCAAATTTGCATAATTAATACCAAATATCAACAATATGAACATTACAATTTGAACAGGTTTAATTGGAAAAACTTAATTGGATTCATCCAATTCCTCTTACATTATTCTCATTGATCACCATCAACTTCCTCCCTAATGTTTCCTTCCATTAATGGATTAATGGCAACTTATAATCATAATAGACCTATTCATAAATAATTTATCCATTATGATTTTTATAATTATTATCATCATTATTCTTGAAAACTAGGGAAGAAATTTATACTTGTCTACTATCCACATCCATCATCCTCAAAGTTACTCAAGAGAAATATTAAATTTAATTTTCCATTGTTTCTCAGCTCTGATAAAAACCATTTGCTTATCTGAAAATCTTTTGTAAACTACTGTACTTTATTTTTGATCAATCCTTAGCTTCCAATGAATAATTTGATTTTCTAATTATTATTATTATTATGGCAATGGCTACATGTCCAACAAGACATACACCAATATAGGCGTCTGTCAATTAATGGAGTGTCAATCTGTGGAGTCGTGGATCACATGTATGCAAGTTTGACAGATGATTGCTGTTTGTAGATGCATTCTTTGAATGAATAATTGATATTAATTCATACTTTTATTTTTGTTGAAAATTATCTTGTATGTTATTTTATTATAATTAAATTTTCCTCTCAGCCATCACAAGACTTAATTCAATTCTGGCTACTATATGGTAATAAAATATGGAAGAGTGCCACTCAATTAAAAAAAAATCTTGTCTATTGTCAGAGATGGACTCTCAAAGTCTCCTATCCAAATAGCCACAAATAAGAGTAAGCTAGTTGTCAGGCAAATTGTTGCAAAATTATTTGCAAATTGGCTATTGCTGAAGGCATTTGAGTAGCACTGAGTGTCAAAATTAAAAGTTTCAGTGATCTTTGTGCTTTTTCTGACTCTGAGAATCATTCTGAGCCGCATTTACACCAAAATATTAATAACTTTTATATAATAAGTTATATAATATATAAGTCTATATGATAATACATTATTTGAAAAAGTTATTAACATTCTGGTGTAAACGTGGCATTATAGTAACAAAACAATATTTCAAGATGGAATTCAATTGGATCAATTAATACATCAAGTTATTCATCAATTTATTACTGTGCATTCACAAGTTTGAATCTATGATGATCTTCTAAAGATTATGATCTTCCATGCCTGAAAACTTTTGAGATCAAATGATGAATTTACGATCCACCATTTTACCAAGTTAAGACAATAGGACTAGCAAAACTCAAGCCAAGCCAAGCGTCTGTCAAGAAAGTACATGCAGTGGGATGGTTACTTGTCCGTCAACTTGTGACATCAATAGTTGACGGACACCTATATCAGAGTACGTCTTGATGGACGTGCAGCCACTTTGTTATATTATATTCCAATAAGTTGATTTTCGTGAAAAATTGAAATGAGCAAACAACTCCGAATCCAATTGCATGACAAGTTGAGAAAAGGGATTGAAGCACAAAAAATGGGGATTGAGAATAAAGTATTCTTCTTTTTGTAACTTTCTAAAATAGTGAATGATGAGAAACTTGAACATTTGAAAGAATTTGTAAAAAATTAAAAATTTGGGTTTAGTTATGGAGAACGGTTGAAGAGAAGTATATAGAAATGCAATATAGCTTTTATTCAGATAGGATTTGATCAGAGAACAAGAAGACAAAATCTCATAAACATAACTTAATTTTTCTCAATTTTGAAGGTAATATCCTACTACACATGCAATGTACTCAAAGAAAATTTCAGTTTTCAAGGGGATAAATAATTTTCATAACTTATCTATTCAGGTACTTATAGTACTTGGGTATTATGGAGCTCAAGGTCCATAAAGTGCTGCAGCACTGCTATATGAGTATAGGTATGGTAAGTTATTAGCGTATTTAAAGTTTTCATGCAACTGTCAATGTAACTTACTTTCTATCCCCAAATAATTGCAACAGTAGATTTTGTCAAATTTCACTTTATTATTTTAACATGACAAATTTTATTAGTCAGACAAACAGACAAATTTTATTAGGTACCATACTTGTAAGCATTTCTCATTAGAGAAAAAGATTATTGTTTAGTTGAGTAATGATGTTCAATCTTCCGAAAATGCAAGGAATTCTACCGGTCCCATGTTATTTTCCAATGAAGGATCAACGCAAACCGGCTGGTGAACTCTGACGACACAATTTCCGTTTGGAGTTAAGTCCTTGCAATTCGACCTCAAGCAGGCATCCTCGCAATAATCATCATAACACCATTGGTCAGGCAGACAGTCCCAGCTATCCTTGCAATTTACAGCTGAAAAGGCCAATTAGAATATTGTATATATTAATTTTATCAAAAACATATAACTTCAAAAAAAGCTACCTATATATCAAGGTAAGAATAGAGAGGTAACAGTCATCATTGTAACTGTAGCCGGGAGGAAACTGTGAGTTCTGACATCATTGGAACCACAGCTGTTAAGCAAACCTAGCTGGTACTAAAAGTTAGGAAATTAACAACTGTGGTTCCAATGACTTCAGAACTCACAGTTTTCTCCCAGCTACGGTTACCTCTCTATTCTAATTACCTTGCTACATATAACTTGAAAGTGGAAAATTATTTAATGCATGACAATATTGTGTTGAACTGGTATATAGTTGCTAGTCGAGCAGAGAAGACACTCCTTCAAAATGGCAACTGTTCAATGCTGGCAGCAGTTTGAATGAAAATAGTAGCATTCTTACCACCTGTTTCTCATCACATCTTACTAGCATTACTAGCGGTACGGTACCTATTTTGGTCTATTTGATACCTACTCTTAATTCCTTCTATTGTGGATTTTTAGCTAGAGAATAAATTTCATTATATGGTACAGCATACAAAAAAATATCTGTAAATTATAATTATTACAACTAACTTAACAATAGAGTCCCCGAGGGGGAATATAAATTCAATTTCAGAATACATTAACATGAATACATTTACCGTTATATGAGTACTTAGGTATAGCCAGTCCAAGTAAAGAAGAGCCTCTGGCAAGATAGAAGAATTACTCCAGCTTGATCAATATTCGTTCAAGAATTATGAATGTGGTCTTAATGGTAGATCAAATCATTTCCTACGATTTGAGATTAAATTGATAATTTTTCAACCAATATTGACCAAGCTTTAGTCATTTTCCTATCTTGTCAGAGGATCTTTCTTTGCTTGGACAGACTTACTATTAACACATAGAATAATATACCTCTCTCTATACTGACCTCTCATGGAATAATGGTAAGATCTCTTTATAATTAGATCCTCTTTGGTATTAATAAGTACTTACCGTTATCCACTTGCCGTTTATTGTGATGCCTAGAAGAAGCACTTATTGAAGGTGACAACATGATAAGATGCAAGATCAATATTGTTGAAATAAGTATCCATTGGTTTAATGTTGAAGGAAAGACGCTCTGTAATTGTAAAGTTTAAATTCAGAATCTGTGAAATCTTACAAACATTTACTATAATACTAAACTAAAATGAATAGGTAATAAAGACTTACGGTATCTCATGAAAAAGAGTTTTTATAAGGTTAGCCTGAGCTAAAGTTTAGCTAAAAAATAAAAAAAATTAGACTTTCTGAATGAAAATACTATGAAAATTGACACCACTACAGATCAATTGGAAGTAGTTATGGGCCCTTGTTCTCATTTCCATAAACAGTTTTTTTAACAGTGTACAGTAATATCTTGTACTAAAATGAATGAATTATGTCTATAACTTATTTTGATACTGTAGGCCTACCGTTAAATTAAACGTTCAATTTACTTTTATAGAATATATTTACTATATTCTACTACTACTTCTCATCTTTGCTCCAGTTTCATACTTTACCAGAGATTGCTGATAATACTATAAGTTAACAACTGAAACCTGCATCTCAATATTTAAATGAATCTGTGACTAAGACAATTATGCTAGTTTTCAAATTCCGAACTTCAAAATTTTATACCTTATGATACAAGACTTTCTTATTTTGATGGCTTCATTTAATGCATGTGTCGTCATCTTGTGCATATTTTATTGTAAGGTACCTAATTCCGAAATTGAATTTCGTCTCTGAAATCTTAACAATAGTTATATAATATATAGCCTACATCTCGAAATTCCACACTATACATACCATATTGTTACGGTAGGTACTGGAGAACGTTGAAATCAATTTGAGAGTGATTGATAAATCAGTAGAAACCAGCTCACAAATATTTACTTGTGAACTTATAAATATGTGAATAATTTTTTGTGAACTTTAAACAATGTTTTACCTATACTGAAATTATCAATTGGATTCTACTTGGTTTCAGTTCTAATACCGGATTTCAGTTATAATTGAATTTTCAAAACTCATCCAAGGATAACTATTGCTTGATTGAAGAAATTTTATTGCACTTCAAAATTGATTGAAATTGTAGATGGTGGATAGGCCTAAATTCAATTTAAACAAACTTTTATGGTTCATGGTTGAAGAATATATTTTCGATTACATACTATTCTCAAATTCATGTTGGTAATTCAACAGATAACACATGAAGAGTGCGATATCCGTAGAGACTCTCAAAATCCATTCAAAAAATCCATTTTATTGATTCAGTATGAAGATAAATTATAGCGGATGAAATAAACACATAGATTTTGTCTATTTTCTACTCTATTTATTGGTAAGTTACACTACCATGGTTTCATGACCACAGGGGGCACATTTTTAAGCTGACTGGTAATTTTCAAATCAGTCAGCTTGAAAATGTGACTTGTGTGGTCATGAAACCATGGTAGTGTACCAATAAATAGAGTAGGAAATAGATAAAATCTGTGTGTTTATTTCATCATGGAACGTTTCTACAATAGCGACCACAACTCAGTTGAATTATAGCAGAGGTTTGAAGTAATAAATCTGATGAAGTTATGAAAATAGTAGAGAAGGACTTCTCTTTTTTTGTGAAAAAAAAGGTCATGAGAACGTTTATAAATTGTTTCCAATGCTTTTCAGAGTACAAGGTACCTCTTCCCATAAAAATTCCTGTTTGGTATATATAAAAATAATACTTTTCTCTTTAACAAAGGAACAAACGTCAAATGTAGTAACGACACAATTGAGAACGAAATTACTGTACCAGAAATACACAATTAAATATATTTCAATTATATTTGGAAAAAACTTGGATACTTTTCTTAATTGTTTATAAACTATTTTGTTTCTTGATTGTATAAGTTTAGGGCAGGGCCGGTTTAAGGAGATTTGTCGGTGCTTAGAACTTATGGATATACAGTAATGTAATATTTTGCTGATTAAGTGCCAAAAAATGTAGTATTTTCTGAAAAATGACTGAATTATAACTCCACTTGTCTCACCAGTTGATTAGTTATGAAGGTGATATTAATGATATCATGGTAAATATATCCATATTAAATGAAAAGGTAAGATAATAAATTGTCAAACCACAGAATATTGTTAAAAATCGAAATACCGGTTTTGGTTGCTACCATTCACAAGCTCTGGTAAACTGAGTATTGAATTAGAAATCACTATAAAGACTGTATAATCTCTATTTATTACAGTCTCTATAGAGATTCAGTATAGCCTATTTACGACTTTCAACATTCCACCTGATATTTTCTTCAAGAGAAATAATGTTTCCAGGACAACTTGAAAACAGAGTTATGATGTTGGGAGGCCTTGATAGCCCATCCTAATACTGAAAGATCTCTTATCTAACCCCTCTGATTGATAAGTAGGAAGAAACGTGAAATGCATCACGATCATTCAGATTCGTTATAGATTAAAATTGGAATAGATTTTCTCCTCTCTGTACAGAACTGATTCATATAACTATTTTGAATTAGACCCTCAATACTGGTAGGTAACTTACAAATTGCACAAAATTCGCTCAAAAAACTATTTCCGGATAAGTACCGAACGAAAAGTATGAAGCCCATTATGATAATGACAATATTTCACACTTAATAGCCTTGTTATTATCGTGACCCTATTGCAAAATGCAGAATTTTTTATTATGAAGTTATTGCGGTTATTCCTCTTAGAAAAGAGAAAAAATATTATAATTTCCTCGGTGCTTGGATCATTTTGGTAATGTTTTCGATAATGGATTTCAAAGCGATTATTGGCCTATAATTATTTGCTATATTATCAACAGGAAAGTTGGATGTTACCCTTTTCTCCAAAGATAATCTTGGGATAACAATTCCATTTACTGCGCGACTCCCCAACAGATAGAAGTTTCCAGGGTAGGTCTACCGTAGAGGCTACTGACAAAGAGTTAGGTGAGATGTGGTGATATTTATTCTTAATAGAAACACAAATATGTAGTTCACTAACACATAAATACAATATGTTAAGACAACAACTATTTTTTTGATTAGAGCTTTATCGTAAACAGTGAACTTTTATAAAAATTCAAAATTGTTCAAGTAAAAAATTGTAATGTAAACTTTCATCATCTATTTACCAATTCATCATGTAAACATCATTCACCTACTCATCAAATATACTTAATATACTTTATATACTTTTTATCAAGTCACCATTGTAATGATAAATAAAAGATAGATCAATATATTATGATGTCAACATGTCAACTATTTTTATGTTGTCTATACATATTTGTCATAGTTCCAATAGTTGAGTAGTTTGTGTGGCATGATAATCAGTTCACCAGCAGAGATTGAATTCAGAAACCGGTATCTCAATCCTCAATGTGGTTTGTCAATATGTTGTCTTTTAATTTCATTCGTCAAAAAAGTTGGAAGAATTGAACTCTATTGCCACGTTTACACCGGAATGTTGATAACATTTTGTTAATAACTTTTTTGAATAACGTATAAGTATATAGACTTATATATTATATAACTTATCATATGAAAGTTATTAACAAATGTTATTAATATTCCGGTGTAAACGTGGCTTAAGTAGGCTACTGTAGAAAGAAATAAGTTTTAATTTGGAGACTACATGGGAAAACTACTTCAACTTGAAATAATATTTAGATTCCTTTATTACCGTGCTTGTATAATGGATCATTCACAAATTTACAGTATACCGTAGTTGAATATGATGCAAATAATAATAAATAATAGTTTAATAAACCACTATTTGTTAAGCTGTATATCTTCTATTCAATTCCCGTTCATATAGGTACACTCAAGACTGGAGTGAGGTACAGAGTGAAAGACTATCAAGACCATGACGAATGTTGATAAAACATAAAACACAATGTGTTTCAAAACTATTTTTCTATTCAATTCTATTGCTTCATTCTATGAATTTAGCCTATTAATTATTAGATTACATCTTCTTGGATGCATCTCAATACATTGAGGCAGGATATTGATACGATACAAGAAGTCTATTGTTTAAGAAGTTTACATTTGAATTGTTTTGTTTGATACATTATGTCATCTAGTGTATCTTCTTTGATAGATGATCAAACCGTGGATTGGACATGCATTTCAACGAATAGCGGTTTATTAATGAATCCTTTGGATTCAATAAAATTCAGCTACAAGTTTTATTCGCCTAGTGAGCTCAGTACAATGTTTCATCGAAACTGGTGGATGGCGAATGACTGTTATCAATGCTCAGCTCTGTCAGGGCAGTCTGAAAGCGGTCCACGTGAGACCGTTTAGCAGAGATTTATCTCGACTTGATACGCTCACAGAAACAGCTCGCCAACTGTCCTGACACAGCTGCGAATGTAAATAACAATACTAATTCTCTGACTGACATTTTCATTGTAATCTGCTCTACTTACTTATCTTAGTTGTGCTGGGTTGCATACCCTGCCCCTTCTAAGCTACGAACAGTTTTCTGTTATTTTATTAGTTCAATAATATAATATTATAATATTAATATAGTTATATATTGTAAACGATGTTTTACACACCGTTGGTGGGATGTACATTCTTGCACGTTAATTGACTTCAAATAATTGTTCAGGAGATATTGTACTTTTTATTAATTCCATTATAAACTTCAGAATAAACTATTCACAATAAACAATAGGTACTAATACATATATTATTACATATATTATATAAACTATACATTATTATGACTCCACAACCAACTATAGCCTACTTAGAAATAAATTTATCAGTATACAAAAAATTTTATATAAACTACTAGCCGGCAGGCTCGCTTAGCTCGCCTTCTCTGCCTAGCCAGGGGGCTCCGCCCCCTGGACCCCCGACAGTATAGGCAGTGTAAGTGGGTCAAACAGGCTCGCTTCGCTCGCCTGCAAAACCTGTGTCAGTGTCAGCTGGGACAAGCAGGCTCGCTTCGCTTGCCTGCAAATTCCGTTCAGAAGGGGATCAAAATTTATTGAGCACAGCATTTCTACACCTAATCTGGGCCTGTTTACCAAATTTCAACATTTACTGCCAATTTGTTCTAGAAAAATTTAAGAAAAACTCCGAAAATTCCAAAAATATGAAACGCTAATATTAAGCGTAACCTTGGGGAGTATATCGGGCATAGTTCGAAACTTGATTCAATATCTTCCAAATTAGTTCATCTTTAATCTCGCTGAACCATTGAATTTACAGTTAGGATTGGTCGTATCAAGGCGAAAGATATGCAACCCGCAACACATCTACAATTTTGAAAACCTGATTACTGGTGTAATCTTGAACGGATTGAAAAAATATTTTAACACAACATTTCTAGACCTTATCTGAGCCTGCCCACCAAATATAAACATTTTCTAAAGATAGGTTCTCGAAAAAATGAGGAAAACACCGGAAAACTCTAGAAAAACTAAAATATTTGGCGTTTCCTTGAAAAGTTTTAAAAATCCGTTCTTAGCGCGCGTCTAAACGTCCAACTGAACATGCCTGCCAAATTTGAACGCATTTGGTTCAGTGGATTTTTAGTTCTGGTGATGAATGAATGAATGAATGAATGAATCAGTGCCATTTCGCTTTTATACATAGAGATTCACCGTTGGTTAAACGTGCATTCTTGATAAATATATAATATCATAATTATTGTTCAGGAAATACTGTAGGCCTACTTCTTGTGCAATTTATTGTTCTTGAAAAATGTGACAACTACTATTAGGGCCGGTATTACAAAATAATAGTTCTATTATCATAGTTGCGATTATAATATGGAGAGGAATGAAAATATGATTTTGTATTTAAATATGATCAACTATAATAATATAACTATTATCGTCCAATACCCACCTTAATAACGATCATTCAAATACTTTTCCTATGAGCTATTATAGTTTCCATAGTTTGAGTACAAGTTTTAATTTAAGTTAAGTTTTAAGTTTTTCACTTAAAATAAATCTGAACTAGTCACAACTCACAACCGAGAAGTTATTGGTGGCTTCTTAGAATTGATAAATAAATCAACCATTTCATCTATTCAAAACATTACAAAATTTCCCTACTGAACCTGAAGATTTTTCAGCAGGTCCCAATCATAATTCGGTGGCTCGTTGGAGTGAGTGATGACGCGCTGTTCTGATAACTAAGAGGACCCGAATTCGAATCTTGACCGTGTAACAATCATTCTTTGACCACAGCACAATCGTAGATACAAGATACAGCAACCCCGTCTTTCGGAGGAGACGATAAACCGTCGTTATCTATAGCCTAAAATACCTAAGAAGATAACTAATGTCCTCTTGGTCATCAGAACAGAGTTATCACTCACTCCAACGAGCCACCGAATAATGATTGGGACCTGCTGAAAAATCTTCAGGTTTAGTATAGTTGTCAAATCTCATCATCATCTCATCTTCATCATCCATCCATTTATCTCATTACTCACGCATAAACTTATGAGCTCATGTGGGCTTCACCCTCAGAAAACCAAATAATATAGTGAAATATTCTTTCATTTTCTTGATAAAAAACTAGTTTTTATTACATTTACAGAAAATTCCTAATTTGTAAATACCGTACTAAACTTTTAGTTTTATTCATTTCCAGATTTGAATGGAATACACAGCATTCCTGCGAAGATATTTTGGCTTATTCTGTTCAAATGACTTGGAAAACACTCTCCTCTACTACGTTTGCATTGCTCTGGCAAGTGTGGGCATCGGAAACATATTTTTGTCAGCTTTTGTTGAGAAAGATGGCGAAATAGCGTTGGAAGCTATGAAAGACTGTTTATCCCTAATAATTGGATTCTCAGGCTTGGTTGAGAAACGTATTAACCTCAAAAAGGCTCTAAGACTTGTGGCATTGATCGAGGAGGATCTAGTAGTGGATAAAAGCGAGTTCTGGAACGAAAAAGAGAAATTGAAAAACATTGAGTCATTACAAAAGGGTAAAGAACAGCGTTTGCGTAGTAAATTTTTGTATTTGTCTTGGGCATTATCTATGATCTTTTTGGGTTACATCAGCAAAAATGTGATCAACTACATGTTGGGTATTAGAGACTACTTGGGGAACAATGTAGCATCACGCTGGCCAACCCCTTTCATCTATCTACAACCTGAGTTTCAATCAAGGTCCTTTGTGGTTTACATCTACATTTTGCAAGCGTATCTTCTAGCCGGGGTTTGCTCTTCGGGGTTTACACTTCTCACCACTATTACTGTCTCTACTGAAAAGGTAAAAGACCCTCCTCACACACAAATCTGTTCTAAGTGAGAAGTATTATATTATTATATTATTGTTACATCAATTCAACATGTAATATGTTTTAGTTTGTGAATAAATAAAATTTTGATTTGATTTCATCACTCAAATTTTGAGTCCTCCAACAGGGTCAATTAGAGTTGTTGTCATTTAGCTGTGCTCAGACAATGTTTTTCAAATCAAAAAAGTTAATAGATGCTTTAAGTCAGCCATTATCACATTAAATCTCATATACAAGACAGATTAGACCTATGACAATGAGATACAGTATGATTAAGTTAATTATGTGATATTATTATACATGTGTATTATGGCCCACATTATCATTATTGTAGTTTAACAAAAAGTCTAGTTTAAACCAACTGACTTGAATGAGAATTATTAAATTAATTGCGACCATATTATCTAGATATAAAAGCATCACTAAGATGGCTTGTTGGAGTAAATAATAAGCAAGAGAACCCGATTTCAATTATTCTTGACCGGGGAAGAATTCTCTTACCACAGTAAAATCACATAGGCCTAGACAATCACTTAAATAATTGTCTTTTGGAGGAGAGAATAAGCTGTCAGTCCCAACAACTTGATCAAAGTAGGTAGTAGTCATCTCTCATCATCATCTCTCTCATTATCCACGCACAAGTCTCATATGGGCATCACCCACAAAAAAAGAGAAAAGGTTAATTTATTTTTTTGGTTGCTATTGATGATATGGACCTTAATTTTTTGTTATTGTGTTCATATATTGTTTGTAAAGCACCCTGTACACAGGGATTGTAGTGTCGGCCAGTTGAATATCTGTAGCCAATCACAGCCTTTGTCTTGTCATTGAGTCAAACAACAACAGCTATGATTGGCTATAGATATTCAACTGGCAGCAAGTTTGTCAGCCAGTTTAATATCTGTAGCCAATCACAGCCTTTGTCTTGTCATTGAGTCAAACAACAGCTGTGATTGGCAACGGATATTCAACTGGCTGACACTACAATCCCCATGTACAGGGCACTTGAGGCAATTCATTTTGTTTGATGTATTCAAGGTATTGGCAGATTTTGAAGCTCTTTATCTACTGCTGCGTTTTCTTAATGATGACTACCCGGATTCTTCTCCTAATCACATTTTGGGAAATCAAGGCAAAAAGTTGTTAAACACTTATCAAATTATTGATAACCAAGTAAGAAATGAGAAACTCAGACAGGACTTATACCGTGTTGTAAAATGCCATCAGAGTATCAATAGGTAAGATGATTTGATTATTAGATTAGATTAGATTACTTTATTCAAATAGATAACAGAGTTCATCTTAGATTTTACATAACAAAATAAATGAGTAGAGCAAATAATTCTATAAATTTCACAAAATAGAAACTTCTAGTAAAAAAATATGAGAAACGGTGATGTAATGAATGCAAAATTTATACAAATCTAAAATCAAGGTTCTGCAAAATGGATAAAAAATGTAAGTTATCTAGATGAAAAGGCAAAGTTTAGACATATATGTGTCCATTCTTTGGAAAGGTTATCAAAGATATCATGTCCATTAACACTTGGCCTTGGGTTAAAAAATTTTCACAAGTGGAATTTAATTTGAGGCATCAGCATAGCTACCTATGGACTACACAGAGTAGGCTGTATTGAATCATTCTGATTAAGGTAGGTTTCAATTACTACAGATTGCTGGCACAAGATGCAATAGAAACATGTATTTGTATGAAGTAACTTAAATAAGAAATCAGCCAACTAGTGTGCATTGGTCTATACAAAGCACACCTTTGAAAGTGCTGTGCAACTTTTATACCAATGGAAACCTACACAGTAAGCTCATCTGTAAATGAGATGATAGACAAGAAACTTAATCATTCAATTAATTATTTGAGATTATCAATTTGTATTATCAATGAAGTTTTAAAAGTTGCTCAATTTCTTACGTCAAATGAAATTGAGAAGTGAATATAATCAAATGATTCACTGTGTCAGAAGTCAAATAATATTCATCAATTGTATGGACGAAATATAAGTCTTCTTGTGAAGTATTTTAATTCATAATTCACTATTTCTCTGAGCACTTATGCTTGTGTATGGGTAATGAGAGGTATGATGAATTATTTTATGAAATGAATTTATTGGGTTATTTATGATGATGAAGATGATGATTCTGTCATCCCTCTCATTTCCCTCAAACAAGCATACTCTGCGCCTAAAATCTTCTATTATTCTTCCATTATCATTATTATAATTATCCATCCCTTTCTATGATTTCTATGATTTTATGAGCTGATTTCTTTACTTATTTTAGAAATGTCAGAGTATGTACAGAGAATACAGCTTTTGCTGTAACTGCAGTTATTGCGGCTATTGTCAATGATTCTTGCTCCAATGCTTTTTTCATGCTGAAGGTATTATGCACATTTTTTCCAAATCAGTAGCTTATTTATGTTTCTTATTTGCATTGAAACCATGAAAATATGGATAAAAGGAATTTATATCCTTGAATGAAACAGATAAACAGAAAACAAACTCCTTCTAGAAGGAATCCTTCTTTAAGGATTCTTAAATTCAATTGGTTCTATTGTTGGCTGACAACCACCTTACACTTTGTTGACCAATCACAAGCCAGTTTTTGATAAAAACTTCACCCTAAAATTTTTACCGAATTGTTGTAGTTTTTCCAACTGGTAATAGGTCGGTATTAGATCATGAATAGTTTGAGTTCAATTTTATTATATTCATTGTTTAAATAATAGAATTAATGAATGCAAAATCTATTTTTATCTCATCTCATACTGCATAAAACTATTGAAGTCTAGTACTGGCCTAAGTTACACAATAAAAGTAAAACTGAGTCTAAATTCTATAAGAAATTCTTCAAATACTAACTTGGTAGAATCTAACCAGCCTGAATACATAAATGAATATAATATTAACTAGCATAAGATTGTCAATAGTAAATCAGTGTAATTTTTTTGTGTATGATACACCATCCATCATTTTCTTGCTAGCAGCCATTTTCCAAGACAGAAATCATGAAGCACTGTCAACCAATAAGAAAAGAGCAGGCAGGGCATGAAGGCGTGTCCAAGTCAAAACTGAAACACCATCCATCAACTGCTGCCATCTACTGGTTGAAATTGGAAACTTTTCTAACCGATGTTTTCGGCCATTTTGATCGTAGGTGGAGCTTGGAGGCATGTCCAATAGAAGTCAAAGCAAGTCACCCTATTGCCATCTGCGGGCTTAATTTGGAACTATTTCTAATTTTATTCAAGAAAGTTGGGTAGAGCAGTGAAAATCGCTGAAATCTTCGATTTGTTGGTTATTGAGTTACCGATTTTTTTTTTGTTGAAAAATCTTTACTTCTAGTAAAATGAAATATTTAAATTTTTCTGTGGAAAGTTTATTATTTCATCCTTCCTCATGTGGTTTCAAGCAAACCAATAAAATGAATTAATTAAAATTTTAATGATAAAGTACGGTCCAATGTGACAGTTTTTCTCAATGTAGATAGCCTTTAGTTATTTTTTATTGATTCCTGTAGGCTCTTGCTTATCATGTTTCCAATACATAAAAATACAAAACAATATGTTGGGATAAGTTACATTTTTTTTCTAATTAATGTCATTGAAACTTGTCTTAGAGACAAACCATCACTTTTTAGTTCACTTTTTCAAACTATTATACTAAAAACTTCAGCTCATCCAATAAATATAATGTTCATACATTAAAATAAGCAAGACCTTATAGCCAACCCTTTTTGCCACACCACATGCAACATTGGGATTGCAAGGCAGCTAGAATCATGTTTGTCTTTGAATACATTATAATATGATAGATTGTATTCGTTTGGTAATTGAAGGGGGGTGCCTACCAAAATCTTGCACATGGCGCCAAAAAACCACGCAGGGGCCCTGATTTTTGAACCAATATTGACCGAGCTGGAGTCATTTTCTCATCTTGCCAGAGGATCTTTTTTGCTTAGACAGACTATAGCATAGTAAATGTGACAATAGAGAAAACTCTATGAGGGATGAGTTTGTTGATAGTATATTATGTGAATAGTAAAAAGTATATTAATCGTTAATTCGTAAATAGTATAGACCAAGGTTATTAAAGACTTTTGTAATATGGTTACCTTGGTAATAGACCAATATCTGGTGAAAGGAATCAATCTGAGAAGTTTGGCGGATTCCTCTTGAATCAATCTGAATAATCATTATTGTCCAATTGATTTCCCTACAAAGTCATTGAGAAATCTGTTTCATATGTCGTCATTGAGAGCAAGGCGTGAAGTCAGATCACTTATTTTCCTCTTTGATCCCTTCAATAATATAATAGATTCACCATATTTGCTCTCAAGGATGAACATTATATGTCTCGCCTGGGGCTCGACGCTCTGAATTTTCCTTTCTGGTTTCTCGTTCTAGAACACTTAGAAACTACAATTCTCCTCTTATAGGATGCAGAGAAGCTATCAGAGTCTGCCGGGGTACCTGGATATCTTCTGGTTCTCTCGCGCTAAATTCCGGAGAGCGATTTTTGATAATCTGGTTTGAGCGTTGGTTGAATTGATTTGATGTGTATGTTGCATGTGGGACTGTAAGCGGTTTGAGGCGAGGTTCAGTTATATGTGATTACTTTAATGTGTAAATTTGATAGTAGATTCAATCATTTCTTGGTTTAACTTTAATTTTATTCTATCTTGATTTTTTTCTCCTTCATTCTTCATTAGTATTTAAATCAATTGTATATTATTTATTTTGTACTTTGAATAACTTATATTGCAATGTTAAGAAGACATATTTGGGGAAACCCGTTGTCTCCAATATAAATAAATAACAATTAAAATTACATGGTACCGGTACTGTAGAAGAAATTTCATAATAATTGTTACTTCTGGAAGATGAATGCTGGTGGAAAGTATCATGGGAAATTGAAGGATTATTAGAAACGCTTGACCTGAAAAGAACCCCTCTCTTCCTCTGGATGAGTACTCCTTTCTATTTTAGGCTCAATGGTATTGATTGAAGATGGTGGTTTCTGTGCTACTGCAGTACGGTAGTCGTGCTAAAACCTGTATTTTCTAGTCGAGCAAAAAAGACCTACTGGCAAGTTGGGAAATTGCTTCAGCTTGACCAATATTGTTTCAGAAATACTCGTATTTAATATACAGTATTGAACTGTATACAGTTTTAAATAATATTGCATGTTGATTTGAGTTTTTCTCTCTTTTGAACATAGTTTTTATGAAATATAGTTTCATGAAACTTTTCTTACAGAATTCCTTTTGTGTACAGGGTTGTGATAGAGATTAGTAGAGAAGAATGAAAATAGACAATAATAATGATTATTATTATTAAGTCTTAAGTCAGGGCCCTCGTGTGGTGTTTCGGCGCCCTGTGCGAGATTTCTGCAGGTGTGCCCCCGCCCTATTTATAGACGGATGCAATCTAACATATTATAATATATTCTATAAGCCAAACATGATTTAAGCTGCCTTTCATTTTCACAGTTTACTCATTTGTATTTATTTAATTATTATTTATACACAGTTTAATATATATTTAATATATATTTCACAGTTTACTCATTTGTAATCGCAATGTTGCTTGTTGGGATTATTTGACTTTCTTATTCTAATGTATTGTTTTTAGACATATGATAGACAAAACCATAGCAGAAATGAATAAAAAATAAGTATAGGCTACCTACATTGAGCAAAACTGTAACCGTACTTTATAATTGAGAGCACTTAAAAAAGAAGCTTGGATTTTTCTGGTTGGGATGAGTTGGAATTGAAAATACTGTACTAGGTGCTGTACTACTAAAGGGAAAATTTTTCAGCGACTTATTGATTACCTATTCAATTTTATTTGATTTATTTCTATTTGTTTGATTGAAAGCACATAAGGGAGATTATAAATTCCTCAAAGAAAAAATATTGGGATTCTTCATAAATCTTGATTTTCACAAAAAACATACCTGTCCTAACAAAAAATTGGGAACTTAATAACAAGCAAATTGAAGATTGTAGCCATTTTCATTGCCCTTCTCAACTTTCTTGAGAAAACATTGGAATAAGTTAGTTCCGAATTCAGCCAGCAGATGGCAATAGTAATGGGGTGATTCACTTCGACTCCTATTAGACACGCCTTCAAGCTCCGCCTATGCTAGGTCATGATGACGTAATGGCATCAGCCAATGAGAGGGCGTTTTGGGCGTGGACTTGTACTGGCTTGTGATTGGTCGAAAGAGTGGAGGGAGTTGTCATCCACCAATAGAATTGAATTTGAGAGGGGCGTTTCTCAGGAAACATTGAGTAGTGTGTGGTGGTCAGTCACCAATAGAATTAAATTTAAAGGTACGATTCCCAAGCAGCAACTAGAGCCGCTCAGCTTAAGCTACCCGACTCTAAATTCGCTGCTAGAGCTGCCCAGCTCTAGCTGCGCTGCACTAGTCATCACAACTCTATTCACATAACTATATATTATAGATGTCTACTCTGTTATCAGGGATACTAATGTACTGTATACTGAATCAATAAACAGTGAAATTCATTTGGAAATGACTTAAAAAGTGTGAAAGTGTATGTTGAGCCAGGCATTGGAAATCATACCTTCAGAGGGGCGTTTCTCAGCTTACATTGAACGCGTTTTTTCAATTCATAATAATGAATAAGTAAGTGCAGAGAAAATAATTACTTGTGATTTCAAGTTGTTGGTGGAAAAATTTTCTTTCACATAGTCAAAAAAAATATTCAAATTGCCCAATTGAAATTTATTCAAATTATTGTTTTGCTTCGGTCGTCACGGCGCCCCCTTGGCCGCGACGTCCTGTGCGGTCAACACTCCACATCCCACACGAGGGCCCTGCTTAAGATAGCTATGATATGTAGCAAGTCAAATGTGAGAACGCACACAAGAAACGCATCCGTTGTAATAGCTCATTGAAAAATAAATTTCAATGCTTCTAAATCGTCCCACTTTTCTACTCTACATATAGTTGTATTGCCACATTTTAAGGCCATAATAAAGGGAGCTATGATATTATGCATAATTCATTCTGTTAGTTTTAAGAACAGAATAGAGAAACGTTTGAGAAGTTTTATAAATGTTGATCTTTACTAATTCGGAGTTTATTATTTTCAGACAAATGATGTGAAAAAAGCAGTAAGTTTTGCTTTCATGTTCATAGTTGAGAATATCACGTTGTTTTTCGTCTATCAAAACGGTCAACGCATTTTTAACCAGGTAGCCTATAATAGTAGTCTGTACCAGCAAAGAAAACATCCTGACCAGATGGGAAATGACTCCAGATCGGTAAATAATGATTGAAAAATTATATATTTGATCCTAAATTGTAGGAAACATTCTGATCTACAATTGAAGTTCAAATTGATAATTTTTTAACCAATATTGACCAAGCTGGAGTAATTTTCCCATCTTGCCAAAATGTCTTCTTTGCTTGACTAGACTACTCGTATAATATGATAGGAATTCGTATGATACTACTCGTCTGATATGAAGAAATTCACCAAAATTTCAATAACTTTGTTTAATATCAAGAACTACCATAATAATTTTCCATCATGGGAAATTGTGGTTATGTCAACTGTGGAACTTCTTCGGAACCCCCCACAAATAGGCTAATAAGCCATACGAAAATTTATAATTATAATAATAATCTTATAATAGTGAATTACATGGACAGAGTTGATGCGTGTCAGCGCAGTAGAGGAGATCACATGCATGACATAAATTTTCATACATGAAATCGAAAAGTCAAATGAAAATTTTGATGTAATATTATTATGTTTCTCGTTTAAATAAACCTCTTAATTTGATTATTGAAACCGGCGCTCTTCTTTGATCACTCCCTACATAGCACGCCAAGTATCCAATACATATTAAGAAACCTATATATATATTACAAGTTATATATGAACTATAAAGTGTATGTTTTACAAAATATGTACCTCAAACATTTCCGATATATATATTATTTGCGACAGAATTTATATGTATCTCCTGATGGTTTTTGTGAAAAATAGTTAGTATCGGAGATACTAAGGATGTTGGAGATAATAGTTGTCAAAGATAGTTTTTGATATGTATCAGGTACCGCTAAACATACCCACAATGCATCCATAGATAGTTTTATTTGATACATTTATCATATTTTGTATCAATATTCAATCTTTTGTATCTAAAAAAGAAGATCATGTTTTGTATTTTCTTGAAACAGAATCGAACCATGGACATACAGATTTCAGATTTCATGGTGTTTTCTCTAGGCTTAGAAGACTTTTTCGCTTCGGCAATTTTATCTTGAACATTTTTTTTCAGAATGAGATTTTGCGTAAATCGTTAGCAGAAGTTCCTTGGACAAATAAGCCGCGATGGTTTCGGCAGAGTTTGTATATTATGATGACTCGGGCAAATGTTGATACCGAAATGAGACCTTATGGTATTTTTGTCCTGAACTACATGTCATTCAAAGATGTTGGTTTCTTCACTTATAATTACAATAATTATATAATCAGAATCATTATTTATCGATAATCATAACATAGTCTTCATTAAGAAATGACGTTCTTCACGTGAAACATTTTGCATAAAAGAATGCAATAGTATTTTAAGCCCTAAACTGTTCATCTCAAATTTCTTACAAAGGAACGAAAATGAGGTATATAAGTTTATAAACTACTCAGTATTATACTAGATCACAGGAATTTTCGAGATTACAATTTATTTGTAGACTAGATAATAATTATTATACTCAAGACCACCAAATATAATAGAAAAATGCTCATCCTTCAACGAGATAGAATGGAAAATATTAAGTGTGTTGAATCACAGAATTTTTTCTCTCTATATTATAACTGAAGGTGCTATAATTCTATACAATAATATTATGTATATTAGCCTATATCTATATTTCGTAGAAGGAGCAATGTATGCAACCCACTACACAGAATAGTCTGGTCGATCCAAGAAGACATTCTGGCAAGATGGGAAAATGACTACAACTCGCTCAATATTGGTTCAAAAATTATAAATTTGGTCTCAAATCATAGAGAAAAGTGTTTTCTACAATTTTAAATATAGTTATTAATTTTTCAATCAATATTGACTGAGCTGGAGTTATTTTCCCATCTTGCCAGAATGTCTTCTTTGTTTGGACTGGCTATAGTAGAATTACAGACGTAATGAAGACTGATGGGTGACGATTGACTGTTATTATAATGTTTGCTTAGCTCTGTCAGGACAGTCTACGTGATGTCTGCGGTAGGATATCGAGTCGATAAATAGCGACCGTTCCTTTATGAACCGCGAACAGTTGTAAAACTCTTCCAGACTGTCCTGATAGCGGTGAGTATTATAATAAGAGATTGATAGTTTCATCGGCCTCTGCTGTACAGATTAATATTCTTGTCACGAATCAGAATAAAAGTCTGTCAAAGCAAGATATTCTGACAAGATTATTGTACACTGGTTGTCATGGAAAAATTGTAGCAAGTTAAAAAATTTTGTGCTCTAAATTTTTGAAAATTTTAAATTTTTCAGAAGTGATTTTGGTGATCTTTCTGTGTTTTTCGAACTCTCTCAAATTGGAACAACTTTGAAACATTTAAATTTCCGAGGATCATTCAAGAAAAACCTGAATTTCCCATCGAGGATAATTATTGAGGTTATTTAGCCGGTGGAACATCCTTTTAGGACTCCCCACCAAACATGGCATACGATAAGAATAAGAAAAAGAATTCTGGCAAGATGGTAAAATGACTCCAGCTCGGTCAATATTGATCCAAAAATTATGAATTTGATCTTAACTGATAGGAAACACTCTGATCTACAATTTGAGACCAAATTCATTACTTTTTACCAATTTTGTCCAAGCTGGAGTCATTCGTCCATCTTGTTAGAATATATTCTTTGCTTGACAGATTATATTAATAATTATTTAAATAACTGTTTAAAAATGTTATAAACAATAGTTTTTAAAATGTTTGTTCCAGATAATGAAGTTGGCATTCTCCGTTGGAAATGTTCTTTACACAAAAAAGCTGACAACTCAAACGCAACATCTAATTGAATAGATTAAGAAATTCCTTTTGAACCTCTTGAGTCAATGGAGTTGACGGAGACAAGGAGAAACCTCAGAATATGATGTGTCTGAATGTTTCATTATTTATTCACCTTATGCACTGTTTGGAATTAAAGATACACCGAAATCAGGTCGACTTTATTGTTTATTGCTGTAGATTTATTCCAAGTTTCTTCAAAAATACTATCAATGATTTTTCGTCAAGAATTCTAAATTCTTTCGTGTCTCTATCTTTATTTGACAATTTATTTATTTATTAATCTATTGGAAAAACACACATCGGTTGAAAGAATCCCTTGGTATTTCAAAACACAATTTTCATTAAAATATAGTCCAAAATTTGAGGTTACAAGTCCAAATTTCTTCTTCAGCCAAAGTTTTCTCACTCAAAGAAATGATCTGAAAGTGATAATAATTTTAAAATTTTGAATTGTTATTATGATCAAGTTTGTGTGCAATTTTCTGTTCAAAGGCTTCATCTGGAGATCCCGTTTGTCTTTTTTTATCTTATCTTCTGTTCCATATAAATCGGTAGTTGATGAATATTATTAAGATTATTAATTCTAAATCCGTAATCGAGTGGATTAGACGTTGACTTTATAATCCAAAGGCCCGGGTTCGAATCCCGGCCCGGGCAAGATATTTTTCTCGGGCCACTCCCGTTTTTCGGATGGAAACTTTAAGCCTCCGATCCCGGCTGCCTAAGAAGACGTTAGGCCATGTCAGAGGCCCTGAAACTGAATACTGATCAGGTGCGACCTGAAAACTCAGACACCAGACCTTATACAGCAAGGTCACACGATATTATTATCACTAAAATTATCTATCTGTCAGTTGGGAGCAAGACAAAGATGTACTTTACTCTGAGAAGACTTCGCCCTGATCCCTCTCACGTTGGATTCAAACCGGATTCAAAGAAAACGAAATAGCCTCGGATGAGACAGGAATCATCGGAATAATAGATTGGACAACGCTTATGATTTACTATTTGGAAATTGGAATATTGGAATGTGCGCACTTTGACTGGTAAAGAGGAGAATAGAGTGGGGGAAATAAAAAGATATAAGAAGATTGGGAGCGGAAAGGGGAAAGACCCCAGGACAGATGAGAGGACTGGCTATGGATCAAGACAACTGGAGGCGGTGGTCCGAGGCTACCCCGACGCTGTGAGGCAACTATAGTCTGTCCAAGCAAAGAAGCCCCTCTGGCAAGATGGGAAAATGACTGCAGCTCGGTCAATATTGGTTCAAAAATTATTGATTTGGTCTCAATCGTAGAAAACATTCTGATCTACAATTTGAGACCAAATCAATACTTTTTGTACTAATATTGAGTAAGCTGGAGTCATTTTTTCATCTTGCCAGAGGGTCTTTTTTGCTTGGACAGACTATAACAGGGGAGAGATAAACAACAAGAAGAAGATCTGTCAGGTTTCTAGTTACCTTGAGTGAAAGCTCAGAAAAAGTAAATCCTTACTGGTAAGGATTTATTTACTGTATTTACATTAACTTACCGGTAGGGTAAAAACAGACGGTAATTATTTACCTTGTCTGTGGCGAAAGCCAGCACAATTATGTTAGGTAAAATTCATTTGGTTTCATATTTACCTTAACTTACTAGTAAGGTAAATACAGAAGGTAATTTATTACCTTCTCTGAGGTGAAAGCCAGCACATTATGTTAGCTATAGTCCATACACGATGGCTTGAGACGAGATAAAGAAAAGCTCTGTATGTGTATGTGTGCGACTGGAGTGGCTTCGTTTTAGCCACGACATAAACAAGTCACAGCAATGCCGAAATCCCGAATTTTGCTGTTGGGACTGTAACCATAACATTGACACAAAAACTTTCACTATAATTGTTTGTTCATTATAGGTTTATGCAGTCGAAAGACAACCGAAACGAGCAATTTCCGAATTTGTATCCTTATTAAAGATTAGGCCTACTTAAAGATACTTATTCTGGATTGCCTACAACAAAACTCAGGATTTCTGCATTGCTGTGCCTTTTTTAAAAAGGACCAGAAAAACGCTACCATCAAAAAAATTAGATAAGGCTGATACTGCTTAGTATTAAAATCAAGATATAGCTATTTTGGTGATCAATCCAAAGTTCATTTAGATTATTCATAATGAATATTTTATAGCAATTATTTGTTCGAAACTTAAAATTATATTTTGTTTGATAGTTTCCTTAGGAAGAATGTTGGTATCTATTGATCCGTACTCTCAAAGAGTTAGGATATTAAATTAATAATTAATTCATAAAATAAAAGTTAAAACTATAGGCTTAATAAGCTAGAAGCTAAGGCCTATATCGAATCAAATCAAATTTATTTCCCATTTACAAAAATGCCCCATAACACAGAGGAGCTCCTCTGTGCCCATACATTGTTGCTTGTTACTCATATTACACTTATTTGGGATGGCCAAGGATGATAATGCAATCCGGTGTCCCTTTTTTCACCTACTCACTATGGTTACCTTACTATTAGGTTTAAAGGTAAGAATATAATATGTCAAATAAGTAAGGCTGCGGGTTAGGGTTAGAGTTAGGCTAGGGGTCAATACTATGCTAGGATTCAGGAATCATATAATATATCTCTATATATAAAAGCGAAATGGCACTAATTCATTCATTCATTCATCACCAGAGCTAAAAATCCACTGGACCGAATGCGTTCAAATTTGGCAGGCATGTTCAGTTGGACGTTTAGACGCGCGCTAAGAACGGATTTTAAAAACTTTTCAAGGATACGCCAAATATTTGAGTTTTCTATAGTTTTTCGGCGATTTCCTAATTTTTTCGAGAACCAATCGGTAGAAAATGTTGATATTTGGTGGGCAGGTTCAGATAAAGTCTAGAAATGTTGTGTTGGAATATTTTTCAAATCCGTTCAAGAGTACGCCAGTAATCACTTTTTCAAAATTGTAAATGTATTGCGGGTTGCATATCTTCCGCCTTGATACGACCAATCCTTACTGTAAATTCAATGGTTCAGTCAGGTTATAGATAAACTAATTTAGAAGATATTGAATCAAGTTTCAAACTATGTACGATGTACTTTCCAAGGTTACCCTCAAAATTTCACCATTTTTCAGAATTTTCGGAGTTTTCTTAGATTCTACAAGAACTAATTTGCAGAAAATGTTGAAATTTGGTAAACAGGTCCAAATTAGGTCTAGAAATGCTGTGTTCAATAAATTTCGAATCCCTTTTGAACGGAATTGGCAGGCGAGCAAAGCGAGCCTGTTTGTCCCAGCTTACACTGATAGAGGTTTTGCAGGCGAGCGAAGTGAGCCTGTTTGACTCACTGACACTGCTGATACTGTCGGGGGTCCAGGGGGCGGAGAAGGCGAGCGAAGCGAGCCTGCCGGCTAGTATGATATAGATGTAAAACTATGTATGGTATAATTATAATATGTAATACCCGGCTGTTGAGCCATTGAGACAGACAGTACCCGCAGCCTGACCTTAAGGCTGAGGCCGCACTGCCTGGTGGGTAGAGCCTGGAGGGTGGAGGGTAGTTGGTAAATCTATAGAACATACACAACATCCACAGTAATACATCGTATGAATGGTATGTGTTCAGCCGCAATCTTGAAATTCTTAAATATGGACAACATAACCTCAAAAAACAGAATGACGTCATACCATTCATACAATGTATTACTGTGGTTGGTGTGTATGTTCTATAGATTTACCAACTACCCTCCACCCTCCAGGCTCTACTCACCGGCAGTGCGGCCTCAGCCTAAAAGCCTCACCTTGACATGTTCTCACTCATATTACACTTATTTGGGATGTGGATTATGGATTAAAATCCATTCCCCAATACCTCGGTGTCCCTTTTTTCACCCAATCAATATGGTAACCTTAATATTAGGTTCAAGGTAGGGCTACTTCAAGGTTCATAGGTAGGGCAAGGAAAAAACAAAAAGAGTGATCAAGGATGAATTACAAAAATAATCTAAAAAATGAACGCTGGTTTTTTTCTGATGAATTTTATTGAACATGACTTCTGATAGTAATGAGTAAACATAATGTGTAATAATGTCCATATATCACCAAATTTATTGTGGATATATATTTTTTTATTTCTTTGAATAAAAAGTTTGATTTCTCATGTCTTCAATGTATTCATGTTTGATATGACAGTTTCCTTGTATACAACACATTTCCAACTGTGAAAAAGAATTTCATCAACTGGAAAAACAAACGATAAAACTATGAATTTCAATAATATTATTGATAAGGTTGTTTTATTGTTAATGAATTGACCAATCTACAATATTTTGTGATTTTTTTTATTCTTGAAATCCAGCTTTTCTTTATTATAGTATTAAGATTTGGCTTTGCTGTGAGGCTGAGGCCGCACTGCCGGTGGGTAGAGCCTGGAGGGTGGAGGGTAGTTGGTAAATCTATAGAACATACACACCATCCACAGTGATACATTGTATGAATGGTATGACGTCATTCTGTTTTTTGAGGTTATGTTGTCCATATTTAAGAATTTCAAGATGGCGGCTGAACACATACCATTCATAGGATGTATTACTGTGGATGGTGTGTATGTACACAAATTCAATTCAATTTCAATTGAAACAAAAAAAAATTTATAATTTTCATCAAGCTCCTCTATAATTTTATAAGCCTGACCAATAATCCGACAAAACACCCTGAATACGACCCTTCCACGTTCAGATTTTTAATCAATAAACGTATAATGTAGAAAATATCACCAACTATTGGAAAAATACTTCACACATAAAGTAAATCTGTATTATTAATCAATCTTCAGAAATAGGGCTCTAAAACTGTATTTTGTGCTAAAAAAATACCAGGGCGGCTCCCCGGACCCCCCTTTTATTGTGGGGAGCGGGGAGGTCACCCCAAACCCCCATAACAGAGGTCTGGATCCGCGGCTGCTGGGCCCCCCCGAAATTTTTTTCTAAACACGCCACTGGGTTTGAAAATACCTTGTCTTCTAATTTAACTGTCTCTGTGCTTCTAACTGAATCACTTACATCTTTGTAAGCGTTGTAGTCAAGAGTAAAAATGCCGTATGGTTTTATTTGTACATCAACATTTGCCCGCGTCATCATTATATGTAAAGTTTGTCTGAGCCAACGAGGTTTATTGAGCCACGTAAGTTCAGCCAAATGTCTCCGCAGAATATCATTCTGAAACATACATAGTATAATAATAATACATAGTATATACTATGATAATTGCAATGTAAAAGTATTAGGCTATATGTGAAGTAGTTCATGTGGTTAAACTCATTGGCGGCTTGTGCTTTGGGAAAAGGTGAAGTTTTGTAGCATAGCTTCCTTTAATAGAAGGCCGTGCCCTCTCGTAATATGGCAACGTTGCACCATAGGAACAGTCTTTTCATATTAAAGCATTAAGTACAGTTACAAATCATGCATGTTGACTCGGTTTTTCTCTCTTTGAGCATAATTTCCATGAAAAACGTTCATGAAACTCTTTGTATAGAATTCCTTTTGTTTTTTGTAATAGGTTGTGATAGAGATTAGCAAGAAAGATTAAGAATAGACAGTTATTTATAAAAATAGCTTATGATTTGTAGCAAGTCAAATGTGAGAATGCACACAAGAAACGCATCCATTAGAACAGCTGATTGGAAAATCATTTCAATGCTTTTAAGTGGACCCAATTCCCTACTCTACATAGTTGTCAATTTTTAGGCCATGGCCTTCTATTAAAGGAAGCTATGGTTGTAGGCTACCTACAGTATAAGATACGGGATACGGTTAGTAAGATTCATTATAAGATACAGTTGTGATATGGACGCTTTAAGGTACAATGATCGTTTGCAGTCGATTAGCTGTGGCCAATCACAACTATTAAATAACAAGAGTTGAGATTGGCTACAGCTGATCAACTGCGAACAATCATCATTCCAGTCGCACCAGTAACAACGTACCTTTACCTGACAAGCCGCCAGCAGCAGCCAAACGCTCTTTTTCGCCATACTCATATGTAATGGATAACTTTCCAAGCTAGATTTGCGTTTGGGAAATTGCTGTTTACAGAGAATCAAACATCAGCTGTTCTGAATGCGGGAATAATAATTTTGATGATTATTACAGCACTAATCATCATCAAAATGATAGTTACAGAACTGAAAATCTATTCCAGCTGTTTTATTACAAATTCCGACGTATGAATTAACGAGTCGAACAAGCCGCCATGATAGTTGACTGTTTGTTGACCTGTTGTGTTGAGGTTATGTTGGCTCAGTTAATGTTTCTAGTTGTTCGAGGTCTTAATAAATCCTTCTCAGACTAGTATGACAAAAAGAAATGTACATAATTTGTGTGGGAAGGTTTACAAACTCATAATTATTTCCCAAACTCGCCTAACGGCTCGTTTGTGAACATATAATTATTTGTTTGTAAAAACGCCTTCCCACACTCATTATGTAATATACTATTTTACAACAGCAGGTCGATAGTCCTCGAGATTTAAAGGGGCGTTATCCTTTACACGACCTGAAGGGATCCTAACACCTCTAGCCAATAACAGCTTTTATCTTGTTCTTGAACAACCTGAGCTGTGAGTGGCTGAAGCTCGTACTCACAGCTCCTCATCTTCAGCATGCAAGAAGTAACTATAACACAGTAGGTTCATCAGGTAGGTGTTGAACACATCACCTAACAGAAAGATACTATAGAGTTATTTTTAAAGAAGAAGAAGAAGAAGAAGAAGAAGAAGAAGAAGAAGAAGAAGAAGAAGAAGAAGAAGAAGAAGAAGAAGAAGAAGAAGAAGAAGAAGAAGAAGAAGAAGAAGAAGAAGAAGAAGAAGAAGAAGAAGAAGAAGAAGAAGAAGAAGAAGAAGAAGAAGAAGAAGAAGAAGAAGAAGAAGAAGAAGAAGAAGAAGAAGAAGAAGAAGAAGAAGAAGAAGAAGAAGAAGAAGAAGAAGAAGAAGAAGAAGAAGAAGAAGAAGAAGAAGAAGAAGAAGAAGAAGAAGAAGAAGATTATTGAACCGTGGACACATATTTTCAGGGGAAAGATTACCCTGATAAGCTACTATTGAGATATTTTAAGTAATTTAAGTGCAACTAGAACAATAATTTATTAGCTCTAAGTCTTATACTCTACCTGATTGATAATTTGCTGTCCATTTTGATAAACAAAGAATAATGCTATGTTCACCAATACGAACATGATTGCAAATAGCACAGCCTTTTTAAATCCTTGGGCCTGCAGAGGAAATTCAGTGTTTTTGGATTAATATATTCGGTCATTGGTTTTTGAAAATTAGCTGTGGAAATTATAAAAGAGGTAAGGTTTGTAATCAATGAAACTTTTTTATAAAATACTAATTATTCTTATTTCAACACTATATTATTTCATAGGAAATAAACCTATGTGCAAGTTTATTTCCATTTAAAAATGATTTTTATTCAGTTTAAATTTAAACGAGGAAAGATAATGGACACACAACACCATAATAAAATAAGGGTGATTTAATTTCTTATTTCAATCTCAAATAAAATATTAGACGCTCTAAAAGACATATTGGGCATTAGAGTAGGCCTACTATAGCACAATATAATATTTGAACACAATTTTTAGATAAGACTACCACTGATATTAATCAACTGAAGAAACAGTAGATAGTAGTGTTTCATTAGATACAAAATTGTATGTTTCAGCTCGTTATTGTGTTTCAAAGTCATTAAAAAATTCAAGATGCAACATCATTAATTATCATAAAAAATTAAATAAATTATCAATAAATGGTGAACTATATAAATGGATTTTTGGTTCTACAATATTTCTACTACTACAATAATACTGTTTATCAAGGTTCAAAATATGTTGTTTAGGGCTTCTGATAATTACTCTATGATTTTAATAATACTCAAATTTTTATTACTAATACAGTTTATGAGAGATATGATTGTCATAGTATTTCAATTTATCAACTGTCAAACCAAATTTGAACTGAATTTGGTTGAACTACAATAAACTTAAGCCGCGTAACGAAAGTGCGAGGCATGTGCCGCGAATGCCTCAAGGTACAGTCTGCTCACGCAAAGAAGAGACTCCAGTCTCCAGCTCGGTCAATATTGGTTCAAACATTATTGATCTAGTCTAAATTATAGGAAATATTTCGATCTTCAATTTAAGGCCAAATCAATAATTTTTGAACCAATTGACCGAGCTGGAGACTAGAGTAAGACTCTTCTTTGCTTAAACAGACTATACCTTGAGGCATTCGCGGCACATGCCTCGCACTGTCGATACGGGCCTTTACACAGACAACATCAGCTGTTGGAACTCCCAAGGAACATTCGAAACCGCCTTCATTTTTGGCACCAACCATAAATATTATAATAATACTTTATTATGGAAGAAAATGAATAAATTTATAAATTTGCAAATACGGGATTTTCAAATACGAGTTGAAAAAATAACATTTCTTATGGCAAACCTCATGAAATCAAAACTTTTAAGTGTTCTAAAAAACTAAGTTCAATAACTATAAACTAAGTATCTTGTAGGATCTAGATTTATGCTGTGGAACTCCTTGATAAAATAACCGGTCCAATGTTAAAAACTATTAATAAAAGTAAAATAGACAATTTCAAACGGTGTTTTATTTAAAACTAAATTTACCTTCAGCATGAAAAAGGCATTGTTGCAAGATTCACTCATAACAACAATGACAGCAGCTAAAATTAGAAATGCCGAGTTTCGAGAACAGATATTGTGATTCCTGGAATTAGAAAACATCCTTTTGTCATTTTTTACAAAAATGTTTGTTGGATTTTAGCCAGTCGAGCCTGCATTTTTGTAATAACTGTTAAAAATGAACGACTGGGCAAAGAACAACAGAGAGAAAGCAGAAACATTAATAAATCACCTGGCAGAAATTTTCTAGCCAAACATCATCCAATCTGAAAATAATATGGAAGTAGATAAATTAGTAGTAGATATAAATATAGATACAGAAATCAATCTTTGGAATCTATTTGTACGGAGTTATGCAGAAAGGAACCAACCCACAATCAACTACTTTTGAGATATCGCGTACCAAAGTTGAAACTGCAATAATACCTCTCTTTTATTATCCAATAATATATTCGGATTTTGGGAACGTATATGTGCTCTCATGCCCGGTTTTTCCAAGCACACTCAAATTTGAGGGACCCTCAAGTTTACTACACTTTACTACATTTCCTATACTTATCATAGAAAATATCAGCTGTCCATCAAAATTTGAGGGTCCCTCAACTTTGAGTGTGCTTGGAAAAACCGGGCATTAATATCATAAACTAGATATTTATAAAAAAAAGCATTAATTTTCCATTTTATGGCATTTATGTGGGTAAGACAAAACAAATCTTACTTCATGTGTTATGCAGAAAAATACAGTGTACCCACATAATTGCCATAGGACCCAGCCTAAAATTTTGTTTTTTTTCAGAGAAAAAGAATCATATGAGGCCAAATTTTTACTCATCGATTATATTACTATTATACAGAAAAGTGTTCGGCCAAAATTCCCCACCACCACCCATCTTGCTACCCCCTCAGCACACCCTCAAAGTTTCCATTTGTAAGGGTTTCTTACATTGAATGTATCTCAGCACTCATTGGAGATAATGAAATCAAACTTTTCCTCATTGTTCTGAAAATTAAATTTTCTTCATTCTATGTCTTACCATTTACTATTTGAAAGAAACCTTTTCCACCAACAACTTGAAATCACAAGTAATTATTATTCTCTGCATTTACTTTACTTATTCATCATTATGAATTGATCAATTGAAAAACCGCGATCAATGTAAGCTGAGAAACGCCCCTCTCAAGATACAATTCGCAATGCCTGGCTCTACACACACTTTCACACTTTCTAAGTCGTTTCCAAATGAATTTCACTATTTTATTGATTGATATACATTAGTAGCCCTAATAACAGAGTAGACATCTATAATATAAAGAAATGTGAATAGAGTTGTGATGGCTAGTGCAGCGCAGCTAGAGCTGGGCAGCTCTAGCAGCGAATTTATAGCCGGGTAGCTCAAGCTGCGCGGCTCTAGTTGCCGCTTGGGAATCGCACCTTTAAATTTAATTTTATTGATGACTGATCACACTACTCAATGAAAGCTGAGAAACGCCCCTCTTAAATTCAATTCTATTGGTGGCTGACAACTTTCTCCACTCTGTCGACCAATCACAAGCCAGTACAAGTCCACGCCCACAACGCCCTCTCATTGGCTGACGCCATCACGTCATCATGGCCTAGCATAGGCGGAGCCTGAAGGCGTGTCCAATAGGAGTCAAAGCACCCTATTGCTATTGCCATCTGCTGGCTGATTTAGGAACTTACTTATTTCAAATATTTTCTCAAGAAAGTTGGGAAGGGCAGTGAAAATGGCTACAATCTTCAATTTGCTTGTTGTTGAGTTTTAATTTTTCGTTAGGACAGGTACGAGTATATTTTCATTTAAACTCAAGATTTATGATGATTCCCAATTTTTTCTGTGAGGAATTCATAACCTACCTTATGTGCTTTCAAGCAAACAAATAGAAATAAATCAATTAATTGATAATTGAAAATTGAATAATCAATAAGTTGCTGAAAAATTTTCCGTTTAATAGTACAGCAACTATATAGGACAGTATTTTCATTTCCAATCCATCCTAACCAGAAATATCCAAGCAACCTTTTTTAAGTGCTCTCAATGAAGGTAGCCTATACTTATTTTTTATTCATTTCAGTTATGGTTTTGTCAATCACGTATCACATGCCTGAATACATGAGAATACATAAAAATACAAAACAATACGTTAGAATAAGAAAGTCCCAGTAATCCTTTTTTGCCACACAACAAGCAACATTGCAATAACGTCTCTTCTAAATGTTCTCTAATGTTTAATTTGTCGTGAATTCTTGTAACATATGGCCAGCCATAGACCAGTGATCAAGCGCTTCCGAGATTGTGCTTTTCGTAGGTGTATTAACAGACATATACTAACGTTAAATTCTAACAAAATATATATCTATATTATTTGTAAAGTAGTTATTGAAATGCTCCACAAGTTTCAAATTAGACATTTCCCAGTTGAATTTTATTTGGGAAGGAATGAAATTTCTAGGCAGAAATCTGGGGGCTTCCATCTTTCTTCCATGAGAATATCTCCTGTACCACATGAGCTGGAGTGAAAAAGTAAATTCTATTTTCTAAATAATGAGAAAAATTTTGATGTCTTATCTTCAATGGTTGCTGTGATAAAAAAAAAACCTTGCAAATGGGAACTATAAGGCTGTGGCCGCACTGCCGGTGGGTAGAGCATAGAGGGTGGAGCGTGGAGGGTGGAGCGTGGAGGGTGGAGGGTAGTTGGTAAATCTATAGAACATACACGCCATCAACGGTAGTAATACATTGTATGTGTTTGCCGCCATCTTGAAATTCTTAAATATGGACAATATAACCTCAAAAAACAGTATGACGTCATATCATTTATACGATGTATTACTGTGGATAGTGTGTATGTTCTATAGATTTACCAACTACCCTCCACCCTCCACGCTCTACCCACCGGCAGTGCGGCCTCAGCCTAAGGGTGTGTCGAGAGGGAAGCAAGATGGATAGGGGTGTGGAGTTTTGGCAGAACTCTCATATCTGTATGATAGTAATCAATGGGTAGAAAATTAGCTCCATATGATTTTTCTCTTTAAAATAAAAACTAGAATTTTAGTCTTGTTTATAATAATAAAATTTCCCATTTTATGGCAATTATGTGGGTTGGTTCCTTTCTGCATAACACATATAGTAGGATATTTTTTTGCAGAAAGGAACCAACCCACATATTCGCCATTCAAATTGTTTCCAGTGATTTTTTCATACATAACAGTTACCTAGGGGTTGGTTTCATTTTTCACAACATAAATAAGAGTTTTATCAAACCAAATATTGAAAAATCCAATTTTTCAATTTTTGTGGGTTGGTTCCTTTCTGCATAACTACGGAGTGTTTCAGGAGATGTGTAATACTTCTCAGGCTGATTCCTTACACCAAGTAGACAAAAGAATTCCATGGGACAAACCCCCAAAAACTTGTTACCGACATTGTTACCGAGATAACAATGGTTTTGAAAAAATATTAATTGTCAAAACTTTTTAGAGGCTTCATTCAGATTCTAAAATTATGAATTCCTGCTACGTTAAATCAGCCGAGAAATTCATTGAAACCAGTTTGGAGTTTGTAACTTCAACGGTTATTGAGATAATGGGGTGATATATGCTTAAAAACACAATTTTCCAAAAATTAATTAAGGGCTATAGGCCCTAACTCAATATGAAATCATGCATTTTTATTTTTGATAGATGGAAGTTGAAGAGGATCCAATTCTATGTAAAAAATTACATGACGGCCATTTTGTAAATTCTACCCAAATCTCAGAAATCGCGATCGAAAAAAGGCAAAATACACAAAAAATTGTACAAATGATCTTTAGATTTTTGATCACGATTTCTGAGATTTGGGTAAGATTTAAAAAATAGCCGTCACATAATTTTTTTCTAGAGAATTGGATTATCTTCAACTTTTCCATCAATCAAAAATACAAGTTTAATGTAGTATGATTTCATATTGAGCTATAACCCTTAATATTAATTGTTGAAAAATTGTTTTTTTTTTTACTTTTCTTGCCCCACCTACTAGTAAGGCACTACTACTACCTACTAAGCCACCTACTACCAACTACTGCCCCACCTACTAGGTAAGGAAAGTATGCTTTCCAAGAAAATTAAGAAACCCCAATTTCAAGTTTTCTATCCGTTTCAAGGTCCCCTAAGTAAAAAAATGGATTTTGGGTACGGTATTGATCTGTGTGTATGTCTGTATACACTTTATCTTGATTCCTAAATAACCGATTGACTTTGAATTTCAAACTTGAGATTCTCATACCATTAGGACCCGACATGAAAAATATTCAGAAAAATCATCAATAAATTGCGGATAATATGTCCAGAATTGTGTTTTTTGCAGTTTTCTCGGAAACGGCTCTAAAGATTTTTCTTAAACTCATACCCCAGATAACTATATTGAGAGCCATGAGTTGCGTTTCTGGCAAAATATCAGAAGATCCGCAGCATTGTTGAGAAAAATGAATTTTGCAATATTTCTATCTCGATTTTCTCAAGAATACCTCAGGCCACCACAGCCACATGTGCAGCTAATTGCTGCAGACTTTGACAGCACTGTGACCCTGCCCCACTGGCGGCTGGTGCCCCCGAAACAGGTGAAGTGTTGTACAGTAAAAGATACGGGCACTTCATCTGTTTCGTCCAAACTTGTCCAAACTTTAATAAAAATCATGTCATAATTTTGGGCCAATTCTACCCTATTGTGTGCCACCAAAAAAACTTTTTGTACACCTCCTCGTTTCGGGTTAAGAATGAACAAATCCCTTGACTTGAACAAATTTGGATAAAAATTCATAGGTTCCATTCAGTTATAATTTTGTACAATACATTGCACCACCAAAAATAAATTGTGTACCCCTTTCATGTTTTAAGGCCGAAGTTATTAAAAAGTGGTGGCTGTACCCCGGATATATAAGGGCTGCATTTAGCAGTTCAGCGCCCCTAGGCCTACTGACCAAAAAACTCTCCTTCCCCACGGATTACCTTAAAATAAGAACTAAAATATTATTATTATTAGGGTGTGTTCAAATTTGGCAGTCATGCTCAGTTGGACGTTTAGACGCGCGCTAAGAACGGATTTAAAAAACTTTTCAAGGATACGCCTAATATTTTCTCCTGCTTTGGGAGATTGGCTGTCGTTAGTAAAAACAGTCAGTCGTTTCCCATCTCTGGAGGAATAGTGATTGTTGCATTACACTCTAACTGATTAACTGCATGTTATTCAGAGGTGTTCTGCGCCGCCAATTGGTTGCGGAGACTGGCTTATGGTTGAAAGGATCAACATGCTAACCACACGTTACCTCTATCCTGGTTGATGATTATTTGCTTGCTGTATTGTCTGTCCGGCCGCGGGGGGAATTCTGGCGGGGTGGAGGCGGCTTCGGCTCGGCCAGTGTTGGTTCGGGGACTGTGAGTTCTGATTGAGAATTGATGGCTTTTGGGCCGGTATTGGCCGGGCTGGGGCCGTTTTCCCGTCGTGCCGAGGTGTCTTTTGGCTTGGACGGGCTGTATAATAGAGTGAATTTGAAACTGGCAACCAGCTGGCAGGCCTAGGCCCTTCATGGGCTGTTGAGCCAGACATACATACATACATACGCCTAATATTTGAGTTTTCCGGCGTTTTCTTAATTTTTTCGAGTACTAATCGGTAGGAAATGTTGATATTTGGTGCGCAGGTTCAGATAAGATCTAGAAATGTTGTGTTGAAATATTTTTAAAATCCGTTCAAGATTACGCCAGTAATCAGGGTTTCAAAATTGAAGATGTATTGCGGGTTGCATATCTTCCGCCTTGATACGACCAATCCTAACTGTAAATTCAATGTTTCAGCGAGATTATAGATAAACTAATATTTAGAAGATATTGAATCAAGTTTTAAACTTGTTTTTTGTACTGTTTATCAAAGATATGAAACTTATCTATCGAAAAAAATGTAAATACTGTACCGTATTTCTAAAATATGTAAACTGTACAAAGAATAAATAAAATTTCAAATTTAGTCCGATATATTTCCCTAGATTACGCTCAATATTAAATAACTTTTCGAAATTTTTGTAGTTCTTCTTAGATTTTTCGAAAACCAATTTGATGAAAATGTTGAAATTTGGTAAACAGGTTCAGATTAGGTCTAGAAAGGGCTGGGTTCAATAAATTTCGAATTCCTTCCGAGGTTACTCCTGTTACAAGGTTTTCCAATGTTTTTAATCAGCACTTTTGTTTATTTCACGGAAACTACTGAACTAAATACGTTCAAATCATATACCCGGTTGAGCTGAGGTAATATAACAACTAATTCAGAACGATTACTCAAAAGAACCATGTAAGTGATATGATGATCAAAGCAAATCCTTTCAAACGGAAATTGCAGGCGAGCAAAGCGAGCCTGTTTGACTCACTGCCACCGAAGATACTGTAGGGGGTCCAGGGGGGCGGTGCCCCCTGGCTAGCCGGAGAAAGGCGAGCGAAGCGAGCCTGCCGGCTAGTAAGAAATAATTACATCACGTTAAGATTTATAATGTAAATCTATACTTAAAAATTCGCTCCGGCAGCTGGCGGTCGGAAAAAGTGCATTTCAAATGCAATTCTGTGATGGCTCAGATCATGACTCATAATGATCTATTCAGGGTATGAATTCAAAGGCGCCGTTTTCGAAAAACCCATGAAAAACCCAAATTTCGGCATATTATTCGCCATTTTCTCCGCCATTTTTAATTGGATTTTTTTCGTTGATGGCTCAAATTGTAGGGCATAATAAGGGTATTATACACACCAATTTTCAAATCGATCAAGTTATTGGTCGATTTGTAGTGATTTTTCAAAATTTTCATACCCTAATTTCACCCCCTTCCCTTAGACCAATTTGGCTGGTTAACGAACTTGACCGAGATATTAACACTAATGATTTTTGTGCAAAATTTGGTCGCTCTCCGACAAGCCCTTCGGGAGTTATCGTGTTAACAAGAAACTGTACATATATAAATATATATATATATATAGAGAGATATATGAATTTGAACGGACATCAGATTCGTGTTCTAGAGGCTCGGAAACGTGTAAAAAATATATCACATCATGAATTTTCGATTGTCAGGGCAAGACCAATAGTGCATTTTTTCGAATGAAATGCACTAATAAACATTCATATTTTAGAGCTTCATTAGAAAGCTCTGTCCAACAAAATCCAACTTTCCTGCAAAAAATTCAAGGTCAAAAAAGTGATAAGTAACTTAGTTCGTAAAATTCTTATTAAATGGAAAATTTCTTCTTTGTTCGGATTCTTTGCTTCTTAAAATTTTGCGCCCCACAAAATTTGGCGCCCTAGGCCTGGGCCTAGTGGGAAATACGGTACTGGGTTATATCAATATGAAACTCACCTACTGATCCGCTGATGACACTGCACTATCTTTGCCATGTATTGTTTGAGAGAAGAGTATTTTTCATCATGTTCACAACAATTTTGATCCTCATTATTATCTGGAAAGTATTCCCTGAATTGGTTTAAAAGTATGAACAGAATCTCAAAATCACCAAATAACGTCTGAACAGGCACGCATGCAAGAGATATCGTAAGATACGCTTCTAAGTGGATTACAACATGAACCAACGTGTGAACTATAAAGATCAAGAAGAAATATAACGAAGCTTCAAACTCTGAGTCGGTGAACCATAGGAAGGGTGTAACCCATGGTATGGATTGAACATCTGTATAGATAGGTATCCTCAGTATGTGAGCGATAGCGTTTTTGGTGACATATCCCCAGAACATGATGATGAATGTTATTCGAATGCACTTGTCTGTAAATGTCATGACTTCAATATTTCTTTTGTGAATCAAGTCTATCTTTTCCCACAACCCTTCTCTTCCTTCACAATCTCTCTCACACACAGAACATTCTTCTTCTATCACGTGTACTAGTGTCACAGCATACTGTGAATATAAATAATTAATATTGATCATATTTAGAAGGCACGTTGAAGTCAGCACTGCATCTTTCAAGGCCGCTATTCTTAAATCTTCGTTCTTCGACCTTTAAAGCAGCCTTGACATTGCCAATAATGGTAGTTGAAAAAAGAATTATAGTAGATAAAAACGGAATCGGGTTGTGTGTTTCATCAAAGCGAAAAAATTGATTATATCCTTGATAAGCTTGGTGTTCCCCATATCGTTTAACTAGAAAAAAATCAGAAATTAAAATAACCGATGTCCATGCAAAGAAGACAATCTGGCAAGATGGAACAATGACTTCAGCTTGGTCAATATTTTTAAAAATAAATTTGTAGGACTCATATTGTAGGAAAAATTCTGATCTACAATTTGAAACAAAATTTATTATTATTGAACAAATATATTGACTGGGTTGGACTGGGTACTTACGGTACCGTAGGTATACCCATAATGTCTTCTATGCTTGGAGTTAGACAAACTATATGGGTAGTCTGTACAAGCAAAGAAGACCCTCTGGCAAGATGGGAAAATGTCTCCAGCACGGTCAATATTGGATTTAAAATTATAAATTTGATCTCAAATTTTAGATTCTAAATTTAAAATTTTACATTCATAATTCTTTAACAAAAATTGACCAAGCTGGAGTCATTTCCAAATCTTGCCAGAGGGTCTCCTTTGCTTGGACAGACTATACCACCCGGAGATAATAGAACTAGATTTTCCATATTAAAATTAAAAGATTCATATTTTTTTGCTACACTTCACAGAAAGAAGCTACATACATAATCAATCAGCTGTTATCCGGGTGCGGTAAGAGTTCCTTTTCATAGGAGGACTAATTGTAAATAGCTATTTATGTATTAAGAGCGTAATGCGCTACTTTATCGCTCGTGCAAAACAGTTATCATGCAACGCATAGTGGAGTGTGATAATTTTGCAAGAGCCATAAAGAAGCATTACACGCGAATTACATACAATATTTTTTCTACAACTGCACAAACCTGTTAATCTACAGTTTTTTCAGTCCTCAAATACTGCAAACTATTAAATTACTCTTGTGTAATTACCGGTACAGGTACAATCAGACATTGTCGACTTTTGTTAGGTTATGTTATGACTCCACCTGCTCTACTTTTGGCGAGCCATGATCAGCTGATTAGCGAGCGTAAAGTAATTCTACTGTGCATGCGCAGATGGTTAGCAAGCATAATGAAGATTCTCATCAGAAATGGGCTTCTTTACGAGGAGAATTCAGCTTGTAAAATCTTGTTTTACGCGCAGTTGTAGAAAACTATTCTTTCCGCGCGTGGACAGTCAGCGCCATCTAGTGGGAGAAAATGCAACTACAAAAATCAAAAATTCAAAATAAATGACCATCTCTTTCTGTAAAGCTGCCAGAAATTGGTCAAAAACAAGAAACTTTGTATTGCTATTGTACAATTTAGGATGTTTGTACAAAAACTATCATGGGCTTAATTGTTTCTGGACTAAGAAAATCAAGTATTCTGATAGTTATAAAGTAATATTCAATTGATTAAATCAATAAACTTCTGATGCAAACTTTCAATACTTAGCAGTTTGGCCTACTCCAGATTCGGCTCAGCCAAAGCTAGTATAGTAAGTGAAAAATAAAAGAAAATCAAACACCCTTTTAAAAAACTTTAAAATTTTGAGACACAGACATGTTTCGGCACATTAGGCCATTATCAATGTGGATAAAATAAAGTTCAGTTTTCTAGTATAGTAAGTTATCTGGTCTAGTAAGCTGTTCTTAGATCTCATTAATCCTATGTGTTCTGTTCATTCATGGAATTAGATTGATAATATTTATTTGAAGTGTGCCAAAAAAAATTATACACAAAGTTTCAAAGGAAGTTTTTTACGGTATTTGGAATTATTCCCAGGCTCAACAAGCCTTGCCCGGGAAACTATCCTCATACTGTAGGCTAAACTTTCCTTTCCAGGGCTTGTGGTGTGATGTACAATAACAGAAGTATTTCAATGAAAAGTATTGTCAAACCGCAGATTTATTAAAAATCGAGATAACGGTCTTGGTAACTACACCATTATCAATCTCTGGTAAACTAAAACTGAGATTGAAGAGAAACTTTTACTTAGATATTGTATGAACGGTCAAGCACCGCTATTGGTAGTTGCTTGAGCCAATCACAGAGTGAACATCTGCTATTGGCTCAGACAAGCCGGCTCACAATAAGCCGTTTACACAAACAGCATTATTTTACAATAAGCAAAAAATTTAGATTGAAGATTAATAAATATTGTAGTTACAATATCATAATATGACATGAATAAGAAAATGTTATGATAAATGAAAAACAATGTAATAAGGAGATACTGTAATAATTAAGGAGAAATAATTACTATAGTTGGCATAACGTGAGTTGACTATTGAGCCCTCCACTCGAAAAAAAACTGCGTTGCCAGATTGTATGTCTGTATGAAATTGGAACTTCTTCAAATTTCCCAATTAGACCCATATATCTGTATGTAGAATTTCATCCTTGATATGCCTGTAGTATTAAAAAGGTTCCTGGGTAGAAGAATTCAAAGGAAATCTAATTTTTAAAATAAAATTGAAAAATCAAGAAAATATCTTTTTTATATCACTTCTCTCACAATCATGGATTGTGGTAAAAATCAAGTTTTTATATCAAAATGGCAAGGAGAATTATTCGTGTTTTCTATTGGTTTTTGAATTCTCTATATACTCGACCAACAATTATGTTTTAATATTCATGAATATGTTTGTCAATGTCAATCAACTCGAACAGAAAACATGAAATAATTTATTTTCGACGATCTAGAAACCTTTTTGTTTGAAAAGATAAGTGAATGGGTGATGAAAGCGAGAAAGTTGTTCAAAAACATTTGAAATTGTTTTCCAAATGTCAAAAATAATCGAAAGATTGTATTTTTAATATTTATTAGGAGTTTCAAAGTTAGGAGAGCGATATATGTATGAATCATTGTTTGTTAAAGATTCGAGTTCTTGAAGTTAGAGGTAATCGACTCAGATATCTGAGCTGCAACAAGTTGGTTTGTCTACAGTGACTATACAGAGTGTTTCAGGAGGAATGTGCAATACTTCTCAGGCTGATTCCCTACACCAAGTAGACAAAAAAGTTCCATGGGACCAACCCTCAAAAACGCTTTGTTACCGAGATAACAATGGCGGAAAATTGAGATTTTTCAAAACATATTAATTTTTATAATTTCTTAGAGGCTTCCCTCAGGTTCTAAAATAATCAATTCCTATGTAAAATTAGCTGAGGAATTCAATGGAACCGGTTTGAAGTTTGTAACTTTAACGGTTATTGAGATAATTGGAAAAATATGCTTAAAAACGCCATTTCTCAACAATAAGGGTTATAACTGGATAAGGAATCATAAATCTGTATTTTTTATTAATGGAAGTTGAAGAGAGTCGGATTCTGAAGAAAACGTTAAATGGCGGCGACTGTGTAAATCTTACCCAAATCTCAGAAATAGCGATCAAAAATCGCAAAATCGCTACTAAACACACATTTTTTACTTGTGCTATGTTTTGTCAATTTTTCGATTTTTGTTGCTATTTCTGAGATTTGGGTGAGATTTACACAATCGCCGCCATTTAACCTTTTCTTCAGAATCCGACTCAGCGACTCTCTTCAACTTCCATTAATAAAAAATACAAATTGATGATTCCTTATCCAGATATAACCCTTATTGTTGAAAAATGGCGTTTTCTAGCATATTTTTCCAATTATCTCAATAACCGGTTCATAAACTTCAAACCGGTTCCATTGAATTCCTCAGCTGATTTGAAACTCAGCTAGGGGTACCAAATGAAACCTTGTAAACCACAACTTCATTCAAGCCTAATGCATGCCCCTACCACTCACACTGCCATCTCAAAACTATGGATACTTCCCTGCCCCATCCTGTATTATCGTGTTTGCTGTTTGGAACGACGTTTGGATAAACAACTAATATCGGGGAGGGGCTTGTCCTATAACGAACCTTGACCATCGACCATGGTAGTCTAAATAAGAAGCAGAAAATTGGAGCCACGTATCTTATTTCTGAGAGCCTAACCGACTGTACAACGACTTGGGCCGAAAGCAGGAACTCACTTCTCTTGCGATCATTAATATAGTCTGTCCAAGCAAAGAAGACCCTCTGGCAAAATTGGGAAATGACTCAGCTTGGTTAATATTCGTTCAAGAATTATAAATGTGGTAGTAATAGTAGATCAAATTGCTTCCTACGATTTGAGATCAAATTGATAGTTTCTGAACTAATATTGACCGAGCTTGAGTAATTCTTCCATCTTGCCAGAGGGCCTTCTTTGCTTGTGCAGACTTTAAAAGTAGTAGTATTCAGCTGCTGTTATAGTCGGCGCAACCACAGAAAAGAAAAGAAGTTTCTTCTCTGTGGCGCAACCTAAGATTTCCCCTCCACTCGAGAAATAGCTACCTTCTCAAATTGCGTGAAATTGAAACTTCTTCTAATGCATACATATTAATGACAATTAATAACAATTAAATGTTTATATTAAATTAAACAATTTAATGCAAACATATTCAAATGCAATAAACATTCATGAATGTTAAAAGTGACAACGTAGCTTCGGAAAAATCACGCAGTGTTGTGAATCTCACTATTCTTATGATAATAAACCAGCTGGAATATTCAAGTCGATTAGCATCAACAACCCCAAACTTTAACATTCAATTATTCATCCATATACCGCTCTCCTTACTTTGAAACTCTTGAGAGACTAAATTACGATCTTCCGTCTATTTTTGACATTTGGAAAAAAAATTTCAATTGTTTTTGAACAACTTTCTCGCTTTCACCACCAACTCATCTTCACAAACATGAAGGTTTCTAGATCGTCAAAAATGTCATGTTTTCTGTTCGAGTTGACTCTACATTGACAAACATATACATTAATTGAAACATAACTATTGGTCGGATGTAGGAAATTCAAAAACCTTTGGAATAAAGCAAGAATTCCCTTTGTCATTTTTATAGGAAAACTTTATTCTTACTACAATCAATGATTGTGAGAGAATGATATACAAAAGAAAGTAATATTTTCACGATTTTAATTATTAAAAAATCAAATTACCTTTGAATCCTTCTACCCAGGAACCCTTTTAATACTACTGGCATATCAAGGTTGAAATTCTACGTCTCGATATGGGGCTCAATCGCGAATTTGAAGAAGTTCCAATTTCACACAATCTGGCAACGCAGCCGGGTGAAGAGTAAAATAGTCATCTTAGATTGCGTCGACTAAATTAGGTTAGGCTACATCAAGTACAACAGACAGACGAAACCACCCTAATTTTTGGCGTCAACTATTATAGGCCTACGGCTTTACAACAAAGGAGCTAAATCCTCTGGATTCAGTATTTAAAGGATTTAGCTCCTCTGTGGCTATACCAGTGGCGTAACGTTTCCAAACCGGCCCCCCCGCAAAAACAAAAATCCGGGCCCCTTTTCTGAAATCATACCCATGACCCCCTATTCAACCCTTCTTCGCCCTTAATTTCAATATTTCAACTCTCTGAAAATGAAAAACGTACATTTTTCATGTTTGACAGACATCGGTAGGCAACCTATGTGAAAAAATCTGGTATTGAATTATACAATATTTATAATTATGAATGAATGCTGTTCTAAGGGAGGAAAATAGGATCAAGGATTTTACTTCAGGATCAAGTTAGTCTCTAGTCTTTAGATTAATTAAGTAATCTAGAAAGAATGAAGATGATAATTGATAATAACCTTATATTTAAGGTCCTCTACACTCTTCCTCCAAGTTGAGAAATCAATGCTTTCTGAATTGCACGTTAACTCCTTGTCTCCATTATACCAGGTACCTAATTTCTGACATCTATTTCCATTGCTTGCACGTCACACGTGTAAGTAGCTTTAGCTCTATCGTTGTTTTTAAAGTTATTATTTTGAGTTTGATTCATAATAAGCCCATTATTGATAGATAAATTTTATTGATAATCTACTCAAATAGTGTAGAGATTTATTATAATTCTGTCAAATAAAGGTTAATTATTTAAAAGAATGATGAACCTAGCTATTCAAACAAATAGAAACAACTGATAGGGAGTAGCAGGTATGACAAAGGCAGTAGTACCGTAACTTCTTATAATAGTAGCAAACTTAAAGTTACTATAATTGGAATCGCAAATGAAATACGTAATGAATTGAGTAGGCTTCATGATTTATTTCGAAATTTAGTATCGACTTTGCCACACTATAGGCCTACGCATGAGGAAAGTATTTTATTTCCTTTTTTATTTATTCAGAGAAATGGGAATATAACGAACTACTCAAGTACTTGGTCTTCACTGAACAAAATCCTCCCAAACTCCATCGATTATGCTATAGTCTGTCCAAGCAAAGAAGACCCTCTGGCATGATGAGAAAATGACTCCCAGTTCGGTCAATATTTGTTCAAAAAATATTGATTTGGTCTCAAATTGTAGATCAGAATGTTTCCTACGATTGAGACCAAATCAATCATTTTTGAACCGATTGGCCGATCTGGAGTCATTTCCTCATATTGCCTGAGGCAATGGCGGCTCGTGCCCATGGAACAGGTGAAGTGCTGTACAATAAAAGATACAAGCACTTCACTTGTTTCGTGGGTACGAGCCGCCAGTGGCCTGAGGGTCTTCTCTGCTTGGACAGACTATATCTTTAAATGAGTAATTGAGTAATTTGTAAATGATTGAGTAAATGAGTAATTTGAATGAGAATGAGTAATATAAGTACACTGTACACTAATTGTATAGGCGATTCAGTTTTGACCCAGCAAATCTGGTAGCCTACATGTTAGGATATAATATATTAGTAGTTGGCTGAAATTCAAAACTCAGAAATTTCATAATAAATTTTGAAATACTTTCTCAATTGAATATTCATAGTCTATGAAGAATCCTTAATCACTATTTGAATGATGAAACGCATATTTTAGACAATTCATGTAGCCATGTACCCATGTTAACCATCGGAGCACTCACCACTGGAAGATTCAAGGAAGAAATGCTGACTTTCTTTACTTTCACCTATTTTCACCTACTTTCACCTATTGTGACAATTTGACACTTCTCTCGTGCCTCTAATTACAATATCTCCTCTTGAAGTTCAGAATAATAATAGTGGTCGGCTTGTCAGAAAATAAAAAGACGAAAAATAATTGCTCAATTATCTACAAACAGCCATGACTTTCATAAAATAATAGGAACACAGTTACAAAGTACCTAGGTTATTATTTTCATTAATATTTCCACAATTGACTTGAAATAGGTACAGAGTAATAATACCTTTAATACTAATACTAGTAATCTTCCTTTAAATATTCACTTGAAATAGGTACTGTAATAATACCTTCAATACTAACACTAGTAATCTTCATTCAAACATAATTTTTCGCAAAAATAATACTTGTGAAAATAGTAACACTACTAAACAAAACCACCCCTTTTTAGTACATGTAGATGAGAGCATATTGTGAGGAACATTATTCACTCTCACTAGGTACTTTTTAGTAGTATACTGTAGTGCTTGCTCATTGGGGATTTTTATTTAAATTGGAACTTTAAAATGATATTTCAGAGGATGTAGAAGGAAGGCACAAGATCGAGATGAATGGAGAGGCGTATAACGGGAGGCCAACACCCTCAATAGATTTTAGGAGCCAAGAGCCAAGTCATCAGTGTACTGGGTAATTTGTTTTTGGTGAGCAGTTTCCTTTTAAAGTTAAAAATACTTGCGCCATCTTATATTTCTTCTAATTTTATACTGTTAATTGAATGAATTTTGAAAAAATTGAAAGTTGAAAATTAAGATAGCATCTCCCAAGCACGGTGTACAAAGAAAACTACACGTGTTCTTATGAAACAGTTCACACAACACACATTCACATCTTACTTATTTGGAATTTTCTTTCATAGATTCCACTTCAAATTTAAACTTATATAAAAATCACTTTTTAAATGAAAATTAGTTTCAATTTACATTGCAGTAACACAAGTTTAGACCTGTTGCCGGACAAGAGGTCGAAACTTCAGATACTGTGATGTAAGTAAAAACTAATTTTAATTTAAAAAGTAATTGTTATACTGTATAAGTTTAGATTTTCCAAAATTGTTCATCCTCTAAAAAATTCGATCATTTTGGAGCTTGTAGTGCGTTACATATGTTATGAAAATGCACTGGGGTCTAGAAAATACAATAATGAGGAATCAAATGATATAGAAACTTTTGATTGCTATTATACAATTTAGGATGATCGTACAAAAACTATCATGGGCTTAAACGCTTCTGGACTGAGAAAAGCTAGTATTATGATAGTTATAAAGTAATATCTAATTGATTAAATCAATAAACTTGTGATGCAAACATGCAAACTTTCAATACTTAGCAGTTCGGCCTACTCCAGATTCGGCTCAGCCGAAGCTAGTATAGTAAGTTATCTAGTCTAGCTGTTCTTAGATCTCATTAATCCTATTTGTTTTCTTCATTCATGATATTAGTTTGATAATATTTATTTGAAGTGTACCGAAAAATTATACACAACTTGCCCAGGAAGTTTTTTACAGTATACGGAATTATTCCCAGGCTCGGCAAGCCTCGCCCGGGAAACTATCCTCATACCGTAAAGTTTCCCTTCCAGGGCTTGTGGCGTAATGTTCTATTTCAAGCAAGTCGATTCGTAGTTTTTGAGTAATAAGTGTTTTGATGAAAATATATTTAGAAATTTATGTGATTTGTGTGGTTTTTTACAATAACTCGTGAACCACTACTGCTAAGAGCTTGAAACTGGTCTCAATCGATTCTTCAGAGCCTTCTCCATCTTTTAATACCATCTTGATAATTATTAAATTCTAATAACGTCAGAAAAAAATTAAAATTATCAAAACTCTTTTAAATTTTGAAGGTTTTTTCTCCATCACTTTGCATTCCTAAAAATTTCTTCATCAGATACTCTATTCTAATTTTTTCGTAAAGAATCTTAATACCTAGTACATTACGCCACAAAGCCTTGGAAATAAGTGTTTACGATACGAGGATAGTTCCCCAAATACCATAGTTTCTGGGAATAATACCATAAACAACTTCCTAGGCAAGTTTGCGTATAATTGTTTTCGGTACACTTCAAATAAATATTATCGATCTAATTTCATGAATGAAGAAAACAAATAGGATTAATGAGTTCCAAGAACAGCTAGACCAGATAACTACATAACTTACTATCTTCTCTATCTTTAATCTTGACTATCTCTACTCTATCTTACTATCTCTAACCTTATTATCTATCGATAAACTGAAAAACTTCAATAAATAACAACCAAACTTCTCTATACATCAAAGCGAAATGACACTGATTCATTCATTCATCACCAGAACAAAAAATCCACTGAACCGAATGCGTTCAAATTTGGCAGGCATGTTCGGTTGGACATTTAGACGCGCACTAAGGTTTTGAAACTTTTCAAGGATACGCCTAATATTTGAGTTTTTCTATAGTTTTTCAGAATTTTCTCAATTTTTCGAGAATCAATCGGTTGAAAATGTTTATATTTGGTGGGCAGGTTCAGATAAGATCTAGAAATATTGTGTTGAAATATTTTTGAAATCCGTTCAAGATTACACAATCCCAAAATCAGTTTTTAAAAAATCTAGATGCATTGCGGGTTGCATATATTCCGCCTTGATAGGACCAATCTTTACTGTAAATTCAATGGGTCAGCGAGATTATAGATGTACTAATTTGAAAGATAGTGAATCAAGTTTCAATTCAAACTATGTCCGATATATCGTACTTCCTTTCCCAAGGTTACACTCAATATTAGCGTTTTACTATTTTTCGGAATTATCTGGGTTTTTCTAAGATTTTTCGAGAACCAATTGGCAGAAAACGTTAAAATTTGGCAAACAGGTCCAGATTAGGTCTAGAAATGCTGTGTTGAATAAATTCCTTATTACGCCTGTAATAAGGTTTTCCAATGTTTGGAATCTGCACTTTTATTGATTTCACGGAAATTACTAAACTAAATACGTTCAGATCATATACCCAGGTTGAGCTGAGGTAATAGAGCAACTGATTCAGAGCGATTTCTTAAAAGAGCCCTGTAAGTGATTTGATGATCAATGCAAATCCTTTTGAATGGAAATTGCAGGCGAGCAAAGCGATCCTGTTTGTCTCAGCTGGCACTGACAGAGGTTCTGCAGGCGAGCGAAGCGAGCCTGTTTGACTCACTTAAACTGCTGATACTGCCGGGGCTCCAGGGTGGCAGAGCCCCCTGTCTAGACGGAGAAGGCAAGTGTTACTATACTAGCATCGCCTAATCCAAATTTGGAGTGGGCCTAGTGCCATTAAAACTTCGCATCACAAGTTTATTGATTCAATCAATTGAATATCACTTTATAACCATCAGAATACTTGATTGTCTTAGTCCAGAAACGTTTAAGCCCATGATAGTTTTGTACGATCATCCTAAATTGTACAATATCAATTCAAAGATTCTCCTTTTTGACAGCTTGACAGAAAGAAAAGGTCATTGTAGTGTCATTTTCTCCCGCTAGATGGCGCTGATGGTTCTATAGCTAAGCAGCTAAACGGAGTACAATGTAACCAAACAAAATATTCTGTTCAAAAACGGGTGTAGCGCGCATTATTATTCATCAGTTAATCAATAAAAACATTTTAAATCTTATCAGAGTTAAAGCATCAGTTATTGAAGCATTTTTCCTATATTGTTTAACAACTGATCAATGTGTTAACTCTCAACATCCAGTTCTATTGACAAAGGATCTTACAAATCAAAATGAAAGTTGAGTTGAGAGACTACCATTACATCAAATTTCCAATTCATCTCTTGCGGCTCGTGCCCACAAAACAGGTTAAGTTGGGACACTTCACCTTTTTTGTGGGCCTACCTCCAAAAAAGCTGTCATTAAACACAATCAGTCAGCTGTTGTCCACACACAGGATGAAAGTTTTAGGAGGCTATACTAGCCTAGTCAGCTGTTGTCCTCACATGGAAATGAAGTCTTCCCGTGCAAGAACAACAGCTGACTGATTGCATTTGTGAATTATGACTTTCTAGTCTACTTATAGACCGGAAAACAGCTCCTCTTATTTCACTGGAAACCCATTTTTTGTCACACTGGTATGAAATGAACTGTTTTATATGCATCATACGGAGGCTGAAAACGCTCGTTTTCATGCAAGGTCGCCAGCAACTCGCCGGGAAAATGCATTTTAGGCCCTAGGGCGGTAAAATAACCTTGAATGTCAGCTGACTGAAGGTCGTTGTCGATGTAAGGGTTAGTCGATCAATAGGTAGCATCCCGATTTGATTCCATCAATTAATGTTAGCTGTTTTGGGAGTTGATGTCGACTTATTAGTATTTCAATGTAAAGGTAGTCTTCCATCTGTTATTTTGATTGGTAAGATCACTTGTCAAGAGAACTGAATGTTGAAAGTTTTCACATTAATCAGTAGTTGAACAATAGAGGAAAACTGCTTCAATAATTCATTACTGATACTTCAACTTTGATAAGATTAAAAATGTTTGTATTTATTAACTGTTGAATAATGATGAACGTGAAATCCATGTTTGAACAAAATTATTGTTGTCAGACTCTGTGTTACTTTGTCTAGCAGGTTAGCCAGTACCATCTAGCAGTTGATAATGCAATAAGACTAAGCTTTTCTGTAAGCCAATATCTTTCAAAAATTAACAACTTTGAATTGATACTGTACAATTTAGGATGATTGTACAAAAATTACCTTGGGCTTAAACGTTTCTGGACTAAGAAAATCGAATACACTAATAGTTATAAAGTAATATTCAGTCAGTAAATAAATTAACTTTTGACGCAAAGTTTCAATAGCAAGCAGATGGCACCTACTCCAAATTCAGCATAGGCGAAGATTGCATAATAAGGTTACTGATTTAGCTGTTCTTGGAACCGATCTGATTAACTGATTATTTTGTTTTGTTCGCATTGATGTTGTGTGCCGAAAAATAATGTTTGACACCACGGGTCGAAAATGTACTATTCCATCTCTTGATCTTTTCTAGTCCTAAGGCCTTGGACTTGAAAACCAACCTTGAGCCGGAAATCCGCCTTTTTCGACCCTAGGTGCGAAATTTACTATTTCATTTTCCAATTTATCTGGCGAGTAAGTCAGCTTATCAGAGGACCTAAAACGTTTTCTTTATTCCTCTCTATCTCCAACACTATCAATCTATTTTTCCTTTACAGTGTAACATCAGCTGATTATTGAAAAAAAAACATCATTTTCCAGCCGCCAATATTTCTGTTGAAAACTCTAATATAAATGCATAATAGAAAAGAAACAACACAAAAAAGTACAAGGTGATGCCTTGAAATAAAAAACACCATATAAGTACATCAATATATTGAATACATATAAACATTCAATATACAATTATGCCATCAATTTATTTTCATATCAATGAAATGAATAACTCAAGGCTACTTTCACATAGGTGTATTTATTCATTTAAATATTGCTTCCATACAGGGTATGATTACAAATTTTATTGAATCAATGGTCGCTCAAAAGTTTATATAAAATGAAAAATAATGCCCTCTTTAAAAAAAAAGTGAATTGAGTAACTTTTTCTCCACTGATTACAGTCTATTGGCAGTCCAGTGGGTGAACCTTTGCTATATTTGGGCCAAGAACAGAAGAGCCTCTTGCAAGACGGCGGAGGGAAGTGAGAGTGTAACTACGCATGCGCAGAACTGATATTTTCAGGGTGAAATCACTTCAGCCAACCTTCCGTTTTTACACTAATCATAATCACATTGATTTCAGGAATGAAAATATTTTTTTTTATTTACTTGTTCAATTATTGACATATGATAGCACAAATCATAACATAATTATGAACTAATAAGACAGAAAAATCGTCTGAGCCTGTACTATTTCTTCCTAAATTTGGTTATGTTGGAACAATTTTCATTTCAACTACTGGCAGCAGTGAATGGCAGCCATGTTGCCAAAGGCTCTTCTGTTCTTGGCCGAACTATACTTGAGCGTCTTGCAGAGCCCATATGTGACTAAAGCCTATGTTTTCGAAGAATTCTTTCATCTGTGAAGCCCAATTGTATTTTCTATTCTAATCTGTGTCAATTATGAGTAGTCTCTTGAGCTATCTTTGGTGCTCTATAATTGTCACACATATTAAGGATTTTAAGCCACCACTTGAATGCTGATTTGAAAATGTTGAATACAAGACGATGACGTTGCGTTTCCCGCCTAACAACGTAACCTGGTGTTTTGATTGGCCAGTAAGAGCTGACTTTATGAATTAGTCTGAATAACGTCAACCTGCTGCCAGTATCTGAGTGCCCATAATTCACTGCTGTATAGAAGTACAGAACGTACCATAGACAATAGTAGTACCATAGAGTCATACCATAGTAGTACCATAACGTACCATAGAGTCAATAAGTTTCGCTCTTGTATTCCATGAGACTGAATAACGGGAATTCACCACCTTGCTTTGCACAAATCCGGATGCTGACGCCGCTTTACTCTTCATATTTTTGGTTGCCTGGTGAAAAAGACCAGAATTTGAGAAAACAACACCCAGGTACCTGATTGTACTGACCGTCTCAAAGGGTTTTTTGTCGTGGTAAGTGTTTCTTGCATTGCTTTTACCTTGACTTTTTTTAAACATTATCACCTTTGTCTTTGATACGTTAACAATAAGTTTGTTTAGAATTCAGTACTGCTGCAAAACTCTCAGTTTCTTTGGTGCATCTATTCTGGTGTTGGATAACAAAACGGAGTCATCAGCGTATGATAGAAGATTTAAGCCAGTTCTCTCATTGATACTAACGTAATAACATTCCTTTTTCACAAAAAATCTTTCATATCATTTATGAAGATAGCAAACAGCATCGGAGAGATAGTGTCGCCCTGCATCACTCCTTGCGTAATCGGAACCTCATCTGTGTAGCCTCCAGGAGCGCTTATTCTCACAGTAGGTAGCTTTGCGATAGAAGTCATTAAGAATTGCTATCCACTTTCTGCTTATACCAAATCTGTATAGATTTTCCCACATCAGAGAGTGGTCTATCTATAGAGTCGAATGCTCGCTGGAAATCCACGAATGTTGCATACACTTTTCTCTTCTGTCTCACAATCTGTGAACTAACCAAAGCATTCAAAGTGAATATACTATAACTTACATGCAGCTTCCAGACATGTGAAAACCGTTTTGGGCTTCATTCAATGGATTATCATATTCTAACCAGTTGGACAGTCTATTGCTCATCATTTGAGTGAAGAGTTTAAAGATGCAATTGACAAGAGAAATTCCTCTGAAATTTTCCGGCTGACTACTGTCTCCCTTTTCGAAAATCATGAACTTATGCCTAGTTTATACGACGCCAATTGGCGAGGCAATTGTCATAAGACAGCTTGTGCCGGGCGCAAACAGCTGATATTGTCTATTAGAGTTTTCATCAAGCCATGCCTAGCTGATCATTTTAGATTAGCTAGATCAAAAGATTCAATAGTTGCTTTATATCAGCTGTTATGTTCAGGAGACAATTGTCTCGCCAATTGGCATCGTATAAACTAGGCAATAGGTATTGACTTCACTCCATCCTTCAGGCACTGATTCATTGTATAAAATTTTGTTGAACATGTTCAAAATGAGCAATTTTCGATTCAAGGGAAGATTCTTCATAAATTCGTTGGTTATCATATCAGACCCTGCAGCTTTTCCTGTTTTGCATTTTTAATAGCGTAATGCAACTCACTTGGAGAGAAAGGGACATCAAAGAACGGATGCAACACGTCCAAAACCTCATAATTCAAACGGATTATTCTAGGAGGATAGAATCTGTGCAAGTATTCTTGCAAACACTTGAAATCGATGGTGTTATTCTTGGGCTTTTGGTCATTCATCTTGTGAATCATTCCCCAAAACTCTTTGGAATTCTTCACATTATTCAATTAATCTCCTGTTCCTTGAAGGAATTTTGTTTCGATCTTTGACCATTCTCTAGTTTTTCTCTTTCAGATTATAATATCTATCATTATAGATCATTGTAATAGTTTAATAATGAATAAATGGTTTATTGATTGATTCTATTGTAATCTCTCTTCATTACCGGTACCAGATATCTCTGATAACACTCCGCTTCCATACTTCTATTTTAATAGATTCTAAAAGATTCATTCATTGATTTTTTTCTTGACGACATGCTCGATTAAAAAACGGTTTATCATTACGTATACACCACCATGACTACTACGAAGCATCCTACATGCCTTTGGAAACAGTTCAATCTATTGTACAAAATTATAATACATTAATTCAGGGCATAGCAGTAGAGTGCTCAAAATATTCCTTGTATAGCATATCGTGATCAGCATTCCATATGATTTTTTCTTTATACAAGAATTTTAGTGTATCACTCATAACTTCTTCTTGTTCATGTTGGGAAGTACGAATTTTCAATAAACATGGTAGGTGATCTGAGTTTAGAAAATTGCCTGATACTTGAGGATCACTTCAATTGTTTATGCCATGAATATTAGTCCAGACCAAGTCGTGTTATTGACTAGTGTTATTCGGCCACCAAACCTCAAATAAAATAGTCCCTTTCACTATCGCTATCTATACGACTATTTAAAACATACATGCCATGCCTCTCCATGAGCTCCACCAACAGGGCCGTCGCGTGGGCGAGGCGACCGAGGCGATCGCCTTGGGCGCCGCGGCCTGGGGGACGCCACGGCATTGTAAATTTTTCCCCATTTTAGATTTGAACAACTTGTAATAGTGAGTGTGAAATAAATGAATTATTGATGAGTAAGCAATCGTCGCATCAACATCCTGTCTCTCCTATAGGTGTTGAATTGTTTTGTACAATTTCTGAAGTCTCGTTCTGTGATTAGTAATAAAAAAGTTTTTCCATTTGAAGAAACCACTTCCATCTATTAAAATTACACATTTATGATTTCATATCCAGTTATACCCTTAATTGTTGAAATATTGTGTCTATTTAGCATATTTTCCCAGTTATTTTAATAACCGTTGAAGTTACAAACTTCTAACAGGTTTCATTTAATTCCGCAGCTAATTTTACATAGGATTTGATAATCGTAGAACCCAAAAAAGCCTCTCGAAATTAGTAAAATTATTTTTTTTAAGATGTCAATTTTCCGCCATCTCGATAACAAAAGGAGGGGGGGGGGTGTCATGGAACGTTTTTCTCCAATTGGTGTAAGGAATCTGCCTGAAAACATCTCTCCTGAAAAATCATTTCTTCTGAAACATCCTGTATATTTAATGAATAAATCGAATTAAAAACTATAGATTTAAATTACAAAAAATGATAAGGTTTCAAACCTTAATTGTCTAAAAACACGAGTTTTCAGTTACATTTTTCAAATTTTTTCCCCTCTAATAGGAAGGTTCCCACATAATCCTCTTTGACCCCCAACTGGATCCGCCACTGCTTACGTTCGAACATGAACATATTACCGGTATGTGAACTGTAGTAGACAGCGTGGTGGTGGACATTCAAACGTAGAAATAGTTTGGGGGGCGCCGCGATTGTTCTGCCTGGGCGCTAATCCACGCGACGGCCCTGTCCACCAACAGTTTTCCTCTTGCTATGACAGTTAAATCTTGTGTGTTTCTGGATCTCTCTGATGCAAAATTATTGGCGTCAAAATTATTGCTTAAGGTTTGTTTACTCTCTCCAACACCATGAACGAATCACTCAAGCCCATATCTCAAGTTCAACTTTAAAGCTTCCAGATCAGATAAATTATCTACATGTCCTGTATGTATGTCTGGCTCAACAGCCCATGAAGGGCCTAGGCCTACCAGCTGGTTGCCAGTTTCAAATTCACTCTACTATACAGCCCGTCCAATCCAAGAAGACACCCCGGCACGACGGGAAAACGGCCCCAGCCCGGCCAATACCGGCCCAAAAAGCAAAAAAATCCTCAATCAGAACTCACAGTCCACGAACCAACACTGGCCGAGCCGTAAACAACCCCTCCACCCCGCCAAAATTCCCTCCCGGCCGGACAGACCATACAGCAAGCAAATAATCATCAACCAGGCTAGAGGTAACGTGTGGTTAGCACGTTGATCCTCTCAACCATAAGCCAGTATCCGCAACCAATTGGCGGCGCAGAACACCTCTGAATAACATGCAGTTAATCAGTAAGAGTGTAATGCAACAATTACTATTCCTCCAGAGGCGGGAAACGACTGACTGTCTTTACTAACGACAGCCAATCTCCCAAAGGAGGGTATCTACAATATGTTCTACCCACAGAAAATTGAGAGGTGGAACTTAGATTGTAGATCAGATTGTTTCCTACGATTGAGACCAAATCAATAATTTCTGAACCAATATTGACGAGCTGGAGTAATTTTCTCTTCTTGCCAGAGGGTCTTCTTTGCTTCGACAGACTATATATCAACAGAAAACAGCTTGAAACGTGGGAACTTCTCAACTTGAATCAAGCTGTTCTTAAGCCACGTTTACACCAGAATGTTAATAACTTTTATATAATAAGTTGATAAATTAAATGAAAATCAAATACCCTTTATAAAAACTTTAAAATTATTATTCCACATTTACACGTTTCGGGACTCAGCCCATTATCAATGTCATTAGCCTATATAATTATAGCATGGTAAATGTTACAATAGAGAAAACGCTATGAGAACTGAGTTCGTTAATAATAATAGACCAACACTGGCGGCTCGTGCCCACGAAACAGGTGAAGTGCTGTACATACGAGCACTTCACCTGTTTCGTGGGCACGAGCCGCCAGTGAGACCAATAGATCTGGTGAAAGAAATCAATCTGAGAAGTTTGGTGGATTCCTCTTGAATCACTCCTGAATAACAATTATTACGGTACTGTAGAAGAAGTTTCATAATCTTTATTTCTGGAAGATGCAGAATGCTGCTAGAAAGTATCAAGGAAAATCAAAGGATTATTAAAAATGTTTGACCTGAAAGAACCCTTTCTTTCTCTGGATGAGTACCCTATTTTAGGCACAATCACAATGGTATTGATTGAAGATGGTGGTTACTGTACTACTGCGGTAGACCATGTATCGAGCAAGGAAAACATTCTGGAAAAATGACTCAAGCTCGGTCAATCAGTTCGGTTCAAAAACTATAAATTTGGTCTCAAACTGTAGAAACCATTTTGTTCTACACTTTATGATCGAATTTATAATTTCAGTTTCTATCTATAATTTCCTTGTCGGGGCAGTACCCTTCTCAATTATTTTTATTAATTAATAAAAATGAGTACCCTTTTCAATTATTTTTGTTATTCACCAAATAATAAAAATAATTGAAAGGGGTACGGCGATTCTTATTTAAAGTAAAAACCATTAATAAAGTAGCCCTAAAGTAAAGAAAATATTCAAAATGTTATTGAATATGGTTTAATCATGATAATAATAAGTAAACTAAACCTATCTATTAAACATGATATAATAATAATAATAATAATAATAATAATAATAATAATAATAATAATAATAATAATAATAATAATAATAATTGAAGGAATTGTGTACGGTACTCATATCCGAATCAACAAATTGCGGATATCCAAATTTTGTATGAATTCATTAAAAATTCATTTTCACTTTAAAGTTCTATTTCTCACGGCTCCAATGTTCATGTTTGATTTGACAGTTTCCTCGAATACATCACGTTTCCAACCGTGAAAAAGAATTTCATCAACTGGAAAAATAAACGATAGAACATTATTTAATTTCTATATCTTAATAGTGATAGTTTATTTCTTATGAATCAATTGATCAATCTACAACATTTTGTAATTTTAATTGATTCTCAAAATCTAGCTTTCCTCATTTTTATGGTATAAATATTCTTATGGCTTTTAATGGTGGGGAGACCCTTACGGGTAGTTCCACCTCGCCAATGTGTACTTGGCCAAATACTGGTCACCCATCCAAGAGCAGTTCACAGTGTTCGTGACTTAACATCACGTTCACCGATAGATCACCCTCACCGAGAGACCAATACCCAGTACCGTACTTAATAACCTTTTTATGGTAGTCAACAATCAAGCAAAATAATTATATTTTAATGAAATATTAGCTTCTTAAAACCTTTTGTTAGCGTTATTTCTCAACAATTTAAAAGATTTCAAAGCAAAATAATGCGTAAAATTAGTCTATTTTAAATGTTAGAAAGGTTATTATTTTACAATGTTGTCGCTATGAAAAATGAAAAATGAGTGAACTGTAACTCATTCACGATGACTTGAGACAATGTAAACAAACTCACAACAACGTGAATAAACGGCGATTTTGGTGAAAATTTGTATCATTTGAAACGCCGTATCTCTTCCGCATCTTTCAGTGCTTTGCCAAACGCCGTATCTAAAGTGCGAAATGTGCTATGCTACACAGCAAGAATGTCCTACGCATACTCAGTAAAAACGCCGTATCTGCTCGGAAAGATAAGGCATTCTTGCAGGAAATACTGCGTTCTATGAAAGATAAATTATTTTACAATTATTCTCTGTTGTGATTGAATTTATTTATATTTCTATTCGTATAATTATATTGTATAGTACAGTTGGATGTTGTAATATGTATGCAATGAGTCTTACTGGACCTAGCAATACGTTTCTGTAACAGTAGGCTAAATCAATAAATCAGAGATACGGCATTCTATGCAGGACATACAGCGTTTTTGAGTTGTAAGACCCTCGATTTTGAAAATATACGGTTTAGGCGTTCACGATATCTCGATAACGGTTAAAGTAACAGCATTTTTGAGTGCACCATTGGAAAGATCGTATCAAAATTAGTAATATATCCTATTATATTAAGCGAGTAATTTCTGTATGTATGTATGTTTGTATGTATGTTTGTGGAACCACGGATCTAGAAAACGGCTCTAACGATTTCCTCGAAATTTGAAATGTAATATAACCAAGATGGAAAAATAAGATTGCACCAGGTCTCATGTCTGGGAAAACTCTCTGGCAGGATTAATAAAAGAATAAAATATTCCTTATTCAGGCATAGGCCTAATCCCAAGTACTGCGTATAATGGCTGTTATCGTTAGCTGACCAACGCTATCCAGCTGGAGTGAATGGAGTTAAATTCAAGTCTATAACACATGTTCATGTCTGTCAAAAACTTGTGAGAGGTGATCATATCAATTTTGAATTTATTTTTTACAAGGCCGGAGGTTCCTTGATTTTTTACAATAACTTATTTATGTAATTCAATAATAATTTATGTAATTCAACGGTTCGGCCGCAGCTTGAGAGCGAAGCTCGGTACCAGATATTTACATATATAACTCGAAATGTGACATTTTTGCACATACGGCGTTTTTACTTACCACGGCAGCATGTAAGTTATAGTTTTTTGAAAACAGTCAATTAAAAACATAATTACCTAGGCAAACCATAGCAAAGATTCAATAAAGTCCCGGAAAAAATCAACAACACTTATTTGATAGGTCAAGTAACTATAGTCTGTCCAAGCAAAGAAGAGCCTCTGGTAAGAAGAGAACATGACTCTAGCTCGGTTAATATTGATTCAAAAACAATTAATTTGGTCTTAAATTGTAGATCAGAATGTTTCCTACATTTGAGACCAAATCAATAATTCTTGAAGTAATATTGAACGAGCTGGAGTCATTTTCTCATCTTGCCAGAGGGTCTTCTTTGCTTGGACAGACGATAGTTGCTTGACCAAACAAATGAGTGTTCAGGACCCTCGCGTGGTTTTTTTTGGTGCCCTGTGCAAGATTTTAGCAGCCCCCCCCCGCCCATTACCAGACGAATGCAATCGAACATATTGTAATATATTCAAAGCCAAACTTGATTCTAGCTGCCATGCATTTTCACAGTTTTCTCATTAGCAATCGCAATGTTGTATGTGGTGTGGCAAAAAAGGATTATTCATTCATTTTCAGGTTGCAGCATACTCCTACATTTAATGGTAGGTTCAACAGGATTACTCCCCAAACAGTCCCTTTACCAATAGATAGGGATCTGCTTATTCCAATATACCCAACGTATTATTTTGTATTTTTATGTATATTGGATACGTGTGATAAGCAAAAGCCTACAGAAATTGATAGAGAATAGCTAAATTGAACAAAACTGGCACATATTGTACCGTAACTTATCATAAAAATATTGAATTTTCAATTATTAATTAATTTATTTTTTTTAGTTTGCTTGGAAGCACATAGGCCTAAGGAAGGGAATAATAAATTTTCCACGGTAAGATTTAAGGTAGCATCATAAATATTTCATTTCGCTGGAAACAAAAATGTTTTAACAGAAAATCGGGAACTCAATAGCAAGCAAATTGAATATTTCAGCCATTTTCACTGATCTACCCAACTTTCTTGAATAACATTCGAAATAGTTCTGAATTCAACTAGCAGATGGCAGTAGCAATAGTAGCTTGCTTCAACTTCCATTGGACACGCCTCCAAGCTCCGCCTACGATCAAAATGGCCGAAAACATCGGATAGAAAAGTATCCAAATTCAACCAGTAGATGGCAGCAGTTGACGGGTGATGTTTCAGATTTGACTTGGACACGCCTTCATGCCCCGCCTGCTCTTTTCTTATTGGTTGACAGTGTTTCGTGAGTTCTGTCTTAGAAAATGGCTGCTAGCAAAAAAAGATGGATGGTGTATCATACACAAAAAAATTACGCTTATTTACAATTGACGATCTTGTGCTAATATAATATTCAGGCTGGCAAGATTCTATCAAGTTGGTATTTGAAGAATTCATTTATAGAATTCAGACTCAGTTTCACTTTGTGTAACTTATTAGGCTAGTATCGGGTGCGGCAGAAAAGATGGTCGTTTTTGAGAAGGGCATTATATTACTCATTTCCTCCGTCACCGAGAGTAGTGAGGATGGTGGCGTTAGACTCGTGTAATCTTACCATTTTTTGTATTCTAGTTCCAGTAGTCGCCATGGAGCGTTGGACGATGGAAAACGCGTTTTGCCTATTATTGTTTTTTTCTAAATAATGAGTCTGTTACTGTCGTAAAGCTTAAATTTCGACACCATTCATCGAAATCCATCAACATTCACTTCAACATTCATCGAGTAGGGCTGTTCCTTCTCAAAACAACATCCTATACGATAGCAAGCCCCAAACTCAGAACAAAATTAAGAACAAAGTCGGCCAAGTTAAGAGAGCGATGTTTTAAAAATTGAAAAAAGATTTCTTGTTGATGGAAATGATGTTTCAGCTCTAAATATGTAATAAAAAACGTATAAAAATTGAATTTCCAAACAAATCCCGTTTACTTGAAGTTTTTATCACTGATGTTTCCCGTTCTTTGAACGCTTCTATGGAATGCGGCATCCACCATTTTGAATCTGCCATTACGTGACACAGTCGTGAATCTAGAGTAGCATCAAGTGGTTATGATAACCTTAGATACCCTAGATAACGAAATATTTGGTTCTGCTGCTTTCTTCACGAACCTTCTCACGGAAATAAACAAGGAACCCTATATTATTGAAGAGTCTACAAAAAGGGCAAGAATGCAAGGACGCACTGTATCAACGATTTCGGCCACCACATGCCTGATGTGATTTTCCATTCTCGATTTTCTCAAATGGTATTCCCATGCAAGCATTTTGACACCAATAAATTTGTTTTTGAATGGAAACTAATAAATTCATGATATTTTTTAAATCGTTCATCTTTTCTGCCGCACCCGTTACTAGACTTCAATAGTTTTATGCTGTATGAAATAAGATGAAAATCTGATTTCGCACTTCCTTTTTATATACTTCTCATTATATTAATTATATTTTTCATACGATGAATATAATGAAATAGAACTCAAACTATTCATGATCTAATACCGACCTCATGCCAGAAAAAAGTTTGAAAAACTACAATTCTTTAAAAATATTAGGGAGAAGTTTTTATCGCGAACTGGCTTGTGATTGGTCGACTGGTCCGCAGAGTGTAAGGTGGTTGTTAGCCAACAATAGAATTGAATTTAAGAGGGATGTTTCTTGGCTTACTTCATACATTGATTGTGGTTTTTCAATTGATCAATTCATTATAATGAATGAGTTTATGCAGAGGAAATAATTTCTTGTGGATTCAAGTTGTTGTTAAAATAAGTTATTTATCAAATAGTGAAAAAATTATTCCAATGACCCAATTGAAATTTTCAATATTCCGTTTTGCATCAGCCCCTTGGCAGCCCCGGTCGCACACTCCGCACAACCCACGCGAGGGTCCTGTGGGTGTTGTTGATTTTTTCATCGGGACTTTATTGTATCTTTGCTTGAAAATACTTTAACAATAAAACTCACATCTTTGAAGGAATTATAGTTGAGAATAAAAATGCCGTATGGTTTTATTTGTACATCAACATTTGCCCGGGTCATCATTATATGCAATGTATGTCTGAACCAACGAGGTCTGTCAAGCCATGAAAGTTCAGCAACGTATCTTCGCAGAATATCATTCTAAAACAAACATAGTTGAACTCAATTTATTACTATGTAGTCTGTCCAAGTAAAGAGGACATGCTGGTAAGATGGGATAATGGTCAATATTGGTTGAAACATTATAAATTTGGTCTCAAATATTGTAGAAAACATTCTGATCTACAATTTGAGACCAAATTCATAGTTTTCAAACTGATGGTGACCGAGCTGGAGTCATTTTCCCATTTTGTCAGAGTGTATCAAAACTATATCATGGAGAGAATCTAAGCCGGGGAAGCATATCTTTAAAAAGATTACTCTAATAAAAGCTATGATTGAAATGAATTCGGGGTTTTGAAGAGCTACTGAAATAATTAGCTTCTAAGTTCTATCATTGACTATGGATATAAGACATACATAGTAGATATACATAGTAAGATATACATAGTAAGATATACATAGTAAGATATACATAGACTATAATATGGATATACTTATATCCATAGTCAATGGTTTTATACTTTACCTGGTTGATTATTTTCTGGCCATTTTGATAAACAAAGAATAATTCTAGGTTCTCCAATAAGAACATGAATGCAAATAGCGCAGCCTTTCTGATTCCTTGGGCCTGTGGAGGAAATACAGTGATTTTTATCAAAATTCAAAACTGTAATTAAATTATATTTTTGTAATGCAGTGTCTTTGGATTGAAATTCAATACAGTATTGAATTCTAATTCTAGTTCAAATTCTATTCTAAACACATCAATTAGATTATATATTTTTAAATAAAGAAATTATATTTAAATTAAATTATAAATTATAAATATATTTGAAATTATATTAGATTATATTTGGTCATTGAATGGAAAAATTTGGCTGTGGAAAATAAAAACGTGGTAGGCCTACTGTTTTTAATAGACAAATGCAAAATAGCAGAATTAATTTGAAATATCACTGTGAAGTTTAGCTCGTGTCAATGGAATTGATGGATGGCAAAACTCTCTGTTGAGGTGATCTGCAGAAATTCAGCGTCTGCCAGACCGTGAGTTTCCTTCCAGGTCAGACTTCCTCAAACCATAACCCTCTACCATTCGCATTCAACAGACTTTGATATACAAGAAAAGGTTCTTGTCCTGATTCTAACAGAGGAATGAAAGAAGACTATGGTATTAAACCATTACGGGCTGGGGTCGTTTTCCCGTTTGCCGGAGTGTCTCCTTTGCTTGGATGGACTGTCTAGTTTGGTGAATATGAAACTGGCAACCAGCTGGTAGGCCTAGGCCCTTCATAGGGCTGTTGCGCCATCGACAAACAAACAAACCCTAGCTCAACCTGGGTATATGATTTGAACGTATTTAGTTCAGTAGCTTCCGTGAAATAAGAAAAGAGCAGATTCCTAACATTGGATAACCTTATTACAGACGTAACTTTGGAAGGGTTTCGAAATTTATTCACAGTAAGGATCAGTCGTTTCAAGGCGGAAGATATGCAACCCGCAATACATCTCCAACTTTGAAGAAACATAATTACCGGTGTAATTTTGAATTGATTACAAATATTTTTCAATACAAACAACATTTCTAGACCTAATTTGAACCTGTCCACCAAATTTCAACATTTTCTACCGATTAATTCTCGAAAAAATTGAGAAAATGCCGAAAAAATATAGAAAAACTCAAATATTTGGCGTATCCTTATGAAGTTTCAAAAATCCGTTCCTAGTACGCGTCTAGAGGTCCAACTGAACAATGAACATGTCTGCCAAATTTGAACGTATTCGGTTCGGTAGATTTTTAGTTCTGCTGACGAGTGAGTGAATAAATGTATGCGTGCAATTTTGCTTTTATTATAGAGATTAAATATATTCCATTCAGGGCTGGAATAATTCTCGTAATATATATTTTCTGGAGAATGGAACTAAAGTAATATGCCATATTTGTAGAGAATTTTTCATTACAACAAATACCGTAACTGCCCCATTGTTAAGTAGATATCCACTCATAAATATTTTAAAAAAGAAGAATTTTATCGGTTAATGATAACTTAAATTATGTTGTTTTTTTGGTAATTTATACAGTGGAATACAGTACGGTAATTATTTATTTAAGTAATAGCTTTTCCTTGATCAGTTAGGCTAACCTAGGATAGGTCTACATCCCACACCCAAGTATACTAGGGGAAAATTAACCTATTCAAAACTATTGGAGATTTCATAGAATGGAGAAAATCCGAGTTGTACACGTCATCGTAAACCTGTTCTGTGAATATGTATATTAAGAGAAATCAATTCCTACCACTATCACTGCAAACATTCATGGGGGAAATGTTTTCTCATAGAATTTCTGGGAATAATAATATTAATAAATGAGCAAATGTCGAGATACTGAAACCAATTTCCTTAAAATTGAAAAATTGTTTGGTTCAGTCTCTTTTGAATTGGTTGATGAAGGAAGAGTGAGATACAGGGTTCGCCAATGAAGTGGGACGATTTGACTAACAGATTGTTTGAGAAATTGTATTTTTGTAATTTTTTCATCATAAATAGAAAGTAAAAATGTGGCAATTTAGTGTAAAATAAGTGAAAAATCATTTTTTGAATATATCATCTTCCAAATGTCCTCCATTGAGATCTATGCACTTTTGCAGCCGGGCCTGGAAGTTTCCCATAACATTGCGTAGCATATTGAGTGGCATTCCTCCATATCTAATATCATCACGAATCCGTTTTTTTAGAGCTGGGATAGTTCTGGGTGGATCGCTTTAAAAAACTCTCGTTTTAAAGTAGCCCCATAGAAAAAAGTCACAGGTTAATGAATCTGGAGAGTGAGTGGCTTGTTACCCCATATTGTTTGTTCATTCAATGGAAAAGGGACGAGTTCTGGTGTAAGAAAGTTATGAATCATTTCGATGTAACGCATAAAGTTAAGTCACAGCAAAACTACCCGTTTCTTTCAGGCCCGGCTGCAAAAGTGCATAGATTCCTATGGAGAACATTTGGAAGATGTTATATTTAAAAACAATTATTTTTGACTTATTGTATACTAAATGGCTACATTTTTACATTCTATTTATGATGAAAAAAATAACAAAAATACAATTTCTTAAACAACCTGTTGCTTATTCAAATCGTCCTACTTCATTGACGAACCCTGTATGAGGGGGAGGGCCCGACGTTTTGCGGGGGGCCCATCAGCTGGAAAACGTTACACCACTGACTTTTTTTCAAAAATATTTTGAAAAAACCAAGTCCAACTGAACTAAGTTTACCTTCAGCATGAAAAAGGCATGATTGCAAGAATCACACATAACTATCAGAACGGCTGCTGAAATTAAAAACGCTGAGTTTCGAGAACAGATATTGTAGTTCCTGAAATATGAAAAAAATGTATTTCATCAAATAATCCCAAAAATGTATGTAACCATACGACCATAGCTTCCTAGCTTCCTTTAATATGAGACCAACAAAAATCGTGACATTTTTTCCAAAAATCGTAACATATTTTCCAAAAACCATGACTTTTTTCCAAAAATCGTGACAATAGCCTTAAAATTGGCAACTATAGATTTAGAGTATAGGAAAAAAGGGTCCAATTGAAAGCATTGAAATCATTTTCAATCAGCTGTTCTGATGGTTGCGTTTCTTATTTGCATTCTCACATTTGAATTGTTACAGATCATAGCTACCGGTATCTTAAGACTTAATTGTCTATTTTGAATATTTTTTGTCAATTTCTATCACAACCCATAGTACCGGTACAGAAAAAACAAAAGGAGGGCCTTCTATTGAAGGAAGCTATGATATGGCTTTGAACAGGTAAGTCAGTCGAACCCAAAGAGGTTTCTGGAGAAGATATCAATAAATCTTGTCTATAGATTTCTCATGCGGAAATCATCTGGGGGTGACTCCCAAAGAGGTATTATATAGTATAATAACAATGATTGTTATTCCCAAAGCCTATTCCTATATAGGAACGGGAGGCTCGTGCCCACGAAACTGGTGAAGAACCTATATCTTTTACTGTACAGCACTTCACCTGTTTCGTGGGCACAAGCCGCCAGTGATTATAGCTACGGTATCCTTATAACTGAATATGTAGCCCTGTGCTAAATATTTTGGATGAGACACATATCGATCTATATTCACTTACGAAAATCAAGTGAAAGCTCTGTACTCTTTGATTCTTATAACGATGATAAAATAATATCAACTTATATAATTAATGTATACTAACGTATTTAACATTTTTATAGTCTGTCCAAGCAAAGAAGATATTTTGGTAAGATGAGAAAATGAATCCAGCTCGGTCAATCACTATGAAAAGAATAGCTCAAGATTTAAATACTATGAATTTGGTCTCAAGTTGTAGATCAGAATCTTTTTTATCATTTGAAACCAAATTTATAATTTTTGAACCAATATTGACCGAGCTGGAGTAACTTTCCCATCTTGTCAGAATGACTTCTTTGCTTGGAAAGACTGTACAATTTAATCAATGGACGAAGTAGGCTATTCTGTATTGCTATTGTGAATTGTTTCACAAGACATCACGTTGTGGAGATCGATAGGCCTATAATAGCAGATCTAGTTCTTCATGAAAATTAACATATAGCTCTGAGTAAACTTACCTACTGATTCGCTGATGACACTGTACTATCTTTCCCATGTATTGTTTGAGAGAAAACATTTCTTCATCGTTTTTGCTACCATTTCGGTCCTCTTTTTCAACTGGGAAGTACTCGCTGAATTGGTTCAAAAGTATGAACAATGTCTCAAAATCAGCCAATAACTTCTCAATGGATACGCATACAGGTGATATTGTGATATAGCCTTGTAAGAGAAGTATTACCACCACTAATGATTGAAATATGAAGATTGTAAAGAAATATAAAGAAGCTTTGAACTCGGAATCGGTGAACCATAGGAAGGGTGTAACCCATGGTAAGGATTGAACCTCTGTATAGATAGGTATCCTCAGTAAGTGAGCGATAGCGTTTTTGGTGATAAAACCCCAAAACATGATGAAAAATGTTATTCGAATGCACTTGTCTGTAAATTTCATGCCTTCGATATTTTTTTGGTGAATTACGTCTATCTTTTCCCACAATCCATCTCTTCCTCGACAATCTCTCACACACACTGAACATTCTTCTTTCATCACGTGTACTAGTGTCATAGCACACTGTGAGTTTAAACTATTATTGATTAAATTAAAAAGAACCATTAAAATCAGTACTGCATCCTTCAAGGCCGCTATTCTTAAATCTTCGTTTTCAACTTTTGAAGCAGCCTGAACAATGCCAGTGATCAACGTTAGAAGTAGAGCCATCGAAGATAAAAACGGAATAGAGTTGTGTGGTTTGTCGAAGCGAAAAAGTTTGACTAGATCCTTCAAAAGTTTGGTGTTTGCCATCTCTTTCAACTAGGAAAAACAAGCAGAAATTAATACATTACATATTAATTAAAATTAATAACTACAATACATTACACAAATTCATACATTACAATACATTATACATTATTTTTTATTTGCAATATCTGGTGCCGAGCTTCGCTCTGAAGCTGCAGCCGAACTGTTGAATTACATTAATATGTTATTGTAAATATCTGGTACCGAGCTTTCGCTCTGAAGCTGCGTCCGAACTGTTGAATTACATAACTATGTTACCAAAATCAAGGAACCTCCTTGTAAAAAATAAATTCAAAATTGATATGGTCACCTCTCACAATTTTTTGACAGTCGTGAACATGTGTTATAGACTTGAATGTAACTCTATTTACTCCAGCTGGATAGTTTTGGTCAGCTAACAGCCATTATACGCCGTACTTGGGATTATGCCTGAATAAGGAATATTTTATTCTTTTATTAATCCTGCCAGAGGATCGCTTAACATAATAGGATTTATAATCCTTGAACAAATATTGACCAAGCTGGAGTCATTTTCCCGTCTTGCCAGAGGGTCTTCTTTGCTTGGACAGACTATACCGGTCTCGCGGTTACTGCACCATTATCTATCTCTGGTATAGTCTGTCCAAGCAAAGACCCTCTGGCAAGATGAAAATGACGCCAGCCAATATTGGTTCAAAAATTATTGATTTGGTCTCAATCGTGGGAAACATTCTGATCTACAATTTGAAACCAAATCAATATTTTTGAACCAATATTGACCAAGCTGGAATCATTTTCGCATCTTGCCAGAGGCTCTTCTTTGCTTGGACAGAATATACCTAACTAGGTAGAACTTGAATTAAAGAGAAGATTTTACCATAGAGGAAGGTATAGAGGGATAGAGGAACTTATTTATTTGTTGACTTTTTCAAGGCGAAGTTAGGAATCATAGGTCCTCTCTCATACAGTTACCCTTAATCTTAAATCACCATTCCCAAGCGGCAGCTCGAGCGGCTCTAAATGCGCTGCTCTAGACATCACAACTACATTCAAATATAACTACATTCAAATACAACTACATTCAAATATAACTACATTCAAATATAACTACATTCAAATATAACTATATTTGAGATTTTCACTTTAAAGAGTTCATAAGAAACTGTGACACATAATTATGACACAAGAAATAAGAGTAATTACTAGTAATTATAAGGGTAATTAGTACCACAGGACTGCTCATAAAAAGCCTTCTTATATGGGTATCAAATTCATGAGTAAATTGCCGTCAGCTTTGAGAAAAATGAGAATAAGGAGATTTTCAAAAAGCAATTGAAAACATTCCTAGCAAACTAGTTCTACTATATTATTCAAGAATTTACGGATGGAATTTAAGCTATCGGGATGTATATTTTGTAATGCACATAGTTTAATGTAATGTAGATATGTTTTATGTTCCATTTTATTTTTGGACTAGAATAGTCTTTTTTGACGATTTTTTTCATTTCATTTCATATTCCTTTATTCATAAAATTGTACAATACATACAATGAATAGTGTCACTTTTATTCACATTCCTATACTCTTTCAAGAGTCACCACGAAGAAAATTAAATCAAATCAAATCACTAGTATCCTACCGTATAAATCAATTATTAATAAATAATGGAATTAACTTTGAATTAACTTAAAAAGGGCGAATAGCACTATACTGTATTTATTTATTTACTATATTTTAATAATAAAGTGAACATTTCAAATATATTTACCGTCGTATGTAACTATAGAGTCGTAACTCTGTAGTTGAGTAACTGTAGAGTTGTGATGGCTATAGAGCAGCGCAGCTCTAGAGCCGAACGTCTCGAGCTGCCGCTTGGGAATGCTATACCTTATTTACTGAAAGCGTATCCTGTTTTCCTGGCTGTTAATATTTTTGTCAATTCTTGTAATACACTACTATTTATTGGAGGACTTACCACTGGATGAGGAAAGAAATAAATGCTGATTTTCTTTCACTGATCTTCGAGACAAAGTAACATCTCGTGTCTCTAATTACAATAACTCCTAAAAAGTTCAGAATAATAATAGAGGTTGACTTGTCAGAATAATAGCTCAGGAACAATTAGGCGAAAAATAATTGCACGATTATTTGCAACAATCATTATTATTTCAGGAATAAGTTACACCTTTACAGGAAGATAGTAGTTATTCTCTTGAATATTCCCAAAATTGACTTGCAAAATAGATACAATAATTATTATGCCTTCAACACTAGTAATCTTTTTTTGAATTCGAGAGCAGAAACAATAATTTTCAGAATAATGTAACACTTCCATTCCAAAACCACTCCTGTAGGGTGCATGACATATTATAGTCAGTCCAAGCAAAGAAGACAATCTGGCAAGATGGCAAAATGACTCCAGCTCAGTCAATATTCGTTCAAAAATTATTGATTTAGTTTCAAATTGTAGAAAATATTTACAATTTGAGATCACATTCATAATTTTTGAACAAATATTGACCAAGCTACAGTCATTTTCCCATCTTGCCAGAATGTCTTCTTTGCTTGGACAGACTATACATGTAGGTCTACATGATTATGGGAAAATTATTCAATCCCCACTCCCACCTTTTCCCATCTTTTACCCCAATCCACCTCACTAGATTTAAAATCTAATCAGTAAGGAGCGCCGAGGATGAACATCATTGTTCGAAACGCGTCCGCGACTCAAAAATTGTAAGTAAGCTGCAAAGCAAGTAATAGTACATTATTGCAAAGTTTGCAATAATTATTTAAAAGTTTGCAAGGTTGCAAACTTGTAACTATACTCTAAATTGATTGCTCAATATAGATAGAAAGATACATTTTATTTTCGCCATACTCCTATGTAATACACAACTTTATTCCAAGCTAGATTTGCGTTTGGAAAATTTCTTTTCACAGATAATCAAAGATCAGCTGTTCTGAACGCGGGAATAATAATTTTGATGATTATTACAGCACTAATCATCATCACGATGATAATTACAGCACTGAAAATCTAGTCCAGCTGTTTTTTCCAAATTCCGACGTTTAAATTAACGCCATGACAGTTTTAATTCGTGCTTTTGTGCTAGCTGTTGTGTTGAGGTGATGTTGGCTTCAGTTAATGTTTTCAGTTGTTTGAGGGTTTAATAAATCCTTCTCAGACTAGTATGACGGAAAAAATGTACATAATTCGCGTGGGAAAGTTTACAAACTCATAATTATATTCCAAACTCGCCTAACGGCTCGTTTGGAGAACATACTATTACTATTATTTTTCACTTAATACATTACAAAAGTGTTGAGGGCGAAGTTGAGACACAAGAGCCCTTTTGTTTCCACTCAACCCACCCTCAAAGGCGGCCGGGGGCTCTCACACAGAGAATTTTCCAAAATTTGCACTTAAAAATGTAATTTGCACACAAACTTTTGTAAGTTGATCACTGTACCAATTTTCACTACCAAAACCACTGTTTAACTACCAAAAACCCAGTTTCCACTGTACCCAAAAAATCACTACTTGCTTTCACGTATTCCAAGCGATTTTCACATCATATAACTGGCGGCTCGTATCCACGAAGCAGGTGAAGTGCCCGTATATTTTACTGTACAGCACTTCACCTGTTTCGTGGGCACCAGCCGCCAGTGCATCAAATCTCAATAATATTATTCTCCTGTAATATTAGTATCGGCTTGTCATCAACTTTTGAATTTTATGTCAGAGTACTGAGTAAGTCATCTGATGACGTAGGGGCTGACTTGAGGCTGATGGGCATCAGAGGATGGAGAGAAAAAAGGCACAAGATCGTCAGCAATGGAGAGGCGTATTACGGGAGCCCAGTACCCTCAAAGAATTTTAGAGCCAATAAGGAGTATCCAGCAAGTAAGTAAATCATCAGTGTACTGGCCACTGGGTATTTTTGTAGTTCTCCATTACAGTTGAATATTTGCGCCATCTTATATTCCTTCTAATTTGATACTGTTAATTGAATGAATTATGAAAAAATCTAGAGAGAAAATTGAGATTTTGGATTTGGAAGTTAAAAATTAAGATAGAGTTTCCTAATACAAAGAAAACCACGTGTGTTCTTATATGTAACTGTTCACACAATATACACATTGGCGCACTAATAAGGGGTTGATTTCCGAGTATATAAGAGTAATAAGGTGTTAATATTCTAAATTTTCAAGATAACTTACAAAAACCTCACAAAAGAAAACCTCAATAAAATGATTTTCTCATTTTCTTAAAAACCTCTCATCCCACATACTTAGAATTTTGTTTTATAGATTCGCCATTCAATTCCCCTCGTTTCTATAATTTTTCCAAATAAACTTTTTCAACCATTACAAATTTCAGGATTATCGATTTTAGATTTTCCAAAACTGTGCATCCTCTGAGAGATTCGATTATTTTGGAGCTTGTAGTGCGTTCCATGTTATGAAAATGCACTAGGATCTAATGCTATTTAGTGAACTAGGATCTAGGAAATAGACTGAGGAATCGAATAAAAATAGTTTCAAGCAAGTCAATTCGTAGTTTTTGAGTGTTTAATGAGAAACATATTTGAGAATTTATGTGTGTCTTATGTTTTTTTGACAATAGCTCGTAATCTACCACAGCTGAGAGCTTGTATGAGAAAATGTAGTAAAGTGTAGTAAACTTGATGGTCCCTCAACTTTGAGTGTGCTTGGGAAAACCGGGCATCAGTCTTTTCATATGAAAGCATTAAGTACAGGTACAAATCATGCATTTTGACTTGGTTTTTCTCTCTTTGAGCATAATTTCCATGAAAAACGTTCATGAAACTCTTTGTATAGAATTCCTTTTGTGTTTTTTGTAATAGGTTGTGATAGAGATTAGCAAGAAAGATTAAGAATAGACAGTTATTTATTAAAATAGCTTATGATTTGTAGCAAGTCAAATGTGAGAACACACACAAGAAACCCATCCATTAGAACAGCTGATTGGAAAATGATTGCAATGCTTTTAAATAAACCCAATTCCTACTCTACATAGTTGTCAATTTTTAGGTCATGGCCTTCTATTAAAGGAAGGATTATGCTCGCGCTGTCGACACTGGCCTTAAAACGATTTTTTATTTTTCGATATTTCTGGCGAGTGAGTCAGCTTATTCCTTTTTGTTGGGAACTCTAACTGCATTATCAACAATAAACAACACAAAAAGTACGAGGTGATACTTTGAATTAAACAACCACCATATAAGTACATCAATTTATTGATTAAGTACATATAAACATTAGGTACATATATATTATCAATATTTTTTATTACCAATGAAATAAATAACTTAAAAGCAATCATGCAACAATTCTTATAACTGTAACACTCATTCCAAAAATAGTTGAATACATCGATGAAAAATAATATCTATACACAATTTTATCAACAAGTGGATCATAAATTACCTTAAGAGGACACTATATTCTCTGCAAACATTGGAATGCCATAATGAGTCTTACAGAATTATTAACGGACTGTTGCCGTTATTTGATTTAAACGACAATGATATTTCTCTCTACTATTACCCTTCGAGAATATTAATTCAGATTAACAAAAACAAAAACGTTTAAAATAAAAACAGCTTTCACATTTGTTCAACACATAGCAGCACTTATTTTCTCTTAGGGCTACTGTACTAATTTAAACTTCAAAATAATTCAAATCAAAGTACTCTTTTTTAAAAATATTTTTATTTTTCACAATATAAAATATTTGAAAAAGGGTACTTTGATTTGAATTATAATGAAGTTTCAATAGCAGCACTGTATACTAAAAGCTTAGTATAGACTGGTTGAGCAAAGAAGATATTCCTTCAAAATGGCAGCTCTTCAATGCTGCCAGCAATCGAAATTAAAAAAGTCACACTCTTACCATCTCTCTTTCATAACATCCCACCAGGTATTTTGGCAGAAGCGTTATACTATAATATACTATAGTATATAATATAATTAAAGATTAATTTTAAAATTATCAGATCTGCGCATGCATATAGTCTGTCCAAGCAAAGAAGACCTTCTGGCAAGATGGGAAAATGACTCAAGCTCAGTTAATTTTGGTTAAAAACTATCAATTTGATTTCAAATTGAAGGAAACAATTTGATCTACTATTAAGACCACATTTATAATTCTTGAACAAATAATGACCAAGCTGGAGCCTTTTTCCCATCTTGCCAGAAGGTCTTCTTTGCTTGGACAGACTATACGCATGCGCAGATTTGATAATTTTAGTATAAAATCACTTCTGCCAATACCGCTGGTGAGATGTGATGAGAGGCATACTTTGAAGGAATGTCTTTTTAGCTCGACAATACTATACCACAATATAAAGTTTGCACGGACTCTAATAGGTTAACAATTTTAACTATTGTTAATACTAAGTACTAACATAAAACTTATTAATTTATTTCTTGTTTGATAAAAGGGGAATTGAACAATAGGACTACTGCATATAAATATTAATAAGCAGCAATATTATTACAGTAATAGAATATTGAAAAATTTAACAACATTGAACATTTAAACATTCAACAATATACTCTGCCCTACAATAGTACTAATCTTGAACAAATATATTGTATTTTTTCATCATTTTTATCGATGAATTCTGGTTTTCTAACAATAGACATGTATTTCACAAATAATCAGTCACTCATTATTATGACTAGACGTAACGATTTGATTTTAGAGAAATGTTGAATCAATTTATGAATGTTGATTTTCTTCATAATTTTTATTGATGAATTTTGCATTCCAACAATAGACATATTATACTTCTCAAATTATCAATCACTCATTATTATGACTAGACGTAACGATTAGAAATGTTGAATAATTTTATGAATCATATTAGTTTTGAAAAATAGTTCACTGTTTAGGCTGTAAAAACAAAAACACGTTAGGCCTGAATAGCGTTATACTGCTTGTAAGTAATGTGAATTTAAAATAATAAAATACATAGGTGTATATCTAGCAGGGTAATCAACAATATTAAAGTTGAAAATTAAAAAATTCAAAATTGACAAAATAACGCTAAAACTTGAAAATGGAGAAATGAGAATACCAAAGTAAAATGACCCCGAGAATCAACTAAAAAGAGATACGTTTTTTGTTTACTATACTATGTAGTTCTTGGAATGATAGAGGAATAAAAGTTGTTGATAAAATAATAAAAAAGGTAACATGGTATAATATAATATTTGAGATTGTGATATCAAAAAGATCGTGATTTAGTCTGAGACTGATCTCATAACTAGACTGAAAAATAGAATATAAAATGATTTAATGATTGAAAGGATAATACAAAATGAGTTTAAATACAGGTAATAAGCCGGTGATGTCGGGGATAAGCTGTCGGTCCAGACTACCTAAAAAGTAGTCGTTATCTCTCATCATCATCCCTCACATTACCCACGCGAAGCCTAAGAGTTCATGAGGGTATCACCCTCAGAAATCAAAGAAACAAGTCATCATTTCTCATCATCACTTACATTACCCACGCACAAGCCTAAGAGCTGTGTGCATCACCCTCAGAAAAAGAAAGAATAAGGGATAAGCCTCAAAAACTATAAATAAAAAAATCTAAAAATGTTTCAATTTTGATTTAGAAGGCCCGAGAAATATCATCATCTCTCACATTACCCACACATAATCCCAAGAGCTCATGTGGGTATCCCCCTCTGAAAACAAACACAACAAAGAAAAAAGTTGTCATCCCTCACATTACCCACGCCCAAGCCTAAGAGCTCATGTGGGCATCACCCTCAGAAAACAAACAAAACAAACAAGTCGTCCTCACTCATCATCATCCCACACATTACCACAGAATTTCAAGCGAAAATTTATAATTTTAACTCATTTCACATATTATACTTGTGATGTTTTTCTGGATTTTATAAAACCTCATAAATTCTCAATTCATGGATTATAGTTTTCTATTTTGAAGAGAGCAAAAAGAGAATTTGGTGGAAATAACCTTATAGTTTGGGGTATTTTCTATTTTTAGACGTTTTAGACGTTCTTTGTATTTTCTCAAATAAATGAATTAATTAACCACGTACAAGCCTAATATAGTCTGTCCAAGAAAATAAGAACCTCTGGTAAGATGAGAAAATGACTCCAGCTCGGTCAATATCGGTTCAAAAATTATTGATTTGGTCTCAAATTGTACATCAGAATTTATTATTTATTTATTGTTACAATTGCGACTTATATAAAGTATTTTAAGCAAAGGTGATAAGTGGATGATGATGTTTAGGCTACATAGTGAATGAATTATAATGAATGATGAATGTTTACATTACAATTTTGACTTTGAAAAACACTTTTCACTTTAAAAAATCCTGAATTTTGATATAAGTTCACTGTTAACAATTATGATCTGATCAGAAACATTAAATAAAAATGTTCAAAAATTCAGACCAGATCAATAATTTTAGAACCAATATTGACCGAGCTGGAGTCATTTTCTCATCTTGCCAGAGGGTCTTCTTTGCTTGGACAGACTATAGCTCTTGTGGGCATTAATTACTATTGGAAAAATGAATCAAATCTACACCTTTATCAGAGATGTGGAACTTATCCATAATTGTTTGTTTTTAATACCTTAAAATTGAAAATAAATCAATCTAAACAGAAGCAATGCTAGTAGAGGGGACAAGAGCAGTACACACTGGTTTTCGAGGTACTTCGGAAAACAAAATTTCGGTAATGGTCGAGAAATCATTGGACAACTCAATGTTGGTTTGGTGTGTGGTATACTGACAGCTGACATCCTTGGTGAACAGATATGTTCCCGGTCGATCGTATTGCACGATCAGCCAATACAACCGATCCGGTTCAATTACAACCGGTTTGTTGAATTTAATGTAGAAGTCTTCATTATAGGAGACCATAGACTGAAAGAAAGCGCCGTAGAATTTTAGCGCCCAGTCTTTCTTCAGAACCAGGGTGACTTTCTCCTCGTAGCTTGTCGGTTCTCCGTCGGAAAGTGTCTTTTTCTGGGCGCTGATCTGTTGGAAAAAGGGGAGAAAATTATAAATAGGCCATAAATTTATTCAACAATGCATACACATAATTCATCCATCCATCTTATGACAAACATACTTAGCGAAGGAAAAAGCCCTTAGTATTTATTTAACAATAAGGGCCGGTTTCTCCAAATACGTTCAACTGAAATTTTAGTTTAAACTATCAGTTGTCAGTGTATGGTCACTTTTATTAACTTGTGTTTCAATTGAGCCAGCTGATGGTTTAATCCAAAATTCAGATTAACTTTTTTGGAGAAACCGGCCCTAATTTAGATTAAAATACAGAATATTGTAACTTTATAATGTTATTGAGATAAATAAATTCATTTATTTATCACAAACCACTATCCCTTAAAAACAGTAGGTTTAACCTGAAAATAAGAATGTACAGCGAAATTCTGTTAAGAATACAACATGATTTACTGTTACCTTTATATTTTTGAAATTGCTAATTTTTTAATATGTTTGGTTTCATTTAGCTCAAAAATTTACAAGTTAACATTAAAACTTTCAAAGTTTTTATTATTTTTGATGTTTTTTCTTAAAATTTTTTGTGAATCAGTTTTTAGATTAAAAAATAATTTCTCATTTGGATTTTGGTGTGAAAATTGAAGAAAATTAATGACATAACCTTATTTCTTATGTTTGTATTGTAAGAGCAACAGTTTTGGACTTTGGAGTTTTGGACAGTCTGTCTCTTCAATGTCTCTTCAACTTGTTTGTCTCTTCAACGTATTGTTACTAAATAAAGATGATGACTATGATTATGATTGCTACTCACTCTGAGTCCTCGAATCCTGAGCTGTCTGGATAGTTTGATGCCAATCCTGGGAAATGGGTTGCTCCATTTTGTGATTGCAAATGAGGCCTTGTTATCAGCACATTCGCGGTGCAGTGACCATTCCTCTTCGAACGGCTCTGTTAAATCAAATTCCATTTTTTTATTTGATATTTTATGAAAAATAATAGGTTTTTTGCACTTGAAAATGGGCGTAATGTCACCAAAACATGTCGTTCTGAAACAAATACTCTGACGCTTGTTGCTCAGTCACTGGATTAGGTCCTTGGAATACAATGTCAAAGTCTATCCAAGCAAAGAAGATGGGAGAATTACTCTACCTCGGTCAATATTGGTTCAAAAATAATGAATTGAGTCTTAAATTATTGTTCACAAAGTTTCCTAAGATTTTAGACTAAAATTTCAATTGCTGAACCAATATTGACCAGGCTGGAGTCGTTTTCCCATCTTGCCAGAATGTCTTCTTTACTACTCACCAGGTGGCACAATCGGCTTCCTTGGCTCATTCAGTTTGCACAGGCGCTCTGGGAAGGGTAGCGTTCCAGGTCTTGTGATATTCATAGCCACAGCCAGTCGTTCATCGGTGGTCAGCAGAGAGCTCAGCGCAGGCGCAGTGGCAAACTCATCGGCAGTCAGCGACAACAGGCGCAGGTTGGCCACCACTTTGTCCAGTTTTGGCACTAGTACTTCCAATGGCACACCTGTTTCAACAGAATTTTTCAATAGGTTACATTTTTATTTATTTGAAAAATCATTCGTAAAATAAATGGTTGTATTGATTGACATCAAACGAATGGAAACAGTTTAATATTAAAACCAAAAAATTGAATGAATGAAATAAACAATAACTATCTACATGAATTGGTTACGGGAACTCGCTTATGGTTGAGAGGATCAACGTGCTATAGTCTGTCCAAGCAAAGAAGACTCTCTGGCAAGATGAGAAAATGACTCCAGCTCGATCAATATTGGTACAAAAATTATTGATTTGGTCTCAAATTGTAGATCAGAATGTTTCCTGCAATCAAGACCAAATCAATTTTTTTTGAACCAATATTAACCGAGCTGGAGTCATTTTCTCATCTAGCCAGAGGGTCTTCTTTGCTTGGACAGACTATAACCACACGTTACCTCTATCCTGGTTGATGATTATTCGCCTGCTGTATGGTCTGTCCGGGTTGGGAGGGAATTCTGGCGGGGTGGGGGGTTGTTTCTCGGCTCGGTCAGTGTTGGTTCGGGGAATGTGGGTTCTGTTTGACAATTTATGACTTTTGGGCCAGTATTGGCTGGCTGGAGTCCCGTTTTCCTGTCTTGCCGGGGTGTCTTCTTTGCTTGGACGGACTGTGTAGTGAAGTGAATATGAAACTGGCAACCAGCTGGTAAGCCGAAGCCCTGCTTAGGGCTGTTGAGCCATTGAGAAAAAAGATTGTCAACATAAATTTATTCATCTATTTTGTTTTCCATTACAAACTGCTAGTAAATATTACATGACTTAATATCTAATTCTACACGAGAACATTAACTTATGACTGCAGTGTCGTGAAAAATAGTTCAGAGTGAAATATATATTTTTGTAATTGTAAATGAAAAAAATAAATAAATAAATCTACTATTTGACTGACTGACCTTGCCGTTCAGCCTCCTTATAGGCCCACAGCTCGACCGCCCTGAACAGTTCCAGCTCGGAGTTGACATTGAGCAGATCCTGCTCGACGATCACCTCCACGGTGCTCAGCTCCGCCTCCAGGAACGCCTGACTGAGGAGCACCTCACTGGTATCCGTCCTGAACAGACGTACGCACGCCTGCTCCGTACTGTCGGCAGAGAGTACAAAGATCAAACAACTTTCTCACAAAAATTTACAAAGTGAGTCAATATGACTGGTCCAAAATTTTTTAATAAAATACCTATTGAGGCAAGGAGAATTGCTAATAAAAAAATGTTCAAGTCTTTTATTCTTAGATGGCTTAGAGATATTATGCCGGATTTTCTGGAGAACATGTTTGCTATTGTTTCCTAGTCTGCACACTATCGAAGAAGTGTAAATTATTGATCTATTGAATTTAAGTTACAATGTTATAATTGGAAAGGCATGAAATGTGAGTGAATGTGTGAGTGTTTGTGGGGAAATTCTATTTTTCTTTCTTTTCCAGTAAGTTATATCATTTATTCATTACAAACAAGCAATTTTTGTATATCTAGCTCTTTCAAGCAACTTAATTGTAAATAACATTAGTTAACACTCCTACTTGCATGCGATAAGCATCATGCTTACAGCAAGTAGTATTATTATTCTGATTCATAATTTTTTTTCTGCAGATGTGTATTGCATCATACGATGAATAAAGAGTACTATAACTAGCCTATTGATCTACTTTTCCAGTCAACTGTGTGCTTTTTTTTCTTTCTATTGAAATTGTGTGGTGTAATCAAAATTCTGTTTAAATGTATAATGTATTTTGTGTATGAATTTGAATAATAAAGAAATTTGATTTGATTTGACTGTTGTGTCAGCTTATCTAGTTATGAGCATAGCATTATCTGTATCAATAAGATGATTATTTTTGGCATTCTCAACAACATTCCAACTGAAATGAATGAAAAACCATGCATTAGTCCTCATATTTTCAGTTTATTTCTTGCTAGCCTATATAGCATTATCACTGTCATTGATAACTTGTCAATACGACTGTTGTGTCAGGTCATCTAATTATGAGGTTAGCATCTTCTGTAACAATGAAATGATTATGTTTTTGGTATTTTAAACAACATTCCTATTCAATTGATTAAGAAAACATGCATGCGTCCTCCTATAGTGGGCTGAGGTGTCACAACCTTCAGTCTGCTAGCACTGCCTGGTCAGGGTTCGATACCCAATAGGCATGGCTTCCACCACATCAATCACCTTCAAACTCATTATCCATTACCCACGCACAAGCTAAAATGCTTATGTGGGCATCATCCGCAATAATTAAAAAGTGAGTTTTTATTTCATTATAAAACGGTTCTATAGACTGTCCAAGCAAAGAAGACCCTCTGGCAAGATGCGAAAATGATTCCAGCTTGGTCAATATTGGTTCAAAAATATTGATTTGGTTTCAAATTGTAGATCAGAATGTTTCCCACGATTGAGACCAAATCAATAATTCTTGAACAAATATTGACCAAGCTGGAGTCATTTTCTCATCATGCCAGAGGGTCTTCTTCGCTTGGACAGACTATACCTTCTGCGATATCTACAGTGACTCGGTTAAATTAAAATTTTTGAACTGACAAAGTCCCGGACTGTTGAGAGGTACAAAGAAGTAAAGAAAGTGAAGTACTGCAATCCAAACTGTCAATTTTGGACTGACACAGTCCAAATTGTCAGTGGAGAAGAGCCCTTAAAAATTCTTGGTCACAATTATTTCTCCTAGAAAACTTTGAGACAGTAATTTACAGTTGAAGATCAAAAATGTAAGCATAGGTTATTTGTGTTCCAATAACTATAGTCTGTCCAAGCAAAGAAGACCCTCTGGCAAGGTGAGGAAATTACTCCAGCTCGATCAATATCGGCTCAAATATTATTGATTTGGTCTCAATCGTAGGAAACATTCTGGTATACAATTTGAGACCAAATCAATATTTTTTGAACCAATATTGATCGAGCTGGATCTTCTCATCTAGCCAGAGGGTCCAGAGGGACAGAGTATACCAAATAGATTATACAGTAGATTATACAGTTTGCAGATAGATTATACAGTTTACAGATAGATTATACAGTTTACAGAGATTATACAGTTTACAGATAGATTATACAGTATACAAAATAATAGTAGTTTATACAGAATTATACAAAGTACCGTATACAAAATTATAGTTGTTACCTTTCAATGTCGTGAAACTTGGCAAACTCGTACATTTCACAAGCTTCAGAGGCCTCCATGTTCTCCGTAATGAATTGCTCACACTGAGTCATTAAAAATGGCAAAATGTACTTTTTGGCTGCGATATAAACATCGCAGGCATGAGCCGTGCTTTCAAATTTCACTTTATCGGTGTAAATATATCTGGAAAGTGATACATTTAAAAATTAGACGGTGATGAAATGGAGGATACATTGCTTATTGATTATAATAATAAAAACTAGGTAACCTAGCGGCTTACTCAGTCCGCATGTGGCCAAAATCTATTCAAGTTCCCATATAAGGTTATCTGTTCATATTAGGTTACAATTTTACTGATAGGTCTAATGCAATATTGAAATAGTAAATTCATATTCATTGCTTTAAAAAGGAAGATTAATATAAGTTTGGTTACTTACTCTAGCATTCCTTTGAAAGCAGCTGGTTCAAGATCTTTGATAAATATCGATTCATTTTTCTCTGCGATATCTCCATAGAACATAGCATGGAAAGCTGGACTTGAAATCGCTAGGAATATCTTGTGAGCAGGAATCTGTAAGAAATGTACGATGATAATTGATAGGAATTGTGATACAGTCCGATGAGAGAAATTTATCGCTACTACCATATGGTAGTATTTCACCATTAAAGCATGATTATGATTAGTGTTCTGATTTGATGGTAACTTGGACTAAATTACACTCATTCGGTTTAGCGACTGATTTCATGCTTCACAGATATCGGACCACCAATAGAAATTGCAATCTAGGATTCATTTTCCAATCAAATTAGTGATTAATAATAAATAAAATTATAATTATCAGGTTAAATGGTATAATAATATCGTAAAAAATACTTACGCTCACTTCTTTCTCGCCGACTATGAAAGTGCAGTCTGCTAATTCCATGGAATTGAATAGGACTGTAGCTCTTTCTGTCAGGGTTTCCCTGCATTTTTGAAAATCATTGGACATTTTGAAGCTGCTAATAGATTACCGACTGAATGAAGATTATAATATATACTTAATCAAATTCAATTTATACTGGAGACAATATTGCAATCACATTGTGCAATATTGATAATATGAAGTACCTACAGTAAGTTTGCTTTTCCTAGCACGCAAAAATTTCCACCAAGGATGAGAAGACAATTAATTTACTTTTACAAAATGTCAATAACTTTTCAACGTTATTGCAAAAGCACAAAACTCAACAATTGATTGACACTAAAATATTGTTTTATTACACTTCACAATTTAGCTAACGAGCTAACCTGTACTCGTCAAAACAATAAACAGCTGTTTTCCTAATTTTGACGTTTGCCAAGTGCTTACAGGCTTGCAAACCAGAATAATATTTTAGAAAAATTGCGAATAATAATCACACAATCACAATCTACTCAAAGAATGACGAAGATCAAATGCATACGCTCACAATCTTCGATTGAGAATAGACAGATTCCTGGAAATTTGTCATGAATTATTATTGATTTTCAAAGGGAGCATGCCAGCACCATCTATCGGTTCAACTTAAACTATGCCAAGCTTCTCTACGTCAACTAAAAATTTCTACCGCTAGATGGCGCAGGCATTTAAATGAGATTACAGTGACTTGATAATGCGCAGATACAGTGACTTGAGATGCGCACTGCTGTAGAGCTGTGGATTCCACAGAATGTCTTCTCCTTTCTATGAATCTATTTATTTACAAGAGAAGAGCAGGTAAATTTTTAACAACGAACCTTCAAATTTTCGAATGAATATGCTTAAATAATAGTCTAGATGAATAGTTCAGGAGTCAGGAAAATAAAAAAATTATAGACTAATATTGTAAAATATGGCCTATCTCTATTTTCATTAATTTCATCCAATACACTTATAAAATTAAAGAACAACCGTACTACTACACCCATACTCATTGATAAAATATTAAAGTAATTGCTAAAATCTACTGTATTTACAAAAATAAAATACGTCTACCAAACAAGATGGGATTTTCTCTTCTTAAAAATCAAAAGTATAATAATTATCAAGATTGACATTCACTAAGAAGTAAAAACTTAAAAATATTATAATCTGTTCTATTGCTATATGAGATGATAAAAACCTTAGGAGCTAAAAGTCTACAAACTATAATTGCCAAATACAATAGTATTTAAAATAAATTAATAGTATTATTAATAAAAAATCCGAATTCATTTATACCTTGTATTCAACTACCTACCCTATTTACTTACCTTAAATCATGTTCATATTAATGCAAATATAGGAAGCTATATCACTTTTTGAACTAGCACTGAAAATATACCGATCAAAGAGCTAAAATCTTCAATTATTTTTTTGAACAATATGCAAGTTGTTTTTTAAATTGTTCAATAATAATAGTGATGTAACTCTATTGAACTATATGTTTTGCGGCAGTTTAATCACTATTTCCATGACAATTGTTCATGTGGCAAAGCTACTCATGACATGTATTGTTGAATAAATAAATATATAAATATGATGTAATATTAGCGATTGGAATTCTGTGACTATTAAAAAGGATTCGAATCCCAATTCAGCGTCACTCTCTAGATAATCAAGTAAATGCATAAAATAAATCACGTCTAATCTTAAATTTATCTGGGCATCTACCTAATAAAAGTTCAGTTAGTATCCAAGTTTCGATTGTGCCTCATTATGCTGAAAATGCTCCCTGTGGATTCTGTCCAGGAATCCACTCTATTAAAACTAATTTCAGTATTGAAAAATAGGTACTCAAATCTTAAAAAGCTAAATAAAAATTGATAAGACAAAACCCTTCTTCAAAATTTCTCAATTATATTTACAGACTATGATCCACTTAAGTTTAAATTCTTAAAAACGAGTTTAGAATTTATTATATTAAGAGCACTGAACAAATTATCAATATTCTGATTCTCAGGTACCTATCTGCCAATGATAAATTGTCATACCAAATTCCTTAATAAATACATGATTATACATAAATTAATGAAATTTTTCAATACAAAACAATACAGTACCTAACTCAAGTAAAAACAACCACAAATAAATATGCAAGTTTTAACAAATTAAAAATAAAACTAACATTAAAAACACTTTTGAATACGCGGTTGCATGGAAATAAAATAGTTTTAATAATTTTTCAGGTTTTTTATGTTTTAGGTACTTGTTTCTTTCCAGTTTTTATCAATTTATTATCACTAATGAAATAAAAATCTTATAGATTTTAAATTGATGTTACTTAATTTATTTTACTCAATACTTTTACTTAGTATTCATTTCAACTCTAAGTAAGATACAAAGATATTACATCCAGTTCCAGATTTTCAAGTTTGTCCAAGCAAAGAAGACATTCTGACAAGATAGGAAAATGACTCCATCTTGATTAATATTGGTTAGAAAATTATACATTTAGTCTCAAATTATAGATCAGAATGTTTCCTAACCAAATTTGCAACTTTGAACCAATATTGAACGAGTTTGAATAATTTTCCCATCTTGCCAGAATGCCGTCTTTGCTTGGACAGACTATATCAAATTACCGTTCCTTATATACAGAGTTACAATTCCTTATACATCGAGTTCCCTGTACTTGAATATCCAGGACATTATACATCGAGTTCCCTGTACTTAAATATCCAGGACATTATACATCGAGTTCCCTGTACTTGAATATCCAGGACATTATACATCGAGTTCCCTGTACTTAAATATCCAGGACATTATACATCGAGTTCCCTGTACTTAAATATCCAGGACATTATACATCGAGTTCCCTGTACTTAAATATCCAGGACATTATACATCGAGTTCCAGTTACATATATACTGGGTTACCGTTCCTTATATATAGAGTTTCAAGTCCTTATATAATGAGTTCCAGTTCTTGAAATATCGAGTTACATTCCTTCATAAATTAATCTACAATTTGCGCAGATCCAGTACAAAAACGCTACCATCCGAAGCACTGGCGCCCACTTTATCACCTCTGGAGTTCCAGCAAACTTCGAAAATGCCGCCTGTGCCCTTGTAGCTGTGCACCAGCTGTCCCGATTGGGTCGACCAGATGTGGACACACTTGTCGAAACTGCCCGAAGCCAGAAACTTACCGTCGGGAGAGAAGGCCACACTGCAATCAGAATAACAACAAGTGAGTCACCATTCTGCCGTGCTAAGTAAGAACGCCATATCTACACTCTCATCAAAGCTGAGAAATCGTCAATCAAAGTCTACAGCTAGTTTGGCACTATTTTCATACTATTTCAACGATTTTTTACAATCAGGGCCCTGGCTTATAAACATTTTACAATCCACATTACTCATAATTCGTGGATTTTATGGGCGTTTCTGTCTCATAAACGTTTCCAATAAAAAGCAAATTCTACAGTTTCAGCTGATTAAAAAAATTACATGAAACGATTCTACCTCAAGTAAATAGAATATCGGAATAGTCCAATGCTATTCCTTTAAACCAAAACTGCTCCTAATTTAATGATTTTGATATATAAATTGATTTATTATTATGAATATATTTAATAATAAATATCAATCATTATTTTTATAGTGAGATTTGAACAGGAATCATTTTTGTCGCTAAAATATTATCATAACCTACAAAGAAAATCGTAAACAAATCAAGTCAGAAGACCCTAGTCTTGTAATCTAAAATGGCCGCAATGATTCGAGTTTGAACAGCGATATCGTGAATTTTTCGTCTGAACCAATTTACATAGACATATAACCTACATCTTAAACCTTCATCATTCATCATCACTCATTCATCCTTTGCTTAAAATACTCGGAAACCAAGTCACAATTGTAAAGAAACAATAAAGAATACATGGGATTTCCTATTCCACTCGAACCATCGCGGCCATTTTGGATTCGAATGTTAGGGTCTTCTAGTGAGTTTTGGCTGATCATTGATTCAACAGCTGATCCTTTCCAAAATTTGGAACATTGTAAATCGAGAGTTTTATTGGTGAATCTAAAATCCCAATCACTTGTTTTTCATCAGAAAAACAAGCTGTAGATCTTTATAATCAGAGAGCTTCTTTGAAATGTTGAAATTCATCCTGTACTCCCTGCAGGAATTCACTGATCAAAATAGAGGTTTATGACTGTTACTTATATGATGTTTATCTATGTGATATTCATCCATATGATGATTTTTATATATTATTAGAATTGACAAAATTTATGACGCTTTTAGAGCACTTCATTCGAAAAAATGCAATATTGGTCTTGCCCTGACAATCGAAAATTTATGATGTGATATATTTTTTACACGTTTCCGAGCCCCTAGAACACGAATTTGATGTCCGTTCAAATTCATATATCTCTATATATATATTTATATATGTACAGATTCTTGTGAACACGATAACTCCCGAAGGGCTTGTCGGAGAGCGACCGAATTTTGAACAAAAATCATTAGTGCTAATATCTCGGTCAAGTTCGTTAACCAGCCAAATTGGTCCAAGGGTAGGGGGTGAAATTAGGGGATGAAAGTTTTGAAAAATCACTACAAATCGACCAATTACTTGATCATTTTGAAAATTGGTGTGTATAATACCCTTATTATGCCCTACAATTTGAGCCATGAACGAGAAAAATCCAATCAAAAATGGCGGAGAAAATGGCGAATAATATGCCGAAATTTGTGTTTTCATGGGTTTTTCAAAAACGGCACTTTTGAATTCACACCCTGAATAGCTCATTAAAAGTCATATGATTTGAGCTATCATAGAATTGCATTTGAAATGCACTCTTTCCGACCGCCAGCTGCCGGAGAGATTTTTTTTATTATAGGTTCTCCATGACTGTTCTTCATTGATTTTTATGTTTGTGTTTGTTTGTTTATAATGACACTGTTCTTAATGTATCTGTACATAATCATGAATAGGCTAAAGATTTTCAATTTAATTCAACAGAGATAAGTTTCCCACCTGTAAACAGGCTCGGTGTGCTTGGTGAGCGTGTGAATGCATGCGCCCCTCTCGACGTCCCACAGACGTACGGTGGAGTCGAACGAGGCACTGGCCAGGATCAGGTTCATGTTGGGGTTGGCGGTTCCCGGCCCCGTCGGACTCCATTTGATTGTGTAGATCTCTTTGCTGTGCGCCTGTTGGTGGAGGAGAACAAGAGTAAGATAATTATACTCAGTAATATCATTTAATCATAATAATACTCAATAAGTAGAATAATTGATTGCTCATACAATTTTCTTTGCTATGCGCCTATTGGTGGACAGGACAAGAGTAGAAAAATTTTACTCAATGATACTATTGGGGAAATTACATAATCAGTTTTATAACGTTTATTCTTGACTTATCGAGTTATCCAATTATAATAATATTCAACAAGTAGGTAGAATAGTCGATTCCTCTTATTTAATACTTGTTTTTTTTTTGTTTAATTACGTCTTGAAGACTCCAAGACGGAGTATAAGACAAGTCATATCCTCATCATTGTGAAGGTGATATTGCGGTAGCTATTCATATCAAATGGAAAAACAAGATATTGTCAAACCAAATACTTATTAGAAAATCGAGATACCGGTTTCGGTTGCTACGTCATCAACATCATCATCATCATTCTCTGATAAACATTCTCTAGTTTATCAGGAAATGATAATGATGTAGTAACCATCATTAAAAAGTAATTTCCCAATAATTCTGTGGTTTGACAATATCTTGTCTTTTCTTTTAAAATTGATTCCTCATACAATTTCTTTTCTGTGTGGATGTTGGTGGGAACAACAAGAGCCAAATAATAATTCTAAACAAGAGAGATAAATTAGTGATTATACTAATAATAGCCTTATAATAACCAATATGAGAAATTATTAATTTCTCAAAATCAAGTTATATCAAAATTAGAATCAAGTTTTTAATTCAAGTTATATCAAAATTAAATCGTTTCAATTTTGCCAGCCAGGTATAGTTTGTCGAAGCAGAGAAGACATTATGACAAGATAAGAAAATGACTACAGGCCGGTCAATATTCGTTAGAAAATTATGAATTTGTCCTCAAATTGTAGAAAAAAATGTTTCCTACAATTTGAGAAAAAATTTATAATTTTTGAACCAAAATTGACCGAGCTGGATCTATTTTCCCAGCTTGCCAGAATGACTTCTTTGCTTGAAATGACTGTAAGCGTGGTGGTTCTTTTGGGCTCAGCTGATAATTTCAATAAGATTTGTCATCCAGCTACATTATGTTTTTGAAATCAAAAGAGATAATAGATACAATACCAGCTGACTTACCAGCTGTTAAAGTCGCCCACAAAACACTGCGTTTATCAAGGTCGACCGATTGGGTTCGTTCTGGGAGCATGGATCAATGGATCTGGAACAGATCCATTGTGACATGTCACAATCGACCGAAGTCATGTACCATGTTCCCATTAGACGCAGTTTTGAATGTTTTCGGTTCACAACTTTGGCGCGAATTTTAAATCTTGTAGGAAATGAACTAATGCGCATAAGTTAATAAGTTTACAAAGAGTATGCCGCACTGAATGCGTATACAAAGAAAACCTATTGTAGGCTATTATAATAATTTCAATTACAAAATAAATTTGATGAAGAAAAGCAATAGTAAAACAATATAGCCTACCGAGCCAATTTTCATATTTACTGTAACAGATGAAACCATATTTTGTAAGTTGGCTACACCAGGTCAATTACATCTTAATTCCTGTTTTTGTTCGTGAATTCACTAATTGCTTTTTTCCATTAGTCCTATACTACTGGTACTTGACTAGGCTTACTTAAGGTTCATCTGATATCCATCAGATCCATTATGAAGATAGTTTTAGATTATTACAGTAATTTAAATACAGTTGGACAATTTAATACAGTTGTTATAAAAGATGAACAGACGCTCTGAACACTCATCCGGCGCATGCGCAGATCTCGACCAATGAGAGCTCTTTGATCCAATGGATCAGTGATCACTGATCAGTGGATCGGCCTCGAGATAATATGAGGCAGAACAGACGACATTTGTCGTCTGCCGATCACTGATCCATTGGAACATTTACTGTCAAAATGCTCCCATTGGACACGGGACAATGGATCAGTGGATCAGTGGGACAATGCACCGGTTCCCAAAACTCACACATTTTCTTTAACTCTCCAACACATCACGTACAAGAGACAGACGAAACCACCCAACTTTTTGGCGTCAACTAACATATATAGTAGAGAATATTAGAACCCATGCTTACCTGTAGATCATGTACACAGGTATCCTGTTTCATGGACCAAATCTTCAAAGTCATGTCATCAGAACAGGAAGCAAGAAGATTTCCCTGTGGATCCCATTTGATGGCATTCACTTCATTGGTATGGCCTGAAAATACAAAAATAACCATTAATTAAATGCATTGAATGTTGAGTATTACAATTTTCTTGAAGGTGGATACATAGATTTCACCTAAAATTAGAAAGTTGAATAACAAATTAAAAATTTACCGAACACCCTCTGTACAGCCTCACTCAAATAAATAGTAAATACATTTTATTCGTTGCAGGAAATACAATACAAATTTGATTCAAACGAACAAAAATTATGTATAAAATAAAAAATAATTAAGAGTGGATGGTAGTGGACGAAGAAGTGCCAAACGGCAAAATCAAGCCCCATAAGAACAATGTAATTTTTATCAATCTCTTGGAGCAGATAGAGCCTCTATTTATGGACAGAATTTTACGTTCTTAATGTCATTGGAAAGAGAATTCAATTCTCCAGGGGCGTAACTTTTTACTTTTTTTATTTCAAGTTCAGTTCAATATTTTTTTAGTTGATTAATTATGCAATAATTATTGACATAAACTTTAAATAAAAAAAAGTAAAAAGTTACGCCCCTGGAGAATTGAATTCTCTTTCCAATGACAAAAAGAACGTGAAATTCTGTCCATAAATAGAGGCTTTATCTGTTCCAAGAGATTGATAAAAATTACATTGTTCTTATGGGGCTGATTTTGCCGTTCAGCAGTTTGCCGTATACTACTGCCCACTCTTAAGAATATGCAATCAATGTCATTATTGATGTTAGCCGATTCGGCAAGGAATTAAAGATGTATGAATGATTAGATATTGCAGCTAGCCAAGTAATATTCAAGCGTATGGAAAAATGATTAGATATTGCATTTCAAATTCAAATTCGTCCATCCATTAAAAATCACATATTAAAAAAATATCAGTGTTACAGATAGTATGAACATCATTCACCCAGCATGGATGATTTGTCCGTGTGCAGGGAAAGTTATCAATTTAGCCAACTAATATTCAAGCTGTTGGTTAATTATTGCAATATCCAATAGTTCTTCCTGCAACATGTGTATGCTTTTTCTATGGTTTATGAGTGGGCAATAGTATTAGGCCAATCGCCGAACAGCAGAATCATATCCCATAAGAACAATGCAATTTTCCTCAAATAGCGCCGTTATTTATCGGCAGATATTGAAGCTCCAAGTATTGGAAAGATGATTAAATTCTCCAGGCGCTATACTTTTCAACTTTTTTATTCTATTATCCATACATTATACTTGACTAAAAATAATTGTAGAGCGCCTGGATGAAATGAATTTTATCTCCAATGACATATATAGTCTGCTCAAGCAAAGAAGGCCGTCAAAATGAGAAAATGACTCTTGCTCAACCAATATTTGTTCAAGAATTATTGATTCGGTCTCAATCGTAGGAAACATTCTGATGTACAATTTGAGGGCGAATCGATATTCTTTGAACCAATATTGACCAAGCTAGAGTCATTTTCTTATCTTGCTAGAGAGTCATCTATGCTTGGACAGACTATAGAACATGAATTTCTGTTAATAAATAACGGCGCTATCTGCTCCAAGAGATTTATAAAAACCACATTGTTCTCATGGGACACGATTCTGCTCGGCAAATGGCCGACTATTACTGTCCACTTTTAAGATAATTATTATGTTTGTAACGCTATTTATCATTGTATTGTGTGACTTTATTCCGATGTATTTGTAAATTTCATGAAAGAATACATTTTCAATCCAATTCATATTTTAGCCCACAATGAATACACCCTAATAACAGTGAGATAGAAATGCTCGTCGAGTGTCTTACCTTCGAAAGACTTGATGGGACTGTTGACATTGAGCATGCAAACGTGTATGCATTGATCCGTGCTGCACGATGCAAAACTATTGTTCGTTTGCCAATCCACATCGAGGGCCGGCGCTGAGTGAAACGAGAACTGCTGTGTGCATTGACCCGTTGACGCGTCCCAAATTATTGTTGTCTGAAAATCGGCGACGGAAAAACTTGATTTTGTAAATTTTTGTAAAGGTAGTTTATTCAATATTTTAAAAGAAATTGTGTGAAAAATTTAGTGAATTGATTCATTTAGTACATCCTATTGCCACTGGCGGCTCGCGCCCACGAAACACGTGGAGTGTCCGTATCTTTTACTGTACAGCAATTCACCTGTTTCGTGGGCACGAGCCGCCACCACAAAAAACGATTGCTCTAAATTCAAAATTTTTATAATACGGTATTTCTCCTGGACCATAAAGTGCTGCGAAAATAAATAACCTGATTTCGAACTTATTCTTCATCAAAATTTGGTAAAAGACGTTTGGACTTTGGCCTGTGTTTTTAACCAATAAGTTTATTAGTTTCTGCAAAGTGGATTGTTGTTCAACCATTCCGTAACCATGTGTATAACGATTGTTTATGTCGATTTTAGGCTGAGGCCGCACTGCCGGTGGGTAGAGCCTGGAGGGTGGAGGGTAGTTGGTAAATCTATAGAACATAAACACCATCCACAGTAATAAATTTTCTATTATGTTTTCTCTGAGTCAAAATTGTGTGAAGTGGAAAGTGTGAAAAGGAACATAACTTGAATTTGGACATTTTGATCAAAATTGGTGTAGAAGAAGTTTTGGGCTAACGCCTGTTTTTTCTCTCCTTTCAATGTATTAATTTGATGAAATAAATAAATACATCGTATGAATGGTATGACGTCATTCTGTTTTTTGAGGTTATGTTGTCCATGTTTAAGAATTTCAAGATGGCGGCTGAACACATACCATTCATACGATGTATTACTGTGGATGGTGTGTATGTTCTATAGATTTACCAACTACCCTCCACCCTCCAGGCTCTACCCACCGGCAGTGCGGCCTCAGCCTTAGAGCTATGGCATAGATATGTGTATGGCTAATAGAGAACGTGAAATTACGTTAATTTTTAATGTATTTATCAAATCAAAGTAAAGCCTTTAAATCAAAGTAAAGTATTTATCAATAAAGTAAATCGATGTACACGGGGTTAGTAGTGGCGGCCAGTCGAATAGCTGTAGCCAATCACAGCCTTTGCTTGTCATTGAGTTAATTGAACAACAAGAGCTGTGAATGGCTACAGCTAAACGACTAGCCGTAACTACTAACCCCGTGACAGGAGGCTTAAGGAACAGAAGACATGATGAACTGTGACTTTGTTAAATCTGGCTGCGCCGTACTCTATCAACACCCAATACTTTATTTAATAAAATAAATAAATAAATAAATGAAATTTTATTGTCAAAAAGCCAAATAGCATAGACAACGTCAGAAAACTATATAAAAGATAACAAATCAATAAAATTCTAGTCACACACTTCTACAAATAGTATAAATTGACAATGCTTATGTAATAATGGTCAATAACAATAATAAATTGTAAGCTTTACATAGTTTAAGTTCACATTTCTACTATAATATCACAGCTTTGTACAGAAGAGTAATTAAAGTTGGAAAACGAGATAACCAGAATAACCAACACTTATACTAACCTGGCTACTAACATATACCGGTATTTACCAAGCACTCATCAAATTCACTCAATTTATAAAATGGATTCAATACTAGCCAACTATATATTTTCTGATTGAATACCCTTTGTGGCTCACAACGTAATCGGAAGGGAAGTTTGTTGAACAGTTTTTGTCCAGAGATCTCAAAACTATTGAGAGATTTTGTCAATCTTTGATGCTGTATATCAATGCCTTTTCTGTACCTTGTATTAATGGAATGAACGTCACTTCTTAACTGCAAACAGGCTAGGTTCTTATGGGTATAAATTAGGACATAATATATATACAAGTTTATCACAGTTGGAATTTTTTGATTAATGAACAATGGTCTGCAATGCTCAAGATAAGATGAATTAGTAATAATTCTTAAAGCTTTTTTTTGGAGAAGCAGAACATCATTGATATGAGAGGCATTACCCCAAAGAATGAGCCCATAAGACATTATACTGTGGAAAAAAGAAAAATAGGCCGTTCTCAAATACTTTATAGGCACTAGACCGGAGAGACTTTTCAGCAGATAAATCACTCTGCTGAGCTTTGAGCTAATATATTTGATATGTGGCTCCCATGTGAGCTTTGAGTCCATATGAATCCCTAAAAATTTTACACTTTCTGGGTTATTTATTGGAAGTCCTCTTCTCAAATTGAAATTAAGTTGCTCAATTTTACTATTATTAAGAACAAAGCTATTTGCATTGCCATTTTTGTTGATGATTTCAAATTTAAATAATTCTGTAGGGTATTTTAATTTTGAAATTAATCATTTTTCAATGATGAATTCTTGTGTTAGAAATGGCTACAGTTTGTAGAGCAGTATATTTTATGAATTACATACAATCTGTATGTACTGTATTACAAGTTATGGACTCATATCGAATGTGCTTCCATCCTACATGGCTTATCTTAAGGCAGCATTTCCAAGCGGCAACTCGAGTTGCCGCGGCTCTAGCCATCACAACTATTTAAATAACTATATTATAAATGCTCACCTTGTTATTAGGGCTACTAATGTGTAATTAATCAATAAATAGTGAAATTAACTTGAAAATGACTTCAAATGGTTGAATTTCACTATTTATTGATTTATTATACATGAGTAGGTCTAATCTAAGGCCCTAATAACTAAGTGAAAATGTATAATATAGTCATGTGAAAAGAGTCGAGATGGCTCGAGCTGCCGCTTAGGAATGCTACCTTCACAAACTTGAATACTATTTTGAATTTTTAAACCTCATAAATTCTCTCTTTGAGTAGTTGTGAAATTGATATTGTGGTAGTTATCCATAATAAATGAAAAGACAAGATGTTGTCGATTTATTAGAAAATCGAGATACCGGTTTCGGTTGTTAAACCATTATCAATCTCTGGTAAACTGTTTACCAAAACTTTCCGGTTTACCAGAGATTGATAATGGTGTAACAACTGAAACCAATATCTAGATTTTCTAATAAATCAGTGGTTTGACAACATCTTTTCATTTATTACTCATAAATTCTAATCAATTTAACATAATATTTTTGAGTGGGGGAATGTATAGTTTTTGAGTGGAAATTTGTGAACATAGTAAATATTGAAATTGCGGACAAAACCTCAATCTGGAATATTCATAGAAATCTGGAAATAAGACGTTTTGAACAATTGTCTGTGATTTATCCATCAAGTAACGTATTTTGTCAAAAAATGAACGTGAATATAAACAAATAAGTTAAACCGAAAAAGCACCAACCTTATCAACACCGGCACTCAGTATATAATTTCCCCTCTTATTCCACTTCAGCGCGAAAATCGGTCCCTTATGTTGTCCCAGTGTTTCAGCCAGCACACCGTCTGTATTCCATATCCTAGCGTACCCGTCATATGACCCCGTCGCCAGCAGTGTACCATCGCAATTCCAGTCTAGAGAGGTGACATCTTTGTTCGAGGGTACTTCACTACCGCCCTTCAATATGCAATGCCTGAGGACCAGCTGATTGGGCGACGTAGAATTGTCCGACATGTCCCAGATACGGGCCGTGCTATCTCCGGACCTGAGTTCAAAAAATTACAAAATTTGTTGAAATGTTCATGTAGTAATCCAACTATGAAGATAAACTTTTAAAAATTCAAAATTGACCATTTATCAACCTTTCTATCACAATTACGGAAGCACAGAAATCAATATTTTATGACCATTTAAAAACCTTTCATGGGAGAATTGTCTATATTTCATGAAAAGAGAGAAAAAAGTGAACATGCATGATTAGTAACTGTACTCAATGCTTACATATGGGTAGACTGTACCTACGGTGCGACGTTGCCATTTTATTAGGGCAATGTCTTCCATTAAAGATAATAATTTAGATAAGTGAAAACAAATATTTTAAATAAACTTTGTGAATCTGACAACCTTTGTTTTCACTTACCTAAATTATAGATAAGTTCCACAACATCTCTGATGAAGTGTGAATTTTATTAAAAGATAATATGTATGTATTAGTATGTTCATACTAATTGGAATCTGAATTAAAATACTTGAACAATTACTATAAATTTGCAAATTTTTTAAATAGTCTTACCCAGAAGCGAGCAGATCCCTCGTGGGGTTCCAGGCACAGATGAATACCTCTGACTCGTGGCCTCTTAGCACGGTGGCTTTGCTCGGAGGAATCTCAATTGATCCATCAACTTCCATTGATTCATTGGTTGTCGCCGGTGCTCCAGCTACAATAAAAACATTAATGAATAAAATAAATACAATTGGCTAGCTCGTTTTCCTCTACAACCTATTTTAAGAATCAAGAATTTTATTAGTCATCAATATTAACACGAAATACATTGACATTGTCAGGTATGTATAGACGATAAATTGCTTAATGATAACAATAATACGACAAGACATTAATAATACAGCAATGGAGAACACAAGCTACAAGACTTCATTCCACTAGATATCAAAAAATTCATTTACAGTATTTAAGCACTGTCTAATTAATATTTCTTTCAAAGTCTTTTTGAACTTATACGAAGGTAAGTGCTGGAAATAATCTGGAGTGGCATTCTATAGTTTAACTGACACGTAATGGAAATTTTTCTGCGATATTGTATCAGATTATTTTTCAATTTGAATTTGAAACAGTCTTAGGGTAAATACATGTCAAATAAAGTGATGCTTCATATTACGCTGCTGGTACTACATAGGCTAGTATATACATAATAAAGATATTATTATTCTATTCTATCGTGGTATAAAAAAATTTTAAAAATATAAAATTTCCAACCTTTTGGTTCGGTTTTAACCGTTTCGTCGCCATTAGTCTCCTGCGGCTCCGTTTTGACAGTCTGTTGTTTCTGTTTATTTTGCTGGTTTTGTCGACTGGCAACAATGTCTGGCATTACTGCATCTATGAGAGACAAACTCTCCACAAGTCTATGCTCTTGGCCATCCTGAAAACGAGATCATTTTAATTAACTAAAATTAATCAACCAATCGTCAAAGAAAAACGAATGATAATAGTGAGAATAACATTAATAGAATGTGCGTATGGCTTTTATTGGAGAGGAGATGGAAAGCAACCTCACTGAAAATATAAATGGAAGATCTGATAAAATTTTTAAAGGAATATTTACTTTTTTAGGTAAGTAAAGAAAAAGGTTGTCAAATCCACAAAGTTTATTTATACAGTAATACCATACTCAAGTTTCAAGTTTCAGATTTAGGTATCCACAAAGTTTATTTAAAATACCATACTAAAGTTTCAATACTCAGGGCATTTGTTTCTTTTACCTTAATTATGGATAAGTTCCACAACATCTCTGATAAAAGAGTAAATATTTCCTTTTTCTTAGGGCTACTGTAGCCTAATTATCAAAGTTTTCAATAAATGTGAATCTCAGTAGCCTACCCTTTTTTCTTAAATAATTTTAATTTTACATAATATGTTTCGACTTTTTAGTATTCGTAATTTTCAAATGTAGATTTTCAGTACGGTTTACTTGTTTATTTACATTTGAAAAGTACTAGAAAGCCGAAACATGCTATGTAAAAATAAAAATTATTTTACAAAAGGGTAGCCTACTGAGATCCACATTTATTGAAAACTTTGTTTAAAGGAACTATTGAATGGATAATAACCAGTAAAACAGAAGATAAAGTTATGATTAACTTATTATCTTTCTCTATCAATAGTATGTTTACCATCTCTCTTACTTCTCTTTCTTTCTCTTTCATTTTCTCCTTCCTCTCACTTCTCTATTTTTTTCATTCTATTATTTAATTTCTTATTTGCTCACTTAATGGCTTGTACTGAATATTCATTTATTTATTGTTACAATTGCGACTTGATAGCAAGTATTTTAAGCAAAGGTGATAATGAGTGAGTGAATGATGATGTTTACATGGTGAAAGGAAAAATTATGAAAATTCAAATTACAATTTTTACTTTGAAAAACACTTTTCACTTCAAAATAGTGTTGGCAACTATTTCCGCACAGGATTTTCCTTTCAGGCGATTGGTTTCTCGCATTTTTCTATTTTTAATTGCAATTAGATATAATTTATCTTGAATTAAAAACAAAGGGTGGTAGTCAGTTGGTAAGGAGACGTTGAAATTTAAAAATGTTGTTTTTTAAAAATCCAAATTCAAATTTATCAATGCAATGAATTAAAACTAGAAGATTTTTTGTAGCTGGATATAAAATTAGATTGACTTACCTCTCCTATACTAATTTCAGCCTCTGTGTATTGTAAACCTTTCTGTAATATACTTATGAGGGCAGCAGGTGGAACCAGTGCTCCATTTATATTTGATTGAGAAATGTGAGATTCTATACCAAATGTATAAGCAGAATGCTGAAATCCTGAAACAAGAGCACAAATTTCAAGTTTTAAAAGAATTCCTACAATCTATCCCAATAACTTACTTAGTTTACTTATTCAGGGTGGTTCAAAAAGAGCGCCGGTTCTAATACATTAAATTAGGAGGTTTATTTGACCCTAAAACTTGAATTAAATACGTCAAAATGTCCATCTGACTCTCCGATTTGATGTATGGATTTCATGTCATTCATGTATCCTCCTCTACGGCGCTGTCACGCTTCAACTCAGTCCATGTGATCCACTATTATAGTGCAAAGAAGACATTCTGACAAGATGGGAGAACGACTTCAGCTCGATCAATATTGGTTCAAAAATTATAAATTTGGTCTCAAATTGTAGAAAACCTTCTGCTCTACGCTCTACAAATTGAGACCAAATCAATATTTTTTGAACCAATATTGACTGAGCTGTAGTCATTTTCCCATCTTGCCAGAATGTATCTAGGCTATAATAGTGAAGGAAAAGCAGAAGGAGTTCATCAAGTGAAATTTTACAAAACACCGTGCCCATACTGGAACTCGAATCCAGTACCTCTCGGTTGCCGGCTGAGCGGCTTATCCAATTACCTACCGTACACCCTCTGTACAGCCTCATTCAATCATGATGTTAGCCAATCCGACTAGTTACAGTCTGTCCCTCAAAAAGACATTCTGGCAAGATGGAAGAATAACTCCAGCTCGGACAATATTGATTCAAAAAATACGAATTTGGCTTAAAATTGTAGATCAGAATGTTTCCTACAATTTGAGACCAAATTTATAATTTTTGAATTAATATTGACTGAGCTGGAGTCATTTCACCATCTTACCAGAATGTCTTCTTTGCTTGGGCAGTCTATATTAAAGATGGAAGAAATTTGGAAGTAATTGTGACCTGAATTAATCCAGATTCTGGTAATGAGAAAGAGAACACGGGTATCGGAAGAAATAGGTCTAGCGAGCCGGCGTAGTCTAGTTGACTGGAGCAATACCAACTAGGAAATAATACCCAGAAAAGCCAAAACCCCAGACGTTTCCCAAAACAAAACCATAACACCCCGAACATGTTCGAAATGGAAATCCCATGTAAATAATTGCAGACAACAAATTCACGATCAGTTGTTCAAATTCGACTTCTTTTTGTCGTCTGCGCGACAATAAAAGTGCGCGCCAAGAGCTGTGTGAGCTGTGAGCGCACCAACGAACGATTTGTGCCGCGTTCAATTGGAACATGGTAAATTGTACCTTCGGTAGATTAAGACATGACTGCAATTGTTTCTACTTTAACTGCACTGGTCCCGGGTTGGAATATCCCGGTCCGTTGAACATTTTTTAGACGTATCATTATTTTGACTATGCAAGAGTTAAACTTACTCATATATGAAATTGATACGCAGCAAAAATTAACTTTGCCAATATTGATGTTATTTATAGAATTTGTAGTAGCAACAATCCAAAAACAATTATTATTGGGCTATACATTCTAAAGTTTTGATATTAATTAAGTTACATACATAGTAAAATAGAACATGAAACACTTTGGAAACAATATTAATTTAGTACCTTCTATTCTAGTATCTATTGTTCATGTCACGTTGATAGGCTGTGTTATTTATTGCACGTATAATACCGCTAGATCGTATGACATAAAAAATGTTATTTTCAATCAATGACAATAATATTAGTGGCTTACCAGATTCTTGAAGATATCTATAAACTAAAAAGTTTACTTCGTCACTTGAAAAACTCATTTTTATATTGTTTTTAAAACAGTTTTAGCACAAACACCTTCCTAACCTCCACCTGTTTACGATGAAAATGGAACAGAAAAGTCTATTTTAACAGAGAACTATTGATTTTCATTTGAAAAATTGATTTTTGACATGAAGAACATTACTTTTGAGTGATTATGGAATGATTAAATTAATTACAATAAACTGAATCTCGAAAAGATGCCTTCATCAACATTTCGTTTACTTTTGTTTTGGGGTTGGTGGGGACTGGGGAGTCGAGTTCAATGGTCGCCATTGAGAAAAGGACGCCATTTTATGCGCGAGTGCCAACATAATGAGAAAATTTGATAGTTTTAAAATTACTAGTATTTAAAATATTCAATGAATCGGTTGATGAGCAATTGATTTCTCATGACAGTTTTTCCAAATTCGTGAAAAGGACAGAAGAATTTATGAAAGGGGCGGTTCGTCCAGGGTTAGCATTAACGGGTCTTTTTAGCTCCACGAAAATTATGGTGGCAGCAGTGGCCAAAGTGTGGCCTTGACATTTGGAAAACAGCTGTTCAAATTACCGTGTTGCTCTCATCACGTACTGGCTCAGGAATGTTTTGTATTTATTTCAAATATGAATTTATCTTATTATTTTCCACGTTCAATTCTCATAGGCTGTAAATATGCGTCATTGCCTTCTTCAAATAGATTCCATACAGTTAAATTATACTCTCAGTAACACAAGTGTAGAAATTCATTATGGAATACTCGATCGCCAACTTTGAGCAAGCGGTGTCTCAATTCTATCACACCGATGCTGTTTTACAAGCACAAGCTCATCAATGGCTTGTTGTTGCTCAGAACTCTCAGAATGCCTGGTCTTTTGTGTGGGAACTACTTCAGAAAGAAAGGGTTCGTATCTACATCTGTTCTCCAAAATTGTTTGCTAGGTTATGTCTTGTCACTGGTTGATTGTTTACTGTTTTTCCTATCTCTTTCCTGATGCAGAAATCAATTTCCCCAATTTATTAGAACTCATTAATTCCTGTTGAATAAATAAATGTTCAAAAATGAACGAAATTTATTTCAAATCTTCTGATAAATCAGTCATAGCGCACATAGCCTATAAGAAGAAATCAACATATTGAGGCTTAAGGCATACGGCATATTGTAATACAAAAATCTGGATGAATGCACATAATTCCAAGAATATTATGTTTTTGAAGACATTGTCAGCATTGAAATATCTTCTCTATCGACTTGCAAGAGTTGAATTACATAAAAAAGTAGGCCTTATAATTATCTTTCATGGTGTCCTCTATCACTCCATTACTGGAGGTGCATTTAACATTAGCCAAATTAAATAGTTGTGCTTAAATATTGAATTACTTATGGTAATTTTTGATAACCCAGCCTAGTTGACATAATTTTTTTGTTTAATGTTTTCATTACCTTGCCGTTGATGTCTTCATTGTACTTTTTAATGAACCAGCATTGTAATAATGTTTAGTAATCTAATATCTAACATTTTTTGTCTTCCATAGTCTGCCGAAGTGCAGTTCTTTGCTGCCACCACACTACATACGAAAATCATGAAGTCATGGGCCGAAGTCCCTGCTAAAGAGTATGGAGATCTCAGGAAAAGGTTGCTAGAATCAATCTTTAGTTATGCGGCTGGCCCGAAAATTGTGCTTAATAGACTGTGTATAGCTGTAAGTATTCAATCTTGATTTTTTCATCTCTATTATCATAGAAATATAATTATTATATCGTCTGAACGTATTTGAACATTTCAATTATCAGCCAGTATCGTCTCCTCCAAAAGAAGGGGGGGCAGTATCAACCTATGTGATTGTATTGTTGTCGAAAAATTTCCCCGGTCAAGAATTGGAACCGGAACCTCTTGGAGCGAAAGGTTATCAATTACTTCAACTAGCCACCCAAATACTTATACTTTCATGAATTTCAAAGTGATATTTTCAGTGCATAAATTTATTTGGTTTCTTATCCTTTTATTCCAAATTCTAAATTTTTTGTATCATTTTCTTGGACGAAAAATTCTAGAATGAAGTGCTACGATATTGTACATAACCTTGTTTCGGACATATTATATTATTCAAAATTCAGGAAAGAAATAACTTAGTACAGGCTCTGTCTAGTTTTTCTTGTCTGGTTATAATATAATAATTTGTGTAATGCTATTAATGAATAAATTTCAATTAGTTATCTATTCAGATCACAGGATACTATCCCTGTAATTTATTTTACTTGTTTTCTGTAATAATTATTTTGTGAGAATGTTCTCTAAGAAATTATCGATTTTAGACGGACTTCAAATGCTAAGTTCCTATGTAATTTTCTCTGGGATCAAAAATATCTATGTTCCAGTTCCAGTGAACTCAACCTATTAGTTTGAACTCTCAATTCAAATTAGGAAAGGTATTAGGCAAGGGCTTAAGACTGTTTCTTTCCGATATTATGAGTTTATGTCAATTGTTATTAGGCTAAATAAATAAGTATTTTGTGTATACTATTATTTATCTTACTATTATGTATTCATGTAATTTTTATTGATTAATAGAAATCTATTTCTTTCGTGACAGCTTTCCGCGTACATCCTTCAAACCACACCCAGTTATTGGCCCAACGCAATTCCTGAACTTTTAGCCATGTTCCAATCCACTGATCTCCAGACACTCACTCCAGAGAGAAGGGTATGGATACTCCTGGAAGTCCTCACTGTTATACCTGAAGAGGTGCGTATACATTTATTTTTCTGAGGGTAAAGGCCTCATGAGCTCATAGGCTTGTGCGTGGATAATAAATAAATGAATAACTCCTCGATTAAAAATAAACAAAATGAACAACAAAAACAAGCAAATATAATTAGTACAATTTAAATTTAAATTCAGTTACTGTGTAAAGTATAAATTTCATTTTTTGGAAATTAACATACTCAACTATTGAAACCCATGTGTTAGAGTAGGTATCTCATCATAATGAGATGAATGATGAAGATGATGATGATGATGATGATGATGATGATGATGATGATGATTGATGATGATTGATTGATGATTGATTGATTGATTGATTGATTGATTGATTGATTGATTGATTGATTGATTGATTGATTGATTGATTGATTGATTGATTGATAATTGATTGATAAAATTGAGGAAACCTATGGAAACATCAGAATCGATTTACATTGCTTCGAAATATAATACAAAATTAAAAGATAATAATAAATTAAAATTATAAACAGCATTAACATAGAATATAATAAGTTACAAGTTTCCTTTTTGGGAGAGATAAAATCAGAAAATATTACACTTAATAAGTAACTAATTGTTTTTCTTAATACTAATTCTCCTGTACCGAAATAAAAATGCAAAGTCGAACCAAACAGTAAAAATCATATTTTTGTAATATTATACAATTGAATAATTTGTCAAGAAATTTCTTATTATAGATTTTTTTACTTTTTTACAGTTTGAGAGTATGAGTATGATGAAAGGCCATAAAACCACCGTTAGAAATGAATTAGAAAAGACGACAGTACCAGGTGAGTGAGATGATTTTTTTTTCTGAGGGTGATGCCCACATTGGCTTTTGGGCCTGTGCGTGGGTAATGGGAAGGATGATGATGAGAGATGAATGGACCTACTGCTTTAGGTGGGTTCCGAACCACCGGGAAGCGATTTTTGAGGCTCATAAATTGAATTCAGAGGAACCGGTCACCAGTACAACGGTGCTGGCAGAGGCACGTCGCTTATCTAATCTCATCGATTAGACGCTCTCTGCCACTGGGACAAACCGCTTCCCAAGATATATACAGTAGTTTGTTATTAAAAAACATACGAATACAAAATACATAAATAGTTACAAAGTAACAGGCTAAAAATATCATCACAAATTTCAAAATTTGAATACCTGATTTATATCACAACCAAACCTGATTTCACACACGCTGTTTTCAAATAATTCACTTGTTCCTTCAATATAAATATTAGTACCGTATAACGTTTCCATCAATTAAATTTCAAATAGTTTCTCTACTCTTGATCTTGCTTTAAAATTTTGAAACTAGAACTAGCAGAGGCAATTCTGTATGAGAAGTGAATACCTCGGAAAACTTATGATTCGCCCATTATTTTTAATGTAAATCTTATGATAATTCACAAAATTATGGTGTACCCGACCAAGCTAGCCAATCAAAAAGTTAACATTCAATGACAACACCCTGAGTATGTAGCTAACGCCAAAAAGTTGGGCGGTTTCTTCTGTATCTGTAACTTTTACCAGATATTGGTCTATTACTATTAACGAACTCAGTTCTCATAGCGTTTTCTCTATTGTCACATTCGCTACGCTAAAGTCTGTCCAAGCAAAGAAGACCCTCTGGCAAGATGAGAAAATGACTCCAGCTCGATCAATATTGTTTCAAAAATTATTGATTTGGTCTCAATCGTAGAAAACATTCTGATCTACAATTTGAGGCCAAATCAATATTGACCGAGCTGGAGACATTTTCTTATATTGCAAGAGGGTCTTCTTCGCTTGGACAGACTATACTAATGGCCGTTCTAAGCAACAGATAATTCTTGTCAGCAGCTGATTTTTAAAGAGTTACAGTCGGTCCAAGCAAAGAAGACATTCTGGCAAGATGGGAAAATGATTCCTGCTCGGTAAACATTGATTCAAAAATTGTAAGTCTGATTTCAAATTGTAGATCAGAATGTTTCCTACAATTTGAGATCAAATATTTAACTTTTGAACCAATGTTGCCCGAGCTGGAGTCATTCTCCCATCTTGTTAGAATGTCTTCTTTGCTTGATCAGACTATAACTTAATCACTAAAAAGGTTAATTACTCTGTCACCAAACCGTTTCCTCGCTGATGTAACCTACTAACAGCTGATGTAAAGCATCTATTGTCTCTTTTGATTCCAAAAACATCATCTAGGCATAGCTAAATGACAAATCTAATTGACAACATCAGCTGTTGGAGCGTACAAGGAGCAGATGAAATACCTAACTTTTTTGCGTCAGCCATATCATCTCTGTAGTTTATTGACGATATTCAATTGTATAGAGTATAAACATGCTGTATATTGTATTGAATAAATAAATTTATTATTATTATTACTTTATGTGTTGGTAACGCCCACTATCGTCCATTGCAGTGCTCTCATTGGTGCAGTCGGTGCTGGGCGGTACGGAGCCGACCAATGGCGGCGAAGTGCTGAATCAGGCGGTGCGCTGCGCCACCGCGTGGCTGCGCTTCGGTGTCGCGCTGGTCGAGTGCGATCAGCTGATCACTCAGCTGATCAATGTTGTGATTGCTACATGTTCGACTGGATGCGAGTGAGTTTTTAATTGAGATTTCAATAGCTTGATAATATATTGCTGAATATGTGTTGATGTAGTCTGTCCAAGCAAAGAAGGCCCTCTGACAAGATTGGAAAATGACTCAAGCTCGGTCAGTATTGGTGCAAAAATTATCAATTTGTTCTCAAATTGTTGGACAAAATTTGATCTACTATTAAGCCCACATTTATAACTCTTCAAAAAAATATTGACTAAGCTTGAGTCAATTTCCCATCTTGCCAGAGGGTCTTCTTTGCTTGGACAGACTATTCATAGTTTCTAACTATGAGACTTGCTTCTCAATAAAGCAAGCTGATGCTATGCTGAAAGAGTAGATTCATAGTGATAGATTCAGATTCAATCACTTTATTTATTTATTCATAGAGATTACATAGTCCAGTATGTATCAGTAAATAAAAATTCACAGTACCATTTTTTTTATTGCGGATGATGCCCACATAACCATTTGATTTTACTTGTGCGTGGGTAATGGAAAGTGCGTGGGTGGTTTATGAGGTGGTTAAACGACCATGCCTCTGGTGGGATTCGAACCCACGACCGTGTAGCGCTAGCGGACTGAAGGTTGTAACGCCCCAGTCCACTCGGCCAACCCGGCCAGCAAAGTGTAAATGTCTTGAGAGAAAGAGAATCACGATGCGTTCAAATATAAAACTACTTAAAAGTTTACTGTGATGTCAATTTTTATTCATTATCTTTTTTTATAGGGTGATGCCCACATTTATCGCTATAATAGAAGATGTTTTGGGTGAATGCCTGTATTTTCGTTCCTTATATTGAATAATTATTGTAATCAACTAAATTAATTATGATAGTTCACAATAACACTAGAATTAAAATGATTGATTCATTCAAAATTGAAGAAATAATAATTCTCATTTCACTGACTCTGTTATATCAATTTCATTCCATTTCATCTATTTATTGATTTAATTACACAAATAATAATAATAATATTATTATATTAAAAAAAATCAAAATAATTTTTTTTGTGTTCGAATAATCATACAAATATGAGTTGCTATCAGCATTTGGAAACAATGTAACATTTCAATATACCTATAAGATTATCAACAGTAACTAATAACAACAAGATGTAATAACAATCATGTTATTATTATATTATAACCAGGCAAGAAAAACTAGGCTGAGCCTGTACTATTTCTTCCCTGAATTATGATAAAAATAATATGTCCGAAATAATTTGTTATTAGTATGTCCTTTATGATCAATAAGCCTGTTTTCTCTTTCGCAGATTATTTGTTTGTCACTTGTAAATAAATAATTAGGTAATATTTGTTTTGCAGAGTGGCAGAACTCAGTGTGGAGGCCTTGGACCAAATGATTACGCACCCGGAGTGCTGTAATTATCCCACCGTGGTTTTGAATTTTGTACAAAGGATATTATGTTTGAAAGATGTGATAACACAATGCCAGACTGTTGGAAATGTGGTGAGTTTTCAAATCCTTTTTTCAAGTTTTGATAACAAAAATTGAAGATTTGTTCTTAGATTAACCAACATTTTGTTTTCAATTGTATGGTTTATGTTCTTTAAATAATATTGATTTCTGTTCTACAACCTGTATTATATATAGTCAGTCCAAGGAGAGAAGACATCTGGAGAAATGATAGAATAACTCCAGCTCGGTAAATATTGATTGAAAAATTATGAATTTGGTCTAAAAGTTTAGTATGTACACATTCTGATTTATAATTTGAGACCAAATTTATGAATTTTGAACCAATATTGACTGAGCTGGAGTCATTCTCCTATCTTGCCAGAATGTCTTCTTCGCCTGGACAGACTATACATGAATGGCAAATATTACAAGAAACTAGCCTCCAATTGTGGAGAAACATGGAACTTCAGACATGTTTTCACCCAAGAATCAAATTGGTATAGCTTTTACTTACTAATTTGACAGGGCACTTACTACGTGATTTCCGGTTGCATTATTTATGATTACTTTTTGCCAACATTCTTTTTATTCTGTTTTAGTTTTAAATGGTTCCTAGTGTTTGTTCTGTTTTTGAGTTTGTTCCAGTACAAGTACTTCCTTATTGAAGTGAAATTTTCTTACTTGATTTTAACATGTTGAAACGACTGATGGTCTTGGCTAAGCCGATATAACTTTTCACTTTGTGTTATAAGAAGGACACTGTAAAATTAATGATTTGATTTGACTTTCTAAAATTATCAATTGATTTTTTGATGTGCAGAAGTGATACAAAAGTCTAAAATTGGTGCGCAATCGTACAGGAAGGAAGCTCATTGACACTAAACATTGACTAAATTCATTAGACTAAATAGCTAGCTTCTAGCTAAAAGCTAAAAGACTAGCTCATGCCAATAATCGGAGGGAAATAACTCTCAGCTCTTTGAAACTTAGTGATGCATCATTATTTCTAATAATTCAACCTAAAAAACTCCTAAACTAAGTGTGAATGTTCTCAAAATGTTTAATCATTGAGAAATAGAATCAGATTATTTCCAATATGTTGGCGATCCATGAGCATTACAAATGTCTCGTATCCACGAGCTTCCTTTCTGTATCAATTTTGGACTCTGTATCACTACCGCTTATAAAAAATCCACTGTGGAAGAGGCCTTATCTATTATGTACTACAGGCTCCGCTACTTTCATATTTTCTCTTGTAATGTTTTAAAGATCTATTCTTAAGTTCTATAAATTTCTATTCTATTCAACATGTTGATAAACTCTTCATTTTCACAGGAACTGATGTCGAGTATATATAGTTTATTTATTGGTATAGTAGAAACGCATACGCAACTTATACTGCGATGTTTTGCAAATGAAACGAGGGAAATACCGATTCAGATATTTCAAGTACTGTTGTCCTGTATGAACAGTCCGGGCCAGTATCCTACTCAAGAAAAATGCAGTCAGCTGACTTTCATGTCCTGGTATTTACTGCAGGTAAGATCGCTTCAAATTGTCAATTATACTTTTTAAATGCATTAATAGTAGCCCTGAAAATCAAAGTCAACTTTTTTTTTAAGTTGAGAAGAAATTATTATCACTTATAACTTGATGGAGAAGATCCAAGAAATTCCTTTAGATTTTAGTATCCTATAATTATTTATTCTCAGGGTAAGTTTCCACTACTATAAGATACGGACACATGTCGTGCACAAGATGCAATAGAAACACGGAGTTGTGTAGATCAACGCATACTGGTCGATTTGATACATTAATAAAATTAGTAATTTATTCTAATTTTACCTTAGTAAAATTTATACTTTATACTAAATTGAAATACTTATAATTTTCAAATAGTTCTATTAATAAAAAAGTGGAAAGTAGAGTGCCTGGAGAATTGAATTCTTTCTCCAGTGACATAAAGAACATTAATTTCTAACCATAAATGACGGTGCTATCTACGCCAATGGATGGATAAAAATTACATTGATCTCATGGGACATGATTCCGCTTTTCGGTAAATGGCAGACTACTACTGCCCACTCTTAATTTTCATTCTTGTTTCAAATTACTGTTATTTCACTATTCAATTATATTTTATACTATTTAATGAATAATGGAACTATTTTTTCCGGCAGGATGAACTGTTTAGGATGAACGATCGAGTAGAGTTGTTGCCATATGTGATCCCGATTTTCAAAGATTTGGTTTTAATTCTGCTACGGAAATGCGAATATCCACGTGACATGGAGCTTTGTGCCGAAGACAAAGAAACGTTCCGCTGGTACCGAACTGATATTGCTGATACACTGGTGAGTTGTTTATTAAAAACTATCCAAGTTGAATTAATTTTAGTTGGTGAAATATACGATTTAAAAAGTTCTGAATATATCCTAGCATACCAGAAGACGTATACAGAGCTATTAATAGTGCTTTGAGCAAAGATAGAGCATTCTGACAAAATGAGAAAATGTCTCCAGCTCGGTCAATATTGGTTCAAAATTTTAAATTTGATTTCAATCAAATTGTAAATAAAACATTCCGCTCTTCAATTTAAAACCAAATGTATGATTTTTGAACCGATATTGACCGAGCTGGAGTCATTTTTCCATCTTGCCAGAATGTCTTCTTTGTTCGACTAGATTATACTAGAAGTTGGATAATATTATGGAGTTATAAACCAGAACAAAGTTATATAAACTAAGTATTATTCACTATATCACTCATATATTTCATAATAATATTTTTGTTATTATTATCTTGACTGCTCAGTTCAAGCCGGGAATTTCAAACTCATTCATCTACGTACCACTGCAAATTCAAGTATAGGCCTATATAACATAACCTAAGTTTACTTTTGCAATAAATTAATCTCATTTCTGTATGTACTTTGAATTCATAAAACCAATATTTTTAAAAGAACTATGTTGTTTTGTTGAAGGTAGAACAAAGAACAAAACATATCCGCAAAAAAATCTTCCGTGAGAGGTTTGCATTATGTAAATCAGCTGAAAGAGTGCAAACACATAAATTTTGATAGATTCCCTGAAAAGTTGAAGGCTTGCGTTTCCCAGATTTTCACAGCATAACTGTGACCTAAAAAGTAACAGCTGCAGCATGATGACCTTACTTGCCATTGGCTTAAGCCGCCCGCCTGCGATGTCAAAATGGGGGAGGAGCTTAGGTCCGAACACTCCGTGGACAGAGTATAGGTATACTTATGTTTGTTCAGAAGTTGTGTAGCGTTTACCAATAGCGGTGATTCACCGTTACTATAGTCTGTCCAAGTGAAGAAGACCCTCTGTTAAGATGAGAAAATGACTCCAGCTCGGTCAATATTGGTTCAAAACTATAATTTTAGTCTCAAATTGTAGATCAGAATGTTTTCTACAATTTGAGACCAAATTCATAATTCTTGAACCAATATTCACCGAGCTGAAGTCATTTTCCCATCTTGCCAGAATGTCTTCTTTGCTTGGACAGACTATATAAACTTTGCTGCTCTTCACTTTGAAGCCTGCTGTACACGAAGTAAGTAGTGTTGGCCAGTGGAACAGCTGTAACCAATCACAGCTCTTTTTGTAAAGCTCAAGGACAAGATAATGGCTGTGATTGGCTATAGCTGTTAGGCTGAGGCCGCACTGCCGGTGGGTAGAGCCTGGAGGGTGGAGGGTAGTTGGTGAATCTATAGAACATACACACCATCCACAGTAATACATCGTATGAATGGTATGTGTTCAGCCGCCATCTTGAAATTCTTGAATATGGACAACATAACCTCAAAAAACAGAATGACGACATACCATTCATACGATGTATTACTGTGGATGGTGTGTATGTTCTATAGATTAACAACTACCCTCCACCCTCCAGGCTCTACCCACCGGAAGTGCGGCCTCAGCCTTACAGAATTTACCAGAGATTGATAATAGTGCAGCACATAATACCGGAATCTAGATTTTTAATAAATCAGTGGTTTGATAATATCTTTTCATTTAATGTTTCAGGTATACTGCTGCAACGTGCTACACGACTCTGTGCTAGAAATTCTGCTGAATCAGCTTCAACTAACTATGACGTCAGCGAAAACCGCGTGGCAACCGCTGGAGTCGTGTCTGTTTGCGTTCGCGGCGATCGCCGAAAACACGGATGAAAACGAGAATCGCTTTTTGCCGCCATTTTTCGCAGTGTTGCCAACGTTGCCGTTCGACTCGTTGCACTTGTATGTTGCCTGCACTGCTATGGAGTTGGTCGGTGAGTTTTTAAAAAAATAAATCAATTAAAGAAAAGTAGAAAATTGTTTTTATTACCAAAAAATATGTATTATGTTATTCTGTTCAACTTATTCATTTTCTAATTTTACTTTCATATTATTATTCATTTTCATTTATAAGAATTGTACATGATTTATTCTTTGGTTATCACGTAGTGGATATATGAAATTATACATTAACAAGAAATTACTTCATATTTTCTCTTCATCATTGTATTATCATTTATTAGTAGTAATCTGTACAAGCAAAGAAGACATTCTGACAAGATGGTAAAGTGACTCCAGCTCTATCAATATTGATTTAAACGTAAAAATAGGAAAACATTGATTAGGGAGTATTCTGATCTATAATTTGAGACCAAATTAATAATTTTTGAACCAATATTGACCGAGCTGGAGTTATTTTCTTATCTTGCCAGAATGTCTTACCATTTTGGACGGACTATTCAGGACTGTAGCCGTTTCGATTGCTATTTTCTTTGTCATTTTACGGTTTAAGTATTATTACCTGTTTCCGAACCTTTTCATTAATTCTAAATCTAATTTTCTAAATTTATATTTTTCCAGGTTCCTATTCGAGCTGGTTGAACTACCATCCCGATTTACTGAGCCATGTGATACCGCTGTTATTGATGGGCCTCAATAATAGTGAAACCGCTCCTAGTGCCACCTTATCACTGAAAGACATATCAAAGGAATGCCAGCTGAAGCTGAAACCTTACTCCGATCTCATACTGCATACTAGTAGGGTAAGTGTGATCAGAATTAGGTTTTCCCCAATCTATGATCTAAAATCGCATTTTATTCCCTGAAATCGACCAATAAGGGTCCAAATCCTCTGAGAGATCGTACTGACAGTCCGATCGTTTACAGCTGATTGTTGAAAGATCGGCCTGCCGGTTTACAGCTATTTTGGACTGTCAGTTTCTCCATCCACTCACAGTTGATCGTCACAGTCCGAACTGACAGTGATTGTAGACCCTTAAGTAGGCGGTTTCTTCTGTCTCTATGTGATGTAACCTGCTAACAGCTAGTATAAAGCGTCCATTGTCTCTTTTTATCTCAAAAACATCATTCAGGCATAGCTAAATGACAACTCTAATTGACAACATCAGCTGTTTCAACTGACTTGTCACATCACAATATCACAAGGAATAGATTTGTCTCTGTCTCTTGATTGTACTTTACGTAACCTATAGTCTGACCAAGCAAAGAAGACCTTCTGGCAAGATGGGAAAACTACTCCAGCTTGGTCAATATTTGTTCAAGAATTATGAATGTGGTTTTAATAGTGGATCAAATTGTTTCCTACAATTTGAGATCAAATTTAGATAATTTTTGAAACAATATTGACCAAGCTGGAGTCATTTCCCCACTATGCCAGAGGCTCTTCTTTGCTTGGTCAGACTATACCAACAGCTGATGTAAAGCATCTATTGTATCTTTTGATTTCAAGAACATCAACTATGCATACCCGACAACTCTTAATTGACAATGTGAGCTGTTGAAGCGCACAAGAAGTAGACTTGTCTATGTCTCTTGTACGTGATGTAACCTACTTTAACAGCTGTTGTAAAACATCTGTTGTTTCTTTTGATTTCAAGAACATCAACTATGCATAGCTGACTACTCTAATTGACGATATCAGTTGTTGGAGCGCACAAGGAGCAAATTTGCTCCTTTCTCTGTATGTATTGTAACCTACTAACAGCTGGTGTAAAGCGTCTATTGTCTCCTTTGATTTCAAATCATCTAGGCATAAAATACAACAATAATTGACAATATCAGCTGTTGTAGCGCACAAGAAGCAGACGAAACCACCAACGTTTTGGTGTCAGCTGTATTGCTGCCTGGAATTTATTTATCGTTTTGACTATTCAATATTAAATAAATTAATTCAATTTCTTCACAGGAGACACAAAACTAATTTGATATGAACAAAGAGCGAAATATTGTCACCTTGTTGGATACTATTCTTGTTCAAGCAGAGAAGACCCTCTGGCAAGATGGGAAAATGACTCAAGCTCGGTCAATTTTGGTTCAAAAATTATCAATTTGATCTTAAATTGTAGGAAGCAATTTGTTCTACTATTAAAACCATATTTGAAATTCTTGAAAAAATATTGACCAAGCTGGAGTCATTTTTCCATCTTGCCAGAGGGTCTTCTTCGCTTGGACAGGCTATAAAAGGTTTTTCTTTCTCTCATGTTTTGCAGACAGTATTAAATGAAGGCAAAATAAAGCAAGCTGAATGTATAAGACTGATGTTCTCTGTGGGTAATGTGCTATCAGTATTGCCTCTGGAAACTATCCTCCTGCATCTGGATACGTTGATATTGCCCATAATAAATCAGATCAAAACATTGCTGGAACAAGAAGTGAGTATGATCTTTGGAATTCCATAAATAATGTGACATATTTATTTATTCTATGAGTTGATACACATCTCTATATTATATAAAAGCGAAATGGCACTGACTGATTCATTCATTCATTCATTCATCGCCAGAACTAAAAATCCACTGAACCGAATGCGTTCAAATTTGGCAGGCATGTTCAGTTAGACGTTTAGACGCGCGCTAAGAACGGATTTTAAAAACTTTTCAAGGATACGCCAAATATTTTAGTTTTTCTAGAGTTTTTCAACGTTTTCTTCATTTTTTCGAGAACCAATCGGTAGAAAATGTTGATATTTGGTGGGCAGGTTCAGATAAGGTCTAGAAATGTTGTGTTGAAATATTTATAGTTCAAGATTACGCCAGTAATCAGGTTTTCAAAATTGTAGATGTGTTGCGGGTTGCATATCTTCCGCCTTGATACGACCAATCCTAACTGTAAATTCAATGGTTCAGCGAGATTTTAGATGAACTAATTTGGAAGATATTGAATCAAGTTTCAAACTATATCCAACTATATCTATATCTGAAACTATATCCAAGGCTACGCTTAATATTAGCGTTTTACTATTTTTTTGAATTTTCGGAGTTTTTCTTAGATTTCTCCAGAGCAAATTGGCAGAAAATGTTGAAATTAAACAGGTCAAGATTAGGTGTAGAAATGCTGTGCTCCATAAATTTCGAATCCCTTCTGAAAGGAATTTGCAGGCGAGCGAAGCGAGCCTGCTTGACTCACTTACACTGCCTATACTGTCGGGGGTCCAGGGGGTGGAGAAGGCGAGCGAAGCGAGCCTGCCGGCTAGTACATAATCAATGTGAATGTCATCAATCATAATCAATCATGTCACAAACATAGTACCCTAATAGTACATAATCATTGTTTACTTTATCTTAGGGCTACTTTTATCACTGTTTTTATACATAATTGTGATGTATGCTGGTATATTTTGGAACGCCAAGTTGGCTAACCTGTACGATACCTAGCAGTTGTAGGTTACGTTTGATTTTGAACTCTGTCTTCTTGTGCTTGTACTGGAATGTGATGAAAGGTATCAATAAACCACGTTAAAATGGTGAACTTATTATAGTTACCCAAATATTACAATAATCATGTATAATGTATTTATTAGGAGAGAGAAAACAGGCTTGAGCCTTGTCTCCATTACTAAGTTGCAATAGAAACACGGAGCTGTTTAGAGCAACGAATTTCCGTTCCATATTATGACCGACTAACATGCCTTTCATGTGCTTGAGCCATTGAAAAAATAATGGTAACCTAATTAATGTTTACATAATCCAATGTCCTGGTAAAATTCTAAATTCCAAATTCCTATGTGATTTCCTTCAATATAAAAAATATAGAACAGTAATAACGGTGCTATTTGCTCAAAGAGATTGATGAAAATTACATTGTTATCATGGGACATGATTCTGCTGTTCGGGAAATGACCGACTGCTACTGGTTACTCTTGACCTGAGATAAACAATTACCGTAAAACGCCGATTATTCGAACTAATTGGGACCGGGATCAATTCGGATAATTGAACGTAGAGTTGTATTAAAGAAGAACGTGTTGAACTTGGAATAAACTTTTCGCCATACTCGTATGTAATACACAACTTTCCAAGCTGGATTTGCGTTTGGAAAATTGCCGTTTACAGGAGAATCAAAGATCAGCTGTTCTGAATGCGGGAATAATCATTTTGATGATTATTACAGCACTAGTCATCATCACGATGATAATTACAGCACTGAAAATCTAGCACAGCTGTTTTTTCCGAACTCCAACATATGAATAAACAAGTCGAACGAGCCGCCATGACAGTTCCCTGTATGTGTTTGTTTTGTGCTACTGTTAGTGTTGTGTTGAGGTTATGTTGGCTTCAGTTAATGTTTTCAGTTGTTTGAGGTTTTAATAAATCCTTCTCAGTCTAGTATGACGAAAAAAATGTACATAATTCGTGTGGAAAAGTTTACAAACTCATAATTATTTTCCAAACTCGCGTACCGCTCGTATGGAGAACATTATTCGTTTGTAAAACCGCCTTTTCCAAACTCATTATGTAATATACTATTATTACATTTGAAAAGTACTGTGTCGTAATGATGTTGAATTAATATGGAATGCAAAACAAATACAATTAAAAAAAAAAACTAAGAAAAGCTACGATCACTTTGTAAACGCTAGGTTATAAATTTAATTTATTACTACGCTCAAGACCGATTCGGATAATTGGCAATTCGGTTAATCAGCGTTTGGATAATCGGCGTTCTACTGTATATAAATCATTCAATTTAATTTTGAAATTCCTATTGAGCCACCCACTTCTTGTTCTCTACAGCCCACGGTGACGGTTAGATCCGACCTCCTCCTGCGTCTGAAGATGATCGGCATGCTGTTCAGTACTTTGGACGTGCAGGCGTGCAAGGCGAACGCGGAGGAGGAGGAGCATGGTGAGGAGGGGAGGAAAGAGATGTCGGTAGACGAGGGGGAGAAGGGAGGGGTGCAGCCTGTCTACCTGGTCATGAATCACGTGATTGGTGTGCTGAGCGTGGTGATTGATAAGTGGGCGGTTGATTTGGATATTGTTCAGGTTAGTTTAAATAATTTCAAATCAAATTTTATTGTTCACGTCATCGGTAAATACATTATAAATTATTATTTAAAATTGTTTTTTTTTTTTTTTGTGCTTGGTCACCCATCTAATAGTTGTTTTAAGTGCGTGAGACTCAACCCCATGATTCCTTAGCAATTCGGGGTTAAGTATAGTCTGGTCGAGCAAAGAAGGCATTCTGGCCAGATGGAAAAATTACTCCAGCTCGATCAATATTGGTTTAAAAATTGTAAATTTGGTCTCAAATTGTAAATAAGAATTTCTCCTACAATTTGAAACCAAATTTATTATTTTTGAATCTATATTGACCGAGTTATTTTCCCATCTTGCCAGAACGTCTTCTTTGCTTGGACAGACTATATACGAGTTTGATTGGTTTGAAAAATTTTTTTTAACGTGATTGGTTACCCAACCAAGAGATGCTTCAAGTTTACTTGATTTTTGTACCTTTTATTGCTCAGGTTTGTGGGTATTCGAGTTTGATAGATTTAAAAAAAGACTTTTTGTGATCGGTAACCCATCCAAGAGTTTTCTTAATAGTAACTTAACATTATGATTTCTCAGCAACCTCTCTTTCACTTAATGGAGATTATAGTCTGTCCAAGCAAAGAAGACCCCCTTCAAGGTGGCAAGATGGGAAAATGACTTCTGTTTGGTCAATATTTTTCCAAGAATTATAAATGTGGTCTTAATATAATCTTAATAGTAGATCAAATTGATCAATTTTGAGCCAATATTGATCGAGCTTGAGTCATTTTCCCATCTTGCCAGAGGGTCTTCTTTGCTTGGACAGACTATATTAGAACATGAGGACAAAAATCAAGGTTTGTCAAGCTTACATTTTTATTAGATTAAAAAATTTTGTGCATTATTTGTTGATTATTACTGGCTCTACATTAATCTTCTAATATGTTCTATTACAGGCTGTGTTCACTGTACTAAAAAATGGAATGATCACTCTGCTAGAAGACTGTATGCCTTTCATTCCAACCATGGTCGATATCATACTGAGCAGCTACAGGAAACTACCTACCGCGGCAGCACTTGAATTCGCAAAAGTTGTGAGTATCCCGATAAGTCTTTCCTGTATCAATTTCGGACTATGAATCACTACTGCGTATCAAAAATCCGTCGTTTAAACTAGGGCTCTATAAAAAGGGGGTAGATGCAGCATCCGCCATTCTGTGGTCAACTAATAACGCCAAATTTGAATTCATTCAACTCGACAGTCAAACATATGATTAATTAATCTATTTATTCATTTATTAATCTATTGGAAAAACACACATCGGTTGAAAGAACAGGCATAGCCCTTGGTATTTCAAAACACAATTTTCATTATAATAAAGTCCAAAATTTGAGGTTACAAGTCCAAATTTCTTCTTCAGCCAAAGTTTTCTCACTCAAAGAAATGATCTGAAAGTGAAAATAATATTTAAATTTTGAATTTTGAAGGGTTGATCCGAAAAACACAAAATAGTTCCAAACTTTCATTAAAATAGGAAAATTAATTAAAAAATTTAATGATTAAAATTATGTTAGAAAAAATGATACTTTCTTCACAGAGCATTGAATTTGCATTTGGTTTCCAGTCAGGCAATTTTTAAATCAAAATTTCAACTTGGATTCATCTTCCTGCATCTGGCAAATTTGTATTTTTTAAATTTTAGTTTTATGATAAATATAGTTATATTTTTTGCAATTTGATACTTAGCTATAGAAACCATTTTATATGACAAATTAACCTCCAAGATTTCAAAACAATAACTTAATTCATTTGCTCAACTTGATAAATATCTGTTGATCGTCTCTATCATCAAAAATATTCATATGAATTCAAACCTGGCGCTAAAAGTTGACCACAGAATGGCGGATGCTGCGTCTACCCCCTTTTTATAGAGCCCTAGTGCAAACAGAGCGTAATAAACTCAAAAGTACAGTAAAGTTGATCAATAATAATTGATCATAGATTATAGAATTGACTCATAGATTATAGCCTGATTATAGTTGATAGTAGGTTATTAAGTTGATCAATAATAACTGATCATAGATCATAGAATTGACTCATAGATTATAGCTCCCAAGCGTAAGGAAGTGAATTCTAAATTTATTTATTTATTGTAAATTAGTCTACTAATATACGATACTCCTCAGGCTGATACCTTACATCAAGTAGTGAAAAAAGTGAAAGTATCTAGTCGAAATGGGAGCTACAATTCTAACCTAATACTTGTAAATTGATACTAAATGAATGTTGATAAATACACTTATTATGCAAATGGTTTTCCCGCGTACATCCGATCGGTAAATTCACTTACTTGTGTTAAGGTACGTTTTGGTTTGTGCGTAACGTAACAACCGTCAGCCGCAATGTATGCATCCGGCTGCGGCTGAACTGTTTTCGTTTGCACGAATCAGTCGCATCGACCTGCCATCATGATATTCAGATCTACTAGTATCAATTCAAAATTACTCTTTTTAGAAGTATTTCAATCAAAATTTCAACTATTTCGGTAAATTTATCCCTTATAAATCTTAATATTTCCCTCCTGGTTATTTTAATAATAACTTACTACATCTCCCCAAGTTTCCAAAACATTTAAGGTTAGAATCCACTGCGACTGGTCGGAAGAAGACTGCTTCTTGGAAGACTTCTGGCGTGATCGGATCAGACTGTTGGTCGTGGTCGTGATTCGCATAAACGAACTAGGTCCTATGATTTAACACAGAAGCAGTCCGCCATCTTTTTATACGCAACGACCGACGGTAGTTACGTTCCGCACAAACCAAATCGTACCTTAAGCTCAAGGCTAGTAAATCTTACCAGGTGGGATATTTGCCTGGAAATTATGGTTCACAAATCTGACGTCACTATTTTTCTACAGTGTCGCACTCTAGCGCCCAAAATGAAAAGCACAGCTGATGAAAATGTAAACATAACCTATTTTCGTTAGTGTTGAAGAATAGTATTGTTGTAATTAATTCTGATGAGTTGAGAACATCACAATTAACAAGGAAACAATATTTTTAAGTTGTCCTAGTTGTTTTGTAGTGAAATATGATTATTTTCATTTTTATAATCGTAATCGCATAGTTTGAACCCACCAAAGCTTATTTTTTCTCAACAAGAGCGCCAGCTTCTCGAATCTTTGGCCCCAATTTATGACATTAGCATTATATTGTTCTAATATCACAACATTATTCATCATTATTCGACTGTAATAATACTCAATAAATTAATTCATCATTTTTAAATATTTTCACAATTATTTTCATTGATATTGAGCTTTTTACGTGGTATTTTTTATTTTTCAATTCTCTGTGGAACAGCTGGAAAATTGGAATCCTAGATACATGTCGAATCATAAATATAGGTATAAAGCATAATGTAAAAAATAAAACTAGTGACGTCATCCGGCAGGGAAAAAGTGGACTGCTGGGCTCTTATGGACGCTGGCCTACCTGGTAGATTTAATTACCTTGCCTTAAGCTGACGTTTTGTCGCCATCGCAGACGACATCCTCGGAGCATACTCTTACCTCTCCTCCTCTAGAATTCCCTCCTCTGTGCTCTTAATCTACTAACTTACACTTATTAGTATCAATTTCAACAAATAGTCACTTTTGTACGGCTACTTTAATAAATAGATTTTTTACTGTTGCCATTATGAATATTTGAATACATATTTTAATTATTCAATTGTAAAATTAAATACTTATTTCGATTCCATTCCAATTATCTGAATCTTTATAACAGATAAAAACTATAACCATGGTTTTCCATCTAGTGAAAATTAGGTTACAGTAGAACGCCGATTAACCGAATTGCCAATTATCCGAATCGGTCTTAAGCGTAGTAATAAATAAAAAACCAGCGTTTACGACGTGATCGTAGCGAGGTGAGGCGATGTGTTTATTATTACTTATTAAATTGTACTTACTGTACTGTAGTATTATAGTACAGTATTTGTTTTGCTTTCCATATTAATTTAACATCACTACACTGTACTTCTCAAATTTAATAAAGTTTATTCCAAGTTTAACACATTGTTTTCCTTTAATACAATTCCATGTCCAATTATCCGAATTTTTGCTTATCCGAATTGATCCCGGTCCCAATTAGTTCGGATAATTGGCGTTCTACTGTATATGCTGGCGAAATGGAACAACCCTTGGGTCTCCCCACTACTAAAAGTCATACGCTAAATAAATAAATAAATCTGAATCTCTGTTCGCAATTATAATTCTTATTCATCTTAATTCTGTTAACAGTTGAGTCTGCTAGCCGGCAGAAAGTCGGCACACACCAAGCACGTTCACGCCCTATTGGTGACACTAACCAAGGAGACGTTGGCGTTGGAGCGCCAGGACTCAATTTCCAACGGCGACCTGTCGCAGTGCTCCGAAATCGTCGATAAGTATCTGCAGTTGATCGCCGCCATATTCAGACGCAACCCGCTGCTCCTACTTGAAATCGAATTGTTCAGTATTAACGAGGTGTTTGAGTTCGGTAAGTGATATTTCCATATTTATCTATTAATTATACATCAGATTACAACAGACGTTAAAGCCCGAAACTGTTCCTCTTAGATTTATACAAACAAAACAAAGACTAAAATTTGTTGGAAAGGATAGAACAGAACGGAATAAAGTTACCTTCAAATTCAAGGGGGCTCCAATATATATATTCATAACACTAGGACAAGGAGTGCAATCAGAAATGAACCTCATCAAACGACGATTTTTTTCATAAATCAAGCCCTCAGCATATGGGCGAAAAAGTGTTGAACTCATTGCCAAGCCCATTTAAAAGAAGTAAATCATTTAGCATTTTCAGATCAAGGCTGGTTAAGAAATGGATGTCCTTACAGTAGGCAAGACTTAGTAAATTAAATTCCTATCATTCCTCAAATGAATTCTCTAGTAATTCAACTAATATTTCAAGTGAGACCCTAGACTAATATTATAATTATTATTGCAATAGAAAATTTTTAATAGTTTGTTACCTAAGTTTGGGACTTAGTTTTGCATAATTATTGTTAGTTAATGTAGGTAATGTATTGACTAAATGTTGAAAATCTTATGTATTTAGTAGTAGTATTTTTGAACAATGAAATATGTATGACTGTCAATGCCAACTTATGCATGGCCAATGACATTATTATACAAATAAATTGAAATTAATTAATTAAAAATTGAGTTAATTTAACTGATAACTAACCCCCCCCACAACCCAAACAATTGGATCAGCCCTCCCCTCAAGAAACCAAATCCCTGCTACATGCTTGGTTGATGATGTGAGAATCGAAAGCAGCACCTCTATTTTCTATAAATGAATGTTTTGACAAAATCTTGTCTTTTTTAATCCACATTTTATTCTATGCTACATTTCTTCCACATCAATCCTTTCGATATTTCTCAATAATAAGCCTGCTTTTCATCTCTCAAATCATTTTAATTTAATTATGGGGATGTATTTTTGAATAAGTGAAATGAAATAACAATTTTAAATTACTTTTGCAGCCATGAAAATCCTCTTGTTACCAGAATTGATAGCAGTGAAATCAGCTGTATACTTCTTTACATCTGTGATATCTGTGAGTCGGGACCATAACGTATTGTTAGCCTGCTTACAACAGTATGGAGAAAAGCTGGTAGAAACCCTGCTAGTTTGTATAGGTTCGTATATTAATAGCTATCTAATTGTTCCTCTCATTTTTCAATAAAGTATAGTCTGTCCAAGCAAAGAAACCCCTCTGGCAAGATTATAAAATGACTCCAGCTCGGTCAATATTGGTTCAAAAAATATTGATTTGATATAAAATTGTAGATCAGAATGGTTGATCTACGGTTGAGACCAAACAAATAATTTTTGAACGAATATTGACCGAGCTGGAGTCATTTTCTTATCTTGTCAGAGGGTCTTCTTTGAATATGTCTACGCACAGATTATAATACCTATGTAGACGCTTTTCCTGTAAAGAAATTAGGTTAATTATATTAATATCTCATTAATTACTTTTTTGTTGCAATCACTGTTATGTATTATTGTTTAATCAAATTCGAAAGACAATGTTTCTCTACTGTATTTATGATGTTCATTTACAGAAATGAAAAATATTTGATTTGATGTTATCGCTATGTTTATCCCTTTGAGACTGTACTGAGAGAGCTATTATGGATAAAATACATACGTCACCCGCAAGTTTTATTGATTTTGTGTTGTTGATTTCAGGTGGTGCTGCGTCTAGAGTCAACATAGAGCCGCTATCCGACATTCTTCTGGAGCTGAACAAGAAGCATTCGGACAATATGTCGCGATGGCTTTCTACGCATCTGTCACGCGCCGATTTTCCCTCTCCGCGTCCCTCCACAGAGGTCAAAGCCAGCTTTGCCAAAACAGTGATCAGGTGAGTGGAATTTTGTAAAATATCTTCGCTTTGAGTGTGTTTTTTTAATTCTATTCATTTTGATCAAATGATAAGACAAAATATTGTCAATTCAATGATTTATTAAAAATAGAGATACCGGTTTCGGTTGCTACAACAATATTAATCTCTGGCTAACACCCCGAAACTTCCAAATGTTAAAATTGAATATCAAATACACGAGGTATTCATAAAGGACTATATAAATAAACAAAGCAAGATTGCTAATATAAAAATTGCTAAATTAAAAACTATTTTTTGAATATAACATTTTCCAAATGTCCTTCATTGTAATCTATGCATATTTGTAGCTAGGCCTGGGAATTTCCCATGACATTTCGCAGCATATTGAGTGGTATTCCTTCAATCTCATCTCGAATCCGTTGTTTTAGAGCTGGGATAGTTCTGGGTGGATCACTCTGAAAAACTCTCTTTTTTAAGTAGCCCCACAGAAAAAAGTCACAGGTTGACTGACAAATCTGGAGAGCTAGGGGGCCAAGGGATATCCCTGTTTCGAGAAATGACGCGGCCTGGAAACAAAGCAGAATTCATGGCAATTCTCGCAGTGTGGCTAATTTAAAACAAGAGTCTTCCAGAGCGATCCACCCAGAACTATCCCAGCTCTAAAACAACGGATTCGAGATGAGATTGAAGGAATACCTCTCAATACGCTGCGAAATGTCATGGGAAATTTCCAGGCCTAGCTGCAAAAATGCATAGATTCCAATGAAGGACATTTTTGGAAGGTGTTATATTCAAAAAATGATTTAAACTTATTGTTCACTAAATGGCTACATTTCTCCTTTCTATTTATTACAATAAAATTACGAAAATTCAATTTCTTGAACAATCGTCCAGCTTCATTGGCGAACCCTTTATAATTGTGTATTAATTTATTTTATTTTATTTTTCAGACATAAAAACCGTCATAAAATTCAAGAAAGCGTCCGAGAATTTTCGCTAGTATGCAGAGGACTTGTAAATACCGAATATGCATCTTCTCACACAGAAACGACTCATTAATTCATTCATTTTCATCAATTCATTCATTCATCAAACTTAATCAATCAATTTATCAATCAACTGACGTTTAGGTCACAAATACTAGAATAAAATTTTACAAGGTAAGGATCACGCGCATATTTCATAAAAACAACTACTGATAGTCACATGATGCTATTTCTGTGGTTTTATGAAACGTCATAATCCTATCAATCTAGGTACTGCGCGTCTTGCTCACGATCATAGCCCCCTTTAATGTAAGGCCATGGCCTTGAAAGTAGTAACTATGTAGAGTAAGAAAATCGGTCCATTTGAAAGCATTGGAATAATTTTTCAATCAGCTGTTTCAACAGATGCGTTTCTTGTATGCGTTCTCATATTTCACTTGCTACAAATCGTAGCTATTTCAAGACATAATAGTCTATTCTCAATCTTTTATGCTAAGTTTCTATTATAATCTAGTAGAGAAAACACTAGAGGAATTATATAAGAAAAGTTTCATGATCAATTTCATAAAAGTTATGCTTAAGAGAGAAAAGTACTCATGCAAGATTTGTAACTTTACTCAATGCTATCATATACGGGTAAATATTGTTTAGTCTGTCCAAGAAAAGAAGACTCTCTGGCAAGATGGGAAACTGACTCCAGCTTAGTCAATATTTGTTCAAGAATTATAAATGTGTTCTTAATAGTGGATCAAGTTAAAAATTTGCTATCAAATGATAAATCAGAATGATTCCTACAATTTGAGATCAAATTGATAATTTTTGAACCATTGTTAACCGAGCTTGAGTCATTTTCCCATCTTCCCAGAGGGTCTTCTTTGCTTGGACAGACTACGGTGCAATGTTGACATTTTATAAGGCCAAGACCTTCTATTGAAGGGGACTGATTTGAATCAATTTTTGAAATTTGAAACTGGAAAAATCTAATCTCGCTACTCCTTGTAATTAACTTGTTCGACTTCCTCTTCCATTAAAAAGGCCTACCTAGTTATTATTTATAAAATATTCAAAAGTAGTTGATCTTTAATTGAAATGTGTACTTACTTCAAAGTTGTTCTAGGTGAAGCTCAGCTTATGAAATTTCCATAAACATTTCCTTCCTCGTACGCTTTTCAATGGCGAGAGTCTCTTTAATGAAAATCTACAAGTCTTGTAAACGGGAAAAACGCCGTGCTATCGGTGTCCAGTGTGCTTTCGCCTCCTAGATTCTCAAAATACAGGCTCATGTTACTCTAAATTTCTACAATGTCAATAAATTGATATGCTCTAGTTTGAATTCATATTATACAAAAAATGTACAACGATTTATAAGATTAACTTCAATAGTAACCTATAAGAACTTTGAGGTGAACATTTTATTCAATGTACAGTAGATTTTATGGCGATTAAAAATATTTTAATATATTATAAATTTTTAGGACTCAATCATTGAAAATGTATGTTTTACTCGATAAATTCTATAGTAGTAAATAATGTAGTTTTCATTTGAAATGATCATACTGGAAACATCATTCAACTTATTCAATTATTTTACAGTCTGTCCAAGCAAAGAAGACATTCTGGCAAGATAGGAAAATTACTCCAGCTCGGTCAAAATTGATTTAAAAATTTGGTCTCAAATTGTAATGCAGAATGTTTCCTAAATTTTGAAACCAAATTTATAATTTTTGAACCAATATTGACCGAGCTGGATTCATTTTCCCATCTTGCCAGAATGTCTTCTCTGCTTGGACGGATTATACCAACTAATTTATTTATCATATATTATACGAGATTGTAATACAATAGGATTAAAATACAGACAAAGAGTGTGAAATTAAAATCAATAAACTAATGAAAATAAAATTAGAATCACAGTTTATTTAAAAAATTGCGTAAAGATAGTGTTACAATAAAATAATTTACTTATTAACATAAAAGATAGATTAAATACAAAGCTTTTCAAAAATAAATAAAACCAAATACTTGATTAATCGTACACTTTTTTAGGATTGGCTTCTATTTCCAACTGTTTTAAGGTGCTGTCTATCTGACAGAAGGCTTTTGTAAATGAGTTCATAATTTGCGCATAGCAGACTGCGAGTTCCTTGATTTTGTTGTTGGTTTCTTGAGTTTTCTCAGCTAAATCTGCCACCGAAGTCTGTAGTTTGTCTAGCCTGTTTCTAACCTAGAAAGATATCAAACGTTGAATTAAAATTAATACTTATTTCAGATAGTAAATTGAATGATTTACTGCAAAAAGTACAATAATTGTTTACACTTTCATCAGAGATGTTGTGGAACTTATCCATAATTTAGGTAAGAGAAAACAAATGATGCCCTGAGCATTGAAACTTTAGTATAGTATTTTAAATAAACTTTATGGATCTGATAACATTTGTTTTCTCTTAACTAAATTACAATAATTATATTGAAAGATTAAATACAGGATCTAAGTGATAAATGTAACTAAAATCAAAGGTTTAGGCTACATGAGACAAAATTGAACTTTCAGTCTCAGCTCTCTCAGGGTAGTTGGCGAGTACATCTGTAGAGTAGTAGTCTGCGAGAGTACATCGAAACTTGAGCGACGCCATCTATAGCCTACTAATTCACTCTCGAAGACAGCTTTACACTGTCCCGACAGAGCTGAGGTTCAATAACAGTAATTTGCCAACCGCCTGAATAGTGGTATAGCCTCAAGCTATACCACTTTGAAGCCCCGGATACAGCCACTTTTCTAGGATTAGATAGCAATATGGAGTGGAAGTAGTCACACTCTTCTGAACTTTTGAAGAAGCTGAGTAGAGAAATATTTGTAGTTGGTATAATCTTCTCAGTTGCAGATACAAAAACAGCCATATGTGAAATTGTAAAATAAATATAGCCTTATCGAGCACGGAAGACATTCCAATAGTCTCTGGTTAACCTACACCAGAACAAACGAGCATTAACGAATTTAGAATGAATTTTTTTTCATAAGGGAAAAGTGTTTTTCAAAGTGAAAATTGTGATGTAAACTTTCATTATTTTTCATCCATTCATTATCACTTTTGCTTGAAATACTTGCAATCAAGTCGCAATTGTAACAATAAATAAATAAACATTCCTTCAGAATGGCCGATTGAAGCAAGAGTGTAACTACGCATGCGCAGATCTGAAAATTTTCAAGTAAACTCACTTTTGCCAACATACCGATGGTGAGATGTGATGAGAGACGGATGGTAAAAGTGGGACTATTTTCTGTTCGACTGCTGGCAGCATTGAACAGCTGCCATTTTCAAGGAATGTATTCTTTGCTCGACTAGATTATCTACTGGGAAATTTGAAAATCCTGAAGCTTCAATGTACTCTACTCAGCAAGTAAATAAATATATCATTTTCTCACTGGTGAATAGTATGTTTCAATGTCGGTAACTTAATTATTATTAATGTAAGACTTATTAGTGGGGAGTTCCGAAGAAGTTCAACAGCCGATATAACCATCATCTCTCACGATGGGAAATTGTGATAGTTCTTGATTTTATACACAGTAACACAGTGATTTAGTCAAGTTCTTCTGATTTTAATGAAAATTTCGAAAAAAACTACCGTACCTGCGGTACTCCACGAATCTTCTCACTCTCCAGTACATCCAACATTTCCTGCAAAGTTTTCAATCTCTCGGCCGTCTCCTGAAACTCGTTCTCCATCAGAAGAATCATTTCAATCCTCGCATTACGATCTACCAAACTGTCCTCATATGTCGGATCCAGGATTTGTTCTAAAAAGTCGATTCTCTTCACAAATGCGTTGATCTTCTCTCGACTCGATACTGAAGTCGATATCAAAGTTTGGCTTTTCAGTAGCAAATCGACTACACTGGTCGATGTATCGAAGTTATCGATAGTTTCGTTTCCGTACACTTTTCTCTCCAATGCGTCGACTCTCGCCTCTAGAAGGCCGATAGGATCGTAGGTTTCTGTCATTGTAATGTAACTGAAACAAAGTTGAAAAGAAATTAGACAATGTTTGATATAATCTGCCACAAATAACTTTTTCTGAGGGTGATACCCACATGCGCTCTGAGCTCTGTGCGAGGTTAATGAGAGGGATGGATACATCCGGGACCACACTTATCAGCATCTGGCGGGACGTACAGCTGACAACATCCACTGACCTCCTCAAACATGAGTAAATATTGACAATTCCCCGGTCACTGATTGCGGTGAGGACAAACCAAACAAGTATGATGATGAGAGATGTCGACTACTTTTTAGGCAGTCGGGACCGACGGCTCGGCTTAAATTCTCCTCCAAAAGACGCATTTGGAGAGGCTGTATTCATGTGATTGTGCTGTGATTAAAAAGTGTTCCCTACAGGTGAAGAATCGACCTAATAGGAACAGTTTTTGAACTATAGGGTACTTGTTGGTTGTAAGAAATATAAATGATACAAACATAATCAACTTATTTTTTACAACTCGGTACATGTCTGTTAGTAAGTTAATCGGTCCAAGTCCAAGATATTTATGGCAAGCCACATGATGTATGGATTACTCTTATGGGTGCATGCTCCGGCTGTCCATGATATAAGTTACTGCTACTGAAGAAGAGAGCACTAAGGCTGATGACCTTAATCAAATTCTTGGACTAAAGTGATCACTGGCGGCTCGTGCCTTGGAAAAGGTGAAATGTTGTACAGTATAAGATACGGGCACTTCACCTGACGAGCCGCCAATGCTGCCGTGCCCTATTCAGGAGTCTTGGCAATGTTGGCATCCCAACATCCAGTACTTACTGAACTCACGGCTATACATCTAAAATACAAAAGAGCATCTACGAATGAGGAGTATTTAGTATTACTATTAGTATTTAGTGACATGCACGACCACAAAACCCGTCATGCATCAAGACTGGATGTTCCTCAATGCAGACTGGCAGGGCAGGGAACCAGGGATAGGGTTACCAGTTTGCTTGGGTTAAAAAACCGGACAGCTTTGGGGAGGGGGTAATTTATACCCCCCGATGTATGATGGAAAAGTTCAATAATAACCTAATTATTCAAATGAATAATATCCAATTGAGAATGTAGGCTCCAAAAATTGTCTTGTACTCAAGAGACTGAAATTATGTAATTATGAAAACTATTACTTCATTTAATCTGTTTTTAAGGGTGGGCCAGGGACCTTCAACAGCTTCCCTTCTCATACCATACGATTCTTCAACACCCTGCCAAGTAAAGTACAATGTACAATAAATCATGCAAAATTCAGTGAGAAGTAGGCTATTGATTAGGCCTCAGGAGGATTAGGTTTTCAGGAGTGGAATAAGAAGCATCTCTTTCTGCACCTCAACAATACAACAACCGCAAATATCAAGTAATTAATGAATGCAACGCTGGTATAAATGTATCACTAAGCAAAATTATTTGAAACAAAGATGAAGGAACAAACCTGCTTCAATCACCAAGAAAATTACTTGAAAATAATAATTGACATTCAAAGATTTTAGGTTATAATTTACTATTTTTATTTTCGATTTTGACTTCAATGGACCGTAGATGACATAATTTATTAGACTACCCTAGCTCACGCCATGCTTAGACTATAGATAACTAGACTGCCTATTCCGATCATATTGTTGAATTTCCTAGATTTGTGCAAATTCGAGAGTTTTCGATTTGTTATCTGTACACAAGATAATTTATTCTAAATTTTTATCCGATAAAAATGTATCTTATAAGATGAAATTGGATTACATTATTTCAAGGTTACCCAATTTTGAAAAACATCTGATTCGAGGGCCCGTTATGGCGGCGTATTTTTCTCGATAGTTTCCATGGTAACTGACCTAACAATCTCATTCAGATCTGTTCTTCCCTGTTGCCTTGGTGATTTTTAGTATTTTCCTGTGGTTTATCAAAAATAAAATGATTTCTGTAAAGCGTGAGCAGTTTCAAGATGATGTTCCTCAGGAGTATGTCGAGTTTGTTGTTGAAAATGATGAAAATTTTATCATCCAGGAAGTCTACGATGAACAGAATGAGGCTCCAACCAAGCGGCGCTCTGGTCGAAAGCGAAAAAGTTGTAAGTTTTTATATATTTTTTTATTAATTAATCATTCTCCCCTATTTTTGACCATAATTTAAGCTCAACATCAACATTGAGTCTTATTTAATAAGGTCCTGAGCTTTGACCTACTTTTCAATAGCGTCCTATGAGAATTCAATTCTAGATTTACAGTCATGAGGAAGTTTGCAACTAATTTTTGAATGGTTTGATTTATTCATTCAAAGTCCAGTACAAAATTTCCTCATGAAATTTTATATTTGTTTAATAAAAGGTATGCTTTTGGTTTGAAAGAAGACTAGAAAAGAAAAGAGAAAAAATTCAACTTATGAACTCTTAAATAAGTTCAAATCAGCAATAATACTGCATTGTCAGTTTACTGTATGTAGCTATGATCAATAGCCCATTTTCCATCGTTATAAAATCTCAATCCAAATGGATTACTTCATTCCATCCCGTTTGCTGTTGATTTTCATCGCTTTTGTATTTAAATTTTGATTGTGGTTCCAATTATTGTGAACATTCCATTAAAAATAATCATTAAAAAAAAGATCGTTTTGTATGATGTTAACTTGTGTATTTTTTTTACTTATCACTTTATTCACGATAAATAACTACTTATTTGAAAAGCATTCATAGCTGGCGGTACTTGCAAACAGACCGTATTGATCCAAGGAGCTGCTGCGCTCTGTGTTGGTTTCATGAACTAGTTCGGCAAAGATGCACGTATGGTATGAAGTGCAGAAGACATCACATCTGGATACGGGCAGTTATAAAAGTAGTCCCTGTAATTCCTTACATTATTTTAGCTCTCCTTCAACTGTAACCAATTTGAACAGTCAACGTAGTAATTTTATGAGTTTTTACAACTTTTTTGTCTTGATTTTGTCTGTATTATTTATGCAAAAGTGTGTAATATTCGCGGGTATCACTTCGCCGATGTCTCTCTGGCTAGCCTAGCAACCCATAAACTGGTTGATCCGTAGCCATAGTCACCGACGATAGCTTTTGACAACAAAACAAGGTGAATTTATTAATTTTCGATATATTTGAATAACGCACTCTATTTATGCGCAAATTTCTGTTGTGACTAAAAGTACAATATTTGCATGAGGTTTTCCGCACGATACTGTCTTTGAAATCGTTGATAATTATCACAAAACGACTTATCTTTTGCTAGATGTTCTTATCAAAATGGCGAATTGCACTTGGTGGTACAATCTATTTCTACGGTTTTCCAACGAACTATGACTGAAAATAGGAAGAATTCAAAGTATAAGATTGAAAAAATGATTCATTTTTTCAGTTATTTGAAGATATTAGATGAACATACTCAAGTTATTCATGAGAGCTGTCTCAAGCAAAGTGCCTTCACCAGTTGACACGATTCATATTTGCTTAGAGTATTTCTGGCACAAAACTCTTGAATTTGTCTTCGTTCAACATCAAAAGCTGCTGTCAATGATATCCAATATCTTATTAAACCCACTACAAAGATTATACTGAAGTTCCGGCTTTACTTCTCTCATCAAACCATTTCCATGTCTTGTCTGTTAATAGGTTATCGATTAGGTCGAAAGTCTTCAGTAGTTCTATATAAATTGGGGTTTTAACCATATTGTCCAACTAACCAACCCAAATTGTCATGAATCTATTAGAGTAATTATTCTTACTTTTATTCACTGAGTAATTACAGTGTTAATAACTGTCTTGATGTCATTCAGAAATGAAAATATATAAAGGGGTTGAATGGAGAATAATGTTGGTTTTTGGGAATTGAAAATCAATGTTTGAGAATGAAGGTGTATCATCATTAATAAACGTTAGAAAATGAACAGAAGATTATCATTAATAGCTTTTTATCATCATAATCTAATTTAGATTTAAATGGCAAATGTAAAAGTGAACATGAACAAGGAATCACCAGAGTATTATCAAAAATTGATAACTCTTGTGGAGTAATTACTCAAGTAATGCTTGGTAAAGGTCATGTAAAATTAGATCCACTAAAGTTCAATAGATGGTAAACTACCGATTTAAACAAAAATGTCGAGATCAATATTCACAGAAGAATTTAAGTTATATCAAAGTGGTCCCCTACACTGTAAGGACACACTCAGAGAATGTAAACTATAACACCTTTTGATTGCTTAGTCTGGTCGAGAAAAGAAGACATTCTGGGAAAATGAGAAAATGACTACATCTCAGACAATATTGGTTCAAGAATTATAAACTTGGTCTCATATTGAAGAGTAGAATATTTCCTACTATGTGAGATTATATTTCTAATTTTTGAACCACAATTGACCGAGCTGGAGTAGTATTCGCATCTTGCCAGAATGTCTTCTTTGCTCGACCAGATTATAATCTCAATATAAAGTGGGGCAGCTGTAGCAAGCGCTAACACAGGTAACGTTTGCCAATGTCAGTTATCGATGTTGAGCTCTGTCAGAACAGTCTGAAAGCGGTCTTCGAGTACGAACTGATTTAGCTGGGACATCTGTCGATTCAATAAGTTCTTGCAGACCGCTCGTTGACTGTCTTGACTGAGCTGAGCATCAATAACAGTCATTGGCCAACCACCAGTTTTGTTGGCTTTTACTATAGGTATAGTCTGTCCAAGCAGAGAAGAGCCTCTGGCAAGATGGGAAAATGACTCCAGCTTGACGTGTCTTTGTGGTTCTTGTAACCACGTTTTAGACTAAAATAATACTAAATACTAAGTACTAGCTTGGTCAATATTTGATGAAAAATTATAAATTTGGTCTCAAATTGTAGAATAGAATATTTCCTATAATTTGAGATCAAATTGATAATTCTGGTGTGAAGATTTGCACAATCTATTGTGTCTAATTGCGTTCTCCTTGGTATCTTGTCTACCAGGTATACTAATGCTTGTTCAGAAGTTATGTAGCGTTTACCAATTGATTCACCGTTAGTATAGTTTGTCCAAGCAAAGAAGACATTCTGGCAAGAAGGGAAAAAGACTCCAGCTCGGTCAATATTGGTTCAAAAATTATAATTTCAGTCTCAAATTGTAGATCAGAATGTTTTCTACAATGTGAGACCAAATTCATAATTCTTGAACCAATATTGACCGAATTTGATTCATTCTATCATCTTGCCAGAGGGTCTTCTTTGCTTGGACAGACTATACCCTCTTCTGTGGTTAGGCATTTGATACTCGGTTGTCAAGGAGTAAAAAATGCTATTTTAGTTCGTATTGTATTAATAGTCCTATCGAGCAAAGAAGACATTCTTGCAAGATGGGAGAACTTCTCTAGCTCGTTCAAAATTGGTTCAAAAATAATCAATTTTGTCTCAAATTGTAGACAACTTTCTGCAGTAACTGTAGTGGAATTGCCACTTTTAAAACAAATGGAAAGAAAACAAATATATTATATTATTTTATATTACATAATAACTATAATAGGCTAATATATGGGCTACTAATAGGCTAAATACAATGTCTTGGGACGACTTTTTGTTGAATTTTGACCCCAAGCTTTAGTGCCTTGCGATCAAATATTCAGTTTGGAGTGTAAGCTACTCGAAACCGAAAAACGTTTCCCCAAGTATAGTCTGTACAAGCAAAGAAGACCCTCTGGCAAGGTGGGAAAATAACTACATGACTCCAGCTCGATCTATAATGCTTCAAAAATCTTAAAATTTGCCTCAAATTGTAGATCAGAATGTTTCCTTCAATTTAAGACGGAATTTATAATTTTTGAACCAATATTGATCAAGCTGGGGTCATTTTCCCATCTTGACAGAATGTCTTCTTTGCTTGGATGGACTATAGTAACTACAGTAATTGAATTAGTCAAGTTTCTCTGGCTCTCTTCATATTAACAATTGCTTCCATCTTCAAAATTGTATCTATTACAATATTGAAGTGAAATTAAGATTTGCAATTCAATTATGATCATGAAGGTTCTTGAACTTATTACTGTATGTAAGGCCAAACTTTCAATAATGCTTTCTTCAATGTGTTAACATTTGGTTGAATTAATTCTACCATTGAAGCTGCATTGTTCAGTCTGTTCAGTCAATACATTTATAATGTTTACCTGGTTGAATATGCGTTGTCCGTTTTGATAGAGGAAAAACGAGGTCAGGTTTTCCAAGATGAACATGAATGTGAAACTAACAGCCTTTTTCACATCATTATTCTGTGGATGAAAATTAGCAATTATTTAATAAATTCTATCATAATAATATAGTCTGTCCAAGCAAAGAAGACATTCTGGCAAGATAGGAAAATGACTCCAGCTCGATCAATATTGGTTCAAACCTTATAAATTTAGTGTTTTTAATTGTAGAGCAGAATGTTTTATTCAATTTGAGACCAAATTTATAATTTTTGGATCAATAGTAACCGAGCTGGAGTCATTTCCCTATCTTGCCAGAATGTCATCATTGCTTGGTCAGGTTGTACCATTGAAGCTGCATTGCACTTTCGTATTCCAATTAACATCAAAAAGACAATTCTTTCTCTTACCTATGACTCAACGACCAAATACCTCCTTTCTTATAGTACACCCTTGTCAAAAAAGGGGGGCTGTAATCCTACCCCCTCCCCCCAATATCAAACACGTGTCTGTTCGCCAGTGTAGTTGCATTTATTGTATAGTCTGCCCAAGCAAAGAAGACATTCTTGCAGGATGGAAAAATGTCTCCAGTTCGGTTAATATTTGTTGAAAATTTATGAATTTGGTCTCAAATTGTTGATCAGAATGATTTCTACAATTTGAGATTAAATGCATAATTTTTGAATAACTATTGACCGAGCTAGAGTTATTTTCCCATCTTGCCAGAATGTCTTCTTTGCTTGGACAGACTGTAATAATGACCCTTCTGCCAGAACTCAGTCAGGTATAACGTGATTGAGGAAGGGTGCTAAACTGAGTAGATAGTCAGGTAGAAACTAATAATAATTGAGAAAGGGGAGTACAAAACAATAAGGGTGGGGGAAGTAGTGAGTGAGATTATAGTTGGTGGAGTGGGGGGGGGGGTTAACGTAAGAATGGGTGGGGGGTGTTGAGGCAGGTGAAAATGAATTAGACAATTTTTAGGGTAAGTTGCTTTATTGAGAAGGGGGGAAGGGAATTATAGGGACAGGTGAAGGGACAATTTTGGGGTAAGTCAGGGGTGCCGCGTAACGGTAAAGTGCAAGAGAGCGTGGGTGGTGAGTCATATGGTTTCCTCTTTCGGTCTTGTGATGACAAAATATTATTTAAAACATCTATGTTTCGATATATCGATGCTCAACATCGATGGTGGGAAAATATCGGACATCGAACGTCGATGATTTTTAAACCAAATGATTTGGTTTAAAAATTGTTTGGTCTAGAAAATAGTGTTTTGATACAAATAATTGATGTTTTCAAAATAGAATATCGATGTCTTGCTATCCATGATCATTATACCAAACACAAATTTTGAAAAAAAAACTTATGTAACATTTGAAATAGTCTCTACTCTTATGATAGGTTTTCTAGTCCAGTCAAATTAAGCAATAAAAAGTAAAAGTCGGAGGACCCAGCTGAAAATTTGCAGATATGATCAGAAAAGGGCGCTGAATAACATAAAGAAAGTCCCCAAGAGTCCCCTGTGAGCTTCGGCCGCCATCTTGAAAAAACCGTAAAATTTACCTACTAAGAATTGTTTTTCGTGAATTGTGGCCGAACCAAGCGTCGTACAAGAAAATTTTATAGGACCTTTTTGTAGACAATAAAATTTGGAAAAGAATAAGACCAATTGCAACTCTGTATCATCAACCGTTTCTGAGATACAATTTTTAATTAATTGGCAATTTTCTCATAGGATCGAGAATTTGAAATTTTTCTTACTTAAAAAGTTTGTAACTATAAATTGAGCACCCGTACATTCGTATTTCAAAATCCCTCTCGCGAAATTTATTTACTTTCATTTGAGACAAATTCCACACTCCTATGTTCAATACTTTTTGTGCTACAGCGATTTTAGAAAACAAGTTTTTTACACCTACAATTAGAAAAACCCAAAAATTGCATATTTTAACACAAAAAACTTACTAAAAAATTGGTATTTGCTTATACTTCTTGAATACTGTTCATGAGACCCTAGGCTGTCATTAGCAATGTTCATCCGACCAAACATAATGTAGGATTCTTGGGGGTGGGTCAAAAGCATCCCCTATATTTTAAATTATATATATTTCTTCATAACTTTTGAACGGTACCTCGGATTTCATCGTTTGATAGCTCATCGTTTTCAGCTCATTGTGGCGGTATAAATTCATATATTATACACTGCTCGAATGGACGGTGTTTCATTTTGCTTGGAAACACCGGCCATTAATCTCACTTAAAAAGTTTTTAATGAAAAATTATACATGCAAATGTAAAATTGGATAAGAAGCTATAATATCTCAATACTTGAGTTACAACTGAAGTATCAAATAAAGTTTATATAAGAAGCTTATATCTCAATAAAACAAATTGTAGTCAAATTGTATTACATAACCTACTTTTGGAATGTTTGTATAAAAAGGAAGAGAAACAGTTTTTATTTATTCAGTGGGACAAACACACAATTATAATAATTATAAGATAGGGAAAGAGAAAATAGGAACAGGTCCTTCACCAACTCTATCACAATAATTTTGGCAGGAATCACGTTGTACTCTCGATCGAGTTATTAAATCAATGATTATGACTATGATCATAAAAAGTACGTTGAATTCGACCATCGATACTAATAAAAAATCTAACATACAATGGGCACACTGTAAGTAGACAGCCTGTAGTTGCTACAATCTGTGACACACTTGTTATTGTGTATGATCTTGGCTTGGACAGGCTATAAAAGAGACTTGATAATCATAAATGTCATCTAGGCCTAGCAAGGTAACAACTTAGATTGAAAACATTAGATGTTGGAGCGCACAAGGAGCAGATGATATAGTCTGTCCAAGCAAAGAAGACCCTCTGGCAAGATGAGAAAATGACTCCAGCTCGGTCAATATTGGTTCAAAAAATATTGATTTGGTCTCAAATTGTAGGTAAGAATGTTTCCTACAATTGAGACCAAATCGGTAATTTTTTATTTAATATTGACCGAGCTGGAGTCATTTTCCCATGTTGCCAAAGGGTCTTCTTTGCTTGGACAGACTATACCTCCCATTTTTTAGGCGTCAGCTATACCTTAATCTCTTCTTTCTTTCATTCATCTGTTGCAAATAATCTTTCTCTACTCCTTTTTCCTTCTCTCGCTCAAATAACTCTCCTCTCTTTCGCAGTATTAATTCTACTGAATGAGAGTGTATTGATGAATCAGGTGCGGTGCTCAGTTGAAGGGGACCATGGGATGATGACTAACAGGTGTAATAGTAGAAGAAAGTGAAGGGCACACTTTTACTCTTTTATCTCTCGAGAGGGGATGAGGGAGGCTTAGTGTTTAATATCTCTCTCTCCTCATTTCCACTACTCTCCTCCTCCTCGTCCTGAACAAATTATAGAGAGAGATTGTCCTCCTCCTTCTACTTCTCCTCCTCTTCCCTCTTCCTCTCCTCATCCTCCTTCACCTCCTCCTCCTTTTCTCCTCCTCCTCCTCCCTCTCCTGAACAAATTATACAGAGAGAGATTGTCCTCCTCCTCCTCTTCCTCCTCTCCTATCTCCTCCTCCTCTCCCTACTCCTTCTCCTCTTCTTCCTACTCCTCCACCTCCTCCCTCATCTCCTCCTCCACATCCTACTCCTCCTCCTCCTCCCAATCCTTCCTCCTCCTCCTCCCTCCTCCCTCCTCCTCCTCCTCCTTCTCCTCCTCCTCCTACTCCTCCACCCTCCTTCCTCCTCCTCCTCCTCCTCCTCCTCCTCCTTCTGCTCCTCCTCCTTCTCCTCCTCCTCCTCCTCCTTCTCCCTCCTCCTTCTTCTTCTTCTTCTTCTTCTTCTTCTTCTTCTTCTCCTCCTCCTCCTTCTGCTCCTCCTCCTTCTGCTCCTACTCCTTCTGCTTCTCCTCCTTCTCCTTCTTCACCTTCTACTTCTCTTCTCCTCCTCCTTCTCCTCCTTCTCCCCTTCTCTACCTCCTCCCTTCTCCTCCTCTTCCTACTCCTCCTCCTCCTCCTCCTTCAGAGAGAGATTTAAATATATAACGTGACAGAACTACGTTTAATTCTCTTCAAACAAATAATACAGAGAGGGAGATATTGTCCTACTCCTCATCTCCTCCTCCTCCTTCTCCTCCTCCTCCTTATGCTCCTCCTTCTTCACCTCCTCCTTCTTCTTCTTCTCCTCCTCCTTCTGCTCCTCCTCCTTCTCCCTCCTTCTCCTCCTCCTTCTTCTCCTCCTTCTCCTTCTTCTTCTCCTCCTTCTCCACCTCCTTCTCCTCCCTTCTCCTCCTCTTCCTACTCCTCCTCCTCCTCCTCCTCCTTCAGAGAGAGATTTAAATATATAACGTGACAGAACTACGTTTAATTCTCTTCAAAAAATAATACAGAGAGGGAGATATTGTTCTACTCCTCATCTCCTCCTCCTCCTCCTTCACCTCCTCCTACTCCTGCTCCTCCTACTCCTCCTCCCCCTCCTCCCTCCTCCTCCTCCTCCTCCTCCTACAGAGAGAGATTTAAATAAATCTCGTGACAACTATATTTTTAATTATCTTTAAAGATGATACATGTATCAAATGAACGATCGAATCAAAAGTTCCTGTATCATGGTTTATCATATTTATTATGAAATCCATGTAACCATTCTATAAGAATGATTTTGAAAAATTGAAGAATAATTTTAAATGTTATGGTTTTATACTTCTCATTAGAAGGAGTTCCCAGTCTCTTCCACCAAGGAATAAGTCCAAGGTAGGTATATTAATTATTCCTTGTAATATGTGAAGCTACTCTATTTTTATCAAATAAATTTAATAAATTATTATAGAGTTAATAATATGTAATACGTACAGTTACCAACTTTTAGAGTGTGTTATTGCTTTAAATGTTGTTATCTTTGATTTGCTAGCATTATAGAATATCATTAAGTCAAGATATTTTTTCATCATGATATCAAGTAACTTACTGTATGCTCTATCGGTTTACAAATCACTGCTTATGAAGTAAAGTTTTTATGACTATGAAGTAAGTTTTTAAACCTAATGAAGCAAGTTTTTCATTCAAAATCCTCAATGTTTGAACCATTATGAATAAATCATTTCTTTTTGGCTGTAAGCTTTTTCTAATAATCATGAAATTAATATTCAAGACTTAACTCATTTTTTATCAAATTATATTAATACTAGAATACTTCAACACAGTTAATAATACTATCATGTTCATACGTAGTTCTCTAGTTGACTATTTCTTGATTTCTAGACTTCCTGAATACTCTGCTGTAATTTTTAGAAAACTCATGTAAGAATCGTTTTAATTATGATTAATTTTCATAATTTTCAGATGATTGGTGAATTGGTAGTCAACGATAGCCAGTTAGTGAATGACCCCTGTGAATAAGTCTTCATATCTTCAAATCTGCTGATATGAGTTCTTCAAACTTCTGGTATGATATCTTCAAACTTCTGTTATGAGATCTTCAAATCTACTGTTATGAGGTCTGCAATAACACTAGAAATTTACAACACCTTCGAATTTCTGTGGAATGCGCTTATCAGAAAGAATAATTCATAATAAAGGAAATGTTAACTTTGAAAAAGTATTTTCGGTTTTGAATAACAAATAGAGAGTAGTCTTGAAAGTTCCAGTTAAGGAATCACTCAAGATTAGCCTATGTCCAAGCAAAGAAGACATTCTGACAAGATCGGAGAACGACTCCAGCTGGGTTAAGGTTCATTCAAAAATTAAAAATTTGGTCTCGAATTATAGAAAACATTCTAATCTACAAGTAAATCACTTTGCTTCTCAAGTAAATCCAAATTCTTGTTGAAGATGTCCAGATTCAAGTTAAGGTCAAAACAATCTCTTGTTCAGTAAGGAAACTCTTGTTAAGTGAGTTGCTTCCTGGATGTTTAGTGAGAATTTGGAGTGCTGTTTAGTGAGTAAACGTGGAGTTCTCTTAGGTTTAGTGAACAAATTTGGAGATCAGTTTACTGAGAAGATTTGGAGTCTATTCAGAGGGAAAATTTGAAGTTCTATCTCCATCAGGTCTTCTCTGATCAAGCAAAGAAGATATTCTGCCAAGATGGGAGAATGATTCCAGTTTGGTTAATATATGTTCCAAAATTATAAATTTGATCTTAAATTGTAGAGCAGAATGTTTTCTACAATTAGTGACTAAATTTATAATTTTTAAACCAATTTTGTCTGAGCTGGAGTCATTTCCCCATCTTGCTAGAATATGTTTCCCAAATATATTATGGGAAATATTTTCCACATCTTGTCAGGAAAAAAGACATTCTACCAAGATGGTAAAATGATTCCAGCTCGATCAATATATGTTCAAAAATTTTAAATTTGGTTTCAAATTGTAGAGCAGAATGTTTTCTTCAATTCGAGCCTAAATTTATAATTTTTGAACGAATATTGTCTGAGATGTAGTCATTTTCCCATCTTGCCAGAATGTCTTCATCTTTTCTCAACCAGACAAGATATGGATGTGAGATCGCTTGTATATGAAAGGGAAACAATTGAGTTATTGGGTTTGTGGACGAGATGTCCATTCACGTGTTACAAGAGCACTCGATTGTATCTGAGGTATTGTAATATAGCGTGTCCAAGCAAAGAAGACATTCTGGCAAGATGAGAAAATGACTCCAGCTCGGTCAATAACACTTTGAAAACTTTTAATTGAGTCTCAAATAGTGAATCAGAATGTTTGAAACCAACTTTATAATTTTTGAATTGATTTTGACCGAGACAGAGTCATTATCGCATCTAGCCAGAATGTCTTCTTCACTTGGACAGACTATAATACCAAGAGTATCATCTCTTGTGGTTTTGTCTGCTATTTGGCAATACATTTTTCGGTTTCGAGTATAGCCTACACTTAACTGAATATCGGATCGCAAGGCAGAAGCTTTTGGGCTCAATATTCAACAGAGAGTCATCTCAAGACATTATTTACATTTGTTTTCGTTTTTTACTTAGTTGTAAAAATCTATAATCTTTTATCCTATGTTTTTGTTTTTTATCTTATGTTTTATGTGAGGGTCATGCCTGTAAGCTCTAAGCTTGTGCTTATGAAGGATGATGATGATGATGATAGGCGAGTTGAACTAAAGTTGTGTTGAGGATGATGCCTATGTAAGCTCTGAGCTTGTGCTTGTGAAGGAGGAGTGATGATGATGATGATGATGATGATGATAATAGACGAATTGAGCTAAAGTTGTGTTGATGATGATTCCTATATAAGCTCTGAACTTGTGCTTGTGAAGGAGGATGATGGTGATTATAATAATAATAATGATAATAATGATGGACAAATTGAACTAAAGTTGTGTTGAGGATGATGCCTATGAGCTCTGAGCTTGTGCTTGGGGAGAGGACGATGAGATGATGATGATGATGATGATGATAATGATGATGATATTGATGATGATGATGATGGGTGAATTGAACTAAATTAGTGTTGAGGATGATGCCTACATAAGCTCTGAGCTTGTGCTTGGGAAGGATGATGATGATCACCCATTGAACTAAAGTTTATGTGGATTAATAATAACAGTTTATGTGGGTTCCGAACCACTGGGTATAAAGATGAGCTAGTTTTCTAGTAGAATTACAAATCAACCAACCGCCGTACTTTCGTCACCAGCTATACTCATAATTATTATAATTAATGTTATTGTTACACATTTTAATGCTGTTATTATTATTATTATTTACTAAAATTTATATAAATTTTTTTGTGTGTTGTTTGTGCAAAATGAATAAATACATTGAAAATAAATCTTGCTTTACTCTCAAAGATATTAATTTTTGTTGTAATTTATACATGTTAATAAATTGTAGCCTTGGAATGAATTGAGAACCTTTGGAAAGGCTTTATTGAACATGAATAATCTACAACAGACATCAGTCACTGATTTTATTTTATCTATTTATTGTTACAATTGCTTCATTTTATCTATTTGCTACTTGATAGCAAGTATTTTATGCAAAGGTGATGATGAGCGAGTGAATGATGATGCTTACATGGTGAATGGAAATGTAATTTGTTTATTTGTTTCATTCACATTTGAAAATGACTATAAATAGTCGTAACATGTAATTCATTAAAAAATAATTGAAAAAGGGTGTTGTGATAATCATTTAAAATAATAAAAAACAGTGATGAAAGTAGCCCTGAGATGAAGGAAAAATGGTGAATGAAAGTTTAAATTATAATTTTCACTTTGAAAAACACTTCGCACTGAAAAATTTCTGTGCAAAATAAATTTGCGACAACCTAACAACGCACTTGTGAAGTATTCTTCAGATGTTATTTATCATAATCTTCATCTCGGTATTCTAATCAGCATCAATGAACTCTCTTTATCAATGAGTTCTTATCTTCATCGGTGTATTTTTACTCGAATGTCAAGTTCAGGGAGATATTTTGATTCGGGGAAGTCTCCTCCGTGATTTGTGATACTCGATCCCCTCCTTGCATCAATATTTCCATCCCCACCACTTTCCATTCGTGTATAGTCGGTCCAAACGAAGAAGACATTCTGGCAACGTGGGAAAATTACTCCAGCTCTATCAATATTGGTTCAAAAATTATAAATCTGTTTTCAAATTGTAGGAAACATTCTGATCTACAATTTGAGACCAAATTTATAATTTTTGAATCAATATTGACCGAGCTAGAGCTGTTTTCCCATCTTGCCAGAATGTCTTCTTTGCTTGTGGACCACTCAATGTGATCCACCTCTACCTGTAATCAGTGCTGCTCCAAAATTTCTATCTTTTGCGCATGTGCTAACTGTAAGTGTGTTGGTATAATTTGCGCGCAAGCTGAGAAGACCCGCAAATACATTGTAAAGTGTATTGTAACTCAGGTCTTCTCATAAGGTGAGTGAGCGCTAACTGAGAAGACACGCCGCTACAATATACTTTACATTGCAATGGCGTTTCTTCTCGTTTTCACAAGCTGAGAAGGACCGCCGTCACTATACAATTTACATTGTGGCGGCGTCTCTTCTCAGCTTCAGCGAAAAATCGTTCGTGTGTGTAAATTTAGCTTATTCACTTGTTAAGTAGGCTAGTTGTGAAGGTGATATTGTGGTAGTTATCCATGTTAATTGAAAATACAATATCTTGTCTTTTCATTTAATTACCTTGTTTACCTCGCTGTTACCCATTGGGAATGTTTCATGAAAATTTGGTAATCCTGTAATAAAAGAAAGGGAAATTTCTCACTATAATCCAAACCAACTGGACATTAGTTGTATGGAGTAAACTAGTAAAGGCACTCTAGTTGAACAAGAAGTTGAAGAGCAACTTCTTGTTCAATTACTGTGCCTCTACCATCAGATAATTGAAACTGAGGGTTGTTTGAGTCACCTTGCGCAAGTTGATGAATGAAATCTCCCTACTACTTTTCTTCACTTTTGTACTTCTTATAAACATTTATGATTTAATAAAATTGTTGTTTGAACATTGTAACCTTTCCATGATTGATGAAATATTCAGAAAGTTTCTTCGATTAAAATCTGATTTGTTTCCACGTTTCACAAATAGTTCAACGGTGTTTCTCATTTTATCTATTATTATAATACACATTCTATGATTTTAAGTTTTATAAAGAGTAGAGAAATCATTAGTCACCTAATGTTCAGTATGAGGATAAAATAATGATGAAATAGTCTAATTCTACTTGATCAACATATTATTACAGTACCGTGATTTCAAGTAATATTCCTCAGCTGTAATTTATGCATTGCCTTCATACCGTAATAATTTTATTTACTATAATCAAACATGATCAACATTTTGTATAATTCATTCATACCCAATGTTGAGTATTTAATAGCTGTATCCAAAAAAGTTGGGTGGTTTTCTAGCTGGTGGTAATAGATGATGTGGAGCATCTATTGTCTTTTTCATTCTAAAACCATTCAAGCAACATCTAAATGACAAGTCTTATCGACAACATCAGCTGTTGGAGCGCACAAGAAGCAGACGAAACCACCTAACTTTTTGGCGTCAGCTTTATTACCGATGCTATTCTGAGTAAATACAAATGCAGTACAATATTATGTTTCATAAAAGCATTACATACTTCGTCTAATAAGAGGCATTTGTTGGAAACTCATCTACAATAAAATCCATGTAATAATTTTCACAATTGAACTCCAGCAATTCAATATTCAAAAATTTTTGACACTTTCCTCTTCCAAAGTCTGCATTTTTTAAAATTAAATTTGCAATTATAATTATGGATAAATTAATAAATAAATTGAAAATTTATTAATTTCATCTTTCACCTTTCTGTTTTAACAGACGCCTCACCGACAACCGTCCGCACGTCAACTCGTGGCAGGAGGAGAGGCAAGCGCGTCGGAGGAGGAGCAGCAGTCTCTGAGGAGGAGGAGGAGGAGGTTGCTCTCCCCGGTGAGGAGGAGGAGGAAGGAGGAGGAGGCAATCACTATGGCTACGGTGCTGAGTAGCGGTGGCGGAGGAGGGGTGGTGACGGCAGGGGGTGCGGGTGCGGAGATGTCGCTACAGTCGTCAGTGAGCAGTCAGCAGCAGGATTGTGCAGCAGTTGCTGCCATTACAGTGGTCGCTGCTTCGAATCCTGGCGCGGCTACTGCTTTACTGCAGGTTGGTGAAGTGGGTTTTTCGTTTTTGTGTCGAAAATTTCATGAAAATTTGATTCAAAATTAATTTTAACATCTTAGCTGATTGTGAAAGGTAGCGAATGTGAGTGTTTCACTAGTTTCAAGTGCGGAAGCGAACGGCTTTACTCCAGATAAAAGGATTAGGTTTTTCGTTTTTGTTGAAAAAATTCACAAAATTTGATTCAAAATTATTTCCAACATCTTTCCTGTGAGTGAAAGGTAGCTATTTTGATCTCCTTCTCGTTTCAAGTGCGGAAGCGAACGGCTTTACTCCAGATTAAAGGATTAGGTTTTTCGTTTTTGTTGAAAAAAAAATTCACAAAATTTGATTAAAAATTAATTTTAACATCTTACCTGAGAGTAAAAGGTAGGTAATGTGGATCTCATCTCATTCAAACTGAATGGGGTATTTGCATTCCTTTCCGTAATTTTACTGCAGGTTTATGGTTTTGTCAAGCCATGGTTTCACTTTCACCTTAGCGTACTTTGGTACCGAATGTGAATCTCCCACTTATTACAAGTGCAAAAGTGAAATTCGGTAGCGAATATCGCATTAAAATTGAATGTTAAATTCGCATTCGTTTTGTTTTGCCTAAGCTTACTTCGTTAGGCAATGTGGATATCCCTCTCAATTCAAGTGCAAAACGAAATTCGGTAGCGAACATCTCATTAAAATTGAATGGGGAATTCGCATTCATACCGTTATTTTGCTATAGTTTGGTGTTCCGGTATTCCGTTTTTGTTAATCCAAGGTTTCACCCAAGCGCACTTGGGTAGCGAATGTCTCATTGGATTTTAATGTAAGATTCGCATTCGTAGCGAATCATAATTCGCTCGGATGTAATATTGTGGTCTATTTTGTTCGCCGTTGAGAGTGCAAGCTGGGTTTTATACACCCCACATTTTCTTGTGCCATACAAATACCCTCTTAATCTCACTTCAGTGTTCAGTTACCTCAAGTCCATAGCTCAAGTGGGAATGGATTAATCGATAATAGGTTGGAATCAGCTCTTATCTGCTTACATACATGAACTATACTAACATGACTAGTGGCACAATCACAGAATACATTTTTTTTACTGACGAAGCCTGTGGCACTATGTTGTATGTAATGGCAAATGAATATATTCTTTATTCATATATCGTTACAACTACTTGAATTGGGAGGAAAAAATAGGCATAGCCTGTGCTATTCCTCTCCCAAAAATTTTATAATTGAGTCAATATTCTCCAAAATGAGATTATGATATAATAACTCTCTGAGTAAACGAAAATAATTTTTTTCAATTCAGTAATAACACTGAAATTTTGAATTTGGAATGTTGATGGCCGGAATTGAATAAATTATGCAACAAACAAAAAAATATTGAAAATTTGGAAAATTTCAAGCTAAAAATCACTAAACTACGTACTATTCTTATTATTATTAAGGCAGTTATTATTATAGCTTATTACTGCATTATTCAATTCAATTTCATTTTAATTTTTCCAGAACGGTAAAATCGAAACTGTGCTAGGCGACTCGGGAGATTCGTCGGACGGTTCCACCATCCAGGTGACTGTGAGTGCGGGAGGAGGAGCAGGAGGTGGAGGAGGAGACGGTGATTCAGACGGAGGAGGGAGTCAGGGCGGAGGAGGGAGTACTGCTATAGTCGATTCGGCTCACTATATAACTGTAACAGGTGAGTTGTTGGGAGCCGATAATTTGCTAGGAAATTTTCGAATTTTATTATTACAAATTTTGTTTTTTGTGTAACGTTTTACGCAGCTCGGTTTTTGGACGTTCGGTTTTTTTTTCAAATGTTTATCTATTTATTAGAGAAATTACAATGACACTTATGGGTGAAAACACAGACACATGTCCGAATTGTTTTCTTTCCCAATTTTGTTGAGAATGTTGGTAGATTGAATGAAGTTTAGCAGATAAAAGATATGCGCAGACACATCATGTGTTCGCCAAGTTCTGTTCAATCTAGTGAAATTTGTAAAGAAAACAAAAAACCTCCAAAAATTGTGGTTTGTGGAGCGGAACTAAGAGGTGAGTTATAGGGGACGATAATTTGCGAAAAAATCAAATATCTATCATCAATTTTCACAAATGTGTTATTTGTGTTCACGTGTATTAGTTTGTAAAGTGGAAAATTTACTTTTACATCATGTGCTTTGTCGAATGTGCAATCGACATAACACGATATTGTAAGTTCGGTTTTTGCCGTATCGATCTAATATACTAACTTTACCAATGATTAAATAAATTAATAGATAAATTCAATAGTCCCAGAAAATTTTACTAGATTGAATGAAGCTCGGCAAACATGATGTGTCTCTGCGCACAACATATTATTTCTGATAAATGTAATATGAATATTACATATTAATGCCGGCCGGGTTGGCCGAGTGGACTAGGGCGTTACAACCTTCAGTCCGCTAGCGCTATCCGGTCGTGGGTTCGAATCCCACCAGAGGCATGGTCGTTTATGCACCACATAAATCACCCTCGCACACTCCATTCCCCACGCAAAAGTGAAATATGGGCACCATCAACAGCAGAAAAAAAATAATACATGTAGTGAAATTTTTTGAGGATGGCAAAAAACCCGGACGTCCATTAATTGTGTTGTGTGGAACGGGGATTAGGAGTTGGTTGCGAGGGAAGTATTCACTGTATTTTTATGATTGGTTGAAATAATTTTTGATTCTGCAAGGAAATTGTTTAGGAGTTGTTTAGCTATCTCATTCATCTTGGATAACTCAATATCTAAGTATCAATAATATCTTAGATCATCAATATCGGCTATCATCTAAGATAGATTAATTATTATAAGTTAATAATCATTACAGAATTTTTTATCATTGTTTCGTATAACCTGAAAGTATCTGTAAATCTTCTTGAATGTATCATCTTATGATAGAAAATTTAACAATAGATATACAGCTTTATGGGTAATGTTTTTGAACTTCATAATGTGGAATTTTACGATCTTAAAAGTTTTATTGTAAAAATTTGGATTGAGTTGTGATTGAATTCTCTTATTCTGTGTGGTGTATTGGTCACTCTTCAAGAGTGGTTGCTTAGTGATCGTAAAGTTGAGTCACGAACTCTGTGGACTGCTTTTAGATGGGTGACCAGTTTCTAGCCAATTGGTCACTCGGTGAGGGCGTTTTGTTAGTGATCGTGAAGTTGAACCACAAACACTGGACTGCTTTTGGATGGGTGACCAGTATCTAACCAAATACATCTAACCAGTATCTAGACCTCAGATGTTGCTAAAATGAAATTTAAATTCTATTCTACATAATATTGGTGAAGTGGAACTTACCTGGAAGGGACTCCAATGAAAGTCATGCATTTTTTCTTGTATGTTGATACGAGATTGCTAACAACATATTATCCTATACTAATAATATTTGATAGTAGCCTATATTTGTAGTAGCCCAATGTTATAATATTAAGATAGTAGCCTAAGACTAAAAGGAAACATTTTTTCTCGTATTTAGTCGATGTAGTGAGACCCTTCTGTGTCCTTTCCCTTTGTTTACTGTTGACATGCAGCTGAAGGAACAGCTACACGATCTTACACCTCTCTCACTCCTGTCAACCCTGTAGGTAGGTATCTCTGTCCCTCTCTATCCGCTACCAGAATGATGTGAGTTGTGATGCTTTGCTCCTGGTCACCTGTACATTTTAACATGCACCGTGTAGACATGTAGAGTCGATCGGTAGAATACTGCTTGTTGAGACTCAGCGATAAAGTCTGTTTACACGGCGGCTTCCTAATACGTTGTAGTGATACGAAAGTCCAAAATTGATACGCAATCGTACAGGAAGGAAGCTCATTGATACAAATATTTGCAACGTTGAGTTGAAAAGCGATGTTAGCTTATTTGAAAATTAGCGGAAATAACTGTTGAATCTCTGAAACTTAATGTTTTATTTTTCTAATAATTCAACTTGGAAAATACCTGAACTGAGTTTAAATACTATCAAAATGTTTGATAAAGTACTAGAATCAGCCTATTTCCAATATGACAGCGATCAATGGGCATTACAAATGTCTCGTATCAACGATGTTTCTTCCTGTATCAATTTTGAACTTTGTATTACTAATGTGTATCAAAAAGCTGCCGTGTAATGAGGCTTAACAATGAACAAGGTGATTAATGGGAGTCACACGTTTTAAAAATAATAATAACACGTTTAATATTCGTCCTTATAACGTTTTATTGGTACAAAAATATTAATTTAATCATAGCATTTCCATATCTTTAGAGCTTTAAAGCCCGGTATTCATATGGTAACAGTATGTGTCTCAGTAACATATCTCAGTAACTTGTTTCTGGGGCAAATCGTAGAAACTTGTCTCTTACTTGTTTCTTGTGAGTGTTTGGAGAATGTTATGATTTGCAAGTGTTTCTGTACCAATCAAACGTTTCTTAAACAAATATTAAAATTTTATGATTATTTTAAAAACTTCCGACTCCCATGAATGTACTTTTTTAAAGTCATTGCACCATAATTGTATCCTGTGTACCCACACTTAACGGTTGCATTGTATTCTATAATGGCAACTTCTTATCACGCACATAAAATGAAGTTTTCATAGTTTTTCTCCCTCTCATATTCGATTGCTTAGCTACTATAACTTTGGATGATTTCAAGTTTTCTTCTTGAAAATTTTCTGATTTCTTTTGATCCACTAGAAGTATTCTGCACTTGAGTTATCGACTTTTGTTCGGTTCTCTACTTGTGTTTGAATGTTAATTGAATCACAATAGCATAATTTTAGGTTGAATAACACAAAACATTCAGTTGCACTTGTAGCTTTTAGACTGTCATTAAATGACTAATTTATATAGCACCTATATACAATAGCACCTATACAAACACAATACTTTATTGGCCAAGTGATGGAATGGACATTACTTTCCAAATTTTGTCATGTCATAAAAATAGAGAAGTCATTCTGTATTTATACTCTGGAGCTGCTGATATGAAATCACAATTTTAGACTGTTGTTTGCCAAAGCTGAGAAGACTTTTAGTTACAATTTGAAGAGATTAAGAGATTCTAGCTTTCAATTTTAATAGATTTTTATCTTTTGGTAACCATCCAATATAATTTTCGAGTAAACTTAGAGTGGACCGTTGGCAATTTACCGAACAACAGAATCATGTTACCTACAAACAATTCAAACAATTATTTCAATACTCTTTCAATGATTAAAATATTTATTTGAAATAATTAATCAATTTATAGAATAATAATTTTTATCAATATCTTAATAACATAATAACAGAGCAAATAGCGCTGTTATATTTATGTACATTTATTCATGTTCTATATGTTATTGGAAAGAGAATTTAATTATCCAGGCGCTCTACTTCTCACTCTTTTGAATATAATATTATTTCAATAATTGAAATTTGATACATTTCACGTGATTTAAAATACTGATATTTAAAACAAAATATTATAATAGAAAAGAAGTGAAAAGTATAGCGCCTGGAGTATTGAATTCTCTCTCCAATTACATGTAGAACATGAATTTCTGTCCATAAAATAGTGACGCTATTTGCTAAAAATATTGATGAATATTAAATTCTTCTTTTGGGACATGATCAGTTCGGCAAATACAGACTATAGTCTGTCAAACAAAGAAGACATTCTGGCAAGATAGCAAAGTGACTCCAGCTCGGCCAATATTGGTTAAAAAATTACAAATTTGGTCTCAAATTGTAGGAAACATTCTGATCTATAAATTAATTGATAATTTTTGAACCAATATTGACCGATCTGGAGTCACATCTCCATCTTGCCAGAATGTCTTCTTTCCTTAGACAGACCATACTACTGCCTACTCTTCAATAATTGTTTTCTAATTTCTAGATTTTTGTTTCATTTATATATATTATTTGTACCTATCCGTTTCTATAACATTTTTGCGTGTGAAATTGAACACGTTTATTCCAATTTCGAATGTTTTTCGTTGACAACTTTGTCATCTTCAGTTCCAGATACGGAGACAGTGACGCCAGACGGAGTGGCTCACTCGGCATATGTCCAGTATGTGGAGAGTGCTCCCGACCAGACTATCTATACCACGACTAATGGCCAAATGTATGTATTCTATACGAAAAAATATCAACTGTTATTATAATAACTAAGATATAATTATTAATATAGTTGTTGAGGCCATACGATTCTTCTTGAAAATGTTTTACTAAATTTTATCAAGTATACTTTTTTCTTGAGAGGATCAACGTGCTAACCACACTTCACCTTTATTCTGGTTTATGATTATTCACCTCTGCTGTATAGTGGAGTGAATATGAAACTGGCAACCAGCTGGCAGTGTAGGCCTTTCATGGGCTGTTGAGCCATTGACAATCAAAAAATACAGGGTGTTTCAGGAGGAATGTGCAATACTTCTCAGGCTGATTCCTTACACCAAGTAGACGAAAAAGTTCCATGAGACAAACCCCCAAAAACGCTTTGTTACCGAGATAACAATGGCGGAAAATTGAGATTTTTCAAAACTTATTAATTTTTTTAATCTTTTAGAGGCTTCACTCAGGTTCTAAAATAATCAATTCGTATGTGAAACTAGATGAGGAATTCAATGGAACCAGTTTGAAGTTTGTAACTTCAACGGTTATTTAGATAATTGGAAAAATATGCTAAAAAACGCAATTTTTCAACAATAAGGGTTATAACTAAATAAGGAATCATAAATTTGTATTTTTTATTAATGTAAATTGAAGAGTCTAAGATTCTGAAGAAAAAGTTGAATGGCGGCGATTATGTAAATCTTACCCAAATCTCAGAAATTGCGATCAAAAATCGCAAAATTGACAAAACATAGCCCAAGTGATGAATTTGTGTTTAGTAGCGATTTTGCGATTTTTGATCGCCATTATTGAGATTTGGGTAAGATTCACACAGTCGCAGCCATTTAACTTTCTCTTTAGAATCCGACTCTCTTCAACTTCCATTAATAAAAAATGCAATTTTATGATTCCTTATTTATTTATAACCCTTATTGTTGAAAAATGGCGTTTTTTAGCATATTTTTCCAATTATCTCAATAACCGTTGAAGTTACACACTTGAAATTGGTTCCATTAAATTCCTCAGCTAGTTTTACATACGAATTGATTATTGAAGAGCCTGAGTGAAGCCTCTAAAAAATTAGAAACATTTTTATGTTTTGAAAAATCTCAATTCTCCGCCATTGTTATCTCGGTAACTAAGCGTTTTAGGGGGTTGGTCCCATGGAACTTTTTCGTCTACTTGCTGTAAGGAATCAGCCTGAGAAGTATTGCACATTCCTCCTGAAACATCCTGTATATACTTAGATTGAATCATTATCATAATCATCTTTATTGAGTATATAGAACATAGAAGAGTACAACAGGCAAAGCCCAAAACTGTTCCTCTTACAATTTATACAAACATATTAAAGATAGGATATATTATATTTTTCACACATATTTCCATTAATTTTTACACTAAAATCCAAATTTTGAAATAGATTCACAACAAAATCTCGAACAAAACACATTTGAAACTTTCATACAGCAAAAATAATTATAAATGTTGTAAAAGTATACTTTTTACAATTTTTCTCAACTTTTTTCTTACATTGAATTGATTTGTTGAACTATTTCTAAATCTTTGTGAAGCTTTGTTCAAGCTCTTGCTAAAATTTTGGATAATTTTTATATTGTTCTACCAGTCTTTGCCACCTAACTTTTTGACTAATACACCTCCTGACTAATCTATTTGTGGGGTAAAGATTAATTTTGTTTTCGTTGGTAATTTTTCCTCTGTGGTGTAGACAATTTAGTACTTTTTGTATAAATTAGTGTTTTACAAAGTTGATTGTTTGTATTTTAGGGCGTATCCGGTTTACACAGTGGGAGAATCTGGAACAATGTACACACCTGCTTCGGGACAGTACTACACGCCAGGAAATACAACACCAGTTACATATAGTCAGGTAATTAAATAATAAATTAATAAATAAATAAACTTTCATTTCATTCCTTATTTATTCATTTCACAAATCATTCATACAGCAATGGCGGTACAGTGACCCAATTTACATAAAACACGTCATCAAAACTAATTATTATTTTTAGAAAAATAGTAATAACATAGAATTAAACAATAATTATTCATAGAAAAATTTAACTGCAGCTATATTCCGGCCAAGCAAAGAAGAGCCTCTGGCGAGATGGGAAAAGACTCCAGCTCGGTCAATATTGGTTCAAAAATTATTGATTTGGTCTCAATTGCAGGAAACATTCTGATCGACAATTTGAGACCAAATCAATAATTTTTGAACCAATATTGACCGAGCTGGAGTCATTTTCCCATCTTGCCAGAGGCTCTTCTTTGCTTGGCCAGACTGTAATAGCAGTAGTGAAAGTAGACAACAGAAGACAATAACATAATTAAGTATGAGGACTTCAAATACCTTTGGGAGATTGGCTGTCGTTAGTAAAGATAGCCAGTCGTTTCCCGTCTCTGGAGGAATAGTAATTGTTGCATTACACTCCAACTGATTAACTGGATGTTATTCAGAGGTGTTCTGCGCCTTCACTTGGTTGTGAAGACTGGCTTATGGTTGAGAGGATCAACGTGCTAACCACACGTTACCTCTATTCTAATTGATGTTTATTACTTACTTTACTTTTACTTTACTCTGACCTCCTCCTCTCCTCTCCTCACAGTCCGAAGATTGGGGAATCGTCAAAAATTCATATCTTCTGCTGTATAGTGTAGTAAATTGTAAATATGAAACTGGCAACCAGCTGGCAGGCTGGTTTTTTATGGGCTATTGAGCCATTCAAATTCAAATTCGTTTATTCAGCAATATGACATATTTACAAAAATATAGGTGTAAAAAAAATTACTAGCCTAAACATTTTCATGTTTCCAGGTTACTGCTGGCTCACTGAATGGGCAAAACCAAGGCGGTCCCACCCAGCTGCTGAGCAGTACCTACCTGATTCAGCAGACTGTTGATGGCACCGATACCATTATCACTTCCAATCGTTCCTCACCGCAGACTGTCAGTGCTGTGAGTAGTCTATTCTTAAATCTATCGATGGTTGTATATATCGGTTGTTGTGTATATCGATAGTTGGATTTATCGATTGTTGTGGATATTAATGATTAGATATATCGATAGTTTGATATATCGATTGTTATGTATATCGATAGTGAGATATATCGATGGTTGTGTACATCGATGATTAGATATATCGATAGTTGAGTTTATCGATAGGTGTATACATCGATGGTTCAATGTCTCTACTACTAACTACTCAACCTCTTAAGCCGCGTATCGACAGTCCGAGGCATGTGCCACGATTGCCTCGCGGTACAGTCTGTTGACGCAAAAAAAGTATGAACTCATGGCTGAGGCATATGTGTGATCTGCAATTTTTGTAAGGCCGTTATTACACGATAATAGTTCTATAAGCATATCTGATCGGAAAGAGATGAAAATACCAAATCATATTCATAGAATGGTGTGATCATAGAACTATTATCGTGTAATACCGACCTAACCAAAAATGTGAGCACGCGAACAAATTGACTAGCGCCATCAAGCGGGAGACAAAGCAACTAAGCTCTGACAATTGATAATTTGGACTTTGGAGGTTAGTTTGTGCTCAATTAGTAGATAAAAATTTGAGGCAATGCTTATTATTGCCTATTAGAACCTTCTGCACCCAAATAGAATTCTTAATCACAAAAATGCATAGGAATGGGGTACAATTTTGAGGTTAGTTTGTAGAATTGTTCGTTGTGCGTTGCGAGGCAACAGGCACTGCTCGCTGCGAATTGTGTGCAGCGTTTGCCTCGCTGCTAGCAAACCCGGTATCGACAGTCCGAGGCATGTGTGGCACATGCCTCGGACTGTCGATACGCGGTAGATAGTAACTAGTAGTAGTACTCTTTTATTGTGTCAACAGACTGTACAGCGAGGCATTCGTAGCACATGCCTCGGACTGTCGATACGCGGCTTTATTGTAAGAAACTGGCTTGGATTGGTATTAGAGTGTAATGCCTAGTTTATACGATGCAAATTGGCGAGGCAGTTGTCATAAGACAACTGATGCCGGGCGCAAACAGCTGATCTATAAAGCTCCCTGTACACGGGGATTGTAGTGTCAGCCATTTCAATATCTGTAGCCAATCACTGCTGCTGCACTGCATTGAATCAAACAACAACAGCTGTGATTGGCTACAGATATTCAACAGGCCGACACTACGATCCCCGTGTACAGGACGCTTTAAGGCGCCTCCATACATGCGGTATTTGGGAAATACCGAACATTTGGTATTTGGCGAACAGTTTTGCTTGCTATTTCCCAACTAACGAACACACATCTCCACACATGCGTGGTTTTCCGAGCACGTATTCGTACTGGGAATAGCGAATCGTCAACCGAATAGGTGACAATTTCAAGGTCAATAATGTCAAAATACTGTCGAAAATTTCAACTTTCAAAAATTCAACACTACTGTACTAATTTCAACTTTAATCTTGGCAATGATTGAATATTAATGTTTTAGGGATTTTTAAAACATTTAAAGAATCAAGATTATAATTCAATAACCTGAAACGGACTGGACATTGACTAATTACCAATATAATATTTGAATTGAATTTAATTCAATTTCATAGTATCAAAATTCATTATATCACTTGAAAATCATCCACAGACTGTAATTTAATATTGATCTCGTCTAAAAAAATTATGTATTGAATTAACACGTGAGAAACTTTTTCCTCAATTGACTTAACCTCAATCTACATGCAACAACAAACAACAAAATCAGCCGAACATGAAGGCGAATGTGTGGATGGGCAAAAAGTTCGTTATTTGACGAACATTCGTTCACTTTGATGTGTCCAAAAGACCGACAATGGACGGAACACACAAACATTCGTGTTCGCTATTTCCCGAATAGCGATCACTCCGCTACAAACTAGTTATGATTCGGCGACTAGGTGTTCGGTGTTTGCCGAATAGCGCATGTATGGAGCTGGCTTTAGAGTTTTCATCAAGCCATGCCTAGCTGATGATTTTAAAATCAAAAGATTCAATAGATACTTTACATCAGCTGTAAATTTCAGAATACAATTTGCAGAAGACAATCTTCTTGCCAATTGGCATCGTATATAAACTAGGCATTAGGGTGAACACACACCAGATATAGTCTGTCCAAGCAAAGAAGACATTCTGGCAAGATAGAAAAATGACTCCAGCTCTGTCAATATTGGTTAAAAAATTAACAATTTGGTCTCAAATTGTCGATCAGAATGTTTTCCACAATTTGAGACTTAATATATAATCTTTGAACCAATATTGACCGAGCTGGAGTCATTTCCCCATCTTGACAGAAGGTCTTCTTTGCTTAGACAGACTGTTCTAACTGCTTTGCCGATTTTTTTTTTATTGTGTGAGCTTTGTTGTGCTGACAATCTAATATTCTAACTGTGAATGTATTGTTGGTACAAGCTGAGAAGACACGTCATTATAGTACTTTTCATTGTAACGGCGTCTCATCTCAGCTTGCACTAACTTTATTAAATGTTATTGTGGTGGGTTGCTTGCAAGGTGTATAGAAGAGTAGAGGTGGGGCGGAGTGAAGCAGCTGGCTGTGAAAGTTATGATTTTGACGTCACGGAGTTCCTCTAGTCAAAAATTTAGCATCGATTTCCCTATCCTAGCCAAAAAATTGCGCACTTTTTCTCAATTTACGAATTATAGAATTGTTTAATAGGTAAATTTCTTATATGAGCTTGTAGAGAATTTCAAGACCTACATTTTGAGTGATTTAAATCTATTATTTTCTCAAATTAAACATGAGAAAAAGTCCGTTAACGTGTCTCGGAAATACTCTGCAGCTGGGCTAAAGCAAGTTATGAATAGCAATGCTATCGAATGCAATGATATTATAAATGTATCTTATAATAGCATTGCTACTCTTAATTGCATCAGCCCAGCTGCAGAGCATTCCCGAGACACGTTAATGGACATTTTCTCATGTAAAATTGGAGTAAAATATAGATTTGAATCACTCAAAATGTAGGTCTTGAAATTCTCTACAAGCTCATATAAGAAATTTACCTATTTAACAATTCTGTGATTTGTAAATTGAGAAAAAGTGCGCAATTTTTTGTCTAGGATAGGGAAATCAATACTAAATTTTTGACTAGAGGAACTCCGTGACGTCAAAATTATAACTTTTACAGCCAGCTGCTTCACTCCGCCTCACCTCTACTATTCTATACACCTTGGGTTGCTTGAACTGGGAGAAAATTAATTGGAATGATGGCTTTTTTGGTGGAATGATAACTAAAGGTTTTGTGTAGAGATTTTTCTTGAATGAGAATAATGGATTGGTTTAATTGATGAATCACTGTAAGTTTTGTGAAGGGGTTTCATTAATAGCTAAGAAAAATCGATTTGGGTTAAATCAAGCCCAATTCAGGCAGAAGAGACGTGTTGAAATATAATTATCGTCCAATACATGAGATTGATTAAGTTGAAAAGAAAATTTTTGGGTCCAACAGGCGTAGTCCTACCAGCTGGTTGCCAGTTTCATTTGATATGCAGTATAGTCTATCCAAGCAAAGAAGACCCTCTGGCAAGATGGGGAAATTACTCCAACTCGGTCAATATTGGTTCAAAGATTATATATTTAGTCTCAAATTGTGGAAAACATTCTGATCGACAATTTGAGATCAAATTTATAATTTTTGAACCAAAATCGACCAAGCTTGAGTCATTCTCTCATCTTGCCAGAGGGTATTCTTTGCTTGGACAGACTATGTACTATAAATCACTATCTACAAATGATAGGTGATGAAAATCCCATCAAAATATTAACTATAGTCGTCCACAGATCATTGGAATAACGACCAATTCTTCCGACACCACTCCCTGTTTCTCCCTCCGCTTCGTACTTAGGGGTAACTAGTAAGAGAGTGTGTGTGAGAGAGAAGGAGTGAAGTTTTGTTTGGGTGAGGGTGGACAACAGTGGCAACAGGGCTCAGCAATCCCGTGACCTTGGTTATTCCAATGATCAATGGACGACTATAAAAGGTCATTTTCAAGGTTAAAAAGATACTTGAGTTGATAAAATAATTATAACAATACAGAACTTCCAGGACCTCACCTAGAATTTATGAATATAAATCATTGTCATCTACAAAATGATGAAAGATAATTCTCAATTGAAGTTTTTAAGGTTTAAAATATCAAAACTCAGCTGATTGTTTGAAAAAAACTGTACAGGACGTCACCTACCACCTGGTGAACTCAGCGACAGCTGCGGCCAACGGTGGCGCGTCTAGCGGTGGCGCCACAGCGGTCGCCAACGGAGGAGTGGTGACCACTGCGGCCGCCGCGGGTGGCGCCACCGGCCCGCAAAGCGGCGCCACTCTGCTGGATACCGATCAGCCCAGTCTCATACACGCCACTCGTGTGTCGCCGGCTACAGTTAGTAATAGTAGTCTGACTAATTTGCACTTTGATTGGCAAATTATTATACTAGTCCATGATCTGACTAATTTGTATTGCCATTTAGTTTATCTGGCTGAATTTGATTCTAGTCCATGTTGTAGCTGCCACATTGTGTCGTTTTAGTATCAGTCTACACTGTAGCTTTGTATATCATCTCTAGTTTGCGTTAATGTATAGTCTGTCCAAGCAAAGAAGACATTCTGGCAAGATGGGAGAATGACTCCAGCTCGGTTAATGTTGGTTCAAAAAGTATACATTTGGTCTCAAATTGTAGATCGGAATGTTTGCTACAATTTGAAACCAAATTTCTAATCTTTCAACCAATATTGACCGAGCTGGAGTCATTTTCCCATCTCGCCAGAATGTTCTGCTTGGACAGACTATAGTAGTAGTCTGACAAATTTGCGTTTTCGTTTAGTTTCTCTGGCTGAATATTATTTTGGTCTATGATTGTAGTTGCCACGTTTTAGTATCAGAGTACTCTGTAGGTTTGTGTATCGTCTCTAGATTGTATTACAGACAACCCACAGAGTTACTATTGAGTGTCATCTTATTTATCTTCTTATTTAGTCTCTGGCTTAATAATATTTTGGTCATGATTGTAGCTGCATCATTGTGTCTTATTAGTATCCAACAGCACTTAGCTATGTGTCTCGTCTCTAGATTGCTACACTTTGCCTCTCGTTTGTCATTTTGCTTTTTCACAAATATCTCCTCTTTTGACAATGTTTTGTTCCTTACAGAATCGATTAGCCACTGGCTTGCAGTATCAAATTAGTTTTGAATCAATTGTATTAACTTTTGTAGATCTGGTTATTGAATTATTTTCATTATTATTTCATTATTTATTCAAGAGATTACAATGAAGGATAAAACACAGGCAATTCAGCCAAAAACGTTTTTTCCCCAAATTTAGATGAATAAGTTGAAAAAATATAGGTTATGTTCACTTGTTTCTTGATCACTATCACTATGATTGTAAATTAATTGTATGATGACAGTTTTTGCCCACTAATGTTGCTTTTTCATTTACAAATTGAAATTAAGTCCTTTGTAGATTTTGCAATTACGGATAATTTTATTATTCATTCTATTTCAAGTTTTATTTTAAAGTATGTATTAAGTTGATTTATAAATTGGGTGTGATAGTCACTAGTTTATTATTAATACTTCCATCATACTTATTGTAAAAATCGCATAAATTAATTATATTACATATGCCACAACTAATGAAATCAATGATAAAAATTTCATCATGATTCAGTTAGAAATTGAACTTTGATAGACTTCTGTGCAATTAGTTCTCTGTATCCTGAAAATCTTATAATTATTATTTCATTTATTTCAATTCTCGAGTTTTTCTCTGTTTAAACTAGTCATCAATATTTATCCATAGTGGTAAGATTCTTGACAGTTAATGCATGATGCACGTTGTAAGTTTTGCACTTATAAAATTGAGAGAAATTGTAAAATGTACAATAATGTACAGTAGTAGTACATTATTGTACATTTTACAACCACACTAATTTCGTAAGTACTTTGAATGTACCTCAGTACCTTATATTTTGCATGGAGAAACTCTACTATTTGCATGGGCTACTATTTGACTGAATGTGTTTCGTGGTTTTTTAATAATAATTTGATTTAAAATTTATACAATTACTATCGATTTCATAAGAAATTCTATTTTCTTGAATTCTGGTTCATTCATTTACCTTGTTTTATTTTTCATATGTTATTGTTGTATATGGTGTGTGAGGATCTAATAACAAATAACTGCTCGATTATTATGAAGGTTCAATACAAATTTACAAAAAAATACTTATTCTTCACTGTTGAAAAACTTTTAATATTTGAACCGTGCAATAATAATTGTTAGGAAGATTCAATGGACATTGATATAGTCTGTACAAGCAAAGAATACATTCTGGCAAGATGGGAAAATTACTCCAGCGTGGTCAATATTGGTTCAGAAATTATAAATTTGGTCTCAAATTGTAAAAAGTATTCTGATCTACAATTTGAGAACAATTCATAATTTTTGAAACGATATTGACCGAACTGGAGTCATTTTCCCCATCTTGCCAGAATTTATCCTTTGTTTGAACATAATAAATCAATAATTTTTAAAGTCAATAACTTATTGTGATAGTGGATATTACAATATCATATTTGATAAGAATAATTTTCATTCTGCGTTGTAATAGATTTATTTTTTGTTTAATAAATACTTTGTTTAAGTAAATAAATAATTTTTTGTTTAATTAAAAACTTTTCTTTTCAAATTTGTTCAAGCTGTTCAAATGATCATGATTGTCCAAATCATTCCATTCAACATCTGATGGTTGATTTAATTTTTTCCCAGGTCCAATGGCTGTTGGAGAACTATGAGACAGCGGAAGGCGTGTCCCTGGCGAGAGTCACCCTCTACAATCACTATCTGAGGCACTGCTACGAGCACAAGCTAGACCCCGTCAATGCGGCCTCCTTTGGAAAACTCATTCGCAGCGTGTTTCTCGGTCTGAGAACGAGAAGGCTTGGCACAAGGTTTGTATTTTGTTCTGAGATGAATAGTTTTATTACAATAAATTAAGTTATTAACTTTCACTTTGACAATACAATATTTGTACAGAATTCCGTAGACACGATGATTTTCGACACACTACGAGCTTTGAATTTGAATAAGGCCGGTATTACACGATAATTGTTCTATTATCTTAGTTGATTATATGGAAAGAAATGAAAATATGATTTCGTAGTTTCATCTCTTCCATATGATCAACTATGATAATAGAACTATTATCGTGTAATACCCGTCTAAGAAATAGTTTAATAAGAATGTATGAGGAGATTGCTGCGATTTTAACTTGGTTAAGTTAATCCAAAGTGTATACAGTAAAAGTACAATCATTCTCACCCGATTGAGAGGACGGCTAGGTATAGTCTGTCCAAGCAAAGAAAAACCTCTGGCAAGATGAAAAAATGACTCCAGCTCGATCAATATTGGTTCAAAAATTATTGATTTGGTATCAAATTGTAGATTAGAATAATTCCTACAACTGAGAACAGATCAATAATTTTTGAACCAGTATTGATCGAGCTGGAGTCATTTTCTCATCTTGCCAAAGGGTTTTCTTTGCTTGGACAGACTATAGGGTCCACATACAGTGACAGTTCACTCGTTCAGTGATCGGCCAGCCGGTTTACAGCTGTTTTGGACTGCCGGTTTCCCCATCCACTTACAGTTTTTGACTGTCACAGTCCGAACTAACAGTGGATGGACCCTAAGGGTCTCCCCACTATTAAAAGCCAAACGTATTGACAAATCCTTATTCCCCTTCATCAGGTGGTCAGTGATGCAATAAAAATAAATGAACAAAAAAAATTTTATATATTTTTATTTAATGTTGGAATAGTATTATAAATTTATCACCTAAAATAATTGTTTCCACTTCAATTTCGCAGAGGCAACTCCAAGTACCACTACTACGGTATACGTGTGAAACCCGGTTCACCTCTCAACCAACTTCCAATGTTGGACGATGGCTCCAGTTCCCTGCCCATTCAAGGCGGTGGGGGAGGGGGTAACGGAGGAGGGGGAGGAGGTGGTGGAGGGGGAAGGACGTCGACGGGTGCTGGCGGCGGTGGACAAAAGCAGCAGCGCTACAACAAGTTTGCGCCGACGAAAGGCGGCGAGGGGTCCGGTGGTGCGGGCGGTGGGACCGGGGGAGGGGGAGGACATGAGTGTACAGGGGGTGCGGGTGGCGAGAGTCACGGACATGGCAATGGGCAGGTGGGTTGATAATTTATTATTTAATACATTAATCTTATAAATTCTTAGTACTGTAGAACGTCAATAATCCGGATTAATTGGGACCGGACCCAATCCGGATTATCGAAACTATCTTAGAAAAATAGCCAGCAGGCACTATTTGAGAAAAAACTAGTTGTTATCTAGTCGAGTAAAGAAAACAAGATGGGAAAATTACTCCAGCCATAGCTTCCTTTAGTAGAAGGCCATGACCTAAAAATTGGCAACTATGTAGAGTAGGAAATTGGGTCCATTTAAAAGCATTGAAATCATTTTCCAATCAGCTGTTCTAATGGATGCGTTTCTTGTGTGCATTCTCACAATTAACTTGCTAAAAATCATAAGCTATTTCAATAAATAACTGTCTGTTCTAAATCTTTCTTGCTAATCTCTATCACAACATATTACAAAAAACACAAAAGGAGTTCTATACGAAGTTTCATGAACGTTTTTCATGAAAACTATGCTCAAAGAGAGAAAAACCAAGTCAACATGCATGATTTGTATCTGTACTTAATACTTTCATATGAAAAGACTGTGTCTAAGGTGCGACGTTGCCATATTATTAGGGAAGGGCCTTGTATTAAAGGAATATATGCTCTAGCTAGTTAAGGTAGGTTTTTGTTTGTACAGAACGTAACGACCGTCGGTTGCAGTCGATGAGCTGTAGCCAATCACAGGTATTGTCTTGTCCTTTATAGCTTTGGTAACAAGAGTTGTGATTGGCTACAGCTGATCGACTGCGACCCACGGTCGTTACGTTCTGCACAAACAAAAACCCACCTTCTAATATTTGTTTCGAAATTATAAATATGGTCTCAAATTGTAGATCAGAATGTTTTGTACAATTTGGGACCATTTTTGACCGAGCTGAAGTCATTTTTCCATCTTGCTAAAATGTCTTCTTTTCTCCACCAGACAATACATGTATCAATCTTTAATGTAATGATACATGTTGTACAATTTTTTTTAAATAAAAATAAAACCTTAGACAAACAGCTTAAGGCATCCCAAGTCTTTATCAAATCAAGAATTTATAGTCGTCCACAGATCATTGAAATAAGCAAAGGACGACCAATTCTCTTGACACTTCTCTCTCCGGTGTTGCCGCTTCGTATGCAGGGGTAGCTAGTAAGAGAGTATGTAAGGGAGAAAAATAGATTTTTGGTTTGGGAGAAGAATGAGATGGAATGAGGGTGGACAACAGTGGCAACCGTGCTCAGCAGAGCCAGTGACCTTGGTTATTTCAGTGATCTGTGATTCAGTATAGTAGGTAATACTTGAATGTAAATGAAGTGATTAACCTGTGACATTTGAATGTTGTTTGAAATAGTTGAGTAGCATATTTATTATCTTATTGGGGAAAATTGGCTAATTTCGTTGAAATTACTTCATCTAGAGAAAACGATCGTTTGCCCTCGCCCATGAAATTGTTGGAATTGATGGAAAACCCAAAAAACGAAGATTTCTGAATGTTTTTGAAAATGTTGATGTACAGGTGATGTAAATTATTGAAAATCTTAATTGTTTAATCAGTTACAATTTTAGTATATTTCAATTATGGCTACATATTTTATTATTTCGTAGTAGATTTTATTTGTTTCCATTGACATTATTTCGTTTTAAATTGAGTTTAATTCGTTTGAAAAAACGTCTAAATCAGTTGAAGGGTTTTATTTAGTTTTGACTACCATTAACTTCAGAATTTATGTTTATTACAATTAATTTTTTTAAAGATTGATTTCTATTCTTCTAGTATATTTTTCTGCTTTATTTTGATTGTACCCCCTAAGTAGCTGACGCACAAATTCTAGTAAGGATGTTATAGTAATTGAGATCTTTTAGCTCATTACTGTATTTGAGGCTGAATCTATACCGTTTTATGTTGTAATGTAATCAATAAAATTATTTCAAAAAAGCATTTAGTTGGTTCGGTTCACTCAACTTTATGAATACGCTAATAGACTGTACGGTATAGTCTGTCCAAGCAAAGAAAACATTCTGGCAAGATGGGAAACTGACTGCAGCTCGGCCAATATTGGTTCAAAAATTGTAAATTTAGTCTCAAATTGAAGGAAACATTTTGAACTACAAATTTATAATTTTTGAACCGATATTGGCCGAGCTGGAGTCGGTTCCTCATTTTGCCAGAATGTCTTCTTTGCTTGGACAGACTACTTGGATGTTTTCTTTTTGTCTAGGGCCACTATAGTCTGGTCAGGCAAAGAAGACATTCTTGCAAGTTGGGAAAATGAACCCAGCTTGGTCAATATTGTTTTAAGAATTATTAATTTGGTCTCAAATCGTAAGAAACATTCTGCTCTACAATTTGAGACCAAGTTAATTATTATGATTGAACTATTATTCACCTAGCTGGAGTCATTTTTCCATCTTGCCAGTTTGTCTTCTTTGCTTGGACAGACTATAGTTGGTTACAAGAGACAGGCGAAACCGTCTATAGTCTGCCCAAGCAAAGAAGAGCCTCTGGCAAGATGGGGAAATGACTCCAGCAATATTTGTTCAAGAATTATAAATGTGGTCTCAATAGTAGATCAAATTGTTTCCTACAATTTTAAATCAAATTAATAATTTTCGATACAATATTGACCAAGCTGGAGTCATTTTCCCATCATACCAGAGGCTCTTCTTTGCTTGTTCAGACTATAACCTTTTGACGTCAGTTTTACGCAAATTTAGAGAACATACGTTAATTGTAGTATTAGTAGTAGTTACAATGTTATTTTTGTAATTAAAAATCAATTGAAATTTAAATTTTATTAATTGATAATCTTTTTATTTTCATGTTTATAGTCCAACAATCACGAGTTCCTGGGAGATGGATCACGGGCGATACCTGATTTTCCCAATATAGTGATATCGCACGTGTCCATACCTGAAGACTGCACCCTGGAAGACGTGGATACGTTTAGGAGTATTTATAGGGAGCATTGCGAGGTGAGCAACTGATTATTTGTTATTATTTTAAATCACGGTGGATTGCTAAGTCGTCATTTAAACATTTATTCTAGACTAATGCTAAACATAATCTAAACACCGGATCGGCTTGCAAAAACTATGTTTAAGAGTGGCCAATAGTAGTCGGCCATTCACTGAACAGCATAATTATGTCCCAATTGAACGTTATGATTTTTAACAATCTCTTGGAGCAAATAGCGCTGTTATTTATGGACAAAAATTCATTTTTTATATGTCATTAGAAAGATAACTCAATTCTCCAGGCGCTCTATTTTTAACTTTTTTTGGTTATAACATAATTAAAATTTGATACATTATACTTGATTGAAAAAAGATCAGAATGTTTCCTATAATTGGAGACCAAATTAATAATTTTTAAAATGATATTAACCTAGCTGGAATCAGTTTTCCATCTTGCCAGAATGTCTTCTTTGTTTGGACAGACTATGGATAACAATGATCATTAAGGTTGAGTGGTAGAAAGGACTTCCTAGTCCTAACTCCGCCTGATGAAGAATATTTCCATTCCATGTCATCATACTTTGCAATACATCAAATGTTTATTTCTATTTTCTTGTATTTTCTTTTATGTATTGTGTAACATTAAAGGAAAATAATGGGTATTGGGTATAATGAATATGGGTGTAATGGGTATTGATCACTCGGTGAGGGTGATCTATCGGTGATCGTGATGTCAAGTCACGAACACTGTGGACTGCTCTTGGATGGGTGACCAGTATTTGGCCAAGTACACATTGGCTAGGTGGAACTACCCGTAAGGGTCTCCCCACCATTGAAAGCCATAAGAATTCTTATTTATTTATTGAGTGTAATAAAATTGTTGAAACTTTTCAGGCTTTTCTCGATGCAATCCTGAGTTTAGAATTCGCAACCGTTGAGTCCTTATGGCGGGAGTTTTGGAGATCTCAAGACAATAATAATGGCGAGGAGTGTGAAGAGGAGAAATATCTGTCCAAGTGAGTTGGAAAATATAAATTTTTATGATTTTATCAAGCACAAAATATGATTCTAGTATTGGAAAAATATAGTGATTAGGTACTGATTACACACCATCCTCTTGCAAGCTCATCCAAGTTCTATTTAGGCCGACTATATAACTATATAACCTCGTTTAACACAATTTAATTATCGTTGTTTGTAATCGATCGTTGAACGGTAAACATCTATCAATGTATTATCCATCCAAGCAGAGAAGGCCCTCTCGAAAGATGTCTACGTTCAATGCTGCCAACAGTCGAAAGAAAAGTTGTTCTACTCTCACCATCTGTCACAAACAAAATATCTTTTTTTAGTGAATTTTAACTGCAATCTAGCACTTGGCCAATGAACAGTTCAGTTCTATCCTAAATTAATACGGGAATTTCACACTAGAGAAGATCTTTCAAAGTCAATCCTCCTTTGGCAACTCTAACTGAGCAATGCTCCTAAATAAAATATCATTAAATATATATATCTAATAAAATATATAATATATTCTTAAATTGAATATATTTTCATTCGTGAAATCAATATGATTATGATTTTTTTGGAACATTTGCAATTGGTGCTTTGTTGATTCAGCCTCCCAGAACCATAGATAGTGCAAAAATGGTAGGTTGATTTTACACTAAAATTTTCAGATCTGCGCATGCGTAGTTACACTCTCACTTCCCTCCGCCATCTTGGAAGAGGCTCTTCTTTGCTTGGACCGACTTTAGAGCATTGCTTTTCTATCATAGCTGTGTTCCAATCTTGGAGAATTGATATCTACTTATTTTGTGGAAATTGGGTTATCAGATTATTGAAATCGCTACAAACTGTGTTGAATATCCCAAAATGTGGTCTCCTCAGAGACAAAATAACACCATGGCTTTCCGTATTTCCATGAGTTGTAATTAGTTTTGCGAAGGAAATACATTATTTATAAACTATATAAGGGGTTTAAAACTTGGAATGAAGATCTAACTAAACCGTTGAGCTCTCGCTGGCCGCTTTCAGACTGTCCTGACTGAGCTGAGCACTGAGAACAGTCATTCACCAACCTTTAGTTTCGTTTACACCAGTAAAAGTTCCGTTTACAATAGTAGCCTCTATCCCTTCTTCAAAAAATATATAATTTTTCAGTAATCGACTTTTGTTTTGTTTTTTAATATAATTTGGGTGGCTCGTTGGAGGAGTGATAAAGCGCCGGTCTGATAACCAGGTGGACCCTGGTTCGAATCCCAAACGGAGAACAAATTTTTGACCACAGCACAATCACATAGATACGACCACCCCGTCTTTCGGAGGAGACGATAAGCCGTCGGTCCCGACTACCTAAAAAGTAGTCGTCATCTATCATCCATTTCATTACCCACGCACAAGCCTATGAGCTTATGTGGGCTTCACCCTCATAAACAAACAAACAAACAATAAACAAATGTTCTAATCCCGGAGGAGACGATAAGCCGTCGGTCCCGACTACCTAAAAATGTAGTCGTCATCTATCATCCATTTCATTACCCAAGCACAAGCCAATGAGCTCATGTGGGCTTCACCCTCATAAACAAAACAGACAAACAAAACAAATAAACAAATCATATCTCAATTTTAAATAATCTCATTCTCTTCTTTAAAAAACATATAATTTTTCAGTAATTGACATTTGTTTTTTTTCTTTTAATTCAATGTTCTAACTTTGTGTTTTTATGTGTGATTTTTTCAGAACAAAACTGTACCTATTGTGCAAGTGCCTACCCGTTCAGCAATTCGTTCGAAAAGTCGACTATCTTTTTTACCAGAATCTAGTCCAAGTTCTTATACCAGATGTACTTAGGCCCATACCAAGTAAGTATTGCTTCAATTATTCATTAAAATTTGAAAATGTTGTAGAAAAATAGTTGAATCTTCTCTACTGAATCGTCTTTTCATTTAGTGCAAATGATTTTCGTTGGTTCTATCAATTATTTTTTGAATTCACGTTTAAGATATAATATGAAGAAGACTTCAGTATTTAGTATTTTTTATTTACTTTTTTTTAAATACTTTAGTATTTAAAAATTGTCAGATAATAGTTTCTGAAAACTTGGTAACTAATAATGCTTACTTGAAATACAAAGTCCTATTAGGAAAAGAGGCTGAAATTATCCTGCTATTGACTATTTTTGAGACTACGCACAGGCAACGGTGCCCTTGAAGGTTTGCTTATTCCTCTTATAAATAAATAAAAATCTAGTCTAGTACAATATTTATATGATTGCATTATTAGTAAATATTATATTTATTTCTCGTATACTGTATATTAATTGTGGAATAAACAAGATTTTTATCATTCCTATTTTGAAAGGTCAAATTTTTCATTGGAAAATAATCACAGTGACAAAAAAAGACTGAAAAAAGTCAATTCGTTTAGAATTGTCATGGGATTTTCATGTATTTCTTTTGTTTTTGGCGATAAAAGCTACTATTGAGTTTTAATAATTATTAATTTTCAATTTATTCACAGGTTCCTTAACACAGTCAATAAGAAATTTCGCCAAAGGCCTAGAATCGTGGCTCTCAGCAGCTATGGTTGAATGTCCTCAGGAATTGTTAAACATTAAGGTGAGTTGAACTACAACTGAAAGTTACTTGTAAAGTGTATTTGTTTTCCGTTGCAGTTGTTCGATAATTACAACGTTACGTTTTGTTTTGAAACCAACCTCTATGTGTTGGTTTATATTGTTGTTGTGTTATGTGTTGGGCATAGAATGGTGTATGGAAGGTGTATGGAATAGTAGAGGTCCCCTGCTATACTGATTTGCTTTTGAAGACAGCTTCAGACTATCCTGACAGATCTAGGTAGAAGTAATAACAAGTTTTTTGACAAGACTTGTTTGCCAACGTTCAAACACTATACTGGCTTGTAAAATCTGTCCTCACTGTTATCACAAGTCTACAATTTGTGTTGTCAAGTTCTGTTCAATCTAGTTGAAATCATTTAAAGACTTGTTACGTTGTGACCCGATGTCTAAAACCCGTGGTGTGTGTAAGAGTGCGTTTATGTCGGAGCTTCGATCATCAATGATATTATCCATCGATTCCATCCAAGCAAAGAAGGCCTTTTCGCAAGATGGCTGCCGTTCAATGATTCCAGCAGTCGAAATGAAAATGATTCTACTCTCATTTAATATATTTTCATTCGTGAAATCAATATGATTATGATTTTTCTGGAACACAATATTTCATAATAGTTTCGAACTAATTAATCAAAATTTGGTATAAAGACGTTTTGGACAATAGTCTGTGTTTTTAACCAATAAGTTTACTTGTTTCATTAAAATGAATAAATATTATTACAGTATGGTGCTCAAACATAACCAACAAACTAAAGCTATTTGAGGTTACCGTACCACTCAGTATCAAAAATTTGTGGGAATGTTTTTGTATTTTGTAGTCAGTTAAAATTTATCTATTTATATTATATACTTTTCGTTTTATTGGAAATGTTTATGAAACAAAAACGTTGATAAAATCCACAAATTATGAGTGGATGTAAATCTTCATGAGACACGGCCCTGTACTGTAGATTATTTACGGTGTATGTCATGGCGCAGACTAAAAATCATATTGACAGTTGCAATGTGTGCTTTGTTGATTAATTCAGCTCCCCGGAACCAAAGATGTTGCAAAAACGGTAGGTTGGCTGAAGTGATTTTACACTAAAATTTTCAGATCTGCGCATGCGTAGTTACACTCTCACTTCCCTCCGCCATCTTGAGAGAGGCTCTTCTGTGATTGGACAGACTATAGCTCTGCGTATTGTATTGTAAAACGCATGTACAGCTGATATAAGAAGAGCTATCGAAGCTCTATACATCGATGATCGAAGCTCCGAAATGAACGCACCCTACCGGGGGTAAAGGCTACCATGGCTTGGGTTTCCACCTTGCTGGCTGTGCCAGACTATTATAATCATTTGAACTTATTTCATTTTTTTCTCCTTTTTTGTAGGTAACAGCAGTTTCAGCTTTCGCACAGACGTTGCGTCGCTACACCTCGCTGAATCACCTTGCACAGGCGGCGCGTGCCGTACTACAGAACTCGGCGCAGATCGGCCAGATGCTGACCGACCTCAACCGAGTCGACTTCCACAACGTGCAGGAGCAGGCCGCGTGGGTGTGCCAGTGCGACGCGTCCCTAGTGCAACGGCTCGAGACTAATTTCAAGGTGAGAAGTTACCACTTATTACAGCTGGCGCTATGAAGTTTCGATTGCGTCTTGTACTTGATTTATGTTATGTTGTGTTACTGAAGGGACGGATTCAAGGATTTAAAGATCCTCACACGTCAACCGATGCTTATTTTGTGTCCCAAGTAAGCTAATTGGGAAAATCAATAACTGTGTCCTTTACAAGATTCAGGAGGTTTTCCTAGCGTTATTCATCACCTGTTTGCTTGCAGCCAAACAGAGCCCTTCTCCTTGCCCCTAGTATCTCGTAATTCAGTATGCTACGCTTGGCAGTCTCTTCAGACTGCCAATGTGTTGAATGAATGAATGAATAAAGACCTTTATTTTATAATAATGAAGAAATATATTGATCACATTCCAGACACACGGATAAAAATACATCACAAAAAAACATTACTATTCATTGTCCAGAAAATAGTAATTTTAAAACTGAGCCATTTAAATTCTTGGCATAACCGGAAAGGTTGTCTGCCAGGAGTCGGTTCTCTATTAAAAAATATAAGATTTGAAAGAAGGAAAAAACTAAGAATACAATGCACTTTGAAAAACAATACGGATACTCTTATTACGGATATTTATTCAGTGAATTGTAGCGCATAAAACACAGCAATTTCAAGAATGATGGTGTATGGATGTATGTGTGTATGCGTTTTTTTTTTGCATGCGGTGTGTATGTCCCCTTCCTGTATGAGTGTGGATGGATGAGAGCGGTGTTAGTTATCATTTTGCCTCATACCTTTTTTTATTTTGGTAACTACAAGTACCTATATTATTTTTGTAATACGAACTCACGACTCACAAACAAACCTAACGGTTCATGTGAGCGTTGTTTCTTATTTTGTGAACTTATTTATGTATATATTTTTTCATCTATGCTATGTATTGTACATTATATGCCTTTTTTGTTACTGTACAGAAACAAATAAAATTCAATTCAATAACTCTCCTCAAAACCAATACCGCCTAGAGAAGGAAAAAATAAACAAAACTGCCAATGTGTTAAAAGCATATAAAATGAAAGAAACTGGCAAATAAAGAGAGATTATGATGAAAATAACACTTAACGTTCACAGACGCTTTAGAAAGCTCTAGGAATCTTTGTGGTGGTACTACCTTGTGAATAACAGGCAAACTCTGCGGCACATAAATATGTGGATTGTGTGACCCTTTCTGCCATAGTGATACACTTTGCACGTCACTCCTTGTAACTATGTTATAACTTCAGTACTTTAATACTCCTTGTAGGCTGAATTATTTGTTCCAATTTTTATTGCTGGTCAAAATTAACCATCATTAACTAAAATATGATAATCATATATCACTTGTTTTCCTGATTTCTTACATTGCAAGAAATCAATTGTTAATTAATGTTATTAATAATTTATTTTATATACAGCAATGTTATATTGTTTTCTAATGCTCATAACAACTCCTATTTGTATGACACTCGATAAAAAAAATCGATTTTGTATCCAAGTATATTTATTTTGTTGTAGTCTTCCAAGTGAACAATTTCAGCTTAGTATAGTCTGTCCAAGCAAAGAAGACCCTCTGGTAAGATGGGAAAATGACTCCATCAATATTTGTTCAAGAATTATAAATGTGATCTTGATAGTAGATCAAACTGTTTCCTACAATTAGAGATAAAATTGATAATTTTTGAACCAATATTGATTGAGTTGGAATCATTTTCCCATCTAGCCAGAGGGTCTTCTTTACTTGGTCAGACTATATCTTATGTATTTGTTTGTTGTTCTGAAGGCGACTCTACAACAACAGAACTCGCTGGAGGAATGGGCCACGTGGTTGAAGGGAGTTGTGGCCGCCGTGTTAAAACCCTATGAGGGCAAACCGAACTACACAAAAGCCGCCCGACAGTTTTTGCTCAAGTGGTCCTTTTACAGGTTGGTATGATTTTTAAGTACCGAGTGTTCCAAAATTAATAGAAGTGTTTCAACGCTTTATATTATTCATGAAGTTGCGCTTACACTAATATGTCAGGACAACTATACAGAGTGTTTAAGGAGGAATGTGAAATACTTCTCAGGCTGATTCCTAGCTTACACCAAGTAAAGAAAAAAGTTCCATAGGACATACCTACAAAAACGCCTTGTTTCTGAGGTAACAGTAACGGAAAATTGACTTTTTTAATGATGTTAGAGGTTTCTTGAAAATTTAGCCCAGAAATCCAATAAAACCAGTTAGAAGTTTGTAATTTTTGAACAGCTTTTGAGATAATCATTCTAAAAAATTACCACTTTTCAACAATAAATTATAAGTGGATATGAAATCATTAACTTGTATTTTTGATTGATAGAAGTTGTAGAGGATCAAATTCTGATGAAAAATTCAAATTACCGTACTTGTGTAAAACTTTACAAAACCTCAGATATTGCGATCAAAAGGAGGCAAAATAGACAAAACATCGCACATGTGAAAAATCAGTGTTTAGTTGTGATTTTGATATTTCTTAAATATAAATCAGGACTGAAGTGTTTCAATTGTATTTTAGAGATTATTAGGTTATGAGGTAGCCATAGTATAAAGTATTATCTATTACTTGTATAGATAATATTATCTAAGATAACTAAAACAATGCATGCCACTTGAGCTTTGAAAAAAATTGTGGCTCTACGCAACAAAATAATGTTAATAATGTATAATTTTCACTCTGAACTATTTTACACGTATAATTTTCTATGTAAAACAACATTTTTGTTGTTGTTTTCAGTTCAATGGTGATTCGAGATCTAACCCTGAGATCTGCGGCCAGCTTCGGTTCATTCCATCTGATTAGGTTGCTCTACGACGAGTACATGTTTTACCTAATTGAACACCAGGTAGCGCTAGCGACTGGGGAAACACCTATTGCTGTCATGGGCGAGGTGAGAAACGTATTAAAAAGTAAATTATTAAAGCTGACGTCAAGAATTTGAAATTTGTCGTCTGTATCTTGTACGTGAAGTAACCTACCAACAGCTGATGTAAAGCACCTATTGTCTCTTTTGATTTCAAAACATCATCTAGGCATAGCTAAACGACCTAGCTAATTTGTCTGTCTCTTGAACTTGATTTAATCCACTAACAGCTGAAGTTATACATATTTTGTTTTATAATTTATTTAAAAAACATCACCTAGTTGAATGACAACATCAGCTGTTGGAGCACACTAGGAACAGACAAAGTCGCCTAGATTTCAATGTCAGCTGTATCCTTCAATATTATTGAGTATTTATTAGGGTTTGATTGCTAATTTATTTGGAAATAACGTGGGAATTATTGTGTCAAATTGTTTTTAAATCATTACCTTATTTTGCACTTATTATGTTTCTCTATAACTCTGGATAGCTATAGTTTTTAGCTATGATCACCTAATTATTGATTTTTTTAAAATGAGAGTGGAATTTTTTGTCTGGGCATTTTGATTCTTTTATAAATTGTGAATAAATAAATATTGATTGAATAGTTTCTCATATTTTAGTTCCACAATAGTTTGAAATATTACTTGAACCAGTTTTCACCAACTTGAATTGAAATAATATAGATCACTAATAGATACTGTAATTTTAAATACACTACCTTTGAGACTGTAGATGGTTGTGCTTGAGATTGTAAGGATTGTGAGACTTTTCAATCAGTGTTTGATCTCAGGGCAACACTAACATTTTTCATAGTTAATTGAAGTTGAAACTCTCAGAATTCACAGGCTCCCATTCTGAAAGATAGAGAATTAAATGTATAATAAATCAAAGAATCATTCCTCTAAGCCTATTCAATGAGGTGAAGGGTCCCCAATGCTGATTAAAAATTTAATTTAATTACTAAACAGTATCATACATGTTGGTGCTGCAACATGCTCTAAAAAAAACTTGACATAAAAATCAACCATATGTCTCAAATAATTGACTTGGGAGGCTGAACCACAGGTTCTCATGGATTGTAAGAGTCTTTCTATTGAGCCAAATCAGTCGAGACCATCCTCTCCAGTTCTCTGTTCAGGCTACAGAGAACCAGTCTTGAAACTTATTGAATGGAATATGTATCAAAACAACTGTAGCAATCTAATTGAAAAGTCTTGTAACATTATTGAAATGTATGATTGGTTTTTATTGTTTTGTGTTATGTAAGTTAAATAAAATTTGAAAGAAAAGAAATTTGATGTAATTTTAAATTTGAAAGAAAACTGAACCATGTACACACAGTGCAAATAGTTGAATGACCAAATAATTGCTTCCATTTTTTCCAGAAATGTGATTCACCAGGTGTGATTGAGTATCAGATGAGCAGTGATTCGCCAACTTCTGCCGTTAACACAGTAGTAGCCTGCAATGGTGGTATTGCAATAACTGGCAACATAGACAACTCACTCTATGTGACATGTGGTGAACTACATTTATCGCCACCAGCCAACAAGCGTGCTAAAATCAGCTAACTGTTGGATCCGGCCGGCTGTGTACCAGGCGATGTCAGCTGTTACAATGTGTAGAATAAACCAATTGTTGAATTCTACCAGGCGGTGTCAGCTGTTGAATTTTGTGAAGTCAACCAACTGTTGGATTCTACCAGGCCTTGTCAGCTGTTCAAATTTGTAAAATCAGTTAACTGTTAGATTCTACCAGGCAATGTCTGCTGTTATAATGTGTACAATCAGCCAACTACTGTTGAATTCTACTAGGCAGTATCAGCTGTTATAATTGATGAAATCAGCTAACTGTTGGATTTTACCAGGCATAGTCCACTGTTATAATGTATAGAATCAGCCATCTGCTGGATTCTACCAGGTGCTGTCAGCTGTTATAATATGCAAAATCAGCTGATTGTGGCTGAAAGAAAGGGAACTATAGAGTGCAATAGAAGAAGAATTGTGAATGAGCAATTTCAGATGTTTTGTTTGCCATCAAAAAGTGAGAAGTGTTGTCAATCAGTGGTTGGTTTTGAATCAGCTGTTTCTGTGAATGCCAGATGTTTTTGTTCACCATTAGTGGTTAGTATTGAATCAGCTGTTTTTGTTCAACGTCTAAAGGTAGGATTATAGAGTGGCCTAATACTGAATGAACCAGTCATATTGAATGATAGACTGTTTATTCCATTGCTGTATCTAAGTATTAAAAAATAGTTTTTGAATTGGCTGTTGAATCATTCAATACAGTTATTTGATACAAGGATGCACAAATTCAATGAAATGTGAAACTGAATAGTGGCCGAGTTATTGTTGTTTTGTGCATTAACATATTATATGTTGATTAGCTGTTTTCAGCTTGATTTGCATAGAATTAAGAGATAGAACAATAGAAAGTACATTTGAATGGTAAAATAACAGTTACTAATCAAGAAAGACTTATCAGCAGTTTTCAGCAGTACCTTGAAGGTAGAACAATCAAGAGGCAAGGCCAGTTTTAATCAGCTGTTATTGAGCTAATTCAGAGGTCAGTTGTTAAATCAGCTGATTTTGATAACCATATGAAACTAAAGAGGCTAGTTTCTTTATCAGCTGATTTTGAGCTCCAAAAGGTAGAAAATAGAGGCCAGCTTTTGGATATTTTTGAGCTCCTTTGAGAGTTTGAACAGAAGAGAAGTCCATTGTTATAGAATCAGCTAGCTGTTTTTTGTATCGTGTTAGGTAATATTATAGAGGTGCTCACTTTATAAATGCAATGAGATATAAATCAATAGAGTGGTAAGACAGAAATTAGCTGTTAAAATTGTACAAAAAAGTATAATAATGTATAGTCTGTCCAAGCAAAGAAGACATTCTGGCAAGATGGGAAAACAACTCCAGCTTGGTCAATATTTGTTCAAAAATTATAAATTTGATCTAAAGTTGTAGAATACATTCTGATCTATAATTTGAGACTAAACGTATAATTTTTGAACTAATACTGACCGAGCTAGAGTCATTTTCCCATCTTGCCAGAATGTCTTCTTTGCTTGGACAGACTATAAAAGAGTGCCCAATCTTTAGCATGTCTGTGTACTCTATAGTGTGTGTGTTTCTAAGTAAATATGATTGTTGATATTTTCGTCCTCAAGAAAAAATGTCCTTTAAATTTATACTAAAAAATTAAGCTGTTTTCATAGATATTAGTGTGCTAGTGTTGTGGTTGTCTATATCACCTGAATTTTCTAAATTATATTTGAAAAGATTTCCTAATTTTTATGTAAGCTACAACAAAAAATTGAAAATTCAACTCCTGAAGTTGAAAAAGTGGTTGAAACATTATTATTTATAAAACATATCTATTCTCTGAATTTTTCCGTAGTTCTGAAAGTTATTTTTAAGTAATCCCATTATGAGAAGATCTCAAAAAATTTAATTTTTCTACAGATTAGCTTAGTGTGCTCAATAAAACATTTTTTTTTTTTTTTTTTTGTTACAATTTAAAACAGTTCACGTAAATGTTGGTAGAATGGTATCTTCCATAAATTTTAAATTTTCTGCTACTAGAGAATTTGGTTTTGTTAATCTTTATGTATTCCTTAGTGCTTGTATGGACTACATTTTTGTAGAATACACCAACTTTGTAATGTATATTCTAAGAACTACACACACTGAATATAACAAATTGATGTTGGTAGATGAAATATATATGTATAATCACTCAAATGTTCCACCATATTTCAACTAAACTAACAAACAAAATATTTATGAATGATATTATATTTGATGTCTTTATATTTTTCATAACGACACAGCAAATGCCTTTTCACAACTTGTACTATAACTATAGATATAAATGAATATATTAAATACTGATTATCGTCTCGATTGACTACTATGATGATAATGATAATAATATTGATCAGAAGTTGTTTTTATTTATTTTTCTATTTTTATAATAATTATCGTTCAAGTAGATAAGTGTCCATAGAGTAGAATACGCATCCTATGATATCACACGATAAAATTATTCACCTAAATTTGAGAAAATGTTTTCAATGTAGATAATATCACAGTGCACAAATGGCACCCTGTTTTATTTCAACCTAGACTTTTTCTTATCACAATATTTATTCCTTTAGATTAAAGACTATTGTTGTTCAATTCATTGATAAAATCTGTCCTAAATTTATTTCCTTTCAGAAAAATATCACGGTTTTTTTAATATTTCTTTGATCCCTATTGGTTCAAATTATCTAGTCACTTTATTTACAAACTAAAATGTAAATTTCAATTTGGTATAATCTGTCCAAGCAAAGAACGCATTCTGGCAAGATGGGAAAATGACTCCAGCTCGGTCAATAGGGATGGAGTGTGTTTAAATATTGAATTACTTATGGTAATTTTTGATAAATATTCTTATGGTTTTTAATGGTGGGGAGACCCCTACGGGTAGTTCCACCTCGCCAATGTATACTTGGCCAGAACCGGTCACCCATCCAAGTGCAGTCGTGTTTGTGACTTAACATCACGTTCACTGATAAATCACCCTCACCGAGAGACCAATTGCCAGTACAAAAATTGTTCAAAAATTATACCTAAATATGGTCTCAAATTGTAGAAAACATTCTAAACTCTAGAAAGTAGGTCAATTTCCACACAGAAAACACTAAAACACGTGAAGACACATTATAAGATGTTTCTGTAGCTAACTATTGTATATACTGTAATTGTAGAGTTTCTAATATTCTGTAATTGATGTAGTAGTTTTAGTTTTTTTGGGAAATAAACTTTTATTTATTTTTTTTATTATTTTATTCTGGGATACAATTTGAGACCAAATCTGTAATTTTTGAACTAATATTGACCGAGCTGGAGTCATTTTCCTATCTTGCCAGAATTTTTTCTTTGCTTGGACAAACTGTATCAAATAGATTTGGATGGTACTGAGAGAATTAATATTTATTATTGTAATACTTCACTTGTAAAGTATATTACTTTATTTTTAAAGTATAGTACTTTACTTGTAAACTTATGTTACTTGTAACTATTAAGTAAACTTGATAGCTTACTTAAATTGAAATGTAAACTGAGTAATTGATTGTCGAAATGTCTATTCTTCGAAAATCTTCATTATTTAAATTTTCAACGAAAGTTTAAAATGTGAAGAGTGAAGGTTATTATTTGATTTGAATAGAATATTATTTTGTAAATTCAATTTGCCTGAAGAAAGTTATCAATTTGATGAGTTTGGATTTTTGGAAATGAGTGCCACAGTCGAATCAATTTGTATTCTTTCAATTTTTCTACTTGAATTTAAAATCTCCACATGAACTCTAAACCTAACAATATCCTACAATTGGAACTCCCCTATTTTCAAAATATTGAAGGCCTACAGATTTAACACCTGTGATCATTAATAATTTATGAACTGTTAAACAAATATCGTGCAACCTTATTGTAATTAATTAATGATGTGATCTATTTACTATTGTATAGTCTTTCCAAGCAAAGAAGATATTCTGGTAAGATGGGGAAATTATACCAGCTCGATCAATATTGGTTCAAGAATTATAAACTTGGTTTCAAATTGTAAGAAACATCCTGATCTACAATTTTAGAGTGAATTTATAATGTTTGAACCAATATTGACTGAAATGGAGTCATTTTCCCATCTTGCCAGAATGTCTTCTTCGTTTGAAAATACTTTATATTGTAATTATTTTTTCCAATTGTAGGTGGGCTGTAATAGTAATATAATGTATGTTATATTATTTCATTAATTTATTAGACTAAATGGGATGTGTTTATAGAATACAATAATCAACGGAATAAAAGTGTTCAAAAGAATAGAAGCTTATTTTTAAATGAATGGTTAGGAGGATTTGATCTATTTTTCCAATCCTTGGGAAACTTTTTGTGGAAAATTTGAAATAATTTCAGTAAACACCTCAGGTAAAAACATATCTGGAAAATAACTTTTTAAATACACATATATTTCATAAATTTTATTTTTATTTTAGAAAGGTTCAAGAATGTTTCTAAATAGACTGGAGATCCATGAAAGTATATCATAATCTAAAACAAAGTATCTGTTAATTCCAGTCTAGCTTTGAAATATGCTAGAGATGATTTGGTGATATAAATAAATAATTTTGTTTTATGAAGCAAAAGTAAATACAAATCTGGAAAAAATAGTGAAAATTATGAGAAAATACCAATAAAACTGTTTTGAATTAAATAAAATTAATCTGAGACATTTTCGATTTTTGAAACTTTTACATAACACATCACAACTTTATTATTTGTTAATGGCTGTTACACAAGTTATTTTTGTTTAATATCCTATTCAACCTCGACTTTTTAATAACTTTTGGAGTGAAGTCATATTATAGTCTGTCCAAGCAAAGAAGACATTCTGGCAAGATGGGGAAATGACTCCAGCTCGGTTGATATTGGTTCAAAAATTATAAATTTAGTTTCAAATTATAGATTAGAATGTTTCTTACAATGTGAGATCAAATTTATAACTTCGGAATTGATATTGATCGAACTGGAGTCATTTTTCAATCTTGCCAGAATGTCTTCTTTGCTTGGACAGACAATATCACTATGTAAGTTACAATAATTTGAGCTTCAATATTTTCACATCATTTCCTGTTATATTATAAGACTGAGCTCTCAGTTATTTATTTGTGCAATACACTATTTATATTAGTTGTTATATTAAATTATTCAATCTGGTTTTCTATGGAAGAAAACTTTTATTTGTTTATTCATTAATGACCTCGTGAATTCTCCTTTATAACGTGTTGAATCTTACTGGTGTTATAAATAAAGGAATTATTTGAGATTTATAATTTGTATCATAAATCAAATTATAATAAACTTGATTATATTGGAGATGAAATTTCTAGGAAATGATAATTTATTATTTAATCATTAAACAATAATGATTTGAGTACAATGAAAATATTATTTATCTATTTAGTATTGAAAAATTTGTAGGCTTGCTGGAACTTCCAATATATTATTCTTATTTTAAATTATTATTTGTTTAAATTCAACATAAATATGAGTTTGACAAATAATTGATTTGAAGAAAATATATTTCAAAAATAATCTTACAATTTCTTGTAAACAATATGTTTTGCAAATTTTTTTTCTGTTGAATTTCTCAGAGAAAATTATTTTTATCTCAGGTACTATTCAATCCATGTATAGAATGCATGTAAATCAGTTTGGTATTCTAATTTAAGTTGAAACTTTCCTATCTAACTTCTTTTCATAAAGCTGTAGAGACCTATCATTGTTATTAGTTCTCTTATAATTTCAATTTGATTGTAAATGAGAAGTGTTGTTTTATTTATTTTTATCAAATAAAGTACTGTATGTGTATTTTTACGATTTTTTGTATTGATTTTTGCCTCCTTTTCACCATTTCTCACTTTAAATAATATTGAAGTCGTGAATATATTCGGCAATGAATACAAAATTAGAAAAAGTTGAGTGGCAGTTATTGTGTAGAACCTTTAACGTAAGGCCATGGCCTTAAAAGTGGCAACTGTGTAGAGTAGGAATATCGGTCCATTTAAAAGCATTGAAATAATTTTTAATTTTTAAATCAGCTGTTTCATCGGATGCGTTTCTTGTGTGCGCTCTCACATTTGACTCTACAAATCATAGTTATCTCAAGACATAATTGTCTATTTTCGATATTTTATGCTAATTTCTATCATAATCTAAAAACAGAACTTAAGGCCAGGCGTATGCTGGAACGCACGTGTGCACACGCAGGCAAGCCAGCCAATCACAGCTCTGTTGAGGACAACGCAAGAGCTGTGATTGGCTGGGTTGCGTGCGTGTGTACACGTGCGTTCCAGCATACGCCTGGCCTAATAGAATTACTAATGAATTGAGAAAGATGATACAGGATGTTAAACAACATGACATCAAAGTGTAGGTCTACCTACCTGGAAGATTTGACTAATGAATCTAGTATACAAATTATTCCTCATGGAAATGCATCAGAAAACTGAAAAGACCTCTTTAACAAGTTACACCAATAGGAAAGATCAATAGAATCATGATAACTGGGCAAGAAGTAACAAAGAGAAACCTGATTTCTTCGCTGATCAAGTTTTTTCTCTTCATGAATCATATGATCATGTAATTAATCATAGATGGAAATCCACATCCTATTATATTAAGCGAGTAATTTCTGTATGTATGTTTGTATGTGGAACCACGGATCTAGAAAACGGCTCTAACGATTTTCTTGAAATTTGAAATGTAATATAACCGTGATGGAAAAATAAGATTGCACCAGGTCTCATGTCCGGGAAATCTCTGGCAGGATTAATAAAAGAATAAAATATTCCTTATTCAGGCATAATCCCAAGTACTACTGTTATCGTTAGCTGACCAACTCTATCCAGCTGGAGTGAATGGAGTTACATTCAAGTCTATAACACATGTTCATGACTGTCAAACAATTGTGAGAGGTGATCATATCAATTTTTAATCTATTTTTTACAAGGAGGTTCCTTGATTTTTTACAATAACATATTCATGTAATTCAACAGTTCGGCCACAGCTTCAGAGCGAAGCTCGGTACCAGATATTCTTCTTTAAGCAGTAGTCGTCATATCTCTCCAACATCGTCAAGAGAATTGAAATACGAGATTAATGCCCGGTTTTTCCAAGCACACTCAAATTTGAGGGACCCTCAAGTTTACTACACTTTAATACATTTCCTATACTTATCATAGAAAATTTCAGCTGTTTATCAAAATTTGAGAGTCCTTCAACTTTGGGTGTGCTTGGAAAAACCCGGCATGAAACTTTGATCAGAAATAAAACACCAAATATTGACTTGATAACTGATAGAGAGATTTTTACTGAAGCTCCCACGTGAAGCAATTATTTTGTAAAGTTATATTATAATGTCATCTCTTTAATTATAGGTGGGCCTTCTTCATTTCGATATGAATATATGCCAAGTTTCTAGAAGATAGCTGATATCATCATGATACCTAAACCTGGAAAACCAACACATGATGTGGCCTATCCTCATACAGAACAATTTCATTTTTGATGATGATCTCCACATGAGCTCCTAGGCCTGTGCTTGGATAATGGGTAAAGATGATGATGATGATGATGATGAGATGACTAATTTTTAGGCAGTCGGGACCGACGGATAATAGTCTCCTCTAAAAATCGGAGTGGGCCGTATTTATGAGATTTTGCTGTGGTTGAGGAATTGTTCCCCGGTCAAGAATCGAATTTGGAAACTCTGGTTATCAGACCATAGCTTTATCACTTGCTCCTCCAACGAGCCACCCAGACTATATAGGGCTACAAACTATTTGTGATAAATTCCAATAAAATTCTAAAAACTTTACTATAATATTATTTAATAATCCTTGAATAATTAATGTGTGCTGTCCATCTTTCTCCTATGTGGACTCCTAGGCTCAAAAATTTATTTTGTATGTAGCCTATACTGTAATTCACAAAGTAACTGTTACTTTAAAGTACAAAAAAATTCGCTCCGGCAGCTGGCGGTCGGAAAGAGTGCATTTCAAATGCAATTCTATGATGGCTCAAATCATATGACTTATAATGAGCTATTCAGGGTATGAATTCAAAGGCGCCGTTTTCGAAAAACACAATTTTTGGCATTGTGTTATTCGCCATTTTCTCTGCCATTTTTGATTGGATTTTTTTCGTTGATGGCTCAAATTGTAGGGAATAATAAGGGTATTATACCCACCAATTTTCAAAACGATCACGTTATTGGTCGATTTGTAGTGATTTTTCAAAATTTTCATCCCCTAATTTCACCCCCTTGGACCAATTTGGCTGGTTAACGAACTTGACCGAGATATTAACACTAATGATTTTTGTGCAAAATTTGGTCGCTCTCCGACAAGCCCTTCGGGAGTTATCGTGTTAACAAGAAACTGTACATATATATATATATATATATATATAGAGAGAGAGAGAGAGAGAGAGAGAGAGAGATATGAATTTGAACGGACAAGAGATTCGTGTTCTAGGGGCTCGGAAACGTGTAAAAAATATATCACATCATAAATTTTCGATTGTCAGGGCAAGACCAATAGTGCATTTTTTCAAATGAAATGCACTAAAAGTAGCTTAAGGTATAAGTAACCCACAAAGTATAACTGCTGTGGTTATACTTGGACTCACCTCGACTAGCTTTATGACGAACTACAAGACACTTTTCCTCGATAAATCCCGCAAATATCCATTCACCCCTCCAAAAGTATTTTGAGAAATTCAAGCTGGATATCCTAAATAATCACTGTTATAGAGGGCAATTATTAGGCTACAACGAGAACCCTGTTATTACTTGGATAATTATTCAGTACTATATTATTATTCCTGTGGAAATATAACTTGTGAATATTCAGATCTAAACAAACTCTAAAATAATAGGGTACTGCGTACTGGAGAAAGGTGAAATATAATAATTATTTCTATAGAAATAGACTCGAATTGTATTCCTACGTTATCAAGTAAGATGGAGTGAATAATTGTTCCAAGACAAACCTCCACAAACCTTATAAATACAGCTATTATTCTCTGGAAACCTCCCCAAAGCTTAGATGAAAGTCTAACTCAAGGGATGACTTGTGAGAATTGGTAGAATTTTGCCCTTGTGCTCTGGACAAGTATATCATAACTTTAACAGACTTCAGTAGCCAAGTTGACACATAACTGTTACTAATGCTATCAGCTCTATCAAGATAGTCATCATCATCTATCTAAGTTGTAGTAAGTTAAATTCAATTCAAGTTTTATTTTATCAAAAAGACATTATTACAAAAAATGGTCCCACTAAACCTTGAGGTTTTTCAACAGGTGCCTAATTATACAATATAAACTTTAAACTTAGGGCTATTTGAAATAAATAGTGAAATAAATAGAAAAATTTATTTTATTCACACTAATAATGGGCTGAGTCCCGAAACATGTCTGTTGAATAATGATTCTAAAGTTTTTTAAAAAAGGTATTTGATTTTTTATTTATTTCACCATTTATACAATAAAATACAAAATTAAAAAATTGAATGTTTTCTATAAGATTACACTTAATTGAGAAAGAAAAGAAATAATAATATAAAGAATAAATGAAATACAACATAAAGAATAACTATAAAATTAAACTAGCTCGGAGTGAGAAGAAAAATATATCATAGATAAATTTAAGTCAAGTACAGATAGGTCTATATTGTAGTTTTTAAAAAAAATATCATAGAGTGGGCTTAATGAAAATTTGTAACATTGCATATAAAATTGAATAATTCTTTCGATAATAATATTATATTCCGTGATTCTAGAAAAATTAATCATATCATATTTAATAAATGAATGAAAATGAAAAAGTACAGACAATACAAATACTAAAGGATGAAAAAGAAAATTAATCAGAAATATATTTAAATTCAGACTCAACATCAATAAAATTCGCAATGGAAGTTCAACACGAAAAGATTACTTTTTGGATCTAACAATTAGCAAAGACAACAAACATGTTTTTAGTATTTATAGGAGACCCACACGTACAGATGAAAATTTCCTGAAGACTCTAATCATCTTTAGCAACAAAAATATCAGCACTCACTCAGATCAAAGGTATATAGGTTGATAATGATAATGCAACTAGTAACATCATAAATATATAGCTGACTTCAGCTATATAAGTTGGTAATATGTTGGTGAATGCTCCCTGTTACTAATGCTTAGCTCTGTCAGGACAGTCACAGTATATCTATCTATGCTATAGTATTAAACACAGTAAATTAAATAGAATTTCTATAACTATCAATTCCGAACGAAAATATGATCTGTCCAAGCAAAAAAGACCCTCTGGCAAGATGGAAGAATTTCTCCAGCTTGGTCAATATTCGTTCAAGGTTTATAAATGTGTAGATATGATAATAGTAGTAGGTTCCGAACCACCGGGAAGCGATTGAGGCTCATGAATTGAATTCAGAGGAACCGGTCACCAGTACAACAGTGGTGGCAGAGGCACGTCGCTTATCTAATCTCACCGTTTAGACGCTCTCTACCACTGGGAGAAACCGCTTCCAATTCCTTTTGTGTTTTTTGTAATAGGTTGTGATAGAGATTAGCAAGAAAGATTAAGAATAGACAATTATTTATTAAAATCGCTTATGATTTGTAGCAAATCAAATGTGAGAACGCACACAGGAAACGCATCTATTAGAACAGCTGATTGAAAAATTATTTCAATGCTTTTAAATGGACCCAATTTCCTACTCTACATATAGTTGCCAATTTTAAGGCCATATGGCCTTCTATTGAAGGAAGTTATGCAATTTTACATTAGGGTTGCATCTCGAAGACTCCTTATTAAAAATGCTTTCCACTTAATGATTTTCCATTCACTGAAAATGTCATCCACTAGGAGTAGAGTGTAATTTTTTTTCTTATTTTATTACATTGTGAGCTTTCCTGAGGCTAATATGCCTCATCTACAGGGTTGAATTACTAGTAACTTATGTATTTGTCAATGTTTAACATTATAATTTATCATAAATATTGTATTACTGTAAGTTACCGTAATACCGTAAATAGCCTGAATTTTATTTTGAATTTCTGGTATTGGTTAAACAAAATTTTAAAAAAGTCAACAGAAAAAGTTTGAAAATTCAACAAAAATTGAAATTTTTCTAATCGATTTGGTTTTAGATTAATGACATATTATTTCCAGATACACCTATGGAACATACGAAAATTCTAAGAAGATTCCTTAACTTATTCCGCTATGACAAGCCATACAACTCTTTCCCAGTATACCTACTAATATTTCTTACCGTAATGGTACTATCCTCCATTTTGAAAGCAGCTTTAGAACAAGAAGATATCGACATATCATTGGAAGCCATCAAAGATGTAGTCTCACTTTCAATAGTTTTCATTTGCATAATTGAACAGATTATATTTCCAAAAAGAACTCTAAAATTAATCGGAGTTATTGAAGATGAGTTTATTGTTGATAGAGATGAGTTAGCTGATAGAGAAGATGAGTTATGGTTGGAGGTTGGGTTGTTACAGGAGAAAAAGAGACAAAATATGATAACAAAGTTTCAATATTTGAAATGGGCGTTACTATTTATTTTCTGTGGCTATTTTAGCAAACATTTTTTCAACCAGTTGGTAGGTATAGAGGCTCAGTCAGAAGAAAACGGTCAGAAAAGATTTCCAACCCCCTTCCTTTACCCTATACCTCAAACATACTCATCTTCTTACCTTCTCTATACATATTTTCTTCATCTTATCCTATTAGCTACAGCTTGTTTTGAAGGATATCTTATGCTAACCTCAGTGACGCTTTCGACGGAAAAAGTTCTAGCAGATTTTGAAAGCATGTATATGCTCATTGAATATATGATAAAAGATTTTCCGGATTCGTATCTTGAAAATGATGGAGAAAGTAATAGACTGTTGAGTTTTCACCAGGATGATTCCAATTTTAAAAAAAGTTATGCTAATCTTCGAGGTAGCATGGCAAGGATAGTAAAATGTCATCAAATCATTTACAGGTAAGATAGAAATTCAAGTGAATGTTACTTTTTGTAGCCTATTCATATTACTTGAATTTAACAGTTTATAATACTGTATCTAAAAATAAAAGAAGTCACTAACATTGTATATTGCTGAGTCATGAATTTTTAATGTAAATGGTAAGCTTATATTCGATTGTGTAGCTTACTTGAGCCACGTTTACACAGGAATGTTGATAACTTTTTTATAATAAGTTATATAATATATAAGTCCATATAGTAATACGTTTATCACAAAAGTTATTAACAATTTTGTTATTAACTCCGTTGTAAACGTGCCTTTATACACAAAGTGGAGCCTGAACAAGAATTGGAGCATTCAATTTATTTTATAAAAACCTAGATTTAATATTCAATATATTTCTATATTGGAGCAAACATTCATACAAATGCATAGCATATGTCAAAAATCAAACATGATAAACACAGCCAAGCATCAAAATTCAAAAATAAACCGCAAGCACAACCTTACACAACAGATAAATGCAGTGAATAAGAAATTAAGTGAATGAAAATTAAGTGAATAAAAATTAAGTGATTAAGTGATTAAAGTGAATAAAAACGAAAACACATTAGAATGCAAGGCACTAGAATCATGAATAAATAAAAAACCCAGTACCGTACTACTTTATGTATAATATTATACATACAGTAAATAATTTACTTCAATTATTGAAGGATTCTTGTCAGTAATTTAGATATATACTTCTTGTCAGTACTTATCTATACTATGAGCAACAGAGCAAACATGCTACAAAGAGTTAAATTTTGTGAGCAGAAAGAAACAATAGGCCTACCATAGGAGAATTTTTCTAAACTCAAAGTTAAATTTCAGATATTATCGTGATTCAAAATATTAACCACTCATTGATCTCTTACAAGAATTTCATAAAAATCCATCATTTTGTTATGAATAAAAAGCTAATGCCACGTTTACACCGGAATGTTAATAACTTTTTTTACAATAAGTTATATAATATATAAGTCTATATAATAATACGTTATTCACAGAAGTTATTAATACCCCGGTGTAAACGTGGCATAAAGTTTCTGTGAGAAATGTAAAGTTTTAAATTCACACTTTGCCTTAATACACTGGGGATTATAAATCATAGGGTGAAATAAACACATTAAAGCCTCAGATTGTAAGATTAACAACATAATTTCCTTCTTATTTAGCTATACAGGGTGTTTCAGGAGGAATGTTTAATACTTCTCAGGCTGATTCCTTACACCAAGTAGACAAAAAAGTTCCATGGGACCAACCCCCAAAAACGCTTTGTTACCGAGATAACAATATGGCGGAAAAATGAGATTTTTCAAAATATATTAATTTTTATAATTTTTTAGAGGATTTAGTGAGGCTCTAAAATAATCAATTCCCATGTAAAATTAGCTGAGAAATTCAATGAAACCAGTTCCAAGTTTGTAACTTCAATGGTTATTGAGATAATTGGAAAAATATGCTAGAAAACTCCATTTTTCAACAATAAGGGTTATAACTGGATAAGGAATCATAAAATTGTATTTTTTATTAATGGAAGTTGAAGCGAGTCGGATTCTAAAGAAAAAGTTAAATGGCGGCGATTGTGTAAATCTTACCCAAATCTCAGAAATAGCGATCAAAAATCGCAAAATCGCTACTTAACACAAATTCATCACTTGTGCTACATTTTGTCAATTTTGCGATTTTTGATACCCTTTAAGATTTACAATCTATATATTATCAATCTCAAACACGAACATTGATAAATTGGGAATTGTAGGCTGGAATCATGCATCCAACTAAAATTTGTTACTGCATTTTTTAAAAATTTATTTTGATATTATTTCAGAAACTTCAAAATTTGCGCAGATTGTTCAGCTTTTGTTATAACCGCGGCCATTGCAGTTATTGTTAACGATTCTTGCGCCAACGCCTTTTTCATGCTCAAGGTAAAACTAGTATTCCAATATGATCTATTATATAGAAACAAAAATTTATCAATGTTCAAAATCCATTCGATTCATTCTCATCAAACAAAAGTGTTAATCTTTTTTATAAACAGATTGTATAGAGATGAGTACCAATAAATTTGAGCGTTTCTATATTTGAGGACCGTTTTCCCTAATGCGACTCACTTATATAGTCTCTGGCAAGATTAGATAATGACTCAAGCTCGATCGAAATTGGTTCAACAATTATAAATTTGATCTCAAATTGTAGGAAACAATTTGATCTACTATTAAGACCACATTTATAATCCTTGAACGAATATTGACAAAGCTGGAATCATTTCCCCATCTTGCCAGAGGGTCTTCTTTGCTTGGACAGACTATACTTAATAGAAAATGAGAGGAACAATTAGATAGCTATTAATATACGAACCTATACAAACTAGCAGGGTTTCTACCAGCTTTTCTCTTATTATTATGATAGAATTTATTAAATAATTGCTCATTTTCATCCACAGAATAATGATGTGAAAAAGGCTGTTAGTTTCACATTCATGTTCATCTTGGAAAACCTGACCTCGTTTTTCCTCTATCAAAACGGACAACGCATATTCAACCAGGTAAACATTATAAATGTATAAATTGAGTATGTTGAGTCAAGATATAAATTAGGCCTGGCGTATGCTGGGACACACGTGTGCACACGCACGCAAGCCAGCCAATCACAGCTCTTGTCTTGTCCTCAACAAGAGCTGTGATTGGCTGGCTTGCCTGCGTGTGCACACGTGCGTCCCAGCATACGCCAGGCCTTAATATTCGTGTCTATTTCTTAACCTTTTCAATAATATACATTTGAATATTTTTAAATAATCTCATTTAACTTACTCATATAGCTGGAAGAATTAGTTTTATGGTATTAACAGTGATAATCAATCATCTCTTGAACAAGGGCTATACTATATACATGATAATATGTAATATGTACAGTTATAATAATTGGTACATAGTAATATAATTATACTATTGATACATAATTGTTACTTTCCACTCTTTATAGTCTCAATCCATCCACTTGTTTGGTAGGTACTAAAAATATTATTATTATTTCATATAATATGAAAAAGTGGTTCATATATTCATTTTCGCCACACTGCACAGAAAGCAGCTGTTTTCTGTGCACTAAAGAGATTCGAAAGACGCCATTTACAGGCGGTTTTGCTACTAGCTCCGAAAGTGGGCTCTTTCGGAGCTAGTGCACAGAAAGAGACTGGTAGTTACCTATCCGGCCGCTAGATCGGGCAACAATGCACTTCTTTCTAGAGCCATCACAATATTATTCGAATCAGCGATCGCCGCAAACATTCTTATACAATATTTATTATTCTTATTCTCGCAGTGTGGCGAAAAGTATCGTACTCAACTCTCACAGAAAGGTGTTTACAGTATTCGAATAACATATTCCCGGGCTCGGCAAGCCTCGCCCGGGAAACTATCCTCATACCGTAAACACCTACTTTCTGTGCTTGTAGTATAATGTACTATTATTTCTAATTTAGGTTAGTGAAAACAAATGTTGTCAGATCCACAAAGTTTATTCAAAATACCATACTTGAGTTTCAATGCTCAGGTAAACCTTTGTTTTCACTTACCTAAATTATGGATAAGTTCCACAACATCTCTTATAAAAGTGTAAATTTCATTTATTTCTTGTCAAAAGAACTCTTCACAATATTGTACAAAAGTTCATAAAGCAGTACAATGTTCAAAGATGTGATTTCCAAAACTACGCCGCACATAGGCACACAGTGTATAACGAATTGAGCTACTATAATTATTTTAAGTGAGAACTGGGTTCTTTTGGTGCCGTGCCACTAGATAGCAGGACTACCACGCTGTCAGCTACAGCCTATTATATTAGAGCATAGTATTATATTATAGCTGTACGCCTGTGCGCGGCACTTTCCGGAGAATAAATTTTTACATATACTTATGTCTTGTGTATGAAGTCTCATTTATTTATTGTCTTTTATTACATTAAGGCGAAGTTAGGACGAGACTCAAAGTACATTCACTGACAAGACTCAAAATAATGAGTTTGGTGAAAGGGTTTAGTGGAAAGACTGGATGGTAGTTCCACCTCGTCAACATAACCATTTTCCCATAATAGGAAACATGGTGATATATCGATCTTGATTTTCTTTTCATTCAAAGTGATTTCAAAAATGTGAAAGAACTGTTTTTTCAACATCATCATCATTATTATTTTTAATGATGAGTACAGGAGTTAATCATAATTATTATTCTACTTTTCAGAACGATGTCCTGCGAAAATATCTAGCCAAGCTTCCTTGGACAAATAAGCCACGCTGGTTTAGACAGTCAGTTCACATAATGATGACTAGGGCTAATGTTGATATTGAAATGAAACCTTATGGCATTTTTGTCTTGAACTACGTTTCTTTCAAAGATGTAAGTAAGAATAATATGTAATAGAATGGTATAAACTTAAAATTTATTTATTGAAATAGAGTATTATTATATTATGAGTTTTATATACTAACAGACTCGATTTCCACTAACGAATTGGTTCAAGATATGCAAAGTACCGTATTGTTGATCACTTCCTTATTAGTATTTTTCATTTTGAGAGAATGCCATTAATATTATCAAATCGTTTTTCTATTTGCAGATAATGAAATTCACCTTTTCCGTCGGCAATGTTCTCTACACAAAGAAACTGAGAAGCCAATCTCAACAATAAATCATTGAAAATTTTGAGATTAATAAAAGTTGTTCATGTTAATTTATTTGTCAATTTGTCATTGAAGTACAAAAATTGATTACGGTATATTGTTCTGTTTTTCACTGATCCACTACTCAATCAAGATTATCCAGGAATTTAAAACTGTATCTAATATTTTTTGAATAATAAATATTGTAAAATTATTATCGTATTTTAAACAGAAGTTTAATTTACAGAAGTGGATTAAAGTGTGTTCACTTCAAGATCTAGTGAAGCGTTATTTTGAAAAGTAGCGCGTAGCCGATATCGAGACATGCACACCACTTTAATGTGGAATAGATTTTGTAATTAAATACTACAATTTGATCGAAATATCAATGAATTTGATTTCAAATTAGTTTGTGAGATTGTAAAATTAGGCATAGAACCTTTACCTAGCTGAAAGGTGAAGTAGTGATGAATAATGATGCAGAAATATTAGTAGGTTGGTGCAACTGGTCAACGTTTGGAAATTTTTGAATAAAAATTCCATCAGCTGAGCTAACTTTCAGATTCAGACTTCAGAGCAGCGCCAGAAATTTTTGAGGTTACGTCAGAGGCGTCGTTAACTTTTAAATCCTTTAAATTTTTATATTCATATTACTGCTAATTGACTTCAATTTGATACAGGTAAATATCAATTTTGTTGTTTCACGTTAAATATAAAAAATACAATGATTTCCTCCTTTCAATGATTCATAACTTTCCAGTTTGATAGTTCACAGACAGACATGTTCTTGTACGAATGCTTGTTCTGATAAAAGTTATGGTTCTCTTTTTTAATAATTCCTATTCTTACAATTAATTTTGTTTATTCACTATACTTCCCTTGTCTTGTGATATTTTACTTGTTAGTTATTGTTATCAATGAATTTATTAATGTTGATTTACATTTTATGTTTTAAAGAAGTGGCTTTTGCGTTGGTACCTAGTTTGAGTGATTGATAACGCGGTGGTCTGATAATCAGAGGTTTGGAGTACAATATTCTCACCAGGATATTGAAATTGAATAAACAAAAATTACAGAATATTTTTATTAATTAGCCTACAACATTACAAGACAAAACTGATCAATTAGTTATGGTCCAAATTAATTTTAATAGCCTACTTATTAGTCCATCCAGTATTCATTTCTATTTATCATTCACACGTAATAAATTACTAAAACTTCAAAGTGCTTAAAAATGTTACAAAATATCTTCTCATGCTTATATCATAACACTTGAAATTTCTTGCTATGGGATCAAAAATTTGCAAATTTAAACTTTCAAGGTTAATTATCTTATTTTATTGAACAATTTTATCTTCAGCATTATCCATAAGCTATGACTCCCAACGTTTTTCTATACAACCAATTTTTGAGAATCTTCAAATTGAATCTTTTATCATAGTTGACTAAATACCAGCTTTTTGAACTTGAATAAGTTACTATTCTTTCCCTAAATAAACATTTCATGTTGATATATTTTTTTATTGAATCTCTCCAAATCATAATTTTCTCATAACCGTATGTAATTATATTTTGACGGCACTCAAAATTCTATAATTTCAGTTCAATAAATCCATATCTGATCAATTCCAGTTCTAAAACTCTATACGTTCGCCTTATCTTTGTATCGCATGATAGTGATAGTGTTATGCAGCTTATCGACTATTTTCTGATCCACCTCATTGTAGAACAACTGTTCGAACCGATCATCTTTCACGAACATTTCGAATAAAAATGTAGCAGTTTTCTTAGTTTCCAAATTTGTGTCGTCCATCAAGTGGGCTGCGGCTTCGAACATTCTCTTGCGAGTTTTTTGGTAGATGGACGCTGAGAATAAGACTTGTATGCTAACAGTTGTGGCAATGCATACCAGAAGCCGAGCAGTGGCGATTCTTGCTAATGGATTTTTGTGACTGGAAAAGATAGTTCATGTTCTTCATCATCATCATCTTTATCGAATAAAGAATACTTTATTATATTTATTATTATTATTTATAACTCAAATTGTTACCTTGGTATAGTCTGGTCGAGCAAAGAAGACATTCTGGCAAGATGGGAAAATGACTCTAGCTCGGTCAATATTGGTTCTAAAATAATAAATTTGGTCTCAAATTGTAGAACAGAATGTTTTATTAATGTAATATTTTTAAATCAATATTGACCGAGCAGGAGTCACTTTCCCATCTTGCCAGAGTGTCTTCTTTGTTCGACCAGACTTGATACTAATTTGGTCTCGAATTCTAGGAAAGTCTGCTTTACAATTTGAAACCAAATTAATAATTTTTGAACCAACATTGTCCGAGCTGTTGTCATTTCTACATCTTGTCAGAATGTCTTATTTGCTCTTCCAAACTAGGCTATATCTAGAGTGAATCAAAGTTCAAAATAAAGTGAGTGAAAAAATTTCAATATCAAGTGAATCAAAGTTCAATAAAAAGCGAATCAAAGTTTATTTATTTATTCGAGAAATCACAATGAAGGGTAAAACACAGACAATAAAGTCCGAAACGTCTTTTTCCCCAAATTTTGTTGAAAATATTTAAAATAGAGGTTATGTTCACAAAATTTTTAAACACTATCACATTTAATATGCTTATTATTTCTTTGTATGATTGTGTAATGTGTAGGAGGAATATTTGGGGAAACTAGTTGTCTCCATTGTTAATAAATAAATTTCACAAATTTTTACACTCCAAAATCAAAAACTAAGATTTAGAATTTTGAATGTCTTAATAAAACAAAATAAAAATATATAAAGATTTTAAAATATCAAATTAAACTTGAAATTTTCAAGCCAAAAAATATAATAAATAAATAAATAAAACTTCTAGTTGAATATGAACCTCACCTGGGCCCTGAGCACACCAGCGCTCTCACGGCGCTTATTGGAGAAATGTACACAACCATATAGTCGAGAGCATTGTTAGCATCAAACCGAACCAATTTACTCGAATCAGCTGTGCGATTCAGCAGGCGACTAACGATCTCGTCGAACTCTGGTCTAGCTGTGTTCTGCATGGTCTTGAACAGTTCGCGTGCGGCCTGGCATGCGTACCGCGCCGCAAGTGTGTAGGTGCTGTTCAGTTGGTGGCACACGGTTTGGTTTACACGTTTCATGTGCGACTCTAGTAGCGAGGGATGGCTGCGGGATAGTTGGACGATCAGGCCGAGGCCTTGGAGGATTGTGTCCCTGCAAAAAGAATTGAAAAATATTCTGATAATTTTTGTATTACAATTTATAACAAGGGTGTGTGTTTGCTGAATATTCTAATCTTGTTTAACAGGACAATCTAGTTTCAATTCTAATTCAACATTCTAATCTTTACAGGATGTTTAAGGAGGAATGTGCAATACTTCTCAGGCTGACTCCTTACTCAAAGTAGTGAAAAAATCCATGGGACATACTCCCAAAAACGTTCTATTACCGAGATAACAATGGCAAAAATAGTCATTAAAAAAATTAATAGTCAATAGTTCTCTATTACATATTCTTTAAGAATAGTTAACAGATGTCATAGATTTTCAAATTAATTTCTCAAAGGCTCCATTCTGGTTCTAAAATTATCATTTCCTTTGAAAAAAATTTGCTGAGAAAGTCAATAAAACCATTATTTAGAAGTTTGTTGATTGAATCTCAGAAATTGCAATCAAAAGGAGATTTAATATCATTTTATTTTTTTATTATATTATGAAAATAAATAGACACCATCGCACATGTAAAAGGTCAGTGGTTAGTTGCGATTTTAAGTTTTTTATCGCGGTTTCTGAGATTTGGGCAAGTAATACACAGCTACCACCATTTAACCTTTTCATCAGAATTTGATTATTTTCAACTTCCATAGCCTAAATAAAAAATACAAATTAATGATTTCATATCCAGTTACAACCTTAATTGTCGAAAAATTGTGATTTCTAGCATATTTTTCTCGATTATCTTAATTAACTTTCAAGTTACAAACTTCATTGAGTTTCTCAGCTAACTTTACATAGGAAATGATTATTTTTGTATCTGTTTAAAGTCTTTAAAAATTAGAAAATTAGATTTTTTCAAATTTCGAAAATTAGATTTTTTGCCATTCTTATCTCAGTAACAAAGCGTTTCTGGGGGGCATGTCCCATGAAACGTTTAATTGTACTTGGTGTAAGGAGCAGCCAGAGAAGTATTGCACATTCCTACTGAAACACCCAGTATTTCAGATGGCTTTCTTGGTGGGGAGCTACTCGGAAGGGTAGGTTCTAGTCCATTAGTCATTGTCCCATTCTGGTCACCCATCCAAAAGCAATACATGATATTTGTGACTTCATAAACACCTAGCAACCATCCACACCGAGTAACAAAGCAAATCAAGAATGATTTATTACTAAAGTCTGGTCGAGCAAAGAAGACATTCTGGCAAAATGGAAGAATAACTTCAGCTCGATCTATATTGATTCAAAAATTGTAAATTTGGTCTCAGATAGTAAAACAGAACGTTTTTCTTCTGTTACTTAGACACCTTACTACAATTTGAGACAAAATATATTACTATAGTATACAACCATACTAATTGAAGGTTTGTAAGTTCAATATCATACCTGTTTTTTTGTCTGATGTAATTGAGAGCGCATCTCAGTGTTTCACAAGGGTTTATCAGCTGTGTATGCTTGGGAAGAAGATCATTTTCTGCCTCTCTCTTATCTGTTCTTTTGTTTATTTTGGAGGTTTCCGTTTCAGCTCTGATGGAAAATATCAGCATCACCAAATCGATGAATAAAATCATTCTCTGCTAAGATAATTCAGAATTCTTCCCTATATTCAACTAGGAAGTATATTTTCATCAATTATTTTTATTATTAATGAATTAGATAAAAATCCAGGTTATTTATTTATTTATCGTATGCTTTTGATAGCGGGGAGACCCAACGGGTTGTCCCACTTCGCAATATTATAACCTCATTTCTCACGAATGAAAACATGGAGAACCATGTGGGTTTCCGTACATCAATATTTTATGAAAGAAAAAGCTACCTTGATTTTTAATTTATTGGAATAGCATCATTGGTTGCCCTATATGACAAATTAAATTTAATTAAAAAACTTGTAGAACAAAATTTGAAGTTCATCTTAAATCAAAAATCTAAAACATGCATGCACCTCAATGGGTTGTGTCTCCAAAACATAAATAATAGCTTTACAACTCAGAACATGAAATTTTAAAAAAATCAAATAATTTCTGTAATATTCCAATTATTGGATATGCAGTAGTCAAATTGTAGGTAATCAAATAATATGCTGTTATGGTAATCCATAATATTGGAAATCAGAGTAGCTCTTATCATTGAAAACTTGATTCTATTCCCATTTTCATTTGAAATATTAAGGATTGAATAGTGCATGAACAAGATGTACTTACGTTAATTGCGTCGTCATTTTAAACCTTAGATTCCAAACAAATTTGAAAATCTTAATAGTGTGTTATAATTATACCCAAATAAATATTTTTGTTGATATTTCAACATAACCCATGAAATTTCAATATTTTCTATGAATAATACAAAATCATATGGTAATGAAGCGCATCCCATGGAGGTTTATTCAGAGGTAATCTCATTTGTTTATTCTTTCTATGATTTTTTTATGTTGAGGTAAATCATAGCTTCCTTTAATAGAAGGCCATGGCCTTGAAACTGGCAACTATGTAGAGTAGGAAATTGAGTCCATTTCAAGCATTGAAATCATTTTTCAATCAGCTGTTCCAACGGATGCGTTTCTTGTGTGCGTTCTCACATTTGACTCGCTACAAATCATAAGATATTTTAATATTAATCGCCTATTCTTAATTTTTCTTGCTAATCTCTATCACAAACTAGTACAAAAAACACAAGGAATTCTTTACGAAGAGTTTCATGAACCTATTCCATGGAATATGGTCCTCATACGTACCCTTGCTCCTCAATTTCCATCTTGTCCTTGTATAAGTATGTTTCATAATTGATGTTTCATAAAATTCATTAAATTTCATAATTGAATGAATAATCAATTCAAATTGATTTTTGTTTTAACAGCATGGAACCAATGACACTGGGCTCGCCTATAGGAAGCCCCTCCTCCCCCTCTCCGGCCTCCGGATCCGGGGCCGCCTCCAGCTCCTTCCTGCCCGCCTTCCTGATGGGCGACACGCTGCCCGGGGGCGGTGGGGGCGGCAGTCCGCATCTGCCCAATCCACACAGCCCGCAGAAGACGCCCAGACAGGTGACGTTTTCGCGGTTGCAGTCGGCGACCACACCACAGCAGAGTAAGGAGGGGAGGGGAGTGACGCCTGTGGAGTCAAGGGCTAGGTAGGATGTGCATTCATTTCTCTCAAAGTCACAATATTACTTTTTTATTCCTCATAAAAGCATTCCAATAATATACAATGTAGAAATTGATCTGCAAAATAAATTAATAACAAATACAAATAAACATAAGGAACTTTAAATAATTACAATTATTTAAATATTTAAGAATAATATTTTGTGTGAAATGAAAATATTCTTTTAAAAAGGGTACTCTGATTGTAATTATTTAAAGTTTCAACAAATACAGTAGCCCTAAAAAAAAATAAGTATTAAACATAAGGAACTATGGTTGTGCAGGAAGTGAGTGTAACTACGCATGCGCAGAACTTATAATTCCAGGGTAAAATCACTTCAGCCAACCTACCGTTTTCACACTAATCGTAATCATATTGATTTAACGAATGAAGATAGTTATTTATTAAATTAATTATTGACATACGATAGCACAAATCATAACATAATTATGAACTGAGACAGAAAAAATAGTCTAAGCCTGTTCAATTTCTTCCTAAATTGGGTTATACTAGAACAATTTTCATTTCGACAACTGGCAGCAGTGAATGGCAGCCATGTTGCTGAAGGCTCTTCTTTGCTTGAGACAACTATACTTCCCCAAAAGTTCAAGCTTGAGCTTTTGGTTAGAGCAGCGTACTTTGACTTTTCACTTATAGGTACTTATCATTAAATGTAGATTTCCGTTGCTCCATACAAGTTGTCCACCCTACTAGGCGATTTCTCTTGATTGATAGTTTCAGAATGATACAGTTTTCATGCGCAAAAACGTCTAAAAATTGATAAACGGAGCTAAAAAAAACTATCTACTTCACTGGCGGCTCGTGCCTTGGAAAGGGGTGAAGTGTTGTACAGTAACTTATAAGAAACGGGCACTTCACCTGACGAGCTGCCAGTGCGTATTTATGTCTGAACAATTTACTCGTATTAGTGAATCTATATCTATATAAGCGAAATGGCACTGACTGATTCATTCACTGACTGATTCATTCATCACCAGAACTAAAAATCCACTGAAGCGAATGCGTTCAAATTTGCAGCATGTTCAGTTGGACGTTTAGACGAGCGCTAAGAAAGGATTTTAAAAACTTTTCAAGGATACGCCAAATATTTAAGTTTTTCTATAGTTTTTCGGCGTTTTCTCAATTTTTTCGAGAACCAATCGGTAGAAAATGTTGATATTTGGTAGGTAGGTTCAGATAAGGTCTAGAAATGTTGTGTTAAGATATTTTTGAATTCCGTTCAAGATTACGCCAGTAATCAGGTTATTTCAAAATTGAATTGTAGATGTGTTGCGGGTTGCATATCTTTCGCCTTGATACGACCAATCCTTACTGTAAATTCAATGGTTCAGTGAATTATAGATAAACTAATTTGGAAGATATTGAATCAAGTTTCAAACTATGTCCGATATAGTTCCCAAGGTTACGCTCAATATTAGCGTTTTACTATTTTTCGGAATTTTCAGAGTTTTTCGAGAATAAATTGGTAGAAAATGTCGAAATTTGGTGAACAGGTCCAGATTAGGTCTAGAAATGCTGTGTTCAATGAATTTTGAATCCCTTCTGAACGGAATTTGCAGGCGAGCGAAGCGCACCAACTAGTTACTAATAAAAAATAGTCAACTATATAACTAACAATGACCACCTCACTTGTTGAGTTGTTATTTAATTTCCAAAGTTCAAGAATATATTGATATATGATGTTTCTTATCTTAGGCTACTTTCTTACTGTTTTTTATTTTGAATGTTGATCACAGTACCCTTTTTCAATTATTTTTATTCATGTGTGATTAACATTCAAAATAAAAAATTGTTACATGATTGTCATCATATTTTTATTTATGGTCCACCAAATAAAGTCATACGATGATGATGATAATAATAACATGATGGAAATAACTATTTATTTATTATTACGAGTTTTTATTCATTTAAAACCTGGTTTTGGACTGTCTAGTATAAATTGGTGGAGGAACATTTTAGTTGCACTCACCCAAATGCATTTTATAATAAATTGTTCATTTATTCAAGAATAATAATAAACTTATGTGAGTTCAACAGGCTAAGCCCAAAACAAATTTTTGAAAAAACACACCTCTAAAAATTTTTACAACAGTCCAAAATAAGGTTATCATGATCATTAAACATAACACTACAATTTCTCACTTCCAAAAATTTTTTACCACAAACAATTTTGAATTTTGAAGTCAACTTTCAAGTTTCAAAAATAAACAGGATAAATATTCCATAAAACTTCAATAATTTGGATTCACTTCAAAACATTTTAGCAAATTATGTTGATGATTATCTGATATATTTTTCATTTGATTTCACAGGTCTCTACACGTAACACAATCAGAAAAGTCTGGAGGAATTCCAACTGTTGGACTATTTGACACCCTGGATACATCGTCTGTACCTCAATCACCACTCACAAATATCACTAACACTCTCAACTACAGTATCGGCTCTCAAGCAAGGTGAATATGTATTAGATTCTACATTTTAAACTAAAAATTTAGACTAAATTTTATCAAAATTGTGATAGAAATACCGGTTCTTTCTTTCACTATGTACGTTTGTCATTGGATAATTGGATGAATATACAGAGTGTTTCAGGAGAAATGTGCAATACTTCTCAGGCTGATTCCTTACACCAAATAGACAAAAAAGTTCCATGGGACCAACCCCCAAAAACGCTTTGTTACCGAGAGAACAATGGCGGAAAATTGAGAATTTTCAAAAAATATAAATTTTTATAATTCTTTAGAGGCTTTAGTGAGGTTCTAAAATAATTATTTCCCATGTAAAATTACCTAAGGAATTTAATGAAACCAGTTCCAAGTTTGTAACTTCAACGGTTATTGAGATAATTCGAAAAATATGCTAAAAACGCCATTTTTCAACAATAAGGGCTATAACTGGATAAGGAATAATAAAATTGTATTTTTTTATTAATGGAAGTTGAAGAGAGTCGGATTCTAAAGAAAAAGTTGAATGGTGGCGATTATGTAAGTCTTACCCAAATCTCAGAAATGGCAATCAAAAATCGCAAAATTGACAAAACATAGGACAAGTGATGAGTTTGTGTTTAGTAGGGATTTTGCGATTTTTGATCGCTATTCCTGAGATTTGGGTAAGACTTACATAATCGCCACCATTTAACTTTTTCTTTAGAATCCAACTCTCTTCAAGTTCCATTAATAAAAAATACAATTTTATGATTCTTTGGCCAGTTATAACCCTTATTGTTGAAAAATTGCGTTTTTTAGCATATTTTTCCAATTATCTCAATAGCCGTTGAAGTTACAAACTTGGAACTGGTTTTATTGAATTCCTCAGCTAATTTTACGTAGGAATTGATTATTCTAGAACCTGAGTGAAACCTCTAAAAAATTAGAAAAATTAATATTTTTTGAAAAATTTCAATTTTCCGCCATTGTTATCTTGGTAACAAAGCGTTTTGGGGGTTGGTCCCATGAAACTTTTCGGATTCGGCTCGGTCAGTGTCTGTTCGGGGATTGTGAGTTCTGATTGAGAATTTATGGTTTTTGGGCCGGTATTGGCCGGGCTGGAGCAGTTTTCCCGCCTTTCCGGGGTGTCTTCTTCGCTTCGACGGGCTGTATAGTAGAGTGAATATGAAACTGGCAACCGGCTGGTAGGCCTAGGCCCTTCATGGGCTGATAATGAACCATTGAGCCAAATATATTATATTGTGCTTGACTTTTAGAGTGGACATTACAGTCCAAACTTCGCCACGTCATTAAAATACGTATGTACTTACGTAGAATACATCTGTATTATTTCAACATTCTTTTGTTTTTTCCAATTCTTATATTTTATTGCTAGTTTATCTTTATTCTCATTCTTCTTTTCATTATTTAGTCTTAAGCAAATTACAAAGAATCTAAATTTCTCGTTTTAAAAATTTTATTGTAATTGAAATTAATTTTTGCCTTCATATAATATTTTTATGACCGCGACTCTAGCAAGGTATACTCCAATATTAATTAGTTGAATATAGTAATGTAATTGAAAAAATATTTCTATTTAATTTAATTTATGTTAATTTCCATTTCTTTCCCTTCTTGTTTCATCATTTATTAATTTTTTTCAAGTTTACAAGAACAATTGTTGAGGACAAAAATGGCATACAGAACCTCGAAGTTGATGCATCCTTGGTACTTTTAAATAATTTCCTATGTATTTCTAGAAAGGTTTTTGTTGAAACTTACATATCATTGTTGCTTGATTCAGTTTGTAGTTTGATTATTTGTTTTTTTGTCATTTTGACTTAGCAGAAATTATTGTTGAATATTTAATTAACTCATTCATGTTTGGTTGAATTATTTTAGTCTAGTTGAGTCTGAAGTCTTATTAATTTTAAATAAGTTATTAATTCTTGAATTAGTTTAGTTTGTTTGACTGAAAGTATTGTATTTTTAATGTATTTTTAATAATGATAACAATGATCACACTGCTTGAATAATTTCCTAATAATTAAATAATAAAATACCTTGAAAATGGTACCTTAATAAATGATACCTTTCATTTTGTTTTCTTTATATTTTAATTGTACCGGTACTGATAATAATTAGTATTTTTAATTGTAATGATTTGACGTTTCCGATTGCTATGTTGATATGATTACAGGAATAAAAACATTCTTATTCTTGTCATATTTGAATTGAATCTACATTGAAAGTATAGTAGCAAATAAATAATTCGACTTAGATGAAATTATGTTGAAATGATTTATTTTAATTTTATTTATTGATTTGTTTAAATGTCATTGGCCGTACATAAGTTGGCATTGACAATAATCATACATATTTCATTGTTCATACATATTAATTTACATACGATTTTTAACATTTAGTCAATATATTACCAGGTCAGACCAGAAGTTTTTCTAAGGCCACTTCCCGTGTTTCGGATGGAAACGTTAAGCCGTCGGTCCCGGCTGCCTAAAACCAGTCGTTAAGTCATGTCAGAGGCCCTGAAATTGATCAGGAGCGACCTGAAAACTCTGACACCAGACCTGAGCCAGCCAGGTTACACGAATATTATTATTACCTAAAAACTAACAATGATTATGCAAAACAAAGTCCCAAACTTAGGTAACATGAAGTATAATATTTTTCCATTAAAATTAGTCTAGGGTCTCACTTGAAATACTATTTGAATTATTATGGATTTATTTGAGGAGTGATATGAATTTAATTTACAATGGGTTGGAAATGAGTTGAACACTTTTTTGCCCATATGTTCAGCGCTTGATTAATAAAAAATGTTGTTCGATGAGGTTCAATTCTGATTGCACTCCTTGACCTTGTGTTGTGACTATGGATGTTGGAAACCATTAGCCAGTTCTCCTTGAACTTGAAGGCAAAAATGGCCAAGTAAAAAATGAAGGGGGGGAGGGACTGTCATAATTTTTGCTGATTTGAAGAGAGTGTGACATGAAAATATAGGTGGCTTCCTGAAAATAATTCCGATTATTCTCTTCTGGGTCCTAAAAACCGCAAGTGAATCTCAAGAAATTTCCATAAGAAAGTAGAGGCTCAAAATAGCCATAGTAGACGGCAAATACTGCAATCCAGAGATTCTTGCCATAAGGAAAGCTGCTGAGTTGAGCCTTCCCAGTAGGGACTCAATGTGGACTGCCCATGCCAAACGCTGATCCACAGCCAGACCCAAAAAGCCAGCAGAAAGTTGAGACTGGATGTCCTCGCCATCAATACTGAAATGAATATAGGATAAAAATATTATTATTCTCATTCTTGTCAGGTTTAAATTGGATTTACATTGAAAGTATTGCAAATAATTGACCGAACGTAAGTGAGGTCTAGATTCAAGACGACAATTTTGCATTTCTCTTTTTGTTTTTTTGTTTGTTCCGCATTTACGACAATAGATTCGGATGAAATTTGACAGGAATGTTCCTCTTGAAATTGCGCGTCAATGTATATGTAAGGTTTCTTGAAATATTGCATTTTAAGGATAATATGAAAGGAAAAGGAATTACCTCCATACTAAAATATTACTATTTACATTTATACTTCTGAACATAGGAGAATTCACTCTATAGAATTATTCATGCTTAACCAGCTGTCGAGTTTATTATTAATTGCATTCAATGACGTATGCAATTAATGAAACTTTAAACTCAACATAACTAGTAGATCTGTGAACAGTAGACCTCACGAAGTCACCCGTGGATGAGGAATTTTAGTGCATTTTATTCGAAAAAATGCACTATTGGTCTTGCCCTGACAATCGAAAATTTATGATGTGATATATTTTTTACACGTTTCCGGGCCCTAGAACACGAATTTGATGTCCGTTCAAATTTATGTATATATTTATATATGTACAGATTCTTGTGAACACGATAACTCCCGAAGGGCTTGTCGGAGAGTGACCGAATTTTGCACAAAAATCATTAGTGCTAATATCTCGGTCAAGTTCGTTAACCAGCCAAATTGGTCCAAGGGTAGGGGGTGAAATTAGGGAATGAAAGTTTTGAAAAATCACTACAAATCGACCAATTACTTGATCGTTTTGAAAATTGGTGTGTATTATGCCCTACAATTTGAGTCATCAACGAAAAAAATCCAATAAAAAATGGCGGAGAAAATGGCAATTAATATGCCAAAAATTGTGTTTTCATGGGTTTTTCGAAAACGGCACTTTTGAATTCATACCCTGAATAGCTCATTATAAGTCATATGATTTGAGTCATCATAGAATTGCATTTGAAATGCACTCTTTCCGACCGCCAGCTGCCGGAGCGAATTTTTTTTTATGAAGGGAACACTTATATATGTTTAGTTTCATTAATTGCATGCGTCATTGCATGCAATTAATAATAAACTCGACAGCTGATTAAGCATGATTCTATAGAGTGAATTCTCCTATGTTCAGAAGTATAAATGTATATAGTAATATTTTAGTATGGAGGTAATTCCTTTTCCTTTTATTCTATCCTTAAAACGCAATATTTCAAGAAACCTTACATATACATCGACGCGCAATTTCAAGAGGAACATTCCTGTCAAATTTAATCCGAATCTATTGCCGCGTTTCTTCGTAAATGCGGAACAAACATACATATAAGCAAACCAACATAAAGAGAAATGCAAAATCGTCGTCTTGAATCTAGACCTCACTTTCGTTCGGTCAACTAAGTATTCCCTTCATGAATAATGCCCCATCCATTAGTGACTTCGTGAGGTCTTCTGTTAACAGAACTACTAGTTAAATTGAATTCGATGAAATTCTAATGATTTAATTTGTTTCAGCATGCAAGTACAACCAGACACCAGTGATCGTGTATCCAACTGTGAGCCTGGTTCCCAGGTGACAGCCGATCACTGGGTCACTGTGTTCGGGTTTCCTCCATCGTCCGCTTCCACAGTACTGGCGCAGTTCTCCCAGCTGGGACAGTTGCAAGAGCATGTCTTTCCGCCCAAGGGCAACTGGATGCATCTGAGATACTTTTCCAAAATGGAGGCCAGGCGTGCATACAGTTACAATGCTAAGGTGTTCGGAGGAAGTACTATGATTGGGGTGGTGCCTTGTAAGGATCCTGTGAGTAAAGTTGTTTCTCTACATCCACAGTATTTCGAACTGACAGTTAGAACTGTGGACTGTCGACTGTGAGGGAAATTTCGAACAGTTTGGACTGCAGTTTGTGACCACAGGCCGATCGTAGCCTATAGGTCTATAAGAGTATGCTTGTCAAGATGTGCCAGTTCTTTTCTTGCATTGCAAAAAATACAAGCTTACTTGTTTTCTCAGTATTATTTTATTTATTTTTTCACTTTACATAAACAACTAAACTTATTGGTTAAAAACACAGACTATTGTCCAAAACGTCTTTTACCAAATTTTGATTAATAAGTTCGAAACTAGGTTATATTTTTTCGCAGCACTTCAATCAAGAATTTAAAGTCCAGGAGAAATACCGCATTATAAAAATTTTGAATTTAGAGCTATATTTATTTTAATTTCTCAGTATTATTTCAATTACAATTTAAATTATAGACAGTCAACTGGACTTACATAAATCTAGCAGAGTACTTTTTATTTGACGCCAGGATAAAAATGATTTGCCATAAGAAAAATTGAAATGCTAAATTAATTGAAGTTCAATCAATATTTAAATACTGTAAATGCAATGAAACCAAATTTTATCTGATGCTTCACTTCTGATTTCTGATTATAATTAAGATTCATCCTGCTGTCAAGCATTCATATCAAGATATAACCTTCTTGATTCATATAATCAGCACATGGTCAATCATCTGAAAAATGAGCTCACATTCATGTGCTTACCTTGCAACTTTGACTGTGGTCTGTCGTTAACAGATTCCAGTACAGTGACTTGATAAAAGAGTGACTTATGGTTAAGTGTAAGAGAGGACCGTTGAGTCCTAACTTCGCCTTTGTAAAAGTCAATAAATAAATAAGATAGTGTGGCTATTGACTGTCACGCTTTTGATTGGCAAGCTTGATCACGTGGTACAGATCTATATTAAACTCAGCGAGAATAAAATATGAAAATTTCTATATTTTATTCTCTCTGATTAAACTAGCCTACATGATAAAATGAAAAAAATGAAAACTTCATGGCGGCGGCGGGAAAAAATAGTTCCATTAAAACAGATTCAAGCAGATCAAGTTAATTGTAGTACAGTAGAACGCCGAATAACCGAATTGCCAATTACCCGAATCGGTCTTGAGCGTAGTAATACATTAAAAAAACAGCGTTTTTGACGTGATCGTAGCGCGGCGAGGCGATGTGTTGTAATTCTAAATTAAACTAATTAAGTTAAACTAAATTAAATTAAACTAATTAAGTTGAAACTAAATTAAATTAATTGTACTTCCTTCCTAAACTACTGTACTGTAGTTTAGTACAGTACTGTATTTGTTTTGCTTTCCATATTAATTTAACATCATTACAATGTACTTTTCAAATGTAATACAATTTATTCCAAGTTTAACACATTGTTTTCCTTTAATACAATTCCATGTCCAATTATCCGATTTTTTGCTTGTCCGAATTGATCTTTGTCCCAATTAGTTCGGATAATCGGCGTTCTACTGTATATCATATACTGTTTTTGTATTATTTTTTGAGGCAATGAAATTTAATTTGATTTAATAACTATCATAGTTGGAGCTTTGGTACTAACAGCTTTACAAAGTTGAAAATAACAGTTTTTGTGATTTCAGAGCATAATCAAAGACCTGGTACCCACAGCGCCAAGTTCGCCTGCCATGCTGCCACGTCGCATGATGTCCCCTGACCCCCCCGGAACCCCCATCAGCAGTCACTGGGACAACTCCTTCATGGGAGGAGCTTCACGTGCCAGGCCCCTGAATAGGACGCCTCATCCTGATACTGAGGTAATTGTACAGGACTTGTTGAATTGTAAAGCGTTATGCAGAAAGGAACCAACCCCCAATCAACAATCTCTTAGATATCCAGTGTCAAAGTAAAAACTGCCATAATACCTCCCAGTATAAATAGAATAGAATATTTATTTCGCCAAAAATATTACTTAATAGTATAATAATCTCAAATATGACTTTAATGCCCGGTTTTTCCAAGCACACTCAAACTTGAGGGACCCTCAAATTTTGAGCTGACATTTTCTATGATAAGTATAGGAAATGTAGTAAAGTTGAGTAAACTTGAGGGTCCCTCAAATTTGACTGTGCTTGGAAAAACCGGGCATAAGTCACAAACACTATGATCATAGCTTCCTTTAATAGAAGGCCATGGCCTCAAAATTGGCAACTATGTAGAGTAGGAAATTGGGTCCATTTTAAAGCATTGAAATCATTTTCCAATCAGCTGTTCTAATGGATGCGTTTCTTGTGTGCATTCTCACAATTAACTTGCTAAAAATCATAAGCTATTTTAATAAATAACTGTCTATTATTAATCTCTATCACAACCTATTACAAAAAACACAAAAGGAATTCTATACGAAGAGTTTCATGGAAATTATGCTCAAAGAGAGAAAAACCAAGTCAACATGAATGATTTGTATCTGTACTTAATGCTTTCATATGAAAAGACCATGTCTACCGTGCGACGTTGCCATATTATTAGGGCAGGGCCTTCTATTAAAGGAAGCTATGCTATGATGGATGGGTGACCAGATTGTGATCAAGGCGAGTGGAACCTACCCTTATGGGTTGCTCCCCACAAAAAAAGCCATTATGCATATTTTTAATCTCAAATCAGATATTCTGATTTTGTGAAAGTGTATGTGTCTGATAGTGCTTTCAATAATATAACTTAGTTATTTAGATACATAAAAGGCAATAATTTCCCGTTTTATAGCAATTAAGTTATGTGGGTTGGTTCCTTTCTTCATGACAACTAATTCTTTTTTTTCATTGAAATATTAGCAACCAGTTACAATTTTCATGCAACCAGTTACAATTTTCAACCCCCTTTTCATGTGGGTTGGTTATACTGATATTTTTATTTTGCGTAACATGTTTTGGCGTTCTTGAGCCATTTTCAAATGCAAATGAACAAGTAAATAACATTAATTAATTCTATTCTAATTGAACAGTTTAATAAATACAGTAGCCCTGAGAAAAAAATATCATAGCATAGTTTGTATAGTAAAAACCTCAAGCCTAAGACTAACCCAAGCATCACTTTTTTATATACAGAGTGTTTCAGGAGGAATGTGCAATACTTCTTAGGCTGACTCCTTACACCAAGTAGACAAAAAAGTTCCATGTGACCAACCCCCAAAAACCCTTTGTTACCGAGATAACGATGGCAGAAAATTGAAAATTTTCAAAACATATTGATTTTTCTATTTTTTTAGAGGCTTCACTCAGGTTCTAAAATAATCAATTCCTATGTAAAATTAGCTGAGGAATTCAATGGAACCAGTTCCAAGTTTGTAACTTTAACGGTTATTGAGATAATTGGAAAAATATGCTAGAAAACGCCATTTTCCAACAATAAGGGTTATAACTGGATAAGGAATCATAAAATTGTATTTTTTATTAATGGAAGTTGAAGAGAGTCGAATTCTGAAGAAAAAGTTGAACGGCGGCGATTGTGTACATCTTACCCAAATCTCGGAAATAGCTATCAAAAATCGCAAAACTGACAAAACATAGCACAAGTGATGAATTTGTGTTAAGTAGCGATTTGTGATTTTTGATCGCTATTTCTGAGATTTAGGTAAAATTTACACACTTGCCGCCATTCAACTTTTTCTTCAGAATCCGACTCTCTTCAACTTCTATTAATAAAAAATACAATTTTATGATTCCTTATCCAGTTTTAACCCTTATTGTTGAAAAATGGCGTTTTCTAGCATATTTTTCCAATTATCTCAATAACCGTTGAAGTTACAAACTTGGAACTGGTTTCATTGAATTCCTCACCTAATTTTACATAGGAATTGATTATTTTAGAACCTCAGTAAAGCCTCTAAAAAATTAGAAAAATTAATATATTTTGAAAAATCTTAATTTTTCTCCATTGTTATCTCGGTAACAAAGCGTTTTTGGGGGTTGGTCCCATGGAACTTTTTTGTCTACTTGGTGTAAGGAATCAGCCTGAGAAGTATTGCACATTCCTCCTGAAACACCCTGTATATTCTTACCCTAAAATTGTAGCTTAATGACAACACTCTAATTGTCATCAGCTGTTAGAGCACATAAGGAGTAGACGATGTAGCTTAATAACACTCCAATTTTCATCAGCTGTTAGAGCACATAAGGAGCAGACGAAACCTCTTAACTTTTTGATGTCAGCTATATCGATTCTATTGTGTTGATATTCTTATTTTGGATTTACTGTATATCTATATTTAACAGTCCTAATCAGTATCTGATTTCACATTTAAATCCTTGATTTTGTAAATTGAACTGCAAGATTAATTTTCATTTATCTGTTTTCTAGGTGCTTTGCCAACAAAACACACCTACCAAGAGCTCTAGTGTTGTTTCTCGGACATTTGAATACTTTTTAGGGTGGTAATTGATTAATTAATTTTGACAAAGATGGCGTATGACGACCATCAATATTGATTTATTACATTGACAGGATTGATTGTATTCAGATCTTCCAATATTGTTGCCTTTTTTGTAATCAGAAACTAGAAAACTTAGTGTCTAAACTTGTATTGTTCACAACAATCTTCCAATTAAGTTTATTGAATATATTTGATTGATATTTTGAAATTTTCTGTTGTATTTTCAAACCCGGCTTGTTCTAGTTATAGTCTGTCCAAGCAAAGAAGACATTCTGACAGGATAGGAAAATAACTTCAGCTCGGTTAATATTGGTTTAAAAATAATAAATTCGGTCTTGAATTGTAGATCAGAATGTTTCCTACAATTTGAGATCAAATTTATTTATATTTTATGAACCAATATAAATTCACTCTTGAATTGTAGATCAGAATGGTTCGTTTGAGACAAACTTTATCATTTTTGAACCAATATTGACTGAACTGGAGTAATTTTCCAAGCTTGCCAGAATGTGTTCTTTGCTTGGATAGACTATAACAATTTCTTCTTTTGTCTTCATCCTACTTGAACTGTTGATAGTAAGATACTACAAGGAGTATCTAGTTACTCCTTGTATGCTGAAGATGTGGCTCAGTGCCACGAAACGCGTCCAACAAGCATAAAAATCGTGAGTACTGTTGTAAAAGTGAAAGTCACTAGTATCTACTAAGTTTTTAAGCAGACTATAACATTATTTAATCTTGAAGTTGGTTTATTATTAGGTTAAGAGGAAAACTAGCTAGCTTACTATTCTATCTCAGCTTATATTTTTCAATTTTCATGTGTTTCAAACGCGTTTGAAGTCACTAAACTATCAAAGTTATTTTAAATAAACCAAGGAATCGAATAAAAATGGTGTTTTGGACTCCAAGTCGCTAATACATTAGTTTTTGCAACTTATTACAAGAAGTACTTGAGATTGCATCTTGAAACATGTCTCAAACGATTTCTCAGGCTATTTTACATGATACAAATTTAATTTGAAGCTTTTTATCTTTTTTCGCCACACTAGTAAGTAATGATGAACTGTCGTTCGCACCACTTCACAGAATAGTGCTTAATAGTATATACATAGTTCTATACATCATATCATAGTATGATATAAACCTCAAGCCTAAGTCTAACCTTAAGTCTCACCTTTTTTATATTCTTAAGGTACGATTCCCAAGCGGCAGCTCGAGCCGCGTGGCCTGAGCTGCCCGGCTCTAAATTCGCTGCTAGAGCTGACCAACTCTAGCTACGCTGCTCTAGCCATCACAACTCTATTCACATAACTATATTATAGATTTTTACTCTGTTATTAGGGCTACTGATGTATACTAAATTGATAAATGAAATGAATGAAATTCACCCTTTTTAAGTCATTTTCAAGTAAATTTCACTATTATTATTGATTTAGTATACATTAGTAGCCCTAATAACAAAGTAAACATATACAGGGTGTTTCAGTAGGAATGTGCAATACTTCTCAGGCTGATTCCTCACACCAAAAATACAAAAAAGTTCCATGGGACAAACCCCCAAAAACGCATTGTTATAGTCTGTCCAAGCAAAGAAGACCCTCTGGCAAGATGGAAAAATGACTAGCTCGGTCAATATTGGTTCAAATATTATCATTTTGATCTCAAATTGTAGGAAACAATTCGATCTACTATTAAGACCACATTTATAAATCTTGAACTAATATTGACCATGCTGGAGTCATTTTCCCATCTTGCCAGAGGCTCTTCTTTGCTCGGCCAGACTATACCAAGATAACAATGGCGGAAAATTGAGATTTTTCATAAAATATTAATTTTTCTAACTTTTTAGAGGTTTTACTCAGGTTCTAAAATGATCAATTCCTATGTAAAATTAGCTGAGGAATTCAATGAAATCAGTTTAAAGTTTGTAACTTCAACGGTTATTGAGTTAATTGGAAAAATATGCTAAAAACGCCATTTTTCAACAATAAGGGCTATAACTGGATAAGGAATTATGAATTTGTATTTTTTATTAATGGAAGTTGAAGAGAGTCGGATTCTGAAGAAAAAGTTAAATGGCGGCGAGTGTGTAAATTTTACCTATATCTCAGAAATAGTGATCAAAAATCGAAAAATCGCTACTAAACAAAAATGTTTCACTTGTGCTAAGTTTTGTCAATTTTCCCTGTATAATATAGTTACCTATGTACGTGAATAAAGTTGTGATGGCTAGAGCCGCGCAGCTAGAACTGGGCAGCTCTGCAGAGAATTTAGAGCTGCCGCTTGGGAATCGTACCTTTACCCTTTGAACGTGAAGCTGTCTGATGGGATCATGTTTATGTACTATGTACTCTGTATATACTCTATGCACTCTATATAGGCTACTCTATGTACTCCATGCTCCAACTTGAAATATCAAATCCTATTCACAGCGTGCTAAAAAATAAATATTCCTACCTCTGGAAGAGCAAAGCAAGAAATGGAGTGCTTGTTTAGGTGATCCTTGTGACAAGGGTTACTCTTTTCTATTACTATCTTAGCTTTCCGTGACCGTAATTACCACAAAAAATGAAAATAATAACTGTTATTCCCTACCTATAATACTTTCAAGATAGGGTGATAATTTCACCAGTTATTATTCGCGAAAAAGCTTTCCTCTATAATCATTTTTCTTAATATTTACAATTCGATTGCAGACAAAACGACATTCACACCGATTTAGGCTATTTACAGCCTAAAGACTTGTAATTATTGTCAAGCACTGGATACGATATATCTCAGGGTAGCAATCAAGAATACAGTCGTAATAACCATCTTCGATTGTAGAATTCAAAAGTAGATACGTTTAAAAGAATAACACTGCCTTACAAAATAATAATCTCATGAGATATCACCACTGACAGTTGAACTAAAAAGAAAATAAGTCTTCTTTTCCATTCTGTGATGTTTGGGGTTGAAAGATTCTCCGGTAGACTTCTTTTACTTTTATAAGGTAGGTATCTAAATATTTATACTTCATAGACTGTCTAGTGTACAAGGACCACCAGTGAAACTGGACGATGTAAATATGAAACAGATTTACAGATTGTTTAAGGAATAATTTCAATTAAATACAATTATTGTATTTTCGTAGGCCTAATTTTATTATTATGAATAAAAAAGTAGAAATGTAGCCATTTAGTGTATAATAAGTGAAAAATCATAGCGATGTATCATAATTGCCGACTGGTTCAAATCTTAGCGCACAAAAATATTCCCCTTCTGATTTGAACACTCGAACCTGTAATCGTTTTGGGAGGTGACACCCAAAACTGACTTGTTTCAGTGGAAGCAAGTGTTGATAAGATTTTTATAGATTTTTTTCAGGTGAGGATAGAGGGGGGGGATTTAAAGGGAAATTAAGAAACCCCCAAATTGGGGCTCATCTTGACACAGCATTCATTATGAATGTACTTTGAAAAGTTGCCAACATTTTGACTAATAATATGGCTTAAAATATTTATAAAATGTAAAGTTTTAAAGTAACTTACTTTAAATGAGTGTTTTATTAGTGAATCCACTCTCAAGCCCGGTTTCTTGTTTTTCTTCAAACTTGTATACTGTCCAAGCAAAGAAGACAAGCTGGGCAATATCTACGTATTCCATAAGGTATTAATTTTGCGCTTTCTTGTTTTTTGACAGATAACCAAGCGATGGATAGTCTCATCAAGCTCACTAAGTTTATGAAGAATTTAATCAAATTGTTGCAGTTTGACAAACTACACAATTCTATTCCATTTCTGTTGGAAATGATTACAGCTTCAATAGTGATGTGCGGGATGTTGATGGCGGCCAAGTTGGTGAAGGATGAGGATATAAAAATAGCGGCTCTCAAGGATATTCTCGTGGTCTCATTCGTATTACTTCATATGATTGAGATTAGTGTGCATCCGAAAAAAACAATGGCTATGTTAGATTTGTTGGAAGAAGAATGTTCCGTAAATGAAGGAGACTTCAAAGGTAGAGAAGAATTATGGAACAAAATAGACAAAGCCTATAAAAGGAATATTGAAGGCATGATATTATTGCATAAATTAATTGGAATCACACTTTTCTTGTGTTTTGTGGGATTCTTGAACAGAAACGCCATTCCGTACTTTTTCAGAATCCCTATCTACACAGATGTTCAATTTTCATCAGTAATTACACCATTTTTATGGTTCTCTGGATTGGAGATTGATTTTTCGCCATACTTCTTCTCTGCTTATTTATCACAAGCATTGTTGTTGGGCTTAGGACACTTGAAAGGGTACCTATTGATATCAGCTGTTTCCCTATCCATTGAAAAAATATTGGCTGATTTCAATACAATTTACATATTCTTGCAAGCTTTTGGCAAATACTTTCCTGATGATTCAATCAATAACAGTGATGAAAATAGTTGGAGAAAGACTGAAAATATGAATTCTCTAAGAAATTCCATGGCTAAAGTAGTTCAGTGTCATCAGCGTATCTGTAGGTAAGTTGTTTAGAGACTCTTACTTTCTGAGTTGTAACACTTCTTTTTTTATTATGGGCTTTTGAATTTTTATTTATTTCTTTATTCACTCATCCATTAATTTATTCATTCATTAAGGAATTCAACTTTCATTCAGCAATGTACAAGAACATCAAACAGGCTCCAATTGAAAAAAAAATAATAATTTCAAAATCTAGGATTCTGAAGTAGGCTAATCTTATAGACTACAAAAATAAGATATGCATCAAAATACATTACTGAAACTATTCTAAGAGATAGCCTACCTAGAGGTAAGTTATGTAGAAACAATAAATAATGAAGTTGTCTGAAGAGTACCTACTTTGACTTCAGAAGAGGAGTATGAACAAGAGAAGCAATCCTGTCACTGAAATAAGTGATTGAAAAACAAATGAAAAAAAAAATAAACCGATTTTTATAGAATTTTATGATCTTGAGGAAGTGTTTGACAATGTCAGTTCACTTTTAAAACATTCTAAACCCACTACACCAAACATTAGTTTTAGGGACAGAAAGCTTATTTTTTATAAGATTCATTTTCAAGAAAGAGGAATTATTTGCAATTGTAATTGGAAATAATCTGCCTTCATCCAAAAAGGTGTAATCCAAGGTTGCTCCTTTTCACCATATTTATTCAAACTACATGACAGGAAATGAAAAAAAAAACTAAAAAATATTATAATGCTGCAATCAATGAATAATTGGTAGGCCTACCTTCTACCTAATTATTCATAACTTCCTGGTAGTAGGCAGTAGCCTACATTTAATTTTTTTTTTCAATTTCAGGAACTATAAGATTTGCGCTGAAAAATCAGCTTATATGATAACATGTTTGCTATTGGGAGTGATGTGTGATTCCTGCAGTAATGCATTCTTCATTTTAAAGGTAATAGTGCATGAAGATCAGTGGATATAATGTTTGGGCATGCTGAGAAGACACGCCATCACAATGTGAAGTATATTGTGCCGGTTTCTCTTCTCAGCTCAGCTCACGCAGACCTAGAAGTTGATCATTTGAACAGAATTATATAGTAAAAAATGTCCTAATAGGAAAATGTATGTTGAAGAATATAAAAGTTTTGTTTTGATTGTGAAGCTATATATACGTAGAGGTGACTAGGTTATATAAGTTAACCTAACCTAACCGTATAACATTCAACTTTGAAAAACACTTCCCACTTTGAAAATTCTGAAATTTTATAAAGATCTAACAAAAAAATTAACTAACATAAAAACAATAGGCTACGTTTGAATGGTTGTCATCTCAAGGAAAATTGTTATCTATGAAAATTGACGTTTTTTGTTAGAACTATAGATGGCAACTATTTTACTTCATATTTTCAACAATAATACTAATGATTACATTTTCTTTATTTACATATGTGTTAGGTACTTTAAAATTTTCTGTTCACTTTGTATCAACAGCATCAGCTATTGTCATTTGCCAACCGCCTATTTAATTGTCGGCAATTCTAAAAATCTTCTTCAACTTTTTCATGTCCACAGGCTCAAAATAATGTTCAGAAGGCTGTCTCATTCGTTTTCATGTTCATATTTACCAACCTTGTTCTCTTCTTCTTGTATCAAAATGGACAGAAAATTATGCATCAGGTAATTTATTTATTTTATTTTTTCATCTATTTATTTATTGCAATGTATTCGAATGTAATGAGGTACCATAGGTACCGTAATGCATAAAGAATAGAGATCTGGTATTTGAAAATTTTATTACAGCAGATAATTGTAATAGTAGATAAAAATATCAAATGCATATCATACTATTTTCATTATACATTATTTTATTCCCAGTACAATAACTCATGTAATGATTTTTTTCTCTGTAATTTTTAATGTGTTAATAATGTACGGTACCCTTTATTCTTGTGGGTTTTATTGATTTTATTGATGTATTGTATAAAAGAATGTAAGACAGCAATGTAGATAAAATAATTATAGTACTAATAAACCAAACAATTGTGTGCAGTTCCAATAACAATGTTTTCAGAAAATACTTTTTCTAGAGAAAGTAAGTTACATATAGAATCAATCAGACTTGTTGGATAAATCAAATGCATATATAGTTGGTGGCAGATGAATATAAGTTGGCTGATTAACGATCTATTCATCTGTATCTTCCTCTTTCTCAATCAATCTATTATTTTAGCATAACCTGTTGACTATTAAGGATAGTAATTGTAACCTCTTTGTTCAGCTTCTAGATAAAGTAACCTCTTTGTGAATGAACTCTGTTGGTTAATACTGTAGGTATATGTATATGTGGGTGTCTACACTGTTTACCATAATACAGCATACCATATAATATGTAATACAGTATATGTGTAGGCCTTTTGTGGGCTGACAAGAATGTTAAGTCCAAATAATATGAATTGTGATTTATTCAATAAAATAATAACACAGTAGGATAATTTAGAAATACAGTAATTGCAGTACTGGTATTTATTAAACCAAGTTAAATATAACTACTTATTGACCCACTTAGCACATGAACATATCAGATACGTATTAGATAAGTTCCATTGATACTTACAGTATGTATTGGATATGTAAATTTACATATCTAGTACTTATCTGATACGTGAAAATGTCTGCTTTTGAGATACATATTATTTAGGTATTGATTATATGTATCTGATATGTATCACCTTCATGTCTTGGATATACATCTAATATGTAACTAACAAAAAAGAATTGCCAAAATACTTTGTTGATCAATGATATAAATATTATCAAATGATGATATTGATATTTGTAATTGTTGAAATAAAATCATAATAATCTAGTTAATCCCATTTGGAAAGTCATAAAAAGATACATAAGAAACTTAACCTCAAAATACTGAATGCAATCAATAGCCTACTTAGCAATGGATCAGATTCAAATCAATTCATAAATGAAACACAGATTTATATAATAAGTAATATATTTTAATATTACATTCAAATAAACAATTTTCATCCTTTTAAAAGTAATATTCTGGTTCTGTCTCCACAATCACATCAGCTTACATTTCATCACTTCTCACAACAGAAAATTTCAGTTCAGAAAGAGCACACAAGCAGAGGCACAGTTACTAATGCATTGTGGGTAGGTTTAGCGGATACGTATTGGAAAGTATCGGGAGATACGTATCAATTCTGCCTCAAATAATATATATCAGATACGTTTGAGGTACATATTTTGTAATACATACTTTAAGGGTTACATTGATATGTACTTAATATATATCAGATACTTTGTGTGCTATGACCCACATAGCACATGAACATATCAGATATGTATTAGATAAGTTCCATCTATACTTACAGTATGTATTGGATACATAAATTTACGTATCTAGTACTTATCTGATACATGAAAATGTCCGCTTTTGAGATACATATTATGTACTTAATATGTATCGGATAGCCTACTTTGTGTGCTATGTGGGGAATAAGCAGGCTGGAAGACGTTGGCCTATACCGTACGGTATGTACCGTACCAAGTGTTTTAGGAGGAAAGTTCCAAACTTTTCAGACTAAATTCTTATAAATAGTTCTTACACCTTAGTAGTGGTGTTCCTCAGAAATGCTTTGTTAATAAGATAATAATAGATATGAAGATTGATACCGTATTAAACAAAACATTTTGAGGTTTCGTGCAGATAGGATAGGCTACTAGAATATGTTACAAAAGTTCTTAATTAGGCTTGCCTTTAGGCATTAGAATGTAAATAATATACATATTTGAGTTTTACATTTTCTGTTCTAGAATGATGTTCTGCGGATACATTTAGCTGAGCTTCCATGGACTGACAAACCACGTTGGTTCAGACAAACTGTGCATATCATGATGACACGTGCCAATGTGGATTTTGAAATGAAACCTTACGGCATATACTATCTCAACTACAACTCATTCAAGGATGTAAGTAGGCTTAATCTGCAATTGAACAATTGAAACAAACTATTATGATCAAACTACAATTTACTTAGGTTAGGATATTTCCAGTATAGGCCTATTATATTGTTCATTCTCATTTCTTTCTTTCTTTGTTATTCATTTTATATTGTGCTTCTATGAAATAATAGTGCATTTTGCTCCTAGATTCGAAAATGTTGGTTCTTTGGCTCAAGGTCGTTTTTCAAGTCCAAAGCTGCGGGCCAAGGACAAGAAAAGATCGAGAGCCAAAAATACATTTTGCCCTGTGGTGTTGAACTTTATTTTTCATCTCGCAACATCAATACAAACAAAAAAATAGGATTAATCAGTTGATCAGTTCTAAGAACAGCTAGACCAAATAACTTTCTATACTAGCTTTGGCTAAGCAAAATTTGGAGTAGGTTCTATCTGCCAGCCATTGAAACTTTGCATCACAATTATTGATTTAATCAATTGAATATATTACTTCATCAGTGTATTCGATGTTTTTAGTCCAGAAACGTTTAAGCTCATGATTATATTTTTTGTACTATCGTCCTAGTTTGTACAAAAGCAATTCAATTAACTTTCTCATTTATGACTAATTTCTAACAGTTTGGCTCACAAAAAAGTTCAGTGTAGTTTGTTCACCTTTTGCTAGATAGCACTAGCTAACGTGCCAAAAGCAGTACCACAGAGTCTGACAATAATATTGTTCAAAAATGGATTACCTATTAACTTGCATCATTATTATTATCATCAGAGTTGAAGCATTATTTATTGAATCATTTTCCTTTATTGTTCAAGTACTGACCAATGTGAAAACTTTCAACATCAAACTGATAATATTCATTCATTGAAACTAAAAATAATCATATATGATACTCCATGTTTCCTCTATCTCAGGGCTACTTTTATCACTGTTTTCTTTATTTCAACTAATATCTCAGTAGCCTTTTCAATTATTTTTTTCATAAATGCATTTACATGTTTCGACTATTAATAGTCATTTTCAAAAGCAAATGAATAAATAATTGAAAAAGGGTACTGAGATATTATTTAAAAAACAATGATACTCCATGTTTTTTACGGTATTTGTTTGTGTTTCAGTTGATGAAATTCTTTTTCTCCGTTGGAAATGTGCTGGCAAGAAAAATGGCAAACCAATCATAATGCAATAGTGTAATTGAATAATGATTAAATTTTCCTAAAAAGCTTCTGACACCCAACGCCTTGACATAGGCACAAATGGGTTGTGTAAAGAAGAAAAAGAGAAAGCTTCTGAAATTCATTATCTCCAACTCATTTCAATGAACTCATGAATCTCTCATAATAGGCTAATTATAATTCTTCTCCTTCTCCATTTCTCCTTTTCCTACTCCTCCTACTCCTCCATTGCCTTTTCATCTATAATCCATTCACGATGGCTTGAGAAGAGATAAACAAAAGCTCTGCATGCGTATTTGTGTGACTGGAGTGGCTTTGTTTTAGCCACGACATAAACAAGGTACTCCGGAAATCCGGAATATTGATGTCAGGACTATAACCAAAGCATTGACAGAAAACGTTTACTATAATTGATTGTTCATTCTAGGTTCATGCAGTCGAGAGACAACCGAAACAAGCAATTTCCCAATGTGTATCTATAAAAAAAGATTACTTGAAGATACTTTTCTGAATTGCTTACAACAAAATTTGGGATTTTGGCATTGCTGTGACTTATTTATGTCGTGGCTAAAACGAAGCCACTCCAGTTGCACACATACACATATGCAGAGCTTTTTTTTATCTTGTCTCAAGCCATCGTGAATGGACTCTAGATAATTTGATAAAAAATAAAAAGATTGCCAATTATTTTTTTACAACGTTTTTATGCTATAAAATTTCCATGATTTTTGCGTTCACTTGTATAACTGAGTTCTACTAGTTACTGTATATTATTTTATTCCTGTATAGAGTTATAGCCCACTTTCTATATTATTTGATTGCAATCTAGAAACCAAGCTGGGATGTTTTGTCATTATCTACATGAATAAAGCAATCTAAATCTACATTTTTAAATTACAGAGATTTAGAAATAAGTTGAAGAAATCTAGTTGAGATTAGTTTGCTCAACTCTTAACTGATCTGTATCTCTACACTCAACATTAATACATAATGTGGTCATTGGTTATACATATTTACAATTATACATGTATAATAACCGGAGATTCTGAGTTTGATTCTTGACCAGGGAACAGATTTTGACCAAAACCCATTCACATAGATGCAATCTTTGAGAGCATATTATTAAGGGCTGTTTTCTGTAACTTCGCTGGTGCCCAGCGTACAATGAAACCTATGTGTTTTTATGAAATGTAGTAGTGCTGCGTGGTAGTGCTGCTATCTAATGGCACGTTTCCAAAACAATAAGCCATCACTCATTTGAAAGTGTAGTAACTCAATTCTTGGTAGGCACCCAGCATACAATGAAACCTTTGTGTTTTTATTTAACGTGATAGTGGTTTGTGGTAGTGCTGATATCTACTGGCACACTCCAGAACTACCCAATTCCCATTTGAAAGTAAAGTAGCTCAATTCATGGTAGGTACGCTACGCGTTTAGTTTTACACCTTCAGCAAAATCTATGATCTGGGATGAACCGCGTTTAGCTCTTGCTGAAGAGTGAAGACCACTTGGGCATAGCTGAGCTTTGATAAGTCTGGTATTACACGGTAATAGTTTTAAAACATATAAAAAAAATGAAAATATGATTTTGTAAAGCTTTATAAAAAGGGCCTTTAAAGAGCCTAATGATTTCGTATTTTCATCTCATTTCATAATAATTATTTACATATTATGACATAGAAATAAAACGAAACTTCTTTCAAAATCTTCTAAATTTTATGAATTTGTGCTTTAATCATCAATGTGCGTTACTGACAGTTTTTATGAACAATTTTGAACAACATGTGCAATAATGGATATGGATCCATACCTACATCTGTTTGATTAATATGATCCATCTATGGTATTGTCTCTCTTAGCAAACATGAATCAATATAATTCTATTTTCCTATTCAAATGCTCGCTTCACGATCATAATTTTGATGCCGTCATAATACATTCCCATTAGCTATTGGTGACTGTAACAGCTAGTTAAAAATTATTGGTTTCTAGACTATTTTCCTAGTCTTGTACTTACACTGGTATTAATATAGGTACGGTAGCTGTACCAAAAGATAGGTACTCAACATGGAACTCAATAGATGTCCCTTGTATCTGATTGGATGTCTCGTGGTTGGTCTGAATATTTTACAGGTAATTGAAACCTTTCATGTAATACAAATTACCACGGATTATAGATGATTCTAACCTATAAAGTTTAATACCGTACAAGAAATTAAAATCCAAATTGATAACACTTTTTATAAATCGCCTTCTCTGTCTTGCCAGGGAGCCCCGACAGTATCAGCAGTGTCAATGAGTCAAACAGGCTCGCTTTGCTCGCCTGCAAATCCCCTGTCAGTGTCAACTGAGACAAACTGAGTGCAAATTCAATTCATATCACTTAACACGGTTCTTTTGGGTAATTGTTCTAAATTAGTTGTTTTATTACGTCAGCTCAACCTGGGTATATGATTTGAACGTATTTAGTTTAGTAGTTCCCAAGAATTAAGTAAGTGTGCGGATTCCAAACATTGGAAAACCTTATTTCAGGCGTAACCTCGGAACGGGTTTGAAATTTATTGAGCACAGCATTTCTAGAACTAATCTGGACATGCTTACCAAATTTCAATTTTTTCTGCCAATTGGTTCTTGAAAAACTCAAAAAAATAGTAAAACGCTAATATTGAGCTTAACCTTGGGACGTATATCGGACATAGTTTGAAACTTCAATATCTTCCAAATTAGTACATCTATAATAATCTTGCTAAACCATTGAATTTACGGTAAGGAATGGTCGTATCAAGGCAAAAGATATGCAACCTGCAATACATGTACAATTTTTTTTTAACTGATTACTGGCGTAACCTTTACAGATTTCAAAAATATTTCAACACAACATTTTAAACCTTAGACAAACCTCTCCACAAATTTTCAACATTTTCTGCCGATTGGTTCTTGAAAAATCGGAGAAAACTCAGAAAAAGTATAGAAAAATGCAAATATTGGGCCTATCCTTGAAAAGTTTCAAAAATCCTCTCTTAGCGCGCGTCTCAACTTTCAACTGAACATGCCTACCAAATTTGAATGCATTTGGTTCAGTGGATTTCTAGTTCTTTCTGGTGAATGAATCAGTCAGTCGATCAGTGCCATTTTGCTTTTATATCTATAGATAACTTTCAATTTGTATTTAAAATGCAATTTGTGAATTTATGAACAAGCAGTATATACTATGAGTGTTTATGTAAAGTTGAAAAACTAATAAATTTCAATTATTGTCCATTTTCTAAAAAAATATAAAAATTATATTTGTCACAATGACATTTAGGAAAATTCAAAAAGAGAAGAAAATGTATATCTTCAACACTCTTTCATACCATATTCGGTTTTAATTTACTTTCAAGAATTGACATTTATTGTTTTCAAAAATCAAGACCAAAATTTCTTCTAGTAGGTATTCAAATATTTTTTCCAAAATTGAGTTTGTTTTGTAAAGGCATGTTCTACCAAACCTTGTATGTAGTTGGAACCATTTTTGTTTTCTGAATGTTGAAAATAATTTACATTTTCAAATTTCCCACCCTTTCAGGCTACCTGTCATCCAGCAAACGTAAAGGTGGGAGGGAGTGAGAATGATGATATCCTAGAAAAAGTAGGTGATGGAGAGAGTCAGAATACTAATGACATATCAGCAAATTTAGCTGAAGGAGAGAAAGAGAACGACAATTATTATTATGTTTTAGGGCCCACAGAGGCTGCTATTCTTGGCATAGATCATAGCTGGTATTTAGAATTTCAAGAAAAAGCCCGTCCTTTGCAGGAAATATCGAACGACTATAGAAGATTGCTAACGGAGAAAAAAGAAATCAAAGAACTATTCGGGGAGGAATCATCCATCTTGAAAAAATTCAAACAACTAAATTATGAGCTTGGTTTTTTTGCGGGGGGAGAACTCGCTATAAGATACTACCTTAAAAATCATCCAAATCATGCAGAATTACTAGATGCTGCTGTGGATATTTGGATAGGTATTGTTTTGGAATCTAACCAAGAATTCAAGAGACCTTCGAAAGAAATTTATCAGAATTTATTCAATGCAGAACCACAATCCAACTATTTCACTGAAATTGCCAATCAAGTGATAGAACACAACCCTAAAATGATATCAGATTTGGAGAAAAGTGATTTTACCCAAGCAGTTGTCATCAAATTGAATAATTTTATTGAACTCTTGTCAAAAACGGAAGTGGAACGTATTACCCTTAGAAAAATTTCGGCCTTCTTCAAGCAGGGACTTTTTGATGATATTTGTGAGTCTTTGGGAGATGAGAAAATGGATCTTCTCTTCTCAGTGTTCTCTAGTTTATCATAATATTACTTTGCCATTCTATTATTATTACACAATTATTATCACCTAGGCCTATCAATATCGCATTATTATTATCACACATTATTTAGTCATATTTTATCAAACATTCAAAATTTTGGAAGTCAGTTTAAAATACAGTATTGAAATCTGTCGAATTATTTATTCATTTGATGTAAGGTATGGTATTGAAACTTATTTTTTGGAGTGAACTGTTATTAAAATTCTGAATTGTTCTAAGTGGACTTTTTTTCAAGTGGGAATTTGTAATATCAGTTTTATTTGATATAACTGGTTTTGGACTGTGTAGTATAAATTGGTAGAGGAACAGTTTAGGGCATGAGCCTGTTGCACTCACCCAAATGTAATTTGAATAAATTTTGATTAATTATTAACATTCTAAATTATTATTCATAGGATGGTGAATATTAAATTTATTTATTTATTGACTTTTTACAAGGCGAAGTTGAATTAGCATCGTTTTGTGTGTATGATATAAGTTACCATCCATCATCATTTTCTTGCTAGCAGCCATTTTCTAAGGTAGAACTCACAAAACACTATCAACCAATCAGAAAAGAGCAGGTGGGGCATGAAGGCATGTTCAAGTCGAATCTGAACAACCCCACCTGACAACTGCTGCCTTCTACTGGTCGAATTTGGGAACTTTTTGAACCAATATCATCGGCCAATCAGAGTGTAGGCGGAGCTTGGGGCGTGACCAATGGAAGTCAAAGCAAGTCACCCTATTGCTACTGCCATCTGCTGGCTGAATTTGGAACTATTTTGAATGTTTATGTCAAGAGAGTTGGGGAGGGCAGTGAAATGGCTACAATCTTGAACTTGTATGTGATGTGATTTAGTTTTTGAAACCTATATTTTCAGCAAAATGATATACCATATTTATGATTCCCATTGAAAGTAATTTTCCAGTGAAGAATTTATAATTTCCTTTCTTATTTGGAAAATGGGTCTTTCAAACAAACAAATAATAAAATCAATCAAGAAACAACTGAACGTTGAACAATCAATAACTCACTGAAAAATGATTCATCATATTAATAGTATGGTGCTGTGTATCAGTGTATCCATTTGTTTCCACTCTAAAATGTAAACTTAACTCACTGTTCAGTATGAAGATGACCAACACAACAGGTCGAAACTAGTTACAGTTACTAGTAAACAAGTAAACTTCATTTCCACATGAACGTGATTCTTATTAAGTTTAACAAAGTATTTTCATTCTCAACTTCCAGGTAACAACATTGAATATAGACTACAAGAGCATTATTTTCAAGTGCTCAAGATATGGTACAATGTTTGAGTTTTGTTCAATTATATGTACGGTAGTAAAAAAAGTCAACTCAAAATGATAAAAATTTATTTTTAAAATTTGATTACGGTATAGAAACATTTTGAAACCAACATTGAATAATTTTAACATTGATTGAGTCCAAATTTATTGAAACCAAAGTCATATGAGCTCACTGACGTTTTTTTTCTTTTTTTTCTCTTGGATTCTACAACAAGTGTAGAATAATCTTGAAGTCTTTCATCAAGATTGTCGAGAAATTATTGTAGAATAACTTTAGCCAACCTACCGTTTTTGCACCATATTATGGTTCTAGGAGGCTGAATCAACAAAGCACACATCGCAACTGTTTAAAAAATTTATAATCATTTATTGATCTTACAAATGAAAATATACTTCATTTAAGAATATATTATATTGAGTATATTATTTAATAATATTTTGATTGTGACAGATGGTGAGAGCACTGGTGGCTCGTGCCCACAAAACAGGTGAAGTGCTTTACAGTATAAGATAAGGGCACTTCACCTGTTTTGTGGGTACGTGCCACCACTGGGTGAGAGTAGAACAATTTTAATTTTGACTGCTGGCAGCATTGAATGGCAGCCATGTTGCCAAAGTTCCTTCTTTGTATGGATGAATAATAACAGTGACCCACTGTTCCATGATGATGTCATGGGAAAAAATTTTACTCAAACATACCAAAATTGATAATGAAATATAACAACTAAGGATGCCAATGAATACCTTCAACTAAATCACTTATCAGACTTTTTCTGTAAAAAATGTGTGTGCATGTTCAATAATTGATTGTAGAGCCAAAAAAGTAATTTTGTCACCTTCTAAACCAAAAATATTTTTTATTCATGACCATTTCAACAGAACAACTTGCTATCTCATACACATAATGGGAGAGTGTAAGCAAGTAACACTGCTGCACAACTGCCAACTTAAAACAATAAATTTCTACAAAATTGCTAGTGGCCCACTGTACAACATGGCTCACTGTTCCCACACTTCCCCTGTATGGAAACAAGGCAACCCATGCTCTGTATTGCTCTATCTATAGGCAACCCAGCATAACACCAGAATACAACCTCTGTAGTGAAAAATTATTGTATTTCCCCATTAAGGCTCAGGCTGCACTGCCAGTGGGTAGTGCGTGGAGTGTGGAGGCTAGTTGGTAAATCTATAGAATATACACACCATCCACAGTAATACATTGTATGAATGGTATGATGACATACTGGTTTTTGAGCTTATATTGGCCATATTTAAGAATTTCAAAATGGCGGCTGAACACATACTATTCATACAATGTATTACTGTGGATGGTGTGTATGTTCTATAGATTTACCAACTACCCTCCACCCACCACGCTCTACCCACCGGCAGTGCGGCCTCAGCCTAAGAGTGGGTGGTAGTGGACAGCCAACTGCAGAACGGGAAAATCATGCCCCATAAGAACAATGTAGTTTTTATCAATCTCTTGAGCAGCGATAGAGCCTCTATTTATGGACAGAATTTCACTTTCTTTTTGTCATTGGAAAGAGAATTCAATTCTCCAGGGGGTTGACTTTTTACTTTTTTGATTTAAAGTTTAATTAAATTAAACTATAATTTTTAAAATCAACTAAGAATCAAAAAAGTAAAAAGCCACGCCCCTGGAGAATTGAATTCTCTTTCCAATGACATAAAGAACGTAAAATTTTGTCCATAATAATAAAGGCTCTATCTGCTTCAAGAGATTGATAAAAATTAAATTTTTGTTATATGGGACATAATTCTGCCATTCTGCCTACTACTACTACCATAAGTAGACAACTCAAGGTTACAGTAGAGTTTCTTGTGAAGAAAAACAAAGAAGAAGATCATTGGAAAAAGAAGTACACAAATAATTTTATAAGAAAATATATTTTTATTTGCTACACTTTACAGAAAGAAGCTCCTTACTGGTCCCTATGTAGACTAGGAAGTCGTCATTTACATGCGTAATCAATCAGCTGTTGTCCTCAAGCAGTAAGAGCCTTTTTCCATGCGAGGAGCAATTTTCCAAGTTCTTTCCATGCGTGGACAGCTGGCGCCATCTAGCGGGAGAAAATGCAACTACAAAGACCATCTCTTTCTGTAAAGCTGCCAGAAATTGGTCAAAAACAAGAAACTTTGTATTGCTATTGTGCAATTTAGGATGATTGTACAAGAAATATCATGGGCTTAAACGTATTCTGGACTAAGAAAATCGAGTATTCTGATAGTTATCAAGTAATATTCAATTGATTAAATCAATAAACTTGTGATGCAAACTTTCGATACTTAGCAGTTTGGCCTACTCCAGATTCAGCTCAGCCAAAGCTAGTATAGTAAGTTATCTGGTCTACCTGTTCTTAGATTCCATTAATCCCATTTTTTTTTTGTTCATTCATGTAATTAGATTGATAATATTTATTTGAAGTGTACCAAAAAAATTATACACAACTCGCCCAGGAAGTTTTTTATGGTATTTGAAATTATTCCCAGGCTTGGCAAGCCTCACCTGGGAAACTATCCTCATACTGTAAACTTTTCCTTCCAGGGCTTGTGGCGTAATGTACTATTACAAGTTTAATTTCATTAGACATGGTTTGATGATTAGAAATAAAGAAAATCAAATGGTTCCAAAGAGAATTTTATTATTTCAAATATTGTAGAATTATGATTGATCTGCTAGCTTTCTTGAATACAGTACATTTCCGACGGAGAAAAGTAGTTTCATCAACTAGAAAAAAATAAGAATGAATTTTTAGTTATGATAATTTTAATGAACTTAATTCAAATTAATATTAATTCTCATAAGAGTTTAAGGGAAGATTATTAGTCTCTATTCAAAATTCATTCTATTTCTATTTTTAGTGAGTTGGAACTTCAACATTTTGTGGCATGAGGCGTGATGTGATTGAAATTTTGAATTGACAAAAACAATTTTGAAAAGTCACCACATCTGCATGAAAAGAGTAGATTGATAGAGGAATAGGTGGGAAAGAAGGAAGAGGAAGAATAGAATAGAATGACTTCTTTATTTTAATGATGGAAGAGGAATAAAGAAAGAAGAAAAAAGGAAGGAGAGAAGGAAGAGGAAGGTAGAAAAAGAAAGGATGAAAAGGATGGAAGAGGAAGAAAGGAAGGAAAAGGAAGGAAGGAAGAGGAAGAGGAAGCAAGGAAGGAAGAGTAAGGATTGAAGAGAAAGTAAGGAAGGAAGAGGAAGGATTGAAAAGAAGGGAAGGAAGGAAGAGGAAGAGGAAGAAAGGAAGGGAAAGGAAGAGGAAGGAAGGAAGAGAGAGGAAGAAAGAGGAAGGAAGGAAGAGGAAGGATTGAAGAGAAAGGAAGGAAGGAAGGAAGAGGAAGGATTGAAAAGAAAAGTAGGAAAAGAAAGGATTGAAGAAAAAGGAAGGAGGGAAGGAAGTGGAAGGATTGAAAAGAAAGGAAGGAAGGAAAAGGAAGGACTGAAAGGAAGGAAGGAAGAGGAAGGATTGAAGAGAAAGGAAGGAAGAGGAAGGACTGAAAAGAAAAGAGGGAAGGAAGGAAGAGGAAGGATTGAAGAGAAAGGAAGGAAGGAAGGAAGAGGAAGGATTGAAAAGAAAGGAAGGAAGAGGAAAGTAGGAAAAGAATTGATTGAGGAGGAAAGAAGAGGAAGGATGAAAGAGGAAGAAGGATGGAAGAGGAAGAGGAAGAACTCTAACTAGCCTTATTCAAGAAAATAGAGTGATTCGATTTCGATTTTAATGAAGGAAATAAGGATATTCCTTCTTCTTTCATTTCTATTGAAGTATACATTCTTAAAAAAATTGTTATCATACTACATACTGTATGAAATCAATAAATGAATAAATAATAATAATGACAAAGTATAGGTCACACCACTTAAAGACAGCAGTGGAACGTGACACATTACCCAGGATCATGGGTGGGAGAGGAATTATTGACATTAAGAGCAGGCACAATAAGGCTGTTCAGAGGTTGAGGCAGTATTTCCTATCCAAGGCAGACTTACTGCTCTACAGAGTAATGATGTGGAAGGGTGCACTCCTTTGAAGTTGGCTGAGAATGAATATACTCCTCTGAATGAAGTAGTGACAACTGAACAGAAGATTGAGACATGGAAGTAAAAAGAACTACATGGTGCACATGCTCAGATGCTCAGTCAAGAGTACATAGACTGTAACTTATCCAATTTGTGGTTGCAGTATGGGTCATTGTTCCCTGAGACAGAGGGGTTTGCTATGGCAATCCAAGATAAAGTTATCGCCACAAAGTCATATAGGAAACGCATCCTGAAAGAAAACGGCTTAGATCATAGGTGCCAAAGGTGCAGAATAGCAACTGAAACAATTGATCATGTTATTGTTGGGTGCTCTTCCCTTGTAGGAGTGGAGTATACAAAGCGCCATAATGATGTGGCAAATATAATTCACCAAAGAATTGCCCTACAATTTGGTTTTCTTGAGGAGGAGCGCCCCTATTACGAATACCAGCCAGCGCTTGTGCATGACAATGAAAGGGCAAAGTTGTATTGGAACAGGGCAATAAGAACAGATCACACCATCACCGCAAATCGCCCTGATATAATGGTCACGGATAAGCAGGAGAGAATTGCCTTCCTGGTCGATGTGGCGATCCCACTCAACCATAATATGAGGACAATGCATGCCCAGAAGATTAACAAGTACGCAGCCCTGGCTGAAGAAATGAGGGAGCTCTATCATCTGCAGAGTGTGAGAGTGGTACCGGTAGTGATCTCGAATACAGGAATGGTTCCAAAATTTCTGAAAATATGTTTAAAAGAGCTTGGTCTTGAGTATCTCGTTGCAACAATTCAAAAAGCTGTGATTTTAGGCACTTGCCATATTGTTAGAAAATTTCTCTCACAGCAATAGCTTGTTATATAACTTGAGTAGTTTGAGTAACTTATACCTGGCATTTGCCTGTATCATTGTTACCATGTTGAATGTGAATAAATAGATAATAATAATCATCATCATCATCATCATCACAATAATAATAATAAGAATAATTCAAGAAAATTGTATCCTCATTCAATAACTGGCCAGTGTTTTTTTTTCACTTTCAAAATATTAGTAAGTTCTATTTGGCCAATTAAGGATTTCTCACATCTTTGAATGAGACGTAGTTAAGAACAAATATGCCATAAGGTTTCATTTCAAAATCCACATTGGCGCGTGTCATCATGATGTGCACAGTTTGTCTGAACCAACGCGGTTTGTCAGTCCATGGAAGCTCAGCTAAATGTCTCCGAAGAACATCATTCTGGAACAGAAATTCCAAACTCACAATAATTACATTTATATGTCTACTGTTATATAAATACAATACAATAAGGTGTTCCTTGAGAAATGTGCAATACTTCTTAGGATGATTTCTTACACCAAGTAAGTAATGAAATAGTATATTACCGTACGCCACTAGTTTTGAAAACGTCGTTTTGCAATGTCAAGAATACGGAGCTTTACAGACGAAGCAATCAGCTGAGTCTGGAAAGCAGGAGTATATTCGCGACGTCGCGCAGGTTTTCAAAACGTATTGTGTATTTGCGTTTTTGGTACACTTCATGGAAAGGCTGATTTAAAACAGATTGAAAAGTATGAATAAATACAACACGCAAATTCAACTTGTCAAATTCCATATTGGTAATTCCCGTTGTTTGTTTCAAAATATATTCAGGATTCCAATTTCCAAATAGGCTACTAGAGGCAAAATTCAATTCCCAATCAAAACAAGAGGTTAAGTGTGGAACAATATGAAACAAAAATCGTGCTTGAAGAACATCAGCTGCTGAAATATCTTCTGCAATCAGCTGGAAAATGTTCAAAATAGTTGACTTACCGGATAAGTCGACCAATTTGCATGAAGTGAGCTGCCAAGACAACAGAAATTTTTTATGACATCTGATTTTTCCTATCTTTAAGGCCCAAATATCAGCCGTTTATTCCGCACTATAGTGCTGAAAATAAAGGCTTTCAAAGCCTGTCAAGTAGATTAAAACTGGCTACTTTCTATCAAGTGTACAAAAAAGTCCATAGGATATTTTCAATAGGAAATTTTCCATACTAGATCCTCTGGCCTTCTTACTTTACCTGATTCATTATTTTTTGTCCATTTTTATATATGAAGAAGATAACCAGGTTGACTAATATAAACATAATGACGAATGTGACAGCTTTTTGAACTCCTTGTGCCTGTGAAAATAAAAGATTCCCCTTTAATGTTAGAGTTAGTGCCTTGTCGCCAATTTTCCTTGTGATCACTTGATACAAAAAATACAATGATTAATTGGTTGAAACAGATGACACAATAGTTGATTATTTTAATTCAGTTAATTCTTTAGTGTAAAAATATTAAGTGGAATGAAATTACTAAACATAAAATGCTGGTTAAATAAAATGAAAGGAGAAAAATCGATTGAGAGTGGGATTCATTCTCTCATACATAAAGTCTGCTGTCCAAGCAAAGAAGACCCTCTGGTAAGATGAGAAAATGTCTCCAGCTCGATCAATTTTGGTTCAAAATTTTTCGATTTAGTTTCAAATTGTAGATCAGAATAGTTCCTACAATTTAAGACCAAATTTATAATTTTTGAACCAATATTGATCGAGCTTGAGTCATTTTCACATCTGGTCAGAATGTCTTCTTTGCTTGGACAGACTATCATTTGAGGCACTATTACCTTTAGCATGAAAAACGCACTGTTGCAAGAATCAGTCATTGAAGCCAATACTGTACATGTTATTATGAAGGCTGACTTTCGAGCACAAGTCTTATGATTCCTGAAACAGAATAAAATCTTGAGTTTAATTTTCTAATTTCAATCAATGATTCAATAATTAAAGCCAATACTTCGGTTTAACGACAGTTGACGATTTTCCCCTCCACTCAAGATTAGAAATAGTTATAAGATATTATATTGTCTAGATATTGTCTAGATAGATATTATTATTGTTATAAGATATTATATTATTTTATAAGATATTAAATTGAAACTTCTTCTAACGCCGGTATTACAGGAAGAATAACATTATTTTACAGGCGTTATTACATGCGTTATAATAGTTCTATGATCATATCTGATCATATGGAGAGAGATAAAAATATGATTTCGTATTTTCATCTCTTTTTATAAGATCAGATATGATCATGGAATTATTATCGTGTAATACCGGCCTAATACAAACACATTCAACTGGATGTTAAAAGTAACAGCTTCAGAAAAATCATGCAGTGTTGTGAAACTCACTATTTCCATGATAAACGAGCTGTTCGCTCGCAGCTCGAATATCTTAGTCGATTAGTTTCAACAACTTCAATCTTTAGCATTATTCAATCATTCATGCTGCATATTTCGCTCTCCTTGAGCGTCCTGTACACGGGGATTGTAGTGTCGGCCAGTTGAATATCTGTAGCCAATCACAGCTGTTGTTGTTTGACTCAATGACAAGACAAAGGCTGCGTTAGAACATTTATTCAACTAGTCGACACTACAATCCCCGTGTACAGGGTGCTTTTCTTTGAAACTTTTGAGAGGCTAAATTAATATCTTGCAGTAGCTGCTCGTCCATCAGGGCTCTTGAACGCAGCCCTCCCGATTCGAAAATCACTTTTAATTCGGATTCCAGCCTTTCTTTAAAATATATTTTAAATTGAATTATTTTTAATATAACGTATTTCAAAAGTGTTTTACACGTGAGAGACGAGAGTATAGTGTTGTGGGCGAAGTTGAGGCACAAGAGCCTCCTCTTCCACTTAACCCACATAGTGTGAGCCACAGAGTAGATGGTGCGTAGCGATCTCTGTAGTCTGTAGTCTTCTTGTTCTGTAGTCTTACACAAAAACAATTGAAAATTTTTTTCAAAATGTCAAAAATAGTCGGAAGATTGTAATTTAACAACTCAGGAGAGCAGTGTATGTATGAATCATTGTTAAAGATTGGAGTTGTTGAAGTTGAAGCTAATCGACTCGGATATCTGAGCTGTGAATAGCTGGTTTATCATAATCTGACAATGCTGCTATTTCTCGGATCAATCGTCAACTTTCCAAAGACAATAATTATTCATCTTATCAGAGTGGACTGTCTTTGATTTATCTTATTACTGGCCGGCTGGCTCGCTTCGCTCGCCTTCTCCGCCTAGCCAGGGGCTCCGCACCCTGGACCCCCGACAGTATCAGCAGTATCAGTGAGTCAAACATGCTCGCTTCGCTCGCCTGCAAAACCTCTCTCTGTGTCAGCTAAGACAAACAGACTGACTTTGCTCGCCTGCAATTTCCGTTCGAAAGGATTTCAAAAGGATCACATCACTTAACAGGGTTCTTTCCAGTAATCGTTTGGAACTAGTTGTACTATTACCTTAGCTCATCCCGGGCATATGATTTGAACGTAATAAGATTAGTAGTGAAATAAACAAAAGTGCAGATTCCAAACATTGGAAAACCTTATTACAGGCGTAACCTCCAAAGGGTTTCAAAATTTATTGAACACATCATTTCTAGACCTAATCTGGGCCTGTTCACCAAATTCCAACATTTTCTGCCAATTGGTTCTCGAAAAATCCATCATTTCTAAACCTTTTCTGAACCTGCCTACCATATAAACATTTTCTACCGATTGGTTCTCGAAAAAATTAAGAAAACGCCGAAAATCTACAGAAAAACTCAAATATTTGGCGTATCCTTATAAAGTTTCAAAAATCCTTTCTTATAGTCGCCCACAGATCATTGGAATGACCAAGGTCAACCAAGTCTTTCACCACCCTTCCTCGGTTCTCCCTCCGATGGTGCCGCTTCATACTCAGGGGTAGCTATAAGTAAGGGAGAGAGTGAGTGGGTGAGAGAGAAGGAGTGATGTTTTGTTTGGGTGAGAAGAATATTGTTCACCTTCCTTGAATTGTTTTGTAGGAGAAGGAGACAACCATTCTAGGCTAGCCGAATGAGGGTGGACAACAGTGGCAACAGGGCTCACCATTGCCAGTGACCTTGGTCATTCCAATGGTCTGTGGGCGACTATAATACAGTACGCGTCTAACGGTCCAACTGAACATGCCTGCCAAGTTTGAACGCATTCGGTTCGGTAGTTTTTTAGTTCTGCTGATGAGTGAGTGAGTGAGTGAATGAATGAGTGCCATTTCGCTTTTATAGATATAGATTCAGGTATATCAAAAAGAAATGACACACTGTGCGAAGATAGAAAGATATTTTTCAATCACGTGATATCACCCGTTTTGGAAAGACATTGTTGAAAGCGTAAATGTTCACCCAAGTTCAAATATTGTCTGTCCAAAAATATGTATGAATCCAAATATAGTCTGTTCAAGCGAAGAAAACATTCTGACAAGATGGGAAAAGAACTCTAACTCGATTTGGTTCAAAAATTATACATTTGGTTTCAAATTGTAGTTCAGAATGTTTTCTTCAATTTAAGACTAAATTATTGTCCGAGCTGGAGTTATTTAATTCCCCATCTTGCAAGAATATCTTCTTTGTTTGGATAAACTAGATAGTTAAATGGAAAAGAATTTTGTTTTGACTCCAATACACAATTACATCGAATAATAAACACTGTACATTTATTTCAGAGCAGAATATGAAATTTGTATTATTCTACAGTTGACAAAAATCCATTAGGTATGGCGAACGCCATTACAATTCATACAGTGAGAATTTCTAAGGAACTTACCTACAAATACGCTGATGGCAATTCACCAATTTTCCCATGGAATTTCTTAGATAATTCATATTTTCATTCTCTTCACAACTATTCTGATCAACATATTCGATTGAGTCATCATATTTGGTAAAATCTTCCAAAAATATGTAGATAGTATTAAAATCAGCCAACACTTTTTCAATGGATAGGGTTATTGCTGATATCACTAGGTACCCATTCATATGACCCAACCCCAATACTAATGAATGTAATAAATATGTGGCAAAAAAGTATACTGAAACTTCAAACTCTGAATCAGTGAACCAAAGAAACGGTGTAATCCAAGGTAGAGATTCAACATCTGTGTATATTGGAATTCTTAAAAAGTGTGCAATAGCATTTTTGACTATGAATCCCAAGTACATAACAACAAATGTCACTCTAATGTATTTATCCGTCAATAACATGCCTTCAATGTTCCTTTTATAGACTTTATCAATTTTCTCCCACAAGTCTTCTCTCCCTTTAAAATCTTCTTCATTGACAGAACATTCTTCTCCTAGCAAATTTATTAATGCCATGATGCTTTGCGAATTCACACTATTATTGATTATGATAAGAAATACCAACAAAACCATCATAGCATCTTTTAAAGCAGCTATTTTCATATCTTCATCCTTCACCAAAAGAACAGCAGATACTATACCACTAACCGCTACTGCAGCTAGAATCATTTCTAACAAAAATGGAATCGATCTGTGTAGTTTGTCAAATCTCTGCCATCGGATTAAATTCTTCATGAATTTAGTATTTTCCATCTCGATTATCTGGCGAAAAATAGACAAGACAACATAAAATTATTTATTTATTTATTCAAAAATGAAATATGTGGAGGCAAATAGGTAAAAACCCAAATATTGCCTCCTTAACACAAATTACAAAATTTCAACTTATATTAAATTTAAAAAAAAGTAATACCATTCAAAACAAAATGTAAACATAATGATAAAATTAAATAAACTTAATAGCTTAATAATAGCACAAACTGAGAAATGTAATGTGAAAATATATACTGTATATATGAATGTAGAATAGATAAGAGTGGAATGTGAATTGAAGATGAATGAAATAAGAATTAGATTAAATAATTAAGAGAAAATGTTATTGAAAAAGTTGTTTGAGAAAATGAGCTGGAAAAGCTATTTAGAAAGCAAAATATAAATTATATCGATTATTGGTTTTCATATTCATAGAAATATATTGAAAGATTTCAACTAATTAACTAACAAAAAAATGAAAAATATCAAAGAAACTGAGTGATGTGACCAGAATGTCAATTCAAGGTATAAAGAATTAAAAACCTGAATAATTAACAGAAATTAATTTATATCAAAAATAAAAAGATGAGCCTATGGAAATAATCGTGCAAAAAAATCAAAGTAGAAAGATAGATTTGGATATAGAGTACTCATGAGTGACAGAGTAAGTGCACCATAGCAAGATCCATATTGAGAAACTCTCATTGTTTTGGAATCTTTCATTGAAGAATATTGAGTGCCTTATTTCTGACTGCAGTGAAGCTATCAGCAAAAAAATGCCATCTCAATCCCAAATCAATACCATCTCCCCAAGACTATTCATCAATCTAGGGATTCGACTGAGAGGAGAAAAATACCGATTTGTACTGTCCTCGATCTGGAAATGGCAAACAAAGGGTGGAATCTTCGCCTCATGACTGGAACAGAGAAGTTAACCCTAGTGGAAGTGATCCGTATAGAGATCAATAAAAAAAGTGTATTGATCTGTATTGATATCAATAGGTATTTGGAACAATACACATCAATAGATATCCATGGATATCTATCTATATATATAATATGTATTTCATTATATAATACCTATTTATAGCCTACTTTCATCACATTTCAAACACTTTCCTCCAGTGCCAATAAGCATTTTGTTTACTTTAATGATGTCTAGTTCAGTTCATTGACTATATTTACCCTGATGTCCATTTGTTTGTATCTACTTCTAATGATATCCATGAACATATATTGATATCACTGAAGATTTAATATAATCAATAGATGTTCATTGACTGTATTGACTATGATGTCTATTTGTTTGTATTGACTTTTAATGACATTCATGAACATCTATTGATATCACTGAAAATTTAATTCAATCAATAGATGTTCATTGACTGTATTTACCGTGATGTCCATTTGTTTGTATTGACTTGAAATGATATCCATGAACATCTATTGATATCACTAGACATTCAATGATATCAATAGAAGTTTTCTATTGATCACTTCCACTAGGGTTAACTCTTGATATAAGATAAGGAGATGAAATTCGACTCCAAAGGATGTTGCACCAGACCAGAACTGATAGCAAATCACGCCTGCTTTTCAAAGATGGTAGCTGAAATGTCCCTCTCAGCTCTGCTGATGGAAAGTCACGAACACAAGACTGACCAAATCTCTTGAAATATGTGAATCTCAAGAACTTGTTCTGGACTCTTTCCAATCTCGTGGTTGCTACTATATGATGTGGATTCCACACAGGTGCAGCGTACTCCAAGATGCTTCTAACAAGAGTTCTATAAAATGTTTTATTGAATGAAAAGACAAGATATTGATAAACAACAGATTTTTTATGTTTGAAAATTATCAAATCATAATAATATTGACAATATCAATTCCATTCAACATGGTAAATATAGTCTGTCCAAGCAAAGAATCCATTCTAGCGCAAGATGAGAAAATGACTACAGCTCGGTCAATATTGGTTCAAAATTGATACATTTGTTTTTAAATTGTAGGAAACATTCTGATCTACAATTTTATTCAAGGCCTGATTAATAATCGTTGAACCATTATTGAACGAGCTGTAATCGTTTCCATATCTTGACAGAATGTCATCTTTACTTGGATGGAGAGCTTTTACCACAATATCATCACTTTGTTTATTTGTTTATGAGGGTGAAGCCCACATGAGCTCATAGGCTTGTGCGTGGGTAATGAAATGGATGATAGATGACGACTACTTTTTTTAGGTAGTCGGGACCGACGGCTTATCGTCTCCTCCGAAAGTCGGGGTGGCCGTATTCATGTGATTGTGCTGTGGTCAAAAATTGTTTCCCCCTTGGGACTTGAACCAGGGTCCACATCCACCTGAATTAATAAATTACTCAACAAGAAATAGAAATTACATCGATGTTGTAGAAACATTATATATGACTCAATTAAATCCAGTACATATAATCAATCAATTTAGTATTCATTGAAATAGAAATGAACAATAAGTAAGTAATAGTTGAGTAATAGTAATATAAGTAACTAGCCGGCAGGCACGCTTCGCTCGCCTTCTCCGCCTAGCCAGGGGGCTCCGCCCCCTGGACCCCCGACAGTATAGGCAGTGTAAGTGAGTCAAACACGCTCGCTTCGCTCGCCTGCAAATTCCTTCCAGAAGGGATTCGAAATTTATGGAGCACAGCATTTCTACACCTAATCTGGACCTGTTTACCTAATTTCAACATTTTCTGCCAATTTGTTCTGGAGAAATCTAAGAAAAACTCCGAAAATTCCAATAAAAAGTAAAACGCTAATATTAAGCGTAACCTTGGGAAGTATATCGAACATAGTTTGAAACTTGATTCAATATCTTCCAAATTAGTTCATCTATAATCTCGCTGAACCATTGAATTTACAGTTAGAATTGGTCGTATTAAGGCGGATATGCAACCCGCAACACATCTACAATTTTGAAAACTTGATTACTGGCGTAATCTTGAACGGATTGCAAAAATATTTCAACACAACATTTCTAGACCTTATCTGAACCTGCCCACCAAATATCAACATTTTCTACCGATTGGTTCTCGAAAAAAAAATTAAGAAAACGCCGAAAAACTATAGAAAAACTCAAATATTTAGCGTATCTCTGAAAAGTTTTTAAAATCCGTTCTTAGCGCGCATCTAAACGTCCAACTGAACATGCCTGCCAAATTGGAACGCATTCGGTTCAGTGGATTTTTAGTTCTGGTGATGAATGAATGAATGAATCAGTGCCATTTCGCTTTTATATATAGAGATAGTTTCTCATAAACTAATATTACAACATTTAGTGCAATGTCGTAAGTTTTTGTTCAAAAATTAAATTTCCATCAACTTTTGTGAACAATACCTAATGAAAATTACAAGCTTCATTCTTGTATTATAAATAAAAACTAGAAAATGAGTTTGTAAGATTCACATTGATCTACAATTTCCAAAGCACCCCCCGATCTACTGGTTTCGCTGAAACTTGATGATCAAAGATGGTTTGAAAAAAAAAATTAAATGTTTATTCCTGTGATGCAGTCAATAGAGGAAATCACCATTTTTCCATTCAAAAATCCAAAGAGTATTCTAAACTATTTTAATGTTTTCTAGAAATTCTTGTAACCTGTACATTCAGTAAAGCACTTACTTACCTCTGGAAGAGCCAAGGACGAAATGAAGTTTTTCTTTTTCTGATCTTCAGGATAGAAAATACAAGTCAACCAATATTTCCGTGTCTCTAATCACAATGGTTCCCCGAAGGGTAGGATAAATGTCTGTTCACTACTATCAAAATAATAATTGCTTGCAAAATAATTGCAGGAATTGTTTTCAACAGCTATGATTATTATTATAAGAAAAGACACCCCTGGAAGTATTTTTTTCCTTGAAAACAACATTATTATCAGAATCATCTTCTAGAGGTATAATTTAACCGAAATAATAGATACAATCTCTTAGTGTCAACCAACACTTATAATCATCCTCTTGTATACATCTCTGAATTTGGGTGCTCTCTGAAAATAATAACCGTTTGATAATGAGGAAAGACTATCCAGGTTGAGAAAGTATTTTTGGTGAATATTGGATATTCACCCTTAGAACGCTGTGAGGGTTGATAGTGATTTATATAGAAGTTTTAGAATTGGGGAAAATAACGTATAAAAATGTAGTGGGGATTTGAACTTTACTGAACATTTGATAGCAAATTATTACAAGATTAAGGCTGAGGAAGATGTTGAGTTTTTGTATTTCAATAACACAGTCAGTCTCCTTGAAATTTTGAAGCTTTTAATAATATATCTAAACAAAAGATAATTCACAGATCAGTTAGAACGATTCATTACTACACCACCATTCTAGTTTCATCGTAATTTTTTCAGAATTCAAAATTCTGGCGGGGAAAGATCATTATTATGATCTCAACAAAATGTTATGTATGTCTGTTCAAGCAAAGAAGACATTCTGGCAAGATGGGAGAGTTTATTCAGCTCAATCAATATTAATTCAAAAATTATAAATTTGGTCTCAAATTGTAGGAAACGTTCTGAGAGCAAATTTATTATTTTTGAATCGATATTGAATGAGCTGAAGCCAGTTTCCCATCTTGCCAGAATGTCTTCTTTGATTAGACAGTTTATAGCTCTTCACACTAATGGCCATCTATTTATTCTGTCGATGAATTACAATAAAGGGTTAAAACACAGACAACAAAGTCCAAAATGTCTTTTCCCAAATTTCAAAAAAATTTACATAATTATTCAAAAAGAGGTTTTGTTTATGAATGTTAATGTGTTATAGTCTCTCTCTGTGCTGTGGGCTGTTCTTCGCATTCAAAATTTGAATTTTGGCGGGAGCCTCGTGCCACATTGGACCGTTGCCATGGTAACCACAAGGGGCCATAAAAGGGCGGGAATGGTGTCCCGCCAAAAGTACGCCTCTATACTGGTGGGGGCCGCTGTGACGCGCAATTTTGGGGTTTGGGGCTGAATTTTGGGGCGGTTTTAGGGGGTGATTGGGGCTGTACACGTGCGCTCATGATTCCCAGCATTGATCAGGAGTATCCTTTGTCTGTAGTCTATGTACAGGAATACTCACATTCAATGGTAGATTGTAACTTTGATTGAATCGGACTAATCTCTGAATATAATTGTATAGGTAGAGTTGACTGTGATAAACATTAAATGCATTATAATAAATTCAATATTCAATTTGTTCGATGCTCAACTTTTGACTGCTACAAGAAAAACCCGAACATAATTTTTAAAATGTTTTTTGAGCATAAGTTAAGTGGATTCGTCTTTTCCTTGTACGCTCCAACAGCTGTCGTTTTCAATTGAATTTGTCATTGACCCATGTGATGTTTTTGAAATCAATAGAGTCAATAAATACGTTACATCAGTTGGTTACATTACGTACAAGAGACAGAAGAATAATTGTCCATTTTTTTGGCGTCAGCTATACTTTGTATAATAAAATTATTATGTTTAGACCTATATAATATTGAATTTTGCTCTGATAAATAGTAATAAAATAATTCATTCAGTGAAAAAACTCAATGATAAATAATAATCAATATACGGTACATGGGTGTATCATATATGATACGTTTAAATGTTTATTTGTATTTGAAAAGTGAATTTTAAAAGACATAATTTATAAGAGAACTATTGTAGAACAGTTTGTGAATTATTTTCTTCCGTATATTTTGCCTCTCAACTCATTAACAATATTTAAGTAACAAATTTCTAACCATTGGATTTCTCAGCTAATTTTACATCAATATTGATTATTGATTTTAGTACATCAATAAAGCTACAATAAATTTTAAAATTATAGATTTAATGGAATAAGTACAATTATCTGTCATTGTTATCTCGATGTCCGTATGTCTAATAGAATCTTTTTGACAATAATTTGGTGTGAAGAATCAGCATGAAAAATTTTGACGACTTTCTCCTGGGACACTCTGAAAGTAAAGTTGTCAACTTTATGTTTAAAGTTGTTATCAAAACCAATTTTTATCGGAAACTTCTGAGATCAACAAACTTATTTTCCATTTCCTAAACAATGACACAAACTTTGTGACACAATCTTCGCTATAGTCTGTCCAAGCAAAGAAGACATTCTGGCAAGATGGGTAAATGACTCCTACTCGGACAATATTGGTTCAACGATTATAAATTTGATCTCAAATTAAAGGATCAGAATGTTGTCTACATATCGAGACCAAATTGTATAATCTTTGAGCAATATTGACCGAGCTGGAGTCATTTTCCCATCTTGCCAGAATGTCTTCTTTGCTTGGACAGACTATACAAGCATACAAGGTTAGAAAACCCATTGGATTGAGCTAATGAACTTCAGCGGAATATTTTCCACATTCAACAAAAGATCAATATCCTTGTAATTGGTTGTTCAATTTTGTAACTGAGAATATAAGTCTTATTGCAACAACCTCTGAATTAGAGAGATGAGCACAAACTATTATCGTTAGAGAAAATGAGACTTTACGAAACTATTAAGTGGAAGTTAATGAACCCAATTACCGTATCTCTCCTTTCTTGACTGTCAAATACTGTATATTCTGTTCAAACAAAGAAGAATTCTTGCAAGATTGGAAAATGATTCCAGCTCGGCCAATATTGGTTTAAAAATTTGGTCTTATATTCTTCAATTTGTAAAAAAATACAATCTTATCTTCTATTTGAAACCAAATTTATCATTTTGAAACCAAAAATGACAAAGTAGGGGTCATTTTTCCATCTTGCTGGAATATCTTCTTTGCTTGGGCTGGCTGCAAAAGTTCTGTAGAACGCTGCTTGATTTTCCCAGGGCCCTCGCGGGGGGTGTGCGGAGTGTGCGACCGCTGATGCGTAAAGGGAATTAAAAAAATTCCAATTGGGCTATTAGAACAATTTTTTCACTATTTGATGAAAAATTTATTTTAACAACAACTTGAATCCACAAGAAATTATTTCCTCTGCATAAACTCATTAATCATAATGAATTGATCAATATTGAAAACCCACGATCATTGTATGAAGCAAGCCAAGAAACGCCCCTCTTAAATTCAATTCTATTGTTGGCTGACAACCACCTTACACTCTGTCGACCAATCTCAAGCCAGTTTCCGATAAAAACTTCTTCCTAATATTTTTACCAATCTGTTGTAGTTTTTCAAACTTTTTTCAGGCAATAGGTCGGTATTAGATCATGAAGAGTTTGAGTTCCATTTCATTGTATTCATCGTATAAAAATATGAGTATAAGATGGGAGTGCAAAATCATATTTTCATCTCATTTCATACAATTATACTTCATAAAACTATTGAAGTCTAGCATACTGGCCTAAGTTACACAATAAAAGTAAAACTGAGTCTAAATTCTATAAATAAATTCTTCGAATACTAACTTGATAAATCTAACCAGCCTGAATACACAAATGAATATTATATTAGCACAAGATCGTCAATAGTGAATCAGCGTATTTTTTTGTGTTTGATACACCATCCATCATTTTCTTGCTAGCAGCCATTTTCTAAGTCAGATCTCACAAAACACTGTCAACCAATAAGAAAAGAGCAGGCGGGGCATTGAAGGCGTGTCCAAGTCAAAACTAAAACACCACCCGTCAACTGCTGCCATCTACTGGTTGATTTTGGAAACTTTTCTAAAGGATGTTTTCAGCCATTTTGATCGTAGGCGGAGCTTGGAGGCGTGTCCAATGGAAGTCGAAGCAAGTCACCCTATTGCTACTGCCATCTGCTGGCTGAATTCAGAATTATTTCGAATGTTATTCAAGAAAGTTGTGTAGAGCAGTGGAAATGGCTGAAATCTTCAATTTGTTTGTTATAAGCTTCCGATTTTTTGTTAAACCATCTTTATTTTCACTTAAATGAAATATTTATGATGATACCCAATATTTTTCTGTGAAAAATTTATTATTCCCTCCCTTATGTGCTAATTGTGCTTTCAAGCAAACTAATAGAATAATTTAATCAATAATATTAAAATTTTAATATTTTAATGATAAAGTACGGTGGAATGTGACAGTTTTGCTCAATTTTGATAGCCTTCAGTTATTTTCCATTAATTCCTGTAGGCTTTTGCTCATCACGTAACCAATACATAAAAATACAAAACAATATGTTGGGATGCATTGAAATAAGCATGTCCCTATAGCCAATACTCTTTGCCACACCACATGCAACATTGGGATTGCTTATGAGAAAAATGTGAACATGCAAGGCAGTTAGAAGCATGTTTGTCTTAGAATATATTATAATATTTTAAATTGCATTCGTTTAGTAATGGAGGGGGGGTGCCCGCCAAATCTTGCACAGGGCACCAAACAACCACGCGAGGGCCCTGGATTTTCCACTATTATTTTCCTGAATATTTCAGATTTTCTTGATTTTCTCTCTTTACACGGTGAATTTCTGATACACAGTAGTGATACAGAGCCCAAAATTGAAAGAATCAAAGAATTTTCTTCCTCTAAAATGTTTTTCTCTTAATTTTGGTGTTTTCTCTTTCTCTTGATGATTTCTCTCTCTATTAATGTTTTTCTCCTACTCTTGGTGTTTTTCTCTTTCTCTTAATATTTTCCTCTTTATCTTAATGTGTTTCTCTTTCTATTTTCAATTATAGTAGCTTCATTTGTCTTATCTGATAGTCGCCTAATTGGAGTCAAAGAACTAGCCAGGAAGGCTATTGTCATCGTCTAGTATAGTCTATGCAAGAAGACATTCTGGCAAGATGGGAAAATTATTCCAGCTCGGTCAATATTAGTTCAAAAATCATACATTTGGTCTGGAATTGTAGTGAACATTCTGTTCTACAATTTGAGACCAAATTTCTAATTTTTGAACCAATATTGACCGAGCTGGAGTCATTTTCCCATCTTGCCAGAATGTCTTCTTTGCTTGGACAGACTACCTTGACTTTCTTATCTCTGAAAATGTCTGTAAATAAATTTTTAACTTACAATACAGTACAGCTTTTACATAGACTCCAGCACAAATTAGTTCTTCAAATATTGTCAAAATAATCAAGAATCTAAGGGAATAATAAATTGATCATCTTAGTATATTTGCTATCATTGAAAAAACAAGATATTCATATTTTACATGATTTCGATACATAATTTCAAGAAAAAACTAATGACAAAGCCTGCACATCGATATGTTGAACAATTTTGGAGCTATTAACTTATTTGTTGTCAATATCTCTGATAATATGACAATATATCTCTGATATCTATGATTAATACACTATAAAAGATATATTATTACACAATATAAAATATAGTTACTTGTTTCCCTTCTCTGGAGGAATATAGTAATTTTTGCATTACACTCTGAGGCTGAGGCCGCACTGCCGGTGGGTAGAGCCTGGAGGGTGGAGGGTAGTTGGTAAATCTATAGAACATACACACCATCCACAGTAATACATTGTATGAATGGTATGATTATTCTGTTATTTGAGGTTATGTTGTCCAAATTTAAGAATTTCAAGATGGCGGCTGAACACATACCATTGATACGATGTATTACTGTGGATGGTGTGTATGTTCTATAGATTTACCAACTACCCTCCACCCTCCAGGCTCTACCCACCGGCAGTGCGGCCTCAGCCTAACTGATTATCTGGATGTTATCCAGAGGGGTTCTGCACCGTCACTTGGTTACGGAAACTGGCTTATTTTTGAGAGGATCAACGTGCTAACCACACGTTACCTCTATCCTGGTTGATGATTATTCACCTCTGCTGTATAGATAGATATAGATAGATATAGATAGATATAGATAGATATAGATAGATATAGATAGATATAGATAGATATAGATAGATATAGATAGATATAGATAGATATAGATAGATATAGATAGATATAGATACTCGTATAAAACAGTAGAGTGAATATGAAACTGCCAACCATCTGGTAGGCCGAGGCCCTTCATGAGCTGTTGAGCCATTCATACATCTCTCATTAAAGCGTGCTTTGCACGGGGATAGTAGTGTCGGCCAGTTGAATATCTGTAGCCAATCACAGCTGTAGTTGTTCGACTCAATGACAAGACAAAGGCTGTGATTGGCTACATATATTCAACTGGCCGACACTACTGTCCCCGTGTACAGCACGATTAATAATCAAAATAGCTTTGAATCGGTTTGACATATCGATTTTAATTTTCGCCATTCGACTTCTCTTTGAAATCTACATCGAAATAGGGTATAACATGATAATAATGTGAGGACAAATAAAATCGAGAGCGATGAGCTGAAATATACAGGGTGTTTCAGGAGGAATGTGCAATACTTTTCAGGCTGATTCCTTACACCAAGTAGACAAAAAAGTTTCATGGGACCAACCCCCAAAAACGCTTTGTTACCGAGATAACAATGGCGGAAAATTGAGATTTTCCAAAATATATTAATTTTTCCAATTTTTTAGAGGCTTTAGTGAGGTTCTGAAATGATCAATTCTTATGTAAAATTAGTTGAGGAATTCAATGAAACCAGTTCCAAGTTTGTAACTTTAACGGTTATTGAGATAGTTGGAAAAATATGCTAGAAAACGTCATTTTTCAACAATAAGGGTTATAACTGGATAAGGAATCATAAAATTGTATTTTCTATTAATGGAAGTTGAAGAGAGTCGGATTCTAAAGAAAAAGTTGAATGACGGCGATTGTGTAAATCTTACCCAAATCTCAGAAATGGCGATCAAAAATCGCAAAATTGACAAAACATAGCACAAGTGGTGAATTTGAGTAGCGATTTTTGATCGCTATTTCTGAGATTTGGGTAAGATTTACACAATCGCCGCCAATTAACTTTTTCTTTAGAGTCCGACTCTCTTCAACTTCCATTAATAAATGGAAGTTGAAGAGAGTCGGGAACCTCAGTAAAGCCTCCAAAAAATAGAAAAATTAATGTTTTGAAAAATCTCAATTTTCCGTCATTGTTATCTCGGTAACAAAGCGTTTTTGGGGGTTGGTCCCATTGAACTTTTTTGTCTTCTTGGTGTAAGGAATCAGCCTGAGAAGTATTGCACATTCCTCCTGAAACACCCTGTATAGAGACGTCGAGCTGATGTTTCGCTTTCGTAGACCACTTTCTGACTTTTTTGACAGAGCTCAGAAAAATAACCGAAGATTTCGGAGCAATCTACTGTATCTAGTATTATCATCCATTTACCGGTACTTCGTCCTTTGCTTGCAAAAAAAGCAATCAAGGTCTTTTTTCGATATTAAACTCGTGCTTAAAAAGCAATCAAGCCTGATATAGTCTGTCTAAGCAAAGAAGACCCTCTGGCAAGATGAGGAAGTGACTCTAGCTCGGTCAATATTGGTTCAAAAATTATAAATTCAGTCTCAAATTGAAGGAAATATTCTGATCTACAATTTAAGACCAAATGTATAATATTTTAACCAATATTGAACGAGCTGGAGTCATTTTCCCATCTTGCCAGAGGGTCTTCTTTGTTTGGACAGACTATACTAAATCCTTGATCTATAGAGGAAAAGCCGATTGATACAAACACGTTTCATAAACTTGAGTAAGTGGGTTTTCGCCGGATTAGAAAAAACAAGGTAAGAAGAAAAAGAAAAAGGGAGAGAAGGAGGAGAATAAGAAAAAGAAGGAGAAGAAGAAAGAGGAGGAGAATAAGAAAAATAAGAAGAAGAAGGAGGAGAATAAGAAGAAGGAGGAGAATGAGAAAGGAGAAAAGAAATAAAGTAGAAGAAGAAGGAGAAAGAGGATGAGAAGGAGGAGAAGAAAAAGAAAAGTAAGAAGATGAAGAAGAAGAAGATGGAGGAGAAGGAGGAGGAGAAGGAGGAGGAGAAGGAGGAGGAGGAGAAGCAGGAGGAGGAGGAGGAGGAGGAGGAAGAGGAGGAGGAGGTGGAGGAGGAGGAGTAGGTGGAAAAGAAGAAGAAGAAGAAGAAAAGTAAGAAGAAGAAAAAGAAGAATGAGGAGGAGGAGGAGAAGGAGGAGGAAGAGGAGGAGAAGGTGGAGAAGAAGGAGGAGGAGGTGGAGGAGGAGGAGATGAAGGTGGAAAAGAAGAAGAAGAAGAAGAAGAAGAAGAAACTAAGGGAAAGATGGTAAGTAAAATAAATTAAATGATAAGTTGTAAAATACGTATCTTGAGAATCTTGTTCTAAGCAATTGGTGGGTCAATCCAGTTTAAATCGTGAGTATAGTTCGCGAAAGCCGAGAAGACACGCTGTTACGATCGAAAGCATATTGTGATTGCGTGTCTTCTCAGCTTGCGCGGACTGGAGTGATGGTGATTGTCAAGGTAGCCAAGTAACTAGGTCAAATCACGTCAGTGAGTGCTCCACGCTCGTGTTATAAATGGGTCAATACTTTCATCTTCTATGACGTAGCTTAGGTAGAACAGCTGATTGCGTTAACTTCTCTGGCAATAAAGGTACGTTGTTACTGGTTACTGGATAATCGTTTGCAGTCGATCAGCTGCGGCCAATCACAACTCTTGCTATTAAGTGACAAAATTTTTGATTGTCCACAGCTGATCGACTGCAACGATAATCGTTTGCAGTCAATCAGCTGCGGCAAATCACAACTCTTGCTATTAAATGACAAGTGTATTTCAAAGTTAAAATTGTATAATGTAAACTTTCATCATCTTCCATTTACCATGAAAACATCATCATTCACTCATTAATTATCACCTTTGCTTAAAATACTTGCTATCAAGTCGTAATTGTAACAATAAATAATAAAAATAATATACGTACAAAGTGGCGGCTTTTGCTGACGTGCCAATAGATAGCAGCACTACCACACTGTCAGCTGACATAGTTGTACGCTTGCGCATGTGCGTGGCGTAGTTCAAATCAAATCAAATCAATTTATTCAATACTTGATACATTACACAATATTTTATAAACACTAGTACAGGCGATGAGTAAGAAATGTAATATTAATTTAAAAACAGATTATAAATGTAAATGAATATTACTCCATGCTTGGACGATAAGTCCGTGTGCATGGAGGAGTCGATTCAGACAGAAGAAGAGAAAAGTAAATTAATTTATAGAAATCTATCAGTTGATCATTCTGCCTTCGCAATATAATTCTGAATTAACATTAATATTACCAAAAGTTGTGTATTATAAATATGTGAATAAGATGAAACAAAAAATAATTATTATTATAGTAATAATGACGATAATTTGCGACGCTTAGGGGACAATAATCTAATAAAGAAAACTTAATAAATCAAGTGTTAGAAAAAAAGAGAAAAAAAAATGTGCACTGAGAGGTAAGGACGACTGAGAGATGCTATAATTTTAAACGTATGGAGACTGCAAAAGAGCACCTGCAGCCACTGGGCCACTACTGAGAAGCCACCCACTCACTCTGCGCTTGTAGGCGGCGACGCTACTACCCCCTCTTGCTAGAATTTCTGCAGGAGCATTACGGTACAGCCAGTGGGCTAGATGGAAAGAATTTATTGACTGCATTGAGTTTTCAAGACGAGGGATTTGGAAGTTACGGAATTGACCTAATCTAATTCTTGTTGGATAGTTATGCTGAATTTCTGTAAAAATTGAATTGTTCTTATTAATAAAAATTAGAAGGTTTTTAATGAAAAGCTGTTTAATATTTAAAACTGGGAATTCCTGGAAAAGTAGATGAGTTGGGTATCTGCTATTTTTTAATAATAGTGTCTTAATCAGTGTTCTTTGTAAAACTGCAAGGGGCCGCAGGACATTGGAAGAGGCTCCACCCCACGCCAAGATGCCATATTCGAGCAGAGACTGCACATAAGCAGTTCGGAAAGCATCCCTTTATAGGCAGTAGGGACCAAAGGCTCTGCGTTTCTTCCGAAAGACTGAGGCGCTTTTTTGGGAAAAAATCTGTATATTGAACTGGGATCGAACCCAGGAACCTTATAAAATTGATTATTCGACCTTTTTGAATTTATAAAATTTATAATTGATCGGGCCTACCGCTCAACAATTTAGCTTCTATCCACTGGCGGCTCGTGCCCACGAAACAGGTGAAGTGTTGTACAGTAAAATATACGGGCACTTCACCTGTTTCGTGGGCACGAGCCGCCAGTGTTCTATACCTAAATTTTGTTTTTGAAATCGAAAGAGACAATAGATGCTTTATATCAGCTGTTAGTGGGCTACATCACGTATTATATAGTATATATTTACTATATAGTAAAAGGGACAGATGAAACCGTATAACGATATTATGAATGTTTACTTGGTTATTAAAGCTACTAATGTATAATAAATCAATAAATAGTGAAATTCGCCCTTTTTAAGTCATTTTCAATTGAATTTAACTATCTATCGATTTATTATAAATTAATAGCCTTAATAACCAATAAGTGACCATTTATAAAATTATCTGAATAGAGTTGTGATGGCTTGATAGAACCAAGCAGCTCGAGCAGCGAAGCTAAAGCGAGCCGCGCGGCTCGAGCTGTTGCTTGGGAATCGTACCTTAAGGGGGGACACTGTTGTTTCAGTTTCCATTGCACTATTTTCATGCATTCTCCTCTAGTTTGAACTTGAACTGATACCTTTATGTCAACTCAAACATTCTTTTTAAACGAGAACACTGATAAGAGATAATTATGACTATTTTGGTTCATGACGTCATAAACCTTTCAGTAACGTAACAATCGGTTGCCAATAAAGTAGAGCTCATACGTGATTGGTGAAAAATTTTCACTGGTTTTTATAACTTACGAAATGAAAAGCTGAGAAGACCCGCCATTACAATGTAAATTAGATACAACATCGGGTCTTCTCAGCTTACACAAACACTGTTTACAGCAGAAGCAGCAAGGTATAGACTGCCCAAGCAAAGAAGACATTCTGGCAAGATGGGAAAATGACTCCATCTCGGTCAATATTGATCAAGATTTTTTTAATTTGGTCTCAAATTGTAGAAAATATAATGATCTACAATTTGAGACTTAATTTATAATTTTTGAACCAATATTGACCGAGCTGGAGTATCTCCTCATCTTGCCAGAATGTCTTCTCTGCTTGGACAGACATTACTGGCACAATAGCCGGCTAATTATGACTATATAGATACAATTATAGATAAATTTACAAATATAATTATAACGTTCTATTGTCAATGAACTGCATAAAAAATCCTTGTCTAGAAGTGGCGTAATTGATATAGTCTGTCAAAGACAATAGAAGACATTCTGACAAGATGGGAAAATGACTCCAGCTCGGTCAGTATTGGTTCAAAAATGATGAATTTGATCTTAAATTGTAGATCTGGATGTTTCATACAATTTGAGACCAAATTCATAGATTTTGAACCAATATTAACCGAGCTGAAGTAATTTTCCTACCTTGCCTGAAAGTCTTCTTTGCTTGGTCAGACTATAACATGAATTGAAAGATAAAGCCGGTGAATGTATGACCTCTGAACTATATTTGCGATGTATGTTTTCAACTTTCATAATATTATTGTTCATGATATTTTTGTTTTGTAATTTCAAAATATTGTTCACCTACTTCAATTAATGTCATTTACTTGAAGAAACACATATTATAGTCCGTCCAAGCAAAGAAGACCCTCTGGCAAGATGGGAGAATGACTCAAGCTCCGTCAATATTGGTTCAAAATTATCAAATTGTAGGAAAAATTCTACTTACTATTAAGACTTCATTCATAATTCTTGAACAAATATTGACCAAGCTGGAGTCCAAGCAAAGTAGACCCTCTCACAAGATGGGAAAATGTTGTAAGAGGGTCTTCTTTGCTTTGACAAGCTATACATTCATGCTATTTCAGTACCGGTACGAGATATTTTTTGGATATTCTGTTGCATTAATATCTCTAAAACTTGATGTCAAAAAATTTATTGCTGCCACCTATATAGCTCCAGAATATAAAGAATTTTGTGCTATAAATTTTTCGAAATTTTAAATTTTTCAAAAGTGATTTTATTAATATTTTTGTGTTTTGGGTGTTTTATGAACTCTTTCATATTGAAAAAACCTTCAAACATTCAAATTTCCGTGTAACATTTTCAAGAAATACCTCAATTTCCCATCGAGGATAATTATTGAGGTTATTTTGCCGGTGGAACATCCTTTTAGGACTCCCCACCAAACGTGGCATACGATAATAATAATAATATATAAAGATTAAAGATGATGAACATATAGAATGGAAATCAATCAGATAAGAGAATGATTAATAAAATGAGAAATAGGAAGTATGAAAATGGAAAAGGAAAATGAAAGGAAAAATGGAAAAGGAAAGATGAAATAGGGGGGATTAGAGGGGATAATAAATTAATATTATCAAACCAATAAAAACTGCTAATTTTTTATAATTATAGTGGAATAATAGAACAAAATGATGTCTTTTTTGACTCAGAAAGTTTTATTTTGACGAAATGATTAGCTCTCAAATATTCTTAAATTATAATCAAGAAAAAAGTGGTAGAACTAAAATATTGAGGAAGAAATAAATTACTCATCATCATCATCATCATTCACCATAATTATTTTTCTAAGGGCGATGCTCACAGGCTCTTAGGCTGATGCCGCACTGCCGGTGGGTAGAGCCTGGAGGGTGGAGGGTAGTTGGTAAATCTATAGAACATACACACCATCCACAGTAATACATCGTATGAATGGTATGACATCATTCTGTTTTTTGAGGTTATATTGTCCATATTTAAGAATTTCAAGATGGCGGCTGAACACATACCATTCATACGATGTATTACTGTGGATGGTGTGTATGTTCTATAGATTTACCAACTACCCTCCACCATCCAGGCTCTACCCACCGTCAGTGCGGCCTCAGCCTTAGGCTCCAGCATGGGTGATGAGAGGGATGATGATGATGATGATGGTTATGTTGATGAGAGATGTCGACTACCGGTACTTGAAATCATCATCTTTTCATTTTTTAACACACAAAGTCAACTCTTTATATTATTTTATCAATTTGATTGTATTTTCATTTTTTTGTAAAGAAATAAAATTTATTATTTCTCTATTTTGAGGTTATACATAAGCAAAATTTTCAAGAGCTACCATTCAGATAATAGCTGAACAAAGACAAAGGTTTTTTGAGATAACATAACTTGAGATAAAAATTATAAATCAATTTTTTGTATCAAACTCATTCATGATTGCACGATTCTGAATCTGAATGATAGAAAATAGATAAACCATTTATCGAATTCAATCGTATCATGTTCAATAATTTTTTATCAATAAAACACGGTATTTTATGCAGTTGGCCTTTCACAGTTGAGTGAACTTGTTATATGTTGTTTTCTATTTTTTTATTTTTTAATGTAAAGTACCTATAAAATATTTTAAAGTAATTTTAAATTGAAAAAATCGTAAAAGTAAGTTCAAAAGCTGAATATAAAATACATAGAGGCTCCAATTATTATTTCAAGTTACACTTGATAAAAAATATACAGAATACGGTATCAAGTGAATAATGATCTTAATAATGTTTTGTTTCCTACACAATACAGAAATTTATTCAGTATTGATTTTCTCTTTTTTCATAAATTCACTATGACTTTAACATGTATTTTTCCAGAATAAAGTGAGAAGGTGGTGTTATAGTTTTTCTATTCAAGTAGATAAATTGAATGAATAAAGTATTCTTAAGATTTCAGTCACTATTCACTAATAATAATTATAACCTATTTCCATTTGTAATTCCAGTTTCTGGATAAAATCAAATACCCTTTTTTTAAGCTTTAAAAGTATTATTTTATAGTATCACATTGAAAATGGGCTTAGTCCCGAAACATGTATTGTATGTGGATAATAATAGCCTACTTTTAAAGCTTTAAAAAAGGGTTAAAAAGGGTTTTCCATCTTATTTATCAATTATTTTAAATAGTTCTAAGTTCAAAATTTAATTTCCATTTTCTGATATCACTTAGGAGTAGTCTACTTGTAGAAGAAACATAAATATTGCATGATATATCCTACATGATAATAATTGTACCAAGTTTTTTACCCTAACATCACAGAATATAACAGCACAAAAATCATGAATGTGAAACGAATTATTAATATACAATACACTAGAGGATCTGTATAATGTATTTGTAATTTTTCAAGGACTTGAAAACAATTTAGGACAACTTTAACAATTGGTCACAGTGACAGTCAAAATTACTGCAGAGGTAAGCAATTTTTTGTTTCACAAAAGATAGGATGAAATTAGTAGTAGGCTACTTGAAGTATTATTACAATAAATCGGCAGTATTTCAGCTGGCAATTAGGAGTACACACGCTTTTTTGAATTTATTGCATTAAGAGCAGTTTTTTAAAATTAATTGTTGTTTGAAATACCTCTAGCCTTCACTTCTAAGGTAGGAGTTGTCAAGGAGACATATTTCTACTACCAACATTTCGTATTTTTAGTTTTTGGAAAATATTAGACAAGAATTGGCTTTAATAGATTTTGGAAATTTGTGTGTTTTAAACCAATGAGTGTATTAACTTCTGTCAAATCTCAAATAAATTTATGAAAAAATATACTGTACTGTAATAAATTAACTGTAATATTCATAGTTTAAGATGTTAATTCAACAAATTATTATTATTATCAGCGTATGGCTTTATTTGGTGGAGAGACCTTAAGGTGTTCCACCTCGCCGACATAAACCTTGTTTAGTAGGAAACATGGTTGAAGTTCTTGGATATGTTCACGGTCATTTTGATTCGGAAGAGTTATTTTCAACTTAGAAGGTCCAAAAACACCAAAGCACAAGTCAAAATCACTTATCAAAAACATTCTTTACATCTAAACAAAGAGCTTCTTTCCAGTCTATATTGTCAATTCTCCTCCTATGATAAGGATTCCTTTTCTTGAATTGTTTTTGAACTAATTTTTCCATTTTTGAGGCAGAAAAATCTAATTATGATTTTTTAATATTACTGAACTCCAACTATACTGTTGAGGGTTGAAGCTTGATTAATTGATTCAATGATTAGGTTTGTCCAACAAAATAATATTGAATCATACATTTCTTTTTAATAAAAAAAGGATTATCTATAATGGTGTGATCTATTGATTGTGAATTTTCATCTTCAAAATAATTATGTGTAAAACCACAGCAAGACCAGTAATATTAATGTATAACAATGTTGAGTGCAATTATTATTCATAAATAAGTAAAACAATTTCTCATAGAATATACTCATTCATAAACCCGAGTCTATGAACTTTTTACAATGGTTGAGATCATTGACATGCTTCTTCAATCAACTATAAAACTAGGTACAGTAATTCCAAACTTTTCCATTATTTTATTAGATTGAGATTAACGATACAAAAGTATAATTTCAATGCATTTATTTTCAAATTATGTATTATTAGTAACTCTCTCAATCCTGGATTTCTTAATGTAATGCATGTGTAATGAAATTAGGAAACTAGCTACAATAATTCCAAACATTTAATTTTTAACGAATTGTGATCAAAAATACAAGAGTATAATTCCAATGAATTTATTTTTAAATCATTTATTATTAGTAACTATCTCAATCCTGTCTCTGTGCATGAAAATGATTTCTTAGTAAAGTGTGTTGAAGTTTTGATGAGTCATCATTCTATCTACAAAATTCTTATCTCGGACAATCTTTTCACAAAACAATATGTAAGTTAATCAATGTATTGGGATTTTCTATATTAGAATAAAGGCATCATAACAGGACCTCAGTCGGTTAGTCATCATAGAATCACTACTGTGATCATTGCAAAAGCCTGATAAAATCTCTCAGTAAACTCCTTTGAAATTCCAATTTCAATAGAGCTCACTGATAGTCCCAAATGAATAATCTTATCTGATTATCACGATAACAATGAAGAATGAACCTACCTCATTATGCTCATTATTAGTGGTACAAAGAAGATTGAAATTAGCGAAGAGCTAGTTGGTATAGTACCTACTACTTGATAAACATACTTGTTTTACTTACATATCATTCCTCATAAAGCTCAGTATATTTTATATTCTAGTTAAGGGAACAGTAAGTATAGAGTACTTTATATTAAGAATAGTACCTAGTAGCCTATTCTGTACTACACATAGTAAATTTATGTGTTGAACATATTTGAGCCTATTAAATTGAACCAAAAGACAAGATATTGTCAAACCACTGATTTATTAAAAATATTAATTTATTAAAAATATTAATTGAATATTAAAAAATAAAAAAATAATATAAAAAAATAAATATCCAAATATTCAGCTAATGTTTGTTGGAAGCAAATTCAATGTTTCGAAAATTGAGTGTTCATTCAATTCTTTGTTCATTGCTTGTATTGAGTTTACCAAAAAAAAATTTTATGCTTAATTCATTCACTCCAAGTTTCACACATTATTTATTCCAAATTTTACAAAAGTTTCTGTGATTCTGTGAATTTTATCCTCTGTATTTGTGAACCAGTGACACACTAATGAGTGTTTATGGATAACCTGGTACTCAATGCTTTCAAACACTCTGGAACAATAATTCTATTTCGAGATGCCAGAATTGAGCAAATATTTTCTCGACTATTCTCAAGTGACAAAGGCCACTATTTCTACTTGGCCTCGAGCTGAGCTGAGCTCAGCTGTCCAAGCAAAGAAGACATTCTGGCAAGATGGAAAAGTGACTGCAGCTTGATCAATATTTATTCAAACATTATAAATTTGGTCCTAAGGTTTACATGCGAATGTTTCCTACAACTTGAGACTAAATTACAAATTTTTGAACCAATATTGACCGTGCTGGAGTCATTTTTCCATCTTGCAAGAATGTCTTCTTTGCTTGGACAGACGTTAGGAGTTAGCTCTGACGAAATCCTATGACGTAGCATACACCGGGCGAATCTGTTATTCAATCAAATTCTGCGTCGTTTTCACAAAAGTTGATGGTTTTAGATTATTTAATTGGTTTGGGGTAGTGTTTTTAATGTTGGTGGGTGTTAATAGTGTGTAAAAATGTGATATCACTTGTGATTTCCGGTGTAATGTCAAAATACCGGCTCTATTTTGTTTACAATTTCTGTGCAAGGCTGGGTTTCTTTGTTTGGAGGTAGAGATCGTGCCTGTGACGTTTCTAGAGAACGCCGGTTTGAGTGGTGGGGGAAACTGGGTCATCGGTGGAGGGGAACCAATCAGCGAGCCGGATTCGGTCACGTGGTTTTGTTGTTATCTGTCAGCTGGGCTCGAACTGGCCCAGCTGGAAATCAGTAGCTTTCAGCTCTTGGCACAGTGACGTTTGTATACAGCTGTTGGGACCGCTCCTCTGCGTTCTACACTTGTTTTTCGGTGATTTCTCGGCTAATAATGTATTTTATCGGTACTAAATCGTCCTCAATTGTTCGCAACGTTTTGAAATCGATATTTTGCTTCGATTTCAACACTTAATAAAGTGGTGATCGCGTTTTATTGTTCAGACAAACTTTATCCGGCTTTGTTGCTCGGAGATCTAGCTTGTGACATTTTGTGCAGTGTTCTGTAGCATTCTTTGAATATTTGTGTGTTCTGTTGAAAAATACGGTTGAAACTCTATCTGTATCGTAATCTACTCGTCAAATCTCGTGTTTTACGTGTTAAAAACTTTATATTGTGTGTAAAATTCATCTTCCTCATACACATTAGTTACTGGTGAGTTTCATACACTGTATACATCTCTAGCTTCACAATCTTTTTCATATAATATGTATCATATCTTTACCCTGAACAACTCTTCCCTTCCGTATGTTGAATGTAGTAGTTGAGTTGGCACATCTCAGTGGTGGGTTGGAAGTTGTACAACACCGACCGGCATTTTGAAAGCTGGCTTTACAACGAAACCTTTTATTAACAACCAAGGTCATTCAGAATTTATTACGTTGCTTCGTATCAAACTACCATTTCTAAGTTACAATTTCGGTTCAAATTTCACGTAGCTCGCTTTGAATGTCATGTAATTTATTTTTTCGTCTAGTATTTCAATCACTTCTACCGGAAAATTTGATACCGGTATAAAGGTTATTCAAAGTAGTGTTTCGACAGTATAATTCACAGTTATAATCAATAATTAGGTAATTAATTAAGAAACAATTGTGAGCTTGAAAGCTGCAGTTGAAATCTATTTCAAACCCTTTGAAAAATAAACTCTACTTCTCAATCTCAAATTCTCACTGCTTGACTAAAATCTCAAACTTTCCGTTGTAGATGAAAATTTTAGGATATTTATTTTTCACTTATTGCTGAATTTTATTCCTTATAATTCAGAGAGTAATTAGTTGATATTTGAAGTTTTAGGTAAAATTATTTCATGTAAAGATAATTGAAGCTTTACTTCTGTCTTCCAATTCCATTTCATGGGGCTCAAAACTTACTCAAGTTACCAAATTCCATTGCACACGTTTGTCCGAATTTCTAACCGGCTAAAGTGACGTATTATTAGATCTTGAATCGGTGCCCATTGACCTAGTTTTTTTTAAAGACTGTTCTCATTGATTCAATGCATTGCTTTCAGTTTTACTTTAAGATTAAAACATAAATTTGCAAAATAGTTTTTTGTTGTGTGATAAGATTTTAAATCTTCAGTGACCTTTAATAATAAAATGAAATAATTCATTATGCGTGTAGTAAAGGCGCAATTTTGTTTATTACAAAATTATTAATGTCTTGTCCCATGATTGGAAGTTTATGTTTCAAGTTTAGCTACCTATTGAGTTACTAAAAAATTTTTAATTTTTAAACTTTATATTTTGCTATGCATGCTTATATATAGATAATCATCGAGTCCTATAAGAATTAGGGAATGATTTATGCGATATCACGGTTCAAGTTCTGCTGAGTTATTCTAGTAGAACCCTGACTTGAGTAAAACTAGACTTCAAACCTATAATCTCAAAAACCTCATACTTCTAGGGTGAGTTTTTGAGCGCGATTCTCCTGAATATTTTAAAAAGAATAAATTAAATACAGATGAATCTGTAGGTTGTAATTTTTTAAAGCTTTAATTTGATTCTCTAAACACAGTGCAAAATAGTTTTGTCTTCTATTGTCATTTGAATTGAGCGCTCGCTTCGTTCAGCAATCCACTGACTACCGGCCGGCATTTTGAAGCGAAAAGAGGAAACAAGATCTGGAACAAAGGTTCTGTTAGTCTTCACATTTCTCATGATTTTCTTCATAAAATTGTTTAATTAATCAATTTTTGTTATCATTTGAAAGTATTTAACACTTTCTATAGTTTTTATTGCGTTTTAAATCGTTATTTTGTTGATGATGTCAGAGAAATGTTATGAAATCGACCGTTCGCAGCGCTCACAGTGGCGAGTTGTGTAACTAGAGCCGGCGTCGGCCATTTTCTACTACGCATGAGCAGTGAGTTCCGCTTTGCATTCTGTGGTGTGGTGTCTAATTTCGCGCCGAGCATGTGTTACCGGTAGTGGTGTTTATGATTCTATTTATTTAGCTAGTTTAAGTTGATATTTGTGATGAGTTCAAATCGCTATCTCACTAAAAAACGCTACCAAGGTGAGCATATAATTTTTTAATCAGTCAGACTTTGATTTAGTGGTAAAATATCTGTCAATGTGGCAAGCCTTGTTGTGACCGCAATACGGTCCACTTGTTGAAATGGATGTAATTTGTTGATGATTCATATATTTTTTATTGTATATCTACACTTACTCACTCAAATTAATTTGAACAAGCTTTGTAATCATCACACACTTTTGCATTATCCTAGAATTTGCTGTACACGCTTTTTAAAGTTATTGAGGTTATGTTTCCACTCCACTCCGGCTTTGTATGAATGAACCGTTATGCCTTGTTGCCTTCTAAAATTCTTAGAGCGTCTAGTCTAGATCAAAACTAATGTATTGTATTCGGTTTATAAAGTCATATCTATTATTCAACAACGTTTCTACCGAGGTTTTTTTCTTTTACGTTATTTTTTAGCCCGAGAATTTGTGATGTTTCTGATTTGCGATTTCCAATTTTATTCTTACATTATTAGGCATAAGGTGGTGCAATATTGTATCGTTTAAAAAAGAGTTGAACTGTCCATCATTTTAACTCCTTGTTACAAGTTGAATAACTTATTTTGCATTTAATTAGTTGTATGGCGGATTAAGAATTTAATTGTAGTTTTAGCTAGCTTACTGTAGTTCTTCACCAATGCTTTATTCTATTAAAAATTATCCATTAGCCTACTTTATTTTGAAAGTAAGCAGTATAACAACCTAATATGAACCCACTGTTTTTAATGTAACTTTTTAAAAATTGTCAACCGAATCCTTTGAACTTTTCCAAATTATTATTTATTTAAAAATACGCTTATATAAATGTAGGCAACTTCAATATAGAACATTAAAAAGTTCCTTGCTACCGTTAGTTTTTCTCATAGGATATCATATTCAATTCTCTACTCATAACTTGATTCAAATACCTATAATAAAAATTTATTTTAGTACTCAACATTAATTGAACTAAAAACTAATAAATAAATCGACCTTCTGGAGTAGGTTTTAGTTAGTTTGGGAGGTCAAGACTGTTGCATAGAAGGACAAAGATCCATAGAAAGGAATGGACTGACAACTGTCCCTAATGTCGAAGGGGTAACAACCATGTTGTCGGATTCAAGTTACTAGGCAAAACTGAACAACACATCATACAGGCCAAGTCAAAAACATCAAAACAACAATGTAAGGTCATTGAAAAGTTGAGCACATAACACCATGTAAAACATTTTAGTCTCATAACTTGTGTCAATTTGGTACTTTTAAGCCGCGTATCGACAATCCGTGGCATGTGCCACGCATGCCTCAGGACACATGCCTCGGACTGTCGATACCGGGTTTGCTCGCAGCGAGGCAAACGCGGCACACAATTCGCGGCGAGCAGTGTGCTTGTCGGTAAAAGGGCAGTGCTCAAACGTGTCTCTCTCCGAGGCGTGCGTTAAGTGGATACCTGTCCTGTTTGCCTCGCCACGCACAACGCACAGTTCTTCAAACTAACCTCCAAATTGTTCCTTATTCCTATGATTATAATATAATGTTCCTATGATTATAATATAATATATTTTTTATATATGATTATAATTTTTGTGATTCAGAATTCTATTTGGGTGCAGAAAGTTTCAATAGGCAATAATAAACATTGCCTTGATTTTTCATTTACTAATTGAGCACAAACTTTGGTTTTAAGACAATGGTGTAACAACCGAAACCGGTATCTCGATTTTTTAATAAATCAATGGATTGACATTTTGTTTTTTTATTTAATAAGGATAAATACCACAATATTACCTTCAAACCTACTAAAGAAACTCTGATTCATAACATCAGCTTTTGAAGCGCTAAAGGAGCAGACAAATCTTCCCAACTTTTCGGGGTCAGCTATAGTATAGTCTGTCCAAGCAAAGAAGACCCTCTGGCAAGATGAGAAAATGACTCAAGCTCGGTCAATATTGGTTCGAAAATTATCAAATTGATCTCAAATTGTAGGAAACAATTCGAGCTTCTATTAAGACCAAATTTATAATTCTTGAACAAATATTGACTAAGCTGAAAAAAGCACAATTGCTCCCTCTGTGTTATAGTCTGTCCAAGCAGAGAAGACATTCTGGCAAGATGGGGAAATGACTCCAGCTCTATCAATATTATTTCAAAAGTTGTAGATTTGGCCTCAGATTCAAGAAAACTTTCTGCTCTACAATTAGAAACCAAATTTACAATTTTTGAGCTTGAGTAATTTTCTCAGCTTGCCAGAGGGTCTTCTTTGCTTGGATAGACTAGACTGTTTAATTCTTTCTTTATGCTATAGCAACCTCATGATGTATAGCCTACTGTAATTTTATTCATCTCATGCACTTGAAAAATGACTGAACAAGCTTCATAGCTGATTGATAGTTGTGCTTTAGAATTTTTCATCCGTCAACTATAACAAATGATATCCGATTTACCATGATTGCAGAAGCAATTTGATTGTAGATGAAGCTGAAAAGACACGCCGGTTCATTACATTTTAGATGTAACGGCGTATCTTTTCTGCAATTTTGATTGTGGATGGTACACGCAAACTGAGAAGACACGCCAACTCAATACATTTTAGATGTAACGGCGTGTCTTCTCAGCAATTTTGATTGTAGAAGGTATGCGCAAACTGAGAAGATACGCCGTTTCAATGTAAAGTGTATTGTAATGGCGTGTCTTCTCAGCATGCGCGAACTAGGCCCTGATACACTGTATGTTGGGGTGTGGTCTATAGAAGCCGCTATTGTTTGTTAATTCCTTCTTATAATAACCTATCTAGGCAACTCCCTGTATCATTCTGTAAGACTTACGGTACACTTCACTATCAAGGAGGTTACTCAACCTCTAGGTTAGGTTTTGTAGTTTATTTGAAGTTTTTTTTTTAAAGATTCGAATAGGATTGAGAAAGATATAGTTGCTGAAATCTCTAAGACAATATTTGAAAAATCTTTCAGTAGAGTGTTATCTATTTTAGATTAAAAAATCATTTTTATTCCCAAGACTAGATAGTAGATAGCACAGAGTCACAAGACTATCTATTGCCCGGTTTTTCCAAGCACACTCAAATTTGAGGGACCCTCAAGTTTACTACACTTTACTACATTTCCTATACTTATCATAGGAAATGTCAGCTGTTCATCAAAATTTGAGGGACCCTCAAGTTTACTACAGTTTACTACATTTCCTATACTTATCATAGAGAATGTCAGCTGTTCATCAAAATTTGAGGATCCCTCAACTTTGAGTGTGCTTGGAAAAACCGGGCATCATGCCCCAGAGTCACAAGTATAGCATAGAGACAAGCATAGATTCAATTATATAGTACGTAGTAACAGTCATTTGAAACAATATTATGAAATAGTATTGAAACTACTAGATATCACTACTAAAGTAAATATCAAACTAATTTATTCTTAATTTTCTGATTTCATTAATTTATGATTCATTACTGACTAAGTTTGGATGAATATGAAACAAAATTTATTGATGATTCGCATCAATCGAAACTATGTAAGTTACATTAACAAAAATTCACTAAATGATTTAAATGTTTGGGCTTGGACTGTTAGTATAAATTGGTTGAGGAACACTTTTGGGCTGTTTGCCTGTTGTACTTACCTTTATATTGATTGAATAAATGAGTATGATCAATTTGCCATGATTTCTGGTTGAATTAAATGAGTTCCATAAGTTTCATAATGAGTTTTCATAGATTTTATACAAAGTAAAGTAACTTTTATGGTCGCGAAAACTATGGACAATTCCTCCCCTCATACCGTCAATAACTATGGTTTAAAGATGATAATTTCTTGCTCCATGCCAAGCTTTTCAAAAGTGAAGAAACAAAAATTTGTAATGAATTAATTGAAAAAATAAATAAATTAAATTCAATAAAAGTGCTTTATAAGTGTAAACCTCTTGTATTTTCATGGAAAGATGAGACTGTTAGTTGACAAAGAATCAATCTCTAACAAACTCCCTCTTTGGTCATGAATGTATTTCAAATATATTAGGTTACACTTCCGGAAGCTTCCAAATAGACCGTACAAGACAAGATACATGAAGGCAGCTTCTAATTCAGTCTGAAACAATTTTAGAACGTCTCCAGTCTTTTGAATCCTGAAAAAGGATTTGTCTAGACAATATCCTGCATTGAATTCCTACTTTCCGGTATAAATCACATCTTGTTAGGGTAGTGATTGAGTCATATACAGAAATTAGATACCTTTCGACGATAAATTGAATGTAGAATTAATAAAGTTTAGAATTGAACTGTTCAGAAAAAATAACAACTGAACTGCTAAAGTGGAGCGAAATTAAGTTAGAGAATCTGACAAAAATAGGTTGGAGTTGAAGTTCAATGTACTGTGGGGTAATTAATATACTGCTGTTAAGGAAGACATTAGTAGACTTTTGGTCCTTCCTATATTTCTCTCAACCCTAGAATGAAGAATGTTCCGTAATAACTATGATAGCAGAACTGTAACTTATTCATAACTTGAAGAAAACTTATTAATAACTTGAAGAACTTATTCATAATTTGAGCAAAATTGAGATCAAATAGTGAAGGCTTATGCCTGTTTTTTGGGCCCTCATTCAAAATTTTTTAAGTTTTTGAACATTTTTATTTGTTTTTTTTTATTAAATTTCTATTGTAAACAGTGAAATTTCTTCAAAATTTAGAATTTTTTTTCAAGTTGAAAGTATTTTTCAAAATTTAAATTCAAATAGAATCGTTTATTTTTCCTCAAAATACATAAGCAACAAATTATCAATGTACAAAATGAATTGATATTTTCAACAAAATTTGAAATTGGATTATTCGTAATTTCTTGAATAAAAGCGTACGTCTAAACAGAATTTATTTGTAATTCAATTAAAAAGGAAGAGCCTACGTAGGCAAAAATTGCCTGTGCGTAGGCTTACATTATTAATTATAATGTAAACTTCCATCATCTTTTATTTACCATGTAAACATCATCATTCACTCACTCATTATCACCTTTGCTTAAAATACTTGCTATCAAGTCGCAATTGTAACCATAAATAATAATGATAATAGTTAATTATTTGGTTTTGTATTATGGATAAATAGTATTGATAAATGTGATATGATTCTAGAAATATATTCAGCTGAACGTATCTTGCTGGGTCTATTTCCTTTTCAGGAGATACAAAAGATGATAGAAACATGCGTCTTCGGATTGAAGAATTGACTTGGACGGCTTTGCATCTATTTTGACTAAAAATTAACTTTCTTAATTGAGCTGGGTCTATTTCCTGTCAAGAAGATACAAAACATGATACATGCCGTATCAATCGATACAAATCAATATAATCCTCTTTTGTCATTATTGAAGCATTTCTTTGTTTTATTTCGTAATTGTATCAAATTGTTTAGAATATTCTTGAATGGAAATGGAACAAGTGATTAATGCAATAATATTGCTATAGTCGGTCCAAGCAAAGAAGACCCTGTGGCAAGATGAGAAAATGACTGCACCTCGGTCAATATAGGTTCAAAAATTTTTGATCTGGTCTCAACTGTAGGAAACATTCTGATCTACAATTTGAGACCAAATACATGCCAGCTTGGTCAATATTTGTTCAAGAATTATAAATGTAGTCTTAATGGTAGATCAAATTGATAATTTTTTAATCAAATTGACAGATCTGGAGTCATTTTCTCATCTTGCCAGAGGGTCTTCTTTGCTTGGACAGACTATAATAATATTTTGAATTTATAAATACGTATTTTGTATTTGTAAGGCAATCCCAAAGTTTTAAAAGTTGGAACGATTAAAAACTATACTTCCAAAAAGTCAACAAGGATGAAAGCCTACCTACCTACCACACTGTTAAGAATCAACCTATCAAATTGCAGTTTACCGACCCAAGGTTCCCCTTTAGTACAGGAAGCTGCCTTCCCCACCCACTTCTCAGCTGTTCTAATCTTGTATAGTTCGCGTAAGATGAGAAGACACTTAGTTATCATGTAAAATGTATTGTAACGGCGTGTCTTCCCAGCTTGTGCACTTGTTTCTTCTCTTGCTAGTAATCGATAAGCTTTATTCTAAACATTGTGTACTTCGAACCCCCAAACTGGAAAGCTATCATTAGGCATCAGTCAATGAAAACCAATGAAATGTTATAGTCTGTCCAAGCAAAGAAGACGTTCTGGCAAGAGGGGAAAATTACTCCAGCTCGGTCAATATTGGTTCAAAAATTGTAAATTTTGCCTCAAATTGTAGGAAACGTTTTGATCTACAGTTTGAGACCAAATTTATAATTTTTGTACCAATATTGATTGAGCTGTAGTAATTTCCTATCTTGCCAGAATGTCTTCTGTACTTTGAGAGACTATACTAAATAATTGTTTCTATATTCAATTCAAGGGGGTCGGAGCAGTCGTTTTCTCCTGAAAATAACCAGAGACAAGGATCGTTAAAATGTCTTTCATTACAACTTATTTTTTATTTTCTTATACTTGGTGGGAAAATTAAAAAATATGTATAAATATCACAAATTCATTATGTATAAATATCACATATAAATATCAATATTGAGTCGTTAGTTCCAATGTTTACAAATTTATTTGCGACTTTCAAATAATGTAATTCAAGTGTATTTCTGTGATAAATCTTGTATTTTAACTAGCCTACTCTTTGCATCACTTAATCCTTGATATTCTGAATGATTGTGTCACAGCCAGAGGAAGTAGGTTAGAGAACGTTGTTTTGCATAGTAAGTGTGTCACACTCATTTCGAAGCACTTACTATAATATACTTTCTGTCTCGCTGAAAAGAAGGAAGAGACGCTTGAAACCATGTAACAGATGAGGAAGAAAAAGAGGGAGTGAGAGAAAGTAAGAGATAGATGTCTTTATTTTACCAATTAGTACATCAAAAAAGTGTAAAAAGAGAGAGAAAATAAATGATGGCTTGTTGGTAACCAATCAAAAGTGAAACAAAAGATACTTTTACAGGAAGAGAACTTGGAGAAGGAAGCGTTTTGAAGAAAAGAGAGAAAAAGTAGAGAGGAAATGAGTGAGAGAGAGTGATTTAAAAGAAGATATTTTGATAGAATGAGATAATATAACATGTGAAGAGAGTAGGAGACACATATTTAGTTCGCAAAAGCTGTGAAGACACCTAGTTACCATGTAAAAGGTATTGTTATTGCGTGTCTTCTGAGCTTTAGCGAACCATAAAAAAGAAAAAATAATTAAGTGATGGTGAAGTGAAGAAGAAAGAGAACAAATCCCATTCAACTGCGTAGAAGTGTTTGTACTACATTTAATATAACTTTCTAATTTTGTAACAAGTGTAAAATAGGAGATACAATGTTCAAAAAGTCGGAAGTTATAACGAATAGTGTAGGAAAGATAGTTAACACATCACACATTAGCACAACAGTAGTGGAGAAGTTCGCGTAAGCTGAAAAGACACGCTGTTTCAATGCAAAGAGTATTGTAACAAGAAGTGTCTTCTCACCTAACGCAAATGTTAACAGTGCGAAGATTCTGTTCTATTCAACCTAAACAAACCATAAAAAAGAGAAGAAATGACCGAGTACTAGTTAACTTCCTGGTTGAGTGTTATTAGTACAGTCTGTCCAAGCAAAGAAGACATTCTGGCAAGATGGGAAATTGACTCCAGCTCGGTCAATAGTGGTTCAAAAATTATGGATTTGGTCTCAAATTGTAGGAAACTCTCGTATCTACAATTTGAGATCAAATTTGAAATATTTGAACCAATATTGACCGAGCTGGAGTCATTTCCCCATCTTACCAGAATGTCTTCTTTGCTTTAATAGACTACTTGAGTAGTCATCAACGTAATCATCATCAACATTGGTGAAGCCTCTTTCTTGTTTATCTGTGTTCCTCTCTCTCCCTCTTTTTCATCCATAGCTCGGCTCACTCTTTTTGCGGTCACGTGACTGCAATAAAACTCGAAAAGTGACCAAGGCTGTTTTAATCGTGACGTCATAAAAGCAGGCCTTTTCCAATGTTTTGCACCTCTTCTTCTGCTGCTGCGTGTGTTGGTTTGTCCTTGTTTACGATAAATGTTTTTTTGAGGTGGTTGGATGGATGGTGTTAGGTTAGGACTGTATTTAGAAGCTATTTATTTATTCTTTTTACATTTACATAATTACGATTAGGAAGCAGTACTCCTGTATGATATATGATACGTTGAAGTTTGTAATGGTAAAAACAGCGAATATTAGGAATATTGGATATTAGGAATTGTTGACCTAAGGAATATTGTAAGAGTGCACCAGAATATTATTAGAGATAAAAAATGGTACTTTGATTTTAATTATTAAAAGTTTTAACAAATACAGTAACCCTAAGGCTGAGGCCGCACTGCCGGTGGGGAGAGCCTGGAGGGTGGAGGGTAGTTGGTAAATCTATAGAACATACACACCATCCACAGTAATACATCGTATGAATGGTATGTGTTCAGCCGCCATCTTGAAATTCTTAAAAATGGACAACATAACCTCAAAAAACAGAATGACGTCATACCATTCATACGATGTATTCTGTGAATGCTGTGTATGTTCTATAGACTTACCAACTACCCTCCACCCTCCAGGCTCTACCCACCGGTATGAATGGTATGTGTTTATCCGCCATCTTGAAATTCTTAAATATGGACAACATAACCTCAAAAAACAGAATGACGTCATACCATTCTTACGATGTATAACTGTGGATGGTGTGTATGTTCTATAGATTTACCAACTACCCTCCACCCTCCATGCTCTACCCACCGGCAGTGCGGCCTCAGCCTAAGAGAAAATAAGTATAAGGGATAGTATGCACAAACAGCGAACCAGATAAGATACACTTATCATACACTTATGTTCAATAATGATGGAAAGATAACAAAGCAATAGCTGAATATTTGTTAACTATAGTAAATAGTAAATGATTGTAAACTATAAGTAAAAGATAATCTTACCACAGTAAATCAGTTAGTTTGTAAGAATACAAATCAAGAAAATCTATCAGTTTCTTTTTGAAAAATGTATACTCACAACCGCCTTAATTTGGTTTTTACTGAACTGATTTTGTAAAAGTTTTTTGAGTAGCTTATTAATTCTTTAATTTATCAAAATTCGTAAGAAAAATAATGAAAGCATAGCCTGTTTTTCATTTCCCAAACCATTTTAATTAATTCTAATTTGATTCTATGTAGGCTAGGCTACATGATTCAGTGAATAAATTAAGTGAATGAAATACTCTGTTTATCGCTCAATTTTATTTTTGTAATATTGTTGACTAGTTTATTATTCCATTTTAAGCTTGTATAAGCTCAATAATTCTAATTTGATTATGTATATAAATAATAATAATCTTTATTTCTGTGTACAATATACAACCAAAGTACATAAAACTTGTGTAGATAAAGAAGACATGATTAACAAAAATATAATAATAGAATCATACAAAATGCAATTTTGTGTGAAGCCACGCCTTTATTATTTTTATTTTATTTATTTATACAAAATGCAATTTATGTTTCAATGAATAAATTGAATGTAATGGAATATCCGTTGTATCGCTTTATTTTTTTAGTGAATATTGTCTTCTCTATTATTCCATTTCTAAACCGATTACAAAACTAATATCACCGGTTTTCTTCGTGTGTCAACAGGTCTGCCGAGAATGTCTACCGGAAAACGCTTGGCCAAGCGTTCGATAGTGGGTACGCGTGTGGTAGCTCCAGGCGACGACGGCCTGTTACACTGCGGCGTGATACAATCGGTGAAGTCCACTGACGACTCGTGTGGCGCCACAGCGAATCGCTACACTGTGCGTTTGGACGGCACGCGTCGTGTGGCCGTGTTTCGCGACACGGATTTGATAGGGCCGGGGTTTGGGAGTGTGGCGGGGTTACAACTGAAGGAGGGCCAGAGGGTTTTCTTGACTTATAACGGGAGAGAGGTGGCGGGGAAAGTCAAGTCGCATCTGACGGAGACGGACGAGGTGGCTGTGGAGATTTGTCCGCCCGGAATGGAGGTAGGTTGAGTCGATTATTTTATTGTTTAATTAATTAATTTATTTATCCATTTCAGCACAAAATGATACACTTTTTTGGAAAAAGGTGGATTTATACGATGCCAATGGTCTTCTCAAACCTACATCTGATGTAAAGTATCAATTGTATCTTCTGATTTTAAAACCATCATCAAGGCAATTAAAACTTCAATTTACATCTTTAGACCTATCTGTCAAACCTACAGCTGATGTAAAGTATCTATTGTGTCTTCTGATTTTAAAGCCATCATCTAGGCATAGCTAAATGAAATTCAATTGACAACTTCAGCTGTTGGAGCGCATAAGAAGCATTCTTCTGACAATTGTCTCGCCAATTGGCATCTTGTGAACCCGGAATAAGAGATAAGCATTGGCACAAAACTTCTAAATTCCTAAATTTAGGTGAATAATGTAGTACTGAATTCTTTTGTTGAAATTTCAGTTTCTGCCAAAAGTTTCCACTACAAGAAAGATAATCTGGAATTAATGAATAATCGATCTAGAAGGGTTAATATTGAACTAAATAATACAGGACAATTCCAAAGTTTCATAAAAATATTGAAATAACTTTAAAATTTTTAGCCGAAAGCTACATGATCACTATTGTTCCATTATTCTTATTTTAGTCAAGTGGGTGGTGTATATCTGACGCCAAAACGTCGACTGTTTCGTCAGTCTCTTGTACGTGATGTAAGCTACTAACAGCTGATGTAGAGAATCTATTGTCTCTTTTGATGAACGCCATCTTGGCATAACTAAATGACAACCTTTTTTTAGCATGATATCTCAATATTTCTTACCAACGTGTTTCTGCCAATAGCTTAATGAATAACTTTATTTTAAATTGTAAATTCGTGCTCTACAAGTGCTGTAAAAAAGAAAATGAATTGAATTTTAACTCTATAATAATTTGAACTCTAGAATTGAAAACATCAGTTGTTAACTATAGAGACAGAATAATAATCATTAATGTGTGGCTATTATCGTGTAACGCTTTATAACAGTTTGCTGAAGTCATATTTTTCCCTGTTAGACGAATTTGAATTTTTTGGTGAAAAAGACAACTAATGACATTGCGTGTGTTTGTACTCATAACTACAATGGCCGAATTAAATAAGCAGTAATCATTAAATAAATAACTGTTTCTTAGAAGTACTTTACATTGTCTCTAACTTTTCTGTGAAACTTTTACTTTCTACTGAGAAAAACGTTCCTGCTGACATCAGTGCTCTATTATTAATGTTGAGCAATGGTATAGTCTGTTCAAGCAAAGAAGACATTCTGGCATGATGAGAAAATTATTCCAGCTCGGTCAATATTGGTTTAAAAATTATAAATTTGGTAATAAAATGTAGGAAACATTTTGATCTACAATTTGAGACCAAATTTATAATATCTGAACTAATATTGACAGAGCTGGAGTCGTTTTCCCATCTTGCCAGAATGTCTTCTTTGCTTGGACAGACTATAACTCAGAGGGAGCAATGTACTTTTGGACTGACAAGCAAATGAATTAGTCATTTTAGATAATGAGACTGGTGGATGATGCCTTCTACACCATTGAAGACAAATTCCTGGAACTTTTGGTTCGTGACGTCATTTAACACTCTCTTCCTTTCTCTCTCACTCTCTCTCTTTCTCTCTCTCTGCCCCTCTTTCTTTCTCCCTATTTCGCTCAAAAACGAAAGACTAAAAAAACACATTTCACGTTACCGCACGCAACCTATCATATTGAAGTCACTGATCGATCAAAGAAGACATTCCGGCAAGATGGGAAAATGACTCCAACTCAATTAATATTGGTTCGAAAATCATAAATTTATTATCAAATTTCAGATATGAATGTTTCATACAATTTGAGACCAAATTTATGATCTTTGAACTAATATTGATCGAGCTGGAATCATTTTCCAATCTTGCCAGAATGTCTTCTTTGCTTGGACAAACTAGCTATGGCTTGATGCCCACTATAATAATTTGTAAGATTAGGGTAGTGGTTAACGTTTGGGAGGGGGAATGATTCAGGTGGTATTCGTGTTGGGGGGATACCGGAACCCGCACAATTTCCCAGAACAGTTTTGACAGAAAGGAGAGAGAGAATCACATCACGTGATATTTTGTGTGGTACTGTACTGTCGTCCTTTTTAGGTTGTTGACCTTTTCAAGGCCGTAAGTGACTTAATTTGAGTAGGGTGATGTTTTTAGTTTGTATTGGAGACACGTATCACGTATGGAATTCCCCGTTATAATATTTGATGGGCTCTGGTTAATTGAATAGATGGAAGTGTGGTTCATTGTGAGGAAATTTTTCTCTTTGTGATAGAGGATATAGATGCAATCTTTCAAGTATAGTTTGGTTGAGCAGAGAAGACATTCTGGCAAGATGGGAAATTGGCTCCTACTCGACCAATATTGGTTCAAAAATTATAAATTTCGTTTTAAATTGTAGAGGAGAATTTTTTCTACAATTTGAGACTTAATTGATAATTTTTGAACTGATATTGACAGAGCTGGAGTCATTTCCCATCTTGCCAGAATGTCTTCTTTGCTCGACCAGACTACTACTGTATTTTATTAGTCTTGCATTACAGGTTATCTTGTGATTTAGGATGTTAATAGATATCTGCATTGGTTAAGATGCTGCGGAGGCTCTTTTACACTCACCGTATAGATGAATATTTCAATTAACAAAATAGTACTGAATACATCACGCAATAACATTCAATGAAACCATTTTATATCCCTAAAATCGCCGTCGAGTCGAATCTGTCTCTTCTCCTCACCTTAACATTCAAAATTATGATATTGTTTTGAATGATTTTATTTTTATTTTATTCATTATTACTATGGTGTTTGCTCATTGTCTGACTATTAATGCGACTCCTCCCTGCACACGGACAAATCATCCATGCAGGGCAGAGAGAATAGAATATAGAAATAGAGTCGCCTTGCAGTAGCGCGGAGTGAGACAATACCCCCCGACTGCTAGTGTACTTTCATACTTTCTCATATTCTATTATCGCTGAAGCAGGGAGACTATTCATATACTACCTGTAACACTGATATTTTTTTGTAAATATGTAATTACTAATAATTATGAATAAACGAAGTTGAAGTTGATCTTCTCCCAATAACTAATTTTTGAGTCTTACAGGATGTTTCCTGTTGGAATTTCTACTAAGTGCAGTTACTGCGTTCTAAGAAATATGAACTGTAGGTTTTGATATGTTATTGTAACAGGGTTTTCCTCATCCTTAAGCCTATTCTCGGTAACGTGTTAGTTTTTCAGTACAGTACTATATTGAATTCTCTCCATCCATGGCCAGCACTTGCTGGATAGATAGCGTACGTAGATTGAACTTCAATTGAAATTGAAAACTCTAGTTCAGAGTAGGTAGAGGATTGAAAGAGGCCTGGAAATCATTGTCACTCTAGTTAACTGATGTTTTTCCTTGAAAATTTTCCTCAAATCGCGTTTAATGAATGTTAGTTGAATCGTTTAAGATGCTCTTATACTAACAACCATATTTTAATAATTGACATCATCTAAACTTACTCATCTATTATTTTAATTCAATTTGTTATCCAACGTAACTGCAATATCGATTAATGTTTAAAATACATTCGAAGTTTTCTTCTCCTTCATCTCTGGTGAATGGTCTGTGTTTTCAACCAATAAGTTTACTTGTTTATGTAAAATGAATAAAGAGATAAATCTCTGATATGTTTAAGTTTAACCACTTCTAAAACCACTGGCGGCTTGTGCCCACTAAACAGGTTAAGTGCCCGTATCTATTACTGTACAGCACTTCACCTGTTTCGTGGGCACCAGCCGCCAGTGTCTAAAACTTAATCAACCTGTTACAGTCGTATCGAAAGAGAAAACGCATCATCATAAAAACGTAGAAAAGAAATCGGATTATCCATTAGAAAACCCCTTCCTCCCCCCCCCCACCTGTCAGATTCAAACAACCTTCTCTTTTTATCCCTTCTCTTAATTTTGTGTCCCCCCCCCCTTGTCCACTTATTTAGCAGGACATGCTAAAGTGAAAGTAAAACTATCGCTTCACGTCCGGGTGTTGTGTGGAAGCTGAGAAGACATGCCGTTACAATACATTTTTCATAGTAATTAGGGGTCTTCTCGGTTTGCGCGTACTTAGTTTGTGAAAAGACACCCGTTTACAATGTAAAATGTATTGCAACAAGTGTCTTCTCACGTTGCACGGACTTAGTTTGTGAGAAGACCCTTAGTTATAATGTAAAGTGTATTGTAACGGCGTGCCTTCTCACCTTGCGCGAACTATGGTATATGGAGTTGGTTGCGTCAGTTTTTTACTACGTTTTTGTTGTATGCAAGGAATGTTACTTTTTGAGGGGGGGAGAGACATTGGCATCATTTCACTTTCTCGAGTGGTCAGGGGGGGGGGTGAAAATGTGTCAAATATGTTGTGGAGGATATTTATGACTGGTTGGTATGAGACAGGTTGTTCTTGTGTGTTTTAAAGGAGGCAGGAAGTGTAGAGATTGAAGAAACGGTTTTAATGAATAAAATAATTTTGATTTCACATTGCCCTCTTAGTATTTTTTCAAAGGTTCCTGTGATTTCAATTTTTATTAATTGATATACAAGAAGTAAACATTGGAGTAGTTATGGACAACAAATAATTTATTCTTACAGTGATATCTTCTAAATTTGTATGGATTCCAATGAATTAAGATCAATTAAAAAAATTGCATTCTATACACAGCTTGATAAAGTCTGTCCAAGCAGCCACGGGCAAGATGGGAAAATTACTCCAACTTGGTCAATATTTGTTCAAGAATTATAAGTGGTAGATCAAATTGATGATTTTTGAACCAATATTGACCGAGCTGGAGTCATTTGCCTATCTTGCCAGAGGGCCTTCTTTGCTTGGACAGACTATAAAATTATGATAATAATATCAATATCTCAACTTCATTGAGGGTCACGTTCAAGAGATTTTACCAGAGATTGATTAAGGTGTTGCAACCCAAACTGGTATCTCAAATTTTTAATAAAATGGTTTGACAATAAAATTTACGTTTTTTGTGGTTGTACTGTTAGTTGGGGCTGGTTGCATGAAAAAGGAAAACATACAATCTATGTGAAATGACATCATCTGATAATTTGATGAGGAGAAAATGCTCAATAGCTTGTTTACATGAAGTTATACCTCACTAAGTTTAAAATAATATTTACTCTCTTTTCTATTTTTATCCTACTTGAACTGTTGTTTATATTTATAACATAATTTATTTTAATATTTTCCATGAATAGATTTTTCAATATTCTCCATGAATAGATAGAAAACAGTGGATGTTGGGTTCAAAAAAGCTTACCTGAAAACTCCATCAAAAACTGAAATCAATATTTATGAAAAAACAAGCTACCCACAATCGATTATGGCTTAACCAATGAGTCTTGTCAATTAACCAACTTTTCAAATTTCATTGCAAGCATACACCATTCACTTTGACCGCATAGAACTTTCAATATGTATAGTATACATGTATATACATGGTTTATACATGTTTTGATCGGCCTCTGGACATTACGGGGGGCGTAGTTGCCCGCTACAGTTCGAGCAAGCTTAGAAGACACGCTGTTACTATGTTAAGTGTATGATAAGGCGGGTCTTCTCAGTTAGCGCTCACTCAGTTTGTGAGAAGACACTCAGTTACCATGTAGAGCGTATGCAACGGAGTATCTTCTCAGCTTGTTTGGACTCAATGCAAGCAAACCAAACTTGCAAGGAGGTCAGTGGGTCTTGCTGATGCTTATGACGTAGATGCTGGTGATCTTTCGGCCAAACAAATTCACGGTTGGGTACTTCTAGTTGCATTGGATGGATTTGTGCCATGGTACAACTACAATCACACGCCACGCCACACAATACAGGGTGTTTCAAGAGGAATGTGCAATACTTCTCAGGCTTATTCCTTACACCAAGTAGACAAAAAATTTCTAATTTTTTAGAGGTATAGTGAGGTTCTAAAATAATCAATTCCTATGTAAAATTAGCTGAGAAATTCAATGAAACCAGTTCCAAGTTTGTAACTTCAACGGTTATTGAGATAATTGGAAAAATATGCTAGAAAACGCCATTTTTCAACAATAAGGGTTATAATTGGATAAGGAATCATAAAATTGTATTTTTTATTAATGGAAGTTGAAGAGAGTCGGATTCTAAAGAAAAATTAAAATGGCGGCGATTGTGTAAATCTTACAGAAATCTGAGAAATGGAGATCAAAAATCGCAAAAATGACAAAACATAGCACTAGTGATGAATTTGTGTTTAGTAGCGATTTTTGATCGCCATTTCTGAGATTTGTGTAAGATTTACACAATCGCCGCCATTTAATTTTTTCTTTAGAATCCGACTCCCTTTAACTTTAATTAATAAAAAATTCAATTTTATGATTCCTCATCCAGTTTTAACCCTTATTGTTGAAAAATGGCGTTTTCTAGCATATTTTTCCAATTATCTCAATAACCGTTGAAGTTACAAACTTGAAACTGGTTTTATTGAATTCCTCAGCTAAATTTACATAGGAATTGATTATTTTAGAACCTCACTAAAGCCTCTAAAAAATTAGAAAAATCAATATTTTTAAAAAATCTCAATTTTCCGCCATTGCTATCTCAGTAACAAAGCGTTTTTGGGGGTTGGTCCCATGGAACTTTTTTGTCTACTTGGTGTAAGGAATCAGCCTGAGAAGTATTGCACATTCCTCCTGAATCCCTCTTTATTTTGCATTGTGTGGGGGGTCTCCTCAGGTTGTGCAAACTATATCACAAGAGTGATTGTGAGAAAGAGTGAAAAGTAAAAGGGGGATGAGGAAGGGGAGTGAAATAGAAGGAAAATGAGGAGGAGGAGAAAAAGGAGGAGGAGGAGAAAGGAGGAGGAGAAGAGAAGAAGAAGAAGGAGGAAAGAAGAATAAGGAGGAGAAGGAGTTGTGACACATTGTATTGTTTTTAACGGTTAACTTCTGTTTCAAAGTATTTAGCGTCAATTGAAGAAAGAATTAAGAGTAATTACTCCGTTGTTTTCTGAAAATAGTTAACGGTGCTCCTGTGCTACTCACTGGCGGCTCGTGCCGACGAAACAGGTGAAGTGCTGTACAATAAAAGATACGTGCACTTCACCTGTTTAGTGGGCACGAGCCGCCAGTGGTGCTACTTTGGAAATTTAGGATTTTTGGAAATTCAAAAGTGTCAATTAAGAAGAATAGAGAAAGTTTTTGAATTTGAAAGCGTCAATTGAATAAGAATGGAAAAATTTTGAAAATTGAAAGAGTTGAAAACTTTTTGGCGATAGCTATCATCCGCTATTATTCTAATTCGTTCACCTCCTTCTCCTCCTCCTCCTCCTCCTCCTAATTATCCTCCTCCCAATTCTCCTCTTTATCTTCCTCCTACACCTCATCACTCCTTTTTCTCCACTCTCCCATATTTTTATTTATTTTCCTTTCTCTAACCCTTCTCTTTTTACAACCACCATTTACATCTGGCACGATTCCATCATAATTCCACTCAATATCCACATGTGTATTCATGTAATAATAGGTCATAACTATACAAATCTGCCTAATATATAAATATATACATCTAGAGTGCTTCGCCTCTCGATATTGGAATGCTAAAACGGTGTTCCACTTTGAAAAAAAGTCGGCCAAGTATTAAATGGATGGTATTACGCAATCACCCATGATGCATCAAAACACGTGTGGATGTATAGTCTGTACAAGAAAAGAAGACATTCTGGTAAGATGGGAAAATGACTACAGCTCGGTCATTATTGGTTCAAAAATTGCACATTTAATTTCAAATTGTAGAACAGAATGTTTTCTACAATTTGAGACCAAATTTATAATGTTTGAACCAATATTGACCGAGCTGGAGTCATTTTCCCATCTTGCCAGAATGTCTTCTTTGCTTGGACAGACTATACTTTCAAAGTCCGTAAGATCCTTTTCCATTTCTACAAGTTAGTTCGAAAAAGAAAAATTATAAAGAAGAAGGGGGTGTGATTCTGCAATTTGAGACCAAATTTAGAATTTTTGTACCAATATTGACCGAGCTGGAGTCATTTTCCCATCTTGCCAGAATGTCTTCTTTGCTTGGACAGACTATAGCTGTGGCCATTAACATGGCACTAACTTATTACTATATAGGCTGTAGTCTGTCCAAGCAAAGAAGACCCTCTGGCAGATGGGAGAATGACTCAAGCTTGGTCAATATTTGTTTGAAAATTATCAATTTGATCTCAAATTCTAGAAAATAATTTAATATACTTTTAAGACCACATCTATAATTTTTGAACAAATATTGACCAAGCTGTAGTCATTTTCCCATCTTGCCAGAGGGTCTTCTCTGCTTGGACGGACTATAACATGGCACTAACTCACTAGCCATTAAAACATTATGGAAGGAAGGAGCGTTAGTGCGTTTCGCTACACGTGAAAAATAGCGTGTATCATACGTAACCTGTTTACAAAGACCGCTGTCCTATTAACCTATAAAGTTAACTTTTATCTGACAAACGATCCATCTCTTGCGTACTTGATAATAACGAGCGGCTTGAGATTGAAATTACTTGAGCAATCTGAAAGGGGCGGCTACCATAGCTCCGACTCCGACAAACCAAAACATCGACACGGAGGCTCTCTATGAATCTTGTACTCAAGGTGCCAATTTTTCTAACTATTGGAATAATATTCAATTCAATTTATTTTATTCACACACACAAGTTACATCAATATTAAATAACAATTAATTTATATGACAATATGAAATAAATAAATTAAATAAGAGAACACATTACAATATTAAAAGTCAATGCATATATGTTATGTGGTGAAGAAGGGGTAGGGGATCGAAAGTTCTTCCAATTATGGCTAAATAAGAGGCAATAGATGCCTTATATCAATTGTTTAGTCTGTACAAGCAAAGAAGACATTCTGGCATGATGGGAAAATGACTATAGCTCGATCAATATTGGTTCAAAAATTATAAATTTGGTCTTGAATTGTAGGAAACATTCTGATCTACAATTTAAGACTAAATTTATTATTTTTGAATGAATATTTTAGTATGTTACATCACGTACAAGAGACAGAAGAAACCGCTTGACTATCAGCTGTCAGCTGTATGTATTCTAGCAGCTGGTCGCAACGTCCAATCAACTTCTTTCATCTACGAATGCGACAAAATATGACTCGTTTGTTGTTAGTATCGACGGATTAGATTCTTTCCAAGCAAAGAAGACCCTCTGGCAAGATGTCAAAAGATGTGTTTATGCCACAAAAGATCGAATAGCGATCGCAGTGGCTGAGGGTTACAAAGCCCAACCCATTTAAAAAAAAAGATTTGAAAAAGATTCAAGCTCGGTCAATATTGGTTCAAACATCAACAATTTCATCTCAAATCGTAGGTAACAATTTGATCTACTATTAAGACTACATTTATAATTCTCAAACAAATATTGACCAAGCTTGAGTCATTTTCCCATCTTGCCAGAATGTCTTCTTTGCTTGGACAGACTATTCTTATTTCAGTGTAGTTGGTTAGATGAAACATGTTATGGTCCAAGCAAAGAACACATCCTGGCAAGATGTGAAAATGACTCTAGGTCGGTCAATAATGGTTCAAAAATTATAAATTGAGTCCCAAATTGTAGGAAACATCATGCTCTTATAATTTTTGAACCAATATTGATCGAGCTGTAGTTATTTCCCCATCTTGCCAGAATGTCTTGTTTGTGCGGACTATAGTTGGTTAACTGCAACATTTTCCAAGTCCTTTGATCTTTGAATGCAACTTAGTTTCAAAACGTGACAATTACGCCGCTTTCAAGTCATGGGTCAACCCTCACCTAGTACCAGTGGTGCATCGCAAGGTTATCTAATCTCGACCCATAACCACAACCCAGATGTGGTGGCTGACTCTCATAAACCAACACTCTCTTACTCTATTACCTCACCTCGCCTTTCGCTTACCCTACAAAGTCGTCGTCGTCGTCATCGACGGCGGTACTTGACTTTCACAGTTCGCACAACCTGAAAAGACATGCAGTTTCAATGTAAAGTATTTGGTGACGAGGGTCTTCTAGACCGTACTTGACTTTCACAGTTCGCACAACCTGAAAAGATTCGCAGTTGCAATGTAAAGTATATGGTGACGAGGGTCTTCTAGACCGTACTTGACTTTCACAGTTTGTGCAAGCTGAAAAGATTCGCAGTTACAATGTAAAGTATATGGTGACGAGGTGTCTTCTAGACCGTACTTGACTTTTACAGTTTGTGCATGCTGAAAAACTAGACCGTACTTGACTTACAGTTTGCGCATGCTGAAAAGAGACGCCGTTACAATGTAATGTATATGTGACGAGGTGTCTACTAGGGTGGTACTTAACGTTCACAGTTTGTGCAAGCTGGAAAGATACGCCGTTACAATGTAAATTGTATTGTAATGGCGTGTCTTCTAATCTTGCGTCGCGAAGTATACAGATAAGGCGGCGTACTATGCAGCTAACAGTTGAGCAACCACTCTTTGCATCATAGACATTAGGCCAACTGCAAAAACATCGACACTGCATAGCTATAGGTATAGTTAAAGGCCAAATGGAATGTGGGTTAGCAAGTCAGGGCCGTTAGCTGAACATCCGTAGAAAAATAGGTTTCACTAGTTTGGTAGTGGGTACCTACGCGCGATAGGAGCGCCCGTTATGGCAAACTTGCGATTTTTATGTTTCTCATCTTTATCTAACTCTTTAACTTCATTCTATTTGCAACCTAGGTCTTGCATGAACTATGCAGTCCTTCAAAAATTCCTTCAATTCAATTTCCACCAATTAACAGTTTTACAGGTCCTGGAAACCATCTTTTCAAAATTTTGACAGTTGACATTTCAATGGAGCTCACTTGATCAATAGCTGGGATCTCTACAAAACTTTCCGTCTATTACTTTCTGGAAATAATTCTTTCAAATTGAGAAAACAAAAGAGGAGTTTCGCCTCACTACCTGGAATTCCCATAGTAGACTTACAATTCTCATTTGGCATGGATTATTAACGCATGACTAATAACAATGGTGCAGGTTCAGAACTAACCAATTCTTTACAATAGAGCATGAACATGGAAAAGATTAGCTCACGGATCATTAGTTTGTACCTACCTGGGGAATTTTGAAATATACAATACAGTACAGTAATGAGAAAACTTTCTATGGGTTGACACCAACCGGTAACTGGTTGCAAGGTCATTGACACATTATTAATATTTGGAAGGGTTGACTCCAATTAAAAATCGTAATCACATATTGTAAATATATAATTATATTGAAAGGTCTTATATGGTGATTCATGTATGAAAATCAATCAAAAAATCTAATTCATGTATGAATTACAAATAATCTGTATGAGTAAATAAAATAACATGTACCCAGGTTAGTCAGGTACCTGATGTAGGTTTAAGTTAGATAATCACGTGATTGATAAGAAATTTAGTTTAAAAGTTTATAGTTGATTATCATAGTTAGGAATAAGAATATAACTGGAGTTTTAGGTAGGGATATTTTAAGTGTATTTTTTGATAAGGTAGTGCACTACAATAGAATAAGTAATTAGGATAATGATGATTATTTATTTCATGTAATATTCAACTACTATTTATTTAACATGAATTCATTATGAGTATGATATGTAAATAATGTATTTCATCTGTTCATCATGTGAAAATGAGAAATTTGGCAATGTATTTATAAGAATGTTATGAATTGATTACACTTTAAATGTCATGTTTGTCTATATTTTAAAAAATCGAATAGCGAATAGTTCAGTCTTCTAGGTTGGAAAACGACATTTTTCTACGTCAAGGGTACGGTACGAAGTTTCATGTACGTCAGCTGAGCTCAGAAAGATGTAGTACCCTTATTTTCACGTGGTAGGGTGAAGTTAGGGCGCAGCCGGCCTCTCTCGAATTTGTTGAGTGGTTGTAAAGGTTTCAGAGTACCTCGGTGTAATTATTATTTATTAATCTAATGACAAACACACTTCGGCTAGAAAAAACAGGCATAGATAGCCCTTGGTATTTCCAACACAATTTTGGTTTAAATATAGTCCGTTATAGTAATTTTGTGGCGAGTGTTGTGAATTTTACAATTTTTCCCAATTCTTTAAAGCTAATGAAAACTCTCAAAAGCTTTTCGGAAATTTTCCGAATTTGAAGCAAATGGGGAAGTTCTGGAGCGTTTGAATAAATTTAAATCCATGTATTAATTTATTGTCTTTTATTACATTAAGGCGAAATTAGGTCCTCTCAATATTTTCTGAACCAATATTGACCAAGCTGGAGTCATTTTCTCATCTTGACAAAGGGTCTTCCTTAAGAAGGCAGGTCCTCTCTTATACTTAACCTTCAAAGGCATAGCCTGTTGAGTAAGTATAAGACATAGTATAATATGTAAGCCTACATTACATAATATGAAAAAATGTCAGGCTATTCCCGCATAACCCGTATTTGTAGTTCAATTTTTTAAATGAATACTATTCATGTATAGTACTTTACAATGTTCATACATTTGTTTCATGAGAAGCCTTGATTACCGAAAATAAGCACAGTCCCTCAGGTCGGAATTTCAAATGGTCCGGCAACAAGCCGGTATAGACTGTCCAAGAAAAGAAGACCCTTTGTCAAGATGAGAAAATGACTCCAGCTTGGTCCAGAAAATATTGATTTGGTCTCAAATTGTGGATCAGAATGTTTCCTACGATAGAAACCAAATCAATAATTTTTGAACCAATATTGATCGAACTGGAATCATTTTCTCATCTTGCCAAAGGTTCTTCTTTGCTTGAATAGACTATACCAAACGTTTCGGATTATTGGACTTTTACTATACTCGTCAACTACCCAGTAATGTTCCAACCAAGCAGTACCCAGTAGGTCACGTGACGTCCGCACTAGGAATGCCCAACTAGCCCCGTGTAAATGCGCCCGCCCAGCCTCCAGTTGGCATTCCTCTAAACGTCCTTGTATCATTTGACTTGACCCACATTTTTCAGCCCAGCTTATTAACTAACCAACGCCGGCCGGCTCTCTCACTCGCTGTATTTCAAAATCCTTGGCACTCAGCTGTTGCACTAGATTGTGACGTCACAAGTGCGCCACCTGAGAAGACACGTCTCCAACATACACTCCACATTGGGTCGGCGTCTCTTCTCAGCTAGCGGCAACACTAACTAGGTCTGCTTTTCCTCTCTTGTAAAAACATGGGTTGCACAAGCGATCGAAATGCATTCGAGAACCGTCTGTCCAAGCAAAGAAGACAATCTGGCTAGATGGTAAAATTACTCCAGCTAGGTTGATAATGGTTCAAAAATTGTAAATTTGGTCTCAAATTGTAGAGCAGAATTTTTCCTACAATTTGAGACCAAATTTTAAAATTTTGATTGAATATTGACCGAGCTGGAGTAATTTCCCATCTTGCCAGAATGTCTTCTTTGCTTGGACAGACTAGAGTTTTGAGTGGAGTAGAGATCTTATTGGTGAGATAATTGAGAAAATAATCGATGGAGGTTTACTCAATAAATCAACCAAGGGGCTTGTTTATTGAAAATTCTTTATTTTTTAGTTCTTGTATTTTAGTATTAAACATCTCGATTTTAGTGAATTATCGAATTAATTCATTGATTAATGAATCTGTGGTCTTTTTATTCAATATGGATTAGCACAATATCAACTACACGACTACTCAGAAGGAAAATATATTATTCTTGTGCTGTCAACTTCTCTGTTAATTACCAGAGATTACCTCAAAAAATTACCTCAACACTTACCTCTTTTAGAAAGGAACTAACTAAGCCCTATACTCGATGAATTGAAACTCACTAGCAAAACGTTTGTTTGTTTCGTCTCAAGTGATCGTGAACAGGTGTATTTCACGTGATTTTCTTGTCACTGACAAGAAAATGAAAGAGAGGAAGAGAAGGAGATAGGAGAAGAAAATAAGATAGGAGAAGAGAAAAAGATAAAAGAGGAGATGAAGATAAAAGTAATGCTGACGAGAAAAGAAGAAAGAAGATAGCATAAGATTAGAGAAGAGAAGAAGATAAGAAGAGGAGATGCAGATAAAAGTAATAGCTGACGAGAAAAGAAGAGTAGTATAAGAGAAGAAAGAGATAAGAGAAGAAAAATATAAGAGAAGAAAGAGATAAGAAACCAGTAGGAATAATTTGAAACAATGACGTCTCATGTGAATCATCAAAATGGAAGTTGGAAGTGCAGAGCAGAGAGCGACTTGGAAATTCAAAGTTCAATCGTTTAATCGTAAATGACGCTCCAGCTTGCGTCATTCCATTCAACTCAGAACTGCACTCTTCCTTCCCCCGGCTTCGTCACAATGTGAGCCACATTTTCCTTGTGATTCAAATATTCCTCTTCCAAGTACTTTTCGTCGGATATGCATGAATGATTTTTTTGAAGAACTGGATAACACCCACATTGAACGAAAAACTCGTTTCTTTTCCAAAAACTTAACCAATTTCAGGAAAAGTATGAAAAAGTATCACTTTATTGTCTATACAAGCAAAGAAGACATTCTGGCAAGATGAGAAAATGACTGCAGCTCTGTGAATATTGGTTCCAAAATTATAAATTTGACCTCTTCTACTATTATGACCACATTTATAGGTCTTGAACGAATATTGATCAAGCTGGAGTCATTTTCCTATCTTGCCAGAGGGTCTTCTTTGCTTGGACAAACTGTATTCATGAAAGATTAACGAAAAACTCTTGGACAACATAGTTGTCCAAGCAAAGAATACATTCTGACAAGATGAGAGAATGACTCAGCTCGGTCAATAATGAATCCAAAATTATATATTTGGTCTTGCATTGTAGATCAGATTGTCTCCTTCAATTTGAGATCAAATTAATTATTTTTGAGCCAAGATTGATCGAGCTGGAGTCATTTTCTCATCTTGCCAGAACATAATATAATATTCTCTGCTGGGACAGACTATACGGTTAACTTACAATGAAAAAGTATCATTGTACAACATCAGCTGTTAGAGCGCACAAGGAGCAGACGAAACCGCCTGTTTTTGTTGCAAACTCCATCGGGTTCGATAGCGCCGTTGCCTAACTCTCGTACGCGCACGCTCGTCGCTCAGCTGTTGCAGTAACAGGGAGAGCTGCTACTGTGAAAGAGAGGGTTCGAGAGGAAGAGAGAGCCTTCCAGAGAGAGAGAGAGAGAATTAGTGAGAGAGCTCTATGACGTCACACAAGGTCGTAGGCGTACCGCTGAGCAATCAGCTGCTAGCTCTCGCCTCTCTGACAATCGATAGCCGTGTTTACTACGCTCTGCGCATGCGCTAACGATCCAAAAACGCCGGCCGGTGTATAGTGTGTGCAAACCAAGAAGACACTCTGGCAAGATGGGAAAACGTCTACACCTTGGTCAATATTTGTTCAAAAATGATAAATTTTGCCTCAAATTGTAGAATTAATTCTGCTCTACAATTTGAGACCAAATTTATAACTGTTGAACAAATATTGATCAAGCTGGAGTTATTTTACCATCTTGACGGAATGTCTTCTTCGCTTGGAAATACTTTATCTTTGTGTGACGTAGGGCACGAGATGTAGGTGGCGGTGGTTATATTTGCGGGGGGTTCAAGTTCCTGGGACGCAGTTACACGCGTACAATTGACTCACTAGAGTGGGTGACAGGGGGAACTTGAAATTTAAGTGGGATAAAGATGTACTATGCTGTTCAGTGGGTGTTTGGAGTGGGATAGAGAGGGAGGATTCGGGAGAAGAGTAAGTGGGATGGAAGAGGGAATAAGAAGAGTTGGACAGAGTGAGAAATGAAACAGTTGAAAAGAGATGGAATCGAAAAATAACCAGTAGCCTATGTTGGTTGTAGTAAGGAGAAACAGGAGGAAATTCCCTGTAGGAAGGAGGGATGATTCGCGTGAATGGTAAAAGAGTAGTAGTAGGTGGATAGATTGTGGGGTATTTGAGGTACGTACTGTATTACTGCGTGGGTTGCTCCATGCTGAAAGGTCAGATAGTTTCCAGAATTAATACAGAAATTGTTGGTGATGTCGCGTGGGAGTATGGTGAAATGAGATGAATGCAAGAAGTGATGATAACACGATAGCAGGTGCTAACAGAATGTTTCAGGCGGAATGTGCAATACTTCTCAGGCTGATTCCTTACACCAAGTAGATGAAAAAATTCCATGGATTTTACCCCTAAAACGCTTTGTCTCCGAGAAAACATAGGTGATAAATTTGCATTTTTCAAAAATAGAGATTTCTAAGGATTTATTCAGGTTCTAAAATTAACACATCCCATGTAAAATTAGCTGAGGAATTGAATGAAACTAGTTTGAAGTTCGCAACTTCAACGGTTATTAATATCATTGAGAAAATTTGTAAAAAATCACCATTTTAAATTACTGGATATTAAATCATAAATTTGTATTTTTGATAGATGGTAGTTGAAGAGAATGCAATTCTGAAGAAGAAGTTGAAAGGCAAATCTCAGAAATCGCGATCGAAAATCTTAAAATCGCTACTAATTCTGATTTTAACTTGTGTTATATTTTGTCTTCTGTCTGGTGTCGTCTTTTCACGGCAATTATATTCTCTTGACGTTCATCCAACTGTCAGTATGTTTTTGGTCCATTTTAGTCCTTTAAACCTTACAGTTAATTTGTCGAAGTAACCGATTGCTCAATCAATTAACCTCTACAAAAGAGTCGATTCAACTGGATTTTAACTCTACCAAACTCTACGAAAAGAGTAGAATTAACTGGATTCTAACTCTATCAATTAACCTCTACAAAAAAGAGTCCAATCAACTCGATTCCGCCGACAAGTGAAAGTTAATCATCGATATTACCTAATCGATTTAATCGAGTGTCGCTGGTGATTGGGTGGGTGGAAAGAGCTGTCTTAGAATGTGATCTTGACCTGGCAAAGTTTCAATTTTCTAATAATCAGGTCGAGTGGCCGGTCTATAGTGAGCAACGCCCTAGCTCCAGAAACGGACAACAATATAAATATGTAGTTATACACTCTGTGTTGATAGGTTACTTATTCACTGATGTATATAAATATAGACTTGGTTCCAGAAACGGACTCTACAATATAAATAGTTATACAATGTATGTCGAAAGGTTACTCATTTACTGATAATAATATATAGACTTCAGGAACGGACACTACAATATGAATGTTTATACACTTTATGTTGTTGGAGCTAGATTATACATTGATAACTATAGATTTAAATCTAGGTGAAATAATGGACACTACAATAAATACACTCTGTATTGGGTCTAAATATAATATTATACTTATACTGATACTGATATACTTATACTATACTATACTTACTATATAGGGTGTTTCAGGAGGAATGTGCAATACTTCTCTGGCTGATTCCTCACACCAAGTAGACAAAAAAGTTCCATGGGACCATACCCCAAAAACGCTTTGTTACCGAGATAACAATGGCGGAAAATTGAGATTTTTTAAAATATATTAATTTTTCTTATTTTTTAGAGGCTTTAGTAAAGTTCTGAAATAATCAATTCCCATTTTAAATTAGCTGAGGATTTCAATGAAACCAGTTCCAAGTTTGTAACTTTAACGGTTATTGAGATAATTGGGAAAAATATGTTTTTTCTTTAGAATCCGACTCTCTTCAACTTCCAATAATAAAAATACAATTTTATGGTTCCTTATCCAGTTATAACCCTTATTGTTGAAAAATGGCGTAATATTTTTTCCCAATTATCACAATAACCGTTAAAGTTACAAACTCGGAACTGGTTTCATTGAATTCCTCAGCTAATTTTACATAGGAATTGATTATTTCAGAACCTCACTAAAGCCTCTAAAAAATTAAAAAAAATCAATATATTTTGAAAAATCTCAATTTTCCGCCATTGTTATCTCGGTAACAAAGCGTTTTGGGGGATGGTCCCATGGAACTTTTTGTCTACTTGGTGTGAGGAATCAGCCTGAGAAGTATTGCACATTCCTCCTGAAACACCCTGTATATACTTATACTGATATAGGCTACTTATGAAGTAATGTAAACTACAATGAATACACTATGTTGTGTTGTTGAGTTACTCATGTATACTGATGAATTAATGATCAAACTTACAGGTATAAATATAATAGAATATTTTATGAATAAGAATTAGTCTAAAATAATATTTTATTCTAAATAATTATAATACACACTTAATTTGAGGAACAGACCTAACAATAATTATATACTCACTTGAAAGTAATTAAACCTGATTTAATGAATGATTATTCTCTTGACTAATGAATGTACAGATAATTTAAACCAATTATTAAACAGTGTTTAGATGTTGAACAAGTGAACACCCTGTGACCTATATAAAATTCGATAAGAAATTAATTACTATTGAGAATTATTACTAAATATACTCAGTTGAAACTAATTGAACCTGTATAAATGAATAATTATTCTGTTAACAAATAAATTTTCTATAAATAAATAATTTAAACCAATTGTTAACACAGTGATTGAATGTGCAAGCTCAGTGATCTATATAGACAAACAAATAATAGATCTATATAGATAAGAGATCTAATAGATCTATATGTAACAAATAAATAACTTTCAGTGATATAGACAATTTTGTGTTTTTCAATCATGATCTATATAGACTTGATAATCCACAGATCGAGCAGAGAAGACATTCTGGCAAGTTTGGAAAATGACTCCAGCTTGGTCAATATTGGCTCAAATATTATAAATTTGGTCTTAAATTGTAGAGCAGAATGTTTTCTACAATTTATAATTTTTGAACCAATATTGATTAAGCTGGAGACATTTCCTCATCTTGGCAGAAATTTTTATTCAGTCACTTATCAGACAATATCAAGAAAGATTAATGTGAAATTTGTAAAGATAGATATAGATTTTAGTGACCGGCGTCTTGAGTTATGGCGGCCTATTTGAAAATCGAGAACAAGTTGCTCAATAGCAAAGGCTGGCTGCACCTAGTTTAGCCTGGCTGGCCTCGATCTTGGCTCAGATATTTCATCTGTGTTTACACTTTCGATTTTTGTCTTGCAAAACTATATTTTAAGAAGAGTTCGCGCAAGATGAGATGACACTCTGTTACAGTTATATAGTCTGTCCAAGCAAAGAAGACCCTCTGGCAAGATGGGAAAATGACTGCATATCGGTTAATTTTGGTTCAAAAATTTTTATTTACTTGAAAATTGAAAATTGGCGTTATGTTCACCAATCACGTTTTTTTCAAAAAATTTCCTGAATGATTATAAAATTTTACAAAACTTCCAGAAAGATGTAGATGTATAGGTTAAAGCGAAAAAGTTAGAAGGTTTCGTCAGTCTCTTGTACGTGATGTAACCTACTAAAGCTGATATAAAGTAACTATCGTCTCTTTTGATTTGAAAAACATTATCTACACACTATTCACGATCCCTTGAGAAGGAATAAACAAACTTTTTGAGTGTGTGTGCGTGTAATGGAAGGTATTATTCTATGCAAAACTTTCGGCCACAGATCAACAGCTGTAGCCAATCACAGCTCAAGACAACAGTCTTGAGACAAGACAAGTCGAACTGCAGCCAATCACAGCTCTAGACAAGAATATGGGAATTTTTCGCATAGAAGACCTTCCATTACACGCACACACACTCAAAAGGTTTGTTTATTTCGTCTCAAGTGATCGTGAAATGGACTATAGAAATAGCTGAATGACAATTCTAATTGACAACAGCAAATGTTGGAACCCACAAGTATAGTCTGTCCAAGCAAAGAAGACCCTCTGGCAAGATGAGAAAATGACTCCAGATCGGTCAATATTGGTTCAAAAATTATGAATTTGTTCTCAATTGTAGGAAATGTTCTGATTTACAATTTGAGACGAAATCAATAATTTTCCACTTTGGCAGCCTATAGCAGATGGAACCACCTATTTTTTGGCGTTAACTATAATAATTAAGATTGTTGATATGTCTGATTGTTTATAAAGAATGAATTATTATTCATTATAGTTATAATGGTATTATTGTGAGAGGAATCAAAAATATAATAATGCAAATACTATGTAAATTTACGAAATGGGAAGAAACGTACTCATTATTTCCCCTATCTTTCAATCTGGAAAGTGTATAATTGCCGAAAATAATCAGATAACGTCAATTATCTTGTCTTTATAGTGTGTTAATGACCGAAACAATTATAGGTCCTAAGCGTGCATGAATGAAAGTAGTCAAAGGTTTCTACTATGAATATTTGTTTTAGGTGAGAAGACACGCAGATACATTGAAAATTGTATTTTACAAGTGTCTTCTCAGCTTGCGTGAACTGTACTGGATGAATATTAATGAATTTAAGAAATTTCGATGAACATAATTGAGAACAGACTGTTAGGATGGTGACCTACAGATTATTGCGTTTAAAAATTGATTGAAACGAAATCCAAACTTGAAGCGTAAAACTAAAATGAAACTTTTAAAGAGAAACGGACTGTCACGTGTTTCTTTGTGCTATAGTGCGCGAAAGCGGAGAAGACACTTATTTACAATGTTAAGTGTATAGAGACGGTGTGTCTTCTCTTTCTGCAGGAAAACTTTATCAATCGATAATAATTGTAATATTGAACGACAAGTGTGACAAACAAATATACTTCTTTTTATCAGAGCTTTCCTATGAATTGAAGTGACAAGAATGCATTGAATAAAAAGTAGCTCAATTGATAAGGGTTGTGTAAACTTATATAGATTTATTTGGTCGTTTTGCGTTGTGGTGGAGAGATGATTTTTCAGAAGATAAAAAGGAGCGAAAGAAAAGTTTGTTTGTTTGTTATGAGGGTGAAGCCCACATGAGCTCATAGGCTTGTGCGTGGGTAATGATATGGATGATAGATGACGACTACTTTGAGGTAGTCGGGACCGACGGCTTATCGTCTCCTCCGTAAGACGGGGTGGCCGTATCTATGTGATTGTGCTGTGGTCAAAAATTGTTCCCCGCTTGGGATTTGAACCAGGGTCCACCTGGTTATCAGACCTGCGCTTTATCACTCCTTCAACGAGCCAAGAGCCTCCTCCAAAGTGGTCAAGAACATTGAATAAAAGAAAAACAGGAAGAAATAGTGAAAAGAGTAACTAATGAGAGGGATGAGATGTTTGTGGAGTTGAAATTGTCAATGAGATAATAGAAGAAAGGACTTACAAAATCTTTTTTATCTGATGTATTTTATTCAGTACATTTTCCTCAACAAAATAATGAAGTATTAAATCTGTCAGGTAGCTTACTTACTATTAATTGCTGTAACATGTTGCTTTTATTAAATATTTGTATGCAATTCCCTTTCTTTTTCATTTCTTATTTACAACTCATTCTTACAAGTAACATAGAAGGAAGTGGCTTTGTTACAATCTACTAGTGGATAATTTATGGAAGGGTGATTATTTGAATAACGTAAATCCCAAACTACAAATCATTAGATGAGGGCTATCTAGACAAAATTTAGAAAATCAAAAAGTCATTTAGAAAATGAAAACACAACTGTTCAATTACCAATAACTATTAGCTAACATTTTTCTCACAATTTGAAGCGGAAGAATGAAATTCTTCATAGCATGCGGGATAACCATGTTTCTACTTGGCCCAAATAGATATTATTATTGTGCTAATAGGCTACGTATACCAACCACATTAGTATTCAGAGATACATGGTAAACAGTATAGTATGGCCAAGCAAAGAAGAGCCTCTGGCATGATGGGAAAATGACTCCAGTTCGGTCAATATTGCTTTAAAAATTATCAATTTCATCTCAAATTGTAAGAAACAATTTGATCTACTATTGAAACCACATTTATAATTCTTGAGCATATATTGACCAATATGGAGTCATTTTCCCATCTTGCCAGAGGCTCTTCTTTTGCTTGGTCAGACTATAGTATTGTTTGACAGTTCTGTTTTTGAATCCCCCAGTCATTGATAAAGAAATTTAGGTCGCTGTTTCTATGTTTTAGTGTCGTATGGAAAGTTGTCTCTCTATTACTATATTTCTCCAATCAACGAAGACATTCTGGCAAGATGGGAAAATGACTAGGCTCGGTCAATATTGGTTCAAAATTAGTGAATTTGGTCTCAAATTTTAGCAAGCATTCTGATCTATAATTTGAGATCAAATTTATAATTTTTTAACCAATATTGACAGAACTGGAGTAATTTTCCCATCTTGTTGGAATGTCTTCATTGCTTGGACAGATATTCTACTGTCTGTGCCTCTCCAATATCTACTGTCTATGAAATGCATTGTTTCGTATCTAGTTCATCACTTTCTTGCCAATGTTATTATGTAATTGGTTGGTGATAGTCTCATTGTTTTAATATAGTGATTTTGTTGGTCTATTTTTAGATGTAGTAGAAAGTTTAGGAGAATTGTTTTTGGTATAGTACGCGCAAGATGGGAAGAGCCGTCGTCATAACACATCTCAACATTGTGTGTGGCGTCTCTTCTCAGCATGCACGAACTCCACTAAGAGATCAATAGTAATACTGTTCAATAAGTATATCTGGTCGAACAAAGAATACATTCTGACAAGATGGGAAAATGACTAGAGCTCTGTCAATATTGGTTTTAAAATTATTAATGTGGTCTCAAGTTGTAGGAAACATTCTGCTCTACAATTTGAGACCAAATTTAACATTTTTGAACCAGCATTGATCGAGCTGGAGTCATTTTTCTATCTTGCCAGAATGTCTACTTTGCTTCACCATAGACTACATATATTTTATAATACAACTTCAAATTTCAATAACCTAGTTTTTCATTTGCATTTTCATGTCACATAAGAATTTGGTGATCTATGATTTAGATATTATATCATTCAAATAATTGAGTAGAAATTGATATCGATCGTATAGATATTTTCATATATAGCTTTTTAGAAGTTCTAAATTATTTTACAATTATTCTCTGTTGTGATTGAATTTATTTATTTCTATTTGTATAATTATATTGTATTGTACAGTTGGATGTTGTAATATGTATGCAATGGGTCTTACTAGACCTAGTAGTAATAAGATTCTGTTACTGTAAATTAAATCAAATCAATCAATCATTGAATGGCAATGAACAGTTTTGTTGTATAATAAATCATTTTGAAATAATTGATAAAATAAATATGATTGATGATCAAATAGATATGATTGTTAATCAAATCTCTCTCTCTCTCTCCCTCGCTCTCTCTCTCTCTCTCTCTCTCTCTCTCTCGATAATACATCCCACTGATTATTCAAAACATTGGCCCACTATCACAAAATTATGACACAACTTGAAAATAAATAATAATTACTCTTGAACAATCTCAAAAATAACCTCACAATTATAATTATTGTTGGCAACCATGTCGCAATTTTTTCACCCAATGACAAAAATTTTTCCATGACATTTGGCGAATGGTTAATTTTTCTAATTTAGGGTCAATGCCTGCTTTGTCAGCTATTCTATTTTGATTTTATTTAGGTTACAGGTTCCTTTGTTCGTACTATTTAAAGAAAGCTTATCAATCAGGTGAACAATATCAATTCCTTGGCCTTGATTTGTTTGAAAACCACTCGAAATGTGTAATTTTTTTTTTTTAATTTTCAGCTGTTATCATTCTCCAATACACAATAGTATTGTCATCAGTAACTTATGTAATATTTTATTGTGACTACTGTTTCCAAAATTGGCGTTCGTTGAAAAACATGTTTTTCATTGTTTGAATTATTTTGTTTTGAATCAACGTATTCGTCTTATCAATTTTCAAAACTTACTGATGTAATTCACTTGCAAAAATTGTTTTTGAATGACTTGGATCAGAGAATTTTTTAATCTTGTTTTGAGTTATGGAGTGTACATGTATTCCGTGCAAGTTATTTGTTCTTAATTGGGAAGAAATGTAAACGGTATCTTAAATTGTAAAATAATCGGGAGTAGTCCGAGATTTTTCACATTTTAGCACTGGCAGCTCGTACCGACGAAACAAATGAAGTGCTCGTATCTTTGCTGTACAGCACTTCACCTGTTTCATGGGCACAGACGCCAGTGATTCTTAGTATAATGATAGAAATTTCATCATCATGAACAGATTTAAAATATTTCCTTTACTTATAAATTTCTATCATATCAAAATATTTCATTCAAAATTTCTAAAATATTAAATGATTTGAAATTACTGTAACTTTTATAAAATCTTTGAAAAACTATAGATTATTGTGCAGTAGCCAGTGAAAATGGAATAGAACAGGATTATACTATAAAATAGAATTTAAAATCTGTTCTATTCCATTTTCAAGTTTTATAAAAATTTTGGTAATTTCAAATCATTATATTATGATAAATTTTAAAAGTAAGGAAACATTTTAAATCTGATGATTTAAATTTTTCTATCATTACTTTAAATCACGAAAAATATTAAATTATTATTAAATTTTCTCAAATTTAAAAAATTTGAGTAAAGAACAAAGCGTGCTCTCTGTTTACAAAAGAGTGAAGCATCTTTTTAATTGAATTTAATAAGACAATTTACGACGAGTGAAAATTTTAAAAATTTATGTTTTTCCAATGACAACTGAAGAGCAGTAGTCTTAAATAAGTATTGCATAAATTTTTGATGGAACAATACTATTATTTTGTAAAAATTGAAGGAATAACATGAAAAAACAATCTTTAACGACTCACTTTCAAACAATCAAAGACCCAAGGGGAAGTATTATTCCTGATGACGCTTTTTCTTAAATAACGCGAACAAGGAATTGCTAACTAAATAAATAAAAATAGGAAAACAACGACTAAGCTGGGCGTTGACCTAGGAAAAATCCCATTCATAGTATAAATGGGAAAATTTTGTCATTGAAAAATTTTTTGAAAGAAATAATTTATAACAATAATATAATTGAGGTGTAAGACATTAATATAATTTTGTGATTGAGTGGAGGACAATGTTTTGAATTTTAATCGTAGTTCGGAGAAAGAAGGAGGAGGAAACATCATATCTTATTGTCATCAATCATATTTTATTTTCAGTATTTCAAACATTTATTATATACAAAACCATTACAAAAATTTTAATAAATTTTATACTACTAGTCTAGTAGGCCATTACAACTCTTCAACGACAAAATTTGTACAACCTTTTTTAAATAGAAAAATAAATTCAACAGAAGATAATTGTAAATATTGGAAGAGCAACCCTTATATATGAAAATATTCCATATATATTCTATATTATTTGATGATAAATCTAAATAGATAATACTATGTATTTAGCCCAAATGAAAACAGATTAATAATTTAAAGTAATGACCCATAAAAATTTATGTGGGAAATACGGTGGCAAGTTAGACTGGCAAGATAAGAAATGACCAACCGATCAACCTCTGGGCCCAAAAATGAAAAAATTTGAATATAAATTGTAGAGCTAGTAATATTTCTAACTGAATTAATGAAAAATTCCCAGTTTAATTTTTCCCATCTTGCAAATCCATTCTTGATTATTAAAAATTACATAATTGTAAAATTATAATTTGATGCCCGGGGTGCTAAGGCAATTTTGCGAGAAGAAATGCTTAAGTGTTTAATACAAATAATTAAACATTATATAAAACAATTCTCTTAACCCTCTTAAAAATTTAAACGGACTTTATAATTAAAACAATGAATTATCTGTAATGGTATGAAACAATATTTCCATAAACGTAGGCATTGGAGAGGCACGAGGCTTGTAGGTATAGTCTGTTCCCATCAATGAACACTCCAAACAAGATGGGAAAAATTACTCAGTTTCTGTCAATATTGGTAAAATTTTATGAAATTTAAGATCTCAAATTATAGATCAAGATGCTTGCTACAAATTTGAACCAATATTTTGAACGTAACTGACGAGCTCAATTCCCTCTTTACGCAGAATGCTCTTCAAGTTATTGGAAGACAGGCTTTCCTGCGACACTCTTTAGACCTAGAGCTTTATCAATGACTGAAATTCAAAAAACTATCCGAACAATACCTGTTGACAAGCAGAGAGCCTCTGTTTTAAGATGAATGACTCCATATTGGTCAGCACCCCTTGCAGAAAATGTTTCAATAGTAGATCAAGTGTTTGCTGAGCTGAATGAATGATAAAAAATTTAAACCAAACAACCCGACGAACTGGAAATCTTTTTTCCCATCATGCAGAGAATGCTAACAGCAACCGCGCATCTCGAATATATGTGGTGTACCATGCTACAATAATAATAGCGGCAGACCGAAACTAAACATCCACAAAAAATTAACTGAGAGCGGGAAACTTTCATTCTTAATGGTTCCAGCTAGTTAAATTGACAAAAATTTAACAGTTGTGGGTTTTTTCAAAATTTTCTAAATGACTTTTGAAAAATTTTTAAAAAAATTTTGTCTGGGATTAGCCTAAATCTTAAAATGATTTTGGGTTGGAAAAATTGACGTTATTCAAAATAATCACTTTCCCTTTAAAATTTTCCGCTATTAGATTTGTAACCAAAAAACATACCCCATATTTATTTTTTAGTAAATTAATTGTATTTAAAGAAATGGGAAAGAAAATTACATAAAAACAAATATTAAAAAACAATGTTTCAGCTGTTAAAATAGTAAGGTTTAAAACTACACAAAATTTAGAATTACTTCATTAAAATTTTGGTTAAAAATTGGGCGGAAGATTTTTAACCCAATTCTATTATCTTTATTGAACCACGAATTCCACAAACATATAAATTTTCCCTACTTGGGGAATACTCTTTTTCATATTACTTTTCCTGTTTTTCTTTTATTCAATGGTTGCTTGACTACTGAGCTCTTGGCATAGGAATGAAAGCACCGTCTAACCAGTGGGAAAAACCTATTGCTTAATTTGAACACAACACCTTTTATGAGACGATGTAATCAAATTTTTCTACTTTCTCCTTAATCATAATTTTTAAACAAACTCTAACAAAATAACTGCCGAAAAATCCAATTATCACCAGAAGTTTAATACCAAAAGCGGCCAAAATAAATCTATTTAAAAATTAATTACTCATTGAGCAACTTTCAATGCATTCCCCTTGTTTTTAAATAAATTTAAATAAAACTCTGATAGAGAAGTATATTTTATTTGTCACAACTTTGAAATAAGTTGTTCTATTGCAATTATTATCGATTGATAAGAAATTTTCCCTTGCGAAAAGCACGATCTCACCACTTTTAAGCAAAAAAAATTTTTAAACAAAACAAACAAGCCGCTTCCTTATAGCTGAAAACACGTGACGAATCCATTCTCTTCAAGAAAGGAAAATAGAATTTTTCAATGAATTTCGTTTCAATTCATTTTTAACATATCAAATTAGTATCTAACGATTCCCCCTTGATTTATGTTCATCGAAAATTTCTTAAAATTTAATTATACAATTCACTAGCTGGTACAAACTTGTAAAAAACTTATTTTTCTATTATACATAAAAAACCAAAAATATTCATAGTAGAAAACGAACCACAAAGAACTACTATTTGTTTCGTTTCATTAACACTATAAAGCAGATTTGGGAAACGTTATCTTGTCCCCTTTTTTCTACACTCCGGAACAGACAGGGAAAATATGGTATTTTTCCCCTTTGCAAAATTGGCATCTAAAATTTTTGATTCCTCTTCTATGCAAACGAATAATAATGCGTGAACACACAAACAATCAGATATATCAACAATCTTAGTATTATAGTTAGCATTAAACTAGGTAGTTCTCTGCCTTTCAAACCCAGAAACTTGAACCCTCTGGCAGAGTTGAAAATGACTCAGCTCAAAATTATGTGGATAAAGGAGTGTAAAATTTCGTCTCAATTAATTGACATCCCCTTCTTTAGAAACTACTAGTAAAATTGAATTTCAACATGTATCCACAGATCAGCTATTTTATAGTCCCATTCACGATCACTTGAGACGAAAATAAACAAACCTTTTTTGGAGTGTGTGTGCGTGTAATGAGTCTTCTTTATGCGAAAAATTCGCACTATTCTGTCTAGAAGCTGTCTCAGACTGTTGTCTTTGGCTGTGATTGGCGGCCACAAAACCCTTACACGCACACTCAAGTTTGTTTTATTCGCCCGGAGATTTGGGTTGGGACAATGATTGGAAGGGAAAAATTTGTTTTCAAATCAACAGCAGGTTATCACGTACATTGGACAAAATTTTATTCTAACAAACGCTTATTTTTCACATCTTTCTTTGGAAACAATGAACCTTTGGGTTTCATTCAGGGAATTTTTAGCGTGATTGTTTGGCTCCCAGCTCAAATTTTTTCAGAGCAAATACTTTTGGAAAAATAAGGTGAGCCGATCTTGATCATTTTACATCTTGCCAGAGGGTCATCTAACCTTGGATTTTGACTACAACACCCCAACAACCAGAATAAATCTCATCCCTTTGGGCAAATACTAGTTGGAACAAAAATCGAAAGTCTTCAAACTGATAACAATACAACTATAAGGAAAGCGTCAACCGCCCTGGCTGCCGATTCTCGGTACATAGGCCGCCACATCTAAAATTCTTTACAAACATGTAACGGTATTGTCTGGACTGAATCTCTGCCAAGATAATATTCTCAATATCTATTGAGGATTCAAAAATTAATTATTGGGAAAAACCATTCTGCCTCTACAGATATTTAATATTTGAGTAATAATGGCTTCTTGCAGAATCTTCTGATCTTAAAATTAATTATCAGAATCTATATAAATCATGAAAAATTGAAAAAAATACCCCAAAATTAATCCCTATATAGTATTTATTTGATACATATAAATCTATTGAATCTCTTAATATCTATATGAATACTATTATTTGTTTTATATAAAATTTTGTGTTAACAGTTTAATTATTTATTTATAGAAAAAATTTAAAATTTGTTAACAAATAAAATTATTCACTATACAGGTTCAAATTTAAATTTTCGGCTATTTATTTTAGTTTTAAATATTCTTAATAATATCAGAAAAGATACAGAATGTTCTTCCTTATCAAACACTATTTAATAAATTGGTTTTTTTAAATTATCTGTACATTCATTAGTCAGAGGAATAATCATTCATTAAAATCAGGTTTCATTATTTTGGGAAATCTGTTCCCATAAATTAGTGTGTAATTATTAATAAATATTTTTATTTTACACTAATTATTTGACTTTAAATAAAATATTCTATTATAAAATTTGATGTGCTCAACAACACAACATAGTGTATTCATTGTAGTTTACATTACTCATAAGTAATATATCAATTAATAAGGGTTATATACGGGGTGTTTCCGGAATTGTGCAATACCATCACGCAAGTAGACAAAAAAAAAGTTTCATGGGACTAAAACTCCCAAAACGCTTTTTGTTAACCGGAAGATAACCCAATGGCGGAAAATTGAGATTTTTCAAAATATATTGAAATTTTTTTAAATTTTTAGGGAGCTTTTAAAAGGTGGTTTCTGGGGGAAAGTAATCCAATTCTATGTTTTAAAAATTTAAAACAATTTCAATGAGGGCAGTTCCAGTTTGTAACCCTTTGCGGTTTATTGTGATAATTGGGAAAATATTACCATTTTCAATTGTAGAATTTTTCAACAGATAAGGAATTTCAAATAAAATTAGTAAATTTTTTATTGTGGGGAAGTTGAAGAAGAGTTCCGGGACTACAAAAGGGGGAAAAAATATTTTTAATTATCAATAAGCCGTTAAAGTTACAAACGGAACCTGAAAATTTCATTGAATCGCTCAGCTAATTTAAAATGGGGATTTGATTATTCAGAACTTTACTAAAACTCTAAAAAAATAGAAAAATTAATATATTTTAAAAAATCTCAATTTTTCCTGGGTTATCTCCGGTTAACGTTTTGGGGTAAATTGGTCCCATGGGCAAAATCTTTCGGCCAGTGTGAAGGAATCAGCCGAAGTATTGCGCATTTCCTCCTGAAACACCCTATATAGTAAGTATAGTATAGTATAAGTATATCAGTATCAGTATAAAATTATAATATTAAATTTAGACCCAATACACGGTGTATTTATTTTGGTGTCATTATTTCACCTTTTTAAATCTATGAGCAGTTGTAATGTATAATCTAGCTCCAACAACATAAAGTGTACAAACATTCATATTGCTTAATTGTCCGTTCTGAAGTCTATATATTATTATCCCAGTAAATGAGTAACCTTTCGACATAAATTGTATACTATTTAAAATTGTAAGTCCCTTTCTGGGAACTAAGTCTATATTTGCTATACATCAGTGAATAAGTTTAACTATCAACACAGAGTGTATAACCTTTCTAATATTTATATTGTTGTCCGTTTCTGGGAACTAGGGCGTTCCTCACTATAGACCGGCCACTCGACCTGATTATTAGAAAGTGAAACTTTAACAGGTCAAGATCACATTCAAAGACAGCTCTTTCCACCCACCCAATCACCAGCGACACTCGATTAAATCGATTAGGTAATATCGATGATTAACTTTCACTTGTCGGCGGAATCAGGATTGATTCGACTCTTTATTGAGGTTAATTGTTAGAGTTAAATCCAGTTAATTTGACTCTTTTCGTAAGTTTGGTAAGTTAAAATCAGTTGAATCGGTATCTTTTGTGAGGTTAATTGATTGAGCAATCGGTTACTTCATTAATTAACTGTAATGTTTAAAGGACTAAAAATAGACCAAAAACATACTGACAGTTGGATAAACGTCAAATAATAATTGCCATGAAAGACGACACCAGACAGAAGACAAAATATAACCTGAAGTTAAAATCAGAATTAGTAGCATTTGCAAGATTTTCGATCGCGATTTCTGAGATTTGCACTCAACTTATTCTTCAGAATTGCATTCCTCTTCAACTACCATCTATCTAAAATACAAATTTATGATTTAATATCCCTAATATTTAAAAATGTGATTTTTACAAAATTTTCTCAATGATATTAATAACCGTTGGTGCGAACTTCAAACTAGTTTCATTCAATTCCTCAGCTAATTTTACATGGGATGTGTTAATTTTAGAACACAGACAAATCCCTTTGGAGAAATCTCTATTTTTTGAAAAATGCCCAAAATTTATCACCAAAGTTTTCTCGGAAAAAGCGTTTTAGGGTGGAAATCCATGGAATTTTTCATCTACTTGGTAAGGGGAATCAGCCTGAGAATTATTGCACCTTCCGCCTGAAACATTCTGATAGCACCTGCTATCGTGTTATCACTTCTTGCATTCATCTCATTTCACCATACTCCCACGCGACATCACCAATAATTTCTTGTAAATTAATTCTTGGAAACTATCTGACCTTTCAACATGGAGCAACCCACATTATTACAGTACGTACCTCAAATACTTACAATCTATCCACCTACTACTACTCTTTTATATTTACACGAATCATCCCTCATCTGCAGAATTTCCTCCTGTTTCTCCTTACTACAACCGACATAGGCTACTGGTTATTTTTCGATTCCATCTCTTTTCCCTGTTTTATTTCTCACTCTGTCCAACTTCTTCTTATTCCCTCTTCATCCCTTACTCTTCTCCCAGCCCTCTATCACTCCCAAAAACACCCACTGAACAGCATAGTACATCTTTATCCCACTTAAAATTCCCAAGTTTACAGTCACCCACTCTCAGTGAGTCAATTGTACGTGTAACTGCGTCCCGGAACCCCGCAAATATAACCACCACCACCTACATCGTGCCCTACGTCACACAAAGATAAAGTATTTTAGAAACGAAGGGAAGACATTCCGTCAAGATGGTAAAATAACTCCAGCTTGATCAATATTTGTTCAACAGTTATAAATTTGGTCATAAATTGTATTCTTGAAATCAATTCTACAATTTGAGGCAAAATTTATCATTTTTGAACAAATATTGTCCAAGTAGTCGTTTCCCCAATCTTGCCAGAGTGTGGTTTACACACTATACACCGGCCGGCGTTTTTGGACGCATGCGCAGGCGTAGTAAACACGGCTATCGATTGTCAGAGGCGAGAGCTAGCAGCTGATTGCTCAACTGATGCGCCTACGACCTTGTGTGACGTCATAGAGCTCTCACTAATTCTCTCTCTCTCTCTGGGAAGCTCTCTCTTCCTCTCGTTCTCTCTTTCTGTCAGCTCTCGCTGTTACTGCAACAGCTGAGCTGACGAGCGTGCGCGTACGAAGAGTTAGGCAACGGCGCTATCGAACGATGGAGGTTTTGTAAAAACAGGCGGTTTTCGTCTGCTCCTTGTGCGCTCTAACAGCTGATGTTGTGCAATGATACTTTTTTCTTGTAAGCTATTGTATAGTCTGTTAGCGAAGATATTATATTATGTTCTGGCAAGATGAGAAAAATGACTCCAGCTCGATCAATATTGGCTCAAAATTATTAATTTGATCTCAAATTGAAGGAGACAATCTGATCTACAATGCAAGACCAAATATATAATTTTGGTTCATTATTGACCGAAGCTGAGTCATTCTCTCATCTTGCCAAAATTTGATTCTTCGGACAATATGTTCCAAGTCAAGAGTTTTTCGTTAATCTTCATGAATACAGTTTCTCCAAGCAAAGAGCCCCTCTGGCAAGATGGGAAAATGACTCAACTTGATCAATATTCGTTCAAGACCTATAAATGTGTGGTCTTAATAGTAGAAAGAGTCAAATTATAATTTTGGAACCAATATTCTGAGAGCTGCAGTCATTTTCTCATCTTGCCAGAATGTCTTCTTTCTTGTATAAACAATAAAATTGATACTTTTCCTGAAATTGGTTAAGGTTTGGAAAGAAACGAGTTTTCGTTGCTATGTACACCTTATCAGTTCTTCAAAAAAAATCATTCATACGTATCCGAGCAAAAGTACTTAGAAGAAGTATTTGAATACAAGGGAAAATGTAGCTCACATTGTGACGAAACCGGGGAAGGAAAATTGCAGTTCTGAGTTGGGAATAGAATGACGCAAACTTGGGAGCGTCATTTGCGATTAAACGATTGAACTTTGTATTTCCAAGTCGCTCTCTGCTCACCACTTCCAGCTTCCATTTTGATGATTCACATGGACATTGTTTCAAATTTATTCCTACTGGTTTCTTATATCTTTCTTCTCTCATCTTCTACTACTCTTCTTTATATTCATTTTCTTCTTTCATCTTCATCTCTTCACCTATCTTCTTCTCTTCTCTAATCTTATGCTATCTTCTTTCTTCTTTTCTCGTCAGCATTACTTTATCTTCATCTCCTCTTTATCTTTTCTCTTCTCCTATCTCATTTATTCCTATCTCCTTCTCTTCCTCTCTTTCATTTTCTTGTCAGTGACAAAGAAAATCGCATCAAAATGCCTGTTCTGATCACTTGAGACGAAATAAACAAACATTTTGCTAGTGATTTCAATTTCATCGAGTTATAGTGATTGGATTAGTTCCTTTTTCTTGAAGAGGTAGGTGTTGAGGTAATTTTTGAACAGAGAAGTTGACAGAATAATATATTTTCCTTCGAGTAGTCGTGTAGTTGATATTGCGCTAATCCATATTGAATAACAAGACCACAGATTCATCAATCAATGAATTGAATTCGATAATTCACTAAAATTGAGATGTTTAATAATATGATACAAGAACTAAAAAATAAATAATTTTCAATAAAACGGGCCCCTTGGTTGATTTAGTGAGTAAACCTCCATCGATTATTTTCTCAATTATCTCACCAATAAGATCTCTACTCCACTCAAAACTCTAGTCTGTCTAAGCAAAGAAGACATTCTGGCAAGATGGAGAATTACTCCAGCTCGGTCAATATTCAATCAAAATTTTAAAATTTGGCCTCAAATTGTAGGAAAAATTCTGCTCTACAATTTGAGACCAAATTTAAATTTTGAACCATATCAACCAGCTGGAGTAATTTTGCATCTACAGGTGTCTTCTTGCTTAGACAGACTTCTCAGGCTCATTTCGATCGCTTGTGCAAACCCATGTTTTTACAAGAGAGGAAAAGCAGACCTATATTATAGTTAGTGTTGCCGCCTTTGAAGAGACATCGCCCAATGTGAGTGTATGTTGGAGACGTGTCATCTCAGGTGGCGCACTGTACGTCACAATCTAGTGCAACAGCTGAGTGCCAAGGATTTTGAAATACAGCAGTGAGAGAGCCGGCCGGCGTTGGTTGATTGTAAGCTGGGCTGAAAATGTAGGGTCAAGTCAAATGATACAAGGACGTTTAGAAGGAGATGCCACTTGGCGAGGGCACTGCATTTACGGAATTTAGTTGGGCATTCCCTAGTGCAGGCGTCACGTGACTACTGGGTACTGCTGGTTGGAACATTACTGGGTAGTTGACAGTATAGTAAAAGTCCAATAATCCGAAACGTTTTGAGTATAGTCTATTCAAGTAAAGAAGAACCTTTGGCAAGATGAGAAAATGATTCCAGTTCGGTCAATATTGGTTCAAAAATTATTGATTTGGTTTCTATCGTAGAAACGATCTGATCCACAATTTTGAGACCAAATCAATATTTCTTGGACCCAAGCTGGAGTCATTTTCCTCATCTTGACAAAGGGTGTTCTTTGCTTGGACGGTCTATACAGAAGCTGTTGCCGGACCATTTGAAATTCGATCTGACGGACTGTGCTTATTTTTGGTAATCAAGACTTCTCATGAAACAAATGTATTAACATTGTACAGTACTATACATGAATAGTATTTATTTAAAAAATTGAACTCTAGTACGGGTTATGCGGGAATAACCTGATCATTTTCTATTTGACAATATTTCTTGCTGTACTTATGAAGGCTGCTACATAGGTTAATAAGAGAGCACCTGCCTTCTTAAGGGAAGACCCTTTGTCAAAGATGAAAATGACTCCAGCTTTGGTCAATATTGGTTCAGAAAATATTTAGAGGACCTGACTTCGCCTTAATGTAATAAAAGGTAGTAAATTAATACAAAGATTTAAATTCCTAAACGCTCAGAACTTCCCCAATGGCTTCAAATTCGGAAAATTTCCCAAAAGCTTTTGAGAGTTTTCAATTAGCTTTTAAGAACGGGAAAAATTGTAAAATTTTACAACACTCGCACAAAATTACTATAACGGACTATATTTAAACCAAAATTTTGTTGGAAATACCAAGGGCTATCTCATGCCTGTTTTCCCGAAGTGTGTTTGTCATTAGATTAATCAATAACAATTACACCAAGGTACTCTGAAACCTTTACAACCAATCAACAAACTCGAGAGGCCGGCTGTGCCTAACTTCACCCTATACGTGAAAATAAGACACTACATCTTTCTGTCACACCTGACGTACATGAAGCCGTACGTACCCCTTGATGTGAGAAAATGTCGTTTTCCAACCTAAGACTGAACTAAGCTATTCGATTTTTTTTTAAATATAGACAAACATGACATTTAAAGTGTAATCAATTCATAACATTCTTATAAATACATTGCCAAATTTCTCATTTTCACATGATGAACAGATGAAATACATTATTTAAATATCATACTCATAATGAATTCATGTTAAATAAATGGTAGTTGAATATTACATGAAATAAATAATCATCATTCTCTAATTACTTATTCTATTGTAGTGCACTACCTTTATCAAAATACACTTAAAATATCCTACCTAAAACTCCAGTTATATTCTTATTCCTAACCTAGATAATCAACCCATAAACTTTTAAACTAATTTCTTATCAATCACGTGATTATCTAAGCAAACCACATCAATTTACCTGACTAACCCTGAATTTTTATGTTATTTTATTTACTCATACAGATTTTTTGTAATTCTTTACATGAATTAGATTTTTTTGATTGATTTTCATGCATGAATCACCATATAAGACCTTTCGAAATATAATTATATATTTACAATATGTGATTACGATTTTAAGTTGAGTCAACCCTTCCCAAATATTAATAATGTTCAATGACCTTGCAACCAGTAACCGGTTGGTGTCATCCCATAAGTTTTCTCAGTACTGTACTGTATTGTATATTTCAAAATTCCCCAGGTGTTAATCTGTTCCATGTTGTTCATGCTCTATTGTAAAGGTAAGAGTCGATCCCACTAGACATCCAAACCTGTCATAATATAGTAGAACTCCGAAAAAGCAAAACAATTCACTACTATTGTAAAAGAATTGGTTAGTTCTGAGCCTGCGCAATTATTATTAGTCATGCGTTAATAATCCATGCCAAATAAAGAAAATTGTAAGTCTACTATAGGAATTCCAGTACTAGGTGAAGCTGCTCTTTTGTTTTCTCAATTTGAAAGAATTATTTCCAAAGTAATAGACGGAAAGTTTTTGTGAATCCCAGCTATTGATCAAGTGAGCTCGATTGAAATGTCAGCTTCTCAAAATTTTGAAAGATGGTTTCCACGACCTGTAAAACTGTTAATTGGTGGAAATTGGAATTAAAGGAATTTTGAGATGGACTGCACTAGTTCATTACAAGACCTAGGTTGCAAATAGAATGAAGTTGAAAAGTTAGATAAGGATGAGAAACATAAAAATCGCAAGTTTGCCATAACGGTTAGCGCGTAGGTACCCGCAAACTAGTGAAACCTATTTTTCTACGGATGTTCAGCTAACGGCCCTGACTTTAACCCACATTCCATTTGGCCTTTAACTATACCTGCTATTTAATGTAGTGTCGATGTTTTTGCAGTTGGCCTAATGTCTATGATGCAAAAAATTGTTGCTCAACTGTTAGCTGCATAGTACGCCGCACTATCTGTATACTTCGCGACGCAAAATTTAGAAGACACGCCATTACGATACAATTTAAGTGCTGACTTGTATCTTTCAACTGCACCAACTATGAACGCACCCTAGTAGTACCTCGTCACCATAACATTACATTGTAACGACGTCTTTTTCAAACTTTAGGCAAACTTGTGAAAGTCAATGCCTTAAAACTAGTAGGCACCTGGTCACATATACTTTACATTGTAAACTGCGATCTTTTCAGCTTGCACAAACTATACGGTCTAGAAGACCCTCGTCGCCACATATACTTCACATTGAAACTGCGTGTCTTTTCAGGTTGTGCGAACTGTGAAAGTCAGTACCGCCGTCGATGACGACGACGACGACTGTAGAGTAGAAAGAAGGCGAGGTGAAATTGGCAGTAAGAGAGTGTTGGTTTATGAAGTCAGCCACCACATCTGGGTTGTGGTTATGGGTCGAGATTAGATAACCTTGCGATGCACCACTGGTACTAGGTGAGGGGTTGACCCATGTTGTAAGCGGTATGTCACGTTTTGAAACAAGTTGCATTCAAAGATCAAAGGATTGGAAAATGTTTCAGTTAACCAACTATAGTCCGCACAAAGAAGACATTCTGGCAAGATGGAAAAATAACTACAGCTCGATCAATATTGGTTCAAAATTATAAGAGCATGATGTTTCCCTACAATTTGGGACTCAATTTATAATTTTTGAACCATTATTGACTAACCTAGAGTCATTTTCCGCATCTTGCTTGGGATGTCAATTGCTGCTTGGACCATAACATGTTTCATCTAACCCAACTACACTGAAATAAGAATAGTCTGTCCAAACAAAGAAGACATTCTGGCAAGATGGGAAAATTGCGCTTGGTCAATATTTGTTTGAAAGTATAAATGTAGTCTTAATAGTAGATCAAATTGTTACCTTCGATTTGAGATGAAATTGTTGATGTTTGAATCAATATTGACCGAGCAATCTTTTTTCAAATCTTTTTTTAATGGGTTGGGCTTAGTAACCACTTAGCCACCACGACCGCTATTCGATCTTTAATAATTCGATGTGGCATAAACACATCTTTTTCACATCTTGCCAGAAGTCTTCTTTGCTTGGAAAGAATCTAATCCGTCGATACTAACAACAAACGAGTCATATTTTGTCGCATTCGTAGATGAAAGAGTTGATTGGGGTTGCGACCAGCTGCTAAACCATACAGCTGGCGCTGATAGTCAAACGGTTTCTTCTGTCTCGTATGCGATGTAACATACTAAAATATTCATTCAAAAATAATAAATTTGGTCTTAAATTGTAGATCAGAATGTTTTCCTACAATTTTAAGACCAAATTACAATTTTTTGAACCAATCATGATCGGCTATAGTCATTTTATCATGCCGAGAATGTCTTCTTTTTGTACAGACTAACAGATTTGATATAAGGCATCTATTGCCTCTTATTTAACCCTAAAATTTGGATCCCCTACCCCTTCTTCACTACATAACATACATGCATTGACTTTAATATTGTAATGTGTTATCTTATTCAATTTATTTATTTCATATTGTCATATAATGAATTAATTGTTATTTAATATTGATGCGTGTGGGAATAAAATCAATTGAATTGAATATTATTCCAATAATTAAAAAAACCCTTAGTACAAGATTCATAGAGAACCTCCGTGTCGATGTTTTGGGTTTTGACGGAGTCGGAGCTATTGTAATGTGAATATACCCAATTTATTTATTTAATATTGTCATATAAATTAATTGTTACTTAATATTGATGTAACTTGTGCGTGTGAATAAAATAAATTGAATTGAATATTATTCCAATGGTTGAAAAATTGGCACCTTAGTACAAGATTGTAGAGAGCCTCCGTGTCGATGTTTTGATTTGTTGGAGTCGGAGCCTATGGTAGCCGCCCCTTTCAGATTGCTCAAGTAATTTCAATCCAAGCCGCTCGTTATATCAAATTGCAAAGAGATGGATCGTTTGTCAGATAAAGTTAACTTTATAGGTTAATAGGACAGCGGTCTTTGTAAACAGGTTACGTATGATACCGCTATTTTTCACGTGTAGCGAAACGCACTAACAACTCCTTCCTTCCATAATGTTTTAATGGCTATGGTGAGTGAGTGCCAGTGACGGTCCGTCCAAGCAGAGAAACCCTTTGGCAAGATGGGAAAATGACTACAGCTTGGTCAATATTTGTTCAAATTATAGATGTGGTCTTAAAGTAGATTAAATTATTTTCTAGAATTTGAGATTAAATTGATAATTTCCAAACAAATATTGACCAAGCTTGAGTCATACTCCCATCTGCCAGAGGGTCTTCTTTGCTTGGACGGGCCACAGCCTATATAGTAATAAGTTAGTGCCATGTTAATGGCCACAGCTATAATTCTGGCAAGACATTGAGAAAATGACTCCAGCTCGGTCAATATTGGTTACAAAAAATTCTAAATTTGGTCTGAAATTGCAAACACACCCCCTTCTTACAATTTTTCTTTTTCGAACTAATTTGTAAGAAAGAAATGGAAAAAGGATCTTACAGACTTTGAAAGTATAGTCTGTCCAAGCAAAGAAGACATTCTGGGAAGATGGGAAAATGACTCCAGCTCGGTCAATGTTGGATCCAAACGTATAAATATGGTCTCAAATTAATAGAAAACATTCTGTTCTAAAATTTGAAATTAAATGTTAATTTTTGAACCAATAATGACCGAGCTGTAGTCATTTCCCATCTTACCAAGTGATAGCTCTTTTCTTAACAGACCATACATCCATTGTTTTGATGCATCATGGGTGATTGCGTAATACCATCCATTTAATACTTGGCCGACTTTCAGAAGTGGAACACCGTTTTAGCATTCCAATATCGAGCAGAAGCACTCTAGATGTATATATTTATATATTAAGCAGATTTGTATAGTTATGACCTATTATTACATGAATACACATGTGGATATTGAGTGGAATTATGAAGTGGAATCGTGCCAGATGTAAATGATGGTTGTAAAAGAGAAGGTTAGAGAAGGAAAATAAATAAAAAAGATGGTAGAGTAGAGAAAAAAGGAGTGACGAGGTGTAGAAAGGGAAGATAAAAGAGGAGAATTGGGAGAGATAATTAGGGAGGAGGGAGGGAGGGAGAGAACAGGACGGGAAAGGAGGTGTACGAATTAGAATAATAGCGGATGATAGCTATCGCCAAAAAGTTTTCAACTCTTTCAATTTTCAAAAATTTTTCCATTCAATTCAATTGGCTTAACTTTCAAATTCAAAGCTTTCTATTCTTCCCTTAATTGACACTTTTGAATTTCCCAAAAAATCCTAAATTTCCTAAGTAGCACCAACTGGCGGCTCGTGCCCACTAAACAGGTGAAGTGTACGTATCTTTTATTGGCTGGCAACAAACCTGTTCGTCGGCTGAAACGCTAAATAATAGAGACACCGTTAACAATTTCAGAAAACAACTTGAGTAATTACTCTTAATTCTTTCTTCAATTGATGCTAAAATACTTTGAAACAGAAGTTAACCGTTAAAAACAGCCTGTCAATGTCACAACTCTCCCTCCTTCTTCTTCTTCTTCACCGCCTCCTCCTTCTTCTCCCTTCTCCACCTCCTCCCTCTCCTCCTTTCTCCTCCTCCTCCTTTTCTCCTCCTCCTCATTTTTCCCTTCTATTTCCTCCCCTTCCTCATCACCCTTACACTTTTCACTCTTTCTCACAAATACTCTTGTGATATAGTTTACACAACCCTGAGGAGACCCCCACACAATGCAAAATAAAGAGGGATTCAGGAGGGAAAATGTGCCCAATACTTCTCAGGCGATTCCTTACACCAACTATACAAAAGTTCGGACCAACCACCAAAAACCCTTTGTTACAGAGATGACACATGGCGGAAAATTAGAGATTTTTTAAAATATTGATTTTCTAATTTTTAGGAAAACTTGATGAGGTTCTAAAATAATCGAAATTCCTATGTAAAATTAGATGAGGAATTCAATGAAACTAGTTTCAAGTTTGTAACTTCAACAGTTATTGAGATAATTGAAAAAAATAAAAAAATTTTTCCTTCTATTTCACTCCCCTTTTTCGCCGTGAAACGCTTATATTTTTTCAACAATAAGGGTTAAAACTGGATAAAGAATCATAAAATCGTATTTTTTATTAATTAAAGTTGAAGGGAGTCGGATTCTAAAGGAAAAATTAAATTGCGGCGATTGGTAAATCTTACAAATCTCAGAAATGGCGATCAAAAATCTTCTTAGAAAGCTACAAATTCATCACTAGTGCTATGTTTTGTCATTTTGCGATTTTTGATCTCCATTTCTCAGATTTCTGTAAGATTTACAATCGCTACCATTCCGCTGGCTTTAAGTCCGACTCTCTCAACTTCCATTAACAAAAAATACAGATTCATGATTCCGAATCAGTAGCCACTATTGTTGAAAATGGCATTTTCTATTTTCCCAATTATCTCAATAACCGTTGATTTACAAACTTGAAACAATTCCCGACCAAAATTTCTCAGCTAATTTTACATTGCGTTATTTTAGGTATACTACCCTACAAAAATTAGAAATTTTTTATCTACTTGGTCTAAGGAATAAACACTGAAGTATACACATTCCTCTTGAGCCTGTATTGTGTGGCATTGGCGTGTGATTGTAGTTGTACCATGGCGCAAATCCATCAATGCAACCAAAGTACTAGCAAATGAATTTGTTCGCCGAAGAATCACCAGCATCTACGTGCATAAGCATCAGCAAGACCCACTGACCTCCTTGCAAGTTTGGTTTTGCTTTTTCGTGAGTCCAAACAAGCTGAGAAGATACTCCGTTGCATACGCTCTACATGGTAGCGAGGTGTCTTCTCGCAAAATGAATGAACTAACTGAGAGGCCCATATATCATACACTTAACTATAGTAACAGCGTATCTTCTAAACTTGCTGGGAACTGTAACGGTAACTACGCCCCCGTAATGTCAGAGGCCGATCAAAACATGTATAAACCATGTATTACATGTATACTAATATGTCGTTCTATGCGGGTCAAAGTGAATGGTGTATGCTTTGCAATGAAATTCGAAAAGTTGGTTAATTGACAAGACTCATTGGATTATGCATAATCGATTGTGGGTAGCTTGTTTTTTCATAAATATTGATTCCAGTTATTGATGGGGTTTCATGAACTTTTTTTGAACTAACATCCACTGTTTTCTATCTATTCATGGAGAATATTGAAAAATCCTAAACGGAAAATGTTAAAATAAATTATATTATAAATATAAACAACAGTTCAAATTAGGATAGAGAAATAGAAAGAGAGTAAATATTATTTTAAACTTAGTGAGGTATAACTTCATGTAAACAAGCTGTTGAGCATTTTCACCTCATCAAATTATCAGATGATGTCATTTCACATAGATTGTATGTTTTCCTTTTCATGCAACCAGCCCCAATAACAGTACAACCACAAAAATCGGCCATTTTATTGTCAAACCATTTTATTAAAAATTTGAGATACCAGTTTGGGTTGCAACACCTTAATCAATCTCTGGTAAAATCTCTTGAACGTGACCCTCAATGAAGTTGAATATTGATATTATTATCATAATTTTATAGTCTGTCCCAAGCAAAGAAGGCCCTCGGCAAGATAGATAAAATAACTCCAGCTCCGTCAATATTGGTTCAAAATCATCAATTTGATCTACCACTTATAATTCTTGAACAAATATTGACCAAGTTAAATTAATTTTCAATCTTGCCCGGTAAATACTGGACAGACTTATCAAAACTGTGTATAGAATGCAATTTTTTAATTGATCTTAATCCATTGGAATCCATACCTGGAAATTTAGAAGATATCACTGTAGAATAAATTATTTGTTGTCCATAACTTACTCAATGTTTACTTCTTGTATATCAATTAATAAAAATTGAAATCACAGAACCTTTGAAAAAAAGAACCAATGTGAAATTTAAAAATTATTTTATTCATTAAAACCGTTTTCTTCAATCTTACACTTCCTGCCTCTTAAAACTACACAAGAACAACCTGTCTCATACCAACCAGTCATAAATATCCTCCACAACATGTTTGACACTTTTCACCCCTCCCCCTGACCACTCGAGAAAGTAGAAATGATGCCAATGTACCTCCCCCATCAAAAAGTAACATTCCTTGCATACAAAAACGTATAAACTGACGCAACCAGCTACGCCATGGTTCGCGCAAGGTGAAAAGGCATGCCGTTACAATACACTTTACATTATAACTAAGGGGTCTTCTCACAAACTAAGTCCGTGCAACGTGAAGAACACTTGTTGCAATACATTTTACATTGTAAACGGGTGTCTTTTCACAAATAATACGATACGGACCGAGAAACCCTAATTACTATGAAAAACGTGTGTAACCGGCATGTCTTCTCCTTCCACACAACACCGGACGTGAAGCGATAGTTTTACTTTCACTTTAGCATGTCCTGCTAAATAAGTGGACAAGGGGGGGAGGGGGACACAAATTAAGAGAAAGGGATAAAAAGAGAAGGTTGTTTGAATCTGACGGGTGGGGGAGGAAGAAATTTCTAATGGATAATCCGATTTCTTTCCTACGTTTTATGATGATGCGTTTTCTCTTTCGATACGACTGTAACAGGTTGATTAAGTTTTAGACACTGGCGGCTGGTACCCACGAAAAAGGTGAAGTGCTGTACAGTAATAGATACGGACACTTCACCTGATTTAGTGCAACACAAGCTTTTAATTATTTTAAAAAAGAATTGGTGAAACTTAAACATATCAGAGATTTTATTTATTTATTCATTTAACATAAACAATGTAAAAACCTTGGTTGAAAACAACCCCAGACCCCCCAAAATTCACCAGAGGATGAAGAGAGAAAAAAAACTTCGAATGTATTTAAATAATGAGTCGATGTGCAGTTACGTTGGATAATAAATTGAATTAAAATAATAGATGAGTAAGTTTGAATGATGTCAATTATTAAAATAGGGTTGTTAGTTAGTATAAGGGCGTCTTAAAAGCTTCAACTGACATTAATTGAACGCGATTTTGAGGAAAATTTTCAAAGGGAAAAACATCAGTTACTAAGTGACAATGATTTCAGACCTCTTTCAATCCTCTACCTACTCTGAACTAAGAGTTTTCAATTTCAATTGAAGTTCAATCTACGTATCGCGCAAGTGCTGGCCATGGATGAAGAGAATTCAATATAGTACTGTAACTGAAAAACTAACACGTTACCGAGAATAGGCTCAAGGATGAGGAAAACCCTGTTACAATAACATATCAAAACCACCACAGTTCATATTTCTTAGAACGCACTAACTTTACTTGATAAATTCAACCTTGGAAACATCATGAAGACTCAAAATTAGTTATTGGGAAACTTCAACTTAACCGTTCATTCATAATTATTAAAGTATTACCTATTTACAAAAAAATATCAGAAGTGTTGGGTAGTATATGAATAGTCTCCCTGCTTCAGCGATAGAGATATGAGAAGTATGAAATACACACATGGGGAGT